>JAQPPZ010016998.1:1625000-3114166 GCA_028583015.1 Wollemia nobilis | reverse complement strand
GTCTGATTTTGTGCCTGCTGTGGGGGTGGAACCGCTTGATAATTTGGTTGGTGTGGTTGTTGTTGTTGTTGTTGGGGTTGTTGGATTTGTGTTTGAGCTGGTTGATTTGACTATGGTTGGCTCAAAACTATTTGATTAACCTGTGTGGTATTGTAATTACCATGGTTATTCCCCTTTTGATTCTTATTGTGCCACTCTTTCTTCTTAGGCTTAATATCGGCTTCTTGAATTTTGATTTCTTCAATCAGTTTTGCTTGGGCGAGTGCCTCATCGAATGTTCTATACTATTGTAGTTGTAGAAATGAAGAGATGGGTCTACCAAAACTCTTCATGAACATTCGTATTATCTCTGGCATAGGGAGTGAAAATGGTAACTTGATCATGACTGATCTCCATCTGTTGCCAAAGTCATAGACCGATTCATCGTCATATTATTTTAGGTAAATCAAATCAATCAATGTTGTTTTTTTCTAACATTTAGGGCGAATATTTCCAGGAACTGGTCTACTAGTTGTTCAAAGGTAAAAATACTTTGATGCGGGAGATGGTTGTACCAGTCTTGGTCTTCCCCCCTAATGTTTGAGTAAATGTATGTAATAGCAATGCATTGCTGCTTTTGATTCTGAAGCATGCATTCACAAATCTTGTTACATGCTCACGGGGATCCTCTTCTCCTTTAAATTCAAGCTTCGGTTTTTGGAAATCATGTGGATATGGTAGATCTGGTATCGAAGCGTGAATAGGGTGATTGAGTAGTTGCCTTAAAGTTGGATTTTGGTATTGCAAACCTAGGGTTTACATGACAAGCCTATCAATCCGACTCTATAAAAATTGGTATCTAGGATCATCTACAGGACTAACACTCGAATGTACTTTATGCTGTTGGTAATGGGTGGATTGTATGTAGGTTGGGGATGATAATACATGTTTGGAAGAAATGTGTTATGGTATGGATGTTAAGGGATGTTATGATATGGATGGGGTGATGAAGGTATGATATTATTCTAACCTACTACATTAGCATATGGGTGTGGTGGTTGATTGTGAACTATAGTGGTAGAGGGAGGACGCATTACCCAAGATGGATCTTGGATAAAGGCATTAGGTTGATGAGATTTATGTGGAATATTTTGCTCAATCCCTTGCAAATTTTGGTTACGGTCAGGGTTCATGCTATGGTTAGCATTATCTAAAATCATTTTCTACAACTGTAAGAAAGCCTGTTGCATAGCAATTGCATTTGACATAGGTACTACTACCTATGATGTGGTGGACTGAGTTGGTTGTGGAACAACCATGGTAGTGGAGGTAGATGGGGGGTAAGTGTTAGTCTCACAATGACACTGAGAGGGGGGGTGAATCAGTGTAGCTCTTTTAAAACTTAAATCTTCAACTCTTAAAGCCGAAACAATGAAAACTTAAAACCAAATAAAGCAAGTATAACAAGAGAACATCACACAACACAAGATGTACCGAGGTTCACCGATTTGGCTACTCCTCAAAATGACTGTTTGGACTCCCATCCAAATCCAGCCTTTGCAAAGCACCAACTTTACAATCAATTTACCAACACCCACTGGAAGGAGCATCAACCCCTGATTTACTAGCACCAACTGGAAGGAGCACCAACCCCTGATGCCAAGCACCAACTTGGACTTCAATTTTGAAACTAGAAGATTGACATAAAAATGCCTTCACTTTTACAAGACCCTGACTGGTCTATTGCTTACCCAACGTCTACCACAATTCACAAAACACACACACTCATCGCACTTCACAAAATAAAATCCCCTACTAAAATTCTCCAAGCAACACTCCTTTTATAACTATCCTTTCTCTTTGTAACTCCAATTGTAACTCCTTTCATATTCTCATACGCCACTTGTCAATTGTAACACCTTCTTTCATATTCTCATATGCCACTTGTCAATTGTAACACCTTCTTTATGTAACTCCTTTTGTATATATTGAGAAGGCATTTCGTCAAACACGTCACATGCAAATAATTGACACCATATTCTCCTACCATGACTATTCGTTTTCTCCTTCATGACTATTTGTTTTCTCCTTCATGATTGTTCGTTTTCTCCTTCGATGATTGTTCGTTTTCTCCTTCATGACTGTTCATTTTCTCCTTCGATGACTATTCGTTTTCTCCTTCATGACTGTTCATTTTCTTTTCCCTTGTGCATGCATGTGTTTTGGTTTTCAAAAAGGCTTTTCGTTTCTATTTTGAGGCCCTTCGTTTCCTTTTCTCCACATGGGCATGCATCCGCTTCTTTCCATGTGTAACGACCATCTTAAATGATTTCAAATCATTAAATATTCCTTATGGGTCCACGTCACTATGCAGTCTTCAGTTTCACTATCCTGGTGTTCATCACTAATATCAGATGCACTGTCAACTACTCTGTTCCTTTGGCAAAAATGCAACATGTCGCGATATCGCGACACTTTTGTTTCTCTCTTCTGCCCTTTTGAGTCGCGAAAATGCGACATGTCACGATATCGTGACACTTTTGTTTCTCTGCCTGCCTACCCTTTTTGAGTCACGAAAATGCGACATGTCGCGATATCGCGACACTTTTGTTTCTCTGTCTGCCTGCCCTTTTTGAGTCACGAAAATGCGACATGTCGCGATATCGCGACACTTTTGTTTCTCTGCCTGCCTGCCCTTTTTGAGTCATGAAAATGCGACATGTCACGATATCGCGACACTTTTCCTTCTTGCTCTTTCTCTTTGCTTTGGACCATGAAAATACAACATGTCGCGATATCGCGACACTTTTTCTCCTTGCTCTTTCTCTTTGCTTTGGCCCGCGAAAATACAACATGTCGCGATATCGTGACACTTTTTTCTCTTTGCTCTTTCGGCCGCGAAAATGCAACATGTCGCGATATCGCGACACTTTTTCTCCTTGCTTTTTCTCTTTGCTTTTGGCTACGAAAATGCAACATGTCGCGATATCGCGACACTTTTTCTCCTTGCTTTTTCTCTTCTCTTTTGGTCGTGAAAATGCAACATGTCGCGATATCGCGACACTTTTTTCTCTTTGCTCTTTCGGCCATGAAAATGCAACATGTCGCGATATCGCGACACTTTTTCTCCTTGCATTTTCTCTTTGCTTTGGACCACGAAAATGCAACATGTCGCGATATCGCGACACTTTTTTCTTTGCGGTGTTTTGCTTTTTCTTTGATCTTTAGCATATGGGCCACTTCGGTCTTCTTGGAAAATATGCAAAAAGGTGGGTAAACATCCTCATAAGCATTTAACATCACTGTACATACTCTGAATAACCTCTGAACTCCTATCCATTGCATCAACCGATCTATCTGATTGTGTTGACAACAATGACAATATTGTCGCTGCACCTTGCTCAACAATCTCCCCCTTTGGAATTGTTGGCAACACACGTGCAATTTCTTGTAACTCTTCTCCCCCTTTGACAACAATATCAAAGGGCTGCTACAAACTCCCCCTGAGTCCATGCACAACATTCTCAGGCAAAAATTATTACACTTAGCAAAAATCACAAACATGAGCAAAAAGATAAACAAATACACAAATGCTCCCCCTAAGAATGTGGTCCCGATAGCTAGTCAATTCTTGGGAAGCGTGACCACTCCCAATTTATTGTGAAGGTACTCAAAGACTTCCTTGGGCAACGGTTTTGTGAAGATATCCGCTACTTGCTCTGTTGTTGGAACAAAATCCAACTTAACCTCACCTTCTACAACTTTCTCCTTCAAAAAGTGATACCGGATAGCAATATGTTTTGTGCGAGAATGCATAACTGGATTCTTTGAGATGTTAATGGCACTGGTGTTATCACACTTAACTGAAATTGGCTCACTGAAGTTAATACCAAGATCTTTCAGGGTTTGTTTCATCCATAATACCTACGTACAACACGTTGTCGCTGCAATATATTCTGCCTCTACTGTGGATAAGGAGACTGACTCTTGTTTCTTATTGTGCCACGCGACCAACCTGTCTCCAAGATAGAATGCACCTCCATTGGTACTCTTTCTATCATCTACACATCCTGCCCAATCTGCATCTGAATACGCAATAAGGGTGAAGTCCTTACCTTTCGGATACCATAACCCATACTCCATAGTACCCTTGAGGTACCGAAGAATCCTCTTCATTGTTGTCACATGAGTCTCCTTGGGACTAGCCTAAAATCGTGCTACCATGCATACTTCCTACAAAATATCTGGTCTGGTAGCTATCAAGTATAGTAAGCTCCCAATCATAGATCTGTACATGGTTTGATCAACATGTGGAGATTTGTCATCCTTGCTCAACTTACAACCTGTTGTCATGGGAGTGCTAAGCGGCTTACAATCCTCCATTGTGAACTTTTTTAGTATCTCTTTCACATATTTAATTTGAGAAATAAATATGCCCTTCTCATTTTGATTAACTTGCAACCCGAGGAAATACGAAAGTTCACCAATCATTGACATTTCAAATTCTTTCTGCATCTTATTTGCTAAATCTTTACATGACTCATATTTGCTGCTTGCCAAATATGATATCATCTACGTATACAACAAGAACAATAAGATGGCCATTTTCTATTTTGACATACAAATTACTATCCACCATACCTTTCTTGAACCCTTGTTGAGTAAGATAGTTGTCTAGCCTTGCATACCATGCTCGGGGTGCCTGTTTTAAGCCATATAATGCTTTCTTCAACTTGCAAACCAAGTTGGGATCATCACCAAGTTGGAAACCATCTGGCTGCTCAATATAAACCTCTTCTTCAAGTTTCCCATTCAAAAATGCTGATTTCACATCCATTTGATAAACTTTGAAATTCTTGTAAACTTGCTAAAGCTAGAAACATTCTAATTGCCTCTAGTCTAGCCACAGGTGCAAAGGTTTCCTCAAAGTCAATACCTTCAACTTGTGCATAGCCTTTACATACCAATCTTGCTTTATTCTTGACTACCTGTCCTTCTTCATTCAATTTGTTTTGAAAGACCCATTTAGTACCGATTATATTTTTATTTGCAGGTCTTGGTACTAACTCCCAAGTTTTGTTTTTCTCGATCTGATCTAATTCTTCATTTATTGCCTTCATCCAACTTTCATCTTTGCTTGCGTCAACAACATTTTTGGGCTCAATGTTTGGATAATAGAGAGTAGTTACTTACTACTCTTCTTCTTGTCTGAACACCAACTGTGGGGTCTCCAATTATTTGCTCTCTAGGATGATCTTTCTGCCATTTACTGTTTTGAATTTCTTATTTTCTTCCACTTCTGAATCACTGTTTGAATCATCTGAGTCAATTTTTTGTTTCTTTTCCATTTCCTTTTCCTCATCTCCTTCAATAACCTCTTCATAAATTGGGTAGTTCTCTTCATAGCTAATTACTCGTTCCCTACCTTCATCAACTTTAACATCGGCACTATCCACAATTTTCCTTAGCCTCTTGTTGTAGCATTTGTAAGCTTTGCTTTTTGACGAATAGCCAAGAAAAATACCTTCATCCGCTCTATCTTCAAACTTACCAAGGTTTTCTTCAGTTCTTTTGATGTAACACTTGCTGCCAAAAACTTTAAAGTATCTTACTATTGCCTTTTTACCGAACCACAACTCATAAGGAGTTTTGCTTTCATGCGTCCTCAACATGCACCTATTTTGGATGTATACCACAGTATGGACTGCCTCTTTCCAAAATATGTCTGCTACTTTGCTCTCAGTCAACATAGTCCATGCCATTTCTTGCACTGTCCTGTTCTTTCTTTCTACCACACCATTCTGCTGAGGTGTCCTGGCTGCTAAAAACTGTCTCCTAATACCATATTTTTCATAGTACTCTGTAAAATCCTCTGAAATGAACTCTCCTCCTCTATCTGATCTTAAACATTTAATCCTTTTTCCTGTTTGATTCTCAACTTGGTTTTTGAAAACCTTGAACATCTCAAAAGCTTCTGATTTATGCTTCAAAAATAGTACCCATGTCATCCTGGAATAGTCATCTATACACAACATAAAATATTTGTCACCATTTATGCTTTGCGTTCTCATGGGTCCACATAAATCGGTATGTATTAGTTCCAAAGGTTTGCTTGTGTAGTACTCTTTTGTTTTAAATGAGACTCTAGTTTGCTTCCCCTTTTGGCATGAAGCACAAATGCTATTTGATGGTTTTCCAATGGTGGGAATATCTCTCACTGCCCTTTTTGAGCTGATTTTTACTAGATTGTCAAAACTGATATGACCGAGCCTCTTGTGCCACAACCAATTTTCTTCTTCCTGTCCAATCAAGCAAGCTCCTTCTGAAGTCTCTGAGAGAGTGTACAGGTTGCCGGATGTCCTCGATCCAGTTGCTATCAACTTTCCACTATTTGCTTTTCGACTTCACAACCACTGCTTCTTAAAAATCACTTCATGACCTCTATCACAAATCTGACTTACGCTCAACAAGTTATGCTTCAGACCAACCACAAACAAGACTTCTTTTGACTTGATTTTTCCATCACTGATCTTAACCGAACCTTTGCCAACTATCTTAGCTCCATCATTATTTCCAAATTTTACTGAACCACCTTCATATTGTTGTAACTTCTCAAATTTATGTTTGTCACCTGTCATATGACTGGAGCATCCACTATCAAGTATCCATGGTGCAGATTTATTCTGTGCTTTAAATGTTGTTTGTACGATCAGGGATTCCTTTTCTTCCTTAGATCGCTCTTTTTCTTTCCACTCTGGTTTGATTACAGTTTTGGGCTCTTGTTTTGACTTTTCTTTTTTGGTAGCTTGTGCATGTTTTTCGAGAAATTTTCTATTTTGTCTCATTCCATTTGGTTGAAATTTTCTTCCCTGAAATTGATTTGATGCAAATGTACTTCGACAATTTCTTGCAATGTGCCCAAAATTATGACAGTTATAACATTCTACTGCATAATCCATCAAAGGTGAAAAAACATTTCTATTGGTAAAATTCCTTGGTCCTACGTTATACTTGCAATCTGAAATCTTATGTCCATAACCATTGCATTTAAAATAGTAACCGAGAAAAGAGATGATTGAACCTGGGTGATGGTCTTTGCCATGTTGTCGTAGGAGTCATAAATCTTCTTCTTCTTTGATGTGTGACATTGGTGAATCCATCATTGTCAATTCTCCTTTCGTGCCTTGCATTATTGCTTTCTTTTGCATGAGTCAATTTTTCTTGATCAACTTGTTTCTTATCTTCATTCTTTGATCCATTTGATGATTCTCCTTCGTCAAAGCCCAAACCAAATTTGATGCCTGTAGTCCTTTGGTTATTTATGATCTTATCCAACTTCATAGAACTTTCTTCACGTTTGTGATAACAACTAATTTTACGATTCATCTCTTCTATCTGCATCCTTAAACCAACAATCTCTTCTTCTAGCTTGCAACAATAATCTATTTTCATGGTTATTTGCACTTCGAGATCTTCAGATATTTTCTTGGATTCTTCTATCTGTACTTTCAAACTGGTTATGATTTCATTTGCATCCTCAAGCTTTCTTGAAATTTTCTTATTCTTTTTTCTTTCTATCTTCAATTCATCCAGAGCTGCAATTAGTTCCTCTTCCAAATTTACTTCTGCATCAATTTCTTCTTCATCACATTCCTGTTCTTTTTCTTTTTTTTCTTCTTTGAGTGCCATGAAAAGAGCTTCACCTGTTTCCTTTTCAGAATCCTCACCGCAGTTGTCTTCTGATGAACTGACATTCTTGGAGATGAAACTTTTCTTCTTGAAGTTGCCTTTTCTGAAATTTGTTTTTTTCTTCCAGTCACTTCTTTCTTGGTGCGATCCTTCATCACTTTTGTTCTTCTCATTAAGTGGACATTTAGCTACAAAATGCCCAATGCCTCCACAATTGAAACATTTAAACGGTAACTTTCCTCTGTATTTTCCTTTTCCCCTTTTTAGTTTTCGAACAAAGTTTGCTTCCATTTCATCTGATGTCTCTTCTTCCTCGGATTCTTGTTTTGCTTTCATATTTTTATGGGCTTTAAAAGCAGCTTCTCTGTCTGTGGGTTTAGATTTTCCTATTCTCATCTCATATGCAGTCAAAGAACCATGCATCTCATCCATACTAAAAGAATTTAGATCTTTAGCTTCTTCTATAGCTGAAACTTTAGAATCAAATCTTTGGGGAAGAGATCTTAATACCTTTTTCACGATGATAGAATCTTTGATTTCCTCGTCGAGTCCTCTAATCGCATTAATGACTTCATTAACTCTGAGCATATATGCCTCTATGTTCTCATCGTCATTCATCTTTAATACTTCGAACTGAGCTCGATGTGTTTGTAACTTGGCCTCCTTGATCTTAACGTCTCCTTCATGAATGCTCCTCAGTTTGTCCCATATTTCTTTTGCCGTTTTACAACTCATAATTTTTACCAGTTCCTTGTCCACTAATCCGCACATGATAGCATTCTTTGCTTTTGAGTTATTCTCAAACAGTTTCTTACCGACAGCATCGGTTGGAGAAGTGGTGGGTATTGTGTATCCACTATCTACTGAATCCCAAATGTCGTATCCCAAAGCACAAAGATATGTCTGCATCCTGAGTCTCCAAAATGCGTAATTAGTTTCGTCAAACAATGGTGCTTTGTTTGATGAGAAGCCTTCACCACCTGCCATTGTGTCACTTCCAAGATCACCCTAGCCGGTTAAGCTTGTTCAGGAACCTCGCTCTGATACCAATTGTTAGTCTCACAATGACACTAAGAGGGGGGTGAATCAGTGTAGCTCTTTTAAAACTTAAATCTTCAACTCTTAAAGCCAAAACAATGAAAACTTAAAACCAAATAAAGCAAGTATAACAAGAGAACATCACACAACACAAGATGTACCGAGGTTCACCGATTTGGCTACTCCTCAAAATGACTGTTTGGACTCCCATCCAAATCTAGCCTTTGCAAAGCACCAACTTTACAATCAATTTACCAGCACCCACTGGAAGGAGCATCAACCCCTAATTTACCAGCACCAACTGGAAGGAGCACCAACCCCTGATGCCAAGCACCAACTTGGACTTCAATTTTGAAACTAGAAGATTGACATAAAAATGCCTTCACTTTTACAAGACCATGACTGGTCTATTGCTTACCCAACGTCTACCACAATTCACAAAACACACACACTCATCGCACTTCACAAAATAAAATCCCCTAAAAAAATTCTCCAAGCAACACTCCTTTTATAACTATCCTTTCTCTTTGTAACTCCAATTGTAACTCCTTTCATATTCTCATATGCCACTTGTCAATTGTAACTCCTTCTTTCATATTCTCATATGCCACTTGTCAATTGTAACTCCTTCTTTATGTAACTCCTTTTGTATATATTGAGAAGGCATTTCGTCAAACACGTCACATGCAAATAATTGACACCATATTCTCCTACCATGATTGTTCGTTTTCTCCTTCATGACTGTTCATTTTCTCCTTCGATGACTGTTTGTTTTCTCCTTCATGACTGTTCATTTTCTCCTTCGATGATTGTTCATTTTCTCCTTCATGACTGTTCATTTTCTTTTCCCTTGTGCATGCATGTGTTTTGGTTTTTGAAAAAGCTTTTCGTTTCTATTTTGAGGCCCTTCGTTTCCTTTTCTCCACATGGGCATGCGTCCGCTTCTTTCCATGTGTAACGACCATCTTAAATGATTTCAAATCATTAAATATTCCTTATGGGTCCACGTCACTATGCAGTCTTCAGTTTCACTATCCTGGTGTTCATCACTAATATCAGATGCACTTTCAACTACTCTGTTCCTTTGGTGAAAATGCAACATGTCACGATATCGTGACACTTTTGTTTCTCTGCCTGCCTGCCCTTTTTGAGTCATGAAAATATGACATGTCACGATATCGTGACACTTTTGTTTCTCTGCCTGCCTTCCCTTTTTGAGTCACAAAAATGCGACATGTCGCGATATCATGACACTTTTGTTTCTCTCTCTGCCCTTTTTGAGTCACGAAAATGCGACATGTCGCGATATCGCGACACTTTTTCTTTCTCCTCCTTTTTGAGTCGTGAAAATGCGACATGTCGTGATATCGCGACACTTTTTCTCCTTGCTCTTTCTCTTTGCTTTGGACCACGAAAATGCAACATGTCGCGATATCGCGACACTTTTTCTCCTTGCTCTTTCTCTTTGCTTTGGCCCGTGAAAATGCAACATGTCGCGATATCGCGACACTTTTTCTCTTTGCTCTTTTGGCCGCAAAAATGCAACATGTCACGATATCGCGACACTTTTTCTCCTTGCTCTTTCTCTTCTCTTTGGCCGTGAAAATGCAACATGTCGCGATATCGTGACACTTTTTCTCCTTGCTTTTTCTCTTCTCTTTGGCCCAAAATGCAACATGTCACGATATCGTGACACTTTTTCTCTTTGCTCTTTCGGCCATGAAAATGCAACATGTCGTGATATCGCGACACTTTTTCTCCTTGCATTTTCTCTTCTCTTTTGGACCACGAAAATGCAACATGTCGCGATATCGCGACACTTTTTTTCTTTGCGGTGTTTTGCTTTTTCTTTGATCTTTAGCATATGGGCCACTTCGGTCTTCTTGGAAAATATGCAAAAAGGTGGGTAAACATCCTCATAAGCATTTAACATCACTGTACATACTCTGAATAACCTCCGAACTCCTGTCCACTGCATCAACCGATCTATCTGACTGTGTTGACAACAATGACAATATTGTCGCTGCACCTTGCTCAACGGTAAGTAGCAAAGGGTATCACCACTGACTGTGGAATGGTATGAGATGTATGTCCTACCAGTGTGGATGGAGGAATGAATTTTGGGGCTTGTGAAACAATAGGAATTATTTCATACAAGGGATTAGTGGTAATGGTCATTTGTTGTGATAATGTGGGGGAATTTGGTTGGATGACAATGGTTGATTGGCTAATGCTACAACAACCAACTCAAAGAGAGGATTGGTGAAAATTTATTATGACTATTGTGGATAGGTGAATATGGATTCTTGTTGTGATGAGGGTACAACACGTGATGGGATGGATAGTGGTGGTAATGATGGGAAGACCATTCCAGCTGCATTCAAGTACATTCTAACAGTGTCCATATCTATCATGGTGACCTGACTGTCTACTACTACAGGAGGTTCACTCCTAGGTGTATCAGGTATAGCTGTGTGAGTAGCTCTATGCATAATGTCTATTTCCATGTTGGGGTAATTACTAGAATGACCTATATCAAGACTTGAGGACATATAAAGGGGCACATCTACTTGTCCCACCACCGAAGTGTGAGGGACATTGCCATACTGAGAGGCCATAGAGGATGACCACTGACTTCGGCTTGACACTAATTTCTTAGCTTGATTACGAGTCACTACCATACACTAATATGTTATCTATGTGAATGAAAAACAAAGTACAATGCAATACAACACGCCAAGTTAATAAACATACAAAGTGTTTGACCCTAGTTTACACTAATTTTTTTTTTGTGTGTTTTTGTGTGTTTTTTTTCTTTTTTGAAGTTTTTGAAGAGATTTTGTTCCTTTTGGAATATAATAATAGAACTCAATGAATATGGTGATTAAGAACACTATCACCAAGCATGATTTCTCAAAAGAGGCTAGGGTACACCACTTAAATCCCAGTGGGGGATTCACCCAGCTCTTCCACTTTGATTCGAAAATCGTTCCAACAGTGGGAGACAACTTGAATACCAATGACTTATACCAGCTTAAAGAGCACTTTTATCCTGTCTATGGATGATCTAGGGGGCAAGCCGATGGAAGGAGATGAATTCCAACGTCACCGATCTGAATTGGGGGTTGGTGATGAAATCCAACCGGACCAATATTTTAATTATACGTGTGTGTGTGAAGGATTTGTTTTCTATTGTACGATGCAAATCTAACATGCAATTATTTTTTTATGCCTAATGCAGAAAGAAGGAAAGACATAGAATAGCAGACAAAATAATATCAGGGGTAAAATTGCAAATCCATCTAAGACTCGATTAGTTATGGTAAACCGCGAGTATGCGGTTTGCCAACCGCACATGCATGTTTGGGAGATCCCAACTACGGGTGCGCGGGTCCTTTCTATCAACAAAACAAAAGCCGAATACAAGCCCAAACCCTGAAAAGAAATACCTGGGTTATTTCTAACCTGGTACATGCAATATGATTATTCCCTACTATGCATATGCAGATTCTCGTTTATTTTGCTTTGTTATTGTGTTTATGAATGTAAGATTTAAGTAGTTTTTTCTATCCTAAGACCTAAATGCAAGCATTGGCATACAAAAATGAAACCCTTAATCTACTTAAATGCAGCCTAAATCTAGAACTAAAGGAGAAATTAAAAAGATGACACAGGGTACATACTTGTGTTCCTTTCGCTGCTCCTTCCTGCTTTCAACTGTCGGTTCATGTTTCAACAATGCAGCAACTGTGAATGCATGTTTCCTCAAATTAGAAACCACGAATGCATGGTTTCAAAAATTAGAAACCATGAATGTGTGGTTTCACAGTGACAGGTTAAGCACAATCTAGATTCGCCAAGCCGAGATTGAATTCTCACACGTTTCAAATTATTAGCACCTGTACATGCAAACAAAGATTAGTAATATTAAAATGAAGCAAGGCAAAACAAAATGAAACCCTTGGGAGGTCCCACCATGATTGTCATTTTGTAAGCAAAAGAAGACAACAACTTTCAACTAAAATAATGAAAGACAAGCAATTGCAGAATTAAAGGATTTTGTATCGAATCTTATTGGAGCCTTAGTATCCTTTTTAAATTGATTTGCCCCAAGTGCATAGGGGTATATACAATGGGCACAAAAAGGGGAGAAACCCCTTTGGCTAATCATATTATTGGTGGTGTCTTTGGTATTCTTTCGCTCCAATCCAATTGGTGAGTGGGCTTGAGTATCCAATGATAGGCCACTCCTACCTTCAATAGCTCTTCAGATACCTGTACCTGCACACATGCAAACCAGCAAAGGGGGATTAGTAGCACCCGTATATTCAAGTGATAAACCTAATGCTACACATAAACCTATTACTGATATGGATGAAAAGCAGATAGCACAAAACAATTAACAAACCAAGTCTTCCTTAATACTCAAATCACTAATCTCTGTCGATGAAACCCGTTTTTGTTCTCAGGACTATGGAATCATGGAAGCACGGTTGTGGGCTGGAAACCGTGGATGCACATTTTTTACTGTGGAGCCATGGACGGGCTGTTTTGGCTGAATAATAGATTGCCTCAAAATTTGAGCCAATGGTCAGAGTCAGGCTTGCACCCTCAATTTCTCTTTGGGTCTAGATCTATTTTGGTAGCCTGTCGGTATGTAGATTCAACTCCCTTTTTTTGGAGGATTGATGGTGTCTTTATAGGCTGCCTAGGGCTTTGGAGGGAAATGTGAGGTGGCAATCCTGACTTGCCAAGTGAAAAATCTGGACTGCCAGGTGGAAGGGGCAGTTACAGTGAGTCACTCAGTATGGCTCACTTAATTGGGGTGATGTGGCTCCAAGTGGAGTGGGATTTGGGATGTTGTTTTATGTGAAGTGACAAGGAGACAACAACAAAGGATTTGCGGCATGGGTGTTGGGAATTTGTCTCATGTGCAAGGACAAAGGGGACATGAGTGAGTAAGATGTGGCATGGATGTTGGATGAAGTGTCCAGGACACATGTCCAATGGGTAGACAGGGTATCCTAGGGTGATTTTCCTAATTAAATAAATTAAGAAAGTATAATGATGTGCAAGATTTTATATCCCTAAGTTAGAACTTAGGCATATATCTTTATTATGCAAGATTTTATGGTGAGGTGGTGAATGTGAACTAAAGGGTGCTAGATTTTGGTGTTTATAGATACAACATATGTAGTGTGGCTGAGCATATAATGTCATAGCTTCTTGGTAGCAAAAACCACCACTAGATATAACTTTTCAATGTATGCGTACTTGATCTCATAGCTCACCAGGGTGCGACTGAGATAGTATGTGGCCCGTTCCTTGTGAAATTTATTATTTTGGGCTAACATGGCACCCAATGCAGTCTCAGTAGCTGAGATATATAATCGAAATGACACCCCTAGTCTAGGTGGAGCTAACACTGGCGACGAAGCCAGGTATTGTTTAATTGCGTCAAAGGCATCCTGACACTCATCATCCTAGTGGAATGTGACCCCCTTGTGCAAGATTTTATTCATGGGTCGACACTTGTCCGACAATTGTGCTATGAAGCATTTGATGGATGCAATTCTCCCCTGTAAGCTATGAAGTTGCTTGATGGTAGTCGATGGATGCATTTCAAGGATTGCCTTGATCATGTTAGGGTCCACTTTGATGTCTCATTTGGAAACTATAAATCCCAAGAGATTTCCAGATACGATGCCAAAGACGCACTTCTTGGGGTTCAGTCTCACATTGTGTTCAATAAGGCGATCGAGGACTTTGCACAAGACATCTCTTTACTCATGACGTAATAAATATTTAGCCAGTAAGTCATCCATATAATCTTCCAAAATTTTGTGCATGTAGTCATGGAATATATATGTCATGGCATGTTGGTAGGTGGCACCCACATTTTTATGGCCAAAGTGCATGACCTTGTAACAAAATATTCCCTAGGGCATTGTGAACGCCGTTTTGAGTTGGTCTTCAGGGTTGATACAAATATGATTATACCCAGAGAAGCCATCCATTAGGGAGAGCATTTTGTGTCCTATAGTGGCATATACCAAGGCATCGATGCTCAGCAAAGGAAAATCATCCTTAGGACTCGCTTTGTTTAGGTCTCAAAAATCAGTGCAAATGTGAATCCTCCCATCAGGATTCTTGATAGGGATCATGTTGGAAAACCATGGTGGATAATCTACAAAAATAATAAACTTGGCATCCAATAGTTTCTGTAGCTCATCTTTGACCATCAAGGCCATTTTTGGGTGCATCATTCTCAACTTTTGCTTGACAAGATTGGCTTTGGGGTCAAGCGTTAGATTATGGGTGACCAAATTTAGATCTAGTCCTGACATGTCTTTGTAAGACCATGCAAAAGCTACCTTCTTCTTTGTGAGAAGGACTATGTAATTGGCTTACTCTTTCAGGGATAGGCTTTCCCCTAGTTTGATACATTGTGGGTTTTCAGGATCTGAGCCAATATCTTTGTCAACCGTCGGCTCGATTGACATATGCGACCCCTCTTCCAACTGGTGGGGAGTAGGGATCAAATGGATATCATTAGCTGGATTTAAATCCTCAATGGGAACCTAAAGCTCCTACTCAACATGGAAGACATCATGATTTGGCCCAACGGAGAAGTGAAACAATCCATCGCAAGTCAAATACTCAGAAGGTGATGGGGGTGAATCAAACCGATCCCAATCAATAGCATCTAGATCTAGATGGCATGGCTTGGAAGGATTGGTTGGGTTGTGAAGTGGTGTGGTCAAATAAATGGAGATCATATTGATGGAATGTACATTCTCTACAAGACCAAGGGCATGTGATTGTATATTGATATCATCTCCCACCCCCAGATGTTGTTCTGGGGGAATGGGGATCACTAGATCCTATCTGGGGATAGACTATAGGACAGTATCAGTAGGCTTAAGGAGCTCCATGTGTGTGGGTGGGTTAGGGAAGACCTCATGGTGAATCTAACCTAAATTGAAAGGCCTTGCCCTCAAGTGTGGGCCAACGTGCAACTGACGATATACTTCTTCTATGTTGATGGGCTTGTGATGATGATGCAAGTAATGAGGACCAAGGTATACCCTCTCTGTTTCATCCTCATATTCACTATCATATATGGGAATATCATTGTTGCCTCTTGGGATCGAGTGATCATGTAAGTGTGGTCCTATATATGCTCATTCCTCATAATTATTTTCATGGATGAGGACTTATTCATTCTCACCTCGCAGTGCCTCAGGCTCATGAGGCTCCAGTTGCTCAAGTAAATTAATTGCGCCCTCCCTGGGAGGTCTAGCTTCCTATGGGCAAACTGGATCTTCAGGAGGAAGGAGCTACCGCCAAATAGGATCATGGAAAGGGAACATATGCAGGAGGCCTTCCTGTTGGTCATTAATGGGAACAATTTGTGAATGATCACTATCCGACTCAAAAGGGTCATATGGTGCCATCTCGTAACCCGACTCATCATCTCAAGTCCATTCATATGAGGTGACTTGATCTGATTCATCACAAACATGGGGACAACTTCATGAACCTTCACCTCTCTCAAAATGTGGAAGGATGTCACTGATGATTACGAGGTTCGCATATGGCAGTGGGAAGTAGTCCCCCAGGGAGTAGACTGTATTGGGATTGTCATAAGGGTCTTGAGCCAACCTGTCCCTATAACCTATAGTTAAGTGATCTAGGCCATCCATGAGAACATCTAGAGGCAAGGGATTGTTGTGTCCCACTCCTGACTTGTCATAGGATATTTGATACTACAGTTGATAAGGGATTCTTGTGCCCTGCTCATACATGCCTAACCCATAACCATGCCAGTTGCATAGGTCAAGGTACTTCAGGGTGAAGTTAGGGTTAGACAAGTAGTTAATGTCTTCTCCAAAAGGCTCCTCATCCTCCTCCTACTGTTGGTAAGGTTCGATGCCATAGTCAAGGCCCCCATAGACAAAATTTTTTTAATTAGGAGGAATACCAAGAGGCACGATAGTGCCTATTGGAATACGGGGTCTACCCATGTCTTGCACTGACTCTATAGCAGGAGTAGTGGTGATATTTCTAACCATGTATTCTCCTAATTTGATAGAAGCTAGGTGCACTGTAACCTGGGGCTACGGATAGAAGAGGGATGAGAGTGAGACTTGATCTGGCTCATCATTTACCTCATGTGGTGTCTCTTCATCATCCGAGCTAGGTATCTCCTCTGTAGAGATAGTGGATATGGTTGGTTGGACCTCATCAATGGGCTGCTTCTTTGGATTCCTAGGAAAAGGATCCACTAGTGTACTAGGCATCCGAGGTGAAGCCGATGATGAGGATGGCATGGTATTTGGTAGTGGCAGGGTCAAACCTCGATTGGATTTATTCGGTCAAAAATCTAGATGCATTGATGGCAAGGTCGACTCTGGTAACTGCTACACCATGTTGTAGTACTTGAAGGGCTCTAGGTCTGCGGGGACAACATGAACTTGCCCTTTGTGAGTGTACTTGAGGCACTGGTGAGTGATCGAGAGAACACACTTCATGTCCCTAATCCATGGTATTCCTAACAAGATATTGTATGCCATATCGCCCTCCAAGATGTGTCACATTATAGGTATGATCATTTCTCCTACTTGAACAGGTAGGACAATTGTACTGACCATTGAGCATATGGCATCATTGAATTCTTGGAGGGTTTAGGTAGATGTAACAATGTGGGATGCTGGGAGCTTCAGGTGCTTGAGATCTGTTGTAGTTATGATGTTTCTTGAAGACCCAGTGTCTATCAACACTCTCTTATAAGGTGTTCTATTCACACATGCGACGATGTGCAAAGAGGTATCCAACATATCATGTAGAACCGGTTTAAGTTCATCTTATCGAAAGGTAATCATCGGTTTCATGCATTACCACACATGCCCCACAAAGTTGTTGGAGTTAGACTCTTGGGGCTAAAGCTCAATTGCCTTAAGGATCTCCATCAAGGCTTCTCTATGAGGTTGTGATTGGTGGATGGGCTCATATATGGAGAGTCAAGCAAATTTTATTCTTAAGCTCTGAGCGAGCTTACTCTTAATGGTGACTACAGGCCTAGGTGGGAGGCTCGGCCCGAGAGGCGGTATAGGCTGTGATGTTGAAGGGACATCACTCTAAGCCACAGGTGGTGTGGATGGACTTGGATACGCCTATTTCTTGTCAAAATACTGACCATGCCAACATACCCTTGCTTAGGAGGGTCATGGTGAACCTCATTCACCTGGGGCACTGGTTTGGCCTGCTCCACGTGGATAGGCAAGGGGTCCTTGAAGACCTCCATCTGTTGGTTGTTTGGTGTGATAGGGTTGTCTACCTAGAGGGAATTCCTATCAATTAGACCTTGCACCAAGTGTTTGAATTTATAGCATATTTGCACATCATGCCCGCTTAGCCTATGAAACTTGCAATATAGGTCTTCTCTGTATCCTTTGGGCTTCGGTGCATTTGGATCGATAGGTCGACTCTTAGGTAGATGGATCGCATTGGCCGCTAAGAGGTGATCAAACAATGAGTCCATAGATTCTACAATGGGCATGAATTGTCGCTTGGGGCAACGCTGTTGATTTTTCCCTTGACCATTCTGGTTGTCCTTGGCATAGTTCCTAGGAGTGGCCTGATAATTAGGCTTTTGAGGTGGCATGGCTTGTGCTGGCCCCGGGACACTAATTGCAACCTGATTTACTATCGCTGACTTTGGTTGTATTGGGGTGTTTTTAGTATTCTTGTTCCATTCCTTCTTGCGAGGCTTTGCAATCTCACCCTCTTGAATCTTGATTTCTTCAATGATCCTAGCATGTGCTAAGGCATCTTCAAGAGTAGGGTATTGTTGTAACTACAACAACAAGGAGATTGACTTCAAACAAATTTTGGAGAACATCTGAGTCAACTCTGACATGGGGAGACAATAAGGAAACTTGGCGAGTAGGGTTCACCATACATTTCCATAATTTGTTATTGACTCGTCCTCATATTGTTTCAACCCAGCTACATCGACCATCTTTTCCTTCCTCTCGATATTGAAGGCAAAGTGCTCTAGGAAAGCATTCGCAAGTTGGTACAGAGTGTGGATGCTATGCTTAGGGAGTTGGTAAAACCACTCAGAGGTGGGGTCGGTGAGGGTAGTCACAAATATCCTTAAAAGTAAAGCATCGTCGTCATGAATGTTGAAGCATTGACCTAAGAACCTAGTGACATGCTCCTACGCATCCTCTTCTCCCTTGAAGGTGGCCAATTGAGGCAACTTAAATTGTTTTGGATAGGGAGGTGCAGGTACTTATGGATGGATGGGTTGACTATGCAACTGGCACATAGTGGGCTTTTAAGATCCTGATCCAGAGTTCTTGTTCTCAACTGACTCTAGGTATTCTAGCAATGCTTTATACAAGCCTAAGGACTTAATCTCCTCATCCTTATTTACATATTGCGATGGAGGTCTAGGGTCCTCCAACCTATTACGGGGTGGTGGTAAATCAGCCCCTACCTTGGTAAGGCATCTCCACATACTCTATCTCTAGCTCATGCTCAATATAGGCCCCGTAAGGTATCTCTAGAGCCGATCTATAAATGGGAGTATCCACCCGTGGTGGATGCCCTATGTTTGGCCTGGGAGGCATCTCTCGATCTGGTCTAGGAGGTGGTAGAGGCAACATTGGATAAGGTCTCAGAGACCTATCTCGAATGAGCGTGTGTTGCCTCGGATGGACTTCCTACCTATGTGTCTTAGGGGTAGGGACCCTCTCTTGTAAAGTCTTCTGGAATAGCTCATTGGTCTATCGTTCAATCCTTTCTTTCTCAAACTGGTGCAAGTGGTCTAATTGATCTTTGTCTTGCCGAAGCTACTTGAACTGAGCTTAGTATTCTGCATATCTTATGAATTCTTGCCTAATTTTATCTACAGTATGAGGCGTAGGGGGCCTAGGCATCTTGCCATGGGACCTACCTCATTCAATATACTCTATGGTCTCCATGGGGTGCTTGCCTCTCTCGAGGTTTGCCACATTGACTCAAGGTTCAGGCTGGAACATATGCTCATTATACTCAACTGGTGCAGAGGCACATCAGGAATGCACAAAATATTGTTCCTATAGAAAATCTGGTATCTCCTCATGTCTTCCCTCCTGGACGAGGAAAGGTAGGGCAAAATTGACTCGTCTCAACCGACGAGTGTCATTCTCATCAGGTTGCATGAGCTGATGTATCCTATCAAGGCGATGCATAGGTAGAGTCATGTCGACTTGCTTCGGCCAATGTGTGAAGTCATACTCTTGCTTATGCTTAGGCGTGTCAGCCCTGACGGGTATGTGAATGCATGGCATCGCTCTGTCTATTAGCGCCTCGGTGCGTAGTTGCCTTTCACCAAGGAAGGCCTATGAATATCTACATACCGAGAACACTCTCCCAAGTAATGCTCATCATACCTCGAGGTGTCTTATAGAGGATCCCTTCAGATATGAGGTCCGTGCCCTATTTTATTAGGGCCAGGTGGAGTAGAAGCTCACCAAGTGGGTATAACCAAGTCCCTAGGGCTATATTAGAGATGATTCGTGTCTCCTAATCCACTACAGCTTTTGCTCGTGTTTGGGCTTGGCTGCGGGTGCACACCATCGCGCTCCTCTATATATACCCCAAGAGATTATCTTATTTACAAATTTTAATGAAACAACAAACAGAAAAAGGAAACACCCAACAGAAAAATGATTATCTCTTTTAAGTTTTAGATGTGAGTCCCTAAACTATTTTGTGTGTTTCAGATGTGTTGTTTGAAAAGTATGACCTTGTGTCGCGTATTTGAAATATTGTTGGATGATGTATTTAAATTTTTAAAGGATTTCACCTATATACTCACACAAGCTTAATATGGTGATGAAATCCATATCCAACAAGGTAGCATAGGTACTGCAAACCCTCACCCAGCACCCTGTGCGCAATGATACACCTCTTCAAAGAGGAGTGTGTGCTATTTTGCACGGTTAGGATAGATATTGGGTCGGCCTTGGCCATGGAAGGGTCCTGATGATACTCTTTCACACAAGAAAATCAAGTGGTAATGACATCCACTGTTGGTCTTGATCGACAAGTTGGATGTGAGAGCCCAACGTCGTCGATGTTAAGATAAAGCATGATGTGTGGGGGTTCCTTTTAATCCCAAGAAAGTAAGAAAAGAAGCATTCGATGATCATTCACTAAATGCATGCAAATAAGTGCATTTTACTTTCAAAAAGTTAGGATAAAGAACCTACAAATGTAACTTATGAATGCAAATACTAAATGCTAGCTTACCCAATGGGTAAGCCACAAGCAATCAGGCCACAAAGATGCATTGCTACTTCAAATTTATTTCGGTTTTTCTTCTTCCTTTTGCTATTTTATGTTATAAGGAAAGTAAAATATGAATTTTAACCTTTCTATGCAAACAAATTATGCAAGAAAAACCAATTTTTATAGTCTCTAAAAATGCAGCAGAAAAATAGAGGGTTTAGGCACTCACCTTATCAGTTTTGAGACATCCAAATTGTGAATTTTTGAGCAAATACTTCTTTGGTTCTTCAATGCTCTAGGTTGGGACGATTAGAAGCCCTAAAATCATCCCAAGGTGGTACAATGAAGCCACCATCCCAGGGTGAGCCAAATAAAGGTTCTGCCACTGTTCCAGGGTGGGGAGGGGAGCACTTGCAACACAAAAAGGGCAAAAAAGGCAGAAATGAGGTCAAATTTTAACCCAAAGCACAAGTGACAAGGGTCCCACCATGATCACCACTGAAGTAGGAAAAAATGGTGTACCTAATTATGAATAAAAATATATGTATCTATCCTATCTTGCTTATGAGCATCAAACGGAAGCATGCATGTGAAAATGAAGCAATACCAAACAATAAGGAATGAAATGAAACAAGTCTCTTTATTATTAATTTTGTGGATAAAATCCAAGGTTATATAGAATTCCCCTTGAGGGCTCAAATTTTATACAATGGTTAAAAATTTTGGGTGCCCAAGGATCAAATCCTCCAAGAAAAACGGGTGGACATCCAGTGCCTTTCCTCGTACTCACAATCAAGGTGGGTGGGCCAAAGTTGCAACTGCTTGTATCTTTAATCTCTGATGTATTATATTCCTTCCCAATGCCTTATAGGAACCTTCACCTACACACAAGTAAGCAAAAAGGGTCAAATAGCAAGGGCGTGTGAAGGGAAACATGCAATCCCCACAGGCACAAAATGGCATATATATTAAAAATATAACAAATCAACTCAGAATGACTTGAAAATTTGTGGGGATGTTAAATAAGAGGTTTTTAGGGTATATCACCAAAACAATATCTGAAATTGCATCCGTAGACCCCTCGATTTTGTGTCACCCGCCTGTAACCTATGAAGACCAAGACGAACAATTCCTACACCTAAACATGTCCAAAACACATGAAATTTGGATAGAATGCATAAATAAAAATTTTAAGACAAAACATGTGGTTAGATTTTCTAAATGAGGTGCAGATACACCTTCATGCAACTAGGGTGCCCGGATGGGCCCTACGAACTTGCAAAACCTTAAAAATGCAATATCTCGGCCAATTTAACTCCAAATTGCATGAAATTTGAACTGCAGCATCATATTATAGTATAGAATAATACTAAAAATACAGTAAATAAATTATGCAAGTATTTTTCCTCGTACCGTGGGGGATGGTGGTGACTACAACTAATTGGAGGGCACCCTGGGAGGGGATACCCATCAATTTTGCACACTTTTTGCTACTAATACTATTGGGGAATGATCCTAAATATTCTAAGGGGTTTTTTTCTTGAGTTTTATGAATAAATTCACTCATATGGAAAATTTATGCTCAAAGGACCCTCTTGAAGTCACTCGGTAACCTCCGTCGCTAAGGAGAGATTCTGAGGGCAAGAGAGCACAATAAAGTGAGGGTAAATCTTGGCAGCACTCAATTGCATATCCTATAACTCCTCTATATGTTTTTTTATGGATATTGAATCCATTTTATAGCCCAAAGGGGCTCATGTGCAAAAAGGCATGCGAGGGCATGCATGGCAGGAGGTGCCACTTGTTAAATGAGAGACATGCAATGGATGTGGAAGATAATATCCAATTTGGGCCTCCATTAAGAAGTGTGTCATAATAACTCAGCACCCTCTGACCCGCATGCTTCATTTTGCGAGGTAAATGGCAGTTTCTGGGTGCCATTTGTCCCAATTTTGACTTTTTTTGGATCAAACTTACTCATCCTCCCACCTTGGGACGATGGCTCACCACCGTCCCAGGGTGGGATTATGGGAATCTTCCACCATCCTAGGGTGGTATGATGGTGAATTTTGGTCCAAAACCTTCCAAAATTGGTTTTGAAGCCTCCAAAACCTCTTCCAGAGTAGCTAGAACCATTGTGAGCCTCCTAAGGGCTGCCCAAGGGGCCATATGATGCCAATTTGATCATTGTTTGTGGATGCTTAAATGGGTTAACCATAGTTTAGTGTCTACAGGTTTTAAGTGGTATAAAACTACATAGTGACATAGGAAGTGTAGGACATCACACTATATGAGGCCAATAGAAGAAACATTGTAAGTGATGGAGTGTTTTTTGTGTTACAAAATGGCCACCACATAGAATAGAGTCAATCTACTTGAAAAGATAAGTGTGATGATCATGGGGCACAAAAAACTTATGAAGTCTATATAGAAGCCCTTCCTTGATATAAAAATACTAGAAAGGTGTCTAGTTCAAATATGTTGGATATTGAAGACTCCTATACACCTACCAAAAATTTGAATCATTTGCATATAAAGAAGCCCAACTCTAAAATCCATGGTGTGAAGTGGTGATCTCTAGTACTTGATGGATTGAACTAATGCATATAGCTCTTGATAATAGGTGGAGTAATTTTGTTTTACTATTGATAATTTCTCTAAATGATAAACCATTGGATGGCTATTCTACTTAAAAACTACTTTTCATGCAAACCAAGAGGTATCTATTTTAGTTTTAAAAGGTTATGAGACATTAGGCAATAGAAGTACTAGTGTTGAACATGGTTTCTACTTCAAGGTGTTGCATGTACAAGAGTGAGCCTCTATCCTTTGAAAAGCAACATTGGATTTTATCGATTGGTGCAAAGGTGCAACAATATCTGAATAGCCAATAATGAATTTTTGATAGAAGTTTGCAAGACCTAAGAAACACCTTAACTCAATGATAGTTGAAGGATTTCATCATGTTTGCAAAACTTTCACTTTGGAAGGATCCACTCAAATACCTTTTGCATCAATAACAAATACAGGGCATGAGATTAATGCTTGTGCAAATAAACAGTTGGATAGGTTAGCATACAATCTATTTTCTTGAGGAATATGAAGAAATTGTTTCAAGTATTGAAGTTGTGCCTTCCATGTTTTTGAGAAGATAAGAATATCATCCAAATAGATTATAACACATTGGTTAGAACATTTTCTAAAAATGTTATCCATCAATCCCATTAATATAATAGGTGCACTAATGATCCCAAAAGGTATTACAAGCTACTCAAAGAGACTCATTTTGGTTTTGAAAGGTGTTTTTCATGCGTCTTCTCCTAAACTATGGCCTAGTGATATTCACTTTTGAGATCAATTTTGAAAAATAATTGTGCACCTTGAAGTTTATCTATCAAGTCATCAATACAAGAAAGTGGATACCTATTTTTTATTATAATTTTGTTTAATGTTCAAAATTCTATCCAAAGGCACACCTCATTTCTTCAACACAAGCAAAATTATAGAAACATAAGGGGGTGTACTTGGCTTGATGAAGCCTTTGTTTAACAAATTATATTAAATCTATTGTTTTATTTCTTCACTTGAACCATTGATGTTTGGTATAATGGGGTATTAGGAAGATAAACACGAGGTAGTAGGTCAATTGAGTGATTGATTTCTCAATTTGGCGGAAGTGCTTTGGGATATTTAAATACATCAAAATAAGATTCCAAGAGTTGACAAAGGTTTGCATGTTGTGTGGGGAATGTTATGTTTATTGCTTTGGATTTTCTTGTGTCCTAACAAAAATAAATGTTAGAAATGTAGTTTTAATGATTGCTTTGTGTGCTTTCTTACAAGTGAGTACCAATTTTATTGTTTTTGTAGTACTCTTTATTAGGGAATTTTATCTTCTTTTTGCAGTGTATAAGTGTTTTTGCAGGTATCATAATGGGCTTTTCTATTTTACTAATAGGGTTTTCCAAGCAAACATTTATAATAATCTAAATTAGTCACATCATAGGAGACCTTATCAATGTACTTGTTAAAAAAAGAGAGGATATAATTCATGTGTATGTGGTTGATATGGATGAACCAAGATCCTTCCATACAAGACAATATGGATGAGGGTGAGGATCCATCGATAAATACAATTTGTTAACTATAGATCCCAAAATTAAGTTTTTCTATGATCTATTGTCAATGATGCAATACATTAAAATATCATGTGTGATATAGATATGAGTGACAGACAAACTATATCAACCCTCTAAAGTATATGGTGATGCATCAAGGTGACCTTGTTGAGTTGACCTTTCAATTTCTCATATGGCATATCTTCACCATGGATATCGATGGGAATGTTACTCGTTTCCTCACCATGAGAAAATACAATCAAGGTCTTCTTATTTTATTTGAAACACTTAACCATACATATCCTAGTTTGTTACAATGATTAAAAAATTTACTTGATTTCTTGGTATAAAATGAATGAGAAGAAGATGAAGAAGATTGATTTCTTGTATGAGAGAAATGTTGTCTTATTGGAGAAGAGAAGGAAGGCCTTGTTAAAGAAGAAACTTCCCTTTTTAGAGAACAAAATGACTATCTAGCTATTTTTGATGATTGTTTTGGTATTGAAAACGATGATCATAAGGTGCTAGATGAAAAAGGACATGGGTCTCTATACATAGTAAAAAATTATCTTCTACTAATTATCCTTGGTCAAATCTAAAATGAACGATGAAAAATGCAAAACATTGAACCAAGACACAAGGATTAAGGGGTTGAAGTAACCCCACATTAACCAAAATAGAGAGACTGAAAAATAGAAATAAGATAATGGAATCTAACACAAAAACTACAATATCATATCATATATCAGAATTGATTATAAGTACAATGGAGAAGCCTTGCTTAAATAGGCAAGGAAGATCCACCATAGCCATAGGATCAACAAAGAGATAAGGATCAATATCCATCATACAAATAAGGAGGTGCAATATGATCCATGGAGAAAATATCTCAACCCTCCAAATGTAATCAATGAGTGTAACTCCTTAGGAATGACAAATATCCCCATAATATCTAAATAAGATAAAAATAAATATCCACACATAAAGTGGATGGGAAAAAATAAACTAAACTAATATAAAAATAAAGTACCTAAGTGAGCATGAGCTAGAGTCTAAACACCTACTCTAACAGAATCTTGCATCAATTTTATCAATGATCACATATTTTACCTCCCAATATAGGTGTTCCTATAAGCCACTCTTGAACTTTAGGATAAGAGTTACTACATCATCCCCCACTTTCAACATGATTTAAAAGGGGTTGAATTTGTAGATATATTATTGTAAGAACATATTGGGTACTTTTCATAAGCAGAGCCACTTGATGCCCAAATCTTCCAAGTAATGAGATGGAAATAATGTGTCTGTAGGATCTCTAACAAGCTCATACAATGTTTTGATGGGATTTTGAGATTGCTAATGATCTGTGATAATGATTTTGGATATGCCACTTAGCTTCAATTTATAAAATGAAACCTTGTCCTCTTCTGCAATATTGTTTTACTCAAACCATGACTCCATTTCCAATATCCAACTGGTAAGGATAATTGGATCACAAGAGCCATTATACACCTTGACTTCATATTTTGTCTAGCGAGTAACATGGGGAGTAGATATTGAGATACCATTAACTTTGTCGGTCAAGATATCCACCATATTGTCTAGCTCAACCATCTTTTCAACAAGTGTAATGGTCAACATATTGAATATAATGTTGTCACTAGTTAGGGTGACTTTTCCTCCAAACAAAAAAATAGGCGACCTACATCAATTCTAAACCCACACATGTGTTCAAAATATGAGATAAACCACTAAAAAATGTGGTTATACGACACATTTGGCTATAATAGGATAATGTTACAAAGGTTTAAAGTTTTCAACTCTCATCAGGGTCAGAACCACTATCATTGATTGTAAATTTGAATCACTGACTAGTTTTTAATGTTAGGATTTATTACATCATAGGATATAATAAATATTATTGGGTGGTTAATACCACTCATGTAGGAGTCTTATGAGTTCTTAGTAAGTTAATTTAGTTGCAAAGTAGTTGTAGGTGAGATTCAAATTGCTTATAACAATAGATTTTTTCATAGGGTAAAAAATAGGTTTTTGAAAGGGCCCAAACCCTTTTACACTTTTCAACCGATATCATCAGTCCTATTGCACAAAACCTCTTCTTATAGGACTACAAAATTTTGGGTTATTTTCATAATTTTCAACCATTTTCAACTTATTCCAGACTACCATCCTAATTCCAAAAACATATCTAAGATGACTCTTGGGCCTTACCCAAAGGTCAAAAGGGTTGCAACCCTCATCCATAGACCATTGATCTACCCCCCAATCCAAACCACCATTGAACCACACCACCTACCATCCCTTAATACTATCCCTGAGCTGAGTTGTTTGTAGGGACTTCCCTCGATCAATTAATAATTGGAAACTTTATGCCCTCGAACCATTGATCATTGTGCTTAAACTATATGCCTAGGTATTTCATGCAATAACCACAATTTTATGGGATATTTCATGGGATTTTTGTACAATGAGGGACATCTTAAGCATACTACCACTACATCTACCATGCTGCAAATATCTACCAATAGCAAAACTTTCTACTAGCAAAGCCATCACGAGGCTTTCATAATTATGAAGGCCAACGATCAACTACAACAAAAAAAATCTGAATATTTTGCCACGTGGCACCATATCTTCCAATGGTGGGGCTTACTCCAAAGATTTTACTTCTTTGTCTTGTGAAAAAGTATAGTCCATTGTTTGGTCGAATCATAAATAATATATTTATGTCTCTTCCTTTTCTAATAATTCTTTTATGTTTAGGTGAACATTATCTAGGAAAATCCACCTCTGGTCCTTTTCACGAAGAGCTCCCTAGTTAGTCATCTATTTCACCATCCTATTATCTTCTCTAAAAACATGATTCATCTCTACTTGCTCTAATGAGTTAAGGATCCTTAGAGTTTTTGTTATTATACTTGACACCCACCAACTCTATGTAGTCCTCTTGTTAAGATAATTGATAATTTTAAGATAATATTCCTCAACTACTAGCTTTCTTACTCCCAAATGCCTTGCCAGTTTTACTTTAGTCAAAGCTGCTCTAGATTCTACTTGATGACTTGTAACAATAGTTTATATTTGAAGTATTTGTTAATTCTATTATTGGTCAATTGTATTGTATAAAAGTGTTTATTTGATTGATAAATATTTGTTAGCCTCATGTTATTCCATCTATGGTATCAGAGAAAATAAGATTCGAAGGCAATTGATATGAGTATGTTTAGATATCGAGATTTCAATGGAGAAAGAGAAAGAGAAAGAGAAAGCCTAAGGTACTAAGTATCTATAGTGTTCCCTATATTTAAAGTTGTTTAAATACCTGAAACTAGCACTTCATTTGCATTGTAGGCATCAGCTAATTTTGTTCTCGAGCAAGCTACATTGGCACTCTTACGATGTTGAAGGTACAAGTGCAAGTTCCAATCCCCTTTCAATATTTCTTAAGTTTGAGGGTGTATTGTATTGAGTGCAAAACTAGAACTTGGCAGGAATATGGAATCCACTTAGCTAGATTAATGGAAGCTAGAACCAAGCCACATACAAGAGTATTGTAAATGGGATTATTGGAGGCATGGATCCTAGCCAAATTCTTATGTTGATAGACCCTTTTAGCAATGGAAATACTACTTTCCTCAAAATTTTGGGAGGAATATTAAGGGGAGGTATTAAAGGAAATATAACTTATAATGACATTTCATATGGAATAGCTCTAAAGAGGAAAATTGGATTTGTGACTCAAGAAGATATATTGTTTCCTCAACTAACTATGCCAGAATCATTGGTTTCCACTACCCTTCTGAGGCTTAAAAAAAATATGAGTCACTAACAAAATATTTTGAGAGTAGAGACTATCCTTATAGATTTGGGTTTAGAAAGGTGACGACATACTAGATTTGGAGGAATATTTGTGAGGGAAATTTTAGGAGGAAAGAGAAAACAAGCAATTATAAGATTCAATATTTTAGTTGATGCTTTTCTAGATGAGTTGACTTTAGGATTTGATTCCATAACTACCACTAAATAACTTCAAATTTTAACTTTGGGTTGATCACTCCATCTATGATGGGATTCAAACTCTATGCAAAAATTAAAATATTTATCCAAATAATAATCTAAGATACTAAATGTGGGATGAATAATAGATATTAGTACCATCATGCATGATAGAAAATCTATGTTGAATTGGGGAATAGTCTAACTTCTAATTTAACCAATAATGGACCCCAATTCTAGCCTCTTAGCAAGTTATTGAATGGAAGGGTTTGTGGCCTCTTCCAACCCCCAGATTTAGGTTAGCTTGCTACGATCCTTGCTAGTTTTCTAATCTAACCTACACTAATTGCATACAATTAAAATACAAGAAAAATAAATTTGAGTTTAAGGATGTGAGGGATTAAATGCAAATATGATTGTAACGATAACAAGGAAGTATGTGATCTATCAACACATGAGAATTCAAAAAATAACAATGTTCCTATTCATTTAATATGAAATAGAAATATGAATGACAAGATGAGCAAAAGAGCTATGTCTTGATTACCATGCATTCTACAACCTATGAGGGCAATGCCACTAATGGAAAGCAAAGGAATTATCAATTTCCTCCTAATTTCATGAGTTGTAAAGCACAATGTGGGTTTCATAGAGTGTAGCTCTAAATTCTCGTGGCCAAAAGATGTTTATAATAGAGCCCATGGCTCCTATTAATAATAGGAGTTTACCCCTGAGTTACTTGGGGTGATAAACTATTACTCCTAGTAAAAGTAAAAATTTAGGGGTATCTCTAACAAAATGATGCACCTCCAAATGTTACATACCTCTAAATATACCTCTAAAAGGCTTCTAAAACGAGTTATGGTGTAAATACATTATAAAATATCACTTTCTAAAGGTTCTCCTTAGGATTTGTGCAACCTAAGTAGCCTAACAATGGAGACTTTAAGACTTTGAATAGAGGTTTGAGGTTTGAATCCTATGAGTGGTAGGGTTGTACACCATGCTTCAATAACCTAAGTATGGTTTGGGATAACTATTTATTGGGTAAAAAAATATCCATATCATATGGCCTATGGCTTCATGGATGTTAAAAACTACTTTACCCTTTTATCCTTTTTTATCCCTCTATAGGTTGATGAGTGATTTGCTCTCGGAAGTGAGTGAATTGCTTGGCTTTGCTAGCGATTCACAAACTGACCTTAAGTGCTTTGCTCTTGTGATCCAATCAAGCCATTCTATAGGTAGATCAATTGTGAAATAATTGACACCTAGTGAGCAAAGTGGCACTTGTGCTACACTTAGTTAAAAATTTTGAAGGATTTTTGGAAGGCATCGACAAACTAATTTCACTATTTTGTATCCTTCTAATATTACGAATTCCAAGGTAGTGACATGTCACTATAGAGACCAAAAATAGAAATTCTTGCAGTTATTATCCCTACTACAATATTTCCTTGGGCTAAAATACTGAATATGTTTGACCACATGATGACATCAACATTTTTTGCTCTATTGCTTACTCAGATATAAGTATCTTTATTGTCTTGGTAGTATTTATAATAAATAAAGGATTTGCTTTTGAGATGTATCCTAAAGTAATTTTTTTGTTATTATTGAAAGGGCTCATTGTCAATCTAATAAATGCTTTGTTGGTTTTTTTCTCTATGCAGTGTGTTCCCAAACCATCCTAGTAATCTACACGTGGCATCCATAGTGTAGGTGTAGGTTAGGTAAAATTTCAATAATTATAAATGTTGGAGGCTTATTGCAACTTTGTTGCATGACTGCCAAGTTAGATTCTCATTTCTTTGGAGTGGCAAGTTCTCCATGAATAATTTAAAACTTTTCCTTTTAATCACACACTCTCTTCTATCATTTCTATACTTCCTCTTCTTGTTGAAGAAAAAGATAGGTGTTTTCTTATGTTTACAATTATGGGTGTTATTGGTAGGGATTTATGAGCCCCTACCATTTGGGCTATTATATTCAAATGATTTGAGAAGAGTTTTAATATTGAAATTTTCTCATCTACATTATTTATTAATCCATAGGGAAGAGGTCTAAGGGTCCTCACTCAAGCCTAGCTAGATGAAATTTTGAAACCAACTAAATGTGCCATTGATTTTAATATCTTGAAAGAGCATCTTGATTTATATACTCTCTCAAATTCAAGCATGTTCATATACCCTTTTAAAACTAAAATGAATACTTGTGGTATTATAAAGTTGCTTCTTCCACTGCTTAGATCTTGAGCAATGCAAGTACCTTGTATCTCTAGACAAATACTTTGTAAACCTTGGTTTTGGTAATGAAGCTTATGTAATGGAATATTCATTGAAAAATTATAATTGACATGTTTATTCTACTTTCATTGATGTTGTTTGAGATAACTTTAAACCAAATTTTACTCTAATATGTGCATGACTAAGCTTGATTGTGAATAAACCTTTTTTTTTTTACAAGATAAATTTGAATCATGCACTTAATTCAAAGATTTATGATACCCTTCCTAAATAAAAAAATCTCTAATTTGGAGTCTTCTCCCTATGGATGCTCCACAAAAGTAATTGTAGTAGTTATTTCTACTATTCATGTGACACCTAAGGATGGATTTAGTCATGCAATATTTGAATGTATAGGTTATGGTCCTAATGATATTGACCATAGTATCCTTATTGAGAGAGTTTTAAGTTGTTATATGCCTTAGGAATTATCCATAGCAATTCACATAAATGCCTTGTGTTGGCCATTCATCCTATACCAAAGGGAATCAACCACCTTAGGGGCATATTTGTGACATGATATATCAACAAAATCCTTATAGGAAACAACAATTTGATTTATCTAACTTATGTGAAGGATAATGAAGAATTTGGCTTCCCTTTGCATGCCAAATAAGAGGAAAGAAAAGAGAATAACAATTTGCTTATGAATGAAAATAAGTAAATCTAAGAAACAAGCCCCCTAATTTGGATCTACCCTTTCCAATGGGGAAGGAACTTGGATCTTTGATTGTTTTACATAAAATAAGAGGGAAGAGGGAAATTCCTTATTAGATTGAGCACTTTATTGTATGATAGTGCAACAATTTTATATTTATTGCACTAGCGGAGGGTTGTAGCATAGGTTTATCTTTTTAGCTAGAAACATCTATGACATTTAGTGATTATTATGATTTGTTTGTACTTGTGTGTTTTCAATAAATATTAATGTTCTATTAACGTAGGATAATCTTTAGAAATTGTATCTATATAAATAAACCATGCTTTTTAAGTGTTATCTCTAAGAAATTTATTTTTGCAATGTTTATTTTCTCGTAGATGGTCGTACTCTAGCTTAGTAACTTGTATTTGCAAAGAGCATAATTTTAATCAATTTCTTTATCTTCTAGAAATGATTTATTGTTGGATAATAGAGGTGGAGCATATTTTTTAAGTGTAGTCTTTGAGAAGTTTGCTTTTGAAGTGTGAAGTTTTTTTCTCATGGATGGTTGTACTCTTTTAGTTTAGTTATTGCTATTTGCAAAGAGTATAACTATGTTCAATTCCTTTGTTTTTTATAAATGGTTTATTATTGCATTATAAATTTGGGCCATGTTTTTGAGTGTTATCTCTAAAATGTTTAGTTGTGTGTAATGTGAACTAACTTTTTTTTTAATTTTTATTTTATAAAAAGAAAATATTTATTTAATTAACAAAAAGTATAAAACTCTTTAATCAGAGATCAAAGTGAAAAGAGCATTCTAAAAAATAGAACATGAAGACAAAAAAAAACCTCATTATTGGAGTCTTTGTCATCCCCACATACCACCCCTGCCCTTCTGCTTCTTGATGATTTGGCAACAATAACCAAGGACTATATTTATTGCTTGATTCACTAGTGTGTCAACCTCTATGTCAAATTCCTGCCTTATGTGTTAATGGCATATTTTGCCAATGATCCTGCCTAGTTGTCTAGTCCTATCTTGAACAATATTCAATTGTAAAGATCTAAAATATTTATTTTTGGCAAGAGTTGTTATTATCAGTTTAGAATCCCCGTAAACTATGACTTGAGTGATTCCTTGCTTTGCAACCAATTTTAAATTGATTTCACATCTAATAGCCTCTACCACATTTTTATATGTTGTTTCCAATTTGATCATGTATTTGAGCAGGATCTCATAGGGTCCTGTAAGAATCAGTCCCCCTAGCTTGATCGGGGTTGGACTTGGAGGCACCATCAAAGAAGAGTACTAAAAAACATATGTAAGGCAAAGAATTGCTTGCTTTGCATCCTCTTTGTGTTAGAAAATCTTAGAGATTAAGTTTGTAGATAATTCTTCTTTATGTGGGTGATAGATCTTCATACTACTATTGACAAAAACTAGATTTGACATTTAGGACTAATTCTTCTTTTATCCTTTGTATTAGAGTTTTATTGTCCTTACCTTTTCCATAAAAAATCCTCTGGTTTCTATCCAACTAGATGTTCCAGATGACAAAATATGGTATAGAGCTCCACAAATATTTTAGGAAGGGCTTACCTGTCAGTTTACCTTTGTATTCTTTGTTCCACTTGGTAAAACATGTAACTATGGTTAACCTTCCAGAGTAGGAAATTCCAAGAATTTTGGTTATTCCTAACCAAATTGAAATTGCCTTTGGGCATTCAAACAAAATATGGAAAACTATTTCATTGTTCTGCCTACACCTGTAACAAACATGAGGCCCTACTATACTCCTCTTTTGCAGATTATCACCTGTTAAAATTTTATTTTGAGAAACTAGCCAGCTGAATACTTACAATTTATGTGGTGCTCTAGTTTTCCACAGTATTGATAGTTTTTTGTTGGTAGGCTCAATTTGCTGATGTTGGACTCCTATATGCACTGAGTATTTGTAAGTCTAAGATTCAATTAACCTTAGATTAACATTAGGCCAAGGTAATAATAATTAACACGAATAAATTAAAGCCGAAAACATTTATTAAATAACCAGAAGAAACATACATTAACTTAAATCTTATATAGGCTTAGAATAGGCACTAAGGTAGGGAAGGGAAGGTGGAGGAATATCAGGGAGTTTAGAGAGAACGGAGGAGTAGGAAGTGGATTGGGAGGTGGCAGTGAGCGTGGGGAGAGGAAGAGAGTGGAGTGATAAGGGAAAATGAACAGCAGGAAAGGAGGAAGCTGAATGGAGGGATAAGGAGAAAATGAAGGAAATGGGGAAGGAAAAATCATGCCGACCATCCGACAAAATTAGCCGACAAAAGGTAAGTGTGTTCACATTGTGCTTAGAAAAACTAGATTTTTCTAAGCCTGATTCTAGCTAAGTCCTATTCACACTTGCAACATTCTCCCCCTTAAAGTTGAGAGAACTGACTATACAGTCTCTCATCTTTACAAATTGAGCTTTAGCCAGCGCCTTGGTGAAGATGTCAGTGACGTTCTCCAAAGTGTGGCAATAGTGAAGCTCAACAATATCTGTTTCCACCATGTCTCGGATGAAGTGGTACTTCATATCAAAATGCTTGGATCTACTATGGTGGATAGGATTGTATGCCAACTGAATGGCACTGATGTTGTCACAGAATATTCGAGTTGGACCACTTTGCTACTCTCCAATATCTTCTAATACCTTTCAAAGCCATAGAGCTTGAGTACTAGCATGAGTCACTGCTATATACTCAGCTTCTATTGAAGATAGTGCTACTACTGTCTGCTTCTTGGAACTCCAAGTTATTAGGCCCGAACCAAGACTAAAACAGTTACCCGATGTGGATTTTCTATCATCAATATTGCTGCCCCAATCACTATCACTAAAGCCTTCAAGCTTGATAGTATCACTTTTGTAGTACTAGATTCCAAAATCCAATGTACCCTTCACATATCTCAAAATCCTTTTAGTTGCCTGCAAATGTAGCTCAGATGGATTAGACATAAATCTAGAAACAAGAGATACAACATCTTGAATGTCTGGTCTGGTTTTGGCAAGAAACATCAAACTCACAACAATGCTTCTGAAAGTGGTCACATCAACTTTCGGTGCTCCATCATCCTTGCTTAATTGGATCCCATGTCCAATTGAAGTTGCAACTGATTTGTATTACTCCATAGCAAACTTTTGAATCATGTCTCGAGCATACTTAAGTTGATGAGATGAAGATCCCCGAATGCATATGATGTACTTCCATTCCAAGAAAGTATTTCATCAAGCCAAGATCCTTCATCTCAAATTCCTGCATCATGGAGTGCTTGAACTCCATGTTAAATTTTTCATTACTACCCATAAAAATGAGATCATCCACATACAAACAAACTATGAGGATGTCATTTCCTTGATTGAGGTAGTAGAGCGTGGGTTCATTTTTACTTCTAATGAACCCATAATCTTTAAAGTACCCATCAATGCATGAGTACCAAGCTCTCGATGCCTGCTTGAGGCCATAAAGAGCCTTCTTCAATTTGTAAACAAGATGTTCCTTGTATTTCTCTTCAAATCCCTGTGGTTGCTCAACATACACTTCTTCTGTCAAGTAACCATTTAGAAATGCACTTTTTACATCCATGTGTTGGATTGTCCATCCCTTGTGTGCAGCTAAGGCAAGAATTATTCTGATAGTCTCCTGTACGGCTACAGGAGCAAAAGTCTCTTCATAATCAATTCCATATTTCTGAGTAAATCCCTTTGCAACTAATCTCGCCTTGTGCCTCTCAATGCTACCATCAACAGTAAACTTGGTCTTGTAGACCCACTTACATCCAACATGTTTCTTACCTTTAGGAAGCTTCACCAGCTCCCAAGTGTCATTGTTTTTTATAGAGGTGATCTCCTCTTTCATGGCATCTTGCCAAATCTTTTGAGTACAAGCCTTCTCATAACTAGAAGGTTCAAGATGTGTATTAGTTAACAAAGCATAGTTAACTAAATCTCCCCTAGGTTCCTGCTGGGAAACATCATCACCATACAAGTGCATATTTTCTAATCTTTGTAGAATAAAATTCATTTCACTAGCTTGAATCCTAGTGCATCGTTTTGAAAAATTCTTATCCAACATCTGATATGATGGATGATTTTGTAGAGTTCTCTTACCTTTGGATGGAGAATCGATGTCCATGGGTGAGGAACTTACTAATCTCTGCGGAGAAGGACTTGGTGAAGAAGTTGAATCAGAAGATGAACCTGGATCTCTGGGAGGAGACTACTTACTTTTCTGTGGTGTCTGTTGTTGCACCTGCTGAGAACCTACATCACTAGATTCATCATCACTGAAAATCTAAGGCTTACCCCATTCTACCCCTTCATCAAAAATCACATCCTTAGAAAGCACAAAATTTCTAGTCCGAGGATTGTAGAGTCTGTAAGCTTTTGTATTCTCACAATATCCTACAAAGATGCATGCCTGACTCTTTGGATCGAGCTTCTTTCTAAGCTCATAAGGAATGTGAGAATATGCCAATGAGCCAAACACTCTAAAATACTTAACATTTGGCTTTTTACCATACCAATCTTGGTAAGGTGTTTGTCCTTCCAAACTTGAAGTAGGACTTCTATTCAAGATATGTACGCTGGTCCTGATTGCATCTGCCCAATATGAATTAGTCAAATGCTTCGTCTGAAGCATAGACCTTGCCATCTCCATAATGGTGCGATTCTTCCTCTCTGAGACACCATTCTGCTATGGAGTGTAGGTAGTTGTGAACTGCCTCTTAATGCCATGTTGCTTACAGAAATTCAAGAACTCATTAGAGGAGTATTCTCCTCCTCTATCTGATCTACGACATTTTACAAAATATCTACTCTCACTTTCAACTCTTGTTTTGAAATCGACAAAGCATTCAAATGCTTCATCCTTATATTTCAAAAAATATATCCAGCACATTCTAGTAAAATCATCAATGTAGAGTAGGAAGTAAGAGTTGTTACCAAGACTCTTGGTCTGCATCGGACCACATATGTCTGTATGCACTAGCTGGAGTGGATAGCTAGCCCGCCATGCTTTTCCATGAGGAAATTTTGATCTGGTATGCTTCCCAAGAGCACACCCTTCATAGACTTCCTTACTATCCTGAACCTTAGGAAGTCCGATTACCATCTCTTGTGAAGTTAGCATTTTCAAACTAGTTGAATTCAAATGACCATATCTCAAGTGCCATAGGACACTTGGATTGGAAATAGCAACATTTTCTAACTTGTCTCCCCCTGGCTGGCCAAAATTTAAAGGAAACAATCTATTCTTTGACATTGGAACTTGTGTAATGATTCTATTACTGTTATTTTTATCAAAAATAGTGCATTTACCCTCATCAAAAAGCAACTTGTAGTTCTTTTCTAACATTTGACCAACACTTAAAAGATTATGTTGAATATGGGGTGTGTAATAGATATCACTTACATGTTTGACGCCTTCTTTAGTTGGAACTGCCATTGCTCCAATGCCTTCAACTACCAATGATTTATCATCTCCCAATTTGATGCTAGATTTGTATGAGGAGTTTAGAGTAGCAAAGAGCCCTTCTTTGCCACTCATATGGTTTGAACACCCAGTGTCCAAGATCCATGTATCATTCATGTTCTGATCTGCCTGACCATAAGAGAGAAAGAGATTTGTGGCCTCTTCCTCTTCTCCAAAATTTCCAAACTGACTGCTCTGGCTGCTACTAGTTCCTTGTGAAGTCTTTGTCCAATAGTCACAAGCATAATGGCCAAGTTTGCCACAATTGTAGCAATATTGTTTTGACTTATCTCCTCCTTTGCCTCTGCCTAATTGTTTTCCTCTATTTTGTTGTCCTCCTCTATTATGTTGTTCACCTCTGTTTGAGAATCCTCCTCTGTTTTGATTTCCTCCTCTGTTAGGAGTACCACCTCTCTGATTATTTCTGCCTCTACCTCTATTTTGTCCTCTGCCATGGCCTCTACCTCTGTCTTCTTGTGAAGCAAAGGCTTTATCATCTCCTTCGTAACTTGTGGAAGGAGTTTGCTATAACCTCTCTTCATGTGAGAGAAGTGAGCCAATTAGGGATTCAAAAGACAAAGAAGTTAGGTCTTTGGATTCTTCTATAATTATGGCAACTGAATTCCACTTAGGAAGAAGTGTCCTCAACACTTTCTTCACTATAACTTTAGGCTTTACATATTCTCGTAAAGTGACCATCTTATCTACTATTGCTTTCACACGCACACAGTAATCACCAACCTTTTCACTCTCTTGCATTTTAAGAGTCTCAAAATCTCGTTTCAAGGTTTGTAGTTTAACTTGTTTGACTTGGTCACTACCCCTATAACTTTCTTTTAAAGCATTCCAAGCAGATTCAGCAGATTATAAAAGAAGCTATTCTAGGGAAAATAATTCTATCAAGGGCGGCTTGGATATGATAAAGGGCGAAAGAATTATTCTTCTGTGCTTCATTTCTAGCCCTTTTATCAGCCACATTCAAAGCTGCCCATTCAGCAGTGGTAGGTTCAGTATATCCCTCTTCAATCACATCCCAAAGACCTTTGCCTATCAAAAGAGTTTTCATTTTAATTGACCAATACTCGTAATCACCACCATTGAATGCAGGGATTGGTAGACTAGTATTGGAAGTCATATTAGAAAGCAAAATTTATTGCAACTTCAAACAAGTAGTACAAAGAAGTACAAAATAGATCACTGATTTACTAATTTAAATCAAATCTAGCTTTCTTAATATGCTCACTGATTTGGCGTTCTTCTTCTCGAGGATCACCCAAAACTGGAAAAGTGAAATTGTCTGCTTCGTCGTCACTAATTATAATGACTTCTGGTGGTGCTGCTGGTTCATAACTTCTTTTAAGAACATTTTGTTCTTTAGTTGCAGGTTTCACCTCCATTGGTTCTTCTTCCTCTTCTTCTTCTTCTTCTTCTTCTTCTTCTTCTTCTTCTTTTGGTTCTGAATCAGGAGAGCGTGGTGTATAGCTCTCACTTGTTTTTACTTCAGGCATTGCAGGTGTATAACTGTCACTTGACTGTCCTTCAGGTACTATTTCAATCGTCTTGAATTCAACTATCCTTTGCCCAAAGATATTATCTTCAAAATATGCCTCGTAGCCAGAATCTGGTTTTCTCAGATGAGCAATCACTTGATTGTCTAATTGGCAAAACACTGTATGAAGTCCATACTGCTGGACTTTCCCGTCAAAGGAATAAGGAGTCTCTCTTCTCAAAAGAGAGAGTAATGCATTATAGCATCCAGTTGACCGGATCATCTACCCAGAATCACACCGTATGAAGTGGGTTACAACTTAGTATGATGCCAAAAAAAAACTTTTTATATCAAATGATCTTTGCACCCTTTTATTTTTTAAAAAAAAATTTCTAAAATTTGTTTTAATAGACTTTTTAAAAAAAAATTAACAATTTCCTATATAGATTTTTAATTATTATTTTTAAATGAAATGGATATTTAAAAAACAATAATCAAAAACTATATATAGAAATTATAATTATTTAAAAAAAAAACTTAAAAAAAAAACAAATAATAAAAAATTTAATTAAAAAAAAAAAAAATTTAACCTTTTTTTTTTTGGAAACCCCACTGGGATTCGAACTGGTAACCTCCGCTATCTACCCGGCGATCTTAGCCGCTGCACCATGCAGCTTCAGGTGGTAGCAAAGAACAAAGACAACTATTAGACCTTTAGAAAATCGTGAGGTCATAAAAAAAAACAAAAAAATTTACCCTGGCGAGATTCGACCCCGGGTCTCTGCTCTGCAAAGCAGGGAACTTCGCCGCTAGGCCACGCTAGTCGGATGGTACAAAGGGGAAGGATGTGATTCTTAAAGATGACGGTGTAATACAGGTTGAAAAAAAAATCAGTTTTTTAATCCCACATGCAGTGGGCAACTAGCTTTGCAAGGCTTTATCAAAGCCTGCAAACGCAGTTAGGTCGATTGTCTTTGGGCAATCGATCCGCCAACCTTTTGCTCATTAGACGACCAATCAAACGCTACCACATGGCACACATCGAAGCTCATGTCCACATCAGCCAGCCATGTCAGCCTGTTGTTAGCTCTGCCTCCACGTCAGCCTGCTGTCAGCGTCGTCGCCACATCAGCATCCAGTCAGATCCTCGGGATCCGTGCGCTTCTCAAGATCCATGCGACAGCCACTTCGTCGCTCCTCGAGATTCATGCACTTCGGCTTTCGTGCCTTACCTCGGTCCTCAGGATCCGTGCCCCCTCGGCTCTGATACCAATGTAAGTCTAAGATTCAATTAACCTTATATTAACATTAGGCCAAGGTAATAATAATTAACACAAATAAATTAAAGCTGAAAACATTCATTAAATAACCAGACAAAATATACATTAACTTAAATCTTATATAGGCTTAGAACAAGTGCTAAAGTAGGGAAGGGAAGGTGGAGGAAGATCGGGGAGTTTAGAGAGAATGGAGGAGTAGGAACTGGAGTGGGAGGTGGTAGCGAGCGTGGGGAGAGGAAGGGAGTGGAGTGATAAGGGAAAATGGACGGCAGGAAAGGAGGAAGCTGAATGGAGGGATAAGGAGAAAATGAAGGAAATGGGGAAGGAAAAATCATGCCGACCATCCGACAAAATTAGCCGACAAAAGGTAAGTGTGTTCACACTGTGCTTAGAAAAACTAGATTTTTCTAAGCCTGATTCTAGCTAAGTCCTATTCACACTTGCAACAGTATTCCCCATTACTATTGATGTTGTCCCAAATAATTTTATTTGGTTTCATGGGATGAATATTTCTAATGATCGCCATGTGGGACTTAAAATAATATTAATCTTCTTGCTAAGATGGAAAGAGAGGGGAGATCTAGTTCAATGTTTTTGAAGTCCAATAAAACAAGTCACCTAATTTGAGTATTCTTTGGCTTTCCAAGTGATTCTACAATTCGATTCGAGTTCTCTCTTAATGGTGGATTTCCTAGGATTGGGTCCTCCCATAGATAAATTGACTAACCATCTCCCGGTAGCCAAGAAATTTTATCCTCCATTATGCTCTTTGCAACCACTATATATTTCCAAACCAACGAGGCTTTAGAAAGTTTATCTATATGTTTGAGCATTTGAATACTTGTTTGATTAATTATATACTTGATGACTAGTATGCACTACCATGTTGTATTGTGTTTAAGCATGTTCTAGAGAAGTTTTGCTCCTAGTGCTTTTGAAACTATCTCCATTTTTTATTCCTAGTCCTCCTTGAATTTTACTTTTGTTGACCATCTCCCAATTGACCAACTAGAACTTTTTTCTTTCTGATTGCCTACCTCCTTGCCATAGGAAGTTGCATATGATTCCATATGCCTTTTACAAAATAAACTTGGGAGCATGATATACTAATAGTTGGTAGACTAGAAGAGAACCTAACACTGATTTGATCAATACTACCCTTCCTACAAGACTTAGCCAACTATTATTGTAACTTTGTATCCTCCTAACCATCTTGTCCAATATTGGGGTCCAACAGTCTGAGGCTTTGAGGTTGAAGCTCATGGGCACTCCTAGATACCTAAAGTATTTTTTTGTGCCATATCAAAATCTTAGGATAATGCAAAAGAGTAACTCTTATTGCTGCAATATTTTGTGTATAAAATTGAGTCTTTTGAGTGTTTATATGAGCCCCGATAGTTTGTCTAAACCAATCTAGACATTGCTTGAATTGTCTAACATTTTTCTTGGTGGCTTCACCTAGAAGATTGATATCATTTGTAAATTTGGCATGTGTTACAACTTTACATCTTGCTACAACCTCTATCCTTGTTATTTTTCTTTCTCTTCAAATATGGTTAATTAATATTCCAAGAGTCTTAGCTAAAATGATGTAAAGGTATGGTGATAGTGGACACCCTTGTCTAATTCCCCTTGCAACCTGAAAGAAATTTATTGGTTCTCCATTTATTAAGGGGGCTATCCATGGGTTTTTTATGCATTCTTCGATCCACTTGATGACCTGATGTGGGAATCCAAAATTTTGTAGGACCTGTTCTACAAATTGTATATTTACTCGATCAAGGGTGTTTTTCATATCAAGTTTTATAACAATTTGTTTCTTTATTGATTTTTTACTACTATGGAGGGCTTCATGCACTGTTATGATATTATCATATATTTGTTTTCCAGGAATGAACCCTCCTTGCTCTTCTCTTATTAGTTTCTCAAGTTTCTTCTTTATAATATTGGCCAACAACTTGGTAATAATTTTATAGGAAGAGTTACATAGAGAAATTGATTTGAATCTAGATAAAGTAGTGATATTTTTTTCTTTATGAATCAATGCTAAACAGGTGGAGTTTATGGCTCCAATAAGTTTACCTTTCACCCTAGCATCCTCAATAATGCATAGCATATATTCTTCAACGATGTGTAAGTATTACTGGTAAAACTTGTTTGTGAATCCATCAAGTCTAGGAGCTTTATCCTTTGGTAGAGCTACTATAATCTCCTTAAGTTTCTCCATAGTGATTGGTTGACTGAGATCATGTTTGTCTTCCAAACTTAATATTGTTGGTATATGTTGTAGCAATATTCCCTAGGAATGAGGGTTACCATTTTCTCTGGAGAGCAAAGCTAAGTAATGTTGATTAGCAAGTTCCTTAATTTTCTCCCTATCTGTATAAGTGGTTCCTTCATGATATATCTCCTTGATTGTGTTCCTTTGGCAGCATTGCATGGTTTTCAGATGAAAATATTTGGTGTTTCTATCCCATTGCTTAGCCATACCATTCGGGATCTAAGCCTCCAATGTGTTTCTTCTTTAGTGCTTAATTTATTGAGCTTCTGAATCAGGTTATTTATTGCATCTTCTTGCCATGGTTGAGGAGGATGATCCTTAATTTTTGTTTCTAGCTACTCTAGTTGTTGCATCAACTACTTCTTATCTGGTTTGACTCTTGCCATTTTTTATCACGTGCTTCAATTTTTTAATTTTGATTTTCCACTTTTCTTGGGGGTTGGTGGGTTGGACCTATTGGTTCCAGGTGTTTTTCGTAAGTTCACTGAAATCTTCTTTTGCTACCCATTCAGAGTTGTATTTAAAAGGAATTTTTTAGGGTTGTAGGCTTTGGCCACTATCCAAGAGAGTTGGCTTATGATATGAGATAGAGTTTGAATGATGTGACTAAAAGTGAGGGGAAAGTGTGTTAGGAGATTTTCAATGATAAAAAATCTATCCAATATTTTTACAATATAGTTTACCCCTACTCTTCTATTGCTTCAAGTTTACTTTCCTTTGGTCGATCAAATGTCTTGTAAGCTTTCATATGCCATAATTTGATTAAGTATATCTCCATTTGGATCCCTTTCTAAACTTCCACCATCCTTCTCCTAATGGTAGAGAATCATGTTGAGATATCCTCCTAGTATTATGTTGTCAAACTTCTCATTGTCTAGCCATTATGCTAAGTTTTACCATGCTTCTCTTTTTCCTGATAGGATGATTTGGACCATAAAAATTTATTACTACTACACTAGTTCCATCTGGTAAGACAAATTTTGTACTTATTTAGTTATTATGCTTATGTTGTAAGCTACAAACTAATTTTTGTGGGTCCCAAGCCAAAGCTAGTCCCCCTGAAGCTCCTACAGAATCAATAGTCATCAGTTATGATTGTGCCCATATCTTCTGCCATTATATAATCAGTGTTGCCTCTACTGTTTTTGTTTTCTGAATACAAACTATTGTTGGCTTTTGATCCCATATTAGAACTTTGAGATAGTTTTTTTTCAAAGGACTTCCCAAAACCCTAAAGTTCCATGACATAATATTCATTTTTTGGATTATTTCTAATTTCTTATGAATCTCTCTTAATTCTGACCTCCATTTTGGATTGCAATTCTTTTTGTGCTTGCTCATTTTTGAGTTGTTGGTTCGATTTTCTTCCCTTAGTTGCAGATCCTATGGTTGGAAAGCCCCTAAGAATCACTATATCCTCCACTTGTGTTTATTCTACCTCTTCCTCTGAGTTCCCATTAGTTTCTTCTCCAACTGTTGTGTTCTCTGGTGTATCTCCTATGATCTCTGGTGACTTGTCAGTTTTAGTTGTAGGGATATTCTCTTTATATTTAGGAGTCATCACATTTAGAGAGGTGATTTCTGTTGATAAGCAACACACCCCCACTGAAAAATGAGATTCCATCCTTAGAAAATTTTGAACTTTCATTTTTTGCAGCAGGGACCCTCTTGATCTTTTCAGGTTTTAAATTCAAATTTGCTTGCCTCCTTTTTAAAGTTGTGCTTTTTCTTGCATTTTAGCTGTGTTATCCAAGAATTCACTTTTTACATGCTATAATCATTCATGCACAAGCAAAATCTTGCACCGGTACCGAGAAAATCCAGAAAACAGTTGCATAAATTCATCGAAAAATCAAACTTTCCATTTTTGGTAGTGTCGCGATATCGCGACACTTCCATTTTCGAAAATGTCGCGATATCGTGACAGGTAAGTCAAAATGCAGCTAAGTGCCAGAAAGGTCGCGATTTCGCGACATGTCGCGAAATCGCGACAGTTTTTTGACGAGAGAAGCAAACTGTACGGATGGCGCGATTTTGCGACATGTCGCGAAATCGCGACATGTCGCATTTTCACGACAGGAGAGAGAAAGTGGGCTGTAGAATGAAAAATCGGCTAAGTCGCAAGCATGTTCCAAAATCACGGTCAACACGGTCAACGCATGCAGGTACGGAACTGTCGTGATATCGCGACGTGTTCTAGAATCGCGGCTGAAAATCAAGAAGCGTACGGAGGCCAGGAAGGGTCGCGATTTCGCGACATGTCGTGAAATCGCGACATGTCGCGTTTTCACGGCCGACGAGGGAGGAAGTTGCTGATGCGCTGGTAGGAGTCGCGATTTCGCGACATGTCGCGAAATCGCGACATGTCACGAGATCGCGACATGTCGCGAAATCGTGACATGTCACAGAATCGCGACAGGAGAGAGAAAGTCTTCAGAGGGCCCGAAAGTGCATTCCGGCGGGAAACAGAAGGCTTCCTGGGGTAGCGACACGTGTCAAAGCGTGAATGGGACAAACAGAAGCCGACATGCAAGCTTATTTTGCGGTTTTTAATATGTTTTTAATGTTTTAAGCTTCTGATTTAATTAAAATGCTAATCTAATGCATCTTTTTGTCTTTCATGCAGGATTCCACCGGCACTTACGGGACAACCAGGAAAGATAAAGGCAAAGATAAAGTGCGGATTTAGTCAAGGACCGCCATGCTAGGAGAGAAGCTGCCGGTGAGAGCATTCAACGACAAATTTATTGCAGACTTGATAGCATGAAGACCATTTTAACCCGGGATGGATTTGCGGAGATCAAATTGATGGAGAAGTGGTGACTCATCCGGCTCACCAGCGAAAATTAATGAAAGCATTTATTTGCAGTTGCGAATGAATGCAAGTTGCATTTTATTTTATCTTCTCCATTTATGGCGGTATTTGACCATGATTTGCCGAAGGGTTAAGTTCTATCCGGACTTTGGTTTTAAATGGATTTTTATTGTAAAACCCGGGTCCTAGGGTTTAAGTGCGATAAGATTTAGGGTTTGAGCAAGATATTTTGGAAAAGATCAGGGTCTCATCCTGAGTCTATAAATACTGATTCTAAATGTAATCGCAGGGAGGCGGAGACTTAGAAATAAAGGCTTATAAGCAATTTCTTGCAAATTTTGTGAAATCCTTTGTTTTCGGACTTGGAGTTGATGTGCTTTAGCTTTTCTCGTGATAGCATGGCCGGGAGCCTAATCTTTTGCAGAGTGTGATAAGTGTATTTTCTTTTGTTATCCGTTCCATTTAAAGTTTGTTAGATATATCTTGTAAATTTGCCATTGTCAAGATTAAATATCTTTGTTAGGCCTCGGTTGTTCTATTGTACTGCTAGGGGAAATTATAGATTTGAGGTTAAGTTTGTTCTAATTGCTCTGTCTTCACTATGCGAGCTAGGTTGCCGGTGAAAGATACCAATTTTAACCAGTTGCCCTTAGATTTATGATTTTTTGCTAGATCTGTTTCACTCTGCCTTGTGCTCTTAGTTGAAAGTGATCTTAGGTCGATTGGACACTTTCTTACGGGATTTGTTCTGTTGTGAAGGTGATAGCATAGATAAGATTGACGAGTTTGGGTTTACAATTGATGTTTGATAAACTTCTCTTTTCTGCCCTACCCTACCCTCTCTTTGCTTACCGTTAATGATCCATTTTTATTTTCTTTATTTGCCTTTTATTTAAATCTGCTGACCCATGAGAGCTAGATCAAGAATTCAAGTTAAATCTGATTTTCAACAACTTTTGCAACTACTGAACAAGTTCGAGAACCCCCTGTAAGGTAATAGAGCGATCCATATTGAAATCTATTCCGAAGTGGAAAAGAGTGAATTGCCATTCGACCCAACTCTGTAACTCGCACCTTGGATAACCAGCTAGATCCTAAAGATGAGTGGGATCCGTCCCGTGGGTGTCTCCGGAGCTTTCCTTGCCTTCATCCTTTTCCCGGGGTGTGCATGAAAGCTGGACCAACATCTAATTGGCGCTAGAAGGAGGGCAAACATCTGTTCTTAGTGCACTTGAGTTGAGAAATCCGACTGTATGTGGAACTGTAAAACTGTATTTTATCCAAAGTCTGGTAGCCAATTTTCCCCTCCTCCTCAGCCAACATCTAATTGGCGCTAGAAGGAGGGCATGAACTCAGTTCAAGTATTGTAAGGGCATAACAGCAACATTTGAAGGACCCACAGTGAACTCCGGACAGTTTTATAAATTGTCAGTACAGTTTTATAAATTGTCAGTACAATGTTTTGTGAATTGTCAGTGCAGTGTTTTAAATTTCCAAATGCAGAACCTGTTAAGAACTGTAAAGTTGTATGTACTGTATTTTATCCAGAGTCTGGCATTTTAACATTTAAAAGTGGCTCAGTTTCATAAATTGTCAGTGCAGTTTTTGAAATTGCCAGAGAAGGCCTTAAGTTCAGTGGTTTGTTAAGAACAGTTCTATCATCACTTGCAGTTATCCAATTACAAATCAGAACATCACTGCCAACCAAGTAATAATGGCAAATTGGTTGGGCCCCACTGCTTTGAACATTTCGGGTATAGCCCATGACCTGACCAGAAGTCCAGAAAGATATCTCCCCAGGTACAAACATGATAGGACAAGAACTGCAGAAGAACATCTGCTAGCTTTTAAAAATTCTTTAAGATTATTGAATATACAGCATGAAGATGTTGCCTGCAGATTGTTCCCGTTCACTCTCCAGGAGGGAGCTTATGACTGGTTTTTAAACCTCACCAGCAATTCCATTACTAGCTGGGATGATCTAGAGAAAGCTTTTATATCACAGTTCGGTGAAGTGATAGATCCCAGCATTTTATATCAACAATTTTCCAGCATCAAGAAAGAGTCGGGAGAAACTGTCAGGTCTTTCAATATGAGGTTCCAAAGAGCTTACGATAGAATTATTGGCCATTACATCCCAAATGCAAATCTGGCCTTAGAAATCTACAAGAATGCATTGGATTCGGTGACCTCTATTTTCCTCAAGAGAGACATTAATATCACAACCCCGGCGAGAGGCTTATAAAGAAGCCTTAATTCTTGAAAGACAGACTAGGGCCTCAAATTTTGAGCAACCCTTTGATATCCTATGTTACACGGAACATGCCTGTTCCGGACCCCATTCCACATCATGAGTTAGTGCCAACATGTCATGCTCTACCCAAGGAGACTCAGTTAACTGTGACATCCACTCAGCATGTGCAAAATACAGAGAAAAGTTCGACAAATTCAAAGTGCGGGTGCTTGAAGCCGAACGAGTTGTGATCTGGCACCACCCAAATCTGAAGTTTTTCCTGGTGAGTTAAATTTTCCTAGAGATCAAAGAAATATTGATCTTTCTAGTTCACCCAAAAATAGTACAACCAGGGTTTCAGATTCTATCACTTTTCCCGAAGAGACAGAAAGTCTTGTACAGACTTCTGTGGATGAAATGCAAGATGTTCAACAGTTCAAAATGGATAGTTATGACTTGAAATGTGAGAGTCCAGAACTTAATAATGATCCTTCCTCATCAGAGGATGATGAAAGTGAGATTCAATCTCACTATGCAAAAGTAACTGAGGAGGATAGCATCATTGAGGATATGAGGGAACTTAAAGCTGACATCACCCTCTATGAACTGCCTTAGATTGTTGGAGAAAACATTAACTTGATTGAGGCTTACTCTGGACCACCTGTTGAATTTCAAGAAAAGGAGGAAAAGGTAGTAAATATGAATGTGGTCAGCCAACTTGGAATTGATGAGCTGTCTCAACATAAGCCTGCAACTTCTGAACATAATGTCAAAGAGGAGGCTATAAACTGTGTTGATGCAGATATTGGAGTTTATAATTTGGCAACTGAGGAGGTGGGAACAGTTACAGCTCTAATCAATCACAACAATAATGTTTGGACATTGCACATTGATGAGGTTAAGTCTAAGCAAGGCTCAGGTGAAAAGGAAAATTGTAAACATTCTGCTAGAGGGATAAAAATTGAAGTCCTGGATATTGAAGTAGTGCAAGCAACCACAAAATGTTCAAGTTGTTAAGAACCAGGGCATACGAGATAAAACATGATTTCTTTCAGTTGTCACATCATTTTGAAAATGTGGTGGTCTGGGTCTGTCAAGGTTTTAAAGTATTTGATCCTGGGGGTTTTTTACATTCAGTCCTTTTGAAAGAACTCTGCAAACCCTTTAATTAGAAGCATAAACATGTTATCATATGATTTGTTATTATATGATTTGTTTAATTTGAAGGAGTTGCAGATTTGTTTTTCAAATGGGACGGGGAAGACGATAAACCCAAGTCTTTCCCGGATAGCAAATTTTTGAAGCACGATCCGAGTGCATTTCGTCAACAGGACTCGAAAGGTAATTTTTTTTAAATTACTTGCATGGTCAAAATTTTTTTAAAGCACCATTTCTCTGCTTTCCCAAGCTCGCTGCATTTTTTGAATATGAAGGGAAGTTGTAACATATGTATGCATTGTAAATAAGCTTTGAAGTTTTTGAGTTTTATTTCTTTGTCGGTGCGAGTTTTTATTTCAATGTCATGTGCGTTTTAATCTGTTTCGATTTAATTTTAATGCTCTGCAGTTTTAATTTATTTGTTTTTCAGTTTATTTCTTTGTCAGTGCAGTTTTATTTTTAAATGTCTGTACAGTTGCAGTTTTTCAGTTTTCTTTAGTTATTTTTCAGTTTTATCTTGTGCAGTTTATTTCTTTTGTCAGTGCTTTTTATTTCCTTTCTTTGTCTTTTTATTTTAGCTTGCTTTTATTTTAGTCTGTACAGTATTTTCTTTATTGCATTTCTTTTTCTTTGCTGTCTGTACGATTGCAGTTTAATTTATTTCGATTTGCAATTTTTATTTGCTTGATTCTTTTAGTTTATTTCTTTTATTGCTCGTACAGTTTTTATTTTCTTCATTGCTTTTCCTTTTCTTTCTTTGTCATGTCTGAGTCTTTTGTTTTAGTTCTTAATTTTCTTGCTGTCATGATTGTGCTTTGCATCCTTTGTAAATAGCCTTGCAGTTTGTTTTATTCCTTTGTCTGTACAGCTGTGCAGTTTTCAGTGTTTAGTTTATTTTATTTGTAGTCTGTACAGTTTTGATTCTATTTTTCTTTAAAGCCTGTGCCTATCCTTGGAAGCTTGTATAAAGTCCTTTGGCTTCTAAAATTTTTTGTCCTTTGCCTTTGCTTGAGCAATCAATGAAAAGTCAGCCTGTTGAAAGTTGTTTATTCTAAGCTGATAAATCCACAATCCAGTGCCTCCCCATTCTGCTCATTATTCTAATTGAGATAGTCTACTTGCTCTGAACTGTGGAACTATTTTGTTATCCAGGATGAAGGTAGAGAGATGATTGGATCTTGTGTCTTACTTGCCACGAGTTGTTTTAATGATAGAAAAACTATTATCTTTGTTTAGTTGGAGGAACTCCCGGGGAATCCAAGAAAAGCTGGTTATAAGAGGGGACTATGGTTCATGCAATTATTTGGGTATCCACAGAGGCTATCAATGCCTAGACTGAAACAGTTCCAGATTGATCAAATGATAAAAGAAAATTGTAATTTCTCTAAGGTCTCAGATATTAATATATTTCAGAGGGAAAGAAGAAGAAAAAAGAAAAAAAAAAGAAAAAGAAAAAAGAAAAAAAGAGTTATATGATCAAAAGAGGCAGCCAATATTAGATTCTGCCCTACAGTTGTAAATTGGGTCGTGTAAATCTAAAGGGTAACTCTGTCTAGGCTGTAAAAAGCTAAACTAGTAAACAGAGCTCTACTCGGTTTCCCCATTTACAATCTAGAAAAGTTGATTAATCCAAGTTTATCATTCAATTCAAGTCATCCTTGAAGAAAGTTCTATACCTTTGTAATTGCACATCCGAAATCTTCCTTGAAGTAATCCGACCTGAGTATGTCCTTGGGAAATTTTAACAGTTGGCGGTTGGCGATCAATTTATTGTGAAGAATGTTCGTGGCAAGGCATGATGCATGGTATTTTTGTTTTGAAACCAGAGTCTTGGGTTCTAAAATAGTGCTACTATTTTACCCGTAGATATCGCCATTTGTTGATAAGCAACACACCCCCACTGAAAAATGAGATTCCATCCTTAGAAAATTTTGAACTTTCATTTTTTGCAGCAGGGACCCTCTTGATCTTTTCAGGTTTTAAATCCAAATTTGCTTGCCACATTTTTAAAGTTGTGCTTTTTCTTGCATTTTAGCTGTGTTATCCAAGAATTCACTTTTTACATGCTATAATCATTCATTCACAAGCAAAATCTTGCACCGGTACCGAGAAAATCCAGAAAACAGTTGCATAAATTCACTGAAAAATCAAACTTTTCATTTTTGGTAGTGTCGCGATATCGCGACACTTCCATTTTCGGAAATGTCGCGATATCGCGACAGGTAAGTCAAAATGCAGCTAAGTGCCAGAAAGGTCGCGATTTCACGACATGTCACGAAATCGCGACATTTTTTTGACGAGAGAAGCAAACTGTACGGATGGCGCGATTTTGCGACATGTCGCGAAATCGCGACATGTCGCATTTTCGTGATAGGATAGAGAAAGTGGGCTGCAGAATGAAAAATCGGCTAAGTCACAAGCATGTTCCAAAATCGCGGTCAACGCGGTCAACGCATGCAGGTACGGAACTGTCGCGATATCGCGACGTGTTCTAGAATCGCGGCTGAAAATCAAGAAGCGTACGGAGGCCAGGAAGGGTCGTGATTTCGCGACATGTCGCGAAATCGTGACATGTCACATTTTTGCGGTCGATGAGGGAGGAAGTTGCCGATGCGCTGGTAGGGTCGCGATTTCGCGACATGTCACGAAATCGTGACATGTCGCAGAATCGCGATAGGAGAGAGAAAGTCTTCAGAGGGCCCGAAAGTGCATTCCGGCGGGAAACAGAAGGCTTCCTGGGGTAGCGACACGTGTCAAAGCGTGAATGGGACAAATAGAAGCCGACATGCAAGCTTATTTTGTGGTTTTTAATATGTTTTTAATGTTTTAAGCTTCGATTTAATTAAAATGCTAATCTAATGCATCTTTTTGTCTTTCATGCGGGATTCCACCGGCACTTACGGGACAACCGGGAAAGACCATAAAGGCAAAGATAAAGTGCGGATTTAGTCAAGGACCGCCATGCTAGGAGAGAAGCTGCCGGTGAGAGCATTCAACGACAAATTTATTGCAGACTTGATAGCATGAAGACCATTTTAACTTCGGGATGGATTTGCGGAGATCAAATTGATGGAGAAGTGGTGACTCATCCGGCTCACCAGCAGAATTAATGGAGGCATTTATTTGCAGTGCGAATGAATGCAAGTTGCATTTTATTTTATCTTCTCCATTTATGGCAGCTGACTCCCCTGATTTTCCGAAGGGTTAAGTTCTATCCGGACTTTGGTTTTAAATGGATTTTTATTGTAAAACCTGGGTCCTAGGGTTTAAGTGCGATAAGATTTAGGGTTTGAGCAAGATATTTTGAAAAGATCAGGGTCTGTCCTGAGTCTATAAATACAGATTCTAAATGTAATCGCGAGGAGGCGGAGACTTAGAAATAAAGGCTTATAAGCAATTTCTTGCAAATTTTGTGAAATCCTTTGTTTCCGGACTTGGAGTTGATGTGCTTTAGCTTTTACGTGATAGCATGGCCGGGAGCCTAATATTTTGCGAGTGTGATAAGTGTATTTTCTTTTGTTATCCGTTCCATTTAAATTTTGTTAGATATATCTTGTAAATCTGCCATTGTCAAGATTAAATATCTTTGTTAGACTTCGGTTGTTCTATTGTCCGCTAGGGGAAATTACTGATTTGAGGTTAAGTTTGTTCTAATTGCTCTGTCTTCATTGTGCGAGCTAGGTCTGCAGGTGAAAGATACCGATTTTAACCAGCTGCCCTTGGATTTATGATTTTCTGCTAGATTTGTTTCACTCTGCCTTGTGCTCTTAGTTGAAAGTGATCTTCGACTGACTGGACACTTTCTTCTGGGATTTGTTCTGTTGTGAAGCTGATAGCATAGATAAGATTGATAGTTTGGGTTTACAATTGATGTTTGATAAACTTCTCTTTTCTGCCCTACCCTACCCTCTCTTTGCTTATCATTAATGATCCATTTTTATTTTCTTTATTTGCCTTTTATTTAAATCTGCTGACCCATGAGAGCTAGATCAAGAATTCAAGTTAAATCCGATTGTCAACAACTTTTGCAACTATCGAACAAGTTCGGGAACCCCCTGTAAGGTAACAGAGCAGATCCATATTGAAATCTATTCCAGAAGTGGAAAAGAGTGAATTGCCATTCGACCCAACTCTGTAACTCGCACCTTGGATAACCAGCTAGATCCTAAAGATGAGTGGGATCCGTCCCGTGGGTGTCTCCGGAGCTTTCCTTGCCTTCATCCTTTTCCCGGGGTGTGCATGAAAGCCGGACCAACAATTTCCTTTTCTCCTTCATCAAGAATTGCAAATTTATTTTTGTGGTGGAAATTTTTTTGATCCCGTGGTTTAGGTTGTCGATTCTTGCTTCTTGATCTGCGCAGTCTCCTTTTGACTTCCTAGAATCCTAGTTTTTTTCTTTTTGTTCCTATGCTTGTTTAATGGCTGTTTTGGGAGAAATTCCCATGTTCATGGCATGTTATACATTTGAATGGTATATGCTCATAGTCCAGGGGTTTGTTATGTATCCAATCAAACACCTTTATTTCAATATGCTCAGGAAAACTCTTTTTCAAATTGACTTGCACACAGATGTGTGCACATATAGAATTATTGGCCTTTGGAGGAGCCCAGTCAATGAATGTTCCAATAGATTTTCCTATTAATTCCATCAAAGGTTTGTTCCATAGGTGTAGTGGCAAAAATGACAACCTCACCCAAACAAAAACTTCTTCAGGCTCATCCTCTTGAGGATCAAATGTCGTACTCCACGGGGTCATGTAGAGTGGGATGGATCCCAAAAACCAAGGACCTCCATGAAAGATAGTGCTCTTGTCCTCCATAGAGGTAAATGTAATGACAAATTATCCCCTTTCTAACATCATGAATTTATAATAGGAGACTTTACCCCCCCAATGTATGTTAATCCATTTCTGGATTGTGATTGGACTAGGCCATATTCCCATAAATTTGCATGCAAGGGCTTGGGTGGAAATCATGAGCAAAGGTTGTTGGATGTAAGTTAGAGGTACCTCAATCATTGGAGACTCATCTAACTTGGGCAAAAATGTACCATTGTTAGAGTGAGAGAGTGGTTTTGGATGGGGTGTTTTTCTCGCTTTAAGCACTTGACACATATGATCGAAGTTTTCCTCATCAAAGGGAAACTGTTGTGAAAATATAGAGAAGGTCTCATTGCCTACTTGTTTGAAAAGTGAGGCTACAGTCGTCGTTGTAACCAAAAAACTACCATAAATCACTTTTCAAAGAAGAGGTCCCTATTTTTAAAGCCCTAGCCAATGAAAAATTTTCAAACCTAAAGCCAAAGAAGTACCATACATGAACTAATACTCACAATATCTCCTAGAAAAAACGATCGATGCTAGGGTTTTTTGTCGTCCTCCAAATTCGTTCCTCCAGAAAATAAAATATTTATCCAAAAAAATAAATTACTATCACTTGTGTTTTTATTTTGTAATTTTCTTTGTGCTTCACTTTGCAAACCCTAGATTTGTTGCGTGCACTCCACAATTCTATCCAAACAAACTTCTTCAAACTATTGTTAACATGCACAAAAAAATTGTATATGGATTTTCATTTGTCACCATGGCTACTCCCTAAAAACTAGCATGAGACCCCTTCACCTCTTAAGCTTTAGACTCCTCCCAATATTAGTGGAAAAGAACTAAGTTTCACTCCTAATTGAACTAACTTTTATTAGATGGTTATAGTCTTCTGGTTTAGTAATTTCTATCATCAAAAAGACTAATTATGCTCAATTTTTCTATTTTCAAAAATGATTTATTTTTGTATTATAAAGTTTTTATGTTGAATTTTTTATTTTTCACACTAAGGGGTTTATTGTTGCACCATGATTCCTATCAATGTGTTAACATGTTGAATTCCTTTTTTAAATTGAGGATGCTTCTAGTAATTTACCATAAATATTTTATCAAAATTTATTACCATTTGAGTGTTTATTATGCAAATTCATGTTAATTTTTAGTGCAATAGTATTCACAACCTACACTCTCTTCCTCCAAGAAAGAAAGACTATATATCATTAAATTATATAAAAGTTTAAATGGTGCATATGAGCAAAAGCAAAGCAATTATAGCTGTGCAACTTAATACCAATTTTTAAAATGAGAAGAGTTGATTTCCTTGAGTTTGGAAAAAACAAAAGTATTGAGATCTTGCTCTACTAGGGTTTTGATCTTTGGTGAGAGCCATTTTTTCTTAGGATTTCCTTAGCTTTATAGGGTTTTCCATGGCCCCCAACCTCGACAACCCAAAAATTACCACTGGTACCACATGAGAGAATGCAAATTAAAACGATACCCATGGAGTGTCCTAGGAAATTACTTACAATGGAGAGTCATGAGGTACATTCAGTCTACCTCTGCTGAGTTTTATAATGCCTATTAATGGATGGAATATTTTACCCTAGTTGGGTATTTTGTGGGATGCATTCCCAATGAAGCAATTTTGCAGCCTTGGGTTAGCTTGACATGGGCTCCTCATGGAGTTAAGATCAAGTTGATTTAGAATATAACAAAGGGTTTTTTAATCTTTTGGTCTATAGTGCTCATGCAAAGGCAGTTTATGAGCATGGACCTTGGTCCATGAGAAGCTCCTTGGTGGTCTTCTTTCCATGGACTCAATATTTTTTAGTTTCTAAGGAAAGAACCTCCAAGATCCTAGTCTGGGTTGAGTTCCTTGGTCTTCCCCTCCCCCTTTGGCCCTTTTTGAATTGCATGGCAATAGTCTTAGGGTGTGTCTTATTGGTTGAATCCAATGAGTTTTTAAATTCCTGCCCACAAAAAATAGTTTGTGTTGATGTTGATTTGTCCAAGGACCTAGAGGAGGTTATCAAGATACAAGTGGGGGACACCACTATTTTTCAACAAATGGTTTATATTAACTTGTCGAATACTTGCTTTAGATGCCAAGCATTGGACCACAAGGTTAAGGATTGTTTATTTATTCCTTATAATAAGCAGAGGCTAACCCCCATGCCAAACATTATGTCTCATTTCCAGGACAAAGAGGATGGTTGGAGCATGGTGGAAGGGTACAAAAAATTGCATGCCCTTGTAGCCAAAGTGCAACATCCCCAATAAACAACATAGGAGACATGTCTTTTAGTCCCATAGTCCTCATATATGGTGGAAGAGCAACCAAGTGTAAGGCCACAAACAATAAAAATGGTGGTCATTGAGGCTTCTCTACCTAACCAAAGCCACACCCAAAAGCTAATATGAAAATGGTGGTAATTGAGACTCCTTCGCCTCTTCACAATCACACCCTAACAACTAATATAGCCACCAAGGCAAGCTATCCTTTTACAATATCTTGATATTATTGTAGTCCCAAGTAGGAGAAAGAAGGGGATTGTTTACCAGAAAAACAACTCCATCTCTCCAATCCTTGGCTAGAGAGATCCATTCATAACAACTTCAACAACTTTGGGGTGTTGGAGTTGATTGAACAAATGCAAGACGACGAGGAATCAATGTAGATGATATCATTTATATTTGCTCCTAGGGATCCCCCTCTGATTTATTAGGTTGACTTTGAATGTTCATAGGCACACGATGGTGCACAATTTGGTAGTAGTTTTTACATCTAGATCTCATGCATTTGTAGGAGCTAAAATCTGCAAAGATTTTTATTCTTCGTAGTCTTTCAGTTTTTCAATTTAGGGTTTAAAATGGCCCACTTTGTTTTAAGTTCTTGATTGTCTATGTAAGCTCTAAATCCCTGTTTTAGGTGTTGGGTTATTATTTGTGTAAGCCCCATATCCTTGTTTTAAGTTTTGGGTGGTTTCTCAGGTTGACATCTTGTGGTGTGCTATCATACCACCTGCCCTTTTTTGTTCCTAGTGTAAGTAATATTATTTTTAGTAATACAAGGCACTTTTCAAAAAAAAAAAACCAATTTTTAATTAATAGAAGTCAAGGCATTCCCTCCCTTCCTATGGGCAAGAAAGGTTATGTCCTTTCATTGTGTAAAAATTGTAAATGCTATATATAAGCAAAAGCAACAAAATTATTTTAATTACTACATGGCAAATTGGTGGTACTTTTAAAGGAATTAAATAGGTTGTAGGTTTTATGTCCTTACATTATATAAACAATCAAAATTCTACATATAAGAAAAAGCAAAATATTTATACAAAACAAAAGTTATCATGTTAATTACCACATGTCAAAGTTGTGGTATTTTTAAAGGAATTAAATAGATTGTAGGAAAATATAAAGCTCATTTAGCTACTTTTGATGTCAATAATAAGGATTAAAACTCATCATTATGAGTTACACTAGTGTTTGCACTAAGTACCATACATGTGATTTCTTTTACCACTTGAACTAAAAAAGTACTTATGACTTTTGTGATTGTCATACTTAAAATCTTACAATAAATATTACATGCTTTGATGATAGAGTGACAAAAAACTTTTTTTTTCTAATGTCTAATCATCATTTAGGAGATAGAAAATTATTCTTTGCTCATTATGGTTAAGGTTGAATCCAAATAACCTTAAGTTGGATTTTTTTAAACAAATACAAGTCACAATTTAAAAGAATGGCATACTTAAGGTTCATAATTTGAATGTTAATCTCTCTCAAAAAGATTTTGTTAAGATATTTTCTTAGATCTTTGATTTTAAGCATACACTATCCATAATATTTTCTATGACCTTTCTCATTATGGATTTTAACTTGCATGCAAGTTTTTCACATTCATTGAAAAAATTATGAAGAAAATAGTGGAATTTAATATGAAAGTTGTATGAAATAGAATGCAATTGTGATGGTTTAACTTTACAATCCAAGCTATTCTCACAAGAGGCATTCTCTTTATCCAATTTCATTATCTCCAAAACTTAACATTCAAAACTAAAGGGAGGTAAGTTGAAAGCATGTAATGACAAAATTCTAGAGTGGAGGATATAAATATATATATTAAAAAAGCATTGAAAGTTATCATACACCTAAAACCTAAATAGTAATATGTAAGATTGAAAATAGCCCATTTTATATTCTAGACATATTTTATCAATCATTGTAATATTTTGAAATATAAAATTGTTAACCTTCCATGAAAATGCTTGGTTCAAAGCAACAAAGCCTAAGAACAACACATTTGACATATTAGCATTGCTCATTAAATGGTGATTGGTAAGGTGGATGAGATCATTAAAATATTGGAAGACTATCCAATAAATTAAAAGTGATCTTAAACCTATTGAATAGCAAGTATTGCATATGAATAGGGATCAAAATATCCTAATTAAGTCCCCAAATTTGTTGTTAACTAGTGTAATTTTAAAGTGTACGTATTTATTATCAGTTAAGAAGGTAAAGATTAATAGTACTATATTCAACACTAAAAAATACACACTATTTTTATAAACATGTGGTGGTTCTCCAAGTTGATTGAAAAAAATAGAGAAATGTAAAACATTTAACACGGTATTTTTAAAAGTGTAAATTGTTTTGTTGAAATAATTGATAACATGCATGGTCTATAGAGCACTTAAATGTGAGACGCTGAAAAAGAAAAAGAAACAACAAACCAACAATGGTCGCTTTGCTTATAAAAATACAACGAACATTAAAGGAGGAGGAAAAGTTGTATTAGGTCGATTCAAGTACTTGGAAGACATTGTTTGCATCATCCAAACATGAGCATGGGCCTTGACATTCTACCTGATATATGTATTCTCAAATCCATTAAATGTTATAGCAAGTAATTTTAAATAGAGGTATAATTTTGACGGAGACGGGAAAAAACAGGGGACCTTACAAACTCTGCATTCTCATTCCAATTTCAAATATTTACATGCATTAAAATAAAATAGCCCGCAGGCTTACAATGGCCGGTCTCGGCTTCGGCTCTGTTCTCCCCTGTCCTCCTTCCTCCAATCCCGAACTCCACCATCCTCCCCAAATATATCCCCCCCCAATTTTTTAACGAGGCCTCGATCCTCCAGGCATTCAATGCCTCCACCTAATAAAAATTTCAAATTCAAATTTCCCCCTTCCTGTGTTTTTGAAATTCCAATATTAAATGTCGATCTGCCCAATCTATCAAGATACCGGCATTGATGGCCTCTCTGCATCGGCCGCATCATTCTGACCGTCCTTTGCACTGTTGTCCCTTCCATTAAACCATCACCTGTAAATGCTTCGATGCCAGTAAAGCCAAGACGGAAAGAGCGCGGTCGACACCTTCCTTAACAGCTTAAGAGACCCCCAAATTAATTTGCATACACGTGGTCGGCTGCGTGTACATCCATCCAATCTTTCTCCTTGTCGTAACATACTCGACCCACGTGTCCTTCACAACTGCCACGTGTTCGGTTTGGTCTAGCCCAGCCGTTCGCTAATCACCCCTGGTCTCGTTCTCTATCTCTCTTTAACTTTCACCACTATCGGAATACCGGTGCGGGTGTCTCCTTCTCTCCAGCTACAGGTGCGGGTGTAACCACGCAATCCGGTACGGGTGCGGGTGTCTCCTTCTCTCCAGCTACAACTTAGTAACCATCTCCTCGAAAACTAAGTTGTCTGTACTTCCATTGTCGATGATCACATTACAAACTTTGCCTGCACTTTTGCACCGGGTGCGGAAAAAACTTCTCCTCTGCACAGATTTGTCTTCTTCCACCAGCCTGGTCCTTCTCACAATCATGGCTTCTCCCTTTTCAGATTCTTCAGAATGTTCTGAATCAGCATCTTCAACTGCCACAACTGCTCTGGCGGGACCCACCGGTTTCTTATTCGTCTTTTCCCGGTGTTGTGGACACTCGAATGCACGATGCCCTTTTTCACCACAGTGGAAACATGTTCCACGGAATACTCCCCTTTCATTCTCGCGTCCAGATCTACCCCTTCCTCTCGGGTAGTTATCATTCTGAACTTGCGGTTTTGGGTCTTCCTCTTCTCTCTGATCTCGGATGCTGCTCTCTTCTTCCTTCTTCTCTTCCTTTCCTTCTTTCTTTCCACCATTCTTTCCTCTCGGTTCTTTCACTTTTGGCTTGCTGTCAAAATTTCGGTTCAACTTTTCTTCCACCTTCAAAGCAAATTGGTAAGCATCTTCAATGGTGCTTACCCAAACCAAGCTCAATTCCTCCTGAACACTGGGTCTCAACCCATTGATGTAACGGGCCACTTTTTCCTTGCTAGCTTCCAAATGCCCGGTCCTGATGGAGATTTTATAAAATTCCTCCGTGTATTCTTGAAGCCGTCTGTTCATCCGCCTCAAGCTTTGCATTTTTCGTAGTAGATCCGAGTTCATAGTCAACGGGGATAAAGCGCCTTTTAACTTCTCCACCATTCTGTCCCACCTCGTTATTCTCTCCTTTCCTCTTTGGTTTCTCTCCAGCTGCACCCCCTTCCACCAGATGCTAGCATGACCCTTCAGTCGGGTCTTAGCAAATCTGACCCGATTAGGGTCTTCAACTTCTTCGTATTCGAAGTATTCTTCTAATTCATTCACCCAGTCTATCAATTCCTCTGGGTTCAAGTTCCCAAAATACGTGGGAACCTCTAACTTCGGCCTCTTCCCAATCTGGGATATGGCCTTGTATAGCCGGGCCTGTGCCGGGTCTACATCTTCCTACATGTGCCTCTCTGCATCGGCCGCATCATTCTGACCGTCCTTTGCACTATTGTCCCTTCCATTAAACCATCACCTGTAAATGCTTCGATGCCAGTAAAGCCAAGATGGAAAGAGCGCGGTCGACACCTTCCTTAACAGCTTAAGAGACCCCCAAATTAATTTGCATACACGTGGTCGGTTGCGTGTACATCCATCCAATCTTTCTCCTTGTCGCAACATACTCGACCCACGTGTCCTTCACAACTGCCATGTGTTCGGTTTGGTCTAGCCCGACCGTTCGCTAATCACCCCTGGTCTCGTTCTCTATCTCTCTTTAACTTTCACCACTATCGAAATACCGACCACGTGTCGGCCCTTAACTGGCCGCGATATCGCGACGTCTGAAGCCCTTCCTCTTTTCTTTGCATTACCATCGCGATATCGCGACGTCGCGATATCGCAACGTTTGAAGACCCTCGCTCTTTCTTTTCATTACCGTCGCGATATCGCGACGTTTGAAGACTTCTCGCCTCCTCCTTTCATTACTGTCGCGATATCTTGACAAAACTTCACCAAAGTTGCAACGCTGCGTTGGGGTCATGATTTCGCGACGATTTAACCGGCCACTTTTTCCTTGCTAGCTTCCAAATGCCCGGTCCTGATGGAGATTTTATAAAATTCCTCCGTGTATTCTTGAACTGTCTTGTTCATCTGCCTCAATCTTTGCATTTTTCGTAGTAGATCCAGTTCATAGTCAACGGGGATAAACTGTCTTTTTAACTTCTCCACCATTCTGTCCCACCTCGCTATTCTCTCCTTTCCTCTTCGGGTTTCTCTCTAGCTGCACCCCCTTCCACCAAATGCTAGCATGACCCTTCAGTCGGGTCTTAGCAAATCTGACCCGGTTAGGGTCTTCAACTTCTTCGTATTCGAAGTATTCTTCTAATTCATTCACCCAGTCTATCAATTCCTCTGGGTTCAAGTTCTCGAAATACGTGGGAACCTCTAACTTCGACCTCTTCCCAATCTGGGATATGGCCTTGTATAGCCGGGCCTGTGCCGGGTCTACAGCTTCCTCCTCTTATTCAAACTCATTCTCCTCTTCCACTTCATCCTCACTGTCTGCATCCCTTCTCGGCTCACGTCCTCTGCGTAGCTCTTCTTGCAGGGCCTGGACTTGCCGTTGCAATGCCCAGAAATCTTCTGCTGCCATGCCTCTTCCACCCATCGGGTTTCTTCTCGGAGGCATCTTCACCTGAACTCAAGCCCTCCCACACATCCTGGTACAACTGCCTCTCTCTTTCGGCGGTCTGTTGTACGCTCAGGAGCTACGGGCTCTGATACCACTTGACGGAGACGGGAAAAACAGGGACCTTACAAACTCTGCATTCTCATTCCAATTTCAAATATTTACATGCATTAAAATAAAATAGCCTGCAGGCTTACAATGGCCGGTCTCGACTTCGGCTCTGTTCTCCCCTGTCCTCTTTCCTCCAATCCCGAACTCCACCATCTTCCCCAAAGATATCCCCCCCCTGAGTTTTTAACGAGGCCTCGATCCTCCAGGCATTCAATGCCTCCACCTAATAAAAATTTCAAATTCAAATTTCCCCCTTCCTGTGTTTTTGAAATTCCAATATTAAATGTCGATCTGCCCAATCTATCAAGATACCGGCATTGATGGCCTCTCTGCATCGGCCGCATCATTCTGACCGTCCTTTGCACTGTTGTCCCTTCCATTAAACCATCACCCTGTAAATGCTTCGATGCCAGTAAAGCCAAGACGGAAAGAGCGCGGTCGACACCTTCCTTAACAGCTTAAGAGACCCCCAAATTAATTTGCATACACGTGGTCGGCTGCGTGTACATCCATCCAATATTTCTCCTTGTCGCAACATACTCGACCCACGTGTCCTTCACAACTGCCACGTGTTCGGTTTGGTCTAGCCCGACCGTTCGCTAATCACCCCTGGTCTCGTTCTCTATCTCTCTTTAACTTTCACCACTATCGGAATACCGGCCATGTGTCGGCCTTTAACTGGCCGTGATATCGTGACGTCTGAAGCCCTTCATATTTTCTTTGCATTACCGTCGCGATATCGCGACGTCGCGATATCGCGATGTTTGAAGACCCTCGCTCTTTCTTTGCATTACCATCGCGATATCGCAACGTCGTGATATCGCGACGTTTGAAGACCCTCGCTCTTTCTTTTCATTACCGTCGCGATATCGCGACGTTTGAAGACTTCTCGCCTCCTCCTTTCATTACTGTCGCGATATCGCGACATTGCGATATCACGACAAAACTTCACCAAAGTTGCAACGCTGCGTTGGGGTCACGATTTCGCGACCCCTCCCTTCCTTTCCTCTCAAAACCTTCCAAACCAAAACTTGCTTCACAAACCTTTCACAGTACTTGAAAATAATAGATCTAAGTGCAAAGAACTTACAAAGGAAACTAAAAATATTTGGAAGATGCAAGATTGCTTTTCCCTCACCGGATGCTCCTGCATCAGACACCCCGGGTAAGAAGGAGAAGTGACCTTCACTTCTACGCTGTTCAGGCTGCGTCCCTTGCAATATCTCCGAACATTCCTCAACCCTTGCAATCTGCCCTAGTTCCATTTTCTGGCAAAAATTTTTGCCCTCTACCAGACAAATCCTGGCATTGCTACACACTTTCTCATCTTCGGTCTGCAATGGCTTTAACTTGTGCCGCATTCCATCTTTCACCAAGGAATAAGTATTTGCACGGCCATCATGCACTGCACTCCGATCAAACTGCCATGGCCTGCCCAATAGCAAATGGCATGCATCCATAGGGAATACATCACACAGGACTTCATCCTGGTATCTCCCAATCTGGAACATGACTAAACACTATTCCCGGACCCAAGCTCTGTGGTCCTTTCGTAACCATGCAATTCGATACGGGTGCGGGTGTCTCCTTCTCTCCAGCTGCAACTTAGTAACCATCTCCTCGGAAACTAAGTTGTCTGTACTTCCATTGTCGATGATCACATTGCAAACTTTGCCTGCACTTTTGCATCGGGTGCGGAACAAACTTCTCCTCTGCTCAGATTTGTCTTCTTCCACCAGCCTGGTCCTTCTCACAATCATGGCTTCTCCCTTTTTAGCTTCTTCAAAATGTTCTGAATCAGCATCTTCAACTGCCACAACTGCTCTGGCGGGACCCACCGGTTTCTTGTTCATCTTTTCCCGGTGTTGTGGACACTCGAATGCACGATGCCCTTCTTCACCACAGTGGAAACATGTTCCACGGAATACTCCCCTTTCATTCCCGCGTCCAGATCTACCCCTTCCTCTCGGGTAGTTATCATTCTGAACTTGCGGTTTTGGGTCTTCCTCTTCTCTCTGATCCCGGATGCTGCTCTCTTCTTCCTTCTTCTCTTCCTTTCCTTCTTTCTTTCCACCGTTCTTTCCTCCCGGTTCTTTCACTTTTGGCTTGCTGTCAAACTTTCGGTTCAACTTTTCTTCCACCTTCAAAGCAAATTGGTAAGCATCTTCAATGGTGCTTACCCGAACCAAGCTCAATTCCTCCTGAACACTGGGTCTCAACCCATTGATGTAACGGGCCACTTTTTCCTTGCTAGCTTCCAAATGCCCAGTCCTGATGGAGATTTTATAAAATTCCTCCGTGTATTCTTGAACTATCCTATTCATATGCCTCAAGCTTTGCATTTTTCGTAGTAGATCCAGTTCATAGTCAACGGGGATAAACTGCCTTTTTAACTTCTCCACCATTCTGTCCCACCTCATTATTCTCTCCTTTCCTCTTCGGTTTCTCTCCAGCTACACCCCCTTCCACCAGATGCTAGCATGACCCTTCAGTCGGGTCTTAGCAAATCTGACCCGGTTAGGGTCTTCAACTTCTTCGTATTCGAAGTATTCTTCTAATTCATTCACCCAGTCTATCAATTCCTCTGGGTTCAAGTTCTCGGAATACGTGGGAACCTCTAACTTCGGCCTCTTCCCGATCTGGGATATGGCCTTGTATAGTCGGGCCTGTGTCGGGTCTACATCTTCCTCCTCTTCTTCAAACTCATTCTCCTCTTCCACTTCATCCTCACTGTCTGCATCCCTTCTCGGCTCACGTCCTCTGCGTAGCTCTTCTTGCAGGGCCTGGACTTGCCGTTGCAATGCCCGGAAATCTTCCGCTGCCATGCCTCTTCCACCCATCGGGTTTCTTCTCGGAGGCATCTTCACCTGAACTCAAGCCCTCCCACACGTCCTGGTACAACTGCCTCTCTCTTTCGGCGGTCTGTTGTACGCTCAGGAGCTACGGGCTCTGATACCACTTGACGGAGATGGGAAAAAACAGGGACCTTACAAACTCTGCATTCTCATTCCAATTTCAAATATTTACATGCATTAAAATAAAATAGCCCGCAGGCTTACAATGGCCGGTCTCGACTTCGGCTCTGTTCTCCCCTGTCCTCTTTCCTCCAATCCCGAACTCCACCATCCTCCCCAAAGATATCCCCCCCGAGTTTTTAACGAGGCCTCGATCCTCCAGGCATTCAATGCCTCCACCTAATAAAAATTTCAAATTCAAATTTCCCCCTTCCTGTGTTTTTGAAATTCCAATATTAAATGTCAATCTGCCCAATCTATCAAGATACCAGCATTGATGGCCTCTCTGCATTGGCCGCATCATTCTGACCGTCCTTTGCACTGTTGTCCCTTCCATTAAACCATCACCTGTAAATGCTTCGATGCCAGTAAAGCCAAGTCGGAAAGAGCGCGGTCGACACCTTCCTTAATAGCTTAAGAGACCCCCAAATTAATTTGCATACACGTGGTCGGCTGCGTGTACATCCATCCAATCTTTCTCCTTGTCGCAACATACTCGACCCACGTGTCCTTCACAACTGCCACGTGTTCGGTTTGGTCTAACCCGACCGTTCGCTAATCACCCCTGGTCTCGTTCTCTATCTCTCTTTAACTTTCACCACTATCGAAATACCGACCACGTGTCGACCTTTAATTGGCCGCGATATCGCGACAGGTCGCGATATCGCGACCCGTCGTGATATCGCGACCCGTCGCGATATCGCGACGTCTGAAGCCCTTCCTCTTTTCTTTGCATTACCGTCGTGATATCACGACGTCACGATATCGCGATGTTTGAAGACCCTTGCTCTTTCTTTGCATTACCGTCGTGATATCGCGACGTCGTGATATCGTGATGTCGCGATATCGTGACGTTTGAAGACCCTCGCTCTTTCTTTTCATTACCGTCGCGATATCGTGACGTTTGAAGACTTCTCGCCTCCTCCTTTCATTACTGTCGCGATATCGCAACGTCGCGATATCGCGACAAAACTTCACCAAAGTTGCAACGCTGCGTTGGGGTCACGATTTCGCGACATGTCGCGATTTCGCGACCCCTCCCTTCCTTGCCTCTCAAAACCTTCCAAACCAAAACTTGCTTCACAAACCTTTCACAGTACTTGAAAATAATAGATCTAAGTGCAAAGAACTTAGAAAGGAAACTAAAAATATTTGGAAGATGCAAGATTGCTTTTCCCTCACCGGATGCTCCTGCATCAAATTTCAAGTTTGAAGTGGATATGCATTGCTATGTTATGCCATGTATTAGACTGAATCTTCCTTCACTTCAACACTTGAACATTCCCTTAAAAGTTTAAAACATATACAACTTTCACTCTATTAATAACTTACCTAATATCTACATTTAATTGATAGGGGGAAAATAAGTAAATAAATAATTTTTTACACATGGTAAATATGTTTTAATAAAAGTATAATTTCATGTTTAGAGTGGATATGCCTTGTTATCTTGCATATTAGACCAAACCTTCCTTCACTTTAATGCCTATACATTTTTTAAAATTTTAAAACACATACAACTTTCACTTTATAAATAAAAGACTTAATGTTAGGTTTGATGGACAAGAAAAAAATAAAACTAAAGCTATTGCATCCTAAAAAGACACCATTATTGGTAGAAAATTAGATCAAACTACTAGCATTGGTAGCTATAAATAGTGTGTCAAGCTAGATCTCTACTCACCTGGAAATAATTGTGAAAATATATTTTAGTTTTACGAACTTAAACTTTACCAATTCCTTATTCAACTAAATTTACCATAATTATAAGTCACATGGTGCACACATATTCACCAACTAAAATATAACTTTAAAAAATAATCTAAATTCAGGTGGACTTAGATGAGTTGGACATCTTATTCTCCAACATTGTGAGGAGAATATATTCTAAACCTTCCTAAAACCTTAAAAAATATTAATTTTGTTTTAAAAATGAGCAACTTGTCTCTGCAGGGACACCCCAATGGTATGTCGTTGGAATTTGATCTCGGTGACCTAAGAACGAATCACAGGAGAGAGGCCCCTTGTTTCTATGCTCCCAGGGAGTGTAGCCCCGGTTGTGCCACTCGTGCTTCATATTACATAAAAACAAATGAGCAACTTGATTGGTGCTTGTCATGTACGATGTCTAGTAGTTCACTTGTAATAATCGGTATAAAAGTAAATAATACTGAAGTGATTGTTAAAAGTTGTGTCCTCCCATGGGAGCTTTGCTAGGATTTACATGCATTATCATCGTCAACCTATCTCATACCACATTCCTCTCTGAGGTTTACTATGATATTTTTACTACTACTACATTTACTATTGGACTCTTTGCAGTTTATTCGCCTTGGGTAGATAATTTCCTTTAATATGGCCTCAACTCTCGTAGAAACTTCACCCCTTGGTCAAGTTGCTGCTAGAGTGTCATGGCTCCAAACAAGTTCTTGCAAAAATTCTTTCCAAACGTATACCATGAGGTAATGTTTCCACCCCTAATATTATGCTTCCTATGCAATAATTTGATAATTCAAGCAAGTGGCTTGAGTAGCATTCGTTTATCACATATTTCCTAAGGCGTATACCTAATCACACCCTTATCAGTTAATGGATACAAAATACATGGCGTTACCATGGCATTCAAGTAGAACATATACAAAACCTCACTAAGGGGTTTTTCCACTTTAGGTTTACTAACCCTCAACATGCCATGGTTGGTCCTAAGTAGAGGCCCATGGTATATTAGGAATACCTTTTTTATTCTTCAATCTTAGCACCATAATATTATTGTCTCTACGGATGTCTCCATGAGAGTTCAAGTGTGGGTAGAATTCCTCGGTCTACCTCTTCTATTGTGGTCTTTTTTTGCATGGAACAATAATAGTTCAATGTCATTCATCCCCACAAGCGTATGTGTGTTGAGGTCAACCTCTCTAAGGACCTCAAAGAATTTATTGGCATCCAAGTCAAAGACATCCATTTCTAGAAAAAGATGATTTGTATTAACATTTCAAATACATGTTATAGATGTCAGTGGGTAGCTCATAAAATTAAAGAGTATCCCCTCATAGAGGGATGTTTCAAAGCCAAGTGCCCTATAGCAATGACTAATGCACTTGCACCAATGACACCAAATGTCAATAGGTCAAAAGAATGGATAATAATGATAAAAAAAAAAATGCCTTTCAATCCCTTTAGTACCCTCACACAAACCTTCGTCTCCCACTATTTTAGCTACGCCTCCTCATCCTCTTGCCAACTCCACTGCTCCTAGCTCAACCTCTACAGTTGTCATTCAAAGCCTCTCACAACCTCATGTTGAGAACCACACTAGATCCCAAACATATACCATCATCCCCTCTCTAATCTCTCCTCCCTCCTTGCCCTTAGTGCCTCCAAGTGGCTTACCCAAAAAGACATCTTGCCAATCTCAGAGTTCTATTAAGAAGATCTCGGGAGCTCCAATGGAAAAGAGAAGGCAAGTCTACTTCATATGTGAGAATCATCATCATCTTATATCAAATGCTTTTAAATATTTCATAGAATTTGAGGATACTGAGGAAGCAGAGGGGGTTGTGCTTGATCATTCCTCATGAAGTGTCCATGGAATGTTCATGATTTGATAGATCTAATTAGAAAGTACTTGGTCAACCAAAGTTTTTTGGATATCTCTTTGAGATTTGGTGCTATCAACATTATCCGCCTATAATAATTCAAGGTAATAGACTTAATCATGCATAGTACATGTCATTTCATCTAGCCCTATGGTCACTTTTACTCCATCTCTCATACTCTTGATAGAGGAGGAGCAATTATTTTTGTGTTAGATACCTACCACTCCCATGAGTGGACCCGACCTCTCATACAATTTGGAATATTCTAGAGTTTACGGGTTAGTCCTTAGGCACTCTTAATATCTATGCTCCTAATGATGCTTCAGGCATATGTGACCTCTAGTGGTGGATTGCTTTATCTCTTCCCCTCATCACCTGGATTATTAGGAAAGGCTTTAATATGATTGAATATGTCCATGATAAATTTGGGCTCCTTCTTATGCGTTGGTTACGAGAACGTGAGGCTTGGTACTTTATGAAAAATAAATTGGGGCTTTTTGACCCTAACTCTTATTTCTCCCCCTCCTCCTTCTCAATCATACCTGGTTATCCTAGCCTAACCAACAACACAGAGAAAATTTGAGTGTTAAAATGACTTGATAGATATGATTTTTGACCAAAGAGTCTTTTCCTTTTCTTGTCTATCTAACATGAATCCTTTTATGGAGGCTATCCCTGATGCCATCCTCTTTGATTATTCCTTCATCTTTTTTTTCCATTAGAATCTCCTCCTCCCCTCCTTGCCAATTCACCTCCTAGTTCTTTTGAAATATCTTCTTTCTTTGCCATCCCACCTTTCTTTTATATACTAGGAGGATATGGAACTCGATTTCTTGTCCTTATGGTACCACTAGTTGGATTGAATGGTGGTCAAGCATCATTTGCAGAATGACCTCCTTTTTCAAACATCTTGGTAAACATGTTGCCAAGTTCAAGCGTCGGTCCAATGATACTCTCAAGTAGGAATTGGCTTAGGCTTATAGATAACTTGAGTCTTTCCTTCAAAATCATGATCTCTAGCAGCATGTGGCAAAATTTTATCATCAACTTATGTTGGTTGAGCATTATGATGCTAAGGGAGCCCGAATCAAGGCCAGAATGCATTGGCTCAAAATTGGAGATAGGGTCTCTAAGGAATTTTTCCATCATCTTAGGCATTGTCATTATAGCACTTACATCAACAACATTTAAGAGGTAGGGGTTTGAATTACCGCCTTTTCGTAGGTTACTTGAGCTTTTATCCAATACTACAAGCATATGTTTGCCTCACAGGAGCCTTTAGAATAGAGGGAGCAATCCCTCCAACATTTTCTTGTTGTGGTCCCCAATAAACTATCTCGCCTGTAGCATGTGTTTTGATAATGGATTTCTTTTAGTAACCTGGTTGAAGGAGAGGAACTCAAACAAATTGCAGATGATCTTTAAAAGATGCTTTAAGAGTTTTATTTGTCAATTTTTACATGAAAGGATGAGTTGGTTTGGAATTTATCAAAGGATGGTGGATACTCAGTTAAGTTGGGATATGAGGATTTAGAGCAATCAAAATTTTCTTCTCCCAAATATTTTTCTTAGAAGAATGTTTAGTCATTAGAGGCTCTCCCTAAGGCCTCAACATTCCTTTGGTTAGCAGTTCAAAGTAAGATTCTTACAAGAGAGATTCTACAAAGAAGAGGATATTATGGACCTTTTAGATGTGCCTTGTGTGAGAAGGATTTAGAAACATCATACCATTTACTTCTTCATTGTCCCTTTGCTCACACCATTTGGGGTTACTTTTTTTTTAAATATGAAAATATATTGGGTAGCTCCATCAACATTGAAAGAGTTGATGAAATGTTGAATTAATTATTTCAAAGCTAAAGCATTATGTATTTTGTGGAGGATTGGTCGTGCCATTATTTGTTGGAATTTATGGCTTGAAAGGAATAATATATATATTTTAAAATAAATCTCAAATTCATGCCCAAGTTTGGAATCATATTATTGCCTTTCTTACATAATGTATATGGTGCTTCATAGGAGTCTAAAGTGTAGAAAAAGAGGTTCTAATATGCCTTCACTTACTATTAGCATTTAATTTATCAACCATGGATTATGAATGGCTCTTGCCATACTTATCCATGGTTGACAAATTAAATGCTCATTGGAGTTTCTTTTCACTTATATTTGGGCCCGTCGTTCTCACACAACCTGGTCTGTATACCTCAAACCCAAATAAACATTCTTCGCCTAGAGTTTAATTCACCAAAGCCTCCCACTTGGTAAACAACTTACATAGGGGTTTCCAACCCACTGTGTCAATTTTGCCATAAACCTGAAGATCTTCTTCACCTCTTTTGGAGATGTTATAAGACTTAGGATGCCTAGAAGTGGATTTTTCCTTTTTCTAGCCTTTCCTCTCATAGTAGTTCACATGGCAACAAATTCTTCTTGAAGACCCTCCTCTCCTCCCTTTAGTGTTTCTAGAAGTTTGGTACCTCTTCAAGATCGACATTTTGTTTTCTTTATGGAAATCCATAAATGATTCCTTGTTCTCTTAGGCCTCTATTATTCCATTCTATAGTGGTATTGATAGGGTCAATGTTGTTTCTTCTATGTTGTTGTAGATTTCAGTGCAAGCCAATAAAGTGGCAATGAAGTTGGCCCATTTGAAGGAATTGAGTACTAAGGGAATGCTCCCTGCATTGTTAGCAATATCCCTTCCAAACCCCCTCACCACTAGGCCACTCTCAGTCTTGCTAGCATTGGTGCTTGGCTCCCCCAGACATCCTCAAGCCCCCTCCCTATGTCACACTCGTACAAGAATCCTTAAAGAACCATGGACGAACCCGAATAAGCTATCAACTCTTGTGCTGGTCATTTCTCTGGCTAAAAACACAAAGCCTAAGACTGAATATGGTAGGTTTGATCACCAAAATGACTTGTCCTTTATGTCAAGATAAGGATCATAACACATGCTCCGGACAAAAAATAATGATTGGAAGCAATCTATCAAAAACAACCTCTACCATCTTAATAGTTGTGACCAATTATAAGACCCATGGGACCATGATTGCTTGTTTGGTATTTGTAAAATTATTATATTTTATTTGATATAATGGTTTAAAAAAATATACTATGACGATGATTTAAGGTAATGGACAACGTAATGGTCAAACTTCATTTATAATAATGGATGAGAATAAAACCTTGTCTCACTTTGAACGCTACGCTCGTGGTCCTCTACCCGCCTGGTCCTCTTCACCCCCATTTTTCTTCACGATAGATAACTTCTTATTTATTTATTTGTAGTCTTACAGATTACGCTTCAAATTAAAATTCAGAAGATGACACCTTGACAAATTACAGACGAGATGAAACAAGACCACCGAATATAGATTAGACCGCTGACTCTTGACCCGGATGGTAGCCACTCGGTTCAAATTAAAAATTAGGCCAAAGAACACAGAAATACTTTTGGTTTCTTTTGCAACACAAGGGTGCATGGATTTCAAAAACGAATGCGCAGACAGAGTCATTTGATTTGAATTTTGCAAGCATTCGGTGCGGTGGAGTGGGGATTGGGAATATTTTCGACGGCTGCTTTCGAGCTATTGATCGGTTCTGGCACGTACTGTGGTTTTGCCTTTAGGTCTCTGCATTTGGAAAATCTGGGAGTTAATTAAGATGGGTCGGTGGCTGTTTTTCTGGTCAGTATGGATATCTTCATTTCCATTTTCGTTTCAATTGTTGGCTGCGGCACCACCCCTTCAACCCTTTTCCCTTCGATGCAATGGAGACGATATGCAGGTATTGCTTGATTTTAAGAAGGGCGTCCACTCCTCTGTGCCTTTGAATTGGCACTCCAGACTTCATCACTGCAAATGGGAGGGAGTGGAATGCGGACCAATTTCGTCCTCGTATGTCAACTCTCCTCACTTCGCGGATAGCCCAAGTGGTAATAAGGGAAATGGCACTATACAACCTCAAGACCTGGATTTGGGGAAGATGAGAGTGACAAAGGTAAAGCTTCAGGAGAAAGGACTTACCGGGGTTATTTCGACCTCGATGGGCTGCCTGGACAATCTCAAGGAACTCAATCTTTCCCACAATTTACTATGCGGCCCTCTCCCTCGCGAACTGTTCTTTTTGCAACATATAGAAATTCTAGATCTGAGTTTCAACAATTTGTCAGGCGCTGTACGCGTTGAGAAAGGTCTTCCATCCATCAGAAGCCTCAATATTTCGAACAACTACTTCGGAGGTGAGCTTCCTAACTTTGGGACTGCTTCAAGTCTAATTGCTTTCAGTGTCCGGAATAATTCTTTCACCGGTCATATTCCTACCGACATTTGCAAGAATTCGAGCTCAGTGCAGATTCTGGATTTTTGTATGAACACATTTTCTGGCTCTTTAAATGAGGGCTTGGCAGACTGTCAAGCACTGGAGGAGTTTAATGCAGGCTACAACAGCCTTCATGGACCCCTCCCAAATGATCTGTACAAAATATCATCTTTGAGACGGTTGTATCTGCAATTCAATAAGTTTTCAGGAAACTTAGATGCAGGAATCGAGAATCTGCCAAATATTACCATTCTTCAACTCGAGGGTAATGAGTTTTCAGGACCGCTTCCAAAGGAGCTTGCTGAGCTTGAAAAACTAGAGCAATTGATTCTTGCCAGTAACGACTTTACTGGGAATCTGCCTGTTTTGCCATGTTGTAAGAAATTGCAAATTTTCAATGTGAAGAACAATTCTTTTACTGGGAACATTAGTTTGGATTTCACAAACTTTCCTGAGCTTGTTTCACTGGATCTAGGCAGCAATCGGTTAGGTGGTAGTATCCCCCCAACAATATCCAACTGCAAATTAATAAAGACACTAAACCTCGCAAATAACAAGCTCAATGGTGAAATTCCTCGAGGCCTGGGATCTCTGCAAGCCCTTAGGTTCATTTCCCTTTCAAATAACAGCCGGATAAATATTTCCAGTGCACTACATCTCTTAAAAGACTGCAGGAACCTCTCAACTTTGATTCTGTCTAAGAATTTTCAAGGGGGGGAAATTCCAACAGATATCAAAGGTTTTCCAAATCTCAGTGTTTTAGCTCTTGGAAACTGTGGTCTTAAAGGTCAGGTCCCCGGTTGGTTACAGGAATGTACATATCTAGAGGTGCTTGATCTTTCATGGAATAGCTTAACTGGAAGTATTCCTCCTTGGCTTGGTAACTTCACTTTTCTGTTTTATTTGGACATGTCAAATAATTCTCTATCAGGGGAGATCCCAGTAAGCCTTACGCAATTGCAGAGCCTCACAACATTACCAAAGCGGCCACCAGAAGATCAAACTTCTCTTGACATTCCTCTATACATAAAACACAGCCGGAACACAAGTGGATATCAGTACAATCAGTTGCAAAATTTCCCCCCTGCATTATACTTGAGCAGCAACAACCTGAGTGGCAGCATATGGCCAGAATTTGGAAGGATGAAATACCTTCATATTCTAGATTTGAGCAAAAACAATCTAACAGGAACTTTCCCTGACACTCTCTCCAAAATGTCAAACTTGGAGAACTTAGATCTGTCCGTTAATTGTCTCACTGGAAGCATACCACCATCTTTCAAGGAACTTACTTTTCTGGCAAAGTTCAATGTGGCTTATAATCATTTGGAAGGGCAAATTCCAAATGGAGGTCAGTTCTTCACCTTCCCTGCAAGTAGTTTTGAAGGAAACTTAGGTTTTTGTGGATTGCCGCTTGATGCCTGCAATAACCATTCCCCGCCACATTCTCCAATACTGCTGAAACCTGCAATGGTTTCAGTCCACAACAACAAACCCAGAAACACAATTCTTGGGATAAGTGTCGTCGTTGGTGTTCAGATTGCATTTCTTTTGCCTGTAATACTGTGGAGTTTAACAAAGAGACAGACTGAGATGAAGATCCATGAATTCCAGACTGAAGCAGAATTAAGGACGTCTAGCAGGTTATCTCAGGTTGTTGGGTCTATATCGGCATTTCTGTTCCAGCACCATTATGAAACCAACCTCACAATTGCAGATCTTTTAACAGCCACAAGTAATTTTGATCAGGCCAACATCATTGGGTTTGGTGATTCTGAGTTAGTATATAGGGCCACTCTGGAAGATGGCAAACAATTTGCTATCAAAAGATCGACTCGAAACATCCTCCAGATGGAATGGGAATTCAAGGCAAAAGCAAAAGATTTATCAAGAGCCCAGCATCAGAATCTTGTTTCCCTACAAGGGTATTGCATATATGGGGATAACAAACTGCTAATTTATCATCTCTTGGAAAATGGAAGCTTGGATTCTTGGTTGTATGAAAAGCCAGAAGGAAGTGAAATGCTAGACTGGGACAAGAGGCTAAGGATAGCTCAAGGAGTAGGAAGGGGATTGGCATACTTGCATAGGATATCTCAACCTTATATGGTGCACCGCGATATCAAGTCAACCAACATCCTCTTGGATGATAAATTTGAAGCCCATATAGCAGATTTTAGCTTGTCAAGGTCAATTTTGCCATATGACGCAGATGAGAGTACAGGATTTCAAGAAACAGTGAGATGCATCCCATCTGAATGTGGACAGGCGTGGATAGCCACTGTCAGGGGTGATGTATACAACTTCGGGGTTGTGATCCTGGAACTGCTTTCTGGAAAGAGACCTGTTGATGTTTGCAAACCTCAAGGATGTGGGGATTTGGTGTCATATGTGCAACAAGTGAAATCTGATGGTCGAGAGAAGGAAATCTTTGATCCCTTCCTTTGGGGTGGAGGGCATGAAGAGCAGATGTTGCAGCTACTAAATCTTGCATGTATGTGCACAAATCAAAATCCTCTCAAGAGGCCTACCATTCATGAAGTTGTTTCATGGATTGAAAATATTGTTGTTGGTTCCCCACAAACCGATTAGGCATTTTATCTTCCAGCTCTGAGTTCCATAGTGGTGTAAATTGTGGGCCCCAGAACAGTCCCAATGTCTGTGTCTTTTCTGCAGTGTATTTAAGAGGATAGATCAGTGTTTACTTATCCTTGTAAACGTAGTCTGAGGCAGGATTTGCGTGTATAGCTGTTCCAAGTTTGCGTATATAAAGTATTTAGGTGTATAAGCGAGAAAAAGAAAGGGCCCTGGGAGGCCTGGGGCTGTCATAATAAGGGCTGGCTTTTTGCATGTGGGACATTCCCTTTTTAAACAGTTTGGTTTTTCCTGCTGAGAGGTTCTGGGATTGACCTGCTCTCTGTCTGGTGTGCAGCTTTTAAGGCTACTATATTTATCTGTTTGGCTGCTGCTGTTGCAATTCTGATGTATAAGGTTTTACTGTTTGTATATAAATGCTGTTGAATGACTGTTTTCAAGAGTTGAATTTGGCTTTTGATGCATGGAAAATCAGTTCTTGTCGATAGTCTACTGCTAGCTTGAGTTTGATTGTGCAGGGACCCCTTTTACGGGCCTTTGGTTGGTTTGTGTTTGCAGTCCAGACACAATATTCTCAACCTGTAGCGTATGCTGCAGGGTTTGTATGTGTCATTACTGCTGGTGACAACTGTATGGCCCTAGTGCTAAGGTTGAGGCTGCGTCACATAGCTTACATTTACTACTTTACATCCAGAAGGTCAACTGTCAAGTTGAGAACCTAGACGGGAAATTATGTAAATGTTTTCCAAAACTTTAAATTTGGGAGTTTGTGTTGAGGAAAGGGTCGGAGGGGTTCTAAAAATTTCGACGAAGAATCAATAAAATCATTTTGTCAGTTGACCTTGACCCTGACCCTTTGTTTACTTTATGGAAAGCCCATATTGTTGTTTTTTTTTCAGGTTACATGAAAGTTCATCAAAGCTGTACGAAGGATGTTATAATGAGCTGGACTTTTGTACAGTCTAAACATCTTAGACTAGAGGATCTTTAAATCGTATGGTTAAAAGGGACATGACATACAGTGTACGAGGGTAAGAGTTGTCATGGAAGAAATTTAAATTGTACCATTGCAAGATAGAGCTCTATGGTACAAACATAGCAATCGTATGACAAGATGCTAGAAGATGTCATTGTACGATATAACAAAGCATTTATCCATCGAAGGAGTGTCCAGTTTTTTTTGGTTGAATTGGTTAAATTAATTTTTTTTTGGAGTAGAATTGGTTTTTTTTTTTTCGTACATAGATGAATTGGATATTTTTATTTTTTTAAGAGTAGAATTGGTTACAATTACAATTTGTAGTTACCGCAAAGGCAGGGTTCCAACCATGAGCGACTGTATCCAACAAACTTATCCAATTTAATGGTAATTTGGCGTGAGATGGGGACCACCGAACGCATAAAGGTCTTACCGTCGTCATCAGTCTGGGTCAACACATGGGAACCACCGAACATGCAAAGAATGGACCGCAGAGGATTCGAAGCAGACTACTAACTATACATGGACAATACGCCCGTGAGAATAGAAACTAGATATCTTCTTAGTAAGTGTCCCAACTTACCAATCCACTAACCTCACGGACACCAGTTCGCATCACTATTGATCATTGAATTCTAGGAGTTTTATGATTAACAGGTGAACCACTTACTTCTAATTGACCTTCCAAAGATTAGAACTGTACGACACGCTTTCTCCAATAAAGACACATCATTAAAATTTATATAAACTTTAATTTATTTGGTTAAAAATAAGTTAATGAATTTTCAGACTGTTTAAAGAATTAAACTAGGACAGCCCTCTTACAATCATACAACATGAATAAGGATAACTTCCTACAAACACTCAACTACTATCAACCAATTTGTATCACTATGTTTTTCTTGTATCTGATTTTTTCATTTTAACTTTCTTGCTTGATCATGTTAAAATTTTTGTTTTGCATGTGTAAATTTCATGTTTAATTGTTTAGACTGCTCATTTAAAACAAGATTTTTTCGAGTTTATATTCCTTACGTAATGATAGGCAAGAAAGCTTAATTTGTGCTGTGACATTTTTTTTTTAAGTGAAAAACCCCTTGCGGGGCCGCTTTAGTCTGAGAGACCACGAACAGGGGATTCTACACCGTCAAAGTCACCTGGGGGTCGCACCCGACCCTGTCCGCACTAACATTATCACTTGGATTTTGGATACCCAATTCAGCTTTTTGGTAGGGTGGAGATTTGAACCTAGGAGCTCCCTTGGAGGATTGCCCTCTCCTCTCCAACTCACCTACAACACCTGGGTTGGGTTTACATAGGTTTTTATGAGGGGTCCTGGTCCCCTCATCCTAAGTGGGGTTTGAACCTTGGAACTCCTAAAGAAAGGCCAAAGCCCTTAGCATCGCAGTAAGCTTGCAGCTATTTGTGCTATGACATTTATATATAATATATATTCTATTATTTTTTTAAGCTTTTATATTATTTTTAAACAAATAAGAAAGCTATATTGAAATTCAAGTTTAAATTTTATTTGGTACGAGGGGATTCAGATTTTTTATAAAAACTCGTGTAAACATAAATTTTTTTAATAGTTGTAAGCTTATAGAAGTGGTAAGGGCTTTAGCCTCTCTTTGAGAGGTCTAAGGTTTAAACCCTACTTAATATGAGGGGACCAAGACCCCTCATAAAAACCTGTATAAACTCTTAAAAAAAACTACAAGCTTATTGTAGTGGTAAGGGCTTTGGCCTCTCTTTAGGAAGGTCCAAGGTTCAAATCCCACTCAGTATGAGGGGATCGGGACCCCTCATAAAACCTGTGCTTTACCCTAACATTTTAGTCTCGATAGGGACACCATAATAGCAAAAATCATTGGGCTCTCTTAACGGAGACCCAAGTTCAATTCACGGGAATGGTGGCCCTTAATATGCCTCACCTTTCAACCTCTTCAAAAAGAAAAAAGCTACACCGTCCGCCCTACCATGCAAACATGGCTTTCATCCAACCCTGTATGAAGCACATCCTGCTAATACAAGGACAAAGAAATCTATGGTTTGTTTTTTAGTTACAACATATAGAAACCAAAGTTATCAACATCAATATGTAGTACACAGTATAGGTCTTCCCTAGTTTTTTGCATCCACCATTGTGGAGGATCTCCATAACAAGTCAGATCCTTGTAATCTAAAGCCCAATTTACCATAGCATCTACAATCTTATTTTGTTCTCAAGGAGCATGAAGAAACTCTACTATTCTGAATCTAGATTGAAGTGCATGTATCTTGTCAATCACCCTTTGTAACCTCTAATTATGAGAGGAGGTTCTTATGGATGCCTTCAGTTGATTAATAGTTACTTGTGAATTTGATTCTACTTGTATTGTAGACCAACCAACCTTAGCAGCTTCTTGAAGGCCATGAAGGATAGCACATGCTTCTGCTAGATTATTAGAGAGGATGCCAAGATTCTCTACAAAAAGAAAAGCATGAGTACCATCTAAGAATCTTCCTATACCTCTTATACTTGCCCTTCTTGGATTACCTCTTGATGCACCATCAGTGTTGATCTTCCTCATACCTTTGGGAGGGGCTTGCCATGGTCCATCCCTTTGAATAGTTGGTCGAGGACCTTGTGGATGCCTACATCTCCATTCATCTACATGGAGTTCAAGCAGAGAGAGTAAACTATGTCACTGTTGAGATATTGTGGAGGGGGGCTTCAATGTATGCAGAGTAGTTTACTTAATATTGGCTATAATTTTTTCCCAAATATATTGAACATTATGGAGTATTGCTTTAAAGATTTTTGTATTCCTTTCTTTTCGCAGATTCCTAAACATCATAAATATACTGATCAATACCATCTGTTTCATTAAATTGTCCAACCCATTCATTCTGGGCCAAGTCCTCCATGCCCGTTCAAGGGAGGTGAATTACCATAATCCTAGATCTAAAAAGGTTTCCAACCATTTCCATAATTGAATGATCAGGGGGTAGAAGAAAAAAAGTGGTTATAGTTCTCATTCTTTAAACAACATAACTCACATCTAAATAGACTAAAAAAACCTTGTTTCATCAATTGATCTCCTATAAGAACCCTCTTGTGGAGTAGGAGCTAGATAAAAAGTCTCACTTTAGGCCAATTTAAAAGTTTCCAAATTTGGTTGAAGACATCATTGAGTGGATTTTCTCTATGATGAGTGAGGGATGAATATCCTAGAGTTGCAATATACACATCGTTAGAATATGAGCCCCATCCTAGTCTAGCTTTGTATTTTGGCCAAGAAAGCAACCATCTTCTAAGAATTTGATGAATAGCCTTTGTATGCATAAATAAGAACACCATTGCACTAAAAGTAAGACATTTTATTATTTAAAGAAAATCTATTTTTGATACAATTTGACCCTTTTAGGGTGCATTTTACAATAAGCTGTGCCAAAAGGGAAATCCGTTTTACAAATCAAGGATGGTGTATTCGCTTCTTCTATGCCACAATCAATGCTGGGGTGGTGGATTTGCCGTGACCACCATGTTGGATTTGAACTTGTTGAATCTAGAACCTACACACATGCAAATAGACAAGGGGGTTTAGTAGCACCTGCCACAATGAATATGATAAATGTAAATTGCATAAAAAAATGAATATGATGATTGCTTACATGAGTGACAACTTTTAGCAGCATAACATTAGCATTCCCCTTCCTCTCTTTTCTTGGTGAAGTTATGGTGTCTTTATAGGCCTTTGAGAGTTTTTGAGGGAAGGATAGGTGGCAAGCCAGGGCTACCAAGTGGTAGGGACTGGGCAACCACCTATCGTGGGCAGTTGCAGTGAGTCACTAGAAGTGTCTCACTTAACTGGGGAGATGTGGCAAGTGGGTAGGTGCAAGTGGAGTGATGTGTGGAGTGAGGTGTGAGATGTGGCAAGTGGGTAGGTGGAAGTGAAGTGTGAGGGATGTCCCATGTGAAGGGACAAGGGTGAAATGGGTGTGTGAGAGGTGGCAAAGAGGTGATGGTGATGTGGCCAAGACACATGTCAAGTGAGGAGAGAGGGTATCTTAGGAAACTTTTTTCCAGATTTAATAAAATCTAGAAAATATAATTATGTGCAGGATTTTATGCCTATGTCAAAAATTAGGCACATAATATTATGCAGAACTGAAATGTGCAATGTGAATGAATAATGTGCAGAATTATATGCCTAAGTTTAGACTTAGGCATACATCATTTTATTATGTAGACTTGGAACATGCAATGTGAATGTGGTTTTACAAATACCTAGGTTTTGGTGTCTACAGCCTCCTTGACATCCTTCATTGCTAGGATTGTCCAATCCCTTACTAGAATCCATACTCTATCCTCCAAATTGCATTTCCCACAATTTCTATAATAATGTGATATCTTTATCCAACCTTGATTATGGAGTTGTTAAATGATGTCTTGCCATTTTAGAAATTATTGAGATAATGAATGCAAACCATCCCAAGCATATATCCAAAAATTTGCATGATGGCTATTTCCCACTATCCAAAATAGTTGTGGTTTGATAATTTTCTCCGCTATCCTTAGTACCTCAAGAATTGGAGATCCTTGTTGAGGAAGTTGATATCTAGTAAAAACATCTAGATCTTGATTGTTTGCATACTTGGCTCTTAGTATTTGTGCCCATAATTCATTAAGGGAAGTAATTAACCACTAATGTAATTTTTCTACCAAGTCTAAGTTGTTTTTAACCGTTGATCGAAGGCCCAAGCCTCCTTTTTTTTTTTGGAAGACAAAGCCGATTCTACTTCACGAGGGCCCACTTACGCTCTACTTTTGCCCCACTCCATAAGAACCTTTGATTGATCTTGTCCAACTTTCTCAAGACATCCTTAGGAATACTCAAAACCAAGGAGACATAGATAGGAATAGATTATAAAACATATTTAACCAAAGTGAACCAACCTGTAATGGAAAGCCATCGATTCATCTAGTTGTTCAGCCTATTTGTATCTTCTCTATCAACCACCACCATTATGTCTTTTTTTGCTTGGCCACATTTAAGGGAACTCCTAGATAAGATATTGGAAGAGATGCTCACCTGAAATTCAAAATATTTAGAATCATGGTCTCCACTATACAAGTGCAATAAAAGAATATGATCTTATACTTTTCCTCTTTAATAAGTTGTCTTATGGCTACTGAAAAGAGGTTTATAATTTTTTTGAATCTGAATGCTTCCAGTGTAGTAGAATGACCCATCAAGATCAAGTCATCTACAAATAGTAAATAAAAGAGAGAAGGAGTTGTTGATGCACATCTAATTCCTTGAATGGATCCATTATTATTTTCCTTAAAGAGAAGACAACCTAGACACTCTCCCAAATGATAAACAGATAGGGGGAAATAGGATCTCCATGACATAATCCCTTGGAAGCAATAAAAAAGGAGATGGACTATCATTTATAATCACAACATAAGATATTGAGGAAATAGTGTCTCTAATCCAATCCACCTAATCTTGGGAGAAACCAAAGTTCCTTAAGACCTGTAAAAGAAAATCTCAGTTGGTTATTAGGGCAAGTTCTCCTCCTTTATAGGGCACTACTTTGTCATTATTATATGACAAGGGGTGATTTTTATTTTTATTTTAATTTCTATTAGACCAAGCTTTCAATAAAACTAGTGTAAAAATGAGGTAAATTTAGTAGATCATCTATTCAGACTCAGGATACAATGTTTAGGAAATACTCTATATATTTTCTCATGGGATTTTGATATGTAAGAGAGAATAAATTGTTTGTGTTTAAATGATTATATTCACTCCCTGTAACACATGTCAAACCATTAAAAAAACTACAAACATGCACTGCAACGTTGATGGCTCTAAAACCCTAAATCTATAAGAAAAATTGATTTGTTTACATTTTTGTCTAGGGATTAACAAACTTGTCAAGCCCCTTGTATACTTAGTTTCTACGACTGCAAATTGAAGATTACGCTTCATATTTTTAGAGTACATTATGGGATAGTTTTACAAATGGATGAAAGTATATAGGGCTATCAAGATCTAGTCTAATGTTGGATTATGGATCAACAAGCACTAGAGATATATCGATTGACATATCAGTGAGAAATAGGACTAGATTTTTTCTTATCAATAAGTTACATTTATTTGCATGTGATACATTTGTTAGTGTATTTTATTTTCTTTTTTTCATAAAAATATGTATCTTTTTATGATATTTATTGTAAATATTATATTATAATATTTTTTTGGCATAGGAAAACATTTACAAACTTTAGCCTGGTGGGTAAAGACAAAGTCAATAGGACCAATGGCCTATCCCTTTTGGGAAATAATAGTATAATATTATTAGCAATATAAGTTGGTTGAATTGATTGTTGAATTTCCTTTTATGCAAAGATAAAATTGTTTTTATTTGCAACTTCTAGATAAATTTATATTATTTGATAATAGTATGTCATTCAATACGCCTAAGAATTTATAGGAGACATATATATTAGTGTGGATGGGAACTCTAATTCAATCAAATTATCCATTATTTACAAAAGTATTTGTAATGCAAATAGAGGCCAAGAGACATCATTGTGCAAATAATTACAATATATTATAAAATTAGCCTATGCAACTCATCCAACTTACTCATAAGAATTCCAACATAATAAGTATGTGAACAAGCCATAAAAGGTCTCCCTAAACTATTTGAAACTAAAATATCTATGTTGATTTTCCTCAATATTACCACTAGCTAAAAGGAACATTAAGGAAGGGAAGGGGATGAAAAAAGAAAAATGTCCATAAATAGAAATACATTGTAATTTTTTCCAAAATGCACACACATAAATTCACAACACAAACATTAAGTCATTTTATTAAAAACTCATACTTATAAAAATAACTCAACCATCATGTATTATACATTAAGAGAAGGAATACATAATACATAGGCTTATGATCCATACAATGACTCATTGCCTCTTATAAATGCATTATATAGATTCAACATCTTACAATAACAATGATACTTTATTGTTACAAATAAGGATAGTTTATTACACCTCACCATGTAAGATAGATCATCATGGTAATATAATGAACCAATATAGCCATGTTGGTTATCTTCCTTATTGTTAGCCTAGGCCCTAGGATTAGGTTAGTTAGCCCTTGAGCATTAGGGTTAGGATTATTGTTGATTTAGTCTATAAATAGAGGAGTTATGTCATAGAGGAAACATTATCCTTATTTGTAATCTTAAGTTACCTCTAGTGCACATATAAGACTTTTCCCTCTTTAAGTGGTGCTACCATCTTAAGAGATCTTATGGAGTTATTCCTTGCTTAAGGAGTATTATTGGTGTTGCCCTATCTTAAGGGTATTATCTATCTTTGTCTTATTGTGTGGATTGTTGTTATGGATTATTATTTGTGGATGAATGATTTGTTATTTTGGACTTTAGTGAATAATTTATGTAAATGAGAATACTATTTTGTAATAAGTGGTATTAAAGCCACGATTCTAGCAAAGTGGATATTGTCTTTTTCTAAGATTGTATAGATTGGATAATTTTTTTTTAGAAAACTTTTCATCTTTGATTTAAACAATTATTGTGATAGCTTGTTCAAAATTTGAAGAGGTTTGAAAGGAGTGTCCTATGAATGAATTCGAGCAATATTGAGGGAGATATGACCTTGTGAAACCAACCATCTATTGAAATTCATATTACCTTCTAGAAACATCATGAAATATGCATTCACCACAATCTATAGACACCCAAAAGTTGCACACTGCTATACCTACGTACTTGTAGATCCTTCTGGACACTTGTAGGTTTACATAGGCCATCCTAGGTACCCCTAGGCTATCGTAGACCAGCGTAGACTATTGTAGATCCTCCTAGACATGCGTAGATTGTTGTAGTCATGCGTAGTCATACGTAGACGGCTATAGTCATGCGTAGTCATGCGTAGATCGCCATAGATTTTCATAGCATCGTGTAGACTCCCGTATACTACTTCATCGACTTTTAGGTCCTAAACCCTCATAAGCCTTCAAAATTACATCCCGTGCATTGGGATATCATTCGATAACCTATTCACACGCAATTGAGGCCCCCACGGGGTATTAGTTGACCAAAAAAATTAATAAGTCAATACCCAAATTCTAATTTAATGTTGACTTCACTTAAGTCACCTTTTTAGGGTAAATTTGATTAAAAGAACCCTTAATATTGATTAGCACTAATTACATCCTCCCACATGTGTGAAATTAGGGTTTGTTGAGATATTTCTTTAATCATGTCTTAAATTGGCTTAAGCACCTCCTAATCAGGATTAGCCCTAATCCATCCTCACACATGTGTGAGGATGAGATATTTCTCATAAGGAATGTGATGTTGCCACATTGCATTTCTTAACCTAACCCTAGTCAGAATCAAACCTAGGTTTAGTCTATCTAACCCCCCCTGCACCTTGCCTTTGCCTATAAATAATGGGTCCCAAACCCCTAATTAAGTCCGATTCACAAATTCAACAAAGCATAGTTACTCTACTGAAATGGAAAGCCAATATTGAACAGTCAATTTCGGTGCACACAGTCGGATTTCAATGGTACACAGAGGCACCCCAACTGCCTAGGAGTCGACCCATCGGAAGGATTTTGTAGAAGAGGCATCACAGCTCAGATCACCCCTTGCCCCATGAATCCGGCCTCAGTTCACCCCTCGGGTGGCGAATTGGGTCTACAGGCCCCAAATCACTCCAGATTTGGGTGGTAAGCTCCCTTTCACCATATTATTACTTTCTGCATAGTTTATTTCATGTTTTGTTATGATTTTATAGTCATTTCATCTTTATAAACATGGGGCCTGACTAAGGCAAGCCCCCCATCGTACTGACCCCCTTTTGCAGGTTAATCATAGGTTATGCAACAAATATGAAGAGGGAAAGCAACATCAAACCAATAACAACCCGATGGTGGCCCACATACAAAGAAGCCCACCTACACTGAGGGACATCAGAAGAAGGCATCAGGCCTATAGTGTATTCATGAAAGGAAAAAAGGGGAATTCACCCTATTTGTAACCCATATCAAATTTATCATGAATAAAGCATATATTTTTGAATGACTTGTGTTATTACTTGTTGTTAGATCAAATGTCAACTTCTGGTCATTTCATTCTGGCATGCCGGTGGGACCCCCACAATGGATAGTGCTAGATTCATTTTCTTTGTAAATCTGACATTATCCTCTATTTTTGTGTCTTGCAGGTACCAAAGTTGTTTTCCACAGAGACCTCCAAAGCCCTAGGAACCATCCTAGGCCATCATATTTCTGATTTGAAGCCTCTGAACCTGATTCACCCCCCGCCCTATGAACTAGTCCTAATTCACCCCTTGGGTCATGATTTGGGTCAAATTCGCCCCTTCGGTCATGATTTGAACACAGAAGCCTCAAAAACCCCCAAATCAGTTGGGGTGATCTTTTCAGGGGCCAAGAAAACCCCCCTTAGCATCATAATGTAGGTATGCTCACCTTTTCTGCCTCTGTTGCAAGTTTTGGAAACAAAAATCTCATTAACTAGTTAAATAATCATTGCTAGACATAGTTTTGTTTTCATTGCAAAGTTGTCAAATCCTTAGGGTTTCTAAAATTTTTAGGACCTACAACTTTCCAACAAGTGTACAAAATTTATTTCTCAAATAAATTTGCATTTGTCTTTTATTTTTGCATATGGCATAAGCCTAAGTTGTTCTTCCTTCGTTCATAGCTTCCATTGCTAAAAGGAACTTTACATTCTAAAGTAAAATCAGGGTTTCTAATCCCCTCTTACATTTCTGAAAGAATTTTGCATTCTGAAAGTTCAAGTTAGGGTTTCATAATCCCCTCTATTCCAAACACATTTGGATTGCATGTTTCTATGTTTTGCAAAGTAGATTAGTTTGCTTCACAAAGGCATTTAGGCTAGACCATTTCTTTACAAAGATTGTAAGCTATCTAATCATTTGCTTTCGAAAAGGCATTAGGATTAGTTTTCTTTTGAAAAGGTAATTAGTTAGTTTCTTACCTTGCAAACACCGTTAGAAAAACACAAACCCACACACACTCACGTGGTACCTTAAACAAGTGGTGAGATTGGACTTCATCCCCAATCCATCGCTCGAGACTGGTGTGGATCGAGTTGCACTCTCCATCAGCTCACCCCCTAGACACCTAGCAGCCCCACAGGAGTGGTTTTCTGGATTTCATCACCAAAAAATCCCCCACTTTTGTGATTGGGCCCTGGATTTCATCACCAGTGGTTACCTACGGAGTGGGACAGGATTAGCACCTTCATCCACAAGGCTTGTATAATTTGTGGAATTGGTAACTGTCATTCTTGACTAAGCCCACCCGAGGGTGAAGCGAAAGCATGGGTATGCCGGTAGCAGGTCTTAGATAGTGCCACCTCTTCTCATGAGAGGATATTGTGAACTCGCTTCAGCATAGTGAGTTCCACCCCTTTAGGATATCATTTTATTGCACCTTCCATACAGGTCACCATTCGCACGTTGCGGTACCATTCTATCCTGTGCATATTTGGGTGTTGCAGGAGGTTTGATATTGATGACATTCCTGATTTTCTAGAGTATTCACTCCATTACCCATGATTCTACATAGGGAGTATCAACATTACAACACACAAAATGAACATAACACTTTTATTTTCTCAGCATTTAGAATTGATTCCGGTCTACCATTGTTTGCATGATCACAGACCGGTCTCAACACATTGCACTATATATTATTTTGCTACACACAACATGCCACTTACTTCACACTCACATTAGACACAGTTGAGTCTACATCACATAGGGTTTATTCTTAAAAACCCCTTTTACACATGCCACTATGCCTGTGGTCACCCGTAGTAGAGCGCATGAGCAATCACGCTCTATGGAGGAATGGCCTCCCCCTTCCTCTAGTCAGTCCACTCTTACTCCTTCGATCATGAAGGAGAGGATTATAGACACATCTGATTCACACATAGAATCTGATGTACAATTCACACACATGATGCCTCATGAGGAGATATCAAATTTGAGTGAAATCCTCGCTACTTCACTCGTAGAAGATTACCCACTCCTTTCAGCCCCATCCTCACCTAATCCACCGACCATGTTCTATGACCATGTGATCTACACAGCACCAAGACAATCTCCCCCATCCTTCACCATAGATGAGGAGGTCATGCCTACTTCACCCACCTTTGCACATCCCTTCTTCTAGAATCTATCTCAATCCCTATTTGAGAATGATTCCTCCCTTCTAAACCGTACCCATCCTGAGGTCGCATCATTCACCCCTACCATAGGAATGGTGTCTGACCCATCCTCCTCCATTGTAGGAAGCCAGAAGCCATCCTTCCAAACTACACAATAGATCCCTACCCAATAGGAACCATAAGCATTTCCTCAAACCTCACACCCGTACTCTTCACAAGAGTACCAACCACCCTCTTCCCAAGAGCCGTTCTTCACCATATCTGAGGGTACCTCCCAATAGCCTCTTCAGGAGCAAGATGCGCAAACCCAAGTAGGAGTGTACACCTACACTTTCCCCTCAACCCAAGCTCCTACCTCGATAGCTTATCCCACCTTTTTGGTAGCTTTCCCGCCTATCTCCCAGATATATCGAGTGTATGACACCCAACCCTTGGAGCCACCTTTGCCTACGATGACTTTTAGGATACCACCACCTATTCCTTTTTAGGCTCCCACTACCCATATCCATCCTACCTATGGATCAACACCAATAGCTTATCCACCCACTCAACCAAATTATTCCACATAGTTTAGCTTCCCTACTTCCTACCCTCTAGGGTAGAGATAGATCCCATATTTTGATACCTCATCTCGACCACCCCTAGCACTAGTAGCACCGACACCTACACTACCACCAGCTACACCTAGCTTCTTTATGCCTCCTCCAGTTTGGTCATCACCACCCATGGCTCAACCAGTATAATAGGCTCCAAACCAACAAGTACCCATGCCACAACCGCATGTTGCCCAATCATAGTACTATTATCCTCAATAGACACCTACCCCACAACCTAGTGTGCCCATAGACACGACAACACATGTCACCTAGTACCCACCTTATCATGATCAGGCACAATAGTATTCCCCATAGTATTGTGAAGAACAACAATACCAATATCCACCACATCCATAAGGTCAACCTACCATAGCCCAACCCTCGACTCCTATGACACCCAAACTTCAACTCTTGCGAGATGAAGTCAAAATGTTGAACCTACGCACCTCTAGCTATGGGCCACAAAAGCCTTGCTATGATGAACTATGCAATGAGCCAGTTCATCCATCAGTCCCTATTCCTCCTTATCCCTATCACTTCGAAATACCAAAATTTGACAAGTATAGAGGTAAGGAAGATCCCAGAGAACATGTGAGCAACTACCGCTCATCCTGCTACCAACTTCATAGTAGTAACCCCCTTATGTTGCGTACCTTCTCCCTATCCCTCACTGGGCCAACATTGGATTGGTACAACATGCTACCATGCCATAGCCTGTATACCTTTGAGCAACTGGCCAATTCCTTCTTAGAGCACTTTTCCATCAACATCAAGAAAAAGACCACATTTTTTGATGTCTACACCTTACGATAGGTGGATGATGAACCCATTACTAAGTTTGTTGCTAGATGGAGAGTGATTATCCATGACCTCACCCATAGCCTCCCCACCTCGGAGCTTGTGACACTCTTTTCCAAGAGTTGCCACAAACACATTTCCACATCCCTCCAACTTCACCAAAGTCATACTTTTGAAGATGCTATCTCACAAGAAAAAGTGATCGAAGATATTAAGGTCCAGTCTAGGAAGATTAAGTTGAGAGCCAAATCCAACTATAACTCCAACTTTCACTTCAATAGACCCACACCGAATCAACCTTACCCATGACCACCACAAACCAACCAAGTCATAGCTGCTACCCTAGCACTAGTACCGACTCCTCCACCCTATACACCACAACCACAAGCACTCCAAGCTAATGCTCCTACCCCACCTCGACCATAAAAATACCATGGCATGCACCCATAGGGTCCACCATGCAACTTTACACCCTTATCTGAACCATTACCAACCCTATTCCATAGATTGTATGAGGGCAACCATCTCATTCTACCCGAGATCCACCCATTGGATCCAAATTCACCTAAGCCTCATGACTATAATGAGCAGCTCTTCTATCCCTTTCATAGGTAGCATGGCCATAATATCGATTCGTGTCACTCCTTTCGGGGGCAAGTTCAAGACCTAATCGATAGGGGCACTATTCAGGTAGCAAACCCTCTAGCCCCATAGAACCAAAACCTAGGGATTTTCCAAAACCCTCTACCGGATCATAGAGGACCCAATCCCCCTAGACCTCCAAAAAATCCTCCAGCGCCACCTCACCAAGTCAACAATGTCTAGTATGATCCTCCATCATGTGGAGTAGTAGGCATGATCAACCTTACTACGAGAAACCAACGGTACCCATCATGCTAGACAACACCTATTGTTTCTCCCCCTATCTAGTTTATATCCTCGCAAACACCCCAAATGCCTAATATCATACCACCACCACCTCAAAATGTGATTACCATCCATGGTAGTCTAACCCATCAACTATGCAATGCCCCCATGTGGCTATCCATATTCGATCTCCTATAATAGTCTCAACCCCATCGTGAGGCATTGAATGACATCCTACGTTCCATTGACTTAGAGACACATGACACAAATACTTTTGTCAATTTTATAGGGAATATCCCATGATGCCTTCAACCTTCAATTAGTTTCCATGACCACGAGATAACGAAACTCATTGGTGAAGGAGCTGATCCTCCCCTTCACATACAAGCTAATATCAATGATATTACCTACAAGTGGGTACTCATTGACATGGGCTCATCCATCAACATCATATCCATAGTAGCCCTACATCACCTACACCTCCCTCTAGCACATTTCACCACACCTTCCCTAGACCTACATGCTTTCGATGGTTCCATGAGACCTACCGTAGGATCCATAGTTCTACCCATTCACGTAGGCATCCATACGATCCCCATCCTCTTTCACATCATCCAAGGAGAAATGCAATACAATATTCTCCTCGGTCACCCTTGGATTAGAGACATGTAGTGTGTCCCATCCACATTGCACCATTGCCTCAAGTACATCCACAATGGACTTGTTCACTGTGTCCCAACCGATGGAGACCCCTTTAAGTTTTGTAATGTCATAGACCTTCCCCCTATGCCTTCATTCTCATCTTCCCAACTATTCCTTGTATCTTCTCACCAATCAGTAGGAGCATCGGTATCCTTCCCAATTTCCACCCCAACATCCTAGTGTTCATCAACAACACAAGCCTCGATATCTGCACCATTAGCATCATCTTTCGAGGGACCTAAAACTGATACCATGCCTTCCTCACCACCATTCTTATGGCCTCCACAATCCTCTCAACCTCTACCATTCCAATTTCCACCCACGGTGTCACAACCACCATTGCCACCCATCACACAACCGACTACATTACCTCCTCCACCCTCGCATATGGAAGCCCCTATCCTTCCTACACCACAAACACCTCCTCTTCCCTTTCGACTAAAACCTAAGACATTCACGTCTCCATGCATCCCTGCACCTGCATCGATGCCATCCCCTACGTAGAACAAATAACCTATTCAAGCCACAACAACCAAACATCATGAACCCAAACAACCAACACCCAACTCGGATGAATCTCCACACCCTTCAACTACCACCATTAGGGAATCCCAACTTTCTCCTTCATCATCTGATTCGGATATGCCACCCCAATCTCTAGAGCGTGCCACACCATGCATATCCATATTCATGACAAACAATGGCCTAGGAGACTATAACGTACGTGATGCCCATGTATGTGACACCCCTATCCAATCTACCTAAGATTTTGGCCATCCCTCAGCCTCGATGTTGACTATCAGAACCGTCATACAGTTAGGAAGTCCTAAAAACCACACCAACTTTGTGTATGCAGGAGTAGACTCTTCGATCCCCTCACCAACTTCTCCACCACCACAATCTAGCTCTGGTGATGCAATTACACACCTAGCCAACCCTCAATTTGCCTTGCGCTACCTACAACACTTTCATTGGCATGGGTTTGGGTTAGGCCATTATGAGCAAGGGCTACGTACACCCATTAACCCTCGTGTCCGATCACCTATCGATAAAATCGGCCTAGGTTATCACCCAACCACCATCTATACATTAGAATATGAGATCCAAGATCTCTCTTTACATCCTCCTCCATGCCCAACACACACCTTGGAAGAGTACATTGATATGGACATGCTAGAAGACACGCCTTCACCCACATCAACCATCATCATCCCCTATGATTTCTTCCAAGAATCTCCTACGCTCGATACCTCCTTGTTCTGTGATGTTCAGATATTGGTAGAACACTTTGCTACCTTATCCCTGGCTACACCACCAATAGAGCTGGACACACTCCCACATGATCCACCATCGATAGAGCTAGAACCTAGTTCCACCTGACCCACCATCGATATGCTTACCTGTATTCCCACCTATACATAGATAGCTACAGAGAGTAGCCTCTCATCCTCGTTCACCACCAGTCATCCTGCGACCTCCCTTGAGCCTCTTAGGATGCACACAACCTATACAACCTCCCTCACAAGACTCTACCCCACCTACTTCACCTACAACATCGATTAACATGGTTGAGGTAGACTTACGCTCTCCCCTCCATTACAACCACCAACGGATTCGAGATGATACCCCAAACCCAAAATTTATCGATCTAGCACACATCTCACACATACCAACACCTGGAGACTTTCTTCTCTCTCCTCACATCTTACGGGTAGCAAATACCCCTTCCTCATCCATGTCATCCCAAACCCCTCAAGTCCATCACATGAGCATTTACATAGATGATGAGTATGAGTTCAGTGAGGCCATTGATGACTTCAATCTCATTCCTATCCCTGAATAGTTGTGTGATGGATCTCGCATGCTCATCGAGGACACGATCGATGTCGACATCGATGATGATCCAAAAAATCCACACATCCTCAAATTAGCCACTAGCCTCTCACCCGAGGAGCGCATCACCTTCACAAACTTCCTATGCAAGTATATAAAAGTGTTCGCATGGTCTTACAAAGACATGTCGGGACTTGACCCTACCGTAGTAGTGCATAATATTATACTAGATCCCAATGCCAAACCAGTAAGATAGAAGCTATGATGCATGCATCCAACTATCACATTGATAGTAAAATCCGAGCTCCAAAAGCTCCTAGACATTGATTTCATAGTACCCATCGACTATCCCGAGTGGGTATCCAGCATGGTCCCTATCCCCAAACCATCCGGTGACGTTCATATTTGCATAGATTTTCATGACCTAAACAAAGCTTGTCCCAAAGACAACTTCCCTTTACCCAACATTGACTCCCTCATTGACTCCATCGTAGGTCATGAAATGATTTCCCTCATGGATGGATTTTTTGGATATAATCAAATTAGGATCAACCTAGCCGATCAACACAAAACTTCCTTCACAACACCCTGGGGGACCTTTTGCTACAAGGTCATGCCCTTTGGCCTTAAAAATGTTGGGGCAACCTATCAACGAGCCATGACCTACATATTTCATGATCTAATGCACAAAAATGTGGAAGACTATGTAGATGACCTCATAGCCAAATCAAAGAAATATGTCGACCATCTCGAAGATCTCCGTCATATTTTTGATCGACTACTAGAACACAACGTGCGCCTCAATCCAAAAAAGTGTGTGTTCGGTGTTACATCAGGAAAAATACTAGGATTCATTGTCTCCCAATGAGGCATTGAAGTAGATCCTAGTAAGGTGAAATCCATCATCGAGATGCCTCCTCCTACCACCCTAAAGCAATTACGCAGCCTCCAGGGCAAGATTACCTCTATTCATAGATTTATAGCACAATTATCAGACAAATGCCAACCATTCAATCATCTCCTACAAAAAGGAGTACACTTTAAATGGGATGATAACTGTCAAGCCACATTCGATGCTATCAAAACTTACCTTACATCATCATCGGTCATGTCACCACCGCACCCACAATTACCACTGACTCTATACATCTCAGCCACAGAACTTGCGCTAGGTACACTCCTAGCTCAAAAGAATGCTCTCGACAAAGAGCAAGCTATCTACTACATCAGCCACACACTAGTTAGTTATGAAATGAGATACGGATACATGGAGAAGCTATGCCTAGTAGTAGTATTCGCCACCCAGAAGTTAAGACACTACATGTTAAACCACACAACTTTTGTCATCGCCCGAGATAATCCCCTACGGTATATGATGAACAAAAGTTATCACAATTCATGCACAGCCAAATGGATCATGCTCCTAACCGAGTTTGACCTAGAATTCATATCTCAAAAGTCTATCAAAGGGTAAGTCATCGTCGACCAACTTGCTGAAGCCCCTATAACTGACAATCAACCCCTACTCATTCAACTCCCCGATGATTCCATCTTTCACATAACCAAATATGAGGAATACGTCGAACCAAAATTCGTGGCTGACCTCACCATGTTCTTTGATGGTTCTAGGTGTCTCCATGCTAGGGGTGCAGGCATTGTCTTCTTTACACTTGAAGGAGAACCACTCCCATTTTCATTCAAACTTGATTTCCCTTGTACCAATAACAATGTAGAGTATGAAGCCCTAATCCTAGGACTAAAACAAGCACACTCTATGCACATCAAATGCCTCCACATCATAGGTGATTCACTTTTGATAGTCAATCAAGTGCAGGAACTCTGGCTATGCAATTGCCCAGTTCTCCAACAATACAAGAAAATCGCCCAACAACTCCTATCCCAATTTGAATGGTATTACCTCGAAGCCGCTCCATGATCATCAAACCATTTTGTAGACACTATGGCCTCCTTAGGGTCCCTCATCCCACAAAACCCAACGTCCAACACAACATCTGTATCCATTCATACACTTACACAATCTGCTATATCACCCAAGCCTCCTATAGATGATGGTGGTGTGTGTGTGGTAAACATCGAACCTCATGACCCATGGTTCTCATAGATCAAAGAGTACATCAAACTAGGTTTCCTACCATGTGATTTTCCCCATGCCCAATGCCAAACCTTTAAACAAAGAGTGATCCACTACACCTTGTTGGGGGACATCCTTTACCACCGTAGCTATGATGACATACTCTTGCATTGCCTAGAACCGCAAGAATCACAATGGGTTGTACAAGAAACCCATGATGGTACTTGTGGTGGCCATTTTAGTGGCATGGCGATTACCAAATGCATCCTCCGTATGGGCTACTACTAGCCTAAAATGGAGCAAGACTACTATGAGTATGTCAAACATTGCATCAAATGCCAACAACATGCCAACCTAACACATTTACCATCCCAAGCACTTCAACCAATCCAGTCCATGTGGCCCTTCTCCCAATGGGACCTAGATCTAATTGGACAAATTACACCTACCTCCTCTAGCAATCATAAATTTATCATCACAACAATAAAATATTTTACAAAGTGGGTCGAAGCCATCCCACTGGTCCAAACTATAGGAGCCAAAATTGTAGCATTCATCATGGAGCATATCATATGCCGCTTTGGAATTCCCTCCCAAATTATTTTAGATAATGGGAAATATTTTAAAAACAAGACTGTCTGAGCCCTGTGTGATAGATTTCACATACACCATAGCTTTTCGACCCCATATTACCCTCAAGGAAATGGCCAGGCAGAAGCCACGAACAAAACCATCTGTTCTATTCTCCGTAAAACTATAGCAGAGTCTCACCGGGACTGGCATAATCAAATACCCCTAGCCTTGTGGGCATATCGTACGAGCATCCGTACTCCTACTGGGGCAACACCTTTTTCACTTGTCTATGGGGCAGAAGCTATCATGCCCCTTGAGCTTGAGATACCCTCCTTACGGATATCTATGAAATATTTCATTGACGATGACACTGCTCGCCAAGCTCGTCTAGATCAACTAACACTCCTCGATGAACGTCGCATCCATGCCATCGAGCACACATGAGTATATCAAGATCACCTTCGTCGTGCCTACAATAGTAAGGTACATCAACGCGAATTTAATATTGGCGACTTGGTTCTCAAAGAGAACCAGCAAATCACAAGTCAACCTCACTAGCAACGTGATAAATTCACTCCAAACTGGTTGGGCCCATTTATTATCACACACAAATATGGTTCAGGAGCATATCGTCTGGCCAATATTGAAGGCCTTAATGATCCTGAACCCATCAACATCTTGCACCTTCGTGCATTCAATGCATGATGCATAAACACAGTCACCATCACGAGTGTCACATAGTATTAGAAGTAAATCACCAAGCACATCACCATGTGAATCTATTATTTCTGCTTTATTATTTCTCTGTACATGTACGTTTCACCTTTCTACCATTTTTATGCTTGGGGTATTTATTTTTCCTTTTGCAGGACTCACATCATCAGTAGGAGAGCTCTACAGCGGCCTCACCTACCACCATGCAGGACCATCCATAGCCACAACAAAAACCCATTACACCGACCGATCTCGCCCGACCACCAACCACCCTTCATACCAGGTGCTCCTCGCATTCATCCCATTCAGGTCATCATACCTCACCTCGACACCATTCCCCTCACCAACGAGGTTCATCCTATTCACCACACTCTAGTGATAACCAGATCACCATGTCCTCTTTCGATGATAAAGAGGAATCCACCCAACCCCAAGCATAGGGATCACCCTCCCATCCGTCTGATGATCTCAGATATCACTATTCACCTACAAATCACCCCCATCATCCCATAGGATCCTACCACCCACCTAATAGGGAGTATACACCTCATCCACCTCACCCCACATTTCTACCAGCTCCCCTTCCCAATGGTGAGTCTACCTATACCCAGGATTTGCAAGCCCACATGGCCCAAGCTACTCAAGCTGGTCATGCAAACATCCCTCCTTCCCATTCATGTCACCACTTAGGGCCATCACCTATGCCACCGGTCCTCAAGACACCACCTTCACCACTATGAGGCATACCATTCTAGCAATACTTACAATCACCACAGTCATTCCACTCTGCTATATCATCATCCCAACCACACCCATTTTCTACCATGCATCGAGCCATTCCATTCACATTGGAATCTCGATCACCCCCTCCCCAATACCATCACCACCACACCATGAGATACAACATCTCATCTCTCGTATCAAAGCTCTAGAGTTGCAGATGAGCCACTATCATTGCCACGTTCACCCATGATAGTCTCCCATGACCCGTCCATCCTCACTACCACATAGACCCCTTCCTTGACCCTGAACTCGACCCATGCTAGAACCTAGACCCATGCCTCCATTACCAGATCATCCTTCACCTAGACCTCACTCACCTCTAGCAGACCCATACGTCTATCCTATGCCTATCCCACACATGCCATTTTCTAAAATGTTCCATCATCTCATGCATCAGGGCCTTATTGACCTACCCAAGATTCGACCCATTGATCCTTCTCATCCTAAACCATGCAACTACAATGAGAATCAATTTTGCATTTACCATCGCCAGCCAGGTCATGATATTGAAGAGTGTAGATCATTCGAAACCCTGGTGCACAACATGTTGCATGGCGAGCGTACCCCATCACCAGAGCGTTCTTTTCCATTTAGCCGACTTGTCAGTCCTCTGCATCGCACCACTCCCAGGACTTTACCACCCTATAGTACCCTAACAACGCCCACCCGCTACATTCATAACATTTCCAACTATGGCTCCAACCACAATTCTAGCCATGTCATCACTTCACCATCCCGCTCCCACTCGGATCTACGCCATTTCTCCCGATAGTAGTTTTAGTTACTCTTCTTCTTCTATCTCATTCCTCTACTTCTTACATACGTTGGTTCGATTCTTCTCTCCTATCTTTGTTGGCTTTTGGTGATCCCCTTTTCTTGATTGGTTACCAAAGCCTATTTCTTCTCACTTCTTCCACTTGTACATTCCACTCTCACATCTTCCTTCTTTTTGGTGACTATTACATACACTTATACAACTCACAACTTATACATCTACTACACACACACACCCCACATGCTGGGGCAACCATGATCATAGCATCATGCTTTTTATCATCATTACACACTTTACTCATCTGTAAATAGGTTCTTCTAAAATTCTCCTTCTACATAGCGTAACTTTCCTCTTGTAAATATCGCATTCCTCCACTTGCATCATTTACATTTACATCCATTGCACATATTCATATGCTTTATAGTTAAAATTTTAATTCATGTTTGTACATTCTCCCCCAAAATGCGCCTCAGCAGGAATAATACATGCATTTGTTAGCATCACCACCTGGATGTCCATTCCCCCTTTTCAGGATCAGGGTATACATAGGTGTCGTGTTTAATTTTGACTACTCTATAGTTTAGGCAATCAAGTGTCACCCATAGCTACTGAGTCTTGTACATTCTTCTTATGGTCTTTTAGGCTGGTTCAACTTCTCTCATGGATCACTCACAATAGGTTACACATTAACAATTTTGAGCCTAGGAAAGAGGACATCTTGAGTAGATATCACCATCTAGCGAACGGTATCCCCTGCTCGTCCTATCACCTGCATGGTCAACATACGACCTAGGGATAAACAAAGGGATCAAGCATAAGAAAAATTAAATAATTGGGTAGAAAATAAACTTCATCGCCCATACAAAAAGAGCAAAAAAAAAAAAAGAAAGAAAAGAAAAGAAAAGAAAAAAAATGAAAAGAGCACTACCACAATCAGATAGGTTAACACTAGAACAGGGGCAGAAAACAAAAGGAAATACCTCTTGATATCACACATGTTATGCTTATCACCTTTGGTCCTTAGGTTCAACATAACACCATGGGATGATTCCCATCACTAGCAATAGGCTCCAAGAGCCCGCCTACCAGTGGAATAGTCTTACGGGTGACAACACATCTCTCACATTAGCATCTCGCTTTTGTAGAGATCACTATTGTGGATGGATGAGCTAGCTAGTCCGGTAGCATCTACAATGGGTTAATCCTACCTCCCTCAAAATGGATAAATGAACCTTACACATTCACACACATAGGTCCAAGACAGACTTTGAACCAGCCCGATTATGTTATAAGTTGCCACAAAACTTGTATAGCTAAGGGTTTGAGATTTGATTGTCATAACTATGTTAGTCAAAACCATTACACATGTCTTACATTATCCACCGACCCTAAAATCATGGAATGGATCACATCCATACAGGTAAATGCCATGATACAAGTGCTTCCTTGGCGCATTTCAGTAAGTCCATACATGCATTCATGCATCTATGTCATATACACCTAGTTTACATTACGACCATGCATTCATCCTATATGCATTTAAAATAGCAAATCACATTCTTACATTTTATTTCACATAAATCCCAATGCCAAATTACATCATTGCATTCACCCTACATACATATACAACAACATCACATTCGATATCACATCACACTGCATTCAAAACATAATCATGCATAATATTCTACAATTCATCCATATGAAAGAATGATAATAGATCTAAACCATTCACACATATGTATCTATTAATCATACATACCTACGAACTATATTGTGCTATCTACACAAATATAAACACAATACATTCCAAATCATCAAAATCACAAATCATATATAATAGCCAAAATCAAGGTATATATATATATCATCATCCAAAAATACCCGAAGGCTACAACCTGGGACCATGCCCATCACATATAATATCCAAAATACCCATAGGCTACAATCAAAGATATAACTCCTAAATATCACCACGAGTCTCCCCATGCCCCTCCCGGCTCGCTTGCCTCTCTGCCACCTGGCTCGACTCTACAATGACCTCTGGAACTAGATCTACCATAGGCTGCTCCATAGTAGGTGGATCCTGCACCTCAACTCTAGCACCAACCTCTACTATCGAAGCAACACTATGCTGACTCTGATGAGAGGGTGCCCACACTCATGACTGTGTCCCAGACTATGACACCACCTATGTATAGTCAGGGAGAGGAATCCCATGCACCAATAGGGAAGTCTCACATAATAACTTCCTAGTAGTCTCCATGCCTAGTTGACCAGTCAGGCTCATAATCATCTGAGCCTGCCTCATCACCATGACCCTCAGCTACTCTATCTCAGTCCCCTACCTGACCATATCAGCCCTCAGTTACTCCACCTCAACCTCCAACTGATGGACTCTATCCCGTAGCACCCGTGCCTCATCCGTTGCATCCCCCTCATGGGGATATCAATAGGAATCTGTTGTGCCACATCCATGAATACACCAATATCAATGGTGTCATCCACGTCACCCACAATAGTATCAACACCTCCCTCTACCTCAGCCCCAATAGCCTATCCCATACCAACATCTACATCCACCTGCACCTCCTCCACCTCAACATCCTCGAGCACCTGCTCCACCCTCACATCTTGGGTGCTCGCTCCACCACCCAAGCGGTATCATGAGTACCATAAAGGAACCTCCCCTACATCGATAACCACATCCTCAGCCTGAGATCTCCTACCCATCCTCCCCATCGATGGAGGTACCCCAACATTAGGTGCCACCCATCGATCAATCATGCCCCTACCAGGCACCCAACTCTGCCAAGCCCACCATGCATCAAATGCTGAAGTCATCCCAACATCCCCTATAGCTAGGATATCCATAGGAGGATCCCTCTCTCCAACCCATGGTGGCACCACAGGCCACTCTCCTCTATCTCCCCATCACCTGAAGTAAGTTACAGGAGTCCTAGGGACATCCTACTACAAACCAAACTACCTCCTCACTCGATCAAACTAAAAGTACTCAGTCTACCGGGCATACCTCCCCACCAACCATCTACCCTATCTGATGGCTCATAGCTACTCATCATCCTCATCCCAACTCACTCCACCCAACTAGGGTCTCCACCTAATATCATCAGGAGTAGCATCCTCAAACTTACCCCTCCAAAATAGCGGGTCACCCTCATGCGACCTCTTAATACCCTGCTCAGCCATTGTGCTCCATCTCAAAGCATAGGGTAAATACTCCTTGCCCTCAACATGCATAGTGTGAGGCAATAGAGATGGCCTCTCAATAGCAATGTGCTCCCATGCCCATACCTATAACAAAGGGATCACACTCAATCCTATCCTCCTGCCCCAAACAACCTCGTATAACTCTCGATAAACTTGGGCCAATAGAGCAGGTGCCCATGCAAACACAACCCTCCTCTCCACCATATCACTCACTACGTCTAACATATTCTAGGTAAACAACACCCTAAAACTATCAGGTAGAGCATATATCGAGATCATCATCATCGCTACACACTATCGCTCTGATATCTTATTCTTTACCCACAACCACTCATAATCCATCTTAGAGATATCAATATCTCTCCACTCTACCCCAAATAATCTCTCCAACACAACATCCTTCCTCTCATCTATGACTGCTCTCACAGGAACATCCTCGATCGATAGTCTATAAATACGATACACATCCTCCAGTGTAATAGTCATTTCCCCAGTGGGAAAATGAAAGGTGTTCCTGTCTGCATCCCACCGCTCACATAGTACAGACACATATGCTCTATTAGTGTGGATACTCTTACATTCCCACACACCTCAGAAATGTATGTCATCCAACCACCATAACTCATCCTCAGTCTTCATCAACTCCTCAAAACCCTCCTTGAATTTCCTCACCCGATGACGGGGCTCAAGCATCTTCACCTGTCCAAAACACAACAAACCACACATCAATAACTCACATAACAATACAATCAAATCAAACTGCATCAATCAAAATTTGCAAATTAAAGACATTTAATTTGACACGCACTTCGATGTTAGACAATGCACAAAACACACGACAACAAACATCGACATAACAGTCACACATTTGGACACCCATTTTGACATTTCATGGCAAAAGTTCAAACTGACGTGACAAACAACATCATTTGGACTCCCAACAACCCAGTTCAAATTTACAACTACCTATTAATTGACACGCAAATCAAACATAAGCCAAACAACAACATCTACAAAAACAAATATCATTTTTGGATACCCATTTGCCCACTTATCGGTAAATGTGTCGACAAAATTCAAAAACAACATACCAATCTACACAGATCTAAAAGTCAACATTATCATAAATACACCAAAATTGAACACACATCAGTAGACATAATTCAAAAATAACAGTCATATTTTTGGATACCCATTTGCCCACTTAGTGGTGAAAGTTCAAATAGACGTTGAGTACAGTCTAAATCGGGCTCTCTATAGCTCATTTTCAGTTTAACACTAATCTACACCTTGGCACGTAAATCAAAGGTAGGCCAAACGAAGTCATTCATCAAAACAAATAACATTTTTGGACACCCATTTTGCCCTTCTATGGTGAAAGTTTCATCGGTTTTCCAAAATTTTACGCCTAACATGTCAAATCTAATAGTCTAGGTTTGATAAATTACTCCTAAAAGCGACAAATTCTAAAATCACATCAAACGATGCCAAAAAAATATAACAGTCACAAAATAGGATACCCATTTCCTACTTTAGCGGACAAAATACAAAAACATATCAATGTCAGTACACCGTTACTTCCAAAAATTGACGGTCAAATCTTACACCTACTCTACCCTTCACCCGGTCAAATCGGCATCAAAACAAGTCTAATTCAAAAACCGATCGCGCTTTTGGATACCCATTTGGCTTATTTGTCACTTTGTGTTTAAATTTTAATTAAAAATTGCAAAAAAATTTAAATCGGGACGAAAACCTCCCCCCCTCATTCACATTTTCTCAAAAAATAAAACAAAAATAAAACAAGGCAAAAGATCACTTACCGGTGGATCCCCATGCCTGCTGCCAGCTGCTTTGCATCCTCTCATCATCGTCGCCCTCGCAATCATCACCCGCGCTCCTCTCATGCCATCGAATGCTCTCACAAGTCGCTTTCCAATCTCGTGCGCCATCAAAATGAGCCCCCCACATGCAAATTAGGGCTTAAAAATACCTTATCCACCAATTCGCCCCTCGAGGGGTGAACTGAACCCAATTCGCCCCCTGGGTGGTGATTTAGGTCAAAATCACCCCTCGGGTGGCGAATTCAACCAAAACACCTCAAAATGCACCCAAAACCCTAGGAAAGCAGGCATTTGTCCCCTAAAACCCTAGGAACCTTCCAAACTTGTCTTTTAACTTCATTTGCATCCATAATCATCATGCATTGGTATTTATTTATCAATCGCTGCATCATCAATTCACCACACTTCATTCACCTCATTGTTGATTCCTCGTTTGAGGGGGTATTCATATCCAAAGTCAGCTTTGCATGCAACCACAACATCAAAAATCCAAAAGCGTGGTTAGCGCATTTGTCTACGAATTTTTTTGCTGAAGATTATCATACGAAATAATCTCAATCACAATCAGACATGGGTTACATCAGGAGAGCTATGCGTGACAATGGAGAAGTCAATCTAGCATTCTTGTACATCGAGTACATAATGGATGATACGTTTGGCATGATCCTGGTGCAACATTTAGAGTATTTATATCTGGCATTCATGGAACATCATGAATGACATGTTTGAATAAGCTAAATGTCAACTTAGTTCAAATGGTTTGACACTTGTCACCATGTTCTCATCAATCAATCAACAACAAATATTTAGTTAGGCTTTTGTCCTAATCATACTTTTGGACCACGTTGATCTGGTCGCAAAAGCAAAGCAATCAAAAGTTGTCATTCTCAAGCAACTGGTATGGCATCGTAAATGTCATACGGACTCAACAAAATCACATCATTGCATTCATAATCATTCATTTTTATTTACCAACATTGTTTTTATCTCTTTCCTCTTTTCCTTCTTTCCTTCTTCTCTTCTTCCCCTGTGGACATCAAGTTAATGTTGTATGGTCATGCTTCGAGCGGCTACATACCTTTGATTGGATCCCATTCTTTTCCCTTCTCTTCTTGGCTATCTAGTCAATGTTGTATGGTCACGCTTCGAGCGGCTACATACCTTTGATTGGATCCCATTCTTTTCCCTTCTCTTCTTGGCTATCCAGTCAATGTTGTATGGTCACGCTTCGAGCGGCTACATACCGTTGATTGGATCCCATTCTTTTCCCTTCCCCATATTGGCTATCCAGTCAATGTTGTATGGTCACGCTTCGAGCGGCTACATACCTTTGATTGGATCCCATTCCCCTTCTATCCCTTTTCCTTCTACACAAACCCTTCACATTTTTGTATTAAACTATGTTCCACACAGTATAGTACACAATCATATGTAAAAATTTGAAGAAGAGCAAAATAGAAGAGCATATAGAAAAAAATAGAGAAAGAGATAAACAACACGAATAAAGACGAATAAGGGATGGGTGCCCGTACACACCCCCATAATCTTATATATCACAAACTGATACAATGGATTAGTCATTAGAGGGTATTTATAGTGATACCAAATCCCCAATTAAATGTTAACCTCAAGCCAACATAACTTGACTTGAAGGTTAAATCATAGTATAATAAATATATTAAACCCTTTAACCAAAGTTAACCATTGAGGTGGTTTAACAAATTTCACTAAGGGTGAATACATCAAAATTACATGTAGGCTTATATAGAAAGATGCTCATAGGCTTACATATAAAATACCTATAGGTTGACATAGAGAACATCTAAAGGCTTACACAGTTCTTACCCATAGGCTACATTAAGAGCACTTGTAGGTAAGTCATCATTGTCATCCTCGGCCTAATAAGATTAGATTACAAATATGTTAACAACACCTATAAATTGAATTGGAGGGCCTAGGAGATAAGACATAAAGATGATACATCCTCCATTATCCATAATGAATACTCATATGGGTCAATGGACCCTACCATCTTCTCTTACCAAGGGTACATGAACTGGATAAACCTCTCCTTAAACATGAAGTTGTACCTCCACTTTATAGATCAAGATCTTGACCTTCCCATAAGAAGATCTTCAACATGCAATATGGTGACCATAATTTGTTCTCCAATCTTAAGAGAAAGTAGCTAACTCATGAAGCAATAGGTAAGTCTCTGAATAATTAATCCCAATTATTAGAAAGGGCCTATAGGAACAAGGCATACCTAAATTTGCTTTCTATAATTTAAATTTCACCAAGATGAAGATCAATCCCATAATTTCTTAAATCATCATCCATATAATTTTCTATTTATAGATGTTTTAACATTTCTAAGATACTATATCTATAAATATTTGATGGATATCTAGAATAATGTAACTGTTGATCTAATCCTTATATATTTTCTTTAACAACATTAGTAATAATTTGTAAAACCCCCCAATTGAAATATGTCTCAATCCTTTTCCCATGGCTATCTTGATTTTTATAAGAAGTATCCTAGCCTCTACATAGTTGTTTATTGAACTTCCATATGATTTTAAGTAGATGAAATAATTTTACCTTTTTATACCCAAAAAAAATACACCTCCAATTTTTCCAGACTTTCCTTTAAAAGTGCCATAAAAAATAATTTGATGAACTCAAATTTCAAAAATTTCCATTTTACCATGACTCAGTACATATCCTTTACATTAAATCTATTATTGTCGAACACCCTTACATGTACCTCATATTATTTTTCTAAGAGACTAGCACATTATTTTCTAAATATAGGATTTTTCATGATGAATACCATGGCTATAAACATTCTATACAAGAGGTAACAATACCAATCCAAAATTGGGTATGATCTTGAGAATATTTTTTAAAAATTATATTATTCCTTTCAATCCACAAATCCAACAAGTAATGGGAGGACCAATCCTCAATAAAATGCTTAATGCTTTAACTTTGAAATAATTTATCCAACATGTCATCGAATCTTCTAATGTTGGTGGAAACCTAATAGATATTTTGTAAAAAGCATCTCTAATTGGTGGAAGCAAATAAAAATGAAGACGTTGGAAATTTTGAGTATATTGTTGTCATTGATGTCATTAGTTGATGACATTGGTTATCATTTATGTCAAAGGAAAAATAAAGGTTTAATAGTTTTACCATGGTGGTATTTGCAAAGAAAAAGAAATATGTTTTATGGTGGCAGACTTTAACCAAAGAAAATACCCAAAAAATAAAAAGAAATTATAATATTTAAATCTACAAAGATTTAAAATATTATAATATTTAAAAATTAAATGAGAAAAGGCCCAAAGAAGAAAAAGAAATTATAATATTTAAATCTATGAAGATTTAAAATATTATAATAATTAAAAATTAAATGTGGGCACCAAAGGTTAAGGTTGGAAATCAAATATTTCCATGTGTTGACATCAAGGACCAAGTACACATTTGCATATTTAAATTGCTATGCTAAGGTGGAAGAATTGAATGAAAAATTGAGCGCTTTATTAATTCGTTCATTCGCGATAGAGGAGGAGAATAAGACAAAGGTTGAATTCAGATTTCAAGGAAGAGCACGTGAATAAATCGTAGAGGCAGCTGACTTTGATTCCATCTGGTCAGTTAGCCAAGATGGTAGAACTGTCGGTGCTAAGGCGTGGCAAAAGGGAGGTCTCGAGTTTGAGACACGACGAAGCCAAGGAATTAAAGTTTTTGTTGAAAATATTTTTTGCACCAGATATCGGGTATAAGGAAGAACATGTTTGCTTAGGTTCTATGTGGGTAGCTAGCCCACACGGTGGCCTAGCCAAAGCTAGAGCACAGGCCAGCAAGTTGCACAGGTTCGAATCATGATGACGATAACAAGGGGGACAATATTTTTGGTGAAATAAATATTTGCTAAGGCTAAGGTATGCACTTGCTTAGGGAGTCATAAGGTTATTATTTTGCTTTTAATTTTTGAATTAAAAAGAGGTTAAAGTGGTGTTTTAATTTCTGAATTAAAAAGAGATAAAGTGGAATTTATAATTCAGATTGCTAGTGCTATGAGTGGTGCATAAAATGAAGTGATGTTTTAATGGTCATTTGAAGTGCATTAAAATATTTTATTTCAAGTAGGAGGTATAAGGTGTATATGAAAAATTCATGTGTGTAATTTTTTGGGTTGAACATTATTTTGCAATATTAGGAGTAATATGGTGTGATAAGTTGCTTGACAATTTATAATAACTCTTGCATGGTGAAAGGAAGATATGAAAGGTTTTGTTGAGTATTAATATTTTATTTTTGAGAGAAAAAGAAGGGACTTAGAGCATCATTTTCAGATTTCATTGTGCACATTCTTTTGAGAAGAAAGTTCATGTTGAAGTTACCTTGCTATCTAACACTTGAAGTGGCACAAGAAGGATTGATTTTTTGTGAGACAGGTTCTTGAGGATATTTATTCATCAAGCATTTTGAGGTATTGTGGTTCACATTTTTATCTAGGTGGTTGTGTTCTTAGAAAGTAATTTTGAGGTGGAGTTAAAAGGATTTATTGGAGCACATTGTTGGAAATATTTGCATTAGGGTTTGAGACCTACATGTGCATTATTGTTGAATGAAATTGGAAGCAATTACATTAGGGTTTGAGACCTACTTGTGGCTGATGTTTGAGAGTAAATTTACAAGAAAGATAGACCAATTTTGGGAAGCAAAGTTATATGCTAGTTTGATTTGATTTGAAAGGTATTTTGCAAGAGATAGAGATTGAATTAGATGAATGCAATATTTGTGAATGTGAAGAACATATTAGATTTTGTTAATGCATATCGTTCTCTATATGTTCCAAAGGTTAAACTAATTATAGATAGAATATATTTGAATTGCCTAGTTGAAGAAAGTATTTCTGAAAGAGATATAAGCATTTGTTTGTATGCAAGATTTGGAAATATTTGAGTAGATTTAGTGAGCAGCTTTGAAGCATATTTGAGCAAGTCTTTTGAGAAGGCTTGAAGGCAGATTTGAGAAATTCTTGTGAGAAGACTTGGAACAAATTTGAGGCATATTTGAGCAAGTCTTGTGAGAAGACTTGGAGCATATTTGAGGTAGATTTGAGTAAGTCTTGTGAAGACTTGAAACAACATTAAGACAGATTTGGGTAGAGTTGAGACAAATTTGTGCTAGCCTTGTAACGAGACATGGTGCAAATTTGAGATAGAGTTGAGAGCAAGTCTAGTTGCTATTGGAATATGTAATGCAACATTGTGTAAATTATTCTTAGACTAAAATATAAAGTCTAAAGAATAATATTTGAATTAGAATATAATTCTATCATATGTAAAATATTTCCACCCAATTAATAAATAAATTAAGGGTGCTAGGAATATTTAATTTCTTGGAAAAAAGTTATTTCTCTTTTCTAACAAATATTAGAAAGTAACTAATCACTTTCTAATATTTTATAGATGTCACTTATCACATATCTCAAATATTAGATTGTGATAAAATTAGCAAGTAACTAAAGCACTTTCTAATATTTGATAGATTGTGATAATATTAGATTGTGATATGATTTAGGGTTGTAGTAGAAAAAATTCTCTTTAAACAGGGGTGTTTTCTACTATATATTATCATATCTTAACATATATTGTCATATTGACTTGTGTTGTAATATCATGTTGATGCATATTGTTGCATAACATTGAAGCATTATTGTATTTTTGAATCAAATGAGTAATATAGTGAGATTCATAGTGGATGTTTCCCTTCTTCATTTGAAGTAGGGTTTTACCACTTAATATTGGTGTTGTGGGTTTTCCTCTTTTGTGTGTGATTGATCTTGTGGAGCATTCTTCGATTTTGGGGAGACTTTGCTTGTCTCACATTTGGTATCAGAGCGGTTGGGATCTCTATCAAGTGTCTTCAATCCTTTGAGGTGAAAAACCCATTAAGATATATATATATATATATATATATATATATATATATATATATATATATATATATATATTGAATGCATTTGATATTTGGGTATTTTATGTAAACTTATTTTGCAAATCTACCATTAGGGTTTATAGATTTATTATATTTTTAGATCTAGTTTTTAGATCTTTTGCAAATAGTATTTTCATTTTAAATCTATAATTTTTTTTTTGGCATTAAGCTTTTGCTGGAAAGGTTTTTGGAGCCAAACGAACATGGTTGCGTCCGGAAGACCCAAAAACCCCTATTTCCATATATAGTCATTTTTTTTTATTTATTTTAAAAAAAACAGTCAACTATATATATAGTTTTGCTTTATAAAAAAAAAAAACAGTTTTGTTTTTAGAAAAAAAAAACAGTTTTGCTTTATAAAAAAAAACTGTTTCATTTTGTATTGGTGCCTTATTATAGACCATTCTTGGTCATAGAAGCTCATTGTAACTATATTACTCATTTGATTCTCATCCCCGTTTGTATCTTTAGGGGGAGAATGTTTCTGTCTCATAATTCCTTTCCCCAATATTGCAATAAGGGGGAGTGTTGGAATATGTAATGCAACATTGTGTAAATTATTCTTAGACTAAAATATAAAGTCTAAAGAATAATATTTGAATTAGAATATAATTCTATCTTATGTAAAATATTCCCACCCAATTAATAAATTAATTAATGGTGCTAGGAATATTTGCTTTATAAAAAAAAAAAACAGTTTTGTTTTAAAAAAAAAAATATATTTTTGCTTTATTAAAAAAAAAAAAAAACAGTTTTGTTTTTTTTGAAAAAGTTTTGCTTTATAAAAATCTTTAAAATTTTTCATACCATTTTTTTTATTAATAAAATAAATTTTATTAATTTGATTGCATTTTTTAAGCAATTTTTTGTATTAAAAATTATTATTATTCTCCTTAAAATGCAATATTTTTTTTGTCTCACATTAACAATGGTTGTTTGTGAGTTTGCTTGTTTTGCAAGGTTATCCAAGTATGTTTTGGAGTATACAAGGCAATTTCGGATCAACTTTTTCACTCTCTTCCCCTATTTTTATTAATTTCTTCTAATCTCTCTCCAGTATTTTCTTGAAGCATACTGTAAATTAATGTAACTTGTATCTCTCATTATGAAAGTAAAAGAGAATGAAAGTGAGAGTGAGAGAGAGAGAGAGTGTGTATTTGTGTTTTGCTTTGTGTCTCCACTATCTCTTGTTCATCTTTCTTACATTTTGCATCTCAACTAATCTAACTACTAATTTGCTACTAAACAATCTACTAAAATAACTTGCAATTTACTAATTTTCATATTAATAAAGAAGGTTAAAAATAAATCAACTTACTAACCACAACTTTAGTATTTGATTAAAATTTTCTTAATCTTGCAACACAGTTTATATTTGCTAAAAACCTATTGAATCCAAAAGAATCTGCTCTATCGGTAGCAAGTCCTTTTTGGGTCCTTGTACCCGTACCCTTTGGGGTAACTTGGTTGACCTTAGGTGAAATGAATTGACAATTCATTAGGCTATAGCAAAACCTAAAATGAACACTAACTTACTAACTTATTAACTATCTAACATTTAACAAATTTTTTATGGTTCAATTCAAATTAGTTTATTTTTTTGCAATATGATTGTTATGGTTAGTTACCTTCTTATTGCAAGTTAATCTATTGCAATTTGATCTTGGTTTATTTCCTTTATTCAATTGCAATACGGTTATAGTTGTTTATTGCAATATGGTTATAATAGTTCATGATGATGTTGATCATCATCATCATCATCATCATGAAGGAAATTGGCTTTGAGAAATTTGGTCCTTCACATTTGCTCTCCGATAATCAATCAACTATTGCCTTGGCTAAAAATCTTGTAATGCATCAAAGGACAAAGCATGTTGAAATCCAAGCCCATTTTATCAGAGAGAAGGTATTGGATGGAACTATTCAGTTGGAGTATTGCCCATGATCTTCTAATTTTGTTGATTTGTTCACCAAACCTCTTCCCAAGGAGCAGTTTTGTAAGCTGAGGGACTCACTTGGTTTGGTGAAGTTATCCTCAAGGGGGAATGAAGTGTAGTTACACTTGTGTGATGACAACTTCATCCTTATGAGGTGTTTTGTGCTATATATATGAGTTGATATTTGGTGGTATAATTGCTTTTTGTATCTCTTTTGAACATGGTACTTTCTTTTTTGCCTTGTGCAACTTTTGTACATGTTACTTTGTAGATGGCATTGTGCAATTATGGTATATGATGCAATTGCTTTATGCGACTCTTTTACATGGTAATTTCTTGTTGCCTTGTGCAACTTTGTACATGTTTTTTTATGTAGTTGGTATTATGCAATTGGTTTATCATGGTACTTTCTTGTTAGCATTTATGCTACTTTTGTACATGATATTTTATGGTTGGCTTTATGCAACCGGTGTGCACACTTTATTATTTTCATATACCTTATGCAACTCTTGTACATGGTACTTTTTTGTTAGCCTTGTGCTACTTTTGTACATGGTACTTTAGAGTTTGCATTATCATGGCACTCCTTGTTTGCTTTACGCAACTTTGTACATGATATTTTTTGATCAACTATAGCATGTGACTATAAGTATGGCTTGGCATCTTTTTGTGATGACTTATAGTTCACTATTTGTTAGATCAGTTTTTTTATCATCTTTGGATATTCATATATGCTATGGTGAATATATTTATGATGATGTATCTAACTGATCTTATGTTGAGCTGCTTGTAGCTTGTAGGTACTTCCATTTAGGATTTTGTAGGCTTACCGAAGACACCCTTGTGATATTTTCTTCTTATCATTTGCAACCACTTGTGGTTGATGGATGGCTTTGTAAGCTGCTTGTATCTGAAGCTACTCCGTTGGGGGATTGTAGTCTCATTTTGGCCCATTTTGTATTGGTGCCTTATTATAGACCATTCTTGGTCATAGAAGCTCATTGTAACTATATTACTCATTTGATTCTCATCTCCATTTGTATCTTTAGGGGGAGAATGTTTCTTTGTCTCATAATTCCTTTCCCCAATATTGCATTAAGGGGGAGTGTTGGAATATGTAAGGCAACATTGTGTAAATTATTCTTAGACTAAAATATAAAGTCTAAAGAATAATATTTGAATTAGAATATAATTCTATCTTATGTAAAATATTCCCACCCAATTAATAAATAAATTAAGGGTGCTAAGAATATTTAATTTCTTGGGAAAAAGCTATTTTACTTTTCTAGAAATTATTAGAAAGTAACTAATCATTTTCTAATATTTGATAGATGCCACTTATCACATATCTCAAATATGAGATTGTGATAATATTTAGGGTTGTAGTAGAAATTCTCTTTAAATAGGGGTGTTTTCTACTACATATTATCATATCTTAACATATCTTGTCATATTGACTTGTGTTGTAATATCATGTTGATGCATATTGTTGCATAACATTGAAGCATTCTTGTATTGTTGAATCAAATGAGTAATATAGTGAGCTTCATAGTGGATGTTTCCCTTCTTCATTTGAAGTAGGGTTTTACCATTTAATATTGGTGTTGTGGGTTTTCCTCTTTTGTGTGTGATTGATCTTATGGAGCATTCTTCGATATTGGGGAGACTTTGCTTGTCTCATAGTTGCTAATTTTATAAAGCTTTATGTTAAGGCTTGGGGAAGATTTGAGATAGAGTTGAGAGCGGGTTTGGTTGCTGATTTGATCAAGCTTTGTGTTAAGGCTTGGGATAGATTGGGGATAGAGTTATCCTATGGAGAGAGATCCACAAACTAGAATAGAGGGGATAGAGTTCTCCTGTGGAGAGAGATACATAAACCATATCAAAGGGGATAGAGTTCTCCTATGGAGAGAGATCCACAAACCAGAGCAAAGGGGATAGAAAATTAGAGTAGAGCGGATAGAGTTCTCTTGTGGATAGAGATCCACAAATCAAAGCATAGGGGATAGAGTTCTCCTATGGAGAGAGATCCACAAATCAGAGCATTAGGGATTGATATCTCCTTTGTACAAAGGTCTATAAACATTGTAATACGGAATTGATTCCCAAGAGATTTGTTGAGAAAATTTAGAAGAAATATTTTCTCCATGGATGTAGCCCACATTGGGTGAACCACGTTAAATTTGTGTCTCTCATGTGTGTGATGATTTGTGCATTATTTATTTTATTGCATTGATATTATTGTTGTTATCATTTGAAAGAAAAGTAAAAGTTGGTCTTATATTGTTCACCCCCCCTCTCATTATAAGCTTGTATTATTTAGAAGAAATAGATGATTTGATGTTTTTAGCTCATCCTTACACAAGGCACACCTAGAAGGTCCATGATATCCTCTTCTCTACAAAATTTCATCCATAAGAATTTTATCTAAACTATTATTCAAAGAAATGTTGAGGTCTTAGGGGTAGCTTAAGTGAACAAACATTATTGCATGAAAAATCCTTGGGAGTAGATTACTTTGATTACTCTAAATAATTATATCCCAACTTGATTAATTATCCACCATATTTTGATAGATGACAAACATACTCATGCATTTATAGAAAATTGGGCAAATAGAACTCTTGAAGAATCTTTTCAAGTTCATGCATTGCTTATTTGATGTTCTCTCCCTCAACCAAATTGGTAATAGAAATCCAAGATTTGGAATTGTTGCTTACATAAATAGAAGATTTTACAATTGGACCTCTCAAACCAAATAAACCAAAGTCAGTCATTGTTATTTTGGATAAAAATATTAGGATAATACATCAACAAAGCAATGAACCCTAAATTTGTACAACATCCATCATTAAATAACTATCTAATATAGTTTGGATTAATTGCAAACTCCCTACAATAAAGTTCCATCTTGTTAAACCCCTCGATAAGGTTCTCTTCTTTAATTTTTTATTATTAAAAGTGTAATTTGATTCATGGCCAAGGTTATCATTGTATGATGTAATCTTGAATAGGCCTAAGAGCAATCATTGTACAATGTATATAATTTATTAAATATTTTATTATGTAAGCCTTATGCATCATGGTTAACCTTGTTATGGTTAAACCCACCTTATAACTTGTAGTTAACCTTAAAGCCTTCTTGTTAATTTGGCTTAGGTTAAATTACTTGATGTAATTTTGGGGATGTAGTGGTATATATACCTACCACCACTCTATCCATAGTGATTATTTATGGTGCCTATATGCACCCACTAATTTTTGCATATTTTTTCCTTTCTTTCATACTTTTATGCTTTTTGTATAATATTTGAGTGGATAGATTACTTCTATTTGTTTCTAGAAAATAATGTGAATTCTAACCTGGTATCAAAGCAAATATGGAGCGATGTTACTTAGTCATAATTTTTTTTTTAGAGCCTTTAATATTTCTTTTGAAAAAAAGGATGAGCTACTCACAACTTCATAAGTATTTGTACCATAAGAAATAGAGAGGAAAATTTACTCCACAAATGGCCATTTATAACTATAATTCTATTAAAATATATATACCTTCTCCATTGTTTGCTTCATTAGAATCAAGGTATACTTGCAAAATTAAATTAAAGTATTTCTCAACTTTATTTCCAAGGCTGTTATGGCATCTATGCAGAAAGGAAATAGGGCTCAAAATTTTTGAATTAAATTTTCTTTTTTTCCACTTACACTCTCTATAGTGTTATGCCACCAAGGCAAGATGTCCTTATTCAAGGATAATATGCCTCTTTGAGCACAACTATTTAGGGTGGAAATTTGGTTAGAAGGGGGAAATATTGGGTGCTTTCTCTCTTACATGATGTAGGTTTAAATCTACAATATTTTTTATCCATTTAGATTGAGGTTAAAGGAAACAAAAGACATCTATACTGGCACTTTGATAATGGTCTCAAAAGTTGGAAAATTGACTAGAGTAATGAGAACTAGGGTATTGGGTGTTGATCCTACAATGATCAAATCCTATCACTAACTTTTTCCTCTATTTTATGATGATCTAAAGAGTTATAGTCTACATGCTTGGGATCAAATTCATTATGAATTGTGCTGGCTAGTTGGCTACATCAAAATTCCCAAGGCACTAATGAATAAGAGGATTCACATTTGAATACCTCTATTGATCCCTTTTGAGCTCTTTTGGATTGAAAGAGATGATATTAATATCACATGAAGGGAAGTTATTTTAAAGTCTCAAGTGATGTAGCACTATCCTAGATAGCTAGTTATTTTTATTAATGGAGACTAGGAAACAAATCCCTCTAGCACAAAAGAATGAAAGAAGGTGAACTTTGGCTAATATGATGATCAATATGGTGCTACTATACACCACCTAAGAAAAGCTTATATATATATATATATATATATATATATATATATATATATATATATATATATATATATATATATATATATATATATATAAGACTAGTCAACCAATCATAGGCCAACATGTGTCAGCCATATGGTAAATTAGAGTTGAAGTGGTTAAATAGGATTGAAGCATTAGAGTAAATAAAATTTTGACAAGTTGTAGGTCAGGGTTGGCTCTTGCACATTTAAGGTTTGACCATCTAATTTATATTTTTTTGAGGTCCATTAAGGCAAAATTTCTAAAGGCTATAACTTTTACATATAGAAGCATTATGAGCCATTATTTTAAATTGCACATTTATTTGAGATTTACACACTGATGGCATTAGTTCAAGGGCATGTTGCATTGTTAGGGTTTAAATTATGTAAGATAGATCATCAAGCCATATTTACTTACCCCAATGGAAAAAAATATAGTATTTGATCAACCTAAATGATTGACCTATTACGTAGTGAGAACTTGGGGTGCATCTTTCAAGAAGATAAAACAAACCTTGATGAAGAAACTGGCCAACATAAGGAAGAAGAAGCTTGTGGCCTACTTCCTTCTTGGTTCAACTAGAATCACTTTTCCATATAAAAAAAGAAAGTGAACCTATCAAGGTATGGTCAAATTTGCATGAGTTATTTGGAAAAGTAAATACAATTAAAGTAAGTTGCTTGGAATTAGAGCTTTCATATCTCAAATTAGTTGAGTTCAGTAATGTTGGAGACTATATTGTAGGATTTAAGGTACTAAGAGCATATATTACATCTTATAGAGGTAAAAAAAAATATGATGTAGAATGTATGAAGATTGTCCTTGCTAATATCTCTCATTTTTAGATGTTGAACCTCATGGTTCATATGATTTCTATGTTATTGGAATCTCAAAAACTCTTACTCTTAATAAAATTTTCTCTCTTCTAGTTCAGTTTTAGGTGGCAATGAGGAAGTATGGTGACACTTTAAAAATAAAAGCCCATGTAAAGAAATTCAAAACTAAGGATACTAAGACCCAAGGGATGAAGGGCCAAGCTAATTCTTCAAAGAACATTTGTAGATATTGCAAGAGGGAAGGACATCCAATGAATAATTGCTTCCTAAAGTTACAAAGGATTGAAATTGAGTTCCTTAAGATGGGTGGACATATTCCAAATGTTGAGGGGGATTCAAACAAATCTACCTCAAGTGTTGAGGCCCATTAGAGCATCCATTATGGGGGGATGATATTATTATCATTTATTTCTTCTCTCCTATGTCCCTTAGTTTAAATTATGCGGGGTTTTTAAAGTGTAATCTGATTCATGGCTAAGCCTACCCTTGTATGATGTAATCATGGATAGGCCGAAGGGAAATACTTGAACAATGCTTTTATTTATTGTACTATTCTATTATGTAATCCCTATGAACCATAGTTAACCTTGTTATAGTTAAACCCATATTATAACCTGTAATTAACTTTAAAGCTTACTTGTTATGTTGGATTAGGTTAAATTAATTGATGTAATTTTAGGGATTAAGTATTGTTATAAATACCCCACCACTTCATCCATTTTCTATTAGAGTGTTGTGATTCTTAACCATGGACCATACAATGATTATTTATAGTATCTATGGGTGCCCACCAATTTCTATCTCTTTGCCCTTTTACAGTTTTTGTATAAGATTTGAGTGGATGGATTACTCATGTTCCATTTTGGAAAATATTGGCAATTCCAACATTTTGATTTCATAAATATTTTGTTATAAATCAAGGGTAAAGTTCATAAAATATTTTGGATTTTCTTTTGTACTAACCAATTGTTCAATAATTATAATATTGATTTAAATTTCATGGCTTCACTAATTGAATAGTGGCCTAAAAGAAAAGTTATATTAGCAAATTGGAGATAAGATTTGAAGGAACTATTTGTTGCAACTTTATGACCTTTAATTTTTCATCCAATTTTATCTTTGAGAGAGCTCTTTGTAGGCTTCAACAAAAAAAAAAAAATATAAAGAGTTAATGGATCACACCAACAAAGACCATAAGATGATTTAAAGTATCTAATGGAAGATCTACTGATGAAAATAAAATGTTTAAAGTATTCTAATAGTATATAATCCATTTACACCAACCTTAATCACAACCAAAATTTCTAATAATATCATATTAAAAACTCCAACAAATCTTATTATATGCATTGTTCATATACAATTTTACAAGCTTAGTTGATTTTTTTCGTAAATTGAAGAGAACTTACAACCTCTTATTAAATAATTATATAGGATTTGATTGCTAAAAATAAATTTTTAATTTTTATGACAAACCTTGTTATGATATTATTTCTTGTGTAACCATCTATGAATATAATAATATTCACTCTAAATTTATGTAAAACATATTAATTTTAACTCTAATAATTTTAAAATTTTATTACTCATTTAATAAAATTATATACATACCTTTCATAAAATTATTACCTTTACAATTAAAATAAATTCAAATTATTATAAATATAATCATAATAATTATATTTAAGAGTTGACCATAACCAATTGAAAACCCTAAATATTACTATGAATTTGAATGGTATTTATGCCCGAGCACTCTAAATGAAACCTAGGTGGTACACATCAACACTATCCCATGATATAAATACTAGATGATAATATACTAATATATCTCTATATACATAGCTATTAAAAAAATATAGATGTAATATGTGGTTTTTTTCGTTTTGTTTAGGGTTTGGCTTTGTGCGCGTGTCGTTGTGTTAATCCTTTATTGAGAGGGGTTATGGATAGGATGGGAATGCTTAGCAGAGTTTGGCTTTGCACGTGTGTCATTGTGTTAATCCTTTATTAAGAGGTGTTATGGATAGGATGGGAATGCTTAGCCCTAAGTGTCGGTCATAGGGGTTTCTCACACTACCCAAATCAATATAAATAAATAAATTTGTGGTTCCCTCCCACAAAAAGTCATGGGATTTGATATTTTCTCTTCAATTAATGCTTAATATCTAACTTGAATAATGCTTAACAATGATTCACGTTCAAATCAATGTGTATTTAGTTGTGTAAGTGAGCTTGTTAAAAGAAAATGTTTAGGCTTATCAATTATCTTTCACTACTTTCAATAAGAGATTATTGTTTTAAAATTGAAATAAATTGATAATTAATTTTTGTTTTGATTAATATTAAATAAAATAGATTTATTATTATTATAATGGCCACATATTAAATATCATCAATTTAAATAAATTAAAAATAATATAAAAATAAATACAATTTAAATTATTACAATACATTATAAATTGAGCCAAAACGTGTCTTCTAATTTAATTATAAGAATTCTTCAATAAGTAAAAGTAAAATGGCTATTTTGGCTCTTTTTGGAGTCCATATACTCTATTTTATTTTGCATATTGGTCCTATTCCCATGGAATCCTCTTTCCACCATCTAGGGCTTTATTGTTTTGTTTTCAACAAATCTCTATAAACCCTCAACTAGGGTCTCTGAAAACCCTCAACTAGGGATCTTTGTGTAGACATCCAAAATATGTCAATTTTGTAACTATCTCGACCCATATTGTAATCAATCCATAAAAATCCCAAATTTCCCTAATTCCATCCTTAATCCCTAATTTCTCCTCAAATTATTCTAATTCCTCTCAAATTCTTAATTTCTCTCTTCAATTCCTCTAGTTTCTCAAATTTCCCTAATTTCTCTCTCTAATTCATATCATCCCTCTCTAATGTATTTAATTCCTCTAATTACTTCCATTTTCCTTTCTAATTTCTCTAACTTCTCTATATCCTCTAACTTCCCTTCTTTAATTTCTTTTATTTTTTTTTAAATCTCTCTAATACCCTTTAATTTATTCTACTTATCTTATATTTCTAATATCTTCTTATTCTCCTCTAATCTCATTAATTTTTTTTAATATTTCTAAATTTCTCTAATCCCATTTTAATTCTCCTAATATTCCTAATTTCCCTAAATTCTTCTTAAATACCCCAAATTCTCCTCAAAAGTCTCAAAATTCCCATTTAATCTCTATTTCCCCTAATCAAGCCCAAATCATTTCCTAATCCCTAGTCAAATCCTTGATAAGATCCACAATGAATTTTTAAATCCTAAACCAAATCCCCAAAATCCTAGTCATTCCTCAAAACCCCCATCAAATATCCTAGGAAGTACCCCCATTACATTCCTAAATCTTCCTACATCCTCCTCGCACTTTCCTAGGAATTTAAAATTACCCCAAATCCCAAGTCATCCCCCCTCATGAATAATCCTAATAAATTCCCAAGTCCTTCCCCACCCTACCTTGCAACCAAACTGACTCCACCTTTTTCATGCCCAAATTTAGAGCATTTAGTGCTTCAAAAATAATGGTACATTTGAGGCATTGATATTCTTTATAAATATTCACAAATATCTAAACAAATAATTCCATTAGAATAGGCTTAAAAATTGTTTTCCAACAAGTATATATAAGCCGATATACTTTGAAGAAATGACGAGGCGAGAAATGAGCTCTGGCAATTTTTTCCTCTGAACTAGGGTTTCTAGAACTTCAAAAAATCTAGGGCATCAGCTGGATTGTAGAAGTGCCTTCGGGTACGGTGGATCTGAAGGCTAGATTGGTGCCCCAAGAGGGTCCAATGGGGACTTCTCCGGCTCCTTTTCTAGGGAGTAGCAGCTCATACGTAGATTTTTTTAAAGAAAATTCTCCTCCAAAGAACGATGAAGCTCAAAAAATGGCATATAAAATGCTCTTCACGGCTGCTAGGAATAGGTCGACAAAGACATCGTGTGAATGGATGTTTGTTGCAGGCAAAAACCAAGCCAAAAATTGTCATCGAGCCAAGTATGGTTGAAGAATCGGTCATTTACAGAGCTAATCATGATTTAATCTGCAAGTTCATGGGTATACGTCCTTACCTGAATTTTTTGCACTCTTGGATCCATAAAAACTGGGAGCCTCACGATGAGTATTCATTGTGGTTTATTAGCAATGGATATTTTATTATTAGCTTTTCATATTTGGCTGATAGAAATAGGGCTTTCAAGTCAGAGAAGAAAAATCATGGCCTGGTAGGGCTATTTGTTCAACCATGGAGAGTGGGATTCGATCCCCGAGTTGAACCTACTGCTGTCCTAGTATGGATCCGACTATATGCTCTTCCAATGGAATTCTGGAGTGAGAAGGTGTTGGCAAGGATTGGCAATTCTATTGGAAGACATCTGGGTGTTGCCAGAGACACAATTGAAGGGAGCATGGTGGTGTATGCAAGAATATGTGTGGAGATGGATCTCATCCAGCCTTTTTCAGCAGAGATGGAAATTGAATTGGCAGGACTCTCCTGGATTCAACAACTAGACTATGAGGCCCTACCCTTTAGATGTAGGGTTTGTCGCAAACATGGAAATTTGGCCCGTTTCTACCCTAATAATATGAATGCTAAAACGGATGCCCCTTTAGGAATTCCAAACCTACCTAAAGAGGATAAGGCAACACTTAATAAAGATTCTAATAGCACTGTTCAGGGCTAGGAAGCTCAGAGAGAGGGTTTTGAACAACCCAGAAGAAAAAAGATAGACAAAGAAAAAAGAGGGAAAGGAGCAATCCCATCTCAGACCTGCCAATAGGTATGAGATTTTTAAGTCACTGGTTGATGAAGAGGAACAATCTATGGAGGGCATGGAGGATACTAAGGAAAATTCTAAAATTCTTGGGCAACTCCCTCTCTCATCTCCTCCCATCATACAACAGGTAGTTGAACTCTGTGAGGTATCACAGCCAGTGTGTTCAGGGGCTTTAGTAGTGCATAACCAGGAGCAGACAGTTTCTCAGGATGTCAGCATGGGAATAGCAGAGAAGAATAGGGAAAGGCCAACTTTGGGGATAACCTAGGTAGAAAAAAGATCAAAAAACAGCAATTCTCAGGGAGTAGGTAGAAGATCCAATAAGGAGTTGCTAGCAGCCCAAGGAGACAAACTGATCATGAGAGGATCGATGAGGACAATAGACTCTTATTGCTCCCAGGGTAACCAATGATTATACAATCATGGAATGTGAGGGGTTTAAACATCAGAACCCATCTATCTGTTGTTCGAAGACTTTTAGAGAATCGTAATACTGATTTTTTGCTTTTACAGGAGACTAAGATGTCATTAGATCTTATGTCCAAAATAGTCAACAGAATTTAGAGGGGTGTTCGTCATATGGATGTGGCTGCCCAAGGTGCCTCAGGGGGGATTGTTACTCTGTGGAACTCTCTTGAATGGTCTGCAATAGAACATATTTCTTGGAGGGGTGTTCTTACTTCTCTTTTTAGGAATAATGTCACTGCGGAACACGTTCTAATCACAAACTTTTATGGGTCTCAAAACCTAGATGGTCAGAGGAGGCAGTGGAAGGCTGTGCATAACATGCGAACCTCAAGGGAAGATCTAGATTGGATTATAGCGGGGGACTTTAACGCTAAATTATCTTCTAGAGACTAGGAAGGGGGAACACCATTTTTGGACCCAGGGGACCGTTTCATGATTGCCCAAGTCTAGGCTTTGCACTTAGTGGACATTAAATGTCCTGGCATTAACTACACTTGGACTAATAAAAGGCGGGAGCCACATAGCAGGAAGGTTAAGATAGATCATTTTATGGTTTCAGAGGAGGCGTTTGTAAAATGGAATATAAATTTTCAGATTTTAGAAGGCCCAATTTTAGATCACTGTCCCATTTTGTTGGTAGGCGGGACTAGGATGGGGCAGCATCACAAAACTTTTAGATTTGAGAATTTTTGGCTTTAGAAAGAAGAACTTCGAGAGAAAATTCCACAGTGGTGGGAAGAAGGCCGCCCGACTTATGGGAGAGCAATGTTCAGAATCCACAAACAACTACAATATGTCAAAACTCAGTTGAAGTATTGGAGGCGTGCTAATAAAATAGACTTCCAGGCCTAAAGAGCTCCATTAGTGGCCAGATGGGATGAGGTCCAAAAACAATTCAGAGAAGGAGTAATTACAGACCAGCTCAAAGCTGAGGATGATGCCTTGCGTACAGCAGTTGAGGACATTGACAACCAGGAGGAGACCTATTGGAAGCAGAGAGCAAGAACCACCTGGTTATTAGAAGGGGATAGGAATACAAAATTCTTTCATCGGACTGCTTGTGCTCGAAGACAGATGATTAATATGGAGGCCCTTCAAGATGAGAACGGTCATTCCTTTGATACACTTACAGGTATGCATTCCCATGCTATGGATTATTTTTCTAAGATTTTTAAGGAAAGTGTGGTACAAGATGTAGAGGCCCAAAATGAAGTTATTTCTGTCATACCTACTATTATTTTTGAGGATGAAAATCAGGCCCTCCTCAAACCCATTGATAGATATGAATTGAAAACTGTGGTCTTTGGAATGAGCACTGGTAAAACTCCAAGTCCAGACGGCTTCCCAATTGAGTTTTTTTAGGCTTTCTGGGACTACTTAGAGGAAGATGTAAGGGCTGTTGTAGAAGAGTCTAGAGAAAATAAGAGAATGCTTAAAGCTATAAACCACACTTTCATTACCTTAATTCCAAAAGGGGAGGAGGGGGTTCATATTTTAGATTATAGGCCTATTGCCTTATGTAATGTGCTATACAAAATAATCACAAAGGTAATGGCTGAGTGCCTAAAACCTCTTCTTCACAACATTGTCTCCTCTGAGCAAGGGGGTTTTGTTGAGGGATGACAAATTCTGGATGGGGTGGTTGTGGCCCAGGAAGCAATCCATTCAATGCACACTTCTGGTAATAAAGGGATGTTCATAAAACTGGACATGTCAAAGGCTTATGACAGGGTTGAATGGAGTTTCCTGGCTAAAATGATGGCAGCCTTTGGTTTCTCTTAGGATTGGATAGAGTGGGTCATGAGCTATGTCTCTACCCCGAATTACTCTGTGCTAATCAAGGGCCTTCCTTCGCAACCATTTGGAGCTACTCGGGGACTGTGCCAGGGGGATCCATGTTCTCCTTATCTTTTTCTCATTTTGGTGAAGGTCTTGGCGAGACTTTTCTTGAGGAGAAGACAACAAGGTAGATTATTGGGTATCGGGGTGGGTGATGAAGTTTTAACGCACTCGTAGTTTGTGGATGACACTGGTTTGGTGGGAGTGGCCAGCTTTAGGGAAGCAAGAATGATTAGGGATACTCTTAATGTCTATCTCAAGGCTACTCAACAGGTCATTAATGACAAGAAATCCAAAGTGGTTTTTTTAATCTGGAGCAAAGGATTTAGAACATAATTTTAGAAATCCTGGGATTCACAAGGACTTCTCTCCCAGTGGTTTACTTAGGGGTCCCATTGCACTTTAAGAAGCTGAAATTAGACACATGGAGGAATCTACTGGAGTGTATCAAGGAAAGAATTAATCATTGGTCTCACAAGTGGTTAAGTTATGGTGGCAGATTAACATTCTTATAGTCAGTCATTCAAGCCATGCCAATTTACAAATTCTCTATCCTGGCTGCCCCGATTACAATATGGAAAGAGTTGGACAGGATGGCTAGAAAGTTTTTATGGGAAGGAGAAAAGGGAGAGAGAAAGTGGGCCTTAGTGGGCTGGGACAAAGTTACCTAGCCCAAGGTTAAAGGAGGTCTGGGTTTGAGAAAATCTAAGCTGAATAATAAAGCTTTGGCTGGAAAGCTATACTGGAGATGGATCTCCCAACCCACCTCCCTTTTCAGTAGAATCCTAACTAGCAAATACCTAGGACAGGCCAACCCAATCGATGTAGCTCTCATCACCTTGGATGGTACTGGGTCCCTAGTTTGGCAGGCTCTCAAGTTAGGGTCTCAGGTTGTTAAAGATCGCTTATTTTGGAAAGTGGGAAGAGGGGAGAAGGATCATTTCTGGACAGATTCTTGGGATCAGTTCCCACCCATCATTGTTGAATTTCTAGAATTACAGCCAATAAAAGCAGCCATTGAAGCCAAGGTATGGATCCGTATTGAAAGTTATTTCACAACTGCTCAGCTGGGGGAGTGTAAGTTTAAGCAGTTCAAGAAGTTCGATGAGTGGCCCATTTCAATCCCTCTAGATTTGACTCCCATCATGACTAAAATTTTGACAAAGATTTATTACATGGGGAGACATGGAGGATGAATTAGCCTGGGGCTTTGGGAGTCTTTACATCTATATAGTAAAGGACGAATATGACAGCATTCTCCCAGAGCCCCCCCCTCATACTTTTCAGGTTGAGGATTGGAGGAAAATATGCAGTCTAAAGGCTGGCCAAAAGTTAACTTTTTTGCCTAGCAGTGCATGCACAATGGAATCCTCACTTTTGATAATCTCATATCAAAAGGTATCATTGGCCCTTCTCAATGTGTACTATGCTAGAGCGAGGAAACTATTGACCTTTGCTATTTGGTTGCCCTTTCACCCGACAGATTTGGCTGCGTTGGTTTGCTTACTTTAAAATTCAAGTAAGTGGTGACCTGAACCGGATGAATATCTGGGCAAAATAGCAGAAAGGTAGATTCAAATCTAAAGCTCTTCATTTTGGTTGGGAGGTCGGTTTAAGCTTTATCTGGTGGCAAGTATGGCTAGAAAGAAATGCCAAAATTTTTAGAGAAACTTTTACTACTCTAGACGGGGTTTGGCAGACCATTTGGAGCAAGGTTACCGAAATTGTGGCTGTTCATGCTGAGGAGGAAGCTCAAATTGGCATTGGAGATTTGGAAGAACGCCTTGAACTGCAAGAGGGATAGGACAAAAATTGTTGGAAACCTCCCCCTAAAATTTGGATTAAAATCAATACTGATGGAGCTGCAAAAGGCAATCTGGGTAAAGCCAGAATTGGAGTGGTGTTCCAGAACCATGCTGGGACTGTGCTCTATTGGGAATTACAAGGCCTGGGAAGATCCACTAACAATGAAGCCGAAGCCATTGCCATAAAGTTTGCTTCTGTTTGGGCAGTGAAACATGGCCACCATAGGATTATTCTTGAATCAGACTCACAAATAATGGTTGGAGCTCTATACTGCATGAGGAACTTTGATATGAAAGCTTGGAGGTTGAGGGCTCTTGTTACCCAAATTAAAGAATTATGGAAGGAATTGGAGGACGTGATCCCAGTTTATGCGAGTAGAGATTTGAACAAAGCGGCTGACTTTCCGGCTAAGATGGGTGTGGAAAAGGAGGTTGGAGTTCAGTTGCACAGTGACATGGATATTGAGGATGAGGTGATTAGACAGGGTCTAGAAAGGTCCTTGAGCCAATGATCAAAGAAAAAGCAAAGGGAGGAAATTTGTCGCGATATCGTGACATGTTGCGCCGTCGCGATCGCTGGAGGAAAGTTGTCGCGATATCGTGACATGTTGCGTCTTCGCGGTCACTGGAGGAAAGTTGTCGCGATATCAAGACATGTTGCGTCGTCACGATCATGGGTGGAAAGTTGTCGTGATATCGCGACATGTCGCTTCGTCGCGGCCAAGGGAGGAAAGTTTTCATGATATCACGACATGTTGCTTCGTCGTGGCCAAGGGTGGAAAGTTGTCACGATATCGCGACATGCTGCTTCGTCACGGCCAGGGGTGGAAAGTTGTCATGATATCGCGACATGTTGCTTCATCATGACCAAGGGTGGAAAGTTGTCACGATATCGCGACATGTTGCTTCGTCGTGGCCAAGGGTGGAAAGTTGTCACGATATCGTGACATGTTGCTTCATCGGGGCCAAGGGTGGAAAGTTGTCGCGATATCGCGACATGTTGCTTCATCGTGGCCAAGGGAGGAAATGTGTCATGATATCGCGACATGTTGCATTTTTGCGACGAAGGGAGAAAAGGTGTTGTGATATCGCAACATGTTGCATTTTCACCGCCAAGGGAGAAAAGGTGTCGCGATATCGTGACATGTTGCATTTTCACGGCTAAAGGAGAAAAGGTGTCGCAATATCATGACATGTTGCATTTTCGTGACCAAGAGAGAAAAGGTGTCGCGATATCGCGACATGTTGCATTTTTGCGGCCAAAGGAGAAAAGGTGTCGCGATATCGTGACATGTTGCATTTTCGTGACCAAAGGAGAAATGGTGTCGCGATATCACGACATGTTGCATTTTCGTGACCAAAGGAGAAAAGGTGTCACAATATTGCGACATGTTGCTTCATCGCGGCCGAGAGAGAAAAAGTGTCGCGATATTGCGACATGTTGCACTTTCGTGCCCAAAGGAGAAAAGTGTCGCGATATCACGACTTGTTGAATTTTCGTGGCCAAAGGAGGAAAATGTCGCGATATCGCGACATGTTGCTTTTTTGCGGCCAAAGGGGAAAGGTGTCACGATATCGCGACATGTTGCATGTTTGCGGCCTAAGGAGAAGAATAGTGTCACGATTTCATGACAAGCTGCATCAACTGTCCATGTCGACCCCTTGCTAGCTAGTTAATGGTTCAGGAGATTTGGCTCCATTGCAAATCTTCTTCTACTATTGTAAGCTTGTGTTCTCTCTGAATTTGGCTGGGAAGAGTCTCTTCCCATATTGTAATTGATATTTGTTTTAATACAAGTTTTTTCAAAATTTTCAAAAAAAAAACAAGTATATATAAGCCTACACTTAGCTATCCCAAAAATGGAAGTGTTATGACCCTCTAGAAGTGTCATACTATGGTGCTTCTACCAATCAAGAAATTATGACTCTTTCCCACTCAATTTTGACCCCCAATGATCAAAAAGTGATAATGCATATTTTCTCTCCTAATTTTCCTCAATTAAACCCTAAAACCTTAAAACCTAAGACTTAAACTGTAAACCTTATAAAGCCACCCATTGTAGAGGCCTTTTAAAAAAAAGAGAGAAGGAGCTCTAATAATAGTTTTCCTTTTTTATGCATTGATACTTTGATAACTATTTTTACACTTTGATGAAAGCTCTTTCACCACCTAAGGATCTATCAAGTTTTTTATTTATATCAATAAGTGGAATTTTAGAAATTCGTAATTGGCATCAAGTTATCATCAACACATCAAAATACATCTTTTAACAACCTTTCATCAGAAAATGGGCAACCTATGGTCTTGGATTGTGTCTTTTCTCCCTTTTTCTTTATATATTCAACATTTGGCCTTTGGTCTTCATTTTAAGCTACATCTATTCAACACTTATCCTTTGGCTTTCATTTTAATCTACATCTATTCAAATTTATCCTTTGGTTTTAATTTTAATTTGCATATAATCAGAATTTATCCTTTGGTTTTTATTTTGGTCATATTTTAACTTTTACATGCAATCCTTTTAAGATTCATTGACCTTTATGATTTGTATTTTATTGATCATTTATCTTAAATTTGAGGGGTCTGATATTCACAAGTAAGGAAGCATATAATCCTTTACTAAGACTTGATATACCCCTCCATTTATCATCCTTTTTTCTATTTTTATTTTGTATGTTTATGGTTTTCTACTTCGATGGTGAATTAGGTTTCTAGTTTTCTACTTTTGTTGTGAATAAAGTTCCTAGTTTTCTTCTATTGTGAATTAGGTTTCTAGCCTTTTGCTTCTACTATAAATCAAGTTTGTAGTTTTAGGATTTTGTTAGTTTCTACCTTAGGATCTAAAATTTGTTTGTTTTGGAAAACGTATTACTATTTTTGTAAAGTAATTTTGCAAAAAAAATGGAAATAATTAATCCATTTCAGTCACAATCATAAAGAAAAATAATCGAATTGTTATTTTGTTTATAGGTATTGAACCAAAAATTGCATGTAGTTTGCAATTTAGGGTAAACTGTTTGTTACATTTTAGCTTTAATTCTCTTGCCTAAAAAAGGGGAATCATTCTTATGTTTTTTTTGTTCAAAATTAAAAGCATCATATAGTATTATATTTTTATTTATTGCATTTACTCTTTGTGCATTGTAGATCAAGATAAGACCAGATTAAAAGGTTTGGGCTGGATAGAAGCAGATCCTAGGAGGAAAAATTATTTCCTTAGAAACACAAGTGTTTGTGAATAAAAACACATTAGACATAGTTTTAGTTTATCACTTTTATTCCTCCTAATATTGAGGTGGGAAGCGAAAAGAGGAAAGGTGTTGGGATTCCCCTCGTTAGCCCATTTACGATCTATTTTTCCCCTTCTCACACTTAGGAACACACAATTTTGTCAAAGGCATTAGTTTAAAAACATCTTGAAAAATGCCAACGAGTCCTTGGTTCAATAGTTCAGATAAAAATTTGATATAGTCCACACCAAGGTTCAAATCATGGTGGCACCAAATAGCTCAATTTGACTGAGTCGATGTAAAAAGGAAAGGGCAACCCTTTCAAAATCCTACTTAAAAAAACATCATGAATTTTTTTATATGATATTAACTTAAATTGTGAAATGATTATACAAGCTATCTACCTATCAATGCACTTTTCTTTCTTTCAATTTTAGTTTTGTATATAATGTTCATCGTATATACATTCATAGAGAAAATTAGTTATGAATTCATTGTCAAATTTTATTATTATTAAATTTAAATTAACAAAAATTTATAAGAAGCATGATATATGAAGTTAATTATTATAAATTTTAATTTATAATAAAGTTAAGACAACTTATTTGGGCTCAAGAACTTATACTCATGCATTAGGTCCTCATGTTTGACTTAGAACGCTCTTCATTTAATAAAGAAAGACTATTTTAATTACTTAAACTTAGTTTCATAGCTTTTTTGTATGATTTTTTTTCCTTGACATTGAGAAATCAATAACTTTCCTTTGTTATCTTCCATCAATTTAGTGTTCAAATCTAGCTATTATCATTATAACCCCTCATGCTTTCATTTAAAGAACAACAACTAATAGATTTTTTAATCTATCTTTTGTTAAATTTAAATGGAATAAAATAAAAATAAAAGAAAGATTTTAGTAGATATGTATTTTGGATGGAATTAACTTAGTAAACATTTAATGTATGAATTTATTATGAGATTTAATCCTTCTAAGAAATTGTAACTAGAAACTATAATCCTTTTGTTTCATGGTTATAACATTTTTAAAACTTTGATTTACTAGGATAATTTAATTAAATTATTTCATTTTGTGTTCACTCATTTTTATAAATAAATTTAATATATGAAATAAAAATAATTTAAATATTTTTTACATTAATATATATATATATATATATATATATATATATATATATATATATATATATATATATATATATATATATATATATATATATATATATTTGTTTTTTCTTGATAATAAGGGATTGTACTCGGGTCCCCCACCCTTAAAAAATTACATCTCTCTTCTTTAGAGGTTGAGAGATACACTTCTCATATCAATTGAGATGCTATAGCTAGAAACCTACATCATTTTACATAAAATGTCTGAATTCTTGATTTTCATTTTCTGGATCTTTTCAAATCTCTATATGAATACAATTACTCTAGAATTTAGCATCTTTCTTGATATTTTCCTATAGCAGCCTTCGCAATGCCAAAACTCCACCTCTATAATCCATGCCTTGCATCTTAGTAGAGTAATATTTCCAAAACATCGCACTATCATAGTCCACTTTACCAAATATGGATTGCTAGTTTCCTTCGTGAAACACAAGTGCAACCAAAAATATTCTAATAATAGTCTAAATGAACACACATTATTGTTACAAAATAAAACAGATATTACCAATAGAAAACATTAAAGTAAATCTTAATCATTAATTGATTCAGGCAATCAACATTTTTTGTCAACTTCAACTAAAATTTCTACTTCCTCTAACCATGGAAAGGAGATGTTAACTTCACAGTCCTCAATCAAAACCCCACTATTGGCTAGCTTATCTGCACATTTGTTTCCTTCCCTTAATATATTTGTAAACATGATTTCTTAAAACTCTTTAGCAAGATCTTGAATTTCCACAATTATCTCTTATATGTTCCTTGGAGCCTTTGCTTTCCTCAAAATTGCATTTATTACTATGAGAAAATCATGTTCCAACCATACTCTATTCCATTTCATTTGTTTACATATTTTTAATCCTTCTAAAGCTACCCAGGCTCCAACTTCATTATTTGTCTTAAATCCACAATTGAAAGCATAATGAGACAAAATCTCTCCTCTATTATTTCTAATTATTCCTCCTCCTACTGGTCGTGGATTTCCTTTAGATGCTCCATAAAAATTTGATCTAACCCACTCCACATCTAGTGGTTTCCAATTATGTTATTTACCTTATTTTTGCTTCTCTTGTACCCAACATCATAATTCCATTTAATGACTTGACTCCATCTATCAAGACTCTCTACTTCCAAATTAGGTATTGGGCAAGTTGATAGGGTTTGTTTAGAATCCTCTATGTCTAAACATATCTTCTTTTTCATTACCTCTAAAATACTTTCATTTCCTTTAAATATTCTTCTATTCCTTTCTAGCCATATAGTCCAAAGTATTGTATCTTTTGATATATCCTATATTGTTTGTAAAGCCTCACTTTTATAAGTGCTCTGTCATTGCTTTAACCAATATTCAATTCTTCTATTCATCACCGTGTATTTACCAAACATATTAAGAATCCATTTCCATAGATTCCAAAATATTGAGCAATGTCCCAAGAGATGGTCAATACTCTCCTCCTCCTTATTACAGAAAACACATTGAGAGGGGCCATGAAAACCCCTTTTCATAAGTTTATCCTAGGATAAAATTCTTCTATGACCTACTAGCCAAACAAATATTTTGACTTTAGGAATGCTTGGGCTATCCCAAATATCTCTCCATATTCTAGTGACATTATTATTATGTTGATGTTGAACATTATATCCACTCCTTGTTGTGTATTCTCCTGAGCTATTCAACTCCCAAATAAATTTATCCTTGGAACCCCTTAGAATAATCACAGTTGTTATCTCTCTACTCAATTGCCTCCTAGCATCAACATCTTGTATACTTGTAAAAAATATTCTTTCCATTTGTATCTTCCTTCTCGATCCTTGTACAAAATATTTGAAACCCTATCATCGTATTTGTCTTGAAGAAATCTCATCCAAGGTTTCAAAATTGGATATAAATTGAGTGGTTTTTTATCACACCAAGTATCCATACAAATAGAATTTTTTTCTCCATTTCCCACCACCCATATTAAACCTTTAATCATAATATCAATATATTTTTTAAACCATTCCAAAGAGCAAAACCATTTGGAAGAGAGAATGCAGTAAATATTAAACTTGGGTCATTGGGATCAACATACTTACTTAGAATAATTCTTACCCATTGTCTTTGAATCTCTTTGTACAATCTCTAGTTAATTTTTCCCTAAGATCTAAGTTTACATCTGTAAGATATCTTAAATCAAGAACTCCCCTAGTTTTGTCATCATACAACTTGCTCCATTTCACCAAAGGAAATTTCCTTTTATCATGTAAACCTGACCATAAAAAGGATCACATAATAAAGATTAAACTTTTTTCAATTGATTTTGGCATAAAATACAATTGCATATAGTAAGTTGGAATGGCTTGTAAGATTGACTTAATTAACTACACTCTTCCTGCTAATGATAACCATATACCTTTCCAATCTAAAAATTTATTTTAAACTTTACTAATAACTGGATTCCATAAATTTATCCTCATTCTCCCCTCAAATAAAGGCATCCCTAGATAATTTTCTAGAAAATTTGCCTCCATTTATAGAAACCTACAAATTCTTGCTTTGATATTAGCAAGAGTGTTAAGGAAGTAGATTTTGGATTTAGTCCTATTAATTTTTTGCCCTGAAACTCTTTCGTACTCTTTTAAAAAGTTATTCAAAGCTCTGGCTTCATTTATACTTGCCCTTCCAAAAAGGGCTATATCATCTACAAATTGTTTATGGGTGATGTTATCGATGTTATTACTAACCTTAAGTCCACTTATAAGCCCATATTTGTAAGACTTATTTAAGTTCCTACTTAAAACTTCTGCCATAATAATGAACAAATAAGGAGATAGAGGATCTCCTTGTCTAAGGCCTCTCTTGGCTTTAAAATATTCTGTCACTAATCCATTGACCAACACTAAATAAGAAACTATAGAGACACAAGATTTAATCCATCTAACTCATTTCTTCCCAAAACTAAACTTATCTAAAACTTCAAAAAGAAAATCCCATTTAACCCTATCATAGTCTTTACTTATATCAAGTTTTAATATTATAACTTTCTCGTTTCTTGAACCTACTAAATGTATAACTTCATGAGCTACTATGATCCCATCCAAAATTTGTCTCCCTTTCACAAATCCTCCTTGCTCTTCTAAAATATTTTTTTCTAACAATAGCCTTAATCTATTCATCATCACTTTGGAAATAATATTATGAGCTATATTACATGGGATTATGGGTCTAAAAGAATCAAACAATTTAGCATAATTCTTTTTTAGAATTAGGGTAAGATAAGTTGCATTTATTTTATAAGGAATATGTTGTTTTACCCTAGACTATTCCACTGCCACCAATAAAGAATCCTTCACTATATCTCAATTATGTTGGTAAAAAGTTATAGAGAGCCCATCTGGACCAGGGGATTTATCCTTATAAAAGAGAAAAGAGCTAAATGAACTTATTCTAGAGTAATAGGCTCCATCAGTTTCCTATTGTCTTTATTTTTTATAACTGAAGGAACATCTTGAAGAAGTTTATAATTAAGAACTTCAGTCTCCTCTGAACCTAGAATATTATGATAAAACGACTTTTCCTCTTTTCTAATTTCATTCCGATATTCAATCCAAACCCCTTCTATTGATTTAATTCTACTAATTCTAGAAGATGATCTCTGTACTATATCCATCCTATGCAAAACTTTGTATTTTTATCTCCTTTTAACCAAGTTTGTCTTTATTTTAATCTCCAAAATTTCTCTTCATTAATCAAAATATTATGATATTCACTAAGCAATTCCCTTTCCTCTGAGCTTGTATTAGTTTCATCACCTTTTTGGAATTTTGGAATTTTATTTTTTAGTTCTTTCTTCTCAAAAATAATTCCAAAGGTGTTCTTGTTTTGTTCTTTTAATCTAGACGTCATAGCTTTAATTTGGTTTGGAAGAGCATACAACCCACCATTACCTAAATAATTCCATGTTTGAACTATCATATCAACAAATTGAAGATGGTCTTCCCACATTTTTTCATATTTAAAATATGATATTTTTTTGAATTCATTTACCACCGTTTTAAATCTTATTGGCCAGTGATTTGAACCAATCCTTGTTAAGGTATTAATTTTAGCACAAGTTCCTTCATCTAGCCAATGATAAGAGAGAATGCATATATCTATTTTTTTTTCTATTAGGTTCTGGCCTCTCCTATTGTTGGTCCAAGTATAGTTGTCTTCTTCAAACTCAACTTCCCATAGATTGTTGTTTTGAATAAAAGCTGAGAAATATTTCATACTTTGGGTCAATTTCCTAATTCCACCAATTTTTTCATTTAGCTTGGTTATGGCATTAAAATCTCCAATGATCATAAAATGGGTTTCTTGGTCTTTACTTCTCATAAAGGTTTCAATCCCACTCAAATTTTTAATCTACTCGACTGAGTTGTAGGTCCATACACATTGATAAGGATGAAGTGAATATTTGCAAAGTAGCAAGTGACTAAGGAGGCTATCCAATGCCTAGTTTTATGAATTGTTACACAAGAGGTTCTAGAAAGATTCCAACAAGTTAGAATTCCCCCTGTTGATCCTTCAGAATCTATAGCATCCCATTCGCATCTTGCCCAAACTTCTTTCATAGTTTTTGAAACTTCTTATTTTGTTATTTTAGTTTCCTAGATACAAAGAATATTAGGTTTATTACTTAAACATAGGTCCTTAATACACCTATTATTTGAGGGGTTATTGGCACCCCTTATATTCCACAAGATGATAATCATGTCTCATTAGGGGCTTTTGGCCCCTCTTGCGTATTACCAATATCATTTTGTTGTTTGGTAAAGAGAAGTTCAACCAACTTAGTTTGTGTTCCTTTCTCTATGTTAGCCCTTGCTTCCCTGGATCTTGCTTGATAATTTGAGTATTTTCCTCTTTTTGCCTTGCCTATATCAGGAGTAGGTATTATTATTCTATTCCTCAATATTCTTTCACAATTTTATTTTTCAACATATTTATCCTCTCCTGGCTCTATTATAGAAGCTTTTGACTTATCCTACTCATTTTTTGGTATTTCCTTATTAATGGCAGAGGTATTAACTCCTAAAAATGCAATTTATTTACCAATTATTTTCTCTAGAATGGTGCATGTTACTTCAAGAGAGACTACAAAATTTAATGAGACACATTCCTTAGGTTCATCGAGAATGTTCTTCCTTAAATTAGGATCATATTGAATAGATGGTTCCTTGCTAATATGTTGAAATTGTTGTACTGTGTCCTCTAAGTTTTGATATACTTTTTATTCATAGGCTAAAGCCTCAAAAGAATTAACATTTATTTCAGTATCCTTCCTTATTGGTCTCCACTACTCATTTTCTTTTATTTTTCTAGATCTATTTTTTTGGAAGTTGAAAACCATATCCATAACCATTTGTAAATTTGTCTTACAATTTTCTACAAATGATTATGTTGGGATCTTCTTAGGGTATGATCTCTCAATATGCTCTACCTCATGATATCTTCTACATCTAACACATATGTTTTCATTATCTATAGTTTGGATCCACATCTTATCCCCATACTTAAGAATTATTGATTCTGTTAAAGCTTTACTTATATCAATCATGACCAATATTCGAGCATAAATAGCCAAAAAACCATCTTTTTTTGTATTTGAATTCTCTAGGAATTCTCCTAGAGTGTTGCCTATTGTCTTGAAGGTATATATTTTCTAAAATTCGATGGGTAACTCAAACATCCTAACCCAAACTAGTACTAGGGATAGGTTTACATTTTCAGGTGAAAAGCCTTCATACCAGCGGGTAAGGAAGAGCCCTGCTCTTCCTATAAACCAAGGATCCCCTTTTATGATTATTTCTCTTTCTTCCCTAGAAAAAAAAATGGCTAGGAAGAAACCTTTGGGAAGAAATGATAGAATCATTCCTGCAGACTTCCAAATCCTATCAATCAATTTTCTCAAGGCTGATACCCCTGGCCAATACCCATTAAATTTACAAAAAACTTCCCTATCTTTGAGAAATGAGGATCTCTTTGAGGTGCACTTACTAACCTCTACCACTAGGGGTGATTTTAAGGATTTAACTATAAATTGATCCATGGAAAGGAAACTAAAACTCAAAATCTAATGAAATTTATTTGAAAGTTCTATAGAAAATATAATATTTGATAAAATCTTTATAAAATTTTCATGCACAATTTCTAAGATAAAGAAAGGGAAAAAAGAACATAGCTGAAAAATTCTTTATCCACATAGAATGTCTTACCTCACTGAAGTCCTAGCCCTTCATTGCTCTTCCCATCGTTCAAACCCTAGTTGGAAAATATTTGCCATTTCATTTTTCATGACTTGAAAAATCATCACTGCCCTTGTTCCGAATGGTTGACTTTTTTTTATTGGAAAATGGGTTTTGAAAGGGTCCCATAACATTTTATAATGAAGGAGTCAAGCCAAGGAACACTCCATAGCATAGACACATCAAAATAAACCAAAAACCAAAAAATGAAAACCTCCTATAGAACAAAAAGGATCCCTCACTAGACCAAGGAGGAGAAACATAAAGCTCATGCAGGAGCCGTAGAAATACTAATATCAAAAACCTACATAAGGGCAAAATAAAAATGGAAATAAACTAAAATTTAAAGAGAGAACCAAGTAGGGGTAACATATAAGTAAGAAACAGAGACCAACAAGATAGAGAACCACCAGATAATTATAGATACTAACTTTTCAATTGCCCAACTACATCGTGCCCATCTCTGGTATCCCCCGCTAGACTTTTAAACTCCTCCAAGATCTCAAATTAATCATTATATATATCCAAGAGAGTCTATGCCTGAGATAGCAGAGAGAAAGTCATCCTGGCCACTCTCCCAAAGGCCTTCCTGATGTCGTGGTACTAAAGGTGGCCTCTTTCAAACAATTAGGCCATCAGGACACTATGGAAGCCAACAAGGGGGCGGTTTGGTGGAGGTACCCTCAAGAGGGTAAATTTTCTTAGGGGTCATCTCCTACTTAACCTCAAAATAGAGTGAATAATTAGAAGCATCGTTATAAACTACAATTAGGGCCTTAAATTTACCACTACTTACTTTGGCTCTGGTGGAGCAATGGATTCCCGATGTACAATCCAGCTTGGTGTCAAAATCGAGTGTCTGATTAGTTCTCAAATATGCAAAAGTATCCTCGCCTGCTACTCCAACATTATCCATATATCCCATTGTAGAGACCACCGCTCCCATGAACCTTTGAGATTGGCACTCCATAACGTAGCGGTACATCAATAAATGCAATCCTTGTTGTATAGGAAAAGAAGAGATCCCTCTCTTGACATTGAGGATCAATCCTTTGATAGATCAAAAGAGATATTCCAATATGTTATTGTTTTCTTCTCCCATAAGTGGTTGAGGAAAGCAATGTGAAAGCTACACAACACCACTCCAAGACTATCCAATGTGAAGTATTCAAGGACTATCACCATTAATACGTCCTAAAGCTTCAGGAGAGTATCTTGTAAGATGTTGCCTTGGTCTCTACCTAAGGATTTTCCATGATCTTGAAAGATCCAACTTCGTTCGGGATCCCCATGATCCCTACAAGGAGGTCCACAGTTACAGTGAAGCTCAACCCTCAGGTGAATACATTCCCTCCATCCCATGTTTTCACAAACTCCAGGGAAATGTCAAGGTCATGGCTGTTGAACAGTTGGAGGAAATTGAATAGGTCATGATCATGGAAAATATCCTCAACCAAAGCAGTTAGTTGGAGGGTAGAGGGTTCAACTTCAGCCATAGAAATAGGGCTAGACCAGAGGGAGGGAACCATGGGGAAAAGCACCAAAGTAGGCAGACTATGGAGGGAAGATAACATCACAAGGTGCTAAAAATTAGTAATTAAGAAGACAGAGAGCCTTCCCAAGTCCAACGCCATATGAGATGGTATAAAAATCGCATACCATGCTCCAAAAAAATATGGATCATGATTGCAGGTAGAGTGGATGCAAACAACATGAATGGGTTGATGTAAGCAATGGAAACCCAATAGAAAAGTTGAACCAAAAAATAGAAAGCATAGGTCAAAGAAAAACTCCTCTCGATGAATTGGTGCTAGGTATGAATGCATTAGTTTTCAATAAATAAATCCAAATGGTTGACTTCATAGGGTTGTATATCCCTCAATATTGTTCAAATTTTTGTATATGACCACTCATTTTAAAGCTATTCAAATTCTACACAATTTGGTCTAAGAATCAACTGAATCGGATAACTCTTCACAAAGATATGGCTCCTAAAATATGAGACATTTTTAAGGAAAAAACCCTAATCCTCCTCACTTTGCAATTTCATTTTTTATGACTTGAAAAATCATCACTACCATTGTTTTGAATGGTTTATTTCATAGGATTATATCTCCCTCAATATTTCTTAGATTTTTGCATATGACCACTCATTTTAAATCTATTCAAATTTTGCACAAGTTGGTCCAAGAATCAGCTAAATTGGATAACTCTTCATGAAGATATGGCTCCTATAAGATGAGATGTTTTTTTAGGAAAAAACCCTAATCCTTTGCACTTTGCAATTTTGTTTTTCATGACTTGAAAAATCATCATTGCCCTTGTTTCGAATGGTTGACTTCACAGGGTCATATCTCTGCTTTCACATTACATTAGTATATTTTTAATAAATTAATCAGATTATATATTTTTGTGTATGAAGCATAATAAAGCAATGGTAAAGAGATTATAATTATAAAAAAAAAAACTTAGATCAAATTTTTGCATTAAGATTGGATACACTTGTGATAAAATAGCTATTAATAGTATAATTTGTTGTAATAAAAGAAGAACAAGTTTATATTTTTACATATTTATGGTATTATAATCTAATAACTTAAAGTCAAATTCTTATCTTTAGATATACATTCTTGTGATTAGATGACTCGTGATAGTATAGTTTACTGAAATATGAGTGAAACCTCTTTAATTTCATATAACAAAGTGTCATATAAATTTTATTTTTATTTATCATAAAAATGACAAAACACTTTTCAATCCTTCATTATTGAGAGTTGATATTAAAACTACCATTCAAATAAAAGGAATATAACCCTTCAATTTAAGGATTAAGACATTGAAACTATTAATAGATTGTCCAAGGTTTGAATCTAAAAAGGATAAGGTTGTACATCATACTCCGATATGGGAATAGGGTTATACATCATACTTCAATATAGATAGATAAATGATTTGATAACCACATTGTGCCATATGACCTATAGCATCATGGACTTTAAAATCTACTTGACTTTAGTAACTTGCATTCAAAAGGTAAAAGGTAAATTAGTTTTTAGTGTCAACAAGGCCGTAGGCCATATGGGATGATCCTCATGTAGGATGTTGTTTATCTAATATATGCTTATCCAACAATACTCTGATTATTGAAGCATCATGCACAACTCTACCTATTTTTAGATTCAAACATAAACCTCTTTTTTGGAGTTTCAAAGCCTTCAACAAGGAATTTGACAAATATAACAACAATTTTTCAACACTAGATTATTAAAAAATATCTACCTTGACTTGGTATTAAAAATTCCTTATCATAAAAAAATAAGAATTAAATAGTAATAAAATTCCATTATAATAAGAGTCCATTGGAAACAACTTGTATAGATGACTAAAATCCCCTAGAGAACATGTATGGACCTCTTGCTTTAGAAAGAAATAAAGTAAGTGGCCCAACTACCCCATACACAATTTGTGATTCAATATTATTAGAGGTGATCAATGCCATATAAATGAGACCAAAGGTTTGCACATCTAAGTCTTTTACCCCATTGAAGAGTTATCTTGAGGGCTTGTACACATTACATTAACTAAGAATATTAAGTACTAAAGTGGAACAAATATCCATATCATTAGAAACAATAACTTGTATAAGAAAAAGAACATTGCAATGAACTAGTTAGAAAGAAAGAAGGCCAAGTACCCCCACATACATGATTCAACTCTATATCAATAAAACCACTCAAGTCCCACAACTTGATCAAATTTGGGATTATTAATGTAGCACACACTACCCTAAGGAGTATAGGTATTAAAGTGGAACAAAATTCTAGACCATTAAAAACATAAATTTGTATAAGAATAAGAGCATTATAAGAATTACTTAGAAAGAAAGAGGGCCTATTACCCCTGTACATGTGTAGTAACTCAATGTTAATAGTGATGAGGGATCCCACATAACTGGGATTGAGAGGAGGGATTTCACCTCTAAGCATACTATCTTATTGACAAATATTTTGGAAAGAGGTAGGTCTCATAAACCATTCACCTTGACTCAATTTTTAATAAAATCATTCAAGTCCTATAACCAAATCAAATATGGGATTATTAACCCATGCATACATTGAACTAAGGAGAACAAGTACTAAAGTGAAATGGAATTTCATACCATTAGAAACAACTTATATAAGAAGAGCATCATAATGAAGCATTTATAAAGAAAGAGGGCCAACTAGTTGATGCAGGAGTATTCAAACGGTTATAGGTAAGATAACTACCAACCATATGTAACTATCATTACCACATATAAAAATCCTTTGTGTATGAATAGGAAGAGAAAATAAGCAAGAGTAAGAGTAGAAGATAGGGAGAGAGGAGAATATAAATACGAAGTGAAATCGACAAGAGACCAAGGAAGAGGAATTAATAGAGAAGATGACTAATATAGAGAAGAAAACAAGAGAAAAAAGTATGACCAATCATGGAATAGAGTATGAGAGGCAGACAAGAGAAACATAAATGTAGCATCATGAGGTTGTAGGGTGATATCTCATGATTGACATTGTTATTTTTTAATAGTCATATAGGTATATCAATAATATAAATACGTTTAATTTTTAATTCATTATTTCAATCATGAGATATTACAACCATAAAGAGTGTCATTATTGTAGATGTGAAATAAAAAAACAACAAACAATGTACTTAACTAAATGAATAAATAAAGAAGAATAAACATAGATGATTGCACAAAAATAAACTTTTATTATTATTGTCAGGTGGATCTCTGATATTACAACCAAGTGTACCCCAGATAGGGATTTTAAAATGCTTTATTATCCAATACAACAATTTCAATATTCTAGGGTTCTCCAAAACCCTAGCTAACAAATAAGGGTGGTGTCTTCACGCTTAACTTGATCTCAACTGTAAGGTGAGTGGGCTTCAAATATTCATAGGCCAGACCACTCAAGTGCTTCAACAACTTACAATGAACTTGATCTCTAAACCTGTAAACAACAAACAACAACATAAGGTCAATAATATCTGTGAGGGCTCCACTATGTGAGGTCCTCAATAAAAAACTACTAATCCTAGTTGCATAAATGAATCTATAAATAGATCTAAAGAATAAAAATACTTGCAATAAATAAATTACATTGTCACACTAATTTGTTGTTCTTTTTTCTTCGTTGTTGCTGTAGAATTTGGTACGCAGATGCCCAAGCGACACCCAAGGGATCACTAGACTCCAGAACTAGGGTTGTGAACGCCCACAGGAGCTCGAAAATGGTAGGAGGCACCTAGAGGCACTGAGTGATGGTAGGGAAGCATCCAAAGGTACTTGATAATGGCAAGAGGTACCCAAAGGTGCTTGATAATGACAAGAGGCACCCAAAGGCACTCGGGGAACTAAGAGGGGTGTTCTGGAGACTGAAGTAAAATCTATAGAAGTAAATCTGATTTGGGCGAGGTGGATGGTGATGGATGCGGGGGCAACGATGAGCGATAGAACTCATAATTCAAAAAACTTGAGGTTTAGGAAATTTTTGTTAGGGGTTTAGTTGTCAAAATGACTCCTCTTTTATAATCTCTCCTAGGGCACATTAGGGTTTCAATGACACAATTTGTGTGGTCAAGATTAAAATGTGACGGAGGGTGGAGATTAAATCTGGGTATGTGGCATGGACTAAGGCGTATGAGTGGTTGGGATTAAATCATGATGGATGGCTGGGATTAATTCATATAAATATATATATTTATTAAATATATAAAAAAAAATATATATATTATTATTCAAATATATATTAAATAAATATATAAATAGTGGGTAAATGTGGTAGGAAGCTGTGGATGGATTACAAGTGGCTATATTTTGGTGTCTATAGATACCCCTTTTTGTACCATGTTGTGTGAAACACAATACGATGCAAAAATACAAGACACTTGGTTTGGCCTGATGCAGAAACAACTTTCTCTTTGTTGGAATGTGAAGATGAACTTGAAGACAAAAGAATTTTGATTGTGTAGCTTACTTCCTCAATTGGAGAATGAGTGATAGATGCATCTCACAAGCCAATTGATAGATTTGTGCATATGATTGTGTGAATTATGGATGAAAATGTGATGTCATTTTTACCCCAATGGTGGAAAGGGGGTTGTTGAAATATGCAAGTGATTGATTCTATTTTTTCCCTAATAGAGAAAAGGGGTTTTTGCCAAGTGTAGATACCATGATCATGTAAGATGTATCCCGTTGTGGGAAAATCAAAGTCAAATGTGGTTACCCCAAGTTTGGGGTGATTCCATGCTGTTGAAGAATGTGCCTTCCGACATCATTGATATGCAATGTGATGAGAAATGCAAATGAAAAAGAGTCAACTTTGGAGGGCCAGCTAGTGATTGTCAGATAATTCCTATGATTGGAACCAATCACCCTAACTAAGGCCAGTTTTCATGATGATTATCCTAAAAAGAAATGATGAGATAATTTTGTCCATATTTCAATCCCTATGGACTAGGACATTAATGACAAATGGAGAGCAAATTGGTATTGACATAGTTTCACTTGAATAGTGAAGTACCAAAAATAATTTTATTTTTTTATTAATGAAATATTGGATGATGAAAATGGCCAAGTTTCCTTATGGTGATTTATTCATCTTACCGAATTACATGGATGCAAGTCATTGCAATTGCCAAGGAGATAGAATAGACCACTAGATACGAGGTTCACTTGAAATTTGTGAACTTGGCAAATGTATGAATGCAATGATTGGAAGATGATGTGTTAATGAGTGTAATGATGGAAATGAGGATGCAGATGATGAAATGGTTGTTTTGTAAAAATTTGGACCATTTTGGAGCATTTTGTTACTTGTAATGTGATTTTACGAATTTTGGTCGTAAGCAAAAATTATGACTCCAAATCAATTTTGGTTTCCACAAAACATGATATTATGATGATTTTGATGTATGGATGTAATTTGGAATGATTTGGAGGAGGTAAGCTACCTCTTTGGGTTAGTTTTTTCTTTTTTTCAAAATTAACACCAAACATCGAAAAGCACTTATTGCTTGCACAAACGCTTGCCAAATTTTGGTGCTTTCCAAATGTAGGGAGGTGCCTAAATGCACCAAGAAGCACCCATGGGATTTTTAGTGAGCCTGAAACGACTATAAGAGGCCTGCAGAGAGGAAAACAAGCTCATTTGTGCATCCACAAATTTTGGAAGTTGCACCTGAGGGAGTGGAGTAGAGTGAGTGGAGTGAGGTGAGTTGTGGAAGCTATGGCGGTGGAGGGAGCAGATGCTACAGTGGGAGCAGGTGTGCATTTTGCAAAGGTAAATGCCTTTGACTTTCTTTTATTTATGTTGTGCAAATTTTTTTTTTTTTTTTTTTAAATAATACAAGATATTTGACTTTAGTGCTTTGTGTTGTGTTGCAACTGAAGATTTTGGATGCTTGGTATTAGTTATCACCTCTCATCTATGGGGTGAGAAAGGCACTATGAGATGATGAGTGGGATTGGTTGGAGGTAGTTGGGTTGGTTAGGGCAGCCAAGATAGATGTGGTGAGGATGGATGAGGGGTATCTCTTTGCCTTGGTAGAGATACAAGATCTAGATAGGGGGACGTTTCTTCACCCTACTGGTGAGGTGATTGTGACACTTGAGGATGTATACCGCATCCTCAAGTTATCGATGGAAGGTTTGCATGTCGATGTTGGACAAGACAAGAAGTACAAGTTAATCCACGTGTTCGAGGATGGATGGTAGGATGTGGAGGTGATTGGTGGAGGGATTACTTACTTTTCCATGTATGTGGACAAGAAGTTTGATGCCCTTCCCACTTTTGTGATGTTCGTGTTGACCAATATAGTGGTCTCAAACTTGTCGGGCTGGTGTACGATATGATTGATACACCATAGGTGTATGCATGGGATCCTAATTTATTTACATAGTTGTACCGAGAGCTATATGAGGTAAGGAGGCAGAACCACCAGGGACTAGGTTGCAGTTTACTACTGCAATGAGGTTGGGGTTGGGAGCACTTTAGTGTGGCTTGATACATGGGTGCACCGACTAAGGGATGGGATAGGGAGAAGCCCTATGCGATGAGGTGGCCCATGGTAGAGGAGGTACAATCGAGTTATCCAGTTCGGATGAGTTAGTGGTATAAGGATTTATAGGTTGGATTGATAATGGCTCAAGTGATATGGAGACCATGGCAAGGTGCCATGTGGATAGGTGATGGAGAGCATCTATGATGGGTGTGGTAGGCTAGATGGGTAGTTGCGAGGCACATGAAGGAAGTGTAGCTAATCTAGTTATCATGGGTATTACGGTAGTTAAGACTAAGGTAGGGGGTTCCTAAGGCACCAGTACTCTACAGACATCATCAGGATGAAATAGGTCTATTGTGTGCTAAGGTATGGAGGGACACACTTAAGGATGATGAGGAGATCGATCTCCTCGATATCGAATGTGCAGGGACTATGGAGGAGTATGATGCATGGTTTGCAACTCAGCCACCATGGGTACCTAGTCTGGCAGTGGATAGGATGGTGATGGGGATGAGGTCAAGGATGTCAATAAGGCTCCTAAGAATCAAAGACACCTTCAAGCTAGTAGCTGAAGGAGGTGGACTAGGAGTACCGTAGAGTAGGCTTCGAAGTTTGGAGGAGATGGAGGTGATAGGGTAGAACAAATTTCCAAGCTTGGGGGAGATGAAGGGAACATGGAGGATAGTGAGGATAGCAGGTGGAGGAGAGGATATGATCGTGATGCTCTAGGTAGAGCTTCTAGGGGGGCATCATGGGTAGAGGCATGATGTACATCACCTTCTGGTTCGAGATGGATATATCTGGGTATTGGAGGATCGGTTGATGGAGCACGATATTGGGCTTCCTAAACCACCCCCCTCATCCATATTCGGGACTACGAGGCCTAGTGAGTCTAGGTATAGCTCTAGGTCTAGGGCTTCTTCAGGGTCACAAGGGTCCTCTCATAGGCGTTAGCTAGTGCTTAGATGCACTTTTTGTATATGAGAATTGGTGCTTCATTGTATGTAGCCTTTTTGGAACTCATTTTACATGTGATATCTATATATACTTGGATTTTGCTTTTTTTGCTATGCTTTTGTGTGGATGCATGTGTATATGGGTGATTAATGCAAGTGATAATGCAGATGTATATGGATGATTAATGCAAGTGATACTATGATATGCATGTGTATGGATGGTTAATGCAAGTTATATGTATGTGTATGGATGATTAATACAAGAATGCAAATGTTCTAATGGTCATTCATAGTTTAGATTTTTCTTGGCCATGTTTAGCATTGTTGTTTAATCAGGGGCACCAATATGGTGGTAGGTGGGATGAAAGGACTTATGACATGGAAGAATATATGGAAGAAGATATGGATGTTGATATGGAAAATTGACTGTTTTGTAGAGACTCAAACATACTAGTGATATCAAACAAACTCACTAAATATTGCCTAATTTATCTAAGATCAAATGTGTGTGCAATGAATTCATTTACCGAATCAAGAGCATGGTAATGACTCGAGGCAATCAAGAACCAATGTGTGTGCAAGTGAGTTCATTAACTCATCTTGAGAAAATTGGGTAAAATCTATTATGGATGAGACCAAGAAGATAACTTGTCTCTATGTGCATTCATAGGTCTCTTTAAAAGAGATGTGTCACCACACATGAGCATACTCCACTACCAATCAAGCATTTATAGATCCTATGGAGACTAACTCCATAGTCTAAGATTTTTGATCTTTAGGATTTGGGGATGACTACCTAACCATATGACTGGAAATGTAGTACTATCCTTATAGCTTGAGGGTCAGTGGTGTGTGATTTAAAATATTTAGAGTTTTTAGGGGTTTTGCCATACTCTTTCTTTTATTTTTAAATTGTGATAGTGGTGAAAACCATTATTTTTGTGGACTATGTTGCATAATGGTACAAGCAAGGACTATCCTTTTCACTTCGAGATTCAAACCAAGTATGGTGTTATCCCTCTTTGACACAAGATGTTTTTAAGATGTGTGATTTATGTTTGGTTTAAGAATATTTTGGAGTCAATTCCTAGAACTCAAGATTTTATTAGTGAAAACATGTCTTGGTCCTAAAGAAAAATCGACATGTATTTATGGTTTTCTTAAAACACTAGGATTGGCTAAGTGACCGAAAAAAACTAGGAATTATGGGTATGCAATTTTGCTAATGACAATTTGGCTTTATGGAATGATGTAATGATGTTTGAAGGTGCCCTTGATTAAGGCAACATGACTTTGTTGGACCAATTAATATCTAAACTAAATAAATGATCCCTAAATATGAAATGGAATGTATGGATGCAATGTATGAAATGCAACTTATGAAATAAAACGTGTTTAATGCAAATTTTGTGAAAATGCAAGTGTGTTAATGAAATGTATGCAAATGAAATGTGTGTAATAAAATGTAATGCTATTTTTGTTTTTGTAATAGCCATGTATATATATAAATATATAAATCACATTATGCATAGAATGTTCTCAAGTGTATAACATTAAGTGGTTCGGGTTCTTCAACTCCCTCTATATTGGCAAGCCTATAAGTACCTTTACCCACTTTTTAAGTAACAATGTACGGACCTAACCAATTAGCCACAAATGTATCACAAAGATGCGATAATGCATTGGTGTTTTGTTGATTCTCTTTAAGAACAAGATCTCAAGCTTAAGAGGCATGATTGCTTCAGCTCCATAGACCAATGAAAACAGTGTTGCAATAGTAGGTATTTATATGCTTGTTCTATAAGCCCATAATGCCAGGGGAATTTGTGTATGCAAATCTCTATGATTTTATTTAATAAGTTTCTTAAGAATAGAAATTAAGATCTTATTAGTAGCCTCAACTTATCCATTTGCTTGTGGGTAATAAGGAGTCAAGAAACTATGTTGGATGTTATATTTTTCACAAAGTGCTCAAACATCCTTGTTCTTATTAGACTTACCATTATCTGTAATGATTTTCGAGGGGATACCAAAATGAAAAATGATATGATGAAGTATAAACTCCACAATTCTAGGTCCTATCGTACTGGTGAGAGAAATTGCCTCAACCCATTTTGTGAAGTATTTAGTGGTTGTGATGATGAATGTATGTTGTCCCAAGGAAGAAGGTGAGATTTTTCCAATTAAATATAGACCCCATTGTGAAAATGGCCAAAGGATTTGAATAGGCTGTAATGCTTGTTATAGAACATGAGTTAAATTAGCGTGTTCTTGCCATTTCTTACAATGTTTAACATATGTACAAAAATCTCATTCCATTATGGGCCAATAATAACCCATGCGTAAAACACACTTTGCAATGGCCATTCCACTAAAATGACCAACACAAGTACCATCATGAGCTTCAAATATGGCTCTTTGTGCTTCATTAGACTTGAGACAATGAAGGAGGATACCATCATAACCACGTTTATACAACATGTCCCCCAAGAGAGTAAAATGAGCTACCTTTTTATTGAAAGTGCATTTAGCAGTATGTGACATATCTTATGGGAGTGTTCCAAACTTGAGAAAGACTATTATTTGGCTTGACCAAGGCTCACATGACTCCAAATGGATAAAACAAATATCATTTTCATCCTTAGATTCAACACGGACAATTATAGATTTAGATATTGTTGAAATTATGAGGGGTTGTACCTCTCCTAAGTTATACTTTAGAATCAATGATCCAAAAGAGGTCATCACATTTACAAATCTATTAGTTGAATGTGGCAAACTATTAATTTTATACTAGTCAAACTTAGAGAGCAATTTCATTGCTACTTCATGGTAAAGTTTAATGGTAGGCTCTTTGCATTGGTATTCTCCTATTACATGTTTGAAAATAAGTTGAGAATCACCAAATATCCTAATACGCTTAATGCCTATAGCTATAGTTGCTTGAAGACCTAATATTAAGGCTTCATACTCTGCATTTTTGTTTGTGCATTGGAAGTCAAGTTTGAATGATAAGGGGATAGGCACCCCATGGGGTGTATGAAACACGACTCCAACACCTTGACCTTTCTCGCACTTAGAACCATCAAAGAATAGTGTGATATCTATGTCTTCCTTAAGAATGACATCTTCTTCTTATTCAATGACAACGAATACCAAATCATCTAGGAGCTCAATAATCAAAGGATGATCACTAGGTAGTGGAGCTTCCACAAGTTGATTGGTTATAACTTGACCTTTAATGGAATTTTGACTTATGAATTCAAGATCAAATTTAGTGAGAAGCATTATCCATTTAGCGGTGTGAGTGTTATTGTAAGTGCGAGATATCATATAATGTAGAGGATTTTATCTAGCTATGACATATGTGGTGTGACTAAGCATATAATGTATGAGTTTCTTAGTGGCAAAGACCACTGCTAAGCACAACTTTTCCATGTAAGCGTATCTAGTTTTAAATATTACCAATGTTCAACTAATGTAATAGATAGCTTACTCTTGATTGTTTTCATTCTTTTGTGCAAGCATTGTCCCTAATGTAAAGTTTGTTGTTGAAACATAAATATAGAAGGGGATCTACGAATGAGAAGGAGCTAAGACTAGTGGAGAAGCCATGTATTTATTAATATCATCAAAGGATTTTTGACATTCATATGTCCATGAAAATGACACCCCTTTCGTAGCAGGTTATTGAATGGCCTACATTTATCATAAAGTTGCATAGTAAAATGACGGATTGATTGAATCTTTCCTTGTAAACTACGCAATTCCTTTAAGTTTGTTGGGGGAGGCATCTCCATGATGACCTTGACTTTGTTTGGGTCCACCTCAATGCCTCTTTTACAAATAATGAACCCTAGTAGTTTGCTAGAGGTAACATCAAAGACACATTTCTTGGGGTTTAACCTTACATTATGCTATAGAAGTCGATCAATTTTTTTTTCCAATACACCATGTGTTATTGTTGAGTTTTGGATTTTTCCAAGAGATCATCCACATAATCTTCGATGATATTATGCATGTAATCATGGAAGATGTATGTCATGGCATGTTGATAAGTGGCACCTACATTTTTTAGGCCAAAGGGAATCACCTTGTAAAAAAAAGTCCCCCAAGGTGTAGTGAATGTTGTTTTGTGTTGGTCATCATGATTTATTTGAATTTGGTTGTATCTTAAAAAACCATCCATGAGGGAAAGCATTACATGGCCAGCACAGGTGTTGACAAGAGTATCAATGTTTGGAAGAGATAAATCATTCTTAGGACACACTTTATTAATATCTTGAAAATTAGTGCAAATGTGTATCGCCCCGTTAGGATTACAAACGGGTACCATGTTTGAGAGCCACTCAGGATAGTCAATGGGTAAAATTAAACCCACATATAATAGTTTTTGAAGCTCTTATTTGACCAAGAGGGTAATGGTAGGATGCATCCTTCTAAGTTTTTTTTTGAACGACTTAGCATCAAAATTTAAGGTAAGATTGTGGACAACCAAATTAGAGTCAAGACCGGGCATGTCTTTGTAGGACCATGCAAAAATTCTCTTCTTCCTCTTGAGGAGAGCAATTAATTGCTCTTGTTAATCTTTGGATAAGCTTTTTCCAAGCTTGATAATTTGGGGATTTTTGATGTCTGAACTAAGGTTCAAATCAATAGTATCTTCAATAGACATGTGATAACCTTCCTCAAGTTGATGGGGATATGGTATTAGGTGAATGTCATCTATGAGGTCATCAAACTCTTCTAACTTATCCTCATCTATGTTTGCCTGGAAAACCTCAGGATCTGCAAGTGAAGGTGAAGGTGGGGGTGATAGAGGAATGTAGTTGGCTGAAGCCCTTAAAAATTCCTTAGATAAGACAAAATTAGAAAAGGAAGGTGGTGAGAAAATCTGATCCATATCAATAAGACTCATGTCAATAGGAATTGGCTTTGCCAAATTGTATAAATTACGGAGGGGGGCGAATAAGTCAACAGGATTCATGTTGACTTAAAGGTAAATTGGATGGGTGGAAAAGGTGAATGGATGAGTGGATCCTTTTGGCTAGAACCGATGCTAAAACTCTGGTAATACTGAACAATAACAAGCAAAAAAAATAAATACCATATATATGCAAAATGTTTTTTTTTTGTTTTTATTTTGTTTTTGAATTTTTAAAATTTGTTTTTATGTACATATATTACAAACAAAGTGGCTGATGAGATGGATTAATGATATGGAGGTGGTGGTTCACCAGTTGGGTTGGCTCACTCTTGTGGAAGAAGCAAGTGAAATATGGGCTGATGGATGGAGAACATTCTGAGGTAATACTCATTCTGTTTAGTGTGTCAAATTATGGGGTATGATTCCTCTTCATATTCATTAGAAAATATCGACATCAAGTCAAATTATTCATAAATATCATCTTCAGAGTCATCTATGAGCTGGATATCTTCTCCTGAATTTAGATTTAAGCTTTGAAATGCTTGTTCAAGAGAAGAAGTGGATGAAAGTGTATGATAACCTAAACCTAAATGGTCATGCATTTCTTGATATGAAACATCTATAATCTCATGCATTCCCTATTCATGGCGTCTTAGGCCATATCCTTGCCAATTAAAAATGTGGAAATACCGAGATGGAAAACCTAACATATGTTGTGTATTTGCCAATGTGGGTGATTTGGGTTCATCTGGGGTAACTAGATTGGATAATGAATCAAGTCCCCCATATTAAAAATTAATGTTACTAGGCACTAAACCCATGCTATATATCATTCCTATAGATAAGGGTGGGTCACGTGGGCGATCATAGTCCTTAGCACTTTGAATGTTGAGCGGTGTGACTGTAATGTCTTGGACCACATATTGAACAATACTAGGATTAGAGAGGTGGACCTCGACTTGGTATGATGTGTATGGATTGGATGTGGATGTAACTGACTCATGGTTAGCTGATGGTATCTCACAATATGTCACTTCAACTTGTGATACATTGGTTGATGTGGATGAAGATGAATTTGGTTGGATGGATTGTTGAATTGGCAATGATGTGGAAGGAGTGGTGGAAGATGTTGATGTTGATGATGTGGCTGATATTGATTGAGTTTGACCACATGTGCATGTAGTCAAAGGTGATGAATATGGGGGTATGGAAGTGGATGCTTGATGTGAATTGGTTATGGGAAGCTTATTAGGAATAGGGGCTTTAGATGATGATGTGGATGGGATGGTTGATGAAGTGAGGAATAGATGAGTGGAAGGTAACATGGAATCATAGGGATTTGAGATAAAATTGCAATACTTAAATGGTTCAACATCCGCTGGTATGTAATGTACTTATCATTCATGTACGTATTTCAAGCATTGATGTAATATGGAAGGGACACATCTCATTTCCATCATCTAATATTGTCCAAGGAGTATATTGTATGCCACAGACTCTTCCAAGATGTGGAACATAGTATGCAATAATTTGACCCCCACTTCAATGGGTAAAACAATAGTGCCAACTGTGCAATAGAGAGCATCGTTAAATGCTTTTAGTGTGAATAAGTATTTGGTGATGTGATTTGGTGGAAGCTTGAGATGTTGAAGAGCGGATGTGGTGATGATATTTATGGAGGAGTCGATATCAATTAAAACTCTTTTGAAAGGCTTCCTATAAATTTGAACCATGATGTGTAATGGAGGGTCCACTAATTCCGATGATATTGGTTTGATTTCAAAATCATAGAAAGTAATGGAAGGCTCAATACATGTTTGAATATTCTTCACAAAATTTTAAAATGCATTAGCATTTTGAGATTGAATTTCAATGGATTTTAGAATATCCATTAATGCTTCATGATGGGGAGGAGATTGTTGAATTAGCTCATATATGGACAGTTTGGCTAATGCTATTTTTAAGCTTATGGTTAACCAACTATTCAATGAGACGATTGGCCTAGATGGATGATTGAAAATATGGATGGGTTGAGATGGATAGGCTGGAATATTGATTGGTTGGGAGGTGTTGGTAGAAAATTAGATAGAAGATGATGATGTGGCAGGTTGATACACACTTTCCTGTGGAGGTATGGGTGGATGACTAGACTGTTGTTGAGCATTTTTTTGAATGGAGCGTTGTTGTTGAACTCGAGTTACTACATGAATAACACCCACAAAACCTTGGTACTATTGAATATGGTTAACATGATTAGGAGTCTTGGTATTTGATCCTCCTATTGTTGGTTGTGCTTCGTCATGATGAGGAAGTGGTGTTTGAAATATCCCAATATTTTGATTTTGTTGAGCTAGGGGACTGTCAAGCTTGATAGCTCCTAACTCAATAAGGTCTTGTATTCTATCTTTGAATTGATGGTAGTTATTAATGTCATGCCCATTCTATCTATGATAAGGATAAAAAAAATGCTCCCTATAGTGTTTGCCATGTTTAGCGGGATCATCAGGTCTAAAATTAGGCAAGGGAAGTTTATTTGTGTCATATCACCTACAAAAAATGGAGGTATAATATTTAGCCAATAGAGTATATTGATGGGTTATCGAACAAATTGTCGACGTGGTCAATTATCCATAGCTAACACTATATTTTGAATTGATTGAGTAGTTGAGGGAATTACACGATATTAAATTTATCACGGTTGTTGTTGTATGGGTTTTTGTTGAGCCATTACTAGTTGGCTCATGACCACTTGATTTACTTGATTGGATGAATTGGCCAGATTGGCCTGATTGGATTTTGATTGGCCAAAATAATTTCCTCTATATTGGCCCTTGTTTTGCTATTATTTCTTCTTAAACTTAATCAACCCTTGGATTTTTATCTCCTCAATTGTGCTAGCTTGGGTAAGAGATTCATCAAAATATCTATGTTGTTGTAATTGCAATAACCAAGAGATGGGTTTTAAGAAACTCTTAGCGAATAATTGGGTTAGCTCTTCCATTGATAGGGAAAATGATATTTTGGTGATAACAACCCTCCAAAGGTTACTAAAGTTATAGACAGACTCATCATCATATTTTTTAAAATAATAGATATCGGATAATGAGACCTTATTTCTTATATTGAGGGAGAATCTTTCAAGAAATTGGTCCACCAATTGCTCAAAAGTATAAATACTATGATTGGGCAAATGGTTATACCATCCTATAACATCTCCCCCTAATTTTTGAGGGAAGGTTCTAAGCATTAGAGTATTATTACTTTGAATTCTAAAGCAAGAATGAATAAATTAGCTCTCATGTTCTTTAGGGTTCTTCGTCCCTTTAAATTTATCAAACTTCGATATTGTGAAATCTGTCAGATATGGCGATGATGGTACCAAAGGATAAATTGGTTGATTAATCAGTTGAAGTAGGGTAGGCTTATGGTCTATCATGTCAGGAGTATGTTGCATCAAACTATCAATTTGTTTCTACATAACCTAGATTCGAGGGTCCTCCCCAGGAATGTGGAAACCCTGAATCACTTGATGATTTTATGATGGTGAGGTGGAAATATGTTGAGGTGTAATGAGATGATGATGACTTGGAAGAGTAGATTGGTGTTGATGATAATGGTGTTTATGAAGGAATGATGATGAATGAAGATATGAATATGATGTATGAGGGCTTTGGATAGGTTGGCCAATGGGAATAGGATGGGTATGGATTAGTGGCGGTGTTGGAATAGAAACCATAGAATATTATGGTACCCAAGATGGACCATGGTTAACAAAAATGGGTTGAGTGGAAACAGGTTGAGGCTTAGGGTTGATCACCTAAACTTGTTGTTGAGCATTCTACTGCTTCATAAGAAATTTGTTGAGATGTTCCCATATCTCATGTATTTCCCTATCAGTGGTTTATGGAATGGATGTGGATGGTATTGATGAGGTAGGTGGGGGGTAAGTTGCAATGAGGAGTGCTCATTAGTGCATAATAAAACATTTTTAATACATTAATGTGATATCCCACCCAACTATAACCTTGAGATAGGTTATGTGTGCTAACATCCCCCCTTATTACATTAATGGCAACTGCAGAGAGCTTGGCGAAATATTTCGAACTTGACTCGTCCAAGTGCTTTGGTGAAAATGTCTGCAACTTGCTTTTCAGTAGGAATGTATTGGAGTTGTATATGATGCTTTGGAACTTCATCTCGAATGAAATGACATCTTGTGTCAATGTGTTTGGTACGATCATGAAAAATGGGATTCTTGACAAGGTTCAAAACACCTTGATTGTCGCAAAATAAATGTAGTGGAAGATTCTTTGGAAGGCCCATATTTGTAAGAATGCGATGTAGCCATATTATCTCGTAGACTGCCCCATTGGCTGCACGATATTCTGCCTCTATAGAAGAAATAGCAACCACCTGCTACTTTTTGCTATGCCAAGAGATAGGGCCAGACCCAAGATGAAAGATATATCCAGAAGTTGATTTTCGATCATCAATGGATCCAGCATAGTCGGAGTCCGTGTATCCTTGTAGATAAAACTTGTTATTCTTTTTGTATTCCAAGCCAAAATCTGTTGTACCACGGACATAATGTAGAACTCTTTTTGTTGCTTTCCAATGACTTACCCTGGGTTCCTGCATGAACCGTGAAAGATACCCCACAGCAAAACTGAGATCAGGCCTGGTATTGGTTAGGTATAAGAGACTCCCGATCAGTTGATGATAGAGAGTGCCATCTACCTGTGGAGATTGATCATATCTTGACAACTTAAGTCCTGCTTCCATGGGAGTAGTTTTTGACTTACAGTCTGTCATGCGATATTTCTCAATCAAAGTCTTGGCATATTTCTTCTATGTAACTCTGATATGATGGTTCTTTTGAGTTACTTCTAAACCAAGACAGTAGTGCAGAAGTCCCAGATCTATCATTTCAAAAGATGATTTGAGATCACTTTTCACTGTATCAATCATACCTTCTGAACTACTTGTTATGATCAAATCATCTACATATAGCACCATAATCACTATGTCAGAACCATTGTTCTTTATATAGAGATTCGCATCTGACGGACTTCGTTGGAATCCATGTTGTAATAGGTGACTATCAATTTTGATGTACCAGGCTCGAGGAGCTTGTTTTAGCCCATACAAGGATTTGATTAACTTGCAAACTTTCTGTTCTTGTCCTTTGACAACAAATCCTTCAGGTTGAGTCATGTATACCTCTTCTTGTAGATCACCATTAAGAAAGGCACTTTTTACATCCATCTGATGTAACTTCCACCCAAACTGAGCTGCCATAGCACACAATATTCGGATGGTAGTCATTTTTGTAGTAGGAGCGAATGTCTCTTCATAATCTATGCCTTCTTTCTGAGCATAGCCCTTTGCAACCAGATGGGATTTATGCTTATCAATTGTACCATCTGCCTTATACTTTACTTTGAATACCCACTTACAACCAATGGGTTTTTTTTTTTCTGATGGCAGATTTACTAGCTTCCAAGTGTGATTTTTCATGAGAGATGTATGTTCTGCCTCCATAGCAACCTTCCATTGAGGCTTACTAAGAGCTTCCTGAGCATTTGTGGGTTCTTTTTCATCCAACGATGTCAGATAAACCCTTTCATCATCTATATCCATTTCTCTATCTTCTGTTGCATCTACAGACAGTTCATCAAACTGGTGATAAAGTTCATCAACTTCTGAAGATGATGCTTCTACCTTCTTTTGTTGAGTGATACTGCGTGTACATGGTCGATCTAGAGTCATATCTGGAAGTGAGATGAGTTTAGAATCTCTCAAAGTGCTGGTATACCATTTTGGAATATTTTTTTGAGGGGGTGAAACCTCTTGCTTAGGCTCATCATCCTCATGATATACTATTGTAGAGGTATTATTTGATGTGAAAGCTTCATCAAATACTACATCTCTACTTATATGTGTTTTCTTGGTTATAGGATCGATCAAACGATATCCCTTTGAATGCTCATCATAACCAAGAAAGATACATTGCAAGGTTTTCTCATCTAACTTCTTCCTTCTCTGTTTTGGAATATGCATGAAGGCTTTACATCCAAACACTCGTAGATGAGAAATGGAGGGTTTCTTACCACTCCATGCTTCTTGTGGGGTTTTGCCTTGTAGAGCTCTTGTGGGTGCTCTATTCAAGAGGTATGATGTTGTATTTACTACTTCTGCCCAATATTGATCTTCAAGATGTGCTCCTTTTATCATACATCGGGCCATTTCCACAATGGAGCGATTTCTCCTCTCAGCAACACCATTTTGTTGTGGTGTATAAGTTGTTGTCAGTTGTTGCTTTATCCCATGTTCTTTCAGGTATGATGAAAACTCCTTGGAAGTATATTCCCCCCTCGATCTGAGCGGAGGGATTTGATAAGACATCCAGACTCTTTTTCAACACGTTTCTTGAATTGTCGAAAGTATGAAAATGCCTCTGATTTCAATTGGAGGAAGAAAACCCACATCTTTCGAGAATGATCATCAATGAACAATTGAAAATACTTCTTTCCACCATAACTGGTTGGCATAGGACCGCACAGATCGGTGTGTACCAACTCCAAAGGTTTCTTAGCTCTAGAAGAACTATACTCAAAAGGTACTCGGTGTTGCTTCCCTACTAAGCAATCCGAGCAAACTGGTAAGATGGAGGAGAGATGAGGAAGTCCTCTCACCATCTCATATTTGCTCAATTCGAGCAAATATCCTGAACTGAGATGCCCATATCTTCGATGCCAGAGAGAAGTGGCCTCCTTTGTAGTTGCAGCCAGAGCAACATGAGGTGTTGAAAGAGCATCTAGAATGAACAAGCCATGCTTGTAGGAGCCGGTGGCAACATGTTTACCTTTGTGGGTGATAAAACATCTCTTCTTGCCTTGCACAACTCGGAACACAACATCCATTTTTCTATCCAACATCTGAGGAACAGACAACAGATTATTGGCTAATCCGGGGACATAGAGAACCTTCTCAATCTGACATCTCCCATCTGGGAGAGTGACAGAAACATTGCCTTCACCCTTTACTTGATAGACTTGATCGTCAACAATGGTAACTGGCTTTCCCTCTTTCTCCTCAAAATATTCAAACCAAGATTTGTCGCCAGTCATATGCTTACTAGCGCTCGAGTCAATATACCACACAACATCTATCTGGGAAGATGAAGTATGGGTCATGAGCACCTTGTGTGCTCTTTCAGAGTCAGAATCAGAATCGGAACCAGATGCTTCTGAATCTGAGTTGGAGTTAGCATAAGCAACATGTCCCTTAGGTTGCTTATGTTTCTTTTTATATTGTTGTTTCTCTTTCCCTTTCTTCTTATGAGGTTGATCATTCTGTTGCTTGTTTTTGAACCAACACCTGTTGGTGTCATGGTTATTCATATCACAAATCTTGCAATATTTATCCCTCTATTGATTTTGTTTCCCTTTTCCCTTGGAGGAAGAACCCCCTTTTGAAATTGACCTGGGTTCTTACTTTGTTGTTGGGTAGAAAGGGCATTATCTGGCAGCTCATCTTTCTGAACTTGATTTGCCTCCTCATTCTGGAGCAAATTTACCAATTCCACAAAAGACACTTGTCTACCAGAAACGTTGAGGGAAGTGACCAACATCTTATAGGAGTCTGGCAAGGCTCACAAGATGATAGAGTTCAAGACATCATCATCCACTGGTTTGCCCATAGCATTCAACTTGGCTTTCAGGTCTGCCACTCTGCAAAGGAATAGATCAACTGTCTCCCCAGAATTCATACTGAGGGTGTGTAATTGAGTTTGAAGGTGTAGAATGGTGGACTGATTCTTTCCTTCATAAATAGTAATCAAAGAATCCCAAGCTGCCTTACTGGTTTTGGCATCACAGATATGAGGTTGGACCTCATCTGTAGTAGCAAGCAGGAGAAACATGAGACCTCTCTTGTCCTTCTTATCCCAAGCTTCTTGATCCGTTCCTGGTGTTTGAGGGCGTTTTGTAGTCCCAGTTACTACATCCCATAAGTCTTCCACCTGAAGAATGGCTCTCATTTTGGTCTTCCAGGGAACAAAATTTGGACCTTTCAGCAATTGTGACTCTGAGAGATATTTGTGCACAGATGCCATTTGGGAAAACTTCTAGGGTTATTTATTTCCCCCCTTCGTTTTGGAATTTTGTAAGAAGGAAGTGCACTTGAACTTCAAGGTTGTTCAATTTTGGTGAAAAAAAAAACTTGTCAGCAAAAATTTTTTTAATATTGCAGCAATATTTTTTTTTTTTGTTCTTTGTTGTTTGCCAAAAAATGTTGTTTTTGGTGTTTTTTTTAAAGCTGTCAGCAACTTTGTATGTCCTCAATTTTCATTTTGAATGAAAAAATTTGTTGGTGGGTAGGTTTGGAACCCCCAACCTCATGCACCGAGGAAGGAAAGCCGAACCACCTCGGCTGTACACAAGGGTGAGAACAAATATACAGCAGGCGCCCTTTGAATCCAACAGTAGGTTCAAAAAATACGACGTTCGGTGGGATTGGAACCTCCCACCTCTCCGTCGTGAGAGAGAAGCCGAACACCCTCGACAATAAGTCGGTGATGTTTTGAGATAACACGACTGCCCTGATAGCTTCGATGACTACGAAGCAAGCCCTTTCACGACGGGAGGAACAAAAAGAACTACTTCAGTTTTGCATCCATGGGGATTGGAACCCGAGACTTCTTCTACACCAAGGAACGTAGCCACCACCTGCGCTACAACGTTGCTTGGAACCGAAAGTGGGAGCGAACATTAATCACGTGCCTACGAGAGAAAACAAAAGAAAAAAAACTTTGTCTCCTTTATCCCACATGCATGGGAAGGGAAGGCAAGGAGGTGTTTTTAAATCCATGGCGATAGTAAAGGTTTCGATTGCCTTCGGGCAATCAAGCCTTTGTCCACATTTTTACCCCCAACCAATCCTCACGTGCCATGTCACGCCCATGCGTCGGCTAGTCACTGCCACTTGTCACACTACCACTTGTCACTCGTCCTAGTCAACGTTGTCCAATCACTGTCACTTGTCACCTGTTTGCTGCCACTTATCGCCCGTCTTCTACCACATCACGTCCAAGTGTTGCCTAGTCACTATTACATGTTGTCATACTAGGTTTTATCTCAAGGTTTCTTCAGTATCCGTGTTCCACTAGGTTTCAGGGTTGCCCAATCCATACCTGTTGGTCTCACCTCGGTCCGTGATCTGTGCTCCACCAGGATTTAGGGTTTCTCGGTCCATGCCTACTGGTCTCACCTCGGTCCGTGCGTCTCGGTCTCATCGCTTGGTCTCACCGTGCCCGCCTCGTGTGCCTCGCTCTGGTACCATGTTGAAGCACCTGCCAAAGAAAACATAACGCGAACAAGCACCTTTATTGAATTGGAAAGGGATATTTATACAATGATATGGTTGGTTGAATAACCAACCAACCAACCTCCTCAATGGTTTAGGAGGATGTTAGGACCCTCCTAACGTAACTCTTAATCATATTATATATTATATTGTATTATAAAGGGACACATCCCTTCACCATTCACACCTTTTATATAGATGTAAATAAGACAAGGAGGATGCTCCAAAGATCATCCAAGAACATTAATTTATTATATTGTGGGTTTCTTCCTTTCAATACAAACTGCGATTCTATTCAAACATCGATTATTTTCTACATTCAATTCATATTTCAAGTTGCAGGTTCATAACAAATGGATCAAAGCTAAAAATACCTAATTTTTTTTCCCCACCCTGCTCTAGTTATTGACAGGCCATTAGTCGGCAACGTTTTCTTTTCAGCACACATTCTAACCATTATTTATGGAACTGTTACACAGTAGGCCACAATCTCCAGCAAAGGTAGCATACAATTTTTTTTGGACAACATCACACATTACCAGAGTTAGAAAACCCCAACAATGAGTATAGGCAAGGAAAATATCATTCGGTGTGAACAAAGAGCAGCAAGTATGCAAAATTAAATGCGGTAAAGACAGACAATTTTTTTCGACAAAACTAATTTCTGCGTATTCAAATAACTTATAAACCAACCACACCCTAAATGGTCAAGAGAAGACGATCTCAAGACACAACGAAGGAGATTGCAAAGGAGGTTTCAAAAGAAATTACAAAAGAACTCTCATAGTTTTCCTAGGAAATGAGATACATGATGCAAGAAATGGCGTTTTCAAAGGACAATTTAGAAGATAAAATCACTACCAAAATAGCAGACCTAACCATAAACATCACCAACTCAAATACAGATATATCCACTAAATTGGATGCTACAACCCATTCCATGGACTTAGTATAGCAAAATTTGCTGCTTATGCAAAATGGGCAACATAACACTACGCCACCACAACAAACATTAATAGGGGGATCACATACATCAATCCTTCCCCGTACCCCGTACCACAAAAATAGATTTTCCAAAATTTTATGGAGACGACCCCACAAATTGGATATACAGGGCAGCCCAATATTTTACCTTATATCAAATTTCGGAGATTCAGAAAGTCCGTATTGCATCATTTCACTTGGAACAAATTGCTACCCACTGGTATCAATGGTATGAGAAAATAAAAGGTCCACCCACATGGACCGAATTCACAAAAAAATTAATGTTGCGATTTGGCCCCACTAAATTTGAAGACTTCATAGGAGACCTCACTAAACTGTGATAAACCTCCACCGTAAGGGAATACCAAGCATAATTTGAAAAATTGGTGAACCTTACAACAGGACTAGATGCATCATTCTTCCAAAGTTGTTTTATTAGTGGCCTAAAATAAGACATTAGAATGGAGGTACAAATACAAAATCCTATCGATATGATGCATGTAGTGGCATTAGCACAAATGATAGAAGAGAAGAACAATAACCAAAGGTGAATAAGAAGAGTTTTTTCAGGAAAAACACCAAATACCTACACCAGCCAAAAACTAAATAAGGTCATGCCAATTAAACGAATTATCCAAGAAGAGCTAAAATAAAGACGAGAAAAGGGGCTATGTTTACACTACGACAAAAATTTTACCCCCAACCACAAATGCATCTCACTAAAATTATATATTTTGGACACAGTTGATTGCACTCCCAAAGAGGACGATGACATAGAAGTGGAAGTAATAACTGAAGTTGTAGAAGAAAATCAAGATGATAAAACAGAAATATCCTTTAACGCATTAGCAGGATACTCGATTCCACAAACAATGAAGGTAAAAGGGTATTTTAAGAAACAAAACCCTATTGTGCTCTTAGACTCTAGTAGCACTCACAATTTTATAGACCCCAGTTTGGCAAAACAAGCTAATTGCTTTATATATCCTTGCAATAACTTCAAAGTCATGATTGGCAATGGAGGAAAAATTGCATGTAAAGGCAAATGCAGGAATATCAAACTCATGATGGGGGAATATAACATGAAAGCATATATGTATGTACTACCATTAGGAGGATGTGATATTGTTTTGGGAGTACAATGGCTACGAATGCTCGACAAAATTCAATGGGACTTTGAAGAGTTATGGATGCAATTTATACAAAACAACCAAACATACACAATTCAAGGTTTAAAAACAGGTCCCACACAAATTGTAAGTTCCCATAGAATGGAAAATATTCTTTGAAAAGGAAGAGGCATGGTTGCCTAACTATTTTCCTTGCAAAACACCATCGAAGAGCAACCAGATGCACCCGAATTAATAGAACTCCTAGAGAAACATGATAAAATATTCAAAGAAACAGAAGGATTACCTCCACAACGAAGCCATGATCATGATATTCAATTACTTCTGGGACACCAACCTCAAAATATTAGACCTTACCAATATCCATACTTACAAAAGATGAAAATAGAAAAATTAGTATAAGACCTACTAAGGGTAGGTGTCATTCGACCTAGTAGAAGTCCCTACTCTTCACCCATCATACTAGTAAGAAAAAAGGATGGATCGGTGCCTATGCATTGATTTTTGTGCTCTCAACAAAATAACGATTAAAGACAAATTTTCTATTCCAGTCATTGATGAACTACTCGATGAACTAAATGGAGCCGCATATTTTCTAAACTCGATTTATGATCAGGTTACCACTAAATTCGAGTTAAGGAAAGCGATATACCCAAAACTGCTTTTCACACCCATGAGGGAAATTATGAATTCTTGGTGATGCATTTTGGCCTCACCAACACTCCATCCACATTTCAAAGTCTTATGAATAAGGTATTTTCTCCCTTCCTTCAAAAAATTATTTTAGTTTTCTTTGATGATATTTTGATTTACAACAAGACATGGGAAGAGCACTTAACACATATAGTGCAAGCACTCAAAATATTGGAAGAAAATCAATTATACACAAAGAGATCAAAGTGTTTCTTTGGTAAGCAAGAAATTGAATATCTTGGACATATTGTCTCCAAGGAAGGAGTTAAAGTAGACCCCCAAAAAATTGAAGATGTGGAAAATTCTAAAAACTCTAAAAGGGTTGCATGGGTTCTTAATATTAACGGGCTATTATCAAAAATTTGTTAAATATTATGGGAAAATAGCAGCACCCTTAACAACCCTACTTAAAAAGAATGCCTTCATATGGTCTCCAAAACCAAATGAAGCGTTCATGACTTTGAAAAATGCCATGTGTACCACCCTCATCCTAGCTATGCCATATTTTTCCCAACCATTCATTATTGAAAGTGATGCTTTCAGATTGGGAATGGGAGCAGTGCTCATGCAAAATGAGAAGCCCTTAGCCTTTACTAGTAAAGCATTTTTCAAAAAGAATTTAGCACATTCCACTTATGAAAAGAAATGTTAGATATGGTCCATGCTATCCAACATTGGAGACCATACCTTATTGGAAAACATTTCATTATCTGCACCGACCACCATAGCCTAAAATACCTTCTTGAACAATGGATAACCACTCCATAATAGTAAAAGTGGGTAACAAAACTATTAGGCTATGATTATGAAATCATCTACAAAAAAGGGAAAGATAACATGGTTGCGGATGCACTTTCCAGAAATTTCAAAGAAACTTCACAATTACATGCTTTTTCCTGCCCCATCCCTACGTGGATCGAAAAATTCAAGGAGGAATGGTATGCGAACCATACTATACACACCATAATTCAATCGCTACAACAAAATCCCATGAGTAAACCCCACTACTCTTGGCAAGGTAACATGCTCCGTTACAAAGAACGTCTGGTCCTATCACCTACATCAGTTTATTGTACAAAGCTTCTACATGAGCTACACGCTACACCTATTGTAGGCCACTCTGGATTCCTAAAAATGTGCAAAAGAGTGACTAAATCATTTTATTGGTGAGGGATGAAAAATGATATCAAGAATTTCGTCAATGAATGTGAAACATGCCAAAGAAATAAAGGTGAAATAGTGGCAACACCGGGCCTTCTTCAACCTCTACCCATACCAACCAGGACATGGGAGGATATTTCAATGGATTTCATTGAAGGTCTTCCAAAATTCATAGGAAAAATGATGATCCTAGTGGTGGTAGATCGTTTATCTAAATATGCCCATTTTTTTCTAGTAGCTCAACCCTATATCACTAGTACTATTGCTCAAATCTTCCTTGACAATATTTTTAAGTTACATGGCATACCTTATACTATCGTTAGTGATCGTGATCCCAATTTCACTAGTAATTTTTGGAATAATTATTTCAAATCCAAGGTACGCAACTTCGGATGAGCTCCACTTACCACCCACAAACGGATGGTCAAACTAAAATTGTCAATACGTACTTAGAAATCTATCTTCGATTATTTATTTCCACCAAAACCCTTCATTGGGTTAAATGGATTCCACTAGCTGAATGGTGGTATAATACCACATATCACACAACCATAAAAATTACCCCTTTCAAAGCATTATATGGCCGATCACCCCCATATCTAACCTCTTATCTTCTAAGAAGTACAAAAGTACTAGTTGTAGAGATGGAGCTGGTCACTCGAGATAATATCATTCGCGCTCTAAAGGACAATCTACATATCTCTCAACACCACATGAAGCAACAAGCGGACCAACATCGAACTGAAAGGGTTTTTCAAGAAGGGGATATGGTATTTCTCTACCTCCAACCATATCGTCAAACTTCATTGAAAATAAAAGGGTCACAAAAATTAGCACCAAAATTTTATGGCCCTTATAAAATTCTACAGCGTATTGGACCTGTTGCATATAAAATTTAATTACCAGAATCTTCCAAAATCCATCCGGTATTTCATGTTTCTTGTCTTAAAGCCGTAATAGGCACTAACATCGTTACACAAACTCAACTTCCAGAATTTTCAGATAATGGAGCTCTCATGGTTGAACCAGAAGCTATCCTAGACCGACGTATGCGCCGTCTCCGTAATCGCACCATCACCAAGGTATTTATTCAATGGAAAGGTCTACCTCTAGAGGATGCTACGTGGGAGACGCTCCACCAGATTCAACAATAATTTTTGCAATTCCAGCTTTGAGGACAAAGCTTTTTTAAAGGAGAGTGGCATGTTAGGACCCTCCTAACGTAACTCTTAATTATATTATATATTATATTGTATTATAAAGGGACACATCCCTTCACCATTCACACATTTTAGATAGATGTAAATAAGACAAGGAGGATGCTCCAAAGATCATCCAAGAACATTAATTTATTATATTTTGGGTTTCTGCATTTCAATACAAACTGCGATTCTATTCAAACAACGATTATTTTCTGCATTCAATTCATATTTCAAGTTGTAGTTTCATAACAGAGGAGTGCTCATTAGCGCATAATAAAACATTTTTAATACATTAATGTGATATCCCACCCAACTATAACCTTGAGATAGGTTATGTGTGCTAACAAGGTGTAATGAGATGATGATGACTTGGAAGAGTAGATTGGTGTTGATGATAATGGGGTTTATGAAGGAATGATGATGAATAAAGATATGAATATGATGTATGAGGGTTCTGGATAGGTTGGCCAATGGGAATAGGATGGGTATGGATTGGTGGCGGTGTTGGAATAGAAACCACAAAATATTGTGATACCCAAGATAGACCATGGTTAACAAAAATGGGCTGAGTGGAAACAGGTTGAGGCTTAGGGTTGATCACCTAAAATTGTTGTTGAGCATTCTACTGCTTCTTAAGCAATTTGTTGAGATATTCCCATATCTCATGTATTTCCCTATTAGTGGTTTATGGAATGGATGTGGATGGGGTTGATGAGGTAGGTGGGGGGTAAGTTGCAATGGGAATCATAACTTTATGGGAGACACTAGATGGCATGGATGTGGGCACTTGTGAAGCAACATTAACATGTGCTTCATATAAGGGATTTTCATGGACTAAGGTATATGAGGATGGAATGGATATGCTTTGGGCACATGATGATTGGGGTATGGAAAAATGTTGGGAAGGTTTAACAGATACCTCAAAAAGAGGGTTATTGTACACTTGGGTAAAGCTTGAAGGCTGGGAGGAGACAAGTTCCTACTGTAAATAAGGATCATGTCTAAGTGAGTTGGGGACTGACTCTAAGACATAGTAGATTTAAAAAGAGCTTCCACTTGTGCCATGTCTATATGGGTGATGTGATGGTCAATGGTTGGTGAAGATGACTCAATTTGGGGTATGGCCATATGAAATGATGTGGATGACACAGTGTGTGAGGGACCTATAGACAAATATGAGTGACTGTCTTGTATCACACTAGGGGGATTAATCATGGAAGCGGTGGTGGAAGGTGATGATGAACACTCCATTGTTGAAGTGGTTTGATTGGTGGATATTTGATTCATTATTTTAGCTTGATTTCTTGTTAATACCATAAACTAATGAACCAAATATAAAATATGATCAAAATAAAATGCATAATCAAAAACTCACAAAATCAAACAAGCAATCCAATCCTATGTTTATGCAACAAAGTGTGTCTTACCTGGTTCTTTGATTATCTCGTGTTAATGTTTCTTTTTTTGGTTTTGTGTGTTTCAATGCACTAATATGAATTAAAATGGGTGAAAACTATGGCTTGGATGGGCAATGAGATTCTTACTGGTGATAAAATCTAGTAAGTTTACTCAAGGGTATCCTAAAGTGTCTAAGGGTAAATATTGGTGGATGGAGATGAAACCCACCATCACCAGATCTCAAGCAATGGTTGATGATGAAATCCAACACATTATTATTAAAAATGATACGTGCAATGTGTGATTCCCTTTAATATTTCTAGTTTGTTATGGTATACATACAATATAAAAAATAACTGATTTCACTAGTCTAAATTAGAATCCAACATAAGAAATATTGATTTTCCCAAAATAAGTAGAGTACATTGCTTAAGACCGCTCTCTGAACAAAGGAGGGTTTGTCTAGTATTCCACATTGAATCACCGAACGAGGGGGTACTTATAGTATACTAATTATATTCCTAATTAGACCAAAAAAAGAAGAAATTCCTAACCCTAAAATGCATAACATTTCATGCAATTAACAGTTCATATGAAAACAAAAATGCAGGGTTTTAATTACAGCACACCAGAAAACAATTGAATTTTAATTGGAAATGTGAAATTTGTGATTAATTGTGGATGCAACAATGGAAGAAAAGAACTATTATAATGCCTAAAAATACAGATTAAAATGTCTGATTTTGATAGATTATTAATGATGTTCTTTTTAGCCATAAATCTATAAAAAACATGAAAATACGTAAAATAGAGAAGTTAGGGTTTTGAGGTAGACTTACAGATAAACCTATGTATTGTTCCTCCTATCTATGAAACACACTTAGGTGCATGTGAAACACACTTGGATTCCTATGAAATGCACCTTGGTACTTCTTGAATATCCCACGAGCGCCAAAAGGTGTCTGCGCACCTTTTGCAACTTCTGTAACTCCTCAAAAATTGGTTCTGCAAAATTTGTGCGACTAATTTTTTTGAAAATTTTGCAAGACAAAATACAAAAAGCAATGAATTAATGACAACATAATCAACATAAATAACCCATTATGGGTCCCACTATGATCATCATTTGTATATGCAAAATCGAACAACACCAAACAATGTACTTAAATAAATGAATGAATAAAGTAGAATAAACACAGATGATTGCACATAAATAAACTTTTATTCTTATTTCCTGGTGGATTTATGATAATATAGCCAAGTGTACCCCAGATAGGGGTTTTACAATGTTTTATTATCCAATATAATAATTTCAATATGCTAGGGTTCTTCGAAACCCTAGCTAACAAATAAGGGTGGTGTCTTCACGCTCGACTTGATCTCAATAGTAAGGTGAGTGGGCTTACGATATCCATAGGCTGGACCACTCAAGTGCTTCAACAACTTCCAATGAACTTGATCTCTAAACCTACAAACAACAAACAACAAACAATAACATAAGGTCAATAATATCTTTGAGGGCTCCACTATGTGAGGCCCTTAATAAAAAAACTACTAACCCTAGTTGCATAAATGAAGTTATAAACAGATCTAAAGAATAAAAATACTTGCAATAAATAAATTACAATGTCACATTAATTTTTTATTCTCTGTTCTTCGTCATTGTCACAGATGCCCTAACGACACCTGAGGGATCGCTAGACTGCAAAACTAGGGTTATGAACACCCACGGGTGCTCAGTGATGGCAAGAGGTACCCAGAGGCACTCAGTGATGGTAGGGAAGCACCTAGAGGCGCTCAGTAATAGCAGGAGGTACCCAGAGGCACTCGGTAATTTAGGAGGCATCCAAAGGCACTCAAGGAACTCGAAGGGGCGTTCTGAGTACTAAAGCAAAATCTATAGAAGCAAATTTGATTCGGATGAGGTGGACAACGATAGAACTCGAACTTAAAAAACCTAAGGTTTAGGAAATTTTTTGTTAGGGGTTGAGTCATCAAAATGACTCCTCTTTATAATATATCCTAGGGCACATTAGGGTTTCAATGACACAATTTATGTGGTCAATATTAAAACATGATGGAGGGTGGAGATTAAATTTGGGTATGTGGCATGGATTAAGGCATATGAGTGGCTGGGATTAAATCATGATGGATGGCTAGGATTAATTCATATAAATATATATATATATATATATATATATATTTATTAAATATATATAAATAAAATATATAAAATATTATTATTTAAATATATATTAAACAAATATATATAAATATATATAAATAGTGGGTAAATGTGGCGAGAAGTTGTGGATGGATGACAAGTTATATTTTGGTGTCTATAGTTATCTCAAGCCATAAAGAGTATCATTATTACCACCATAGGAAGTAAGACATCACCATCACAAGATATTACCACCATAAAGAGTGTCGTTATCTCAAGCCTCATCGTCTTGTGCAATGGGATATTATCGTTCGAAGAGAATTATTAGGTGAAGTAAATACAACTATTGTATTGTAAATTTTTGTCACAAATATTGTCATATTAAAAAATCCTCATCTTGAACCTTACTATCTCATGTAAGATAATATTGTCATCTCATTAGGTTATTAACTTATAAGTTGTCATCATAAAGTCTCTTGGAAGTATTATCATGGAAAGTATTGTCGTATAGTGCATGCCATATTTGAAGTATCATTGTGAAAAGTGCCATTGTGCAAGATGTAGTTGTAAAGAGTGACATCTTAAGGAAGCCATCGAAGCAAGAAACTATCTAGTAGTGCAATCAAGACTAAAAATTTGTGGTTGTCGATATGTATTTTCTATCATATGCTTGTTGTCACCTAGAATGCTATCTAAGAGCATTTATGGAGTGAATCGTCTATAGGTAAGTCATTTAAGAACATTATAGACTAAGGACTAAATCCTGAATATATTATTTACAAGATGTGAGTTAGACCAAAAAAAAAACTTACACTATGGGAGAATGAACCATGGATTCTTTACTGCTAGAGGAGGTTGTTGTGTAGTTGACCCCCTCTATTTAGTCTATATTATTTGATATTATAGCAGGTTTGTGATACGTATTAGAGGAATATGACACAAAAATTAATATGAATACCATGTGGTTTGGGATCTTGACCAATGAATATAGTAGAAATTATAAGAGGAATTACCATCAGGTTAGATGCGATTAAGACTTCCTAAAGGAGAGGCATTCATCTTGAGGAGATTAGTGATAGTGAAGAGGAGGAAACTAGTCACACGAAAGCTCGACATGAAGAGCAAGGAGAAGAACCAAAGAAATGATTGATTCAAAAAATCTCAAGTATGGGAAGTAAAACAAATATGGATACTCCTAATTTTAATAGAAGTTTAAACCCAAAAAAGTTGATTGATTGGATAATAGACATGGAGAGATTATTTGATTATGAATATAAGAAGGATCCAAAGTGAGTAAAATTTTCTTGTATGTGGTTGAAAGGATATGTTTCAATTCGGTGGGATCATGTCCAAATAAAAATATAATGAAAAGGTAAGGATAGAATCCAAACATAGGAAAATTTTATAGCCAAATCAAAATCAAAATTTCTACTTGTTGATTATCAAATTGGGTTGTTTAGAATAATATAAAACCTTAAGCAAAAGGAGTTGTGAGTGAAAGGGTATACAAAAGAATTCTATATATTGACCATAAGAGTCAAAATTATTAAATATGATGAAGAAAAAGTGGTAAGATATATAAATGACCTAAGGTTATCCATACAAGATAAAATTGGTTTGCATTAAATTAGAATAGTTGAGGAGGCATATCAATATCATTCAAAGCAGAAGAAAATTTGAATTGCAAGAAACAAAACAAATATAGAGAAAAATGACAATTTTTTAGAGGAAGAGAACAACAAAATAGTGGTAAAGGTCAACATATGCAAGAAGAAACTAGTACTTCTCAAAAGCGATTTCAATCAAAGTACCTAGGAAAAGGATGAATAGTCAAGAGGACAAGGTGTATTTGGTAGAGGAAGAAGATATTGTTTTACTGGAAAGTGTTATAGGTGCTTAGAAGAAGGATAGAGCATATGAGTGTCCTCAAGTACATCAAACCAATGGGTGTGGAAAGGAAGCCTATAACCAAATTACACAAGTAGATGAAGAGAGTATTGCTTTACCAAAGTACATGGAGGAAATGGAACAAGGAGACTTGTTTATGATGAAGAGGCATTGTTAAAACCTACAATGGAGGTGCATGAACCTAAAAAACAAATCATCATATTAATAACAATTTATAAATTTAGAGGGAAATGTTGCAAGGTAATTCTGGATAGTGGAAGTACAAATAATCTAGTGTCTACAAAGATTATAGAAAAGCTTAGGTTACAAATGATTGAACACCCAAATACATATAGAGTCTCATGGTTATAAAAGAGGCATCAAATTTTGGTAAATAAATAGTGTATGATGAACTTTCAAATTAATTGTTACAAGGATGAGATACTACATGTGGTGTTATGCCTATAGATGATTGTCATGTTTTTTTGGGAAGGCCATGTTAGTTTGAGAGGAAGGCAGTGCATGATGGTGGTATGAACACCTACACTATTGAGAAATATAACAAGAGATACACATTAAATTCATTAAAGGAAAAAGGAAAATAAGTGAACAACAGTCTTAAAATATGCTTGAGTACAAAAAAAAAAATCTTGAAGGGCTACGAGACCAAGTTGAAGGGATAAAAGGTAGTGTTGAGAGAAGTTATAAAAAAACTAGAGGAAAAGGTGAAAATAAGCAAGAGGATAAGCATGAGAAAAATACAATTGCCTTAGGACTCTAGTAGTAACGATGATGAAGATGACGATGTAGTGATTCCTATTGTAGATAACGAGAAAGACAAACAAAAGGACAAATAAATAGAAGAGGAATATGAACCTCATCAGGTCATTAATGGATACACTAAAGGCTATATTGTCAAAGAAATAAATGAGGATGAAGAATATGGTTGCTTTGAAAGGCACACCAAAGGTTTTGGTTATAAGATAATGAGAAGAATTAGGTATACTATAAAATTATTAAGAATATATGGGCAAGGTGTAAAATTACCCTTAATGCCATAAATAAGGCCATTGAATGAAGGCCTTGGATATATGTGTCAACCAATAAGTGGTGAGATTAGATTTGTGAGAAGGGAGATTAGTACAGGGGATGAATATCCTAAGATGGATTGTTTTAGTTAGTGTGGAAGATCTGGACATGTACCAACTAGGTTTTAGAATCTATATTCTCGTGGTATTTGTAGAGGATATGATCACTTCAATAGAAGGTGTTGGCACCAAGCGAAAGTAGTTAGAAAAATATATGTTGATTGTGGTTATATGGACATAATGTAATGGGCGAAAGTGAAACAAATGTTGAGTGCATTATATAATAGGAGGTTTTATTATCAAAGGAAAGAAAGCAGAAGACATAAAAGGTGGTCATGTGAAGAAATCCAAGCTATAATGGTAGTAGCTTGGAAGAGCAATTTGTGTTCATGATTTGAATCTTGTGAAACATTTCATCTTACTTGAGGAGTATGATGTGGGACCATCCAAATGATTATAGGTAAGATAATTGCCAACTGCATGTAACTTCTACTTACATGTATAAAAACCCTTCATGTAGGAAGAGGAACATGAAATCAACAAGAGAAAGAGTGGCAGACAGGGAGAGAGAAGAGAAAGAGGAAGATAAATCAATAAGAGGTTGAAGAAGAGGGATTAATAGAGAAGCCAAAAAATATAGAGGAGAAGAGAAGAGGAAAAAAATGAACAAGCATGGAATAGAGTATGAGAATCATACACGGGCAATATGAATGTAGCATAGTGATGTTGTACGGTGATATCCCATGATTGAAATTATTATTTTGTACAAGTCATATAGGTATATCAATAATTTAATTACATTATTTTTTCTTAATTCATTATGTTTCAATGATGAATGTTCTATGTCCTTACAATTGTATGTTGTGGAATACATAGAATGGCACATGCAAGATTACAAGTGAGGACTAGGGGATTATTGTAGTTTAAATGTAGATTTTGTCCTATAATATACTATCAAGTTGAGAGTAATTTGGAAAGAAACTGTCTAGAGAAGCCAACAAATATAGAGGAGAAGAGAAGAGGAAAAAAATGAACAAGCATGGAATAGAGTATGAGAATCATACACGGGCAATATGAATGTAGCATAGTGATGTTGTACGGTGATATCCCATGATTGAAATTATTATTTTGTACAAGTCATATAGGTATATCAATAATTTAATTACATTTTTTTTTCTTAATTCATTATGTTTCAATGATGAATGTTCTATGTCCTTACAATTGTATGTTGTGGAATATATAGAATGGCACATGCAAGATTACAAGTGAGGACTAGGGGATTATTGTAGTTTAAATGTAGATTTCGTCCTATAATATACTATCAAGTTGAGAGTAATTTGGAAAGAAACTGTCTAGTGAAGCATTGTTTAGTGTCGTGTTGTCTTGAAGAGTGCCATCATGCCAAATACCACCAAATAGAACCACCATCCTGAGACATTTTTGTCTTGGGTATCACCATATTGTGTAATAAAATATTACCATTATCGCCAAAGGACGTTGTCATAAGGGAGTAAGACATCACCATAACAAGAACTTACCAAAATAAAAAGTTTCACCGTCTTGAGCTTTGTCATCATATGCAATGGGATATTACCATCCAAAGGGAACCATCAAGTGAAGTAAAGATAAATATCATCTTGAAATTTATCATCACAAATAGTATCATCTTCATAAATCCTCATCTTGAACCTGACCGTCTCATGCAAGGGAATATTGTCATCTTGTTAGGTTAAATTAGGAATTATCATCATGAAGTCTCTTGGAAGTGTTGGCATGGCAAGTGATATAATATAGTACATGTCATTTGGGAAGTGTCAATATGGAAAGTGCTATTATGTGAGATGTGGTCATGAAGCATGGCATCATAAGGGAGTCATCGAAAGGAAGCCGTAAAAGCAAGAAGTCATCTAGTAGTGCAATCAAGACTGAATACTTATGGTTTTCAACATATGTTTGTAATCATTTGCTTACCATCACTTGGACTATCATCTAAGAGCAAATTTGAAAGGAACTGTCTATAGGTAAGTCATCTAAGAATCTTGTTGACTAAGGAATAAAGTCTGAATGTACCATGTAGAGCATGTGAATAAGACCAAAATCAAATATTACACTATGGGGAGAGTGAACCATGAATTATTTGCTCCTAGGGGAGGTTGTTGTCCAGTTGACCCCCTCCGTCTAGTTTGCATCACTAGCCCATATACATTATCCAAAACTCAATATTAATAGTGACAAATCCCACATAAGTAAAATCAAGGGGAAGTATTGGACCTTTAATCCTTCTATCCTATTGATAATAAGTTTAAAAAGTGATTGGACTCATAAATCACTCAAGTATTATAACACATGCACACACTACACTAAAGAGAACTAATATTAAAATAGAACAAAATTATATACTATTGAAAATAGTAACTTGTATAAGAAGAAGAAAACCATAATGGACCAAATAGATACGAAGAGAGATACTCCCCCCAAAATATCACAACTTTATGTTAATAGGGGTGAGGAATCCCACCCAAGCGAGACTAAGGAGAGGGATTGTAGCTCTAAGCCTATTATCCCTTTGCCAAAGAGTTTGGAAAGTGATGGGGCTCATAAACTGTTCAAGTACCACCACTAAATCAATGCAAGATGGTGGGTATCATAAACCACTAAGCCCCACAAATGCATGCACACTACACAAACTAAGGAGAATAAGTATTAAAGTGAAACTAAACTCTACTGAAAACTACATTAACTAAGAAGAACAAGTATTAAACTTGAGAAAAATTCTATCCAAAACTACTAACTAAAGAGAACAAGAATTAAATTAGGATGGAATTCTATCAAAATTCCATCTTAGAATATGCCACTGACATAGACCATACCCCCACACAAACATGCACATAAATTAGACTAAGGAGAATAATTACCCCTACACACAAACAAACACTACACTAAGGAGAACATGTTGTAAAGTAGAACACAATTTTATTGAAATTTCATAATAAAATATGCCATTGACATAATACAAACAAGTACCTCCACACACAAACAAACAAGTACTAAAGCATAATAAAATTCTCTCAAAATTCAATTATAAAATATGCCATTAACATAGACTCTCCCCTGCACACAAATGAATAGGTATTAAAGTGGAACACAATTATATCAAAATCAATCATAGAATATGCTACTAATATAGATTCTAATCCCACACACAATCATTCACACATTATATTAAGGAGAACAACTACCCCACACACAAATGCACACACTCTACTAACGAGAACAAGTATTAAAGCAAAATGAACTTTTATTAAAATTTAATCATAAAATATGTTACATACATAATTTTATTCTATTATAGTTCAATTATAGAATGGGTTATTGGTGTAACGACCGTCCTCTCATGATGAAGGAAGAAAATAAAAGAAATATTAAACTTACCTTTTTATTGTGAAACATGGTACTGTTGATGATCCTTGTGAGTGCAGGATAGTGGCAGAATGACAAGAAAAGAAGTCAGTCAATAGGGAAAAAGGGTAAGAAAGGGAAGTGATGATTCGTCTCGCGAGTACATGGATGCTCATACACCTGCATTTCATGTAGAATTTTGATTTATTATATGTGTGTGTGTGTTCATTTTGAAGAAGTAATTGTTTTGATTGATAAAGAGTAGAATGTGCTTATGTTTTGTATGGCGATGATGATGGGAGCCACCTTATTTTTCTTTAAGTTTTTCATATGATTTCTGATCAAAGGTATAAGAATAGATATATATGAATATATATACATATTTTTTTTTTTTTTTTTTTTTTTTATATGCATAGGACAAGGATGGAACCATTTTACACATGAGTTTACAAATGTATCTTGGCTAGCGTGTCCTTGCGTGGTTGTTTTTAAAACATCAATTTATTGGTATTAGTAATGAGATTACTGGCAATGCCGAGGTGTGTTAATTATTTTCATAGATATCTTGTTCTATGAAATATATATGTATCTAAGTATTTACCTATGATGAAAGAACTATTTTGATTTAAATTATAACAAGATTCAGAGTGGAGGGATATGGTCGGATCGTGCGTAACCAAACAAGGTGGCATCATGATAGTTTAAACCCCTCTCCATACCTGACGTCTAAGAATATGGGGAAAAGGAAAATGCTCGAGGTAAAAGAGGAGGAAAAGGGACACATAAAATATTATTATTAATATAATTTTGGTTACGAAGAGAAAACAAGGAGCTTGGAAAAGTAGAACAATAGGCATGGAACTAGAAGGAGCCAGGAGAAACTTTGGGTGAGCTTCATTTCTAGGTGGATTCTTTTGTGTGAAAAGCTTATTGTCCTATAAATGTTCCTTTATTTTGTAAAAATTGAACATGTTGTATGTAACCTTGGGTGTTGTTTGCAAACGTAGAGGATAAGACTACATGTTGTGGTTATTATATTACTAAAAAAAAAGGAAACTCTTTCTATTGTCTTGTGTTTGGATAGGAAAGGAAAAGATAAATGAATTCCTAGATATGAACATGAAGAATGATATGCTGGTTGAAACTGAGTGTAAATGTTTCTTGGAAAGCATGCATGGATGACAAGTATTGTCTAGAAATAGTAGGCAATAAGGTCTAAAAATTTGAATGCATTATTTGGTTGCAGTGTGAAATTATTGTGTAGTTGTTTGTTTATATAATTGTTGCACCTAGGATTGCATTCATTTAATATGAGCCGAGATCTGATCCCACCAAGTTTGTAAACCATATTTTTCCTTGAGCTGGTTGTGGCTAGGATCCGGATGGCGACCAAGGAGGTGGATGGTAGGGTAGAAGTCGAAAGGGATCTGTGATGCCCATGCTAGATTTTAAAATATCTCCTATAAACTTTAAGTGAGTTGTTACTGTGTAACAATGGCTGGAAAATGTAAACTTCTGCATATATGAATAGTGTTGTGATGTTGCTAATTCATGTAGAAATATTTGGGTAAGCGTCTGGTCACATAGGGACTGAGTAGTATGGGATTTTACATCCTGTTTGAGAAGACCACCTTGGTGATCTTCAGAAAGAACTGATTATGTATTATATTTTTGAATATAGATTGTAAAGCCTAGAGTCAAATGATGTACATCTCTTTCTACAAAAGTATTCATGAATTATAAAATGGGTTTAAGTATGGCGCTAAATGTATGCTTTGGTTGTCAATGAAAAACCTTTGGTTTGTTGTATAAAATAAAGACATGTTTGCTTTCGATGAGTCTCATTAAACATTATTATTCTCTCCTAATGGGAATGAAAATTAATTCAGTTACGCTTTGGAAGTATTAACTTGGTAATAGCGTATAGATTTGGGTATCTTGTAGAGTAACCATGGTAATCTATGACTGATTGATTAAGATAGTGCAAACCCTGTCTTACAAAAAGAACATTGTTTGTGATTTTGCATTTATCTCTTTGGTTGAGAAGAATTAAGCAACTTAATTATTTAAAAGAATTTAAGTACCCTCGTGGATAGAAAAGACTCTTAGCCAATGTGGGGAAAGTCTGAAATCAACCTGTGCCATTGGTCGAAAAATAATCTCAGTACTTAAACTAATGTGTTTTTGGTTAATGTTGGTTTGTATGGTTTGGAAATATGGTATTTAATCCTTAAGGCAATAAATGGTTTATCAATTTATATAATTTTGACAATGATAAGTCTTGTTGAAAATGATTCCTTTGCTTGAAGAAAAGAATTGTGTGATAGCAAAAAGTTCTTTGATTTGCTTTGTAAACAATTTCTTGTGATTCATTGTGGAATTTAGCTAGTGAATGGAAACTCATAGGTTGCAAGATTTATAACCTTGAGGTCTTAAAGGTAAAGTGAAATAGTAACATGAGCTCTAATTGTTCTAATGGAAATTATTACTTTTAGTAAATCAATAATATTTCTACCATGATAGAAGGCAAAGCTAAACCTTTAGTTTTAAGGTTAAATCTTCATTGTTTACCTTTAGACCCTTGGTAGAGTGAACTATTTATAAGTAAACACTATACTTTAAACCAAAATTTAGAATGCTCTACCTTACCTTAAAACCATGCATCGAGATTGAAGGATGTTTTGGAAACAAAATAAAACCCAATATGTTGTGGTGCGGGAAGGCACACAACAAGCACGGGAATGGTCGATGGATTGATAGAATTGGTCAGAATATGTGATTGGATCAAATCCTTTAACGAGAAGGTGGTATGGGATGCCATATCCAGATCATTACTCATTAGTACTATGATAGATCCTGCACGTAGGTAACTTCGCTAGATTAGCCTCGACGTTTGGTATGGGATAAACGAACGAGAGTTACTTTGAGTATGTGTGATTAAGACCAAGGCCAGTGAATTGGCAAGGCTCTATCTGACTCCGAGAAAAAGGGATAATCAGATAGTCACGAGGTATATTTATGCTAGAACCCTTACATCCAATAATAGAACATGTTCAACAGAAGTCAAGGGTTTAGAATGTAAAGGGATGGGGAAATAAGCATCCACCCATTAGGTGTTATGGGCCCTAATGGACAACCCCTATCATGGTTCGACCCTCATGCCATAAAATGAGGATGTTAAATGATATTTTCGACTCCACTAAATGGCACAATTATGGGATGTGGCCTATCTCATCCACTTGGATGACTGTCTACAATAGTCTTGAATCCAAAAGTTGGTGCAATATGTCATACTATATAAAGAATATCATAATGATATATTGGGTAAAACAATTCCTACTTGGTACCTTTGAGGTAAAACCTTTAGCAAACTATAGGTTGAAAAAAAAACTTTAACCTTCATGCTAATCTTGTTTGTTTGAGTAGAGCAACCAAGTGAGTAGACTTGGGTTGTTACATATGGTATCAAAGCAGACTTGATCTTAAGTTGTAGACTCTAAATGTAAAAAAAAATAGTTGTTATAAACTAATGCAATACCTCTTTCACTTACAGGTTGAGATGGCACAAATGTTAAGAGGTGGATCCTCGAGAAACCCTGTGGGAGGCAGAGAGGAGGAAACCACTGAAAGACTTGTAAGGGGACCAAGAATGAATATGAGAAAAGAAGGTCCTCAATGTGAAATAAGAATGAAAGGTTTGAATGAACCACCTCCAAATGAACTAGAAAGAGGAGGAGAAAGCCTTGCAAAGGTTGTGAAATTGCTACAAACCCAAATGGAGTAGCAAAGGGAAGAGATGGCCCAATAAAAAATACATATGGCCCAACAACAAGAGTTCATTGCCCAAAAACAATGGGTAATAGAAAACTTAATAGGGGAAAGAGGAACTAGATTGGATAGGGTAGGGGATGTACCTAGGGAACTTGAGAGATCCAATGCTGGAAGGGCTAGGGTAAGTAAAGAATTGGACAGGAACCTAAAAAAGGTTGTGATCTCTAAGTTTAATGGGAAGGGCGATGGTGAGTCAACTGAGAATTGGTTAAGTGAATTGGAGTCCTACTTCTCTTTAGTGGTCCTATCCTCTGAATCTAAGACTACTTTGGCAGTTATGAATATGATGGAAGTAGCCTTGGATTGGTGGAAATATTATAAGAAAGGGCATGCAGTAGAAGCTGCTGACCTCAAATGGGAGGAATTTATCAAAGATGAGATAGATTCTTGAAAAAATAGTATTATATGGAAAAGTTTGGTGAATTCTCAAATTTGTGATAGGAAAGCATAATAATATGAGAATACCACCAAAATTTTATACAACTATTAAAGTATGCATCTCAATATGAGAGTAATGAGGAGATGAAGACTCAAAAATTCATTCTAGGATTACATCCTAGAATCATGACTATAGTAAATATGCACAATCCTATCAATATACCTATTGCTTTTGATTTGGCAAGAAAAGAGGAAGCCAATCAGGAAATAAGAAAAGCATATTTCAATTACCAAAAGCTATCTAAAAAGGAAAAGGATGAACTCTGAAAGTGGAAAAGTGTTGGATTTATGAAATGGGAGAAGGAACAAAATAAGAAACCCAAAGGAGGAGATCAGAACAAGCAAAGTGGAAAAAATAAACTTAATTACCAAAGTGGTAAGCACAAAAAATATGCAAAGGAGTTTCCAAGAAGGTAGGACCAGAAGTCAACAAGTCAAGAAAGGGCTAGGGAAACTACTTTTGTGAATATAAATGAGAATGATAATAGGGGAAGTAGAGCTCCACCAACTGGATGTTATGTGTGTAAAGGAGCTCACTACACTAGTAAATGTCCCCATAGAGTTGATCTGCCACCAAAGGTTCTAGAGGAAGCTAACCATAGGATCTATGCCACCACAGGTAGTTCTGAACTCCATGGTCAAATTACTCCTTTCTTACTAAATGGCAAGATCTTTGATAAGAATGTAAAATTTTTTATTGATAGTGGGTCAACAGATAGCTTTATCTCATCTAGAATAGTGAGGGATTTGCCTGTTAGACCTAGATTTTTGGCTAAAATTTGGAAGGTAGAGTATGGCTCAGGGTAAACCTACCATGTTGACCAATGCCTATTTGATCCCCACATCTTCTTACCACAAGGAAAAACCAATTGGCATCTGTATGTGGCACCTTTACATGCATTTGATATCATCCTAGGAGTGGATTGGTTGAAAGCGCATAAGGCTCTTCTAAATTTTGAAGAGAGATGGGTGGAATTTTTGGATGAATCTAATCAAAGGATTAGAGTTAATTGTGGTCGAAAAGAAGTTAAACCATATTTATTGACCACAATGTAGATTAAAAAGGTTTTTAAGAGGAAGGGTATGATTTTCATAGTCAAGATGAATGAAAAAGAAGAGACTGAAAAAGAATCAAATCTATTTCAGCAATATTCGGTATTGGAAGCATTCAAGGATGTATTTCCTGAGGATCTACCGGGATTACCACCTCAGAGGGAATTTGATTTCTCAATAGAGTTGTTACCAGGTGCTACACCAATTGCAAGATCACCATATAGAATGACACCCATAGAGTTGTAGGAGCTTAAAACACAACTTCAGGATTTGCTAGAAAAAGGTCTAATCAAGCCTAGTGTGTCACCTTGGGGAGCTCCTATTTTATTTGTTAAAAATAAATATGGTACTTTAAGAATGTGCATAGATTACCGAATGCTGAATAAAGTTACTATCAAGAATAGATACTCTCTACCAAGAATTGATGACTTGTTTGATCAATTAAAAGGAGCAACCATCTTTTCTAAAATAGACTTGAGATCTGGTTATCATCAGTTAAGGATTCGGGAGGAAGACACTTCTAAAATAACATTTAGAACAAGGTATGGATATTTTGAGTTTACTATCCTACCATTTGGGCTAACTAATGCTCCAACCACATTCATGAACCTCATGAATAGCATTTTCAGAGATCAGTTGGATCGATTTGTACTTGTATTTTTGGATGATATATTGATCTACTCCAAGAGTAAAGAGGAGCATGATCAACACATGAGAACTATGCTAGAGATTCTTAGAAGGAATCAATTGTATGGAAAGTTATCCAAATGTGAGTTTTATACCCCACAAGTACAATATCTTGGGCATATTATTTCTACTATGGGGATTGTAGTGGATCCAAAGAAGATTGAAGCAATTATTGATTGGCCAACACCTACTAATATTTCAGAGGTGCAAAGCTTTATGGGAATTGCAGGATATTATAGGTGATTTGTCAAGGGGTTTTCAAAAATTGCTCAACCCATTACAAACCTTCAAATAAAATGGAAAATCTTCAAATGGACATAGCAGTGTGAGGAGGCTTTTCAGATTTTGAAAGAAAGGTTGACAACGACACTGATCCTACAATTGCTTGATCCTAGCAAATAGTTTACAGTTTGTATTGATGCATCAATTGAAGGGTTAGGAGGGGTCTTGACTCAAGATGATGTGGTTATTGCCTATGAATCCATAAAACTTAAGAGGCACGAGGTTAATTACACCACTCATGATCTAGAGTTGGTAGCGGTGGTACATGCCCTAAAAATTTGGTAGCACTATTTGTTGGGAAAACCTTTTGAATTAAAAATAGACCACCAGAGTCTGAGGTATATATTTACCCAACCATTATTAAATGCTAAACAATGCCATTGGATGGAATTCTTAATGGAATACGACTTCGACATTGAATACATTAAGGGAAAATAAAATAAGGTTGCCGATGCTCTAAGTAGGAGAGGACGTATTACCACAATGACAAAATGCCAATATGATATGTTGGATCAAATTAAAATATGGCAAGGAAAGGATGAGTTCTATCAATCTTGTGTAGAACAAATTGAGCAAGAATTTGGCAAGGATGCATATTTCGTTGTCAAAAGTGATCTACTATTTTTCAGGAATAGATTGGTAGTCCCTGATTTGGGAGGATTGAGAGAAAAAATCCTTAAGGAGGCTCATAATACTCCATATTCTGCACACCCAGGAGGGGCAAAGATGCATGAAAATTTGAAAAAATATTATTATTGGCCAGGAATGAAGAAAGATATTATTAATTATGTGGAAAAGTATTTGGAATGCTAGAGAGTGAAAGCAGAACACCTGCATCTAATTGGAAAGCTATATCCACATGAGATACCCACACAAAAGTGGCAAGTAATATCAATGGATTTTATAGTGGGTTTGCCTAAAACAAGATTCAGGCATGATGCAATTCTAGTAATTATGGATAAATTAACTAAGGTTGCACATTTTATACCAAGAAATATGCAAGATGATGCGATCACCATAGCTAGTAAGTTTACCAAGGAAGTGGTAAGACTGCATAATTTTCTAGAAGTTATAATCTCTGATAGAGATTCTCATTTCACTTCTAAATTTTGGCAAGTACTGCATCAGGTGTTGGGAACCAAATTGAATATCAATACTACTTATCACCTAGAGACAGATGGTTAGACTGAAAGGGTTAATCAAGTGCTTGAGGATATGCTAAGGATGTATTGCATGGATCAACACGCAAAGTGGGAAGACTATTTATTTCTAGTGGAATTTGCGTACAATAATAGTTATCATGCATCGCTAGGAATGGCACCATTTGAAGCTCTATATGGGTGACGGTGCAGAATTCCCTTATCTTGGGATAATTTGGAGGATCGGGTAGTGATCAGACCAAAAATGGTAAAAGTAATGGAGGAGCAATTAAAGAAAATTTAGCTGAGGTTGAAAGAGGTCGTAGATCACCAGAAGAGCTACGCGGACCTCAAAAGATCATCGAGGGAATATTCTATGGGAGATAGAGTATTCTTAAGGGTGAAACCCACTAAGAGTTCTATCAAATCCTCCAAAATTGACTCTAGATATGTGGGGCCATTTGAGATAGTAGCTAAGATAAGCCCTGTAGCTTACAGACTAGCTCTACCACCCAACTTATCCAAAATCCATAATGTCTTTCATGTGTCCCTCTTTAGAAAATATATTTTTGACCCCACTCATGTGTTGGATGTTTCCAAATTGCAGATGATTAATCCCTTAAATATTGAGGTCCGACCTGTTCATCTACTTGGTTTTAGGACCAAGAATCTGAGGAAGAGAAGCATAGAATAATGTCGAGTCTAGTGGGACCACTACTCAGACAAAAATTCTACGTGGGAAGATGTAGCTGATATGCGTCAACAATTTCCTTATTTGTTTGAGTAGATAAAAGACTTTATTTTAGAACTTTTAACAAAAGTTACATGATATATGTATATATGGGAATGGAACTGGATGTTGAGTAGAGTAAGATATGTTTGTGGAATTCCTATATAGGATAGTTTGTAAATATTTTGCTTTGCTTCATGAAATATTTTGGAACATATGATGAAGTATGAATGATTGTTTCCTATGTTGACATAATCTATGGTGAGATAATATGCTAAATGAATGGAAATGTGATGTGATTTTATGATGATATCCTGTTGAAAATATTGAGGATCAAGTGGAAACAATTTGCTTGAATACTTTGATTTATGAAAGATGTGATTGTAATTCAATCATTGATTTCCTTGCATTAACTAGTTTAAAACACAGGGACTGTGTTTGTTTCTAGTGGGGGAGGATGTAACGACCCTCCTCTCACGATGAAGGAAGAAAATAAAAGAAATAATAAACTTACCTTTTTATTGTGAAACATGGTACTGTTGATGATCCTTGTGAGTGCAGGATAGTGGCAGAATGACAAGAAAAGAAGTCAGTCAGCAAGGAAAAAGGGTAAGAAAGGGAAGTGATGATTCGGCTCATGAGTACATGGATGCTCGCACACCTGCATTTCATGTAGAGTTTTGATTTATTATATGTGTGCATGTTCATTTTGAAGAAGTAATTGTTTTGATTGATAGAGAGTAGAATGTGCTTATGTTTTGTGTGGTGATGATGATGGGAGCCACCTTATTTTTCTTTAAGTTTTTCATATGATTTTTGATCAAAGGTATAAGAATAGATATATATGAATATATATACATATTTATATGCATAGGACAAGGAAGGAACCATTTTACACATGAGTTTACGAATGTATCTTGGCTAACGTGTCCTTGCGTGGTTGTTTTTTAAAAACATCAATTTATTGGTCTTAGTAATGAGATTATTTTCATAGCTATCTTGTTCTATGAAATATATATGTATCTAAGTATTTACCTTTGATGAAAGAATTGTTTTGATTTAAATTATAGCAAGATTTGGAGTGGAGGGATATGGTCGGATCGTGCGTAACCAAACAAGGTGGCGTCATGATAGTTTAAACCCCTCTCCATACCTGACATCCGAGAATATGGGGAAAAGGAAAATGCCCAAGGTAAAAGAGGAGGAAAAGGGATGCAGAAAATATTATTATGATTCTGGTTACAAAGAGAAAACAAGGAGCTTGGAAAAGAAGAATAGCAGGCATGGAACTAGAAGGAGCCAAGAGAAACTTTGGGTGAGCTTCATTTCTAGGTGGATTCTTTTGTGTGAAAATCTTATTGTCCTATAAATGTTCCTTTCTTTTGTAAAAATTGAACATGTTGTATGTAACCTTGGGTGTTGTTTGCAAACGTAGAGGATAAGACTGCATGTTGTGGTTATTATATTCTTTTAAAAAAAGAAACTCTTTTTGTTGTCGTGTTTGGATAGGAAAGGAAAAGATAAATGAATTCCTAGATCTAAATAGGAAGAATGATATGTTGGTTGAAACTGAGTGTAAACATTTCTTGGAAAGCATGCATGGATGACAAGTATTGTCTGGAAATAGTAGGCAATAAGGTCTAAAAATTTGAATGCATTATTTGGTTGTAGTGTGAAATTATTGTGTAGTTGTTTTTTATATAATTGTTGCACCTAGGATTGCATTCATTTAATATGAGCCAGGATCTGATCCCACCAAGTTTGTAAACCCATTTTTCCTTGAGCTAGCTGTGGTTGGGATCCGAATGACGACCAAGGAGGTGGATGGTCGGGTAGAAGCTGAAAGGGGATCTGTGATGCCCATGCTAGATTTTAAAATATCTCCAATAAAATTTAAGTGAGTTGTTACTATGTAACAATAGCTGGAAAATGTAAACTTCTACATATATGAATAGTGTTGTGATGTTGTTGATTCATGAAGAAATATTTGGGGAAACGTCTGGTCGCATAGGGACTGAGTAGTATGTGATTTTATGTCCTGTTTGAGAAGACCACCTTGGTGATCTTCAGAAAGAACTGATTATGTATTATATTTCTGAATATAGATTGTAAAGCCTGGAGTCAAATGATGTACATCTCTTTCTACAAAAGTATTCATGAATTATAAAATGGGTTTAAGTATGGCGCTAAATGTATGCTTTGGTTGTCAATAAAAAACCTTTGGTTTGCTGTATAAAATAAAGACATGTTTACTTTTGGTGAGTCTCATTAAACATTATTATTCTCTCCTAACGGGAATGAAAATTAATTCAGTTACGCTTTGGAAGTATTAACTTGGTAATAGCGTATAGATTTGGGTATCTTGCAGGGTAACCATGGTAATCTATGACTGATTGATTAAGATAGTGTAAACCCTGTCTTACAAAAAGAATGTTGTTTGTGATTTCACCTTTATCTCTTTGGTTGAACATAATTAAGCAACTTAATTATTTAAAAGAATTTAAGTACCCTCATGGATAGAAAAGACTCTTAGCCAATGTGGGGTAAGTCTGAAATCAACCTGTGCCGTTGGTCGAAAAAGAATCTCAATACTTAAACTAATGTGTTTTTGGTTAATGTTGGTTTGTATGGTTTGGAAATATGGTATTTAATCCTTAAGGCAATAAATGGTTTATCAATTTATATAATTTTGAAAATGATAAGTCTTGTTGAAAATGATTCCTTTGCTTGAAGAAAATAATTGTGTGATAGCAAAAAGTTCTTTGATTTTCTTTGTAAACAATTTCTTGTGATTCATTGTGGAATTTAGCTAGTGAACGAAAACTCATAGGTTGCAATATTTATAACCTTGAGGTCTTAAAGGTAAAGTGAAATAGTAACATGAGCTCTAATTGTTCTAATGGAAATTATTATTTTTAGTAAATCAATAATGTTTCTGCCATGATAGAAGGTAAAGCTAAACCTTTAGTTTTAAGGTTAAATATTCATTGTTTACCTTTAGACCCTTGGTAGAGTGAACTATTTATAAGTAAACACTATACTTTAAACCAGAAGTTAGAATGCTCTACCTTACCTTAAAACCATGCATCGAGATTGAAGGATGTTTTGGAAATAGAATAAAACCCAATATGTTGTGGTGCGGGAAGGCACACAACAAGCATGGGAATGGTCGATGGATTGATAAAATTGGTCAAAATATGTGATTTGGTCAAATCCTTTAATGAGAAGGTGGTATGGGATGCCATATCCAGATCATTACTCATTAGTACTATGATAGATCCCGTGCCTGGGTAACTTCGCTAGATTAGCCTCGATGTTTGGTATGGGATAAACGAATGAGAGTTACTTCGAGTATGTGTGATTAAGACCAAGGCCAATGAATTGGCAAGGCTCTATCTGACTCCGAGAAAAAGGGATAATCAGATAGTCACGAGGTATATTTATGCTAGAACCCTTACATCCAATAATAGAACATGTTCGACAGAAGTCGAGGGTTCAGAATGTATAGGGATGGGGAAATAAGCGTCCACCCATTAGGTGTTATGGGCCCTAATGGATAACCCCTACCGTGGTTTGACCCTCATGCCAAAAAATGAGGACGTTAAATGAGATTGTTGACTCCACTAAATGGCACAATTACGGGATGTGGCCTATCTCATCCACTTGGATGACTATCTGCAGTAGTCTTGAATCCAAAATTTGGTGCAATATGCCATACTATATAAAGAATGTCATAATGATATATTGGGTAAAACAATTCCTACTTGGTACCTTTGAGGTAAAACCTTTAGCAAACTGTAGGTTGAAAAAAAAACTTTAACCTTCATGCTAATCTTGTTTGTTTGAGTAGAGCAACCAAGTGAGTAGACTTGGGTTGTTACAATTGGCATAATACAAATAATTATCCCCCACACAAATGCACACTATATTAAGAAGAACATTACATCAAAAAGAACATATGTTAAGTTAGAACAATACTCAATTCTATTAAAATTTTATTACAAAATATATTATTGACATAGTAAAAATAAACCAAAAAAATATAATTGCAAGTTTACTACAGTGATAAGACTTTGACCTTTCTTTGTTTACTATAGTGATAAACTTACAACTTCATAGGTGAGCTACCAAACTTTGGGACTGCTTTAAATCTGACTGCTTTCAGTGTCTGCAATAATTCTTTCACCGGTCACATTCCTATCAACATTTGCAAGAATTAGAGCTCAGTACAGACTCTTGATTTTTCTGTGGGCAAATTTGTTGGGCCCTTGAGTGAAGGCTTGGCAGATTGTCAAGCACCGCAGGAATTTAATGCAAGGATACAACGGCCTTCATGGAACCCTTCCAAATGATATGTACAAAATATAATCTCTGAGACAGTTGTATCTGCATTTAATAAGTTTTCAGTCTTGTGAACGTTAACTTCCATTGTCTTGTAACCTTTAAGGGAATGTTGAAAGAGTAACTGTTAGGTGTGATTGTTTAGTGTATCTGTATTTCAATAAGTTTTCAGTGTTTGAGAATGTCAACCACTTTGTTTTGAGGTAATGCTAGCTAGGTCTGTGATATTATAGTGAGTTGATACTTGTTCAGGTATAGTGTAACATTAAAAAGATGTTGTTAGGGGTAATGTTAGGTGTTAGAGTGAGTTGATAAGATAGTGAGATGTTATTGAGAGGTTCCAGTTTTATTATTAATTTAGATTTACTTTTATAATAATAAAAGATAATTTAATTTTTTTTAATAATTATGTTTACATTTTATTTCTTTTAAGTTAAAATTATCAAGATAAAATGCTGAACATATAGTGCAAGTGTAGACATAACATATTTTGTTTTTCTGTAGTGGACGAGTAAGTGGACGAGTAAGGGGAGGTCCAAGGTTCAAACTGCTACCTGGGCGAGTGTGTGAGGGGGTAGGTGTATGTTAAATTTCCTATAATAAACATAGCTCTCTCTTTAAGAGGCGTGGAGGAATGTGTGAGGAGTGAGTGTGTGGTGGCTATGTGTTAAATTCCCTGTTGATAAACATAACTGACTTTAAAAGAAATCATAGTAAAAAAAATACTACTCAAATCTCTGCTTTGATCATAAAAATTTCTTACACTAATCAAATTAAAAAAAACAAAAAACATGTTTTGTTTTTTTAAGGTTGCATAGTTATACTATTCTATATAATTATAAGGACACCACTTTTCTTCCAAGATTAGTCCATCGACCATAAACTAAAACTGAAGTTGACGCTGTCACGCTCCTTCCAGGAGAGGCACATCATTATTATTATTTTTATTTATTTATTTTTTAATTTATTTTTTTGAGTAATATTAAGATACGAGGTTTTTGACCAAGAAATTTGTTTCTTCTTAGGGAAGCATATTATTATTATTATTATTATTATTATTATTATTATTATTATTTATTTATTTATTTTTTTGGTAATATTAAAATATGGGGGTTTTGACCAGGAATCTTTCAACCTGTTACAATAACTTCACCAAGGAGACACACCCACCCCTCGCATGCTCACCCACGCCACGGTTTGAACCTTGGACCTCCCGAAGAAGAACCAAAGCCCAAACCGTTGCCACCAAGGAGACACACACCCACCCCCTCACACGCTCACCCACACCACGGTTTGAACCTTGGACCTCTCGAAAAAGATCCAAAGCCCAAACCGTTGCGCTGCACCCCGGTGCAAAATTTATCTAATATTAAGAAGTGGGGGTTTTGACCAGGAATCCCCTACGGTTTGAACCTTGGACCTCCCGAAGAAGAGCCAAAGCCCAAACCGTTGCCACCAAGGAGACACACACCCACCCCCTCACACGTTCACCCATGCCACGGTTTGAACCTTGGACCTCCCAAAGAAGAGCCAAAACCCAAACCGTTGCGCCCCAGTGCAAAATTTATCTAATATTAAGAAGTGGGGGTTTTGACCAGGAATCCCCTAATTTGTTAGGACAACTCCACAAGAGAGTTTTCTTTTGGATTTTAATCCAATCGTATATCCGCTTTGTATGGCCGAGGTTCGTACTGTGGACCTCATGTTCAACAGGGCCAAGCTCGCCTTCTCCTCACCACTTGCACTACAAAGGCGGATGAGGCACATTATTATTATTACTGTGCTATGTTAATACTATTTATTATTATTATTATTATGCTATGTTAATACTATTTATTACCGTGTTATGTTAATATTATAATTGGAATTTGGTTTGATGTTAATATTATTTGTTGTGTTACATTTTCATTTTTTTTAAAGCGAAAAACGCCTTGCGAGGTCACCTTGGTCTGAAAGACCACAAATAGGAGGCTCTACACCGTCAAAGTTACCCAGTCCGCACCAACATTATCAATTAGATTTTGGGTATCCAATTCAACTTTTTTGGTAAAGTGGAGACTCAAACCTCGAACCTCCCTTGGAAGATTGCCCTCTCCTCTCCAACTCACCTTAGGTGTTGTGTTACAATTTTTTTATTTATTCAATGTATTATGATAGAATTATATTTGAAATTTCGTTTAATTACCTATCTGTGTTACGTTTCTCAGGATATTGAAATTTTATTTTATTTTATTCACATATTCAAATTTTATTTTATTTTTTTCTAACTTTCTTGCTTAACCATTAAAATTTCAATTTGACATGTGTAAATTGCAATGTTTAATTGTTTAGGCTATTCCGTTAAAACAACAACAAGATTTCTTTGGAATAGAAAGAATATTTGCATACTTATGATGTGACTTATATTTTTAATAAAATTTAAATTTACATTTTTAATAAAACAAAAATTTTTAAACAGCAAGTTTACTTTAGTAGTAAGGGTTTTGGTCTCTTGTGGTATGAGAGGTTCAAGGTTCAAATCTCACTCAGTATGAGGGGACCATGATCCCTTATAAAAATATGTATAAACTCATTTAAAAAAAAAAATTAAATTTAAACAGTATATCATATATATATATATATATATATATATATATAATTAAAAAAATGATGGGAAAGAAAGCTTAAGTTATGATGTAACATTTAATATATATATTTTAATATTGATTATGAGGGCAGGTTCTCCACCTTTATAAGATATTTTGATTTTATTTTTCATCTAATCATATTTAACCAAAAAAAAAATTGTATTATTAAAAAATAGTAGTTATATTAATTTTGAAAAAAATTATATTTCAAAATGATAAATAAAATTTTTATCTAAAATTGAAAATCAAAATTTGGGGATTTAAATTGTTATTACGTTAAATTGAAATTAAAATAGAGCAAATAATTTGAAGCCTTAAACTATTAAACTAAAATATTGCAGAGAATAAAAAAAATTTAGATATGTTACAAGTGAAGAGAAGTGTTGATATTGTTGTAAGGACCCTCTCTACACGACCATTGATTATAGATTAATTAATGGATCACACTTATTTTTTTCTTATAGAGCAAGGTATTGCTGATGTCCATTGTGTATGCAGGACCAGAGATAACCTTCAACTGGGAGGAAGAAGGTAAGTGGGAGGAAATGATGATCGTCCTGTAAGTACATTGAAGCTCACATGAGTTACACTATATGAGATCATCTATGTAGATTAGATTGTTTGTTTAACATAAATGTTTTAAATTGCGTGTTATGTTGTCTCTTTGTGAATAGTTGAATATTCGGTTTTGTTTGACAATGAAAATTCTAAGGAGACATGGGAGCCAAACTTGTGAGCTAATAATTACTTTATGAAAGCTTTAGAATTGTTTAAATGGATGTCTACAATAAAGATATCCATATTGGTAAAACATGAGCAAAATACATAAAAAGAGAAGTGAAGCCTTTCATTAATTTGTTTTGATTTCACTATGATAGCAATAAGGTAATGAAAGGTGGCATCCGTGATTAATGCAGGAAATATGTTATGCTTGCATCAACTCCACCATACTTCCATAACGGTATTAACTTCACCATACTCTTAAAACTGAAATCAGTGGAAGTCAAGTGTAACCCACACATCACAGTGTTTGTTTTACGGTGTGGATGGGAAGGGGAGGAAGGGATCAGATGTTTGCATGGTGAAGAGGAGCGTGGGGAGAAAAAAGAAAAACGAAGGAAATTTTTTGGAAGAAGATAGCTTGAATTTGCTTGTAGTCAACGACGGTGAACAAGTTGTCAGGTCGGTTTATTCTTATTTGTAATTTGGTGTGAAAGAAATTGGTTATCTTTAAAAACATAGAATGCTGTGTTTTCCTAAATGTGATTGTTGTTGTACTTAAAATATATATATATATATATATATATATATATATATATATATATATATATTGGAACTGAATTGTTTGGGCAAGGAGAATAAACTTTGTGACCAGTATTAAATGGGGTTGGGACGTTTGATTTATGCTTGTCCAGTATTATGGTGAGAGTAAACTGAATGTAAAAAGAGAATATGTTTTCCTTTGAAAGGCTCGTGGAGACTCTGGTAATTCCAGTTTTGTTTTGCTTACAAAATACTTAAAGAATAGTTAAGTAAGAGATGCATGTTCCTTTGGAAATGGTTGTATGAGCTATGAAAGAAAATATGTATGCTATATTGTGGAAACTGAGATTAAAAAACTAAGACTTCTCTATGACAAGAAAGAGAATGCTTGTTTTATGGTGTTACTTGGTTGTTTTCTTAACGGTTTGTTGCATGGGTAGATGCTTGCATGTTCGATAGTTGCATTTGCAAATAAAAAGGGTTCGTTTTGATCCCCAATATGCATAAACCGGTATGCTGGTTCAAGTTACTCTAAATTTGGAGTAGTAGATGACACGTTCTCACTGGCTCTTGAAGTTCGTGGAGGCTCGCTGGAGGTGAAACACTACTCACCTTTATGCATTAATAGGAACTTTAATAACAAGAAAATATTAACCTTGTACTCTATGTAAGCTTTGTAATCTACTATACTGTTCAGATTGTGTAATACTTGGGCATTGTATAAGGACACAGTTGTAGAAGTATTGTGTTGAGCAGGAATTAGAAATCAAAATTAAATGTTGAGTGTCACAGACGAAGAAGAGTGTTGATGTGCAAGTGATTCTTTGGGTCGTTGTAAATAAACTTTTTAAAATAATTGTAATCAAAGGATTAATCTGTATATGGTCTTTTGTAGCGTGTTTTGGAAGGTGATGTTCTTTACTGATTAAAAACTATTGAATTTTATCAGTAGATAACCAATGCTTAAAAATATTTATAAAAGAACTGTGAGAACGCTCGTTATATGAGAACAAACATTGTAAAGTAAATTGGAAAATTTAATATAAAAAATAATAATAGTAACTATTGTTACTTTAGTACCAATTGAGTTAAAAGGATTGGTTTTGGACTATTCGTCGTCTAGGACAAGAACATAGTTGAGAAAAATGTTAGTATTGTGTTAATGAATTTTAGAAAATCACAATAATATAATTGAAAGGGTATATTTGTGCTTTCACTTGCACTTGAAAAAGGAAGACCGACTATACCAATTTTTAGAATGGAGACTCAATTATTAATGTTCCTTACTTTATAACTCCTAGGTGCAAAACAAATAAATTAGATTTAAAGAGCTGGGTGGAGTTTAGATTGAAATTTTAACTGATTAGTAAAGTAACAAAATAACGTTGATTCGACAATAAGTCCTATGTCATCATGTTTACCGGAAACCAAGCTTCCCTATACCAAAAATTATATAAAGGTTACTTTATAATGAAATCTATTTGTTAGATTCTTGCCCAAAGAACGACTGCTATAGATGTGAAATGAAGCTAGTAGCAGTACATAGTGGTTTAAATAATGAAATGAGTATTTTAATAAAAAATTAAATGAATTCATTTGGTGCATGTGTTAAATAAAAAAGTTAATGATGATGGAACCCAATTCGTAACCCTTTGTTTTAAATGAAGGAAATAGATTAAGATTAGCTCTAGTCCTTCGAGTTTTGAGCTTTCTGGTGGTTTGATATTGACAGTGGTCAATTTTGGCTTGGTTGAACTTCTTGAGTTAGACTTATGCTTACCAAAAGCCACAAACAAATTAAATGCAGAGAGTAGATAGACAAAAATAAAAATTATTATTATTTATGTAAGCTAAAGTAAGCATTTATTACTGCATTTGAATATTTGTGCTAAGGAAATAATGAACCGATTATGGCTCTATGTGACCATGGCTTGGATTTGAGTTAGAAACTCTTGTTTTATTTTGAGAATAAAACTTAGAGATGATTGATGAGGAAACTAGTATGTGAGTTGGGTAGACATTTTTTAACAAACTCAAAGCATTGAAGTGAATGAAGTATAGCTATCTATAGCTTAATTAGAAAATATGTCTATGTGACTTATGAACTTGTAGACTTGAGAAGATGTAACTTGAGAACCAAGTTAAAGATAGAAGTAATCCTTACAAGTAAGGACTTGATCACAATATAAAGCCCAACTTGGAAATTGGGTGATAATGGAATAAATTATGTGAATCCTTTTATTGGATCTTATTAAGAGTCTTAGTGACAAATGCTAGCTATAATTGTAGCTAAATTCTTGGTCTAACTCATTGGGAAGGATGAGCAAATAACGTGAAGTGTGAGTATGCATGCAAGTATTAAAGTTAAAATGTAAATTTGACCTTAATCTGGTAAAGATATTGACCTTAATAATTAGGAAAGATGATTAAGATATTGATAAACCCAATGCTACTAAGGTGCGGATATTGCATAGAGCAAGACTCAGAGCAACTGTAGTATGATAAAATTGGTTTGGATAAAATACTCGATCAGATCTAGTAATGAGGGACGGTATGGGATACCACCTCTAGGTTGTTACCGGGTAGTACTATGATATGTCCCATGTTCATTTGACTATGCTGGTTTAGCGACAACATTTGGAATGGGATAAATATTTTTGAGTCACAATGGGCATGTGTTATGAAGTCCAAGGTCAGGGTATTGACATGGCACTAACTGACTCTAGGTAGAGGATAATCAGTTAGTCACAGATTCATATATACGATGATCCCTTGCATATAAATAGTCTGATAAGTTAGCCAGTTAGGTCATGAATTTATAAATGATGGATAAGTCAACCAGATAGGTCGTGGATTCATTAATGTTGAACAAGTTGACCAGTTAGGTTGTGGGTTCAGAACAAGTTGATCGGTTAGGTCATGGATTCACAAATGCTAAGGGATGGGGAAATAAAGTGTCCTCCTCTAGGTGTTATGGGCCCTAGAGGATAACCCTAGCCATGGATCGACCCATATGCTAGAACTAGAGGTCGATAAATAAGACAAGTCGATTCCACAGAATGGCACCTCTACGAGATTTGGTTAATCTCGTCCACTTGGGTGGTTTTTTGTAGTAGTCTTGAACCCAAAAGTGGTTTGATATGCCTATACTGTTTCAAAAATAATACTATTGATTTATTGGGTAAAACATAATTGCTATGCTGTGAACCTGAAAGCACATTCATATTTTGCTATGAACATGAAAGCACTTCTTAAATTTAAACAAAAAAATACCTTGAGGAAATTCTTAACTTATTTTGTGGTACAACCAGGTAAGTAGGCTTAAGTTGTTACAATTTTTGCTTGTTACCTATTCATTTATGAAGTCATCCCAAGTAGTCTTCACCAAGGGACCCCTACGAGAGCAAATAAAAGAATTGATATCTTTTTGTCCTATTTCTGTTCAAATAACTGAAATATTTTAGAGAACAAAGAATAAATCCATAGATCCTACTAATGTTTACTCGAAAACAAGCTCCTACGACCGCCAAAGGACATCAACAAATTGTAACATAAAAAAATTGTAAGTGTTAGAGCCTCTAGGGTCATCGTTGAATTTCCCAATTGAATATGGGTAACTAGTTGTTCCACTGAATCTCCATCATCATAATTTTGTTCAAGCAACTCCGACACAACAAAGTTATTAAAACTGCTTGATCTAGATAGATGAAATCAAATTTTAAGTAAACTATCCCTATCTACTTTTCTCTATCAAAGACTATGAGTACATTAAAATCACATAGATGGAGAAGATGGAAGAGAACTTACTAGAGGGAAAGACAAAAAAGATTCATAATTCTCTTCCTCCATAAGGACAATAATTTCTATTGTTGATGGCTTTGATTTGGTTATGTTTCTTCCTTGGATGAAGACTATAAAGCATAAAAAATAATCGTCTGTGGAGCTAAACGTTGCAACATTGCAATGACCATCGGTTGTGGAGCAAAAAAAATATTTACTATGTAGTTGATGACTGCAATATTACGACGACTGTTGTCAATGGAGTTGGAGAAGCACTAGAATGCAAATTTTTGCAACGACCCATAATGGTCCAACCCCGCTTTATGGGTTGAGTGGTTGCCCCAAGGGTGGGCAAAAAAGTTGGATTTGGCTTGGAAGGTGATGAATATGGAGAATCCTTCACCTTATGATCAGGTGCTTGAGAATGAAAATAAGTGTTTTGGAGATTAATGTAAACCACCTTCTGAGAAAATATGATGGAATCTGGTAGATCCTTGGACAAATCTACCTCTACATATACCCATAAGGTCAGATGGGCATTGATTTTTTTTTCAAGTTTAGTGAGAACAACATGCCTAAGTACACCTGTGGTTTGGTCCAAACTAGCCCATAAAGGGAGGGGACGACTAGGGAACTCTACCTAGACCAATTTTTTTGTAGTTTTTCTCCAGATACAGTAAAAGCATGGGTCCATAATGAGTGAACTAGAAAAGAGCTCCAAAATTTCTATGAATTGTGCTAATAAAGAACTTTGACATGTGCACAATCAACAAAAATGACAAATAAAAAAGAACTTTGACATGTTCAGACTCAACAAAATGAAAAAGGAAAAAAAAATCGATAAAATTTTGTAATGATTGAATAGTAATACCATGGGCAACCCATGTCGAAGAGATCCAAGACCCTAGGAATGACTCAATAGGGATACATCGATAAAATACCTGACCAAGGTATGTGACACCAACCGGCTACATGCAAATTAAATAAACTTTCAAGAAAAAATAACATTAGGGGATGAATCCTCACCGCAAGAAATTTTAGCAAAAACTATTTTTGAGGACACCCCAAAAGTGCCATTAACAAAAGTCGTATCCCTAGCACAAATTGTCGAGTTGTTGGGGTTGGAGGCCATAGAAAACTCCAAAAAGTAGCAGAAACCCTCAACTCATACCAGAAACCCTAGCAAAGCTGCAGGAAGGATTTTAAATGTTCGAAGATTTATTTTTTTTCGTTGAACCAGAATTTCAATAAAACCAGTGTAAAAACAAGGTAGATTTGTTAGATTATCTATTCAGACTTAGGCTGAATGTTTAGGAAATAGTATTTTATGTAATTAGATATATATTTTTGTGGAATTCTGATACATAAAAGAGAGGTAAAAATTTGTTTGCGTATAAATGATTATCTGCACTCCCTATAACGCATGTCAAACCAAAAAATAAAAATAAAATTAAAATTGCACTGCAATGCTGATGGATTTAAAATCCTAAATATATAAGAAAAATCCATAAAATAAAAATAAACCTGCACTGCAACGCTGATGGCTTTAAAACCCTAATTATATAAGAAAATTCGATCTATTTATATTTTATCTAGGGATCAACAAACTTGTCAAGTCACTTGTATACTTAGTTTCTGTCACTATAAATTGATGGTTACCACTATAAATTGAAGGTTGTTCTCTATTCTTTTAGAGTACATTGTATACTTAGTTTCTACCACTATAAATTGAAGGTTCTCTATTGTTTAGAGTACATTGTATACTTAGTTTTTGCCACTATAAATTGAAAGTTGTTCTCTATTCTTTTAGAGTACATTATGGGATAGTTTTACAAATGGATGAAAATATATAGTGCTAATCAAGATCTAGTCTAAGGTTGGATTATGGGTAACAAGCACCATAGATATCTTGAATGACATATAAGTGAGAAATAGGACTATAATTTTTCTTATCAATAAGTTACATTTAATTGCATGTGGTATATTTGTTAGTGTATCTCATCTTTTTTTTTTTGCATAAAATTTTAATTGTAGAGATAATATTACAATATTATTAATAAACTAGGTTGTTGGATTGTTTGTGGAATTTCCTTTTATACAAAGATAAAATTATTTTTATTTGCAACCATTTGTATTATTTAATAATAATATACCATTCAAGATACCTACGAATTTATAAGAGACATATATATTAGTGCAGATGGGAACTCTAACTTTACAACTTCTAGATAAATATATATTAATTGATAATAATATGCCATTCAAGATGCCTAAGAGTTTATACGAGATATATATATTATTGTGGATGAGAACTCTAACTGAATAAAATTATACATTGTTTACAAAGAGCATTTCTAATGCAAATAGAGGTCAGGAGACACCACTGTGCAAATCATTACAATATATTATAAAATTGGCCTATGCAACTCATCCAACTTAATTAGAAGAACTCAAAGATAATAAGTATGTGAAGCCCTAAAATGTCTCCCTCAACTATTTGATATTCAGATCTCTATGTTGATTTTCATCAATATTACCACTAGCTAAAATGAACATTAAGGAAGGGAAGGGAGCGAAGAAAGAAAAAGAATGTCCACAGATAAAAATATGTTGTAATTGTTTTGAAAATGCACACACATAATTCCACAATACAAACATTAAGTCAATAAATAAAAAATTCGTACTTAGGAAAATAACTCAACCATCATGTATTATTCATTAAGATAAGGAATACATAATATGCAGGATTATGACCCACGCAATGGCTCATTGCCTATTCTAATTGTCTTATATCAAGGTTATGCATAAGGGGTTGGAATCAAAATGTACTTGTAAGAAAATAGTGAATCTTAATCGAAATTAAGGCGAATCAAGGTGAATTATAAGCAAATAAAATCAATCATCTTCACACCAAAATTTGGGGCATTTAAAGCCCTAAAAGGTAAGGTCATATTTGGCGCTAATTTTTACCTGTTAAATCACATTATAACTTCATAAAAAAACCACCATTATATCAGGCTTGAAAAGATCTTTTCAACGAGTACAAATACGCCTATGTTTGTATATAAATTATGGTGAATTGACCCTAAGAAAATATTATTCTCAAAAATTGCAAGCAAATGGACCAATGTCGAGGATCCTCATATTCACCAATTTCTAATTTTGGAAATCCTAATATTCACCCAATTTGAAAATATTCGTCATTGTGCATAATCCTGTCTTATATAGATTCAACATCTTACAATAACAATGATAATTGATTGTTACAAATAAAGATAAATCATTATACCTCACCATGTAAGCTAGATCATCATGGTAATGTAATGACTCCAATATAGCCATGTCGGTTATCTTTCTTGTTGTTATTCAGGCCTTAGGATTAGGTTAGTTAGCCCTTGAGCATTAGGATTAGGGTTATTGTTGATTTAGTCTATAAATAGAAGAGTTATCTCGTATTAGAAACATCATTCATATTTGTAATATTAAGTCTCCTCTAGTGTGCGTATGAGACTTTTCCCTCTTTGCAATGCTACCATACTGGGAGATCTTATGGAGTTATTTCAACTCCCTTCCTCAAGGAGTATTATTGATGTTGCCATATCTTAAGGGTATTATCTATCTTTATCTCATTGTGTGGATTTCTAGTATAGATAATTATTTGTGGATGAATAATTTATGATTTCAATATATAGTAATTGATTTATGTTAATGAGAATAAAATTTTATAATAATTGGTATCAAAGCCACAATTTTGGTAAAGTTGAGATCGTATAAATTGGAATTTTTTTTTCTAGAAAATTTTTCATCTTGTAGGGGTCATATTTTTGTATAGAGTGGTCTAATGTAAACAATTATTGTGCTAGCTTGTTCAAAATTTGAAGAGCTTTGAAAGGAGTGTCCTATGAATGAATTCAAGCAATATTGAGGGAGATACAACCTTGTAAAAAAAATATTTGTTGGAATTCACATTACCTTCTAGAAACATCATGAAACGTGCATTCATCATAAAAATTTGTAAAAAATGAAGAAGAGCATATAGATAAAAATAGAGATAGCGATAAAAAACACAAATATAGAGAAAGAATAAGGGATGGGTGCTTATAGGTGCCCCCATAATATTACATATCACAAATAGATATAATGGATCACTATTGGAGGGTATTTATAGTAACACCAAATCCCCAATTAAATGTTAACCTCAAGCTAATATAACTTGACTTGAAGGTTAAATCATAGTGTAATAAATGTATTAAACCCTTTAACTAAAGTTAACCATAGAGATGGTTTAACCAATTTCACTAAGGGTGATTACATCATAATTACCTATAGGCTTATATAGGAAGATGCTCATAGGCTTACATATAGAATACTCGTAGGTTTACATAGAGAATGCTTGAAGTCTTACATAACTCTTGCCCATAGGATACATAAAGAGCACCCCTAGGTACTTCATCACTGTTAGCCTTGGCATAGTAATACTAGATTACAAATATGCTAACACCCCCCATGATTTGTATTGGAGGGCCAAGGAGAGAAGATATTAAAGATGATACATTTCCTTCTTCATAATAAAACATCATATGGGTCAATGTATCCTGCCATATTCCTCTTGCAAAAGGTACATGAACTGGATCAACCTATCCTTATACATAGTGTCATAACTCCACTTCCTATATCAAGATATTTAACTTCCCATAAGAAGATCTTCAACATGCAATATGGTGACCATAATTTGTTCTTCAATTTTAAGAGAAATTAGCTAAATCATGAAGCAATAGGCAAGTCTCTAAATAATTAACCCCAATGGTCAAAAGGGCATATAGAAATAAGACATACTAGGCATTGGTTTCTAAAATTTAAATTTCACTAAGATGAAGATCAATCCCACAATCTCTTAAATCATCATCCATATAATTTTCTTTATAGATGTTTTGGCATTTCTAAGATACTATGTGTATAAATATTTGATGGATATCTAGAATAATGTTATTGTTGATATAATCCTTGTATCTTTTCTTTAACAACATTATTAATAATTTGTAAACCCAATCAACTAAAATATGTCTTAATCCTTTTTCCATGGCCATATTGATTTTTATAAGAAGTAACCTAACCTTTACATAGTTGTTTATTAAACTTCCATATGATTTTAAGTAGGTGAAATAATTTTACCTTTATTATATCGAAAATAATATACCTCTATTTTTTATACTTTCCTTTATAAGTGCATGGAACATACCCAAAAACATGCCCAACCCGAAAAAGATTTTTTTTTTAGAAGGAAGAATTAAGTTCGCTAAGATGTTACCAAGAAAGGATTTCAACATTTTGTGTAGGGCTTAACCACATTTTGAGCTTCACAACATTGCAGATGTTGCTCGAGTGGATAAGAGTGGCCATTATCCCATAGATTACTCTAGGTTTTACCTAGTACACCTATACAACATACAATCCATCCTAACATGGTTTTCCTATTTCCAATCTTTCTCCTTGAAATATGGACATTTTAACCATACTGTTGGATTAACCCTTTCTCTGTACTTTGAGATCAAGGGATGGATATTTCCAAGAACCATCATAGATACTTTTATGATGTTACTTATTAGCTAAATCCCTTCAATTCTAGATGATATGACCTTCACCATGAACCTCTAACCACATTGTGCTTAGCTAGTTTGATCTCCCTGATGTAATAACTAATGCACTCTCTACTCCACGTAGATAACCCACATGGAACCCTTAAGCCTACCTGCCATGGTTCCACCACAAAATCCATAACAACAATGAGATCCAATCCTCCGTGGATGGAAGGAGATTCCAGGTTACACAACCCAACTTCTATTTCAAAGAATATCCTCCTTGAGAACTTATCAAAGTTCCTTCACCGAGAAGTGTTCATTATGTGCCTCCTAAAGGATTACACATCCACAAACTATAATAGGAAGTTATATCCTTAAGGTTTCTCCATAAAAAAAATCTAGGTTTAACCCTAACCCATAATTTATCCCAATCTCGAAAGGAAACCTAAAAAAAAATAAACACTTTTTCGATATACGAACCCTAGCCTTATTTGATTATTTTCAATGCACGTAATAATTGTTGGAAATAATGTCTATTCCATCATTTGGGTTATGTAAATGTATCCTCCAAGATACATACCTAGATTACCTTCTGTGCAAGTTATCTAGTGACTTCATGCATTGTAATAAATGGACAAGTGTCCATGTGCAAGTTGTACATGTGCAAGGTGTCCTATGCACAACTAGATAGAGTGTTGGGCAAGCATCCTATTTTGCATATATAAGGATGGCCTCTTAGATAGATAGATAGGATATTCGAGAGATATTGTTAGATAGCGTAGGTTAGTGGATTGTGTTCCACACCATTTACTGGTGATGGATATGATGTAGATCTATAGCTTTGTTAATGGAGTGCTCACTTCCTCCATAGCTACATTGTAATCTTTTATATGTTTTATATTTCAGCATACTTCAGTCATCTAGCAGATTTACTTTATTGCATGTTATTCTGCATCTTGTGATTGTTATCTCTCATGGCTCATTCATCAAAAGCTAACAGTGGTATCAGAGCCATGGTAGATCTAATCTGTGCAGGTCATTAGGGAACCACCATTGTTGGTTAGCCTGAGAGTTTTGTCAAACTGATGCAATTGGACCAACCACTGGCAAAAGATCTCAGGAGTATCTAGGTGGTAGATTTTGGGAGAGTCACAAAGATAGGACTGAAAGGAATCTCAGTTTCAGAAAATATTGAGATCATTTTTATCTAGAGTCTTTTCCACAGAGTTGTTATGAAAACTCGTGAAGACTAGGACTCAACATTTCAATCCACTAGATTGATAGATCATCTAGTGAAGATCATCCAGGTCATCTGGAGTTTTCTAACTGGTGCCTAAAGTTTTTTCTTAGAGGATTGGGACTCCTCCTACGATAGACATCTAGGAGACTCCAACTTCGTTGCCCGACGGTCGGAGTGCCCTCATAGTGTAGAGGTTAGTTCATCGTGCGAGAGAAGAATACTATGGAAGAAGACTTCCTAGTGAAGGATCATGGTGAAGATAGGAGACTGAAGATCTCCATTGTTGGATTGCAGAAATCCACACTTGAAGAATAGCCACAAGAGCCTTGATACAGAAAGGCCATAGAAGCCTTGCAGAAGAAGCCACATAAGTCTTATACTAAAAAGGCCATAGAAGCCTTGATATTGAAAAGGCCATAGTAGCCTTGATACTAAAAAAGGCCATAGGAGCCTTGGTACTGAAAAATGCCATAGAAGCCTTAACATCAAAATAGGCCACAGAAGCCTTGATCCTGAAGAAGAATTCGAGAAGAATATCTGATTCAGAAGCAGACTAAATATTTTAGTACTAATATTCTTGTTGTAGGAATAGAAGATTCAGTGAGTTGGGAGACTTCCTACAAGAAAGTTAGGAAGAGCATCTTCTTCAGAATCAGCTTAATCCTGAAGCAAAAGAGAAGAGATCAGGAGAAGATCTCATTGAAGAACTTCCAGTCTTGGAAGAAGAAGGACTAGGAGAGTCCTACTCGAAGCTAGAAGTAGCAGAATCAGAATATCCAGGAGAAGATCTCACCACCAACACTTCCAAAAGTAGAAGGTTGAAGAAAAGGTCTAAGGAAAGACCATCAGAAGCTGCCAGATCAAAGACCTTGAGAAGGTCTCATCGAGCATCCAGGAAAGGCTAGGAGAGCCTTTCTGAAGATCAAGAGAGTTCTTTGAGAACTCATTGGAGAAATCCACTATCTAGGTGAAGTCCCTGATAGTGAAGGACTTGGGACAATTATCACCATCCGACAACAAGCCCAAGAGGAGAATTTGGCAAGGAGTGCCAAATCCGAGAAGAAGTTTGGCAAGGAGTGCCAAACCCTAGAAGAAGATCTTGCTTGAAGTCAAAACTCGGCAAGAGGACTTGAAGATAGAAGAAGCTCACCAAATCTTGGAGATTTGAAGATTACCTCTCATAGCAAGAAGGCACCACCCTAGAGACATAGACTTCTCCAAATATATAGCAGAAGGAGGAGAACAAGCCACCAAATCCTAGGCTCATAAAAGAAAGTTTGAGACCATCATTTGGTGAAGAAGGAGTTATGAAGGACATCCTACTGGAAGCAACAACTTGGTGTTTCTAGACACCAAGGTCTACATCCTCTACAAAGGTGGGAGAAGAGCTACAGAAAAAGGTATGCAACTTATGGTGCAAAAATATTCATTAAATTGAACTACTTATTAGATTTATTAGAGCACCTAAAATTGGATTAAAGTTGCAAAAAGGAAATTAGATTTTAGTCTTCTAAAAGTGCAAAGGAAAAAAGATTCTTTTTAAGGATTCAATTGCACATTTATTAGGAGTTGATTAGATTCCATATTAGTTTCTATCAACTACCTATTATCTATTATTGAAAAAGAAGACTAAGTCCTACAACATTGATTGTAGTGAAATTGTAGAATAACTCCTAAAGATTCATTTTAGGTTATTCTTGATTAGTTGCAATAGATTATTAAGTGCATTTCTTTGAGAGTTGATTGGAGTGATAAGGTGTAATATTAGTGCATTAAAAAAGTTTGTACTATTATACCACTCTCAAAAAGAAAATTAGTTTTGTGTTTCCTGAAAGGCACAAAGTCTGATTTGTATCAAGTGTCTAAAGACACTATTGAAGCACAAAAATCTGCAACTTGATGTGGCCAATAGAAGCCACCAATAAGGGTTAGAATCCTCCAGATTTGGAGAAGAACATAACTAACCAAAAACAGAGATAGAATCTTATGAAAGTGAGACTTGGTGAGTCTCAAAATCAAAAGCATTACAAGTGAATGCAAAAGAAAAAAAATGCAGAAAATTTGCATCAATTAAAAGAACTTCTATCTACTGTTATTGAAACTTGGACTTGTTATCAAAAGTTTCCAAGTAAAAAGGGGAAGGTGTGTCTATTGTCAAAGACAACCTCAAACCCTTATATTGCAAGAAATCTACCATAAAACCAGAATCTAAAAATCTAGAAATAGAGTGCAAAAGAAGGTTTATTAAAAGCCTTATTATAAAATATAATACATTATCTTGCACTCCTCTAATCTATTTTTTGATAGCATAAGTGCAGATTTGAAAGTGCCATATTAGGGCATGTTTTCCTATAGGGAAAAGAACAGCCATCAAATGTTGGACGTCAACACTCTTCCTCCCAAGCTAGAAGGAGCCATTCAAGGGCTCATCTTGGATGTACGTACCTACAGAATCAAAGCTCATTTTAGATCATCCATGAGCCACATTTACGTAGACAAGCGAGTGCATATCAATCTCAAAAGGGATGTCAAATTAGCAACAATAAAATCAATGCATTTGGAGGCATAAAAGAAAGGAAGAAAGGTGTTACATTCATGGTCTCAATATTGGAGAAGACCACTCACCAAAGGAAGCGTCGAACTATCATCCAAGCTCCGTAGCGCATCGCCCATTCACCTGTGGAAAAAAGAAAGCTTGCTTGCTACCCAAGCAATGTTGCAAAGCAAGAAAGTTATGGAGTTATAATATCCATCTTTGAAGGCATTACAAGAATGGTCTCCATGCATAAATGACACTTGGCATTCTAGTCATCATTCCTCTCAATGTTCTAGAGGCTTCTATGAAGGAGTTACAAGCAAAGATGTGCCACTTGGTATTCTTCATCAGCTTCACACAAGGGCCTATACATTTTCAAGAAGCGTTGGACAAATATTCTGAGCGTTACGTAAAGAAGGGAGCGCTCACTTATAATGGACGTGACACTTGTCACAATGCCTATGATCCATCTTGCTTAAAAGGCATCTTTTAGTCCAAGACCAACATGCAAGAGTGAAGCACAATCAAGATGTTCGAAGGAGGAATGTAGCACAGTCAAGGGCATGAGAGAAGAAGCAAAAATGTTCTACAACATGGAAGACAAAGGAGAAGGAGCATTAAAGGCTCCCCATTTTTGGAAGGTCAACATTTCAGCACCTACGTACAACATTCACATCGAATCTCCATTAATCCGAGCGCTCAAGGTACATTTTAGACGCTGTTATATTCAACCATGGAAAGCATCGAACATCAAGGAGATATTACGTATAAGGTAAGGTCTAAATCCCATTGATTATTGCTTTCATAAGTTGGAGTTATAAGGATTATAAACTAAGGTTGAAACTTAGGGTTTTGAAAGCTAAAGGGGTGACTTATCTTATTATTTTAATATTTGCAATCTTACTTAGGAGGAATAAGGAATTTAACTTGGATTAAACTATATTGCAAATATTATTATCATTTCTCTAATTTTCCAAACTTGGGAGTCATAAGGGTTACTCCATCAAATTTATTTTATTTGGAAATTAGAAATAATCCAAGGGATATAAAAGAGGTTATTAAGGGATTTTATTAAGGTTGGATAAATTTATTTTTACTTGTCTCAAATCTCTAAAAAGGGGACAAAATATTTCCAACATCAAAACCTCTTCAAAACTGAAATAGTGCTTAGTTCAATTAGGAGTAATAAGGTGTTAAAAGTTGATTTTTGATTCTTGCAAAACTTGTACAAAATCAACCAAATTTGAACTATATTTTACAAAAGCACTATATTCTACTTAAGAGCCATTCTTTCTCAATTCTTCAAATTCAACCTTTCCAATGGGTAAAGGAATGTCATACAATGGTTGCAAAACTTGCTCCGACAAGAACCAGCTCACAAAGCATAATCACAGGTGGTTTATTGATTCAGGAGCTAGTCATCATATGATAGGAAATATACAATGGTTTGACTATCTTGAGGTTACCAAAGGTTACAGATTAAGAATTGCAGATAGCCAAACATATCTTATTCATGGATACGGATGTGTATCTCCCAGTAAATCCTTTCCAAATCTTCTACTACAAAAAGTCTTGTATGTTCCTGGATTAACTTTCAATCTCATCTCAGTGAGCAAGCTAGTAGAAAACAACTACATGATTAATTTTGGATATATGAATGGGATCAATACATGTCTCATTATGAATCAAGATGGAATAAAAGCAACAGGTTCAATCCATGAAAATACTTATATCCTAGACTCAATGGAAATACCACAAGATATTGTGATGTTACAAAATGCTTCTAACTCATTTGCAGAAGAACAGGTTGAAGAAAATGAAGAACCAGTACATCAAAAAGGTAAGTACAAAAGGATAAAAAATATGAGAGGACAATTGCATCATGCCCTACTTATTCATCAACAATCAGAATCAAATGAAGATACTTGCAAGGAGGACTTCAAAGGTGGTTGGATAGAAGATGAATCTGAAAATGTCAAAGATTATCCAATGAGAATAGAAGGCCTAGCTGCATCCTACTCTACATCATATGAAGACACAAATTACCTGCTGAACCTGAATACAAAGAATGCAGAAGAAGAAGATGACGAAGACCAAGCAGAAGAAGATGAAGAGAATCCATATTGAAGACTAAAGCCTTCAATACCCAAATAATGTAATACAGGGGGGTGTTGGAAATAATGTCTATTCCATCATTTGGGTTATGTAAATGTATCCTCCAAGATACATACCTAGATTACTTCCTGTGCAAGTTATCTAGTGACTTCATGCATTGTAATAAATGGACAAGTGTCCATGTGCAAGTTGTACATGTGCAAGGTGTCCTATGCACAACTAGATAGAGTGTTGGGCAAGCATCCTATTTTGCATATATAAGGATGGCCTCTTAGATAGATAGATAGGATAGTCAGGAGACATTGTTAGATAGCGTAGGTTAGTGGATTGTGTTCCACACCATTTACTGGTGATGGATATGATGTAGATCTGTAGCTTTGTTAATGGAGTGCTCACTTCCTCCATAGCTACATTGTAATATTTTATATCTTTTATATTTCAGCATACTTCAGTCATCTAGCAGATTTACTTTATTGCATGTTATTCTGCATCTTGTGATTGTTATCTCTCATGGCTCATTCATCAAAAGCTAACAATAATTAAAACTCTCTTTGTTGTCCTATGCTCATGTGGTTCTTCATTTGCACCTTCTTCGAGTTCTCTTTTTAAAACCACCGAGAAGGAGATGTATTAAGGGATAAAAAACAACTCCTTAGCACGAGAGTACATTCCCTAATACATGTGTTCCTTTTTTCATTTCAAGTAGTTTTCCATAAGACATACTCTATTATGTTCTTTCTAATAAAACTACAAATTTAAGTATGCTCACTTATTTTAAAAGAGAGTTTAATAAAAACCGAAAATAAACCCCATAATTTATTTTGCAAGTAGTGTGCTTCACACCTTAGAATTTAAAGAAAACCACAAGCATCCATTGTTTGCTTTAATTTAAGGGACCCCATAATCCCTTCTCTAAAAATCGGATTCCACATCCATTTTATTTAACATAATTAAAAACATTTTGACATACCTCTTGAAAACAAAGCATATATCAGTCAAACCCAAATGAAAGAACATTCAGAATACTTTACTTTGAATTCCATAAAGACTTTTCTTCCTTATGAGTATAAAATATACCACTCAAAAACTCACAGGTACAACATGCAAAAATACGAACATACAAAAATCCTAATATGCTAATATATAATAATATTATTAACATATATCAATAAGGGTCTTCTTTAAGCAATGAAGATATCTTTGTTTTCACTCAGAACTAACAACACATTCAGGCACACACTGCACAATTTAATAAACAAAATATTTAATTGGAAACTGAGATCTACACCACACCTTTCCAACCAAAAGGGATTCAATAGGGTGGTTCCAAAAAGATTCTATAGTCTCATTATAGGTTATAGTGAATGTATATAATACTATCACCCCATAAATGCGACCACGTAAATTATTTCTCAGGCTTTGTGGTATGCAAACAACGTCAATAGATAACCAGACATTAATCCAGATGACCGTGAATATTTTTATCCAAAAAGAATAGTAACACCAGGACATATTATTCTTGTAGAATCATTACAATAGATACGTAACCCCTCACCGCACCCATATCCAAAACATACAATATGAAAATAAAGCTTATGAAAATCATAGTAAAAAGGAAAGCATTCAACAGTATTTTCACCATGCAACACTGTCAAGTTCCCAACATAATTCGAACACAACCGAATTCCTATATGTAAAATGTAAGAAAAAAAGATTTTGACATAAATAACTTAAGCAATCTACCTTGTATATATGATATCCAAAGCTTCAACAATATCATCCAATTGCACTCGAAGAGCTACAAGCTCACAGATTAATTCTCATATAGCCCACTTCCAAAAAGGAAATTCATTAAACCAAAAATTCCCAAAGAAGTTATCTAGAGGGTAGTGATAACCAAAGACTAGTTTTTATTCTAATGAAATAACACGTACCCAAGACAAACAAAATAAGAATCAAACACATACAAAAAGCTGAGAGCTATGAATAGAAACAATTCTCTTTTCTTTTAGAGTAGAAGAAATGTTTTTAGTACAACGAATCATATAGGCTATGATAAGCATCAAATAAAGTTGGACTTAAAGAAAACATCACTTTAAGCTCCCAAACCAGAAAAACAACCTTTCGAAGCCTACCTGGAAATCAAAGTAAGAATTCAATAAGAAAATCAAGTAACACGATCAGATCCTGGTTTGCTAGCTATAGTTTCTACCTTCCTTTAATGTCTTGAATCCTCTTCTCCCTCCACTTACTATTTGTATCCTCCTCTTTTCAGATTTGCCTTCAAGAAAAGTACCAACGCTTTCCCAATTATTTGATTCTGTTAGGGTATTTTTTATGGGTTGTGTGTTATCTCAAACAAACACTATGTACGTCCCCCCATTTGGAGTACGATTGAGTAATACCAATCAACAAGCATAATAATATATTTTCTAAATTTCTTACCACAGTCACAACTAGAGATTTAAATATTATTAATTTATTTGATTGCTATTTTAGCAACAAACTCACCATAAGGTAAAATAGTAACTCAATTAACCGAACACAAAGTCATTAAGTCCCCACTTATTGAACTTCTTCATCAAGAAGTATTTTTATTTTCTATGGTATACGAAAATAAGAATCATTAATAAATATATTAATAAAAATCTTTAATCATTATTGAATTCAAGCAAGCATAATAATAATCCTTCCTTATTAATTCCAAAGCAATAATGTCAATCAAAAGATAAATCCCTTATATATTTTTTAAATAAGAAACAATAAAATAAAACATTTATTCTTGTTTGCAATGAACATATTTATATCAAATAAAAATATCATCTAAAAGAAGATTATCAAGCAACAAACAAGTTTCATCCAAAACTTGGTATATTTTCCTCATGCAAATCATGATATGCAACTACATGAAAAGAGTATTCATCCATGTTACTCCGAGTTGTTTGATGAATAGATCATCACATCATTTCCCTTTCTTATGGCATGCCATTATCGATGGTTAATTCTTTCTTCCACCCACGAGAAAGCCTATTTATATAAATGTGCAAATCCATTAGTAGCATCATATTCTTTTATAAAATAGATGTTTGCAAAATCTAAACATAAAATAGTTATGCATCTCATCAATAATATAACATATCAGTTCATAAGTCCGTCATATGAATAATTTTTCCAAGGGAGGGTCATGAAATACTACCCCCTTAGGCTAAACATAGTCCTCTATGTTTCATCAATATTAAAAAATTAAAACAACGATTACTTGTTAGTTTAAAAAAAAATGCAAAGTGTTTTTGCATATCTATCACTTTCTCCCAAGTGGCATTTCTATCAAAGTAGCGGTCCCACTAGACCTTACATTGTTCTAAAATATGATTCCTCATCCTTTTGGAATGATACTCCAAAATGTCCATAGGTTTCATCTCAATCATTGAGGGGTTGGCTACCTGCAAGTTAGAAATATTCTATACATGGTCAGGATTGGCAATATACCTCTTAAGAAAGGATACATGAAAGGTGTTGTGGATATTCAAAAAAATGGGTGGCATGGCGAGACGATAAGCTACAAAACTTATCTTCTCAATGATTACAAAGGGCCCAACATATCTGGGATTCAACTTAGTAGATTTTATGGCACTCTTCACAGGCTTCACTCTCAAGAACACTTTGTCTCCCAAAGAGAACTCTTGAGGTGATATCTTAAATCAACATATCTTTTTTTATGATCATTGGCTTCCTTAAGCCTCTGCATGATCCTCTTAAGTTGTTATTCTATATATTAAATCGTGTTCTAACCAATGACTACCCTATACTTCAAGTTATCCCAAGAGAGAGATGTCTTGTATTTCCTGCCATATAGACCTTCAAATGGAGCCATACCCAAAGAAGCATGATGTCCATTATTTTATGAAAATTCCACTAGATGCAAAAAGTATTCCCATCGAGACTTATGGTCCATGCAATACATATGAAGCATATCTTCCAAGACCTGGTTTACCATTTTCATTTTACCATCAGTCTATGGATGGTATGTTCAATTTCATGCCAACTACATGATGAAGAGCTTGCTAGAATGCAGATGTGAATTTGGAATCTATATCTAAGATAATCACTTCAAGAAACCAATGTAAATTGAATATCTCTTTGGTAGATCTATTAGCCACTACTAAAGCATCATATTTTGTGCTCCCTGGTATAAAGTGTGCAACCTTGGTCAGCTTATCCACCACCACAAGGATTGTATTATGTTGGTACCTATTCTTAGGTAATCCCACAATAAAATTCATCGATATGACTTATTATTTTTGCATAGGTGTATTATGTGGGTATAAATATCATACTGGATTCCTATGCTTAGCCTTTACCTTCTAATATTCTATGCATATAGCTACAAATTTAAAGATATCATTTTTCATACCTATCCAAAATAAGGTTCTTTTTATATTCTCTCTCATCTTAGCCTCTCCAGGATGAGCAGAGTAAGGATATTTATGCATCTCCTGCATGATCAATCCCCTTAAATTACTACTTTTAGGTAGACAACCCTATTTTAAAAGCATAAAAGTCCATATTTAATGATGAAATACATATTTTCTTTCGAATTTCTTCCCATCTTAGCCCATGTGTCATTATAGATCTTGTCCTGAGCCTGCGCCTTCCTGACTTGGTCCATCAAGTCTATGTGACTATGGGTCAAAGTAGTTATATGCCTTCTTCTACTCAAGGCATCAATGATATTATTATCTTTATCTCTGATATATTCTATATCAAAGTCATACACAACTAAGAACTCAATACATATTTTCTGTCTAATAATTAGCATAGGTTGAGTAAAGATATACTTCAAACTTTGATGATTGGTTCATAGCTCAAAAGGTTTTTCTAGTAGATAGTACTGCCATATATTAAGTGCATGCAAACCTTGTTGTACTTTAGAATTTCTTTGAAGAGTGGAAAAATTAAGTAGGACGAAGTAAAATCTACAATTTCACAACCTAAGATGCGGACTATAGATCATTGCCTCGAAGGAGTATTGATAAAAAAGAGAAAACTATTAGAGAAGTTGACCTTTTGGCCTACGAATATCTCATAGAATTCTAGAATTTATTTAATTTTAGACACTTGAGGGATAGAGGAGGTGGTTGAGAGAAGAGTGTCATTAATGAATTAACTATGGGTGATTGGGTCAAGAGGAAAGGTAGGCTTGATGTCATCATTAACCTTAAGTTCATCAACTGGTTTAAGTGATCTCACTAAGTCTTCAGCCAAGATAATAAAGAGGCAAAGGGAGAGAGTATCTCCCTAGCGAAGACATATAGCACTCTTTAAGTAACCAAAAACCTCACCATTGACTATCACCAAAAACATGGGAGAAGAAAAGCATTCCTTAGAGAGAGAGAGGTCCAACTTTGATGGAAACCAAAACTATGCATGAAATTTTCCAAAAACTCCCAAGATACTTTATCATAAGACTAGAGTTCATATCATTTGAAATAATATGGGGAGTATTTGGTAAGAGCCTCCATTTAGCCTGCTCATCTCCCTAAGTTTTGGAATATAGAAGGTTTTCAAAAAAACCTACCGCTTCATCTTCGATTTCCTTAGGATCAAACAATTTGGACCCATTTGCCTTTAGAATTTCTTTCATTTTGTTATAAATTCTATGTTTTATGGTGGTCACATGAAAATTTTTGTGTTTTGATATCCATATTTCAACCATAAAGCTCTTGAAATTTATCTCCAAAATATTTCTTCTTCAACCAAAATGTTTTGAAACTTAGCCTGCAACCATTTATCCTTTTCCTTGATGTCCTCTTGATAAGAACCTAACTCCAGGGCTAATTCTAAATATTTCAGCTAATTTTTTAATTCTACCTTCTTTGAAAATAGGTATCCAAAGACCATCCTGTTCCATTCTTTCAAGTTGGTTTTGACATGTCTAGGATTTTTAGCTAGTTTGGAAATTAAAGGACCTAAGAATTTTTTGGACCACCAATCAACAATGTTCAATTCCAAATCCTTTTTGATGCATCCATATGGCTTCGAACCTAAAAGGTTTTCTAAAGTTTTTGAAAATATGGGACACCTCAAGAAGAAAAGGATTATGGTTTGATCCAATTTTGGGAGAGAATTTAAAGTGATTGACCCCAATAGGTCCAGACATTCCTTGGAGGCTAGAAGTCTATCCTACCTAAATTGAATTAGTTGTATTCCTATTCTTCTATTGCTTCAGGTAAATTTGTTACCTCTTAGTTCTAGGTCCATGAGTTCTTATTGGTTAAAAAATAGGGAAAATCCTCCATTCCTTTAGAAAGTGATAGTTTCCACCTTTTTTATCAGAGGGGTATAAAGGGGATTTGAAGTCTCCTGCAATTATCCAAATTTCGTTCTTGAAATTTTCTCTCATCTACCCTGGTATTTTCCATAAGGAACACCTCTCAGCCACTGAATTAGGGGCATAAATTTTGGATACAATCCACTTTTTTTTAGAGTCTCTACAAGAAAATAATATATTCACAATTCTATTTGAAGAGGAGATAAAAAATCCATCTATTCTCACTGGGTCCCAGAGACAGAAAATACCTCTAGAGGTACCATTGGCATGACTCACAATAAAATGTGCTTCTTTCCAAATAATATTTTAGCTCTGGCAAAGCTATTTTCATCCAAATTAGTTTCCTATATAAGTAGAATATGCAAGGATAAGTATTTTCACATTGAAGCTAGGAGTCTTTATTTTGCATGGTAATTTAGGCCCCTCACATTCCATGAGATAACCTTCATTTATGATTTTTGGATAAGTGTTTATTTTCTGCACCTGAGAGGAGTGGAGGTTGGGTTCTAAGCGTTGTCATATTTTTAGGGTCACTCCTCCATTTTTAAGACCACTTGGGATCCATTAGCTATATCAATATCAGTAGCCCACTTCCTAGCTTCTTTATTGGAAGACTTTCCCACTCTTTGCTCAACTCCTACATCCACACTTCCTTTCTTAAGAGATCTTGTATCAAGACTAGACTTAAGACCGACTAGTTTCTTTTCTTTCGAAGGAGATCCTAGCAATCTCTTTGAATCTATTTTCATATTAAATATATAGAGTGAACAATATACCATTGTAGAATTGGAAACTAAAAGGTCATATAAAAGAGTCCATAAATCACGATTTTAATCTAGGCTAGAAATAAGACCTACAAAATTATTTCCTTTCGAAGGAGATCCTAGCAATTTCTTTGGATCAGTTTCCATGTTTAAGGAGAAGGGTGACCAAACCTCCGATATAGAATTGGCAACTAATAGGTCAAGCATAGGAGGACCAAAAGTAGATTTTGGATTTGGGTCAGATCTGTGACTTGGAGGGACAATGACATCACAAGGAGTTGTCGAAGATGAGAGAGAGTCATAAGATCTAATCTTCTTAGATAAATATTCAGAAGCATCGACTAAATAGACGAAGGAAAATCCCAATATGGTATTCAAATATAAGGAGTCAAAGAACAGATCCTTACGGTATACTTGAATAACTGGGTCTACCAAAACCTTGATTACCTCAATGATTGGGACTTCTTCGAACTAAGAAATGTATGGATGCAACTGATGTCCAAGGACTAATTATGGATGAGAGCTCCTTAGAAGGCCCTTATCTTCCACCTGGAGACTCACTTCTTTCTTTCTTATCCACTACTTTATGGATTGGGAGTTAAATCTTGGACATCAATTCACCTCATGCCCAATTAATTTGCAACTAAAATAGAACACATGTCTATTTTCATACTCGACTGCATGGATTCTAGTTCCAAGATTTGAGATTAGCTTAATTAAAAAAATAAGGTTAGCTTCTAGATATACTATAACATACATATTGGTGAAAACCATTCTAGACTTGGTCCTTGTTGCAAGATAGATCATGACTAGCTTACACAAAATTTTAGCTATACCTCTCAGGATGTTCACATGCCAAAATTGAAAGGGGATGCTAGGGAGCCTAATCCATAGACGAGCGATGGTTATATTTTGAGAGTCACAATTGAAATATGGATCCCATTTGTAGATAAAAGGTTTATTTTACCAAAGAACCAAGGGCCACCTCCAATAATGCACAACATATATTCCTTATATGTAATATTAATAAGAAAGAAACTACTAGGGAGGACCATAATTTCCATCTATATTTTGGGAGATCATTTAAAAAATGCCCATTTATATATAGAATCTATATTAGGCCTAGATCCCAAGAACTTACCAATAAAATGACAAGCTCCTTCATCCATACAATGTTTAGAAGGTTTCTAAGGATGCTTAAAGATCTCCCAACCAAATACAAATAAAAAATATCCTCCAGTGAGATCGCTTGCTTAATGAGGACTCCTCATAAAAACCTATGAGAACCCTTAAATTTAAGGTATAAGATTTTGAAACTATAAATAGATGGTCTAAGGTTCAAATCCAAAAGGGATAGGCATGTACATAATACTTAAATATGGGGAGAGGACTATACATAACATAGGAATTCAACTTGAGTGCTAGGTATCTTAAGCTTTACTCCTTCCCTTGAAGGAGATCGATTTAGTTGACATTTTCCCTTATTTTCCTCCCTTCAACTTATTCTATAAAATCATCCACTCTAGGACCAAAGAACAATGATAATATTGGATTTAGGCTGGAAAGAGGAGGGTATTCATTAAGAGATATTTCCTCAAGCCAAGGATCATCCCAGAATCTAATTCTATTCTCATTCCCCAATGTCCATTTAATGCCTTTTTGAATTAAATTTTTAGACTTGACCAGGTTGTTCCAAAAAGCAAATCCATACGGAGGAGAGCAATCTTCTAGAAAAATCAATCCCTTGTTTAGGTATCTAGCATTGAGAATTTAGGTCCAACCTTTTTTTTCCTACTTGATCAGTTTCTATCCCTACTTGGCTATTAGTGAATTGTTCATCTATTTTATTTTCCTTAGGCCAAGGCCACCTGCATATTTTTTGGAATAAGCTTGTTCCTAAGAGACAATATGGAATATTTTATTTTCCTCAGAATTAGACTAGAGAAAATACTTTTGGAGTTGTTTTATTTTTTGTATAATTTTGGATGGGATCTTGAAGAGGGATGCTAAGAATATTGGGATGCTTTGAAGGGAATATTTGACTAGTTGTGCTTTCCCTACCTGGCTGAGTAGGGTTCCCTTACATCCTACCAATTTATTCTAGATTCTATCAAGGATAAGATTTCAAAATTCTTCCTTTAGTCTTCCTTTGAAGAGTGGTAAACCTAAGTAGGATGAAGGAAAATCTACAATTTTACAACCTAATATGCGGGTTATAGATCTTTGCCTCAAAGGAGTATTGTTAAAAAGAGAAATATCTTAGAGATGTTGACCTTTTGGCCTACGAATCTCTCATAGAAGTCCAAAATTTCTTTAATTTCAAATGCTTGAGGGATAGAGGAGGTGGTTGAGAGAAGAGTTTCATCAGTGAATTGATTATGGGTGATTGGATCAAGAGGAAAGGTAGGCTTGATGCCATCAATAACCCTAAGAGAATCAATTAGTTTAAGTGATCTTCCTAAGTCTTCATATAGGATAATAGAGAGGCAAGGGGAGAGAGGATACCCATAGCAAAGACCTCTAGCACTCCTGAAGTAACCAAAAACCTCATCATTGACTATCACCAAAAATATGGGAGAAGAAAAATATTCCTTAGAGAGAGAGGTGCAACTTTTATGGAAACCAAAACTATGCATGACCTTTTTGAAGAACACAAGCTTATACTGAGAGGGGGGGTGAACATTATAAGACCTCTTTTTACTTTTTCCTTTATACTTCAAAACAGTAAAGCAATATATCCAAAGCAATATCAAAACAATGCACAAGATCATCCACAAAGTGACACAGCCATTTACATGGTTCATCCACAAAAATTTTCTCTAAAAGTTATCTCAAAGTTCTTTGGGAAACCTTCCCAATTACAATGTTTATGAGCCTCGGCTCAAAGGAGAAACCTTCCCCCAATGTGAATTTATGAGCCTCTGCTCAAAGGAGATACCTTCCCCTACCTCTGCTCTGGTCGGTGATCCTCTAGAAGACCTCTGCCTCCGCTGCCCTTAGCAAATGGAACTCTATCCACAGAAGACACCTGTCTTCCCTGCTCTGGCTGGAGACCTCTGTCCTCAATTCTAAAAGCTGGTCCTCGAATTTGCACTAAACATAGTCCTTCGGTCTAGCACAAATGTCCTCGTCCTCTGTATTTGATCAGCACCAAACATAGTCCTTCGGTATGGCACAAATCTGTCCTCAGGTTCTTCTCATAGAACCAATGCACCTCTGTCCTCAAGTTCTCTGATAGAACTATCAACCTCAGCTTCAAAAGTCCTCTTCTAAGACCTGTCCAAATCTGCTCACAAGTCCCCACAGGAACCTGTCCAAAACCTGCTCACAAGTCCTCAATGGAACCTGTCCAAAACCTGCTCACAAGTCCCCAATGGAACCTATCCAAAACCTACTCACAAGTTTATCAAGAACACTTGCTTGGCATGAACCCACAAAGAGAATGGTTAGAGACCCAATGTGATTCATCTACCTCATAGAAGCATAAAGAGAATTGTTAGACTCAATATGATTCATCAACCTCATAGAAGCATAAAGAGAATTGTTAGAGACTCAATATGTTCTATACTTAACTCCCAATCTCAATCTCAACTCAATCTCAAATCTCAAAAGAATAAGATAGATGTAGTATGCTTTTCTCAAGAACATGAAATACAACCCAACAATTGCCAACCATGCAATATCTCATATAACAATGATACTCATGTTCTTTCCAACAACCAATATCTTTTCTCAACCAATTAGGGCTTCAACAACAATGCTCAAAGACAAGGTTTAACCAACATCATTCAACTCAACATTAACCTTGAAGTATTCAAACAATCATCACTAGAAAAGGAAACAAGTAGAAATCCTTTTCCCTCCAAAGATATTTGAACAAAACAGCCACCCACACAATATCACCAAATGCAAAGAATAACTTGTTCAAATCAACTCAATGGAGTAATCCCAATATCATGTATCAAGTAAAAGTAATAACTTGATCAACCAACCTCTATGGAAGCAACTCAACCATCAACTTCAACACAACCATTCAAGGGTTTCACCAACTCAAAGCAAGTATCAAGACTCACAACCATAAACCCTAGTGCACAATGCTTCCACTACTCCAAACCAGAATTATGCATTTACCAAATTTCTCATCAAGGATAACAATGCATAAGTAGTCTTCAACAAATCAGAAACTAGGACTTACACCCAACCAAAAGAAACTTAGTTGAATACCTTTTCACTCCAATATTATTTCAGGAAAACATACACCAATCATACTCATAAGAAGAATGTGCCCATACCTTATTGAAGTGAAGGAACCCCTTTGGAAATCTGCCACAATCACAAAGTTCTTTTGCCAATCTTCACAAAGGTTAGTAGATTACAACATTACTCCACTTTTCAATAATCATCACCAAAGCCTTTAATTGCACAACTTCCTTATCTCTCCTAAAACCACTTGTACCATAAAATAAAATAAATCACAACATTGCATAACCTTATAACTCCCAAAACCACTTATACCATAAAAGTAAAATAAATCACAACATTGCATAACCTTATAACTATTTCTTTGGCAAAAGTCCCTTTTTTAAAATACACCACAACATATACAAAAACACTTTTATTCCATTAAAAAAATATAGGCAACTTAACCACCTTATGACTCCCTACCTTACTAAATTAAATTTTAAACAAAACACCCTTATACCTCCCGACTAGTACTTGTATATTTTAATCAACAATTTACAACCAATAAAATGTTACATACCTTAAAAATACTTTCGATGGGTTTGAACATGTGATACCAACCTTTGAGAATGATTTGGTACCTTCCACTTCCACCGGTTGGGCTACACGCCCTTATGGATACAAGAACGCACGACGTCCACCTTAATCCGTGCTTCTTCGAAAAATGCTCGAAACATGCTACACCCGAAAATCACGAATCTCACAGTTTTTCATCCGAATTCTCTTTCTTTGGAATGCATAGTTTGATCTTAATTTTTTTCGACCAATCACCTTTTTTATTCACGTTTTCCAAAACATCACACCATCCCTTTGCTGGCGCAGGAGTTTAAATGCCGAAATCGAAAAACACCGAGAGTAAATATCGAACACCATTCAACACATTAATGAATTTCATTTGCCACCTTTTATATGCACTAAGATGCATTGATTTATACGTCGGCACTTTTAATTTAATTTAATATTTTAAATAAATAAAATTTAAACTAAATATTTAAAATTAACTATCTTCATCACTGGGGCACCTTTTTCAACGAAACGAAAGGCCAGCTTGGGTTTTAAGAAAAACCAAATTCAAATATGTTGTCCACGATTTTAAATAAAACCTTTTATTTTGTCTCCCTGGGTTTTCACAAAAACCCTTTCGCTTCTTGACATCAATGACAACATCAACACTTGAGCAAAGGCAATGTACCCAATGTACCCAAAATTGCCAACACTTTTATGAAAAATCCCAAGACACTCTATCATAATCTTGGCTCATACAACTTTAACAACATCCATACTATTCCACTCTTGTCCACTAAATGAATCAACTCATGAACTTTTATAATACGATCAAGAATTTGTCTCCTAGGAAAAAAACCCCCTTGACTAGGATCAATGATAATAGGTAGGACAATTTTGATTCTATTGACCATAAATTTTGTAAAAAATTTCTAAATAGTGTTGCATAGGCTTATTAGGCCTAAAGACCTTGATATCCTTGGCTTTGATATTTTTAGGTATAAGGACTAGGAAGGTGGAGTTAATATCCAAAACATGGTAGGTTCTTTAGAATTTGTAAATAGCTTCCACAACTTTAGTTTCTATCAGGTGCCAAAAATTCTAAATAAACATGGCAAGGAAACCATCTGGCCTAGGTGCTTTCTCTCCTGCCATAGAAAAGACAACACTCTTAATCTCATCCTCCTCTAAGGGCCTGGTGAGCCTAGAGTTCATCTCATTTGATATAATATGGGGAGTATTTGGTAAGAGCCTCCTTTCAACCTACTCATCTCCCCGAGTTTTAGAACCTATAATGTTTTCAAAAAAACTTATCTTTGATTTCCTTGGGATCAACCAATATGGATCCATTTGCCTTCATAATTTATTTTATTTTGTAATAACTTCTATGTTTTAGGGTGTTCACATGGATTTTTTTTGGATTTTAGTCTCTATATTTCAACCATAAAACTCTTGATCTGTGTCTCCAAAATATATTTTATTAAGTCAAAATGTTATGAAACTTAGCCAGCAACAATTTTGTTATTTTCCCTGATGTCCTCTTGATAAGAACCTGACTCTAGGAAAAATTCTAAATCTTTCAGCTGATTTTTTAGTTCTACCTTCTTTGAAAATAGGTGTCCAAAGATATTCCTATTCCATTATTTCAAGTTGGCTTTGACATGCCTAATATTTTTATCTAGTTGGGAAATTAAAGGATCTGAGAAGCTTTTGGACCACTAAGCAACAATGTTCAATTCCAACTCCTTATGATGCATCCACATGGCTTCGAAACTAAAAGGTCTTCTCAAGTTTTTGCAAATAGGGGACACCTCAAGAAGTAAAATATTATGGTTTGATCCAATTTTTGAGAGATAATTTAAAGTGATAGACCCCACTAGGTCAAGAATTTCCTTGGAGGCAGAAGTCTATCCAACTTCATTTCAATTAGCTGAATTCCTATTCTTCTGTTACTTTAGGTGAATTTGTTACCTCTTAGTTCTAGGTTCATGAGTTCATATTGGTTAGAAAAACAAGGAAAATCCTCCATTCCTTTAGAAAGTGATAGGTTTTCACATTTTTTTATTACAGGGGTATAAATGGGATTTTAAGTCTCCTATAATTATCCAAATTTTATTCTTGAAAGTTTCTCTCATATGCCCTAGGATTTTCCAAGTGGAACACCTCTCAACCACTTAATTAGGGGCATAAATTTTGGACACAATCCACCTTTTGTTAGAGTCTCTATAAGAAAATAATATATTTATAATTCTATTTGAAGAGGAGATAAAAAAACCATCTATTCTCACTGGGTCCTAGAGACACAAAATATCTCTAGAGGTACCATTGACATGACTCAACAAAATGTGCTTCTTTCCAAATAATATTTTTAGCTCTGGTAAAGTTATTTTCATCCAACTTAATTTCTTGGAGAATAAGAGGATGTATTTCCACATTGAAGCTAGGAGTCTTTGTTTTGTATGTTTATTTAGGCCCCTCACATTCCATGAGATAACCTTCATTTATGAGTTTTGGATAAGTGTTTCTTTTATCACCCTAAAAGGAGTGGAGGTTGGGTTCTAAGCATCGTCATATTTTTAGGGTCACTGCTACTTTCCATATTTAAGACAACTTGGGATCCATTAGCTATATCAATCTCATTAGCTTATTTTCTAGCTTCTTTATTGGAAGACTTTCCCACTTTCTACTCAAATACTACATCCACACTTCATTTCTTAAGATATCTTGTATCAAAACTATAATTAATAAAAACTAGTTTATTTCTTTTCGAAGGATATCCTAGCAATATTTTTGAATCCTTTTTCATATTCAAGATATGGAGTGAACAATCTACCATTGTAGAATTGGAAACTAAAAGGTCAAACAAAGGATGCCCTAAATCAGGCTTTTAATCTAGGCTAGAAATAAGACCTACAAAATTCTTTCATTTTGAAGGAGATCCTAGAAATTTCTTTGATTCTGTTTCCATGTTCAAGGAGGGAGGTGAGAAAAACCACCGATATAGAATTGGTAACTAATAGGTCAGGCATAGGAGGACCAGAAGTAGGTTTTGGATCCGGGTTAGATCTGTGACTTGGGGGGACAATGACATCACAAGGAGTCGTTAGAGCTGAGAGAGAGTAATAAGAACTAATATTCTTAGATAAATATTCATAAGCATTGGATAAACAAATGAAGGAAAATTCCAATATGGTATTCAAATATGAGTCAAATAACAGAACCTTAGGGTATACTTGAATAACCGGGTCGACCAAAACCTCAATTACCTCAATGATTGGGACTTATTTGAACTGAGCAATGTATGGATGCAAATAATGTCCAAGGATCAATGAGGGATGGGATCTCCTTAGAAGGCCCTCAGCTTCCACCTAGGGACTCACTTCTATCTTTCTTATCTACTAATTTTTGGTTTGGGGGTTAAAGCTTGGATATCAATTCACCTCGTGCCCAATTAATTTGCAATGAAAATAGAACACATGTCTATTTTCATACTCGATTTCATGGGTTCTAGTTCCAAGATCTAAGATGAGCTCAATTTAATAAAGGAGGTTAGCTTCTAGATCTACCATAAAATAATTCTATATTTGGTCCTTGTTGTAGGATTCATCATAATTACCTTACACAAAATTTTGGCAATACCTCTTAGGATGTCCACATGCCAAAATTGAAATGGGAGCCTAGGGAGCTTGAACCATAGAGGAGCTATGGTTATCTACTAAGAGTCATGGTCAAAATCTGGACCCCTCTTGCAGATAAAAAGGATTCTTTTCCCAAAGAACCAAGGTCCGCCTCCAAGAATGCACAACATATCTTCTTTATTCGTAAGCTTAATAAGAAAGAAACCACTAGGGAGAGCCACAATTTCCATTTGTATTTTGGGAGACCATTTAAAAAATACCCATTTCCAGATGGAATCTATATCAACCCTAGATCCCAAGAACTTACCAACAAAATGACAAGCTCCTTCATCCATAACAATATTTAGAAGGTTTCTAGGGATGCTCAAAGTTCTCCCAACCAGATGCAGATAAAAAATATCCTCCAAGGAGATTGCTTGCTTGACAAGGACCCCTCATAAAAACCTGTGAGAACACTTAAATTCAAGGTATAAGACTTTGAAACTTTAAATAGATGGTCTAAGGTTCGAATTCAAAAAGGATAAGGTTGTACATCATACTTCGATATGGGGAGATGGCTATACATCATAATCTGATATGGATGGATAAATAATTAGATAATCACATTGTGCCATATGAACTATGACCTCATGGAATTTAAAATCTACTTTACTTTACTAACTTGTCTTTAAAATGTAAAAAGTTAAAATAGATTTAAATGTCCACAAGGCCATAGGCCATATGAGATGATCCTCATGTAGGATTTTGTTTAACTAATATATGTTTATCCAACCATACATTATCAAAGCATCATGCATATATCTACCTATTTTTGGATTCAAACATAGACCTCCTTTTTGGAGTTCCAAAATCTTGACCAAGGAATTTGACAAATATAACAAGAGATTTTCAAGTTGACTACTACAAAATATCTACCTTGACTTGGTGATTAAAAACTCCATATCATAAAAGAATAAGAATTAGAGTGGAATGAAATTCTATTATAAGAATTTTCTATTGGAAACAACTTGTATAGATGACTAACAACCCTTAGAGAACATGTAGTTGACCCTGTTGCTTTCAAAAAGTAAATAAGCAAGAAGGCCAACTACTCCACATACATGCTGCAATTCAATATCATTAGAGATGATGAATGCCCCATAAATGAGACTAAGGAATTGCACCTCTAATCCTATTATCCAATTGAAGAGTTATCTCAAGGGCTTGTACATACTACATTAAATAAGAAGTATAGTGGAATAAATTTCCATGTCATTAGAAACAATAACTTGTATTAAAAAATAACATTGCAATGAACTTGTTAGAAAGAAAGAAGGCCCACTACCCCTACATACATGTTTCGAATCAATGTTAATAAAATAACTCAAGTCCCACAACTTGATCAAATGTGGAATTATTAATGTAGCACACCCTACACTTAGGAGTATATGAAACAACACTTTGCATAATAAGAAAAGCATTACAAGAATCACTTTGAAAGCAAGAGGGTCAATTACCCCCATACATGTGTAGTAACTTGATGTTAATAGGGATGAGAAATTCTACATAACTAGGATTGAGGGGAGGGCTTGTACCTCTAAGCATACTATCCTACTGGAAAAGAGCTTGACAAGTGGTGGGGCTCATAAACCATTCACCTTGACTTGATGTTAATAAAACCACTCAAGTCCCACAATTAGATCAAGTGTGGGATTATTAACACATGCATACACTAAACTAAGAAGAACAAGTACTAAATTGAAATGGAATTTCATACCATTAGGAATAAATTATATAAGAAGAGCATCACATTGAACCATTTATAAAACAAGAGGGACAACTAGCCCACATACATGTGTTAAAACTCAATTTTAACAGTAGTGACAAATCCCACATAAGTGAAATCAAGGGGAGGGATTGAATATTTAAGCTTGTTACCCTATTGACAATGAGTTGGAAAAGTGATGTGACTCATAAATCACTCAAGTCTCATATACGCATACACATAATACACTAAGAAGTACAAGTATTAAAGTAGAACATAATTCTATGTCATTGGAAATAATAATTTGTATAAGAAGAAGAGCATTATAATGGACCAAATAGAAAGGAAGAGAGTCAATTACTTCTCTCCCCCAAAATGTCACAACTTGATGTTAATAATGATGATGAATCCCATCAAAGTGGGATTGAGGAGAGGGATTACACCTCTAAACCTATTATCCCATTACCAAAGAGTTTGACAAGTGGTGGGGCTCATAAACTACTCAAGTTCCACCACCAAATCAATGCAAGATTATGGGGATCATAAACCACTAAGTCCCACAAACACACACCACACCAACTAAAAAGAATAAGTATCACCAACTAAAAAGAATAAGTATTAAAGTGAAATTTTATTAAAAACTACATTTACTAAGAAGAACAAGTATTAAACTAGAATAAATATAAACTACTAACTAAAAAAAACATGTATTAAAGTGGGATGAAATTTGATCAAAATTCCATCATAGAATATACATATAGTATTAAAAAATAATAATTCTCATTAGGTACCTTACTGGCAAGTTTCTTCAATCCTCGAAAGAAGGTCCAGGGTTCAAGCCTGGCGGCCTACGTCGGATACAAAAAACATCTGGTTAGCCTAAGGGGTATACCCATATGGGACAGAGCCTATGAAACAAAAATTCCTAGCCCTTAGAGGATACGGGGAACGGTTTTCCTTAACATAAGGTTTTAGTCCCCGAGGGCTAGGTGGATTGGTAAGTGCTTGTCTAACCAGGAATTTACCAAGAAGACACCTAGTTTCAAACCTAGGGGGCATCCTATTTGCAAAGGTAGTAGTCTGATATGAATCCTCTGAGTGCACACCAAACCGACAATAATGGTACGAACCCCAAACGATCCATGGTCCCCTTCATACCGGGTCAATAATAACGAAACAAAATAAATTTGATGGAAACACCCCTTGTGATTTAAACCCCGCACTTATCAATTACTAAAAATAGTATAGTTATAACCAAATCTCTTATGTAACAAAAAATATAAAATAAAAATAACAATAAATAATTCCATGATACACAAATACACATTACACTAACCTACTTCCCTACATATAAATGCATGCACACTAGACTACAGAGAACTCACATTACACTAACCAACTTCCCTACATATAAATGCATGGACACTAGACTACGGAGAACCTGCATTAAAATAGAAAGGAATGACATAATGCGAACAACTACCCCTCAACACAAATGGACAAGTATAAAAATGAAATAAAACAAAATTCTATCAAAATTCTATTATAAAATATACCACCAACATAAGCCCTACTTTCGCATGGAGAAGAACTACCCACACATAAATTAAAAAATAAGTATTAAGGTAAATTAAAATATTATTAACATTTAATTATAAAATATGTCACTGACCATGGTACAAACAACTACCATCCATACATAATTACACTAAAGAAAATTGGTGTCCACACTATACTAAGTAAAATAACACTCAATTCTATTGAAACTCCATCATAGAATATGTTGTTGGCATAGTGTGAACAAACAAAAGTAAAACGAACATTGCAGGATATACTATACTGCTAGCATGGTACAAACAAAAATAAACATATAGTACACTCATAGGAAAAGAATTAAAGCAGAATGAAATTTATAGAAAATTTTAGAAGCAAAGAGGGTTAACAACTACCTCCTAGGAAGTGTTCCTTTTGCAACATATCGAAATTCTCGATCTCTTTTTTAAAAGGGGGCCTAGGGTTTTGAGGGTTTTGCTCTGCAACTCATCCTGAGGAGTCGAGCCGACTTTGCATTCATCGTTTGCATGTGTGTTTTTTGGCCTCGTCATAGTGCTGCATGTGCCAGTGGATGGGATCTGTTACTTTGTCCTTCCATTATTGATCCGCCTTGGGCGGAGTTACTATGTTTTTTTTTAATATGTCACATTTGGTTCCTCATGGTTCATCGTCTGGTGAAGCCGATGGAGAAAAGGATGGCGGGCAAGCAACCTTAGAAGTTCATTCCCACGGTGTTCCACAAGGTAATGTGCCAGACATTTCTATTCCCCTTGATAGTTTCAATAAAGCTTGTACTTGGCTAGAGCAAAATACTGTCATAGGCTATTTCTTGGGCCGTATCCCCTCTGATGCAATTCTACGAAACTGGTTTCAAAGCTATTGGAACCCATATGGTATCTTTGTAGAGTCTGTGCAAAACCTGACCAAAGGTTTCTTTCATATTCGGTTCTCTGATCTAGAGTGTGTCAAAAAGTTCTCAGCAAGGGTCCTTGTTATGTTCATAGCACTTTGCTTATTTTTCAACCATGGCATAAGAATTTCCAGGTTGCCAATGGTGTCTCTCTTGTTGTCCCTGTGTGGGTTGAATTACCAAGTTTGCCAATGGCATTGGTCCCATTTATTCGTGATGTTGCCATGAAAGTTGGGGAATTTGTATGTGAAGAGCCTCAACGCTTCTATAATGCTCGGCCCACCCATCGGCTCTATGTGAAAATTGATTTGGCAACTTCCCTCAAGGAATTTATTGATATTAAGGTAGGTGATACTAATATCCACCAGAGAGTGGTGTATGTCAATTTGCCAAACACTTGCTACAGGTGCCAGTCTGCCACACACAAGATTAAAGATTGTCCCTTAATGGCAGATAAGTTTAAATCCAAGGGCCCAACCCCTGTTAATCAAGCTTCTAATGAGAAAAACCAGCCAACCAAAGATGGGTCTGACAGTGACTGGAAGGTGGTCTCCAAGAAAGGCAAGCATGTCCCTGGTAAAGGCCCTCAGGGAGGCCAGTCCTCTGTCCATAATCCTCAGGGAGGCCAGCCTGCTGGCTCCTATGCTCAAGACACAATGATCAAACTGCCCTTGCATGTCCCAGTTCCATCCCAGAATGCTTCCCCAAGTACTCAAATCCTTTCCAATTCAGTAGTTGTGGCTGAAGATATGTCGATGGTTCTTAAAGATGATGGTATCCTCTCTGTCTCCATGGTTGCTCACCATCTGGAGCAAAAAGAAGGCATGAATTCCCGAAGACGAAGGTCTCGTAGTCCAATGCAGGGTCTGCATGCAGACAAAAACCGACAACTGGGAAGCTTTTCTAGCAACTCGTTTCAGTCGCTTACTAGTCTGGGTGACTCTGATGAGGTCAGAGGAAGTTTGATCCTCAACAAGTCAGAATGATTTTTCTATCATGGAATGTTAGAGGATTGACGGACCCAGTTCGAAGATATATGGTTTGCGATGATATTACTTTCTATGCAACCAAGTATGGGGGCCCAGATATCGTTTGCTTGCAAGAAGTTAAAATCATTGAGTTCCAATTGCAGTGTGCTTGTGCGCTCATTTACCCTAATAGTCAACTTTTTTCCACCAAGCGCCCTCTCGGTCGTGGTGGTGCTGTTATTCTCCTGGCCAATAGATGGCATGGGAATTTTGTTGATTGGGGGGTTGACCCTTCTAACCAAGCTATTTGGATTTTGCTTGAAGTTGACGGAATGTCCTTTGGAATTTTAAATGTATATGCCTCCAATAGTGCTCCGGAGCGCTGTTTGCTTTGGAAATGGTGTGCCTTTTCTTTACCTCCTGTAGTTTGGATCATTTGTGGAGATTTTAATATGGTTGAGCGTGCTTCTGATAAAATTGGGGGTCTAAACCACAGGTGGGCCCTTGGTGAGCGTGAAGCCTAGTTTTTTATGAAAAAAAAAATGTTTGTCTGACCCTAATTCTTGTCTTTCTCTTGCTTCTTTTGATGAGCACCTTTGGTTTACCTGGAATAACTTTCAAGTTGGGCGGGCAAGGATTCTCAAACGTTTAGATAGAGCTATGTTGTCAGACCATACCCAGTTTTATTTTCATCGGAAGCATGGAGATGCTCCAGTTGTGGAGGTTATTGCTGGTACTGTTGGGTCTGATCATTCCCCAATTATGTTCACTATTTTATCTTCTGTGGTACCTGTTCAGGGTATTAAGTCTCAGTTTTTTCTTAACACATCCTTTCTTCAGCATTCTTCCATGATGTGTCATATTCAAAGAGTCTGGAATTTGGGGGATAGACCTGTTGGTGAAGAAGGATGGATTGAGTGGTGGAATGATGCTATATCCCGAACCACAGCCCTTCTTCGTAGTTTGGGCAAGAAAGTTGCTCAGTTTAGAAAATATTCTTTGCTTGCTTTACGCACTGAACTGACAAAAGCCTCTTGTAGGCTTGAAGCCAACCCTCTCTGTCCTGTTTTGCAGGGGCATGCTGCTCAGGTTTGTCATGAGCTCAAGGTGGCAGAGCTCTATGAAGCTAAAGGTGCTCAGATCAAGGCCCGCTTACATTGGCTTAAAATTGGGGACAGAGTTTCTAAGGAATTCTTCCAAAAGTTACGTCCTCCTCGTAATGCCACTAAATTCAAAGCTATTATGGACAATGGTATTCACCATACCTCTCTACCCAGTATTGTTGACATTTTTGTTAAGCATTACACTCAAGTTTTTGCTGCTCAGTCTTCTTCTCCAAAGAGGGATGAAGCTCTCAAGATTTGCATGGATGTTGTCCCTAACAAACTCTCTGTAGCTCTAAGAGAGGAGTGTGAAAAATATTTGTCTGTTGATGACCTTGCCTCAAAATTAACTCAAATGGCCAATGAGAAGGCCCCAGGCTTGGATGGATTTCCTTGTGAATTCTACAAGGCATGTTGGGACTTTGTTGGTTCTGATTTACACAAAGTCTACCTTGAAACCATGCACAGTGGCTCTCTTGGAGCAATTTTGAACCGAGGTAATATCAAGTTCATTCCAAGACAAGGGGATCCTGAATGTATAACAAATTAGAGGCCAATTACCCTGCTCAATTTCAGCTATAAGATTATTGCCAAAGCCTTGGCTCTGAAACTTCGGCCCCTGTTGCCTCTTATTGTTAGGCCGGAGCAAACAAGATTTATTAAAGGCGGATATATCTTGGATAATGTCATTGCAGTTTGGGAAGGTATGGAATGGGCTAGGCGGTCTGGTCAGCAAGCCCTCTTCTTGAAAATTGATTTTGAAAAGGCCTATGATAGAATTGAATGGAACTTCATTCTTTCCATGTTACAGTCTTTAGGGTTTGGGCCTGTGTTTGTTCAATCTGTCAATATTATTTTTCAGGATGCTTCGGCTATTTTATCTTTGAATAATCATCAAACTAGGCCAATCGGTTTGTTCAGATCTATTCGGCAAGGTTGTCCCTTGGCTCCTCTGTATATCCTTGCTGCTGAAGCCTTTGGATATTTTCTTGCTAGGCATGCTTCTTTGGGCCAAATTAAGGGTATTTCTCTCCCTGATAACCAAGGTCAGCTCATTAATGGTCACTTTGTTGATGACTCTTTTCTCACTCTTTTAGAGGAGGAACACTCAGTGAAGGAAGCACTCAGATGTTTGGAAGTTTTTTGTCAGGCCTCTGGTTCTAGTATTCAGTGGAGAAAAACTTCTTGTTATCGGTAGTCCCCTACCCCGCTCCCTCCTTGGCTAGAACAGTTTCAATGGCATTGGATTTTGCCAAGAGAAGTGTTCAAATTTCTAGGGATCCCTTTTGCCTTTTATGGTTCCCCTGTTCAGTTATGGAACTATGTTCTGCAAAAATTTGAGAAAAAGCTTGAGTATTGGATTACTAAAAAGATGTCTCTGGCAAGAAAATTCCATATTTGTTCTAAGGTCCTTGCCTCTACTCATGTGTATTAATCTTCTTGTTGGGTCCCTTCACAAGCATGATACCTTAAGCTTGAAAGACTATTGAGGAATTTTTTGTGGGTAAACTCAGCTGAGAAGAAAGGTTTTCACCGGGTTTCTTGGGATATGTGTTGTTTACCTAAAGCTTCAGGAGGAATGGGCATGGTTGACTGTAAAAGACAAGGCACGGCTCTATGTGCCAAATGGATCATACGAGCCCTTAAAGGCTCGGAGGCCTAGAAAATCCTCATCAGACATTGTATTTCTTCAGGGCTGCCTTTGAACAAACAATCCTGGAGAGGAATTGACCTCCCTTCCCTAATTGTAATGCCAGTCTTTGTGAAAATCTCTGGTTCTTTTGTGATTAAAAGTATTTGGAAATCATGGCAGCAATTCACTCCTTGGCTTAAGTGGAAAGGGAATAGAGGCCATAAAGGACTGTCCATCAATTCTTTAAACATCTGGTGGTCTTCGATGATTAACATTCAGGGAACTCCTCTTGCTCAGGTCCCATGGATTCATGCCCAATTTTTTTTAAAAAAAGGTATATCTACAGTTTCTGATTTTTATTCTCAAACCTCGAGGGATTGGATCCCTTGGCCACTTTTTAAACAACAATTTCAGTTGAGCACTGGTGACAAGCTCACTTATGACTCAGTAATTGACATTATCCCCTTTTCCATGTGGCACAAGTGTGGGCAACACTCTCAGAGGCCATGGTGGAAAGATTGGTCCTGGTTTTCGGATATACCATTGTTGAATTACTCAGCTAAATTGGGTTACAAGTGGCTCTCCCCAATGTTGCCAATGGTCCCTAGACTTAATGATAAATGGGGAGATCCAGTGGCGGTTTCTGGTTGGAAGGCTCGATTTTAGATAGTTTGGTCTTCTTTTCTTGAGCCAAAACAATCTTTTTTTGCTTGGAGCCTTCTCTTTCAAAGTTTACCCTTAGGAGACAGACTCAGGCACTTGGGAGTTGCAAACCCTAAATGTGCATTCTGTAATGAGGATGAATCTTCTCCTCATATTTTCTGGTTTTGCACAAGAGCAAGGAGTGCCTGGGAATGGGGATGGTCTTTTTTTTCCCAATTCCAGGATGAATCCCTTACATGGCAGCAAGCTCTGTTAGGGGATAAGATTAAATTTGTTCTTCCCTTGTCCAAAGTGTGGCACATATTTCGAATTAGTCTTCTTTTTCACATGTGGAAATCTAGAAACAAGATAGTTTTTCAGCATCAAGATAAGACGAAGTATGCAAACAAATCCTAAAAGGTCTCCCTTAACTAATTGACATTTAGATCTCTATGTTTTTTTTCCTCAATATTACCACTAGCAAGAATGTATATGAGACATATATATAAGTATGGATGGAAATATAAATGAATCAAATTATCCATTCTTTAAAAATAACACATGCAATGTAAATAGAGGTGAGGAGACACCACTATCCAAATCATTGCAGTATATTATAAAATGATTCAAATTATCAATTTTTTACAAAAAAACACATGTAATGTAAATAGAGGTGATGAGACACCACTATCCAAATCATTGCAGTATATTATAAAATTAGTTTATGCAACTCATCCAACTTAATCAAAAGAACTTCAAGATAAGAGGAAGTATGCAAACAACTCCTAAAAGGTCTCCCTTAACTAATTGACATTTATATCTCTATGTTTATTTTCTTCAATATTACCACTAGAAAAAGGGAACATTAAGGAAGGGAAGGGGATGAAAAAATAAAAAAATATCCATAAATAGAAATACATTGTAATATTTTCAAAAATGGACACACTTGAAAATAAGAAATATATTCACAATACAAACATTAATTCAACTAATTAAAAATTCATAATTATAAAAATAACTCAACCATCATGTATTATTCATTAAGAGAAGGAATACATAATACACAGGCTTATGACCCACACAATGACTTATTACCTCTTCTAAATATCTTATATAGATTCAACATATTATAATAACAATGATAATTGATAGTAACAAATAAGGATAAATCATTACACCTCACCATGTAAGCTAGATAATCATGGTAATGTAATGACTCCAATATAGCCATGTCAGTTATCTTCCTTATTGTTAGTCAACCCTTGAGCATTAGCGTTAGGGTTATTGTTGATTTAGTCTATAAATAAAAGAGTTATGTCATAGTGGAAACAACATTTATATTTGTAATCTTGGGTCATCTTTAGTGCGCATATGAGATTTTGTCCTTTCTACATGATGCTACCATATTATATCTTATGGAGTTGTTCCTTCTTCAAGGAGTATTATTGGTGTTTCTCTATCTTAAGGGTATTATCTATCTTTATCTTATTGTGTGGATGGTTACTATAGATAACTATTTGTTGATGAATGATTTTTTATTTTAGTATATGGTAAATAATTCATGTTAATGAGGATAAAAATTTGTAATGAGTGGTATGAAAGCCACAATTCTAGTAAAGTGAAGGTTGTCTTTTTCAGATTGTATAAATTGGGCATTTTTTTTCTAGAAAATTTTTCATCTTTCTAGGGTCATATCTTTCCATAGAGTCATCTAATTTAAATAGTTATTGTGCTAGCTTGTTCATAATTTGAAGAGTTTTGAAAGGAGTGTCCTATGAATGAATTCAATCAATAATGAGGGAGATACGACCTTATGAAGCCAATCATCTGTTGGAATTCACATACCTTCTAGAAACATCCTAAAATATAGAATCATCATAATCACATGTATAAAAATGAAGAGTGAAATAGAAGAGCATACAAACAAAAATAGAAAAATAGATAAACAATATGAATAGAGAGAAACAATTAAGGGGTGGGTGTCTATAGGTGCCCCCATGATCTCACATATCACAAGTTGACACGATGGATCAATCATTGGGGGTATTTATAGTGATACCAAATCCTTAATTAAATGTTAACCTCAAAGATACTCCATACAAAAGTCACCATACAGAAGCTACGTGAGAAGGAAGAGAGAGTTACAAGCTTGGCTACTAGAGAGCTATAAACTAGGTATCTAAGAGTTATAAGCTAAGCTATCTAAGTGCTATGAGAGTATCTAAGTGAAAGCTATATCAATTATTATAAGAGCTATTATACAATACCAACCTGATACTTTGTAATAAATAAGCATAAGCACTAACAAAGTTCTTACATATTGAATAAATCAGTAAGGCATAAGCACTATCATAGTGCTATGAGTCAAAAGGAAGGACTACTAAAGTGCTACTAGCTAAGGGAGATGAAAGAAATTGGTGTTACCAAAGGATTACTAGCCAAAGGAGATTGAAGTACTACCAAAGCGCTACCAGCAAAGGTAGATAGAAGCGTTAAAAGTACTACTAGAGTGCTACCAATAGAAGGAGATCATCTAGCTAGGCGCTATCTGAGCACCATTCCACACCAATGTTATAGGTACTTGGAATATCTCTACTAGAGATATAGACACCTGGACATTACACCTAAGACCTAGAAACTGATATGTCACCACTTGAGGTAAAGGCACCTAAGAATTCTCCACCAGAGATGTAGAAATCTAAGAGTTACCACCAAAGATAAAGGTACCTAAGATGTCTCCACCAGAGACGTAGAAACCTGAGCATTACCATATAAGATATAGGTACCTAAGACACTAAATAACATTGAGCATTACTACCATTTAAATGAGCATGTAATAGCATAAAAATATTGAGCATCACCATCATTCAAATGAGCAGGTAATAGAAAAGAAGAACATTAAGCATCACCATCATTTGGACAAGTGAGTGATAGAGTAGAGTGCATATAGAATGGAAATGGATTACCAAGAAATCTAAGAGTTGAAAAATTGAAACACCTAGCCTAGCACAAAGATTCATGTAACCAAAATATTTGAACACAAAAATATACGAAACAAAAAAGAGAAGATTGCAATGTGGAAAATGATTTTCTTTTGTATTAATAAAAGGGAGCCTGAATCTCCTGATTTTACAATGCTTTTTGATCACCCTAATGTATTGGGGGTAATGTTACAATGATCTCTCTCTTTTCTGAATACAATGCTTTAATAGGGGGTATTCCAAATATTCAAAAAACTCCAGTGTGTTCTTTGTTCCTTTGTACAACTTCAAGGATGAGTGGGCTTTTGGTATCTAGCAAGGGGACCACTCCAGCTTCAACAACTCTCCAAGTACCTATCTCCTGCAAACATGAGAATAAAACAAGGGTTAGTAGCATCTCTATAAATGCTGATAAAAACCCTCAAACTAATTTAAAAAAAAACATAGAAAATCAAACCTAGATGTCTTTCTGAAATCAAATTACTGAGAATGCCTATCATACTTTTTTGGGTCCTGAGCAACTGCGGGTGTGCAATTTTATTTGAGCAACCTCAAGAGGGCGGTTAGGCAACCATGCGAGGGTGGTTGCGACTATGTAACCTTGGATGGGCAATTGAGGTTCAATGGTAGAAGGCTCCAAGGGGAGACTCTGGGGCTTCAAATATTTGGTTTCCTCAGGATGCATGCGAGCTCATGGTATGATTATGGTAGTCTAACAGTGTATGTTCTTAGCCTCTTATGGTTGATGGGGTGAAGGTGTATTTATAGGCCCCTTTTAGGGTTTTGGAGGGAAAGGAAGGTGGCAAGCTAGAATTACCAAGTGGCAATCCAGGGCTACCAAACGGAAAGGGTAGTTATAGTGAGTCATCTAGGATGTCTCACTTAACTGGGATGATGTGGATAATGGGTGGGTGCAAGTGGAGTGAGGTATAAGGGTTGTCCCATTTGAAGGGGTAAAGGGGACATGAGTGTGGGATATGTGGCAATGATGTTGGTGAGGTGGCTAGGACATGTCTAGTGATTAGACAAGGTATCCTAGGTAGATTTTCCAAATTTATAAAATCTAGAAAATACTTTTATTATGCAGGATTTATATGCCTAAGTTTGGACTTAGACGTGTATTTTATTATGTAGATTTATGATGTGGGATGCAAATGAGATTTTATAGATACCTAGGTTTTGGTGTTTAGAGATACCCCTTTTTGTACCGTGTTGTGTAAAACACAATGTGATGCAAAAACAAAAGACACTTGTATTTATTAGATAGATTTAAATATTCTCGACGCTCATGAATGAATGATTTAAAAAAAAATTGAATTGTTTGCTTACCCCCTCAATTGGAGAATGAGTAAAGAATGAAACTCACAAGCCAATTGACCAAATGTGCATGATGAAAGGGGTGGATGTTGCGGATGCAAATGTATAAAATTGAAGATCAAATTTTACTCAAGTTTGGGATGGTTGTTGTTGTAAATTTACCTTTGGTTTTGATGATGCACAAAATATCATGGTAAAATAACCAACCACATTGGGAGTTCGGGTGCCTATGCAATTGTTAGAAATTCATGTTATAAGGAACAAGAAAATTTAGGAATTCGATACTCGTAGTGATTTCGGTGATTGTTACCAATTTGTGGTTAATTAATTTTACTTTTGTAACCCAACGAAAAGGGCTAAGGATAACCTTGTACAAATTAGCTTGAATAGATCCATACTCAAAAGTTGAGAGACTTAGTTGATTTAATATTGTTGTGATGATGTTGGATATTTTTTTTTAAGTTTTGAATGTGCGTCCTTATGGTGAGCTACCCATATGATGGGATTACATCGATTGTCAGTTGTTGCAACCATAATATGTGTAGGATAATTCACTAAATACGAGGCTCACTATACTGTTTGCTGATGTTTGTTGAATGTATGTGATGATTTTTGTTTTCATTGATTTTTGCTACTAATCGTGTGAGGGTATTTTGTTGTACCAAACAACTACAGATGCGCAGTTGGCTCCACCAATTATGCATCTGTGGTTAGGTGTGCTTCGTGAAATGTGCACCCACGGTTGTCATCACTTTTTGTGGCTATAAAAGGATGAAGGGGGTATTTTTATTTTTAATTTCTATGGTTGAGTTTCTCTGAGCAGTTTATTAGTGAGAGTGAGCTATGGAGGTTGCTGGTGAGATGAGTGGAGTGGGTGTGGTTACGGGGGTTGGAGACTTGGTTGGAGTGAAAGCTAGGGATTCGAATGGAGCAAAAGTTGGAGTTCGCTATGCTGAGGTAGGTGGTCTAAAATCTTAGTTTAGTTTAATTATGTTTTTATTTTTTTGTTTTCGTGTTTTTATTTATTTTTATTTTTTTTAATACACTAAGAAGGGGTGGTAATTTTTTTTTACTATGATAAGTGGGGAAGGGGAAAGTTTTATTTTTACTATGAGAATGTTTTGTGTTTTTTTTTTTTTTAATGAAAGTAATGCATGAAATGTTTTGTTTTTTTTTTTTGAAAATGAGAATTTTTTTTTTTTTTTGGAAAATGAAATTAAAGTATGAAATGTTTTTGTGATTTCAGTTTTTGTAAAGTGAAACTAATGCATGAAATGTTTTTATGTTTTCTAATTTTGGAAAATGAAAATAATGCATGAAATGTTTTTTGTGATTTTAATTTTTTTTAATGATGTTTGCATTGATATGGATTTTTTTTGTGCTTGCAGGTGAAATTCATTGAGGCTCGACACAAATGGCCTCACATAATTTCTTGGGCGCGAAAGGCCCTCATAGATGATGACTGGAAGTGGTTGGAGGCCATGAGATTGGCTGGTTGTGGGTAAGTGGAGATCGTGAGGGCGGATGAGGATTATCTATCTACCCTTGTGGAGAGATGAGACCTTGATAGGGGGTCATTTTAGCTTTCGATAGGGGTGCTTACCATTACCTTGGAATATGTTTACCTCATATTTGATGTTCCTATGGAGGGCACACTAGTCTACAGGGATGACTGGGATGTAGAATGCAGCAAGGGAGGGATATCGTACATTCAGTTGTTCTAGGATAGGAGGCTAGATGCTTTGTTGACTTTTGTTATGTACATTATAGGCAACATGTTGTTGCCTAACAATATGGGATCCCTATTCCCTTGGAACCAGGTGAGAATTATGTTGGATTTGATTGTGGAGCCTCCGATTTGTGCATGGACTCCCACTCTACTGTAATAGATGCTTTTAGAGTTGTATGAGGTGAAGAGGTGGGAGTGAAAGGGACTTACTTGTAGCTTACTACTTTAGTTGTGGGCTTGGGAGCACATCAGTATTTCTCGCCCATAGGGTTTACCTTGTGAGTGGGATCACTCACTTCCTTGTGCTCTTCATTGGAAAACCAACAAGGAGATTTTACTAAGTCATCATGTTCACAGTGAACAAGATTATGGGGATTTGTTAGGCAGTTTGAATGGGGTTGATATTTGTTGGTGACCTTGGCGAGGTATGACATGGGATACTAATGCAACATAACTTTGATAGATTAGGAGAGGTAGATGGGTGGTTGGATGACATGGGCAAGAGATGGAGTTTATCCAGTTCTCATGGGTGATGAGATAGTTTGGGTTGATAGAGGGTGTTCTAGATGCTCCAATTATGTATAGATATCGAGGTGATGAGTTGAGTCTCCAAGTCACTCCCGAATTCTAGACTATGGATGATGCAGTAGATGATCCCAGATGTAGATTATGCCAGGATGATATTTGATTATGACACTTGGTTTTTTTGCCAGCCTCCATGGGCATCTAATTAGGCTATGGATGCTGTAGCCAGTGGTGATGAATAAGGTGCTAGAAAACAAACTTCTTGATGATAGAAATACCACCAAGGTTGTGGGAGTAGGGGGTGAGTTGGTGCGGATGTGCAAGCTACAAATACTGGATCCAGGGCTGGAGGAGATGGAGGAGATGAAGGTGGCGATAGTGGTATTGGAGGTGGGGTTTATGGAGGTGATGAATGGTAGGGTCTTCCTCCACATCGCATTTAGGAGGAGTGGGGGATTCTCTAGGCTGAGCGGGATAGCTTGGGGAAGACTATAAAGTCTCATGATGTAGAGATCACAAGGCTATAGGGTTATATTACTCATCTGTAGAGAAAAGTTTATGGGCTACGGAGTGGACCTAGTGTAGGTGGGGATGCTTCTATGATTACGACTCTCCATGCTGAGATAGCCTAGCAAGAAACATACCAAGCTATAGATTTGGTTATTTTACAGAGGTATGCTACCTACATTGCGATACTCAATGACACTTTAGATGAGCATTATATTCTGCTACCTCTACCTCCTACATCATCAATGTTGGGCTCTAGCAGGCAGAGTGATTCTAGGCCTAGTGGTTTATGATCTTGGGTTCCTAGTTTTCATGATCTTTCTGGCTCACAGGGATCAGCTTATGGGCCTCATAGGAGTCATGGTGACACTAGCTAGTAGTGCTTATCACCTATTTTTTTTCTTTTCATTTTTACTTATGAGCCTCAATGCTCTGATGTATACAACCTTTGGGCATTTTTGTACTATGTGATTCATATATATATACATGGTATTTATTGTGATTATTTGTTTTTCACTTTTTCTTTATTATGTATGGATGCATATGAAATGATGTAATTATTGATGGAATAAATGATGAATGCTATGCTTTAATGATAATTTGGTATGTTATAGACTTTTTCTTAATCAAATTTATTCTCATTGTTTAATCAGAGGCACTAAGATTTGGTATTTTATAGATGGCATGGATAATGATATTATGTGGTATGGGTTGAAAAATGATATAAGGTTGTTTTACAAAGAATCAAACATCGTAGTGATAACAAACAGTCTCGTTTATGTTTCTCGTAAATCTCCATAATGTAAAAATTGTCCTTGTGGTTTCAAATTTCTTAAGGACCAACTATGTGCGAAATGATTATTCATTTCTCATTATGAGTCAGGTCAGACTGATCAATTGTAACTTATGTTAATAAGCTAGCTCATCCGAGAGCATCCATAGGTCTGTACAAAAGAAGGTTGCTAATATGACAAACATGGTGCCACGCATAAGGATACCCCATTGCAAGGCAGGTTTCATTCAACCCACTATTGTAATGAGGATCACCCTGTGGTTTTTGAGACACTAAGAGTTCTAGATATTCAAGATCCTTTCCCTTATTTTATTGCATTAGATTTTGAGGATTTTATTTCTAAGTTTGCTCATTTGTGTAATGGAGCAACATGCCTTTTTATTGCTTTTTGTAAACTTGCTCATTTTGAGGAAGAGCAAGGGAATTTTATTGCTTTGTGAAATGCTTTTTGGGATACTTGCTCGATTTGAGGAAGAGCAAGGGATCTTTTTTTGGTGCTTTTGGGATACTTGCTCGTTTTGAGGAAGAGCAAGGGATTTTTATTGCTTTTTTTTTTGGAGGAGGGTGGAGCTTGTCCTTTTGTTAATTCTTAACATTCTAGACCATGCATATAATTGGATGAGTAGGGAAAAACTTTCACTTTATGGTAATAGCAACTCATGATTTCATCATTCCTAAAATTCATAATATTTTTATGTGTTTTGATGTGCGTGATCCAAGAGAAAACTTGATTGACCAGGAATAACTTATTGCATCTAAAGATTTTTTTTGATTTTTAATTAAGGTTGCTCAAAACACTAGGAGTGGCTGAGTGATTGAAAACATTTGGATTTTATTATGGGCTAATGTGTTGTGTAATATTGTGTGATACTTTCGTTACAAGATTTTGAAATTAAAAAAGTTCACACAAAATAGTTAGTGGCCACATAATAATTATTGCTAATGATTATACGGTATCTATTCTAGTTTATGTAAACCCCTTAGTGATCAAAATATTATAAAGAAAGTTGCAAATTATTACGATTGATGGAGTGATGAATAATTTTTGATATAATGTGCCCTTGATTAAGGCGACAAGACACAGTAGACTAGCGATCATCCAAATTAAATCAAATGATCCCTAATATGATGAATGGTATTAACAAATGCCTAAAATGCATCTATGAAATGTCAGTGGAATGCATGGATGGACGTATGAAATGCTGTGATATTTTTTTTAGCCATGTATATGTATATATGTATACTTTGTATTATACATAAAACACCTTTAGGTGTATTATACATAAAACACCTTTAGGTGTATTATATTTAATGGCTCAAGTTCCAATGTCCCCTCTAAATTTGTAAGTCAATACATTCTTCGACCCAAATTTTTCTTAACCATGTATGGACCTAACTAATTAGCCATGAATTTATCTCTCAAGTGTGGTAATGCATTGGTGTTATGTTGATTTTGTTTAAGAACAATATCTCCTACTTTGAATTCATGAGGATGGACTTTTGCATTATAGGCACACTTGATGCGATCTTGATATACTCATAGATATTCTAAGATATTGATTCACCTTTCATCAAGGAGTGTAAATTGGTCAAGAAGTGCTTGTCTAGCCATGTCATCATCCATGAATTTTTGTAATGCAACTTGTAAAGAAGGGATCTCAAGATCAAGAGGCATGATTGCTTTGGCTCCATAGACCAATGAAAATGGAGTTGCCCCGATTGGATTTTGGATGCTTGCTTGATAAGTCCATAATGCCAAGGGGAGTTGAGTATGCAAATATTTATGTTTTTATTTGACAAGTTTCTTGAGAATAGTTATCAAGGTCTTGTTGGTTGCTTTAGCTTATCCATTTGCTTGTGGGTAATAAGGAATTGAGAAACTGTGTTAGATATTGTACTTATTGCATAATGCTTGAATATCCTTGTTTTTAAAAGACTTTCCATAATCAAAAATGATATTTGAGGGAAATCCAAAATGACATATAATGTGCTGAAGTATGAACTCCGTAATTTGAGGTCCAGTCATAGTGGTCATTGGAATTGCTTTGACCCATTTGGTGAAGTATTCTATGGTTGTTATTATGAAATTGTGTTGTCCCAAAGAGGCAAGAGAAAATTTGCCAATCAAATCTAGGCCCCATTGTGAAAAGGGCCGAAGGTGTTGAATGGGCTATAATGCTTGTGATGGTACATGAGTTAAATTGACATGATATTGACATTTTTGACATTTTTCATATACTTACAACAATCATTTTCCATGGTGGGCCAATAATAACCCATGTGCAAAATACACTTTGTGATGGCCATTCCACTAAAGTGGTCACCACAAGTACAATCATGGGATCTAGTTATGTCTCTTTGTGCTTCTATGGAATCTAGACATAAAAGTAAGACTCTATCATAGCCATGTATGTACAACACATCCCCCAAGAGAGTGTAATGAGTTGCTTATTGTTTGAACGTTTTCTTTGAAATTTAAATCAAATATGATGGGAGGGTCCAAACTTGAGAAAGTCTCTTATTTGATCAAGGCAATATTCATATGGTTCTACGTGGATTAAACAAACACTCTTATCACCTTCAGATTCTGCTCGTACAATTATAAATTTGGATATTTTTTTGATGATAAGCAGTTGGATTTATCCATTTTCATTATTTGGATTCAATGATCCTAAAGAATCCGTCACATACGAAAATGTACTAGTCAAACAAGGCAAGTTGTCAATATCATACTAGTCAAACTTTACTAGCAATTTCATTGCTATTTCATGATATTGTTTCAAGAATGGCTCTTTACATTGGTAAGTTTCTTTCACTTGACAAACGATAAGTTGGGAATCACCAAATATGCTTATACGCTTAATACCCATAGCTAGTTCTAACCCCAAGATTAAGTTTTCATACTCTACGATATTATTTGTGCATGGAAAGTCAAGTTTGAATGATAAAGGAATTGGCATTCCTTCGACTATATAAAATACGACTCTAGCACCTTGTCCTTTTTTGCACTTTGATCCGTCAAAGAAGAGAGTGATGTCAAAATCATCCTCAAGAGGGACTAGTTCTTCCTGTTCAGTGATGAAAAAGACCAAATCATCTTGAAGCTCTATAAGAAGAGATTGATCATTTGGAAGTGGAGCTTCTACGAGTTGATCAATTATCACCTAACATTTTATAGATTTTTGGCTAATGAATTTGAGATCAAATTTTGTTAAGAGCATTATCCATTTTGTGGTTCGGGTATTGTTGTATGTGCGAGTCATCATGTAACACAGAGGATTTTCTCTAGCTATGACATAGGTAGTGTTACTTAGCATATAATATTTGAGTTTCTTTGTGGGAAAAACCACTGCTAAGTACAACTTCTCAACATAAGCATATCTTGTTTAATAACTCACCAAAGTTCGACTAATGTAATAAATTACTTGCTCTTTATGATTTTCATTCTTCTATGCAAGCATTGTCCCTAATGAAAAAATTATTATAGAAATGTAAAGGTGAAAATAGACTCCTAGATGAGGTGATGTTAGTACTGGTGTTGAAGCCAGATATTTCTTGATATCATAAAAATCCTTTTGATATTTTATTGTATAGGAAAAGATCACCCCTTTTGTATCAAGCGATTGAATGGTCTGTATTTATCTGAGAGTTGTGCTATGAATCAATGAATGGATTGAATATTTCCTTGCAAACTACATAAATATTTAAGATTTATTGGAGGGAGTATTTTAATAATGGCCTTGACATTATCGGGGTCCACTTCAATGCCTCACTTAGAGATAATAAATCCTAGAAGTTTTCCTGATGTGACTCTGAATACACACTTAGGATTTAAAATAACTTTGTGTTCAAGCAATTGATAAAAAAACTTTTCTAGTACTTAAATGTGCTCAAGACGTGTTTTGGATTTTGCGATAAGATCATCCACATAGTCTTTAATGATTTTGTGCATATAGTCATGAAAGTGTAGACACCAAAACAGCACCAATCCGATTATGTGACGACAAGCACTGATCGCACTAACACACACAGCCCCCAGGGCAGCCCTCAGAGGTTAAACAGTGGTTCTAACCACTCACACAATAGTTTTGCAAGTCAAAAACCAATTTGGCACTTTTTAGACACTTTATTGCTTATTCGTCCCACCAAGGGACGAGTGCTGTTTTACTCGTCCTACCCAGGGACGAGTGAAAGTTTTACTCGTCCTACCCAGAGACGAGTGCTGACTTATACTCGTCTCACCCAGGGACGATTACCAGCGCTCGCTTCGGGGTGGGACGAATGTCAGGTTTGACCGGCAAAAAGTCAAATCTCGGCATGTAACAACTCAGAACTGCCACTTAGCTTTCCCTGCATGACATAGGAGTGCGAGTGAGTTCTTTTGACAACTCATATCTACCAATTAACTCTCCCTTCACTGCATGGGAATAAGAGTAAGCTTTTTAAGACAACTCAGATTTGCCACTTAGCTATCCCTTCATTGCATGGGAGTGCAAGTGAGCTTTTCTAAAACACACAAAGACATGCACAGAGACAGTTAAGAATCCCTTGATCAAGAAGAAGTCTTTCTTTGAGGCAAAAAGCATTCATGCAAAGAAACACTTTTGCATGTTAATTCAAAGAGACCCCTTGGGTCTATAAAATGGTGAGTTTCCTCACCCAAAAGATATATCGAGCAGGGAGCATTTTGAGCGACGAAGTGCTGCTAATTCATTTACTTGCGATTTGTGTTTTCAACATCCATAATCTCTTAATCGAAAGAGAGGTTATTGGGTGACTTTTGAAGGCACGAATCAAGAACCAACACCCCATTCTTTTGACCACAATATCCTACCAATTTGTCGACAACACATCACATCAGGTTTCGGACCAATTCTAAGCGGATTGGTGTCGAAGCAAAGTTTCACCCGCGGGTGGTTTGCCTTCGGGCACCCCTCCCGCTTTATTGCTTTTGTAGTTTTTTAGCTAGTTTCATGTTTATGCTTTTATCAAGTTTTCAGTTCATTTAGATTCATTTTAGCCATAGTTAGATTTATCTTTTATTTTTCATACACAGGTGCTACTGATTCTTTGTTTGTTTCTTTGAACGCAGATTTGCAGCATTGGAGGAGCAGCGAGGAATCGACCTGTACCAACGCAAGCGGCGACAACGTTTTGGTTCGCCCATCTTATATGTGGGCACGCGGAAGAAGGAATTCTGAAACAAGTTGTAGAGATCAATATCTAACGCTCCTATCCCCTAAAAAGGAAGGAGACGCATTGTAACACGAATTGAAAAGAATATCAATAAAAAAAGGGCCATAGTTTATATTGCTTTTATATCTTGTGTTCATTCATTTGTGTTCTTTCCTTTTAATACAATTTTGTTTAGTATTTCCTTTTTGTTTCCGGAATCTCGTGTTTTCAATGGCGATCACGGTGGGACCTCTGTCCTCTATTTTTGTTTAGGTTAAATTACTGATCTAAAATTGCTTGTTTTTTTACAGGTACCTATTTTTCAACATCGGACTGTTATTCGTCTCTGTAAGTGACGATTGCAGAATTGGTACTCGTCTCACCCCGGGACGAATAAATTATTCGTTCCACCCTGTGACGATTACGGTTCTGTTATTCGCCTCACCCAGGGACGATTATAGATCTGTGCAAATTTTCAGAGCAAATCAGAAACTTCCGATTAGGCAGAGAAGAGGTAGGGGTTTTTACAGCTTCTATCAAATTTTTGTTTTTCTATTTTCTGGTTTTCAGTTTGTATGGCTTAGGGAAAGATTTCTTTTCGTTTGCCTGTTTCAATTTTGCAAAATTAAAACGAACCCCACACATCACGTGACATTTTAAACCAAGGCGTTGGTCGTAAAACCCCAACCCTTGAGCAAGACCAAAGGTGGATTCCATTATCACTTTGGCTTGAGATATTGCATCCATTACCTCGATCGCGACTGTTGCTAGACGTAAATCCTGATGAAAGCTGACCGAGTGTAGCTTGGGGTGATTCCCGACACGCGAGGATAAGTCTTCTATGGTAGGTGTCATAAACAGAGCGATTCCCCTTCCGTACCGCCTATGTTCCACGTATCATCTGCTCTCACGTACCTATAGTCTCCCTCACGTAAGGGCGGGTATATAGAGAGGTTGGTATATCGGTCCGACAATGGTATATTGAAGGGGCGACCATTTTGGGAGTCATAAGAGCCTTCATACTTGCATTTAAACGTTTCACAAAAATTTTCAAAAACAAAACAAACAACAAAAACACACTAAACCAGATTTAGGGCACACTATTAATCTTTAAAAGAGATAATCATTGCTTGTGAGTGTGTATGCTATTTTCTGTTTAGACAAAAAAAATCATAAAAAGAAAATTACAAAAAGAACTTTTGCATTTTTTAGGTTAGCATTACCATGGTGAATACTCGTAGCCAAGCCCAATCACGGGCAGAAGCTGCAGAACATGCACCAAGAGAGACAAATCGTCTCCGATATAGCTCTGAAGACTTGTTCATCCCGCCTCAACGGCGAGGTACACCAGTTAGTTCACACCATGCAGAACATGGCTCTATAGGCCCCTCCGTGAGGGGTACTCCAACCCATACAGTCATAGAACATGGTTCTAGAGGTGCCTCAAGGAATGGTTCTCCAAGTCAGACCATCAATAGACGAGACTTTAGAACTCCCTCTCTAAGGGAAACACCTAAGCAACAAGAATCTTTTCAAGAAAATAACGTATATATACCACCTGGTCTAAGTACGAGGCCTCCCTTTGAAGTTCAATATGGGTGGCCTAGTGATGAAGCATTGTGTACTGCTATGGAACAACAAAGGGTCCAAAAGGAAGAACCATATGATTTTGTGGTTCCTAATTTACCCCCAATTAATGTCGGACATAGTAGACCATATCCAGAACAACAAGTTCTCCCGACAGGGCAAAACAATTCTGCCCGCACTTTTTATGCATATCACGAGAGAGAGAGAGGAGGATCACTACATTCCTCCAGGCCAGTATCCAGTGCCAAAACGATGCACGTCTGCACCTGCATTATATCCAGATCGCTTATTGAGACCAGAGTTTCAAGTCAATGCGGCCAACCTCGACGGAGGGAAGCAACATATAGGAGTCTCAGAGCATTATGATCGAAACAGATATGTAGGAGAGACATCTAGGCCTATTAAACAAGAGACAACAGAACAAAGTAACTTGGCATTTGCACAACTAACCGCCCGCCAAGCGCACATCACGCGGCTTAGGCAAGAACAACAGGAATTAGAACATTTGTGTCACCTTGATCAAGAGCGCATTCAGCGTCAGACTGCTGAAAGGTTTCACAACCATGCACCTGAGAGGGCCCCAATCCCTCGCGCACAACAATCTGAGATGTATGTGAGGCACAACCCCTTAGTGCGAGACAGGTCTCCACGACTTCAGCAAGCACCGCCTCCAAGACCTCTTAGACCTGAGCGGGAGGCCATTCACCGTGACCATGATGGGCATCCTCCGCGGGCACCCGTCCATGTTTACAGGCCTAGGCCAAACACTCCTCAAGAAGATTATGAGGATTATTACCAAGAAGAAGAGCGGGCTGAAACGCCCTATCAAGGCAGAAGGGATGCTACCCATTTAGTCATTCAAAGGCCTCAAGTTCCCCGCAACCCACAACGGGAACAAACTAAAGAGGAGGAAATTATATCCTCCGATGCCTACAAAGTGTTGTTAGAACGCTTGGAGAATATGGAACTTAAGACTGGTGGGCCTCAAAAGCCTACCCTACGCCAACTCCGTAGTCATCCAATACATCCGTCAGTGCCAGCACCTCCATACCCCGAACATTTCAAGCTGCCCCAGTTGGCACTCTTTAAAGGGGATGAGGATGCTCAAGAGCATGTGACGAGATTTTTGAGCCGATGCTTTGGTATACAAGACAATGATGCATTATTATTGAGAACATTCATAACCACATTCGTAGGGTCTGCCTCGGATTGGTTTACCCATCTACCAAAGCATAGCATTTACAACTTAGATCAACTAGTGGACGCGTTCCTAGAACGTTTTGCTTTCAATACAAAGAAAAAGGCGTCACTCAGTGATCTAGCTAGCCTCAAACAGTATGAAGAGGAGTCTATGGTAGCATATGGGAATCGATGGAGGACAGTGCTTTCAAAGTTGTCCTACCTCCCTCCTATGTCCGACTTAACTCAAATGTTCGCAAAGAGTTGTTTGCGATCGATCTCTGTGCTATTGCAGCTGCAGCAATACGCCACTTTGGAAGAAGCTCTGGCGCAAGCTAGACGTATCGAAGAGATCAAGATACAGGATGGCGAAATTGCCAAGCCTAAGAAAAAAGAGTGGAACAAGAGCACCAAAATAGGGAATACGCAACAGAAACCCATCGCGGTCAATCAAGTTGCTATTAATGCCCCTACGCTTGCCCAAGCAACACAGCCTTCAAAGGCTAACTATCAGGCGGTGCCTCACAATAATTATGAGAAAGATAACAAGAAGCAGGATCAAAATCAGCAGCGTCGCCCTAAGCGACAATTTACACCATACACTGAGTCTAGGGATTCCTTGTTTGACCGTTTGTCAGCGGCAAACTTGATTAATCTGCCAGATATTCCAACAATTGATCCCAATGCGCCAAAGCCTAAAGGGTATAGAGAGGATCTTTTCTGTAGATTCCACAGAAGGAAAGGGCATGACCTTAATGTCTGTTGGTCGTTTAAAGGTTTAGTGCAAGATCTCATTGATAATCACACATTGGTAGTGGATAACCCCATCGCACCCAACAACCAACAAATGGGTGTTTTCAAAGATCCTTTACCCACACATGATGCACAAACAAAACCTCTGCATGTCAATGAAGTGCAACAGAGTTACCCCATGGAGGGATATGTTGGAATGATTAGCATTGTGACAAGAAACAAGAGACACCCAGGAGTTGTCCCCGCAACAGCCACTAGGGAAGCTTCATCCACGTCACAACATCAACCAAATCCTACACAGTTGCCCCCACCTAGACCAGTGGCCACGATTCGAACTAGACTTACTCAAAGTCTACGGACCACATCGGCTAGGCTCTCCATTTATGAGCTTATTCAACAATCAGCGCCCCATCGGGAAGCTCTTATGGAGATATTAAAGGCAATTGAATTGCAACCCCATGAAGCGGATTCGTTCAACAATTTTGTGGGGCATGTCAAACAGTGTACTGAACCAGTCATTACCTTCAGGGAAGATGAGCTAAAAATGGTGACTGGAGATGTAACGGATCCACCCCTGCACGTTATTGCGCGGGTCAACGGGACTCCATACAAATGGGTGTTGATAGACACTGGTTCGTCCAGTAACCTTATTACAACCGCTGCACTGAAACATTTGAAATTACCAGCCTCTCACATTGCACCTTCCACTTATACCCTTCGAGCATTTAATGATACGATATGCTCGACAGTTGGCACAATTGTCCTGCCCATCCAAGTGGGACAAAAGACCATTCATACGTTGTGCCACATTTTAGAAGGTGAGATGGCTTACAATATCTTGCTTGGGCGGCCTTGGATCCGGGATATGAAGTGTGTCCCTTCAATTGCTCATCAATGTTTGAAATATACATTTGAAGGACAAGTACATGTGGTCCCCGTAGATTTGGAACCTTTTAAATATTGCAACTCAGTGCAAATCATGCCGCAGTCGACCCTTCCTTCAACGCACGTGGATTTCCAGTTAAATCCATCTAAACGAGGTCCGACTAAGCAAGAATCTTCATCACCAAATCAATCAAATTCTCAGGCGGGATCATCTTCTTCATCCAGTCCTCCCACAACGACGCCACCTACGGTGGCCACTCCAACGGACAAAGGAAAGAAGCCCCTGGAAACGGAACCACCTTTAGTCTCCAATATCTCTACAGAAGAGACGCCTAATAGAATGGAAGTTGAGACGCCTAGTTCACCCCACATGGAGTGGACTCAAGGAGAACTCCCATTCACTTCCCCTCAATCGCCAACGATTATTGTTGAGATGTCTAACACAGGCATGGGGGAGTATATAGTGCGCAATGTTGTTGCAACGCCCACACTTCAATCTATGCAAGACATGGGAAGACCTCGACTCCCCATAGGCTCGGTGGTTCCTTTAGGTTACCCACCTAATCAGACAAACTTTATTTTTGGGGGCCTAGATCATGGCGTTGAACCTTCTCGAAATGAAGAAGAAGATGAAGATCCCTTTGTGGAAGATGTCAACTATCTAGCTAACCCAGACTTCGCATTACGATATCTTAGCCAATGCAATTGGCATGGATACGGGTTAGGCCGGTATGAACAAGGAATGCGTGTTTTGTGTCAACCAAGATACCAAATGCCTTATGACAAGTCAGGAGTAGGGTTTAATCACCCTTTGCCCCTCGACATCTTGGTCGAAAACATGCAAGGCCTAGGGATAGGCAACAAGGATGGGTTGGCATCGGATCCATATGCCAATCCAAATACAACTTATACATTGGGGGATTATTTCCCATTGCAAACAAATAACCTTGTTGACCTCAACAACCCTTTCCCTACGGCCGAACAAGGAGAAACCTCATGGACTCACCCACAAGGGGAAGATGGACAAGACCAAGAAGGGTCTTCTGAAGATGAGTCGGAGTACGATCATTCGCATGAATATCAAATGAATGACGATCAGGACAGCTTCCTGATGATGTTCCCATTGAATGATCCTAGTGAGCATAGGCTACCTCAACAACAACAAAATCCTTTGGACATAGACGACATGTTTGAAAACTTACACATAGATCCAAGACCTAGGAGGCATTTTAACCTGGCACAGTTATAGCAATTCATCGCATCCGCCACTCCAGGCATACAGCGAGCATCTTTCACCTGGAGACCCTATCAAACCATCGGTACCTAGGGTAGACCCTATTTGTAGGTCCGCGCATAGGGCTGATCCCTTTGTGCCAGTGCCTACAGAGCCCGATCCAAAGCACCAAGAACATCCAGAATGTCAGAGTTGTCACATTTGCGGTAATGGAGATTACAATCATTTCATCAACATGGTCTCCATTGACTTGACCGCCCCCATCCATGATCCAGCCAATCCAACATGATTATTGCATCTAGACATAGAAGCTATTGATTGGGATCGTGCTGACACACCACCATCTCCATCAGAGTATTGGCCTTGCGGTGGGATGTTCCATTTCACTCCAGGACAGACTCAGGATGTCTTCCATGCTGAAGAGGAACTTGATGTTCCTAATGATGATCTTAATTCAGCAAACGATATCCATCTGATCCCAATTCCACACCAGTTGGAAGATGGATCCCATATGTCAATTGAAGCAACGACTGATGTAGACATCGGCACAGATCCAATGAATCCACGGATTCTCAAGTCGGGGGTAAGTCTTTCCCCCGAAGAGCGAGCCGATTATGTTGCCCTTCTTAAGGAAAAGAAGGAGGTTTTTGCATGGTCATACAAGGATATGCCGGGACTAGACCCACAACTAGTCACGCACAATTTAACGCTTGATCCGACAATCAAGCCAGTAAAGCAAAAACTATGCAAGATGCATCCAACAGTGGCCTTAATGGTAAAAGATGAGTTACAAAAGTTGTTGGATGCCCAGTTTTTCATCTGTGTGGATTATCCGCCATGGTTGTCTAACATGGTTCCTGTCAAGAAGCCTGATGGGAGGATTCGCATATGCACCGATTTTTGAGATCTTAACAAAGCGAGTCCTAAGGATGATTTTCCCTTGCCAAGCATCGACGCGTTGGTAGACGCTACAGCGGGCCACGAAATGCTTTCCCTTATGGATGGTTTCTCAGGATACAATCAGATTCGTATTAATCCTGAGGACCAACTAAAAATGGCATTCACAACGCCTTGGGGGACATTTTGCTATAAGGTCATGCCTTTTGGCCTTAAAAATGCCGGAGCTACCTACCAACGTGCCATGACGTACATCTTTCACGATTACATGCACAAAACTTTGGAAGATTACATGGATGATTTGTTGGCCAAATCTCTTTTGCGCCCAGATCATATCGGTGACTTGAGTAAGGTCCTTGATCGCCTCATTGAGCATAAAGTCAGACTAAACCCCAAGAAGTGCGTCTTTGGCGTCACCTCTGGAAAGCTCTTGGGTTTCATAGTCTCCAAACGAGGAATTGAGGTAGATCCAAACAAAGTCAAGGCAATCCTTGAAATGCGTCCCCCAACCACCATCAAGCAGCTCAAGAGTCTGCAGGGAAAGGTTGCGTCGATCAAGCGCTTCATAGCGCAGTTATCTGACAAATGCCGACCCATGAATAAATTATTGCATAAGGGGGTCACATTTCATTGGGATGACGAGTGCCAGTCAGCCTTTGACGACATTAAACAGTACTTGGCTTCGTCGCTAGTATTGGCACCACCCAGACCAGGAGTGCCATTCTATTTATACATCTCAGCCACTGAGGTGGCACTGGGCGCCATGTTGTCCCAGAAAAATGAACTTCACGAGAGAACAGGCTACATACTATCTTAGCCGCACCCTGGTCAGTTATGAACTTAACTATGCATATGTTGAAAAACTCTGCTTGGCAGTGGTGTTTGCTACCAAAAAGTTACGCCACTACATGCTTAGTAATAAGACGTATGTTGTGTCTAAGGAGAATCCATTGCGATACATGATGAGTCGTACTTATCATAGTAGTCGCACGGCGAAATGGATCATGTTGTTGACGGAGTTTGACATAGAGTTCATTGGACAGAAATCTATAAAAGGTCAAGTCATCGTCGATCAACTAGTTGAGGCTCCTCTTGAAGACGATCAGCCTCTGACTTTTGAACTACCTGATGATGGGGTCTTCCATGTCTCGTAGTCGCCAGATTTCGATGAGCCTGAGTCACAGGTTGACATAACCCTATTCTTCGATGGTTCTAAATGTGAGCAAGGGGGTGGTGCGGGAATTGTATTCTTCACTCCACAAGGTGCTCCAATGCCCTTGTCATTTAAATTAGACTTCCCGTGCACCAACAACAACGCGGAATACGAAGCCTTGCTCATAGGTCTTCAGACAACAATCACCATGAACATTAAACGATTGAATATCTTTGGTGATTCGCTGTTAATTGTCAATCAAGTAAAGGGGATATACCAATGTAAATGTCCACTTTTGAAGTCTTATAAAGCCCTTGTGGATAAATTCTTGGCACAACTTGAATGGTATGACATCGAGGCACTCCCTCGATCATCAAATCATTTTGCGGATACTATGGCCTCCTTGGGGTCACTCATCCCGCAAGACTCTTCTGGTGAAATGACAACCATTCAAGTTAAAACATTATCGCAATCTACGATGGAGCGTGCAAGCTCTGATCTGACGCCAGGAATCCACATGATTCAGATTGAACCATCTCCGGATAAGTTCTCTCGAATTCGAGATTGTTTGACTAAAGCCAACTGGGGGTCCTTGTTCTCCCCGACTCCTCTTACTAGCAACACCACGTTGTTTTTGCAAGTTCTTTCCTGCTCAGCTTTTGTTCGGGATAGACTTCAAGAGGGATTGGCCGTTCATACTATCGAGGTTTCTGATCAGCAAGACTGGTATACACCCATTCGGGATTACCTCAAGCTAGGTAATCTCCCACTTGGATTGACACAAGCCGCGAAAAGATCATTCAAACAGAAAGCGGCAAAGCATGTCTTGTTAGGAGACATTTTGTATCGTCAAAATTATGAAGGAATTCTTCTTCGTTGTTTGGACCAACAAGAGTCCGCTTGGGCGATCACCCAAGCTCACGATGGTACATGTGGTGGCCACTTCAACGGTATGGCCATTGCAAAGCGCATTCTTCGCATGGGTTATTATTGGCCATCTTTAGAGCGAGATTGTTGCGCATATGTGAAGAAGTGCGTGAAGTGTCAACACCATGCTAATTTGACACACGTACCTTCTCAGGCCTTGCAGTCGATTCAATCGGTTTGGCCTTTTTCGCAGTGGGGCTTTGATCTAATTGGAAAGATCTCCCCTGCATCGTCTGGTCGTCACACGTTCATTTTAACGGCCACAGAGTACTTTACCAAATGGGTGGAAGCAATTCCGCTGACCACTACGACTGGAGCCCGCATTGCGGAGTTCATTTTGCATAACATCATATGTCATTTTGGTATTCCATCCAAAATTGTCTCGGATAATGGGACACCATTCAAGAATAAATATGTGCGTGCTTTGACCACAAAGTACAAGATTCAGCATAGCTTTTCGACACCCTATTATCCGTAGGCAAATGGGCAAGCAGAGGCGTCAAACAAAATGCTAGTCGCCATTCTTAAAAAGACAGTTGCAGACAATCATAAAGACTGGCACATTCAGATCCCGCTTGCCCTATGGGCTTATCGCACCAGCATTCGGACGCCCACTGGGGCAACTCCATTTTCACTGGTGTATGGCTCCGAGGCAGTCATGCCTTTTGAGTTGGAAATTCCTTCCCTGCGCATTTCAATGCAAGAGTTCATCGATGATGACACTGCGCGGTAGGCCCGGTTAGATCAACTGATGTTGCTCGATGAACGATGCGTTAATGCTCTCGAGCATTTGCGTATCTATCAAGAGCGACTTAAGAAAGCATACAACATGAAAGTCCATCTTAGGGAATTTCAGGTTGGTGACTTGGTCTTAAAAGAGAACCAGCAGAATTCTAATTTGCCGTCCCATCTACGGGATAAGTTTGCAGCAAACTGGTTAGGTCCTTACATCATTGACAGTAAAATAGGACCCGAAACATACCGGCTTGCCTCTCTTGAAGGAATCAAGGAAACAGAACCCTTGAACATCATTCATTTGAGGCCATTCCACACCTAGAGAGCCATAGCCCAACAAAAAGCTCCAAGGATTATCACAATCGCTTGGTCAACCCAAAAGCTCCAAGGATTATCACAATCGCTTGGTCAACCCTAAATGCCCCAAAGGTATCTATAAACCCTTTGGTCAACCCAAAAGCTCCAAGCCCGCTGGCACCCAAGCCCCTCTTACTTTGGTCAACCCAAAAGCTCCAAGGATTACCACAATCGCTTGGTCAACCCAAAAGCTCCAAGGATTACCACAATCGCTTGGTCAACCCAAACGCTCCAAGGATTACCACAATCGCTTGGTCAACCCAAAAGCTCCAAGCATTACCATCACTGCTTGGTCAACATAAAAATTCAAAAATCAACAAAAACAACAACATAAAAATCAAAATCACAAAAACAATTGCATTTCAATGCATTCTCAAAAAAAAAAAAAAAAAACAAAATCACAAAAACATTTGCATTTCCATGCATTCTCATAAAAATCAAAATACAAAAATATAGGTTGCATTAAGCATTGCATCCATACATTGCATACTTCGCTAGGTCATACAAGTCAAAAGCACCATAGGCTGTCATTACTTGGCAATTCCATCATTTTCACCTCAAGTCCATTTTCATAAACACATACATCCAGCATATCACCCTTTTATTTTAGCATCGTCAGTTGTCGCCTAATGTATATAGGGTTTTCGTCATTCAGATGTCTTTAAATTTCTAGCCAAAAACTGTACACAGTTAAGCAGATTTTACATGGGAAAGTTTTACTTGGACCCCACCTTGGTACGTAGCATCCCAACACAAATTAACACACATAAAATAATTCCTAAGTTGTGTGGACGAAAGATGAAACTTGCACCGTAATCCCGGTTACCATAAGCGAAACGGCTATCTTGCTTATCCCCCTGTGCAATTGACCCTAGGAATGCTGAGAGTTGGCAAAAGGACAAGCATCCTCCCTACCCAATTCCCCATGAATCCCAAGTTCTCAAAAGTTGCAAAAACATCAAAAATTTGCAAAACGTCAAAACACTAAAATTTGACATCCTACAGTGCACACATCAAAAGGCACAAACAATAGTGATTCTCGTCACTCCATATTCAAATCCCTTGCTCAAAAAAAAAAAAAAAAAAAAACAAGTAATATCACAAAAATAAACAGTGATTTTATCACTACAAAGGAGCAAGTATCCCAATACAATTGAAGAAAAGAAGGGAGTCGAACTTGAATCCCTGGAACTCTCAGCATTTCGACAGGTCATGAGGCAAGCTTCAATGATCGGTTTGGTTGATAGCCTATTGGTCATCGGTGGTAAACCTCCCGCATGACGATATATCTGTCACATTAACTTGTGTGCAGATCAATGTTTGCATGTGGATGAGCTAGCTTATGGTATCCTAGATAGCATCGCAGATTAATCTAACTAAATACAATAAAGGAGTTAGTGGAGCTAATTAGGTGATCCTCAGTACAGGTTCGGTTGAAAGCCCATCCGGCATCGGCGGTATCCCGATGAATAACACATAAACAAACTCAATTGCACACACATGGATGTGAAATAACTTGGTTAAATTCAAGTCGGATTTAGACCTTGTTTAAGAAGTCTTGCGAGATAAATGTACAGTCTTGGCTAGTTAGTTAAAATATCTGAATCTCAGAAAAGCTTAACTACATTTTAAAACAACTGGTACATTTCATTCCGTACATCACCATAAAAATATATGCAAAATACAAAAACAAAGTTTTCACATGCACAAGTCATTCCACAAAGTCATCCCATTAGTATAGCAAGTCAATCCAAATCTTGTAGAGTCTATGGTGCATCGACACATCATCAACAACTCATTTCATTCATTCCATATCCATACATCATACAAATTAGAAACATCACATTCATAATCGCCTCTGCATACATCAAACACATACATAAAAACACGCCACAAAAAAAAAAAAAAAAAAACAAACACAACAAAACAACCAAAATATAAAAATGACAAATGCCAACAAAACCACTAAAAATTGTCGGACAAAAGTGCTCTTGCACTTAACCTCCTGGCATAAGAAAACTGATGTCGGGGTCTACCTTGTCGCTATCCTACTCCCCAAGAAGGCTACCATAGCCGGACCGCTCCACGAGAAGACGGATTTTCGCCAATGTTAACCCCAAATGGCATCCCAAAATGGGTTCACACCCACCAAAAATAGGTCAAAAAGTCAGAAAAATGCTTGCACATTCAACGGACAAACATCTGAAGGCACCCTCACTTAAGTCATCTTGGGTCAAGCGACTCGTCGCTTTTCTCATGGCAGTCATTCCTTCATCGATTCGTCGCTTGAGGGGGTAGTCACACTTAAGTCACCAATCAACAAACACACACCCAATCACGGCAATAGCATGCATTCAAAGAATCATTGACAAAGACAATCACGCTCTTGCTTGGGGCAGCAAACAAGCAATTATCACAAACTGATTAAACACTTGGCATTCCCGAAGCATGAACACAAGGTTCCCCCGTGGATAAAAGGTTGCGCCCTTTGCCTATTCATGACTGATCAATGTCCAAGCTCAAGTCACACCTCACCAAAACAGGTTAATACTTGAAATCAAATTCCTTAGCTCGTCAGAAGCAAGGATTCAAGAATGCATGCCCTTTCCATACTTGGGGCATCAAGAGTTGGTTAGGTTACTGAGAAACCCTAATCATTAGTGCTTTGGTTATCTATTTTTGCTCGACGCTGTGCCTTGCACAACGCTTCCCAAAAAGGGGCATCTGTAGACACCAAAACAGCACCAATCCGATTATGTGACAACAAGCACTGATCGCACTAACACACACAACCCCCAGGGCAGCCCTCAGAGGTTAAACAGTGGTTCTAACCACTCACACAGTAGTTTTGCAAGTCAAAAACCAATTTGGCACCTTTTAGACACTTTATTGCTTATTCGTCCCACCCAGGGACGAGTGCTATTTTACTCGTCCTACCTAGGGACGACTGAAAGGTTTACTCGTCCTACCCAGAGACGAGTGCTGACTTATACTCGTCTCACCCAGGGAAGATTATCGGCGCTCGCTTCGGGGTGGGACGAATGTCAGGTTTGACCGGCAAAAATTCAAATCTCGGCATGTAACAACTCAGAACTGCCACTTAGCTTTTCTTGCATGGCATAGGAGTGCGAGTGAGTTCTTTTGACAACTCATATCTGCCAATTGACTCTCCCTTCACTGCATGGGAATAAGAGTAAGCTTTTTAAGACAACTCAGATTTGCCACTTAGCTATCCCTTCATTGCATGGGAGTGCAAGTGAGCTTTTCTAAAACACACAAAGACATGCACAGAGGCAGTTAAGAAGCCCTTGATCAAGAAGAAGTCTTTCTTTCAGGCAAAAAGCATTCATGCAAAGAAACACTTTTGCATGTTAATTCAAAGAGACCCCTTGGGTCTATAAAATGGTGAGTTTCCTCACCCAAAAGATATACCGAGCAGGAGCATTTTGAGCGACGAAGTGCTGCTAATTCATTTACTTGCGATTTGTGTTTTCAACATCCATAATCTCTTAATCGAAAGAGAGGTTATTGGGTGACTTTTGAAGGCACGAATCAAGAACCAACACCCCATTCTTTTGACCACAATATCCTACCAATTTGCCGACAACACATCACATCAGGTTTCGGACCCATCCTAAGCGGATTGGTGTCGAAGCAAAGTTTCACCCGCGGGTGGTTTGCCTTCGGGCACCCCTCCCGCTTTATTTCTTTTGTAGTTTTTTAGCTAGTTTCATGTTTATGCTTTTGTCAAGTTTTCATTTCATTTAGATTCATTTTAGCCATAGTTAGATTTATCTTTTATTTTTCATACACAGGTGCTACTGATTCTTTGTTTGTTTCTTTGAACGCAGATTTGCAGCATTGGAGGAGCAGCGAGGAATCGACCTGTACCAACGCAAGCGACGACAACGTTTTGGTTCGCCCATCTTATATGTGGGCACGCGGAAGAAGGAATTCTGAAACAAGTTGTAGAGATCAATATCTAACGCTCCTATCCCCTAAAAAGGAAGGAGACGCATTGTAACACGAATTGAAAAGAATATCAATAAAAAAAGGGCCATAGTTTATATTGCTTTTATATCTTGTGTTCATTCATTTGTGTTCTTTCCTTTTAATACAATTTTGTTTAGTATTTCCTTTTTGTTTTCAGAATATCATGAAAGATATACATCATGGCATGTTGATAAGTAGCTCCTACATTTTTAAGTTCAAATGGTATCACCTTGTAATGGAAAGTCCCCCAAGGTGTAGTGAATGTTGTTTTTTTGATCCTCAGGATTAATTCGAATCTGATTGTATCTTGAAAATCATCCATTAAAGAAAGCATTTCATGGCCTACATATGATTCTACAAGTTGATCTATGTTTAATAAAAAAATCATCCTTGGGGTACGCTTTGTTTGAATATCAAAAATTTATGCATACGTATACCCCCCCATTCGGCTTGCAAATGGGTACCATGTTTGAGAGCCATTCTGGATAATCAATGGGTATTATGAAAACCACATATAATAATTTTTTTAGCTCTTCTTTAACAATGAGTGCAATGGTAAGATGAAGTTTCCTTAGTTTCTGCTTGACTGGTTTAGCTTAAGGTGCTAGGGTGATGTTGTGGACCACCAAATTAGAGTCAAGGCCATGCATGTATTTGTATGACCATGTGAAAATCTCTTTCTTCCTTGTTAAAATGCCAATCATACACTCTTTTTCTTCTACGGATAAATATTTTGCAATTTTCATGATTTGTGGATTATTCGCATCTTGAATCAGGTTCACATTGATGGATTCTTCAATAAGCATATGAGAACCTTCTTCCAAGTAATGTGGAGTAGGGATGATATGGATATCATCCTTCACATGATCAAAGGACTTGATTAACACTTCCTCTACTTCAGTTTGAAAAATGAAAGCAAGCGAAGGTGAATATTGCTGGGGAATATAAGCATTTGAAGCTCTTAGCAATTGTTTAGATAGGATAAATTCGGTTATGGATGGCAATGATGAAATATTATCCATGGAGAAAAGGCTAGCATTGATCGAAATTGGTTTTACAAAATCATACATATTGTGGAGTGGGGTAAACAAGTCAACATAAATTATGTTAACTTGGTGGGAATAAAGTGGCTGTGATTTGAGGAGTGAATTATCTCACTCACTCTCTCTAGGGAGCAACTGACCTATGGTGGGTGAATAATGATATTACGAATGCAACCAAGGTGGTGATGGCAGATATGGTTTAGGTTGTTCGTGCTCTTTATTGAAGTGAAAGTTAGAGTGATCTATGGGAAACATTATGGTGTAGCACTCCTCTCTCGATGAGCTCTATAGGGGCCACATCTTCTTGGAGACCATTAAAAATGTGATTGATCATGTCTAGGTTTGGTTCCATTTACTAAAATTCCTCAAAATCCTTATCGAAGATGTAATAATCAAAGATATAATTGATCAATAACTATATGCAATGTAATCTTCAAAAAAATCTCATTTAAGTAAGGCGTAAAGTCAAGATCCAAATACTTGTCATCACTATCATCACTGGATTCACTATTCTCATCCTCTTCTTTGGACTTGAGGGTGAGTTGTTGGAATGTGTGCTCGAAAGAGGAGTTTGAGGTTGATTATCTATATCCTAAGCTAGAGTGATCATGCACTTCTAAATATTGGGGCTCAATTATGTGATGCAGATCCTGTTCATGTCGTTCGAGACCAAATCCATTCCAGTTAATCTTATAAAAATATTGCAAAGGGAAATCTAGGCTGGATAGATATTCTAGGTTGGCACAAAATTCTTGTATGGGTTCCTCATTAGGAGGAGGTGTGTTGGATGAAGAATCCACTCCCCCATATACAAAGTTGCTCCTATTTGAATTAGAATAAATTTTGTACACTACATCTATAGCTAAATATGGGTCACACGGGTGATCGTAATCTATGACATACTATATAGGTGGTGTTATTATGATAATATTAACTATGTACTCACCAGTACCTAGATTTGTGAGATGAGTGACAACTTGAGCCGATTGGAATGTAGATGATTCAGGTGCTGAGGTGGATTCTTAAATGGTGGCTTGCAATTTAGATGAATGTAATGGTTCACTCGACAATGGTTCTTCTCGGATAGGTGATCCTATCTACGAGATAATGGGTGGTGAGGTTTGTGGTGGATTTTGTTTTATGGGATTGTTAGTGGTTGGTAGATTTGGTTGGGTTGAAAAGGTGAAGGGTGTTTACGAAGTGGGAAGTGTGGTTAATGAATATGATGGTTGGTTAGCGAGATGATCAGATGTGATGGAAAAATTGTATGAAGTGGACGAGGGTTGACTTTTGTTGATGGCTTGAGATGCAAAGGCCTGATCAAATATTGGCAAAGCCTCTAGGATGGGTGCTTTGGATGAGGTGTTGTTAGTTGGGGTGGTTCGAACAATGAGGGATTGAATAGAAAGATGGGTGGATGGAAGCAATGGCTCATATGGATTGGATATCAAGTTGCAGTACTTGAAGGGCTCAGTGTTGGCTTGAATGCAATGGAATTTTTCCTCATGTATATATTTAAAACATTGGTGTAATTTTGAGGGAACACACTTCATTTTCCTAATCGAGGAATATCCAAGAAGTATGTTATACTGCATGGCCACTTCCAATATCTGGAAGAGTACACAAATGGTTTTCACCCATATTGTAACAGGTAAAATGATATTTCCCATAGTGGAACATAAAGCATCATTAAAGGCACATAGGGTGAAGGTGGATGTGGTAATATGAGATGACGACAGGTTGAGGTGTTGGATATCTAGGGTGGTGATGATATTGATAGAGGAGCTGATATCAATGAGCACTCTATTAAATGATTTTTAGTCAATATGAGCTACAATATGCAATGGAGGATCATGTAGCTCTGATGATACACTCTTTTACTCAAATTCATAGAATGCTATTGAGGGTTCCATGCAATTTTGGACACTCCCCACAAAAGTGTTGAAGGCATTAGGATCTTTTGTTTGTATTTCGATGGATTTCAAGATTTTCATCAATGCCTCACGATGTGGGGGAGATTGTTGTATGAGCTCATATATTGACAATTTTGCTGATGCCATCCTTAGGCTCTATGTCAAATGGATTCTTTTTGTGTTCAGTTCTTTTGTTCCACTGTGATCACCATTTCGATAACCAAAATAATTGAACACAAAAATATACAAAATGGAAAAGAGAAGATTGCAATGTGGAAAATAATTTTCTTTTGTATTAATATAGGGGAGCTTGAATCTCCTGATCTTACCATGCTTTTTGATCACCCTAATGTCTTGGGGGTAATGTTATAATGATCTGTCTCTTTTCTAAATACAATGCTTTAATAAGGGGGGTTCTTCCAACTCTTTAGCAAACTCCAGTGTGTTCTTCATTTCTCTGCTATAGCTTCAAGGATGAGTGGGATTTTGGTATTTAGAAACATGACCACTCCAGCTTCAATAGCTCTCCAAGTACCTATCTCTTGCACACATGAGAATAAAACAAGGGTTAGTAGAACCTATATAAATGCTAATAAAAACTCTCGAACTAATTTTGCAAAAAACATAGAAAATAAAACCTAGATTCCTTGCTGAAATTAAATTACTGATAATGCTTGTCGTGCTTTTTTGGGCTCTGAGCAACCATGGGTGTGCGGTTTTATTTGAGCAACCTCAGGAGGGAGGTCATTCAACCACACGAGGATGGTTTAAACTGTGTAACTGTGAACAAGTGGTTGAGGCTGAATGGTAGATGTCTCCAAAGGGGGACTCTAGGGCTTCAAATATTTGGATTCCTGAAGATGTGTGTGAGCTCTTAGTATGATTTTGACAGCCTAATGGTTTATGTTCTTAGCCTATTATGGTTGATGGGGTGAAGGTGTATTTATAGGCCCCTTTTGGGGTTTTTAAGGGAAAGGGAGGTGGCAAGCCAAGATTACCAAGTGGTAATCCAGGGCTACCAAATGGAAGGGGCAGTTATAGTGAGTCACCAAGGGTGTCTCACTTAACTGGGGTGATGTGGCTAATGGGTGAGTACAAGTGGAGTGAGTTTTAAGGTATGTCCCATGTGAAGGGACAAAGGGAACATGAGTGTGGGAGATGTGGCAAGGGATTTTTGTGAGGTGGCTAGGACACATGTCTAGTGATTAGATAGGGTATCATAGGAAGATTTTCTAGATCTATAAAATCTGGAAAATACTTTTATTGTGCAAGATTTATATGAAAAATTTAGACTTAGGCATATATTTTATTATGCAAATTTGTGATGTGGAATGCAAATGAGGTTTTGTAGATGCCTAGGTTTTGGTTTCTATAGACGCCCCTTTTTGTACCATGTTGTGTAAAAAATAATGTGGTGCAAAAACAAAAGACACCTATCCTTATTGGATGGACTCAAATCTTCTCGATGCTCATGAATGAATGATTTAAAAAAATGATTTGTTTGCTTACCCCTCAATTGGCAAATGGGTAAATAATGAAACCCACGAGCCAATTGATAAAATATGGATAATGAAAAAGGTGGAAGTGGTGGATGCAAATGTGTGAAATTGAAGATTAAATTTTCCTCAAGTTTTGGATGGTTGTTGTTACAAATTTACCTTTGGTTTCAATGATGCACAAAATATAGTGGTAAAATAACCAACCATATTGGGAGTTTGGGTGCCCATGCGTTTGTCAGCAATTCCTGTTGTTAGGAACTAGGTGCTCTAGGAATTTGACACTCATAGTGATTTTGGTTATTGTTACCAAATTATGATTGATTGTTTCTACTTTTGTAACCCAATAGAAAGGGATAAGGATAACCTTGTGCAAATTAGCTTGAACAGATCCATATTCAAAAGTTAAGGGATTCAAATGATTTAATTTTGGTGTGATGATGTTGGATGTTTTTTATTTTTATTTTTGAATGTGCATCCTTATGGTGAGCTACTCATATGACCAGATTGTATGGATTGCCAATCGCTGAAATCGTCAGGTGTGTAGGGTAATTCACTAAATACGAGGTTCACTATACTGTTTGCTTATGATATTTGTTGAATGTATGTGATGATTTTTATTTTGTTTTTTTTTATTGCTAACCATGCGAGGGTGTTTTGTTGTGCTAGACAACCATGGATGCATGGTTGGCTCTGCCAACTGTGCGTTTGCAGTTAGGTGCACTCCGTGAAATGAGCGCCCATGGTTGCTACCACTTTTTACTACTATAAAAGGGTGAATGGGGTATTTTTGTTTTTCATTTCTATGGTTGAGTTTCTATGAGTGATTGATAAGTGAGAGTGAGCTATGGAGATTGTTGGTGAGACGAGTGGAGCGGGTGTGGCTGTGGATGCTGGAGGCTCGATTGGAATGAAAACTAGAGTCCGCTATGCTAAGGTAGGTGGTCTAAACTCTTAGTTTAGTTTTTATTATGTTTTTGTTTGTTTTATTTTTGTTTTATTTTTTTTCTGAACACACAAAGAGGGGGTGGTAATTTTTTTTTTTGACTATGATAAGTGGGGAAGGCGAAAGTTTTTTTTAACTATGAGAATGTTTTTGTGTTTTTTTTACTATGAGAATGTTTTTGTATTTTTTTTTTTGAAAATGAAAGCAATGCATAAAATGTTTTGTTTTTTTTTTTTGGAAAATAAAAATGTTTTTTTTTTTTATTTATTTTTGGAAAATGAAAATAAATTTTGAAATATTTTTGTGTTTTTAGTTTTTGTAAAGTGAAACTAATGCATGAAATGTTTTTGTGTTTTCTATTTTTTGAAAATGAAAATAATGCATGAAATATTTTGTGTTTTCTATTTTGTTTTTTGAATGATGTTTGCACTGATATGGATTTTGTTTGTGCTTGCAGGTGAAATTCATTGAGGCTCGACACAGATGGTGCCGCATCATTTCTTGGGTACGAAAGTACAAAAAGCCCTCACAAATGATGAATAGAAGTGGTTGGAAGTCATGGGATTGGATGGTTGTGGGCGAGTGGAGATCCTAAGGATGAATGAGGATTATTTGTATACCCTTGTAGAGAGATGGGACCTTGACAAGGGGTTATTTCAACTTTTGGTAGGGGAGCTTACCATTACCCTAGAAGATTTCTACAACATATTCCATGTTCCTATCGAGGGTACACCAGTTTAGGTGGCCCATGATAAGGAGTATGTGCTTATGCCGATATATGGGGATGATTGGGATGTAGACTATAGCAAGGGAGGAATCTTGTATGATAGGAGGCTAGGCGCTCTATTGAGTTTTATTATGTACATTGTAGGCAACATGTTGTTGCCTAATAGCATGGGATCCTAGTTCCCTTGGAACCAGGTGAGGCTTGTGTTGGATTTGATTGTGGAGCCTCATATTTGTGCATGGGCTACCAATCTATTGTGTCAAATGTATTTGGAGTTGTATGAGGTGAATATGCGTGAGTGGAAGGGACTTGGGTGCAACTTGCTACTTTAGTTGTGGGCTTGGGAGCACATTAGGATTGCTCACCTAGAGGATCTACCTTGTGAGTGGGATCACTCGCTTCCTTGCACTCTTCGTTGGTGGACCAACGAGGAGTCTTTACCAAGTTATCCTTTTCATAGTGCACATGATTATTAGGATTTGTTAGGATATTTGAGTGGGGTTGACATTTGTTAGTAATCTTGGTGAGGTCTTACATGGGACACTGATGCATCATAACTTTGGCAGGTTTATCAAGGTATATGGTTGGTTTACCAATATGGATGAGAGATAGAGTTTATCTAGTTTTCGTAGGTGATGAGATAGTTTGGGTTGACACAGGATGTTCCAAATGCTCCAATTGTGTACATGTGCCAAGGTGATGAGTTGAATCTCCCAATCACTCCTGATTTATGGACTATGGATGATGATGGTTATGATGAGGTGATTTATGTTCCAGATGCAGATGATATTGGTATGACATTTTATTATGATACTTGGTTTGTTACGTAGCCTCCATGGTCCCCATATAGGCTATGGATGATGCAACTAGCGATGATGAACATGATGCTGGAAAGCAAAATTCTCAATGGTATAAACACCACCAAGGTAGCGATAGTAGAGGGCAAGTTGGTGCATATGTGCAGACTATAGATATTGGGTCCAGGACTGGAGGAGATGGAGGTGGCATTAGTGGTAGTGGAGGTGGGGATGATGGAGGTGATGGAGGGTAGGTTATTCCTCCATGCTACACTAAGGAGGAGTTGGGGATTCTCCAGGCTGAGTAAGATAGCTTGGGGGAGACTGTAAAGTCTCATGATATAGAGATCACAAGGCTACAAGGTAAGATTATTTGGTTGCAGAGTGAAGTTGATGGGTTACAAAGTGGACCTAGTAGAGGTGGGGATGCTGCTATGGTTGTAGCTCTTCGTGCTAAGATAGCCTAACAAGTGGAACACCAGGATATAGATTTGGCTTCTACCTAGAGGTGGGCTACCTATATTGTGATGCTCAAGGACACTTTAGGTCAACATCAAATTTTGCTATCTCTACCTCCTACATCATCAATATCAGTATCTAGGAAGTGAAGCGAGTTTAGGCCTAGTGGTTCGTAGTCTTGAGATCCTAGTTTTCATAATCCATCTAGCTCATAGGGATCAAATCATGGGTCACTATAGCACTTATTACATATTTTTGTACTTTTAATTTTTGCTTATGAGCCTCAATGCTATGATGTATACAACCTTTAGGTATTTTGTACTATGAGATTCATATATATATACATAGCTTTTATTGTGATCATTTCTTTTTGCACTTTTTATTTATTGTGTATTGATGCATATGAAATAATGTAATAATTTATTGAATGAATGATGAATGCTATGCTCTAATGATAATTTGGTATGTTATATAATTTTGCTTGATCAAATTTATTCTCGTTGTTTAATCAAGGGTACTAACATTTGGTATTTTATAGATGGCATGGGTAATGATATTATGTGGCATGGATTAACAAATAATTTAAGGTTATTTTGCAAAGACTCAAACATTGTAGTGATATCAAACAATCTCATTTATGTTTTTCACAAATCTCCATAATGCAAAAAATATCCTAATGGTTTCAAATTTCTCAAGGACCAACTGTGTGTACAATGATTGTTCATTTCTCATTATGATCCAGGTCATACTGATAAATTGTAACTTATATCAATAAGCTAGCTCATTAGAGAGCGTCCATAGGTATTTACAAAAGAAGGCTGCTAATGTGATAGACATGTCATCACATGAAAGGATACCCCATTGACAGGCAGGTTTCATTCATCTCATTATTGTAATGAGGATCACCCCATAGTTTTTGAGACACTAAAAGTTCTAGGGATTCAAGCTCCTTTCCCTTATTTTATTGCATTGGATTTTGGGGATTTTATTACTGAGTTTGCTCATTTGTGTAATGGAGAAACATGCATTTTTATTGCTTTTTGTAAACTTTCTCATTTTGAGGAAGAGCAAGGATATTTTATTGCTTTTTAAAATGCTTTTTGGGATACTTGATCGCTTTAAGAAAGAGAAAAAGATTTTTTTTGGGGGGGGTGCTTTTGGGATGCTCACTTTGAGGAAGAGCAAGGGATTTTTATTGTTTTTTTGGATGAAGGTGGAGCTTGTCCTTTTGTCAACTCTTAGTATTCTAGACCATGCACATAATTGGATGAACAGGGGAAACCTTTCACTTTATGGCAATAGTAACTCATGACTTTGTCATTCCTAAGCTTCACAATATTTTTATGTGTTTTGATGTGCGTGATCCAAGAGCAAACTTGATTGACCAGAAATAACTTATTCCATATAGAGATTTATTTGATTTTTAATTGAGGTTGCTCAAAACACTAGGAGTGGCTAAGTGATTAAAAACATTTGGATTTTATTATGGGCTAATATCTTGTGTAGATTCTACTATAATTTTGTTACAAGATTTTGAAAATTAAAAAATGCATAAAAAATAGTCAGTGGTCGTATAATCATTATTGATAATGATTATACGGTATCCATCCTAGTTTATGTAAACCCCTTAATTATCAAAAGATCATAAGAAAAGCTACAAATTATTGCAATTGATGGAGTGATGAATAATGTTTGATGTAAGGTGCCCCTGATTAAGGCGACAAGACACAGTAGACTAGCGATCATCCAAATTAACCAAATGATCCCTAATATGATGAATGGTATTAAAAAATGCCTAAAATGTATCTATGAAATGTCTATGGAATGCATGGATGGACGTTTGAATTATTGTGATGCTTTTTTTAGCCATGCATATGTACATATGTATACTCTACATTATGCATAAAATGCCTTTAGGTGTATTATATTTAATGGCTCAGGTTACAATGTCGCCTCTAAATTTGCAAGTCTATACATTCTTGGACCCAAAATTTGCTTAACAATGTATGGACCTAACCAATTAGCCATGAATTTATCTCTCAAGTATGATAATGCATTGGTGTTCTATTGATTCTCTTTGAGAATGCGATATCCTACTTGGAATTCATGAGGATGGACTTTTGTGTTATATGCATGCTTTATGTGATCTTGATATACTCGTAGATGTTCTAAGGCGTTGATTCACCTTTTATCAAGGAGTGTAAGTTGGTCAAGACGTGCTTGTCTCACTGTGTCATCATCCATGAATTCTTGTAATGCAACTTGTAAAGAAGGGATCTCAAGCTGAAGAGGCATGATTGCTTTGGCTCCATAGATCAATAAAAATAGAGTTGCCTCGGTTAGCATTCAGATGCTTGTTCGATAAGCCCATAATGCCAAGGGGATTTGAGTATACCAATCTCTATTATTTTCTTTGACAAGTTTCTTGAGAATGGCTATCAAGGTCTTGTTGGTTGCCTCATCTTGTCCATTTGCTTGTGGGTAATAAGGAGTCGAGAAACTGTGTTGGATATTGTACTTGTTGCATAATTCTTGAACATCCTTTTTTTTAAAAGACTTGCTATTATAAAAAATTATCTTTGAGGGAATTCCAAAATGAAATATAATGTGCTAAAGTATGAACTTTGTAATTCGAGGTCCAGTCATAGTGGTAATCGGAATTGCTTCGACCCATTTGGTGACGTATTATTTGGATATTATTATGAAATTGTGTTGTCCTAAAGAGGTAGGTGAATTTTTTCCAATAAAATCTAGACCCCATAGTGAAAAGAGCCAAAATATTTGAATGGGATGTAATGCTTGTGATGGTACATGAGTCAAATTGGCATGATGTTGATATTTTTGATATTTCTTCACATACTGACAACAATCATTTTCCATGGTGGGCCAATAATAATCCATGCACAAAATGCACTTTGTGATGGCCATTATACTAAAGTGGCCACCAAAAGTACCATCATGGGCTTTAGTTATGGCTCTTTGTGCCTCTATAGGATCTAGACATCAAAGTAAGACTCCATCATAGCCATGTCTATAGAAAATGTCCCCCAAGAGAGTGTAAGGAGCTACTTTTTGTTTGAATATTTTCTTTGTAGTTCACATCAAATATGATGGGAGAGTCCCAAACTTGAGAAAGTGTATTATTTTATCAAGGCAAGATTCATATGGTTCTGCATGGATTAAACAAAAACTCTTCTCACCTTCAGATTCTGCTTGCATGATTGCAGATTTGGACATTGTTTTGATGATAAGTAGTTGGATTTCTCCATTTTTGTTCTTTGGAATCAATGATCCTAAAGAAGCCATTGCATCTATAAACCTATTAGTTGAAGGAGGCAATTTGTCAATCTCATACCAGTCAAAATTTGCTAGAAATTTCATTGCTACTTCATGATATTATTTTAATATTGGTTCTTTACATTGGTAAGTTCCTTTCACTTGATAAATGACAAGTTGGGAATCATCAAATATGCTTATACATTTAATGCCCATAACTAGTGCTGACTGAAGCCCCAAGATTAAGGCTTCATACTCCATATTGTTATTTGTGCATGGAAAGTCGAGTTTGAATGATAAAAGAATTGGCATTCCTTCAACTGTATAAACTACAACTCCAAAACCTTGTCATTTTTCAAACTTTGATCCTTCAAAGAAGAGAGTTATGTCAACATCATCCTCAGGAGGGACTAGTTCTTCTTGTTTAGTGACGGTATAGATCGAATCATCTATAAGTTCTATAAGAAGAGGTTGATCATTTGGAAGTGAAGCTTCTATGAGTTGATTGATTATCACCTAATATTTGATGAATTTTTGGCTAATGAATTTGAGATCAAATTCTGTTAAGAGCATTATCCATTTTACGGTTCGGGTATTGTTGTATGTGTGATTCATCATGTATCACAAAGGATTTCTCTAGATATGACATAGGTAGTGTTACTTAGCATATAATGTATGAGTTTATTAGTGGTAAAAACCACTGATAAGCACAATTTATCAACATAAGCATATATTATTTCATAACTCGCCAAAGTTTGACTAATGTAATAAATTTCTTGCTCTTTGTGTTTTTCGTTCTACACAAGCATTGTCCCTAATGCAAAATTTGTTACAGAAATGTAAAGGTGAAAAGGGACTCCTAGACAAGGTGGTGTTAGTACTGGTGGTGAAGCCAGATATTTCTTGATATCATCAAAAGCCTCTTGACATTTTGTTATCTAGGAAAAGGTCACCCCCTTATGTAGCAAGCGATTGAATGACCTGCATTTGTCTGAGAGTTATGCAATGAATCGACGAATGGATTGAATATTTTATTGTAAACTATATAACTCTTTAAGATTTATTGGAAGGAGCATTTTAATAATGGACTTGACCTTATCAGGGTCCACTTCAATGCCTTGCTTGGATATAATGAATCCTAGAAGTTTACCTGATGTGACTCTAAATAAACACTTATTTGTGTTCAAGCAATCAATTAAAAACATTTTCTATAACTTGAATGTGCTCAAGATGTATTTTGGATTTTGTGATAAGATCATACACAGTCTTCTGTAATTTTGTGCATATAGTCATGGAAGATATACGTCATGGCACGTTGATAAGTAGCTCCTACATTTTAAAGTCCAAATGGCATCACCTTGTAACAAAAATTTCGTCAAGGTGTAGTGAATGCTGTTTGATGTTGATCCTCAAGATTAATTCAAATATGATTGTATGCTCAAACTATTTTCAAATTGGATTCACTCTCCTCATCCTCTTCTTCAAACTCAAGGGTGAGTCATTGGAATGTATGCTCAAAAGAGGAGTTTGAGGTTGATTGCCTATATCCTAAGCCAGAGTGATCATGCACTTCTTAATATTAGGGTTCAATGATGTGATGTGGATCTTGTTCATGTCGTTCAAGACCAAATACCTTCCAATTAACCCTATGCAAATATCACCAAGGGAAATCTAGGTTGGATAGATATTCTAGGTTGGCACAAAATTCCTGTAGGGGTTCCTCATTAGGAGGAGGTGGATTGGATGAAGAATCCATGACCCCATATACAAATTTGATCCTATTTGGCTCAGAATCCATTCTATACATTGCATCTATAGCTAAAGGTGGGTCACACGGGTGATCGTAATCTCTGACAGATTGTATAGGTGGTATTATTATGACACTCTCAACTATGTACTCACCAATACCTAGATTGGTGATATGAATTGCAACTTGAGTCAGTTGGAATGTAGATGATTCAAGTTCTAAGGTGGATGTTTCAATGGTGGCTTGCAACTCACATGGAGGTAATAGTTCACTCGATAATGGTTTTTCTCGGATAGATGATCCTATCTACGAGACAATGAGTGGTGAGGTTTGAGGTGGATTTGGTTTGATGGGATTGTTAGTGGTTGGTGGATTTGATTGGGCTGAAAAGGTGAAGGGTGTTTGTGAAGTGGAAGGTGTGGTTAATTAAGATGATGATTGGTTAGCGGGATGATCAAATGTTATGGAAAAATGGTATGAAGTGGATGAGGGTTGATATCAATTTCTAGTACTTGAAGGGCTCAGTATCATATTGAATTCAATGGGCTTTTTCCTCATATACATATTTCAAACATTGGTGTAATGTCGAGGGAACATACTTCATTTTACTAATGCAAGGACATCCAAGAAGTATGTTATACTTCATGGCACCTTACAATATGGGGAAGAGTACATGGATGGTCTTCACCCCCACTGTTACAGGTAAAACAACATTTCCCACAGTGGAACATAAAGTGTCATTAAAGGCACGTAGGGTGAAGGTGGATGCGGTGATATGAGATGACGATAGGTTGAGATGTTGTATGGGTGGGGTGGTGATGATATTGATAGAGGAACCGATATCAATGAGCACTCAAATTGTTTTCGATAAATATAAGCTACAATATGGAATGGAGGATCAAGTTGATCTGATGATACACTTTTTTTCTACAAGTCATAGAATTCTATTGAGGGTTCCATAAAATTTTGGACACTCCCACAAAAGTTTTGAAGGCATTAAGATCTTTTGTTTGTAGTTCAATGGATTTCAAGATTTCGATCAATGCCTCATGATGTGGGGAAGATTGTTGTATGAGCTCATATATTGATAATTTGGCTGATGCCATCCTTAGGCTCTATGTTAACCACCTTATTTTTATGTTTAGTTCTTTTGTCCCACCATGATCACCATTTCTGTAACCAAAATAATTGAACACATAAATATATGAAATGGAAAAGAGAATATTAGAATGTGGAAAATGATTTTCTTTTGTATTAATACACGGGAGCCTGAATATCTTGATTTTACAATGCTTTTTGATGGCCCCAATGCCTTGGGGTAATGTTACAATGATTTCTCTTATTTATAAATACAATACTTTAATAGGGGGGTCTTCTAACTCTTCAAAAAACTCCAATGTGTTCTTCATTCCTTTACTATAGCTTCAAGGATGAGTGGGATTTTGGTATCTAGAAAGGAGACCACTTTAGCTTCAATAGCTCTCTAAGTACCTATCTCCTACACACATGAGAATCAAACAAGGGTTAGTAGCACCTATATAAATGCTAATAAAAAACCTCAAACTAATATTGTAGAAAACATAGAAAATAAAACCTAGATGCCTTACTGAAATTAAATTACAGATTATGCCTGTCATGCTTTTCTAGGTTCTGAGCAACCGTGGGTGCATGGTTTTTTCTGAGCAACTATGGGAGGGCGGTTAGGAAACCGTACGAGGGTGGTTGTGACTATTTAACCACGAATAGGTTGTTGAGGCTAAATGGAAGAAGACTCCAAAGGGTGACTTTGAGGCTTCAAATATTTGGTTTCCTCGAGATACGTGTAAGTTCCTGGTATGATTTTGATAGCCTAACAATGTATGTTCTTAGCCTCTTCTGGTTGATAGGGTGAAGGTTCCTTTATAGGCCCCTTTTGGAATTTTGGAGGTAAAGGGAGGTGGCAAGCCAGAATTGCAAAGTGGCAATCCAAGGCTGCCAAATGGAAGGGGCAGTTATAGTGAGTCACCTAGGGTATCTCACTTAACTGGGGTGATGTGGCTAATGGGTGAGTGCAAGTGGAGTGAGGTGTAAGAGATACCCCATGTGAAGGGACAAAGGGGAGATGAGTGTGGGAGATGTGGAAAGGGATGTTGGTGTGGTGGCTAGGACACATGTATAGTTATTAGATAGGGTATCCTAGGCAAATTTTTCATATTTATAAATCTGGAAAATACTTTTATTGTGCAGGATTTATATGCCTAAGTTTGGACTTAGACGTATATTTTATTATGCAGATTTATGATGTGGGATGCAAATGAGGTTTTGTAGATGCCTAGATTTTGGTGTCTACAATTCAAACAATAGATTTGTATCTTGTCCACCTAAAATTATTACAACATGAATTGATCCAATTTTATATAGGTAGCATTTTTAGCATTACTATCTCATGCATCATTTAATTTATGGAGGGAAGTCAATCTTTGTATTGATTTAAAAATTTATTTAAATGGAGTTATAAGATTTCTTATTTGATATTTATGAATTTTAGTTATTTGAAATTTGGATTTGTTTATAAGTTATGGAGTTTTAAGGAATACTATTAGGGTTTATTTAAAAAAAAGTAGTGATTCAAAGATTTAAGATTTTAGTTTTTTGAAATTTAAAATTTTGCAAATTTAATTCAACAGGGAGTTAAAATAATTTCTACTTCAAAAGTTTAGAAAATGTAAAATTTGTAAATTTGAATTTTTATTTGGGAGAAAATAGGATGTCAACTTCAAAAGAACTTATCATGAATTATTGGTATATTGATTCTAGAGCAAGTAGACATATGAAAAGAAATAAATAATGGTTTAATACTTTTCAAAAGAAAAATGAAATTGTCATAACAGATAGTATGACTTATGAGGTCAAAGGAGTAGGAGATGTTTTAATTAAACCGAGGAATAAAAAAAATAGTAATGTACTATATGTACCAATATTAATTGCTAATATTATTTTATTATCTCAACTAATGGATCAAAATTTAGCAGTTAAAGTAAAAATTATTAAGAACAAAAAATGTCTTATTGGTAAACAAGGAAAAGTTCTAAATTTTGGTTCTTATAAAAATAGTATGTTCACTCTAGATACATTGTTCAATATTGCTCTATCAGCAGGGATTTCAGAAAAAAAATAAATTTGGCAAAAAGGTTAGGACATATAAGTGTATCTTCATAAAATGATATGAGTAAACATCAAATGGTTAAAGGTTTACGTATACTTTCATAGGAATCTACAATATGTCCAGAATGTCTAGCATGAAAACTGCGTATACTTTCATGGGAATCTACAGTATGTCCAGAATGTCTAGCATGAAAATTGCATAGAGTACCTTTTGAACTTAGTTTACATAGAGATCAAGAGCCATTGGAACTAATATATACATGTTTGTGTGGTCCGATAAACATTACTAATCTTGGAGGACATAGATACTTTCAAATATTTGTTGATGATTACTCTAGAAAAATGTGGGTGTATTTTATGAAATTCAAATTTGAAGCATTTAGTTGCTTCAAACAATTCAAACTACTAGTGGAAAATGAAACATGAAAATCAATCAAGAATCTTCATTTAGATAGAGGAGGTGAATTTATATCAAGAGAATTTAACTCATTTTTAGAAACTAATGGCATAAAATGATAACTTACAATAGCATATTCACCATAACAAAATGGTATTGCAGAAAGAAGAAATAGATGTATTATGGAAATGGTTCATTGTATGCTAAAGGAAGATCATATTGATATAATCAATATCGGGTAGAAGCAATTAAAATAGTTGTATACTTACAAAATAGATCACCTACAAGGATATTAAAAAATGATATTCCCAAAAGATATGGTCTGGACAAAAACCAACAGTAGAATATTTGAGAATATTTGGATGTAAGACATACATGTATATCCCAAAGCAAAGAAGAACTAAACTATATGACAAAACTATGTGTGGAATATTTTTTGGTTATGATGATAATTCAATAGGTTACAAAATAACTGATCCAACAACAAAGAACATTTATATAAGCAAAGATGTAGTATTTGATGAAGGAAAAAAAAAATTATTAAAGAATAAAATATTGATACAAGGACAATTCTAAAATTTTTAGAAGAAGACTCATCAAGTGAAGAGTCAGAACCAAAAATATATGATGAACAAATTGAGAATTTAGAATTTACTACACTCCAAAGTAAAGAATCAATATGGTTGAGAGATACACTTAAGGACTCAAAACTAGAGCAAATTCCAGATCTCACTACAAGACCTCAAAATTGTAGCCTAATAAGAATAAGTAAGGTATTGGTAATTTTTGTAGGACCTACAACTACTCTAAGTGCTTTAAGTAATCCAAAATAGAAGGCAGTCATGGAATCAGAATATACAACATTAAAGAAAAATTAAACATGGAATCTAGTTGATTTACCTCAAGGAAAGATAGTAGTAGGATGTAAGTAGATCTACAAGATCAAATACAAAGTAGATGGTTCACTCAAAAAATACAAATCTCAAGTAGTGGTAAAAGGATATACTAAGATAACTTCATGTGATAATAAGGTAGGTAATTTCATTGTCAATGTAAATATTGTGATATAAAGAACTTGCATATATATATAATGGTGAGATAGTTATTGCTTAGGTTCCCAATCAACTATCATTTATGAGATGTTCTAATTTTATTATCAATCTAAATGCCACTTGTCTTTCAAGACTGGTCCATTGACATTCTAAAAACTAAAATTTAAGTTGACGTTATCACGCTCCTTTCAAGAGAGGAACATCATTATTACTAACTTGTGAAATATTTCCCTTATTTATCTGAGGGTATCCAAATTTTATTTATTTATTTTTCTCGACCATGTTAAAATTTCAATTTGACATGTAGAAATTGTAAAAATGGTGGGCAAGAAGGCATAAGTTTTGTTGTAACATTTAATATATATTTTATTGTTGGTTATTAGGGCAAGGTCTCCTCCTTTACAGGGAGTTTTTAATTTTATTTTCCATTGGACCAGAATTTCAATAAAATCAGTGTAAAAATGAGGCATATTTGGTAGAGAATCTATTCAGACTCGTCTGTAGTGCTCATAAAATACTTTACATAATTTTTTTCAAGGGATTTTGATATGTAAGAGAGAAGAAATTGTTTGCATATAAATGTTTATCTGTACTCCCTGTAAAGCATGTCAAACCAAAAAACAAGAAAAGAAATTGTAAACATGGACTGCAATGTTGATGGCTTTAAAACCTAAATATATATTTTTATCTATAGATTAACAAACTTGTCAAGCCCCTTGTATACGTAGTTTTGCCACTATAATTTGAAGGTTTTACTTCCATATTTTTAGAGTACAATTTCGGATAGTTTTACATTTATTTGCATGTGGTACATTTGTTAATGTATCTCATCTTATTTTTCTCAAATATATATATTTTATGATAATATTTATTGTAAAAATAATTTTATAATATTACTAGTAAAGTAAGGTTGGTTGAATTTTTTGTCAAATTTATTTAATGCAAAACTAAAATTGTTTTTATTTACAACTTCTAAATAAATTTGTACTCTTTGATAATAGCATGCCATCCAAGATGCCTAAGAATTTATAGGAGACATATATATTAGTTTCTATGGAACTCTAGATAAATCAAATCATCCATTCTTTACAAAGAATATATGCAATATAAATAGAAGTTAGGAGACACAGTATCCAAATCATTGCAATCTATTATAAAATTAGCCTATGCAAATAATACAAATTAATCAAAAGAACTCCAAGATAAGAAGAATCATGCAAACAACTCCTAAAATGTCTCCCTCAACTATTTGATATTTATATCTCTATGTTTATTTTCCTCAATATTACCGCTAGCAAAAAGAAACATTAAGGAAGGGAAGGGGATGAAAAAAGAAAAAATATCCATAAATAGAAATTTATTGTAAAATTTTCAAAAATTGACACACTTGAAAATAAGAAATAGATTTACAAAACACACTTTAAGTCAACTAATTAGAAATTCATACTTATAAAAGTAACTCAACCATCATGTATTATTCATTAAGAGAAGGAATATATAATACACAGGCTTATGACCCACACAATGACTCATTACCTCTTATATGTTAGGTGTGAAGACAATATACATGAAGTAGGTCACTAGATGTTTGACCTACTAGATTTTTGGGTCAGACATCTAGAAAAAATACTAGATGTCTAACCTGCTAGATGTCTAGGCAACATACCAAACGTTTGACCTGCTAGACCTCTAGGCCAGACGTTTAGGTAGTTGACCTGCTAGACGTCTAGGCCAAACATCTAGGTAGCTGACCTTCTAGAAGTCTAGGCCATACATCTAGGTAGCAGGGCTGCTAAATATCTAGGCTAGATGTATAGGCAGTAGGGCTTCTAGATATCTAGGCCAGACATCTAGGTAGCAGAACTACTAGACGTCTAGACCAGACATCTAGGCAACAGGGCTGCTAGACATCTAGGCTAGATGTCTAGGCAACAAGCTAGACATCTGGGTTGCTAGACATCTTGATAAAATATCTAGGTAGCAAACTAGACATCTAACCAAATAGACATCTAACACGAAAGATGAACAAGTTCAAGCACCTTCCTTGGGAGTGAAAATAAACAATTTTTAGAGGCTTCTGTCGCGAGAGGAAACAAATAGTTGGAGTCTTCCTTCCACTCTATAAAAGGGACTTGACCCCCCTTGCATATTAAGAAATAAAAAAAATGCAAAAAATTTTGTAGATGTGAATGTAAAGTTTGCTAAAAATAATAAAATCAGAAGTTGTCATTACCCCATGGTTTTTCTTGCACATTGCAGGTTTCCATGTAAATATCTGTGTCACTTATGTTGTTGTTTCCATGTTATCTATTTTTTGTTATTGTATTTCCTCTTGTAGGTATAAAATCTGAATTTTTTCCTAACATCTGGTATCAGAGCTAAGGTTTTGTGCGAGTGGGAGCTACAACAATGACAGGAGGTGTAACCAAGTTCAAGATTAAGAAATTTAATGGTAGGAACTTCGCTTTATGGAATATGAAGGTGAAGGATTTAATAGTTTAGAATGACCAATCTCAAGCCTTGAAAGGGGTCATGAGTAAACCAAGCAGCATGAAATATGAGGAGTGGGTAACACTTGACAGGAATGCGGTTTCTACAATTCGTATCTATCTAGCGGACTCTGTCTTGTTCAATGTAGTTGAAGAGAAGATTGCAGAAGCCCTTTGGAAAAAGCTTGAAAAGTTGTATGAAACAAAATCAACAAAAAATAAGGTTTTTTCTAAAAAAAAGCTTTATAGCTTGAGGATGAAGTAAAGTTCATCCATGGTAGATCGTTTGAATGAGTTTAATACTTTTATCAGTAAACTAGTTTCATTCAATATGAATATGGAGGATGAAGATAGAGCTATCACCCTACTTTGTGCTCTCTTGAATACTTGGTATCATATGGTGATGACCATCAGTAATTCATCATCAGGAACTCTCAAATTTGATTATGTGGTAGTTGCTTTGTTGGCATAAGAGTTGATGTGAAAAACGTCTCTAGAACCCTTGACAAAGGAAGCCCTATCTATGAGAGGTTGATCCTTCGAGAAGAGTAAACAAGGTAGAAAATAGTCATATCTAATTCTAAAGGACATAAGCAGAAAGGGAAGTGCTGGTATTGTGGGAAGCTACGACACTCCAAGAAGGACTGTTGGAAATTAAAGAATGGTGAAAAGAAAAATCAGCCAGTAGCTAAGGCCAGTGCAATAGATTCAGGAGAGATGACAACATGTGAAGCCTTCTGTATCAGTAAAAATAGATATATTTTATATACCTAGGTTTTAGACTTGGGTGCATATTTCCACATGTCCTCCCATAGATACTGGTTTGACAAATATCAACCATATTATGGTGGAAAGGTATATTTGGGTGATGATCACACTTTATAAATTGTGGGAAGAGGGTATATAAGGATTAGGATGGACGATGGTAGAGAAAGGATGTTATGTGATGTACGACATGTGCCCTATTTGAGGAAGAATTTGCTCTCAATCAAAATGATAGATAACCTAGGGTATTCTATCACTTTCAATAACAACTACTACAAGATTATGAAAGGAGCTCTTGTAGTAGCAAAGGGAATATATTATTGGACCTTATACCATTTATGCGGTGATACAGTGATAAACCATGCAACAACAATAACTTTTGTTCAGGATGAAGTAATGCTACGACATCAACGCCTAGGCCATATAAGTGAAAATGGCCTAAAACATTCTACATGATAGAGGTATGATTTCTAGGATTAAGTCTTGTAATTTAGAATTATGTGAGCACTATATTTTTGGTAAATAGAAGAGGGTTTGGTTTACTGCAAGTCTTGGTAAGAGTTTTGACTTTCTACAACTTATACATTCAGATTTATTTTGACCAGTCCCCACTTAGTCCTTGAATGACGCCATCTATTTTTTGACTTTTATAGATGATCATTCTAGGAGAGTGTGGGTTTATTTTCTGAAGAAGAAGTTGAAAGCTTTACAAAAATTTAAAGAGTTCAAAGTACGCGTAGAGAAGAGTTTGGACAAGTCGATTTTATGTCTCAGATCAGATAATGGGGGTGAATATTACTCCAAATATTTTGATAAATTTTGTATGCAGGAAGGTATTAAACACCAAAATACTGTACCATACACTCCACAGCAAAATGGTGTGGTTGAGCAAATGAATCACACAATCATGGAACATGCAAGAAGTATGCTTAGCGCAGCCATATTGGAGAAAATGTTTTGGGTAGAGGCTGTTAATACAGTTGTTTATCTTATTAACAGGTCACCTACAGCTGCGTTGGATGGATAGGTTTCGAAGTAGGTTTGGTGTTGTAAGACAACTGATTACTCTCATTTGTGTACCTTTGGTTGTGATGTGTTTACCGATGTACCCAAAGAATAAAGGTCCAAGTTTGACCCGAAGTCAAGAAAATTTATTTTTCTTGACTATGGAGATATAGTGAAGGGGTATAGATTGTGGGATCCTACTGCCCACAAGGTAATTATTAGTCGGGATGTAATTGTTGATGAAAAATACATGCAAAGGAAGGAGGTACAAAAAAATCCTAATGTTGTACCAGTTGAAGTAGAAATGAGTGAAGATGAATACGAAAATCAACATGCTGAAGTTTTTGATTAGCACGTAGAACAACAAGTAGAACAACAAGTAGAGTAGCCACAACGGTTACAAGACCAAGAGCCAAAATCAGTAGATCATTGGGTTAGAAGATCTACACATCCACAAAAGTGTTCCAAAATGTATTCTCATGTGTATCAGTCCTCTTTTGCTTTGTTAACTGATGATGGTGAACCTAGTTCATTTCAGGAAGCTAGAGAGTCTAAAAATGCAGAAAAGGGGATTAAATCCATGAAGGAGGAAAACAAGGCACTTCGCAAGAACAAAATGTGGGAACTTATGGATATCCCACCTAGAAGAAATACTGTTAGAGACAAGTGGGTGTACAAAGTTAAGAAGAACAACGATGGGATATTGGAACGTTATAAAGCTCACTTGGTGGCAAAAGGCTATGTGCAGAAGTTAGGTGTTGACTTTAATAAATTTTTCTCTCTAGTTGTGAAGATTACTACTATTAGATTTCTACTTACACTTGTAGCTGCATAGGATTTAGAACTAGAACAACTTGATGTAAAGACTACTTTCTTACATGGTGATCTCAAGGAAGAGATATATATGGATCAGCCTGAGGGCTATGAAGAAAGAGGTAAAGAGCATTTGGTTTTTAGACTGAATAAATCACTGTATGGGTTGAAACAAGCACCAAGGATGTGGTAAAGGAACTTTGACACCTTCATGACAAGCTAAGGTTTCAGAAAAAGTGAAGCTAACTATTATGCATACTATAAGAGGTTTGATGATGGTAGTTTTATTGTTTTGCTATTGTATGTTGATGATATACTGGTTGTATGCCCCAACATGAAGAAAATTATTGATATTAAGGCTCAGTTGTCTAGGACATTTGAAATGTAGGATTTAGGAGCAACAAACCAAATTTTAGGGATGAAGATACATAGAGACAAAAAAGGAAGAAAGATCTGGTTAAGTCAAAAGTCATATGTGGAAAATATTTTGTAGTGCTTCAATATGTAGAATGCTAAACCAGTTAGTACCCCAATTATTTCACACTTAAAGTTATATTCCAACCATTGTCCTATAATATAAGCATATAATATAGGCATATATCGTGTACTGTATTCATCAGTAGTAGGAAGACTCATGTATGCCATGGTGAGCACAATATAGATATTTCCCAAGCAATGGGAGTAGTCAGCCGGTACATGGCAAACCCTGGTAAGGAGCATTAGAATGTGGTGAATTGGATATTCATATATTTAAGAGCCACTTCAGATGTTGCCATGTACTTTGGATTGGTAGATTTACAAGTTATAGGTTTTGTGGATTATGATTATGGTGGAGATAGAGATGGGAGAAAATCCACTACAAGATATACCTTCACTCTTGTTGTAGGAGCAGTTATTTGGGCTTCTAAGTTGCAGTCTATTGTGGCTTTATCAACCACTGAAGAAAAATACATTACAACAACTCATGCCAGCAAAGAGGCAATTTGGCTAGATAGATTTTTGGGTGAATTCAAGGTAATGCAAGAGAAAATTACATTGCATTGTGATAGCTAGAGTGCTATTCAACTAGTGAAGAATCCAATATTCCATGATTGCATGAAACACATTGATGTCAAGTACCACTTTATCAGAAATATGGTGGAATAAGGTAGGATCCTGTTGCAACAAATCAACATTGAAGTGAATCTTGCATATATGCTTACAAATTCGAGAAAAATAGAGAAGTTTGAGTGGTGCAGAACTTACCAGGGCTTGCTAAAAAAGTAATAAGGGAAGCATTGAGAAATTGGCACTGGCTAAAAATTTTTGGAAGAAGAATTCCCAAATATTGATTTCAAGTGGGAGAATGTTAGGTGTGAAGACAGTATACAAGAAGCAGGTCATTAGACATTTGACCTTCTAAATATATGGGTTAGACATCTAGGCAATAAACCAGACATATTACCTTCTAGACGTCTAGGCCAGATATCTAGGTAGCTGACTTAATAGACATCTAGGCCAAAAATGTAGGCAGTTGACTTGCTAGACGTCTAGGCCAGACGTCTAGGCAACAAGGCTACTAGACGTCTAGGCAGCAGGGCTACTAGACGTCTACGCTAGATGTCTAGGCAGTAGGCTAGACATCTAGGCAGTATGCTAGATGTCTAGGCAGTATGCTAGACATATTGACCAGATGTCTAGGCATTAGACTAGATGTCTGGGCTGCTAGACATCTTGGTCAGAAATCTAACCAAATAGACATCTAATGCGAAAGACAAACAGGTTCAGGCACCTTCCTTGGGAGTGAAAATGAATAGTTTTTGGGGCTTCCGTCTGGAGAGGAAACAAATAGTTGGAGTATTCCTTTCGCTCTATAAAAAGGACTTGACCCCCCTTGCATATTAAGAAAGAAAAAATGCTAAAAACATTGTAGACGTGAATGTAAAGTTTGCTAAAAATAATAAAATAAGTTGCCATTACCCTGTGGTTTTTCCTGCACATTGCAAGTTTCAATGTAAATCTCTATGTCACTTGTGTTGTTGTTTCTGTGTTATCTATTTTTTGTTATTGTGCTTTCTCTTGCAGGTATAAAATTTGAAGTTTTTCCTAACATTCTAAATGTCTTATATAGATTCAACATCTTACAATAACAATGATAATTGATTGGAACAAATAAGGATAAATCATTACACCTCATCATGTAATCTAGACAATCATGATAATGTAATGACTCCAATATAGCCATGTCGATTGTCTTTCTTATTATTAGTCAACCCTTGAGAATTAGCATTAGAGTTATTGTTGATTTAGTCTATAAATATAAGAGTTATATCATAGTGGAAACACCATTCATATTTGTGATCTTAAGTCACCTCTAGTGTGCATATGATAATTTACCCTCTCTAAGTGATGCTACCATATTAGATCTTATGGAGTTATTCCTTTATCAAGGATTATTATTGGTGTTTCCCTATATTAAGGGTATTATCTATCTTTGTCTCATTATATGGATGGTTACTATAGATAACTACTTGTTGATGAATGATTTGTTATTTCAATATATGATAAATAATTCATGTTAATGAGGATAAAATTTAGTAATATATGGTATGAAAGCCATGATTCTAGTAAAGTGGAGATTGTCTTTTTTTTGGATTGTATAAATTAGGCAATTTTTTTCTAGAAAACTTTTCATCTTCCTAGGATCATATCTTTCCATAGAGTCATCTTATTTAAATAGTTCTTATGCTAGCTTGTTCATAATTTGAATAGATATGAAAGGAGTGTCCTATAATGAATTCAAACAATAATTAGGGAGATATGACCTTATGAAACCAATAATTTGTTGGAATTCACATACCATCTAGAAACATCCTAAAACATACATTCATCACAATCATATGTAGAAAAATGAAGATGAGTGAAATAGAAGAGCATATAGATAAAAATAGAAAAATAGAGAAACAACATGAATAGAGAGAAAGAATAAGGAGTGGGTGTCCATAGGCACCCCCATGATCTCACATATCACAAGTTGATACAATGGATCAATCATTGGGAGTATTTATAGTTATATCAAATCCTCAATTAAATGTTAACCTCAAGTTGACATAAATTGACTTGAAGGTTAAATTATAAAATGTAATATATCCTTTAACCAAAGTTAACCATAGAGGTGGTTTAACCAATTTTTCTAAGGATGAATACATAAAATTTTCCAAGAGGCTTACATATAGAATACCCATAGAATTACATAGATAATTCCTAAAGGTTTACATAGCTCTTGCCCATAGGCTACATTAAGAGCACCTATAGGTACTTCATAACTATTGACCTTGGCCTAATATGATCAGATTTCAAATATGTTAATACCCCCCATAATATAAATAGGAGGTCCAAGGAGAAAAGATATTAAAGATGATACATCTCCCCCTCCTTCGTAATTAATAATCATATGAGCCAATGGAGTCTTCTCTTATCAAAGGTACATGAACTAGATCAACCTATCCTTGAATATTAAGTTGTAAATCCACCTTCTAGATCAAGATATTGAATTTCTCATGATAAAATATTCAACATGCAATTTGGTGACCATATTATGTCCTCTAATATCAAGAGAAAGTGTCTAAATCATGAAGCAATAGGTAAGTATCTGAATAGTCAACCCCAATGGTTAGAGAGGAGCTATAGGAACAATATGTACCTTACAATTTCGATATAAAACCCACTCCTCTTGTAGCTCAAAATATTATGAATCACCATACCAATGGGTTGTTGGAGTTAAAACAAACACTCACTATGAGAGAAGAGAAGCATAAACGCAAGAAATTTGAAATATCTCAAAGTTAGTACAACTAACCAACTGTTGCATCGATAAGTTTAGTTGAATTTAGATGTACGATCCTTATAAAGATGTCAAATCTACTATGATATAATAAATGAGATAAAATGAGTTTTGAACCTATGACCTTCTTATAGAAGAAGGCTTTTCAACCATATATGTGTTGATATGAGCAAATTTATCAATTTTCACATCAATGAACTATTGGAGTTAATATTGCATCAAATATGAGAATGTCAACTAGGTCCATTTTGCATAAAAAATCCCACCAAAAATATTAACAAGTCCTTGGATTAATGTCACCAATCTATAGAGCTCAAAAATCTATGCAATCTAAAAAAATGGTTCTAAAATGCTTTCATATGCAAAAGTCATGGCCTTTGAAAGTTTGAAGCATTCAAGAGCTGAAATATGTGAAAAAATAAAATTATAGACCTTAGAATATTTTTGACCAATTAGGAACTACCACTTGTCACCTCCAGTTCCACCTCTACATACATCATTAAGTGATAGGAATTCTAATTAGGATGATGAGTAGCAAATAGAATTACAATATTAGCTTGAGGTTGGTTGGCTCCATAGGTATATATTTTGAAATTAAAAAAATAATATGAATGTCAACTAGATAGCCATACTAAGATTCAAACTTGGTAACTCCTACACAAAATACAAGGCTCCAACCACTGTGCCACCCACATGAACATGTTTGAAAAGAGGAATTTTATTTATTTGAAATATGCCATAGCATTTCACACAAAAACATATGATTGAAATATAGCTGAAAGAGGATGCATACAGATTCAAATGCGAGAGTCTTGCATGTCAAAAAAACATCATACCATTGTGTTGTCATGAAAGATAGAAGGAGATACTAGCATTAATATTGAAATATCTAAGGTGCCAAATCACGAAGATAAAAAAAAGAGTTAAATATCACAAAAAAACCCATCGGGGTTCAATCATGTGACCTACTACTTTTAATTAAATCATGCAACCACTATACTATAAGCAACTATTGAGTATGCACATGACCACTTGAAGATAGAACTTACCATTACAATTTGATATGTTCACAATTAGAGAAGAAAAATAGAGAGAAATACCTTATTCACTACTTCATCTCAAACACATGACCTTTCCCTTTCAAAAGAGGTACCTTACTACAGTGATATAGCTTGCAAATAGGCCAAGAAATGCCATTCCTATATAAGAAAAGATAAAATAACCATAAAAGTGTAGAAAAAAGAGATATCTAACCCACATGGCTATTTGAACATAGGATATTTGACAAGTTACTTAAGTGTCTAACCATTGTATCACTTAGTGTTGCCACTAACCTAGAAAAATCAAATTTTTAGTGAAACCACCTTCCAAAGCACCAAGCAAAAAAACTCGTGTTTTGCCTTACCCTATCTTGGTAGAGAAGATAATATTGCTTAAAATAGTCCTTTTTAAATTTCAAAAATTAGAGGGAAAAAAGATGTTTTTTTTTGGGAGGAAAAAGGGATACTAGATGGAAAAATCATGAAATTGTTGAACTATAGGCCTCCTAAAATTTTGCAAGGACTCCTCTGGAGCTAAAAATTCATCCATACTCACTAGGGTTTACCCTATACAAATTTTTTGTGTTATTGAACAAAGTAGATTTGTTTTAGCTTTGTTACCATGTTGGAATTTATAATACTTTCTAGAAACATCCTGAAACAAACATCGACCACAATCATACGAAGAAAAAGAAAGGAGAGTGAAATAGATTAACACATATAAAAAATAGATAAATAGATAAATGACATGAATAGAGAGAAGGAAAAAATATGGGTGCCTATAGGCACACCCACAATCTCACATGTCACAAACTGATACAATGGATCAATCATTGGAGGTATTACAGTGATACCAAATCCACAATTAAGTGTTAACCTTAAGCCAACATAACTTTATTTGAAGTTTGATTTACAACATAATAAATATATTTAACCTAATAACCAAAGTTAACCATAGAGGTGGATTACCTAGTTTTGCTAAGATTGAATACATCAAAACTGCTCACACACACACACACACACACACACACACATATATATATAATATGTTGTAGGTTTACATAGAGAACACGTGAAGGTTTACATAATAAATCCCCATAGGATACATCATGAAAACCCATAGGTACTTCATCACTATTATCCTTGGCCTAATAAGACAAGATTATAAATATTTTAACACCATCTAGAACAATGACAATGATATTTTTTCAAATCATGTTTTTTTCTATAAAATGAAATTTGAGATATGTTTTAGTTTGGTGGCAACATGGCATCAAGGAAGCAATAAATATGTCTATTAGAGTGGTACAATGAACACATGGAATAAAATAAGAACTATATCCCAACTCTATAATCTAAGGTCTCGATAATTTCTAGATTTTCTTATCAAGTGGCAGGATCTCTCAAAAGAATATGTGATGTGAAAGCGTACTCCCTTTTTTAGTCATTTCCAACTTTGAGAACAAAGCTTTTTGAGGGGGAAACCATGTAATGACTTTAATATAGCCATGTAGTTATATTCCTTATTTTTAGCTTAGGCCCTAGGATTAGGTTAATCAACCCTTGAGGATTAAGATAAGGGTTATTATTCATTTAGTCTATAAAAAGAGGAGTTATGTTGTAGTGGAGACATCATTCATATTTGTAATCTTAAGGTGCCTCTAGTGCACATATGAGACTTTGTCCTCTCTAAGCGGTATTCTCATATTGGTAGGTATTATGGAGTTATTGCTTCCTTAAGGAGTATTATTAGTATTTCCCAATCTTAAGGATGTTATCTATATATTTCTCATTATGTGGAGTTTAATTATGGATAATTATTTATGGATGAATGATTTATTATTTCAATATACGATGAATGATTTATGTTAATGAAAATAAAATTTTATAATAACTAACTATAACATATATACCGAAATAGAAAATATACTAAGCTAAATATGACGACTAGAACACATCAGTTGATGATAGTTAAACATTAGAAATCTCAACATCATCATATCACACCTAGTGGTATATATCTCTCACACCCCCATCTATTGGTAGGGGTTACAATAATATCAACGATTGATAATTCACTACAATCCCATTTGATTGAAACCTCTCAATATTACAAAATTCTTGTTTCTAAAGAAGATGCTTGATTTATATTGTAGACTTTTCATCATCTAAATGATCTATTTGATCTAATAAGATTAGTATACACTTAAATTATTTATAATCCTTCATGTATCTCTATCCTTCATGCATTTTTAGTTCATATATGTTTCTATGTAATCTTCATTTATGTGTATGCACAACTAAGGGATTTTGATTAGCTAACTCATAACCATCTCAACTATCACTAGGGGTTTTCACATGGTTAATCCATAACCATCCCAATAATCATTAAGGGTTTTTCCACAAGGTTGACCACTAACAAATTATATACAAGAGTTTTTATGTGGATATCCCATTAACCACCTTTAGGCACACACAAAACAACTTCATACCATTCAAAAATAATTAAAATTTATCATTCTCTATTGATGGGGGGATTGTGTCATGTAAAATCATTTTACAATGTTTCCTAGTTGGTACCATTCCATCAAATCTAGCCATCCATAATCTACATGTATTTTGTTGGGCATTTTATCCTTTTGTAAACAATTTTAAATATATTGGATGTTCTTGCCATAAACAATATATTTGACTTGATCAGTTTGCTCTAATATGACTTGCTTGACTATTATGACTACATGAATGCACTTGTAGAAGATGTTTTTATGTAACTTTGGATGTCTCACATATTACATAGATTTTACCTTTTACAAATTTATTTCAGTACATCCTTGACCAACATAACCAAGGCCTTTATTTTGTGTTCTTATACTTAGCTCTATGGGATTTTTTATTCCTTACCCATCCCTCCATAGACCTATACAAGCTTATCTCATACTTGTCATATATTATGAACCTATACCTTTGGTGTATGATTTAAAGGAATCAATCTCATCATAACTCTCACTATGGATATTTTTATCAACATGGCCATCAAGAATACAATTGGCATTGTCAACATTATCTTTATATTGGACTTCAATATTAAGATCATTATGAATAAAAACATTACAATAAATGTAAAAAATATTACCTTCATCATTTACAACATCACTATGTTCATTATCATGGGATTGAAGATAATTAATATTATGCAAGTCATCAATATCATAACAAGTGTCTATATTTTAGATTAGATCCTTTGTGTCACAAAAATAATGTATCATTGTACACTTCAATTTTATCCCCTCATATAGTTTTTGGTCTTCCTCCTTAAACATGGAAATATTAGTTATTACATTGCAAACTATTTTCACAATAAGAATAGAGAACACAAAGCCATATTCAATTTTTTTAAACAATATCAAGATCTTTAAAAAGTATATATAACTTGATCTTAAATTATGATATATCTTCATATTCACTACCTTATCTAAGACAAAACATAATTTTATATTACACACTTTTGAGCTTAGAACTATTTATCTTTACCTTTCTCTTTTAGTTAAGTGTTGTGAATTCTTCCTTTTTGTAGCCTTTGAAACTTATATTTATCAACACAATAGTGAGGGATTTCGAGTATTCATGATAATGCACTCCATATACAACACTTCTTTGATTGACCTTTGATTGTATCAAACAAATCCTCAAGATATTATTTGATACATAGGTCTTCACATAATTGATGACTTTAGAAAAACTATTTCGCTCATTGTTGGACCACATGATTAAACTTCTCAACAAAAAATGATTTCACATTTAAGTCTATATCACCATGCTCATAGACATGAAACTTACACTTGGTTTTTATAATTCATATTTAAAACATTTACTTTATGAAAAACTATTGGAATCTTTGTCCTCATAAATATTTGGCACCTTAGAATATGATATCTGTGTCACTTTTTCTATCATGGACATGAAAACTCTCTCTATGTTTTACTATGTGAGACATGCCACTTATCCACTTTAGACCTTTGAATATACATATATTCTAGGCATTTGATTTTTCTATCTATTGATAATAGTGGACCTAAGGATAAAACTAGAGAATTTTATATAAGCCTCATTATGGATTTTAGAGGAAAAATAAGAAAAGAGGGGTCCTAAGGGCATTATTGAGAATATGGAAAGACTATAAGCTTTTATAAGGATGATCATACCTCAAGGTCTCCTTGTATTTTCTCATAAAAAATATTTTGAAATGCTTAACATTTTATAAACTAATAGTATTCATCTTGCACCACAAGGTGCCTATTTCACCATGATTTGAATCAATAATGAAGTTCATTATATAAAATATATAACCTTAAGTACTATAAATCCTTTAGCATATCAAATAAGAAGATCAATTACTTCATAGGAAAAATCAATTTCCTTTAGCAAAGACCAAATATGGAGTGGATGGGTGGACAAAGTAGAACCAAGGTGGAAATATATAAGTAAGCTAAATGAAGGAGGCCATGAGACTATAGAAAACTGATGAGAGATAACATGGTTCAATATCCTTATCCTTGAGCTAGTGAGAAAAAAAGATTAGCTAACAAGGAAAAAGAGAAAGGGTGAAAATACTTACATGGTTGCAAGGATAAAGTTTCCCATTGAATCTACTTATATCCATGGAAATCTAGGTAATAAAAGTTAAGATTCATCTCTTGAATTTTTTATGCTCACTTTTTTGATGCAATGAAAAAAAAATACTAGAATTCAAGTGTCAAAATTAAATACCAATATGTGAGATATAGTTTTTTAGTTACCTTTGATGAGTGAAATAATTGTATCACTTAATAACTTAGTTCTGGTATATCCTTAATATTTATTTTAACATTATTGTAATTCTTTTGTCACTTTTAACTTTGTCTAAATGGTTGGTAGATATTTGGGTGTACTTTCTTTACCATAAATATCAACCAAACATTGAGGATGAAAGGAGATAAAAGAGGGGATAACTTGGGGATCTAGAGCTATATCACATGAAGGAGAAGCTAGTGTGGGCTAAAGAAATTGAAATGAGAGAGAGGAGGGAGGGAGTTAGCTCACGGGGAGGCATAATAAAGAGAAAATTAATATAGTGGCTAAGATTGTTTGGTTAGAGGATGATCTCATATATGCATGGGGTATAATATCGAGATTAGAGATAAGGTCAATAAGGTAGAGGATGGAGATAAGGAAGATTAGGACAACTTATCAAGGCATAGCAAATAATGTGTAGCAACCTCCTAATATGGGTGATTAGATCATGATGTATTTGGTTGTACATGTGCTATAAATATGGTTCTTGATTGTTCAACTTAAAATGTAAATCAATAATTGTCATCTTTATCATGTATAAACTAAGAAATTATAGAAATAGTTATACTTATTTAATGATTATTGATAAGATGCTTGCATAAATAATTTTTTCTCAACCTTTTCATAAAATTGTGATCTCATCTTGAATGGGTCAAATGGTGAAGACATGCAAATTTTGAATAAGAGGTCCAAGGTTCAAATCCTAAGGGGGTAGGGTTGTACACCATGCTTTGGTAATTGAAGTATAGGTGGATAACTATATATTGGATATGACCTATGACCTTGTGGACGTTAAAAACTAATATACTTTACTTTATCCTATTACTTGCTTTTCCAAAAGCTCACAATCATTACTAGTATAGATCATCTCATATATGTATATAGTTGAAAGAGGAGGATATTTCAAGGAAAGGATATTAAAAGAAGAGAATTTTTATGGAAGGATATATATATTTAAAATTAGGGTTTTGAAAGGGTTATCCTTTCCCTTTTACATCGATATAGTCACATTGAGATATTTGGTGTCATCTAGATTTGAACTTTAGTACTTTAGTGTGGGCTATATCAACTATTTGTCCCAACCATTGAACCAAGGACAAATTGGCTTCATGCAAGGATATTTAATGTATAAAAGAGATTCATGAATTTTTTATTATTTTTAGTTAATATCAATAATTACTTCAAATAATTATTTAACTTGAATTAACCTTTTTAAATTTCATTAGTTTTATTAAAAATTCATATGTTAATACCTTAACAAAAATATAATTTATTTGTTATATAAGATTCAAAAAGGCCTTTTATGCATAAAAAAAGAAAAAGAACAAGAACATTATAAAAGGCCCATCCATATTACATCATAATTACATAATGATATTGCATGATATTACAACAATGAACAATGAACAATGAACGTTAATCTCTACCTTGAAAATTATTTAACAAATAAAATCAGATAAAACTTATAAATCTTCTACTTTCTTTAAAAAAACATATATAATATTGCTTTACAATCTATTATAAAGTTCAATTTTTATAATTATTTGAAAATCTTTTACTTTAAAAATTTACAATTTAAAACACTTTGATACTATATAAAAAAACAAAACTTTAATTAGTCATATTATAAATTGTTTGTCCCTCAGGAGGGGGACAACAACGATTTGGACTTTGGCTCTTCTTCGGGAGGTCCAAGGTTCAAACAACGACGTGGGCGAGTGTGTAAGGGGGTGTGTTAAATACCCTATTAATAAGCATAGCTCTAGACTTTTTAAGAGGGGTCATGGTTGGGAGAAGACAGATTAGATCAGCCCTATATGTTGATTGTAGGAATTTCTCACACTAACCAAATCAAAAAAAATTATAAATTATAAATTATTTAATTAAATTATATATAAATAATATAAAATTTATAAAGTTAATTTTACTGAGATGAAAATTTTAATAAAATTGAAAAGTTTTACTGATTAGGTGAAAATTTTAATAAAATTGAAAAGTTTTACTGATTATTTTATATTTGGTTTAACATGTATATCTATACATATATATTATAATTAACTTGTTTCGTTAAATTCAATTAAAAATAACTCCGAGGGACCATGCAACAATATATTTTTAAACGTTTAAGACTGCTATTATTAACTTATTTCGTCTCATTTAATTTTTTTAACATAAGCATCAAAAATATATTGAAGACCACCCTTTCCATCAATAAAATTTGAGTCTTTGCAGACCAACGTCCAACAGAAACAATAAATTATTTTGATTGTTACTTGAACAACCTGAAATGTAAAATTTTAAAATGGAATGAAATTTATTTTGATTGTTACTTGACCAACTTGAAATATTAAAATGGAATGTTAAAAATAAACAATGTGTATGAATACAATTATGGAACACTGGTTTTATCTGATAAAACTTGAATCTTTTATCTCTTCACGGCGTGTACTCACCCTTCTCTCCAGACTTCCTGAAAGAAGTGTCTTGTCTGCAAACACGAGCTTCCTTCCACACTCGACCAGGCCTACAGAAATAGCCTTTGTGAGGCGCACAATGCCTGTCCTCACTACACTTACACATCTTGTGCAGGCCACATCCATCTCTAAACACCTGCACCGTTTTTCCTCCAATCCCCAGCACTCCATCGGTCCACTCGTTGGAGAAAACAGCATGGGGATCCATTCTATTCTTCACTCCGACAAACTTGTCCAAGCTTACCGCTCTCCTGGCAATCCCATCAAACAGATAGCCGCCGGATTTTCCCCAGTGGAGCGTGGCGCCGTGCTTTTCCACCAGCATTTGCTCAATCTCATCGTGAATGTCCATGTTCCATTTTGGCGTGTCCCAATGCGTGGATCTCAGATACTCGAACTCGAACGTGATAACGTCCTCCGAATGTCCCAGAAACGCTTCTGATTTCTTGACGGTGCGCATAGAGACGCCCTCCACAAACTCCAGCTCGCAGAGAGACTGCGGGTTCAGATCTCGGATTTTCTTTATGTCGAGAATGGCTTCTCTCACGTTTCTCAGCGGTACGTAAATTTCCAGGTCAAATCCCTTGACGCCGTTGGCTCGACGATCCCACGAACAGATAGACTGGTTTTGGTCGAGAATGCGGTCAGGCGTACATAATATGGGATTGGGCTCCTGTTTGTGGGAATAATCCTGGCACCCTCCTGTGGCCTGCATGCGGTTATTGAAACCTATCACGGGGTATTTGAGGAACCCTGAGCTTTCATCGTTCAGGAATCCCGCGCCTGTGGACACTCTTGCGTTCATCATTGTTTCGGTAAGATTGCACAGCAGCGTAGTGTTTCGTGTCGTTTCGATTGTATTAACTGCAATCTCAACCCGATGTTTGATGAAATACAAATGGCAGAGTTTACAATTTTAAATTTAAATAAACAAATGCTATTGCTTTGTCAAAATATACAAGCATTTTTTTAAAAGAGAAAGGAAACGTTCAAGTATTTTTAGTTACATGATAGAGGTTTTCCTAATATTTTTAACAAATTTAAAAAAATATATATATTGCAATGGAGGAGTTATTGCCAATGTCTATTTTTAAAGGATACTAATTGAAATATCCATGTAATAGGATGGAATGCTAGGGTTTTGATTATCAATATGGTCCTTAAATTTGACGGACCAATGCATAGATTGGCATCTTAGAAGGGAATGCTTGTGCTAATGGCTCCTTTCAACCGACTCTGCAGGTTTGTGTTGAGAATCGTCCACAGGGTAATCCTCATTCGCCTCATATAATTCTTTCATTGCCTAAATTTGATTCTGCATGTCATTGTGTAGAATCATTCATCCTTGTTAGCTAATGATGGTTCAAAAACTTATAAAGGTTTTTTTTTGTTTGGATTTGCGGAAATATCCCATGCTAAGGTAATTTACGAGCATGGCCCTTGGTACATGAGAAGCTCTTTGCTTGTTTTTTCTCTTTGAACCCGTGAATTTTCTGTTTCTGAGAAAAATATACCAAAGTCCTTGTGTGGGTGGAATTCACAGGACTCCCTCTACCTCTATGGCTCTTTCTTAGTCGCATAGAAGCCCCTCTAGGGCATGTCATTTTGGTGGAGGTGGAAAACTTTTCCATGCACATCCTCAAAAACGTGTTTGCATCGAGATTGATATTTCTCAAGATCTCAAGGAGACTATTGACATACAAGTTGGTGACACTATGCTATCCCAACGGGTCCTCTACATTAATTTGTCCAACACATTTTTTTGGTGCCAATCCTCAACACACAAGATCAGATATTGTCCTTTGATGCTGCATAAAAAAGACAAACAGAGCTCCACCACATCGAGTGCACCCACTCCTCAACCTTAGGAGGATGGTTGGATGATGGTGGGAGGGCATAAAAATGCATGTTTGGCTACTTCTAAAGGTACACAATCCAAGTCAACATGTCTCAAAGCCGATAGAAAAAGGGTATGAAAAGAAAAAAGCTGGTCCCCCAACCAAAATTATCAACAATAAGACTCCTCAGTCTTAACAGAGTCATACCTCAAGGGTTGCAATAGTGGTTACTTCACAGCCTGTACAACCGGCCAGTCCTCTAGTATATTCCCTCTCGGCTAGTGCAAGGTGCTTTGTAGCTCGAGAAGGGATCTGCAAAAGAAGACCACTCTAGAGAAGCAACTTAATATGACTAGTGTTCAGTTGGGTAGTTATGTTCTTAATTCATCCAACAACTACAATGTGTTGGAGTATCTTATCCACAGTGAGGATATATCGCTGGATGCAAAACCATCATTGATGGAATTAACGGTTCCTAAGGAGAAAGCAAAATCTAAAGATCCTTCCCTTTTTGTGCGGTTTTGGTGTTCTCATAGTCCTCGACAAGGGAGATAGTTTTGGTGACACTATGCTATCCCAACGGGTCCTCTACATTAATTTGTCCAACACATTTTTTTGGTGCCAATCCTCAACACACAAGATCAGATATTGTCCTTTGATGCTGCATAAAAAAGACAAACAGAGCTCCACCACATTGAGTGGACCCACTCCTCAACCTTAGGAGGATGGTTGGATGATGGTGGGAGAGCATAAAAATGCATGTTTGGCTACTTCTAAAGGTACACAGTCTAATTCAGCATGTCTCAAAGCCGATAGAAAAAGGGTATGAAAAGAAAAAAGCTGGTCCCCCAACCAAAATTATCAACAATAAGACTCCTCAGTATTAACAGAGTCATACCTCAAGGGTTGCAATAGTGGTTACTTCACAGCCTGTACAACCGGCCAGTCCTCTAGTATATTCCCTCTCGGCTAGTGCAAGGTGCTTTGTAGCTCGAGAAGGGATCTGCAAAAGAAGACCACTCTAGAGAAGCAACTTAATATGACTAGTGTTCAGTTGGGTAGTTATGTTCTTAATTCATCCAACAACTACAATGTGTTGGAGTATCTTATCCACAGTGAGGATATATCGCTGGATGCAAAACCATCATTGATGGAATTAACGGTTCCTAAGGAGAAAGCAAAATCTAAAGATCCTTCCCTTTTTGTGCGGTTTTGGTGTTCTCATAGTCCTCGACAAGGGAGATAGTTTTGGTGACACTATGCTATCCCAACGGGTCCTCTACATTAATTTGTCCAACACATTTTTTTGGTGCCAATCCTCAACACACAAGATCAGATATTGTCCTTTGATGCTGCATAAAAAAGACAAACAGAGCTCCACCACATCGAGTGGACCCACTCCTCAACCTTAGGAGGATGGTTGGATGATGGTGGGAGAGCATAAAAATGCATGTTTGGCTACTTCTAAAGGTACACAGTCCAATTCAGCATGTCTCAAAGCCGATAGAAAAAGGGTATGAAAAGAAAAAAGCTAGTCCCCCAACCAAAATTATCAACAATAAGACTCCTCAGTCTTAACAGAGTAATACCTCAAGGGTTGCAATAGTGGTTACTTCACAGCCTGTACAACCGGCCAGTCCTCTAGTATATTCCCTCTCGGCTAGTGCAAGGTGCTTTGTAGCTCGAGAAGGGATCTGCAAAAGAAGACCACTCTAGAGAAGCAACTTAATATGACTAGTGTTCAGTTGGGTAGTTATGTTCTTAATTCATCCAACAACTACAATGTGTTGGAGTATCTTATCCACAGTGAGGATATATCGCTGGATGCAAAACCATCATTGATGGAATTAACGGTTCCTAAGGAGAAAGCAAAATCTAAAGATCCTTCCCTTTTTGTGCGGTTTTGTCGTTCTCATAGTCCTCGACAAGGGAGATAGTCTACCCGAAAAAAGGTTTCACCCATTCAACCCAACAATTCCAACACCTTTGAGGTGTTGGCTTTGAACAAACACAGGATGACGAAGCAATAAGTCTACTTGGTGCCTAGAGTTACAGTTTTACAGTTTAGGGTTTTTTTACTCTAGTTTATTTTTCTATGCTTAGTTATGTTATTTTTTTTTACCCTTTTAAGGGTTGGTTCCAATTTTGATCATATGGGTGTTCTTGCACCCCGAACTGTGATCTTTCCAACTCATTTTTATTGTAACCTCTTTTATTTTTATTGAATATAATTATCGGTTCCAATAAACATATACATATTGTAATATTATATAATTCAATAACAAAGATTCACATCAAAAATTTTAAGGTGATTAGTTTTTTAATTAATTAAGCTTATCTCTTTTAATAAATATTTTTATTTTTAATTGATTATATTTAAATATTTAATTTTTTTAATAATATTATAAATAAAATTTAAAGAGCCTTTTTTAATAAATTTTTTTTCTTAGTTAATATATATTTTTGGTTCATTGAGCAAGGTCATTAGAAATTGAGATTGAGATGTGTTTTTTATCTTTCTTTGCATTCAAAATAATAATTAGTAATTAATTAAAATTGAATATAAATTTAAATATATTTAAAAATAAATAAAATTAGTAATTATTATAATAAATAATAATTAAAATTAAGATATATTAAATTTTTGAAAAGTAACTGTTGTTATTGTTAAGTTTTTTTTTAGAAATTAAAACTTTTAAATTATATTTAAAATTTATTTTTAAGCATAATGTTTAAAATGAACGTATTTATAAAATAAAATGTTGTAAATATGATGTCATTTTATGAAATAATTATATAAACATATATATAATAACTAATATGACAATATTAAGAGGAGTGCAAGCAAAGAGTGAACCTCACCTTCTCTTATGTTAGAAAGCATATAAGTTTTGCAGGTGAAAGCAAGGAACAAGTGTGAGCAAGGAGTAAGATTCACATTTTCTTTTTTCAAATATTTGGAGAAATTAAAAAATAAAGGATTTTTATGAGAAAAGCTACGTAAAATGTCAAGAAATTCATTTTTGGAAGTTCTAATTAGAAGTAAGGGTGACCTAGCTAGAAGTATGAATGCCCTATTTAGGTTAAGAAGAAAGTGGAATACATGAAAAATCCTATGCAAGTAGTATATGTTATACTAGAAGTGATAATCAAGGATAAGACTTTGACCATGACATAATAATTCTTTAAAGTATTAGGTTAATATGTAAGCTCCATGGATGGTGGTTAGGTTGTTTTAGAGATTCAAAATAGGGTCAAGTGGAGGTAGATATTGATTTCAAATTAGTGCATGACTTTTATTTTAGGGATTTTTCCTCATCATATTTTCCAATTAAAAAATTTACAAGAAATAATACAAATCAATAAAATGGACCAAGATACTTACATGAAAGAAAAATAATTACTTTATGATATCATAATGTATTGAAAAATGAGTCATATTTGATCCAAAAATTTAGGAAGGCAGTAGAAATAACAAATTATTTCATGGCCTATGCAGAGCCTCTAGGAGATCAAACAAGCCATGTTGCTGAAGCTAGAGCAGTCTTTATGGGTGTGTAAAATAAGAAGAAGATTAATAATAATAGAAGAAGATTCACAAAACATCATTAATATTTTGAATGGAAAGCACCCTCCAAGATGGAATATAGCATATATGATAAATGAGATTAACACTAAACTAGAGCTCCTTGAAGAAGTGCATATTGACCATTTCTATAGAGAGGCTAATGGGGCAGCTAACTTTCTGGTAAACATGGATGTACCTTTGGTTGAATTATAGTGTTGGGATTTAATCTTCCCTCATAGTGTTCAAGAAATAATTAACAGTGAAGCCAAGGATGATGGACAAAATGAGATCAAAGATTAAATTTGCTAGGGTGATTTTAAAGATTTTATGCATAAAGCTTTACTGTTCATCTGGAGGGAGGAGTTTGAACATTCCTGACTACTACAAGTATATGATTAGGGATGAAGGAAAGAAAAGAGGACTTGACAATGAGTCTCCAACAATGGTGGATCCTTTATTTTGGAATTGGATCATGTGTTTTTGAGCAAACAAGATTATACCTCTTGCAAACTCCACTTTTTGGTTTGGTCTACTTTACTCTTGGTTTTTTTACTAATCATTATGTTGTGAGCGGTTGCATATTGTTTCTCAATGGGATTGGAGTTGGTATGTGGGGCTTCCCTAAGTCCCAATACTCATGTTTTTGAGTCCACATAAAAAAACATCAATCATTATTTGTACCAGCAATCAGAGCATAGAAGGAAAATATTCTCATTGACTAGAGCCATGAATAAGGGACTAGAACTACATACTAAAAGACCTGCATTCTAAATTGCTTTCTGAAAGACCTGCATTCTAAACTGCTTTCTTGGAGGACCTAAAAAGGAGGATCTTGAGGCTCAAGGCCCAGCAAGAAGTTTAAGCTTTGTATGGGTTTGTTGATTGTTCATTTTCTGTTACATCTTTTGTAATCTTAAATGATATTGAAGTCAAAAACATAGATAGTATTTAGGTTGTTTGATCTTCTTGTTTAAGGTCTGAAACCTTATTTTTGGAACTATATTTGAAGTGTAAATCTTATTCTTTGATGTTTATTTTTAAAGGTTTGGGGTTCCTTTCAAAACCCCTTCTTCTACCTTAATATAAAAAACAAATTATTTTACGATATAGACAAAAAAAATTGATCATTTTGATGTATCAAAAATATTTAAACTTTAAAAGAAATAAACAATAAAAAAGAAGGAGATATCATGAAAAAATAATTAAATATTTTAAAGGTGTTTTGTTAGATGTTAGATTAGATAAGTAAGCTCAAGCTAAGATTTTATTAAATATTCCATCAATTATCATATATGAACCAAATGATAGATTGAAGAGGAAGGTATCCATGGAAGAGCTACAATAGATAACTTTCTCTTTTAACCATAGCAAGGCACAAATGGTCATAATGGATTTTTTACAATTTTTTCAAAAAATTTGAGATTTGTTGAAGTGTGATATGTTTTCTAAAATTAAGGTAAGAAAAAAACAAGGCTATTATAAGTGAGATCAATGAAACATTAAAATAAAGAACATTATATAACTTTGCTATTAATTAAAATATTTACATCTTTATTAAGTTTACTTTTTATAAAAATTAATATAATTATATTTTATACATATAATTTCAATGGATTTAATGATTAAGAATTTAAAATTTTAAATAAAAGTTTTAAAGTTTGAATCTAACAAAGGAACAAGGTTGTACACCATCCTCTTGTAACCAAAATTAAGTTATAATTAGTGACATACATATATTATAAATTAAGACTTCATATTAAAATCAAATTTTAGTTAAATAAATACATTATCTTATAGAAATTATTAGAACCTCATATTAAAATCATTACTTTAAATATATTAATAGTTATAAAAAATATATTTTAATTTTAAAAGGGAAAAATTAATTTAGAAAAGAAAATTAGAATATAAATGGACAAAAAGTTAAAAATTAAGAACAACTAATAGAAATGGATAAATAGTTAAAAATTACATAAAGCTAATAACAATGGTTTTTTTTTTTTTTAAATGGAAATATAACGAATCCATTATATTTATTTTATGGTTTGGATTTGAATTTTTATATTTATTTTATGGTTTGAATTTGAGTTTTTTAATAAAAAAATGTTTGAATTTGAATTTCTTTAACGAAAACTTAAGGACATACCAATTAGATTTAAACAATGACTTTTCGAAGTTTTTTTTAATAGGATTAAAGAATTTTCAAAGTTACACTTAATAATCTCCCTATAAGTCAAAGAGGTTTTGGTTCAATGATTGATACATTGAATAATGCAGCCCATACCAAGTGTTGAATTTGTACAAACACTAAATAGAGTATATACTCTCATGTAAAAATGAAAAGATAACCCTTTTATAAAACCCTATTTTTAAATCATAGCTAAATATAAATATAGCTAGAAAAAGCCAACCTTTTTAAAATATTACTTTTAAATTATAAAAATTTAAAAATAATAAATAAATATATATAGGTAGATATAGATAGATGTTTAATTTTTTAAATAATAATTACATTTATTCATCTTTCTATATAAATCTAAATCCTGTAATTATATTAAAATGTTTGGTTGGGATGTTGGGCCTCCTTAACAAGATGATGCCTTGGGGTGAAATTGTATCAAATGCATAGACGAGGGATACTACTTATGATTGGGTCTCTAGCTATCATTGGATGGACTTATGATTTTATGAAGGAAAACTTGAGGCAACGATTTTTAAGTTCCTTTATTTTTTAATGCATATTTGATACTGTTTTTGCGGTTGTTATCTGCCTTTTTGTGGACTATTTCTGACACTCTTGTGTACTCCTAACCACGATGGTTAGTGTGAACTGTTTCTGACACTCTTGTGTACTCTAACCACGATGGCTAGTGTGTTGGTTTAAGGGGTGTGCTAATCCCATCCGCTGATAAGACTTTATTTTATTAATATAATAGCTTTTTCATAAAAAAATATAAAAAAATATATATATGTTTGAAATTTAATTTCGTTGTACCGTCGTTTAAATATTAAGTATACCGAAGGGGCATTCAAATATTTTACATGCTAATAAATATACGTTACGTATTAAGTATACCAAAGGGGCATTCAAATATTTTACATGCTAATAAATATACGTTACGTATAGCAAAGGGCACGAGGTAAAAACTCACGAGTGGTTCCAGTCTCTTCGGCGTCTGCGACAGAAGTGGGCTGGCCCAACTGCTCCATTTTGTTCACTCCATTGCCACTCACATCAACGCCCACACGATCGATTTCCATGAGAAGCAACTTTCCATGCGCAGGGTACCACCACGCATCTCCAAACTCGTGCTTCTTCACAAAATCAGTTATCATATCTTCCATACCATCGTCATCCTCCAGCCACAGCGACACAGACCTCTTGAACATAGGTTCCAACCCGAAAGTAATTTCCGAGATGGCTCCCAAAACTCCCAGAGACAGAGTCGCAGCATTAAACTCCTCTTCGTTCTCTTCTCTAGAAATCCTGACGACCTTGGCATAGCTCTCTTCAGCAGTAGCGGGGACTACAATCCTCAACCCCTCCACATACTCATGCACTGCACTTCCTCGTCCCATGATTCCGCTGCCGTGGGCGCCGGTGCTCACGACGCCCGCGGCAGAGACGCCGTCCCAGTATATCATGGCCGTCAGAGCCAGGCCTTCCTTGGCCGCCGCATCCATGACATCCCTCATCATTACGCCCGGGTCTACCGTAATCGTCATGGCGGTTTTGTTGACAAGGATTTTGGAGTCATAGTCGCTGGTGCTTATTATCAACCCCGCTTCTTCGACGCAAACCAGTTTCGACAGACTGTGGGAGAAACGGCTAACGACCTTGATCTTTTTCTTCTGTTTAACCGCGTTTGCAACGGCTAGAACAAGCTCTGCTTCCGTCCTGGGAAAAACTGCAGCGGCAGCCTTGCAAGTGCCGAGATCGTCCCAAACCCCTTGATAGTTGAAAATGTCACATGATTTACCACTACCATAACTAGAATTGCATTCCACAGACGGGGGTGGAACGCAGGCCAAGCTAATGGAAGTCAAAAAAAGGAAGAATACAGCAACTACAGATTTGGCTTTTGCCATCTTCAAATCTGCGTGCCCCCACGTTGCATTTCCTGCTTGTATTTATGTACAAATAAGTCGGTAGAGATTGCGTGAACGCCATTCTTCTTCAGAGTTTCCCCTTCCCTCTGATGTTTTAATTTTTCCAATGCAAAAACGGGTGGCGTTGCTTACTTACACGGTAAGCAACATGTGAATAGTGTGAATGTCGAACTCCAGCATCTAGTCTTTTTTAAAATGTGTAAATATTTATTTTAAAATGTTTAAATTAAATTTGTTCAATTTCACTATAAAATAATGCTTTAAAAAAATGAAACTCATGTCAAATACAGGTCATTAGTATACGTATCATTAATATATTTGTATTTATGGTTGAAAATATATGTGCAGACAATCTACGTGATATTACATTAGCAGAGAGGAGCGTGAACTAGTCGCTTACGTTATATTCTACCAGATATACATTCAAATTAAAATACGAGCTACAACAGGTCAATCGATTAATATATTTGAATGGCAGAGTAGTGCAAGAAACGGGATTTTACTTTAGGATTGCGTGTATGATCCGTTTTCTTAAAACTAAATAAATTTATGTTTTTCCATTAGTGGAAGTCCTTTCGTGATAAGATCAAAATAGAAGGGCCTTCTTCCTTCTATGTGGAAGGCAGTTTTTTTAATAGGTTTACACATCTTAATAAAGTTTATGTTTTATTAATATATTTTTTCATAATTTCAGTTTATAGTGAGTTTAAAATAATTTATTTAAGAAATTAAATATTTATTTGAAGTTTGATATTAATTATGAATTAAATTTGAATATTTTTTTGTGGATTTTAGTTTGATAGTTTTTTCCAAGTTTTAAGGTTATTAATGAGACATACATCACTAAAAACTAAAGGGTGGGATTGAATCTATAATATGGTTATGTTCAACCCTTAAACCATATTTCTAAGTGTCTTCATAAAACCACATTATGTTATAGAGGTTTATCAAATAATTTTATTTTTAGTTGGACATCAATCATAGAACCATTCATGCATAGATTTAGCAGTATAGGTAATGGTTACTCTATTTTGTTCTAATTAAATATAATACAAAGGAATCCTTATGAAAATATAAACAATTTTAATGCTACATTCTTGAGGACCTTAAATTTGGTTATGCAAAATGTTTTCTATTGAAGAACAATAATTGTCTAATTACATCAAGGATTTACAAACTCACTTAGATTTGATTGTTGCTAATGCTAATCACAATATAGTAGTTGTAGCTTTCGAAGAAGCATCCTAGATGGAAGACATTTTGATTAAAGTAGGAAAATTACCACCTGCCTTGCATATGGTCTACGTTTCCCATATGACCTAGAACCCATCAGGTTCTAGTTTTACACCCCCTGTTTTTTCCATTCTAAATCCTAAATCAAATACTACTACTAATCCATTACCCTCTTTGTATATTATCACATATTCTGGACACAATTTATCATCAACATTCACTTTTAGCCATAATTGCCATTCCTTCTTGCTATATCCAACGTGAATAATGATTGATGAACACACAATTCCTCATTTTAGTTACATTTGTGAGGCAATTATATCAGTTCAATTAAAATTAGAAATGTATTTTTGTATGACTATTGCACATTATTAATGAAGAAATGTGGTACTTATACTTGATTGGTATTTTTAGTTGTATATGTGTGTAGATACAGGTTTTTGCTAATTCTTGTGCACTTCAGAGTCAAGGTACCATACAGACCTGGCATCGTGTAAAAATATTACTATTTTTGTGGGATGAAGATGTTCTAAAAGTTATCTCAACAAGTGTAGGAGGTGCATACACCTCACACATGAAGGTGCCTACACCCCATCGACTGTAGAAGGCACCTACGCCCCATACAGGGTGAAGTGCCTATGCCCCACTAAGAACATAGCACCTACATATCACAGAGTGTAGTAGGTACCTGCGTCTACTCTCCACAAGAATATTGCACCTACACTCAACGAGAATACTGTGCCTACACTTAGCAAAAATACTTCTACACTCCACCCAAATGAGCTTACACCTTGAATGTTAACTATTAACTGAAGACCACACGATTTTTAGGAAAATAACAAACGTAGTAAATTCTAGAGGAGGATTATTTTTTATCGTAATATTCAATTTCGAAGAACAACCACCCTTTCCATGACAAAAGTTTTACTGCATTCGCAACCATTATAACAAATTAGCAACGTACATCTTGATTTAGGTATATTAACTATATACGACTATAACAAGAGTATCCTGTGTATTATATAAAAAACACAAAGCAACCCTAAAAAATATCTGAGTTTTTGTTTTGCTTACATCAATTAAAAACCCAATTTTATCAATTTTTATTTTGCGTTTCTATTTCATGTGGATTAAGAGAAGGGTTATGCATAAGCACGAAATATCGTAAATTGGCTATATTTAGAATTTTTGAAATTTTAAATTTGCTAATTTTGGAACATTTCACTAGGGGCCATTCATCCGAAATTTACGTGGTAGAATTTTTTTGGGGTAAATTCATCCGCGATTGACAATTATTATCCTATTTTTATTTTAATTCGCCGACCACTTTCACCCAATTCCATGGATAATTCACCTTCAAATTATAAATGATTTTGTTTTTCTCACCCAATTTGCCTCATATACTACCCGTATATATAATGTAGGGGTACCGATAAACATACATCTAAAATACTCTAACTCGAAAATAGCTTTAAAACAACGAAAAACTTGACAAGGTTACAGAGAAGTGTCAATCAACATAAGATGATTGACATAGGTTGATCGGTTGCAGAGGAGTATCAATCGGCATATACTTATCGATTACAGAGAAGTATCAATCAACATAAAGTGATTGATTATAGAGGAGTGCAAATCAACATAAGTCAATCGATTATAGAGAAGAGTTTATCGGTATAAGTCGATCGATTGTAGAGAAGTGTTTATCGGTATAATATGATCGATTGCAGAGACGTGTCTATCAACATAAGTCAATCGATTACAAAGGAGATATAGTCGGCATAAGCCTATCAATTATAGAGAAGTGTTTATCGGTATAAGCCGATCAGTTGCAAAGACGTATCTATTGATATAAGTTGATCGATTACAGAGGAGAGTCTATCGACATAAATCGATTGATTATAGAGAAGTGTCTATTGGTATAAATCGATCGGTTTTAGAGACACATCTATCGATATAATTTGATTTATTATAGAGGAGAGACTATCCGTATAAGTCAATCAGTTACAGAGTAGGATCGATCGATTGCATAGGTATGTCTATCATCCTAAGTTGATCCATTGTAGAGGAGTGTCAATCGATATAGGTCGATCGGTTGTAGAGGATTGATAATCGGTCATGATCAAGTAGTTGTAGAGTAGTGTCAATCGATCGTGATCGAGCAGTTGCATTGTAAATCGGTGATAAAAAGTTTTGATGATTGTGACAATAGGTAGAGTATTCTTCTTCCACTATTATTTTATCCAAAGCTCTTTTTATTCAGTTTCATAGGTATTATAGATGCACTATATGCAACTGTGGTAGACAAGTATCCATGTCATCTGGTTGTGTGTTAGGAGCATTTTTCTTGTCAGAGACTACTTCTTATCTGTTAGAGTATGTTTCATAGGTAGTGTAGAAGCACTATCTACAACTGTGGTCGACAAGTATCCATGTCATGTTGTGTGTTAGGAGCATTTTTCTTGTCAGAGACTACTTCTTGTCTATCAGATGTCATTCTATAGGGCAACGTAGGTTCATCTGAAGATTCATAGATTCTTTATGGAATTACAGTTTAACCTTGGTTACTTAGAAACACAAATTTTTATTGAGGGAAGTATGCTATTTTCCTTCAATTTCATATTCATTTCCTAACATCTAAAGGTTTTTTCTTTATAGATACAATATCACCTACTGAATATGGAAAGAATGGAGGCCAATATTCTGGTAAAAAGATAATTCTAAAATATTTTACACAAATATCAAAATGCAGTGAGGCATCAATATCTACACAACATGCAAGTACAAACACCTTTTACCATCAAATCATTAATTTTTATCTGTTATTCTTAAATATAAAGCCTTTATTTATTAATAGATAAATGATTGTCTACTTATCTACCTCTTTTTAAATGCTTTGTAAAATTATATTATGTTAATTCTTTAAAATAGTATCTTTTTACATCCAAAAATGATAGAGAACACCAAACATTGAATGTAGTAAACACTGTCGACCTTGATGTGCATTCACTCAAAGATATTCCAACGGATGAGATGGGACCACATGATAATTTTCCTAATAACGACATTCAACAACCACTTTAGGAGATGTTTAATTCAGACACATCAACCGAAAAAGAAAATGATAGTACAATTAAAATGCAGACCTTTAGGAAATCTTGTAGTAAAAAATCTAAATGTCAAAAGATAAGCGAATGGACTATTGGAAGGGATTTTAAAAATGAATGGGCACAGTTATACCCCTTTATTGAGCGAGATGAGACACAGAAAGTGTGTAAATGCATTATTTGTACTTGGAAGCTGGGAAAGGATCATTTGTTGCAAAATAAGAAAGACACAATAGAAAAACACTATGGGAAAGTTTACATCAAAGAAACAATGAAGTGATGGGACATTTAACAAATTTCATAGGTGGAAGGATGCATCGAATGTGTGCATGTGAGATATGCACTTGAATACGAAAAAGCAATGAAACAACAACAAAATCTCATTGAGAAGGGTGGAACAATCGAGGCCCAATTTCAAAAAATTAATAAGACTGTATTAGCCTCAAAAAAATTTGTAGTTTGCTGTTGTATACAATATTCTAAAAAAGGGTCGACCCATGTCTGATTTTGCTGATTTTAAGCAACTACTTCAACTAGCCGATGTACAAAACCTTACCAGTTCACATTGGTCAGATCGAAGTGGTTGGGAAATGGTAAAATGTCTATCACTGGTTGAGAAGGAGGACCTGAGAGAGAATGTAAAACAAGCCAAATTTATTTCACTTTCCATTGATGAGGTAACAATTGTTGACAACACATCTTGGATTTGCATACATGTTTACACATTCCAAAATCATTTGAGACAACCTCATTTACTAGCACTACATAAGATGATGGAAAATTGTAATGCGAAAAACATTTATAATGTTGTTGTAACCAGTTTAAAGGATATTGCTAGAATGGATGAAAAGGAAATTGCCACAAAGTTAATTTGTGTTGGAGCTGATGGTGCGACTACAATGCAAGGATAAAGGAATGGTCTTTGTGTTAGGCTTCAGACATCAATTGCCCCATATGTGATTCCCATTCATTGCATGGCTCATCGAATGAATCTTGCATACAAAATTGTGAGCACATTTGATAATGTAGCCAGAGTGGAAGATCTCGTCCGTGAAATACACTCTTACTTTTCATGCAGTCCAAAAAGGTTTGCATAGTTTCAATAGTTTTCTCTAGGTGTAACCGAAGGCAGAAAAATATTAAAATATGTGGACACTAGGTGGATTTCATTGTTTCTTCCTACAAAAGGGTTTTTTCAGAATATCAATCCTTGGTGGGGTTTATGTATGCACATCGTAGGGATGTTGACAAGGCAAAATATTTGCTATTTCGTATGACTGACTTGGAAACTCTTCTCACATTATGTGGTATTCTTCCATTGTTGCAAGAAATGAATTCTTTGATTAAACTCACACATGAAAGAGCAATTTATATTGTCGATTTCATCAGGATGAGAAAACAAATATGTATGCTTATTGACAAGATTTACTTATCCGAAAATATTTTAAGGATCCCAAGTTTGATAGTTGGAATACGTTAGTTCAAGTCAATGATCCTAACAACTTTTTAAAGTTCAACATCAATGATAATATTTGTATTGCTATCCATGGAAATATGATTCCTTTATATCATTATGAAAAGTGGTTAGATACACTTACAGATGATGTTGAACAAGTGCTCGTAACACATTCCAGATTCGATGAGGTTTTGGATAGCACTAAGAATAAATTGAAAAGAATTGCAAATACATTAACAAGTGAAATAAGAGATCATTTTTAGATGATGAGACACTTGAGGCCATGGTTGTTGTTAATCCCATCTTCTGGAATCCTTGTGTTGACCACAGTAGTAGAAGTGAGTTGTTTGTAAAATATATGGGTAATCTTATGACACATTTCTCTAAAAGTGTGGAAGTAAATGGCATTGAAATCAATGGTATTCTAAACAAAGAACTTTTGAGACAACAATCAACCAATTTTGGAATAACAATGGATAATCAAATTGCACATTTCAAAAACCCACATGTGATAGGTTCAATCACGCATTTCTAGAAAAAATTGTATCAAAGTAGTGTCTTACAAGAAACTATGAGTGAATACTTTATTTTATATGAATTATATCAGACAATGATTTTGGGATCTGTTGAAGACGAAAGGGTTTTCAGTGCACTATATTTTGTTAAATCGAAAGTTTGTAACAGGTTGGACAAAAATTTGGAAAATTGTTTGAGAATGTATGTGTCATCGTACGAGGTGGGTAAGTTTCCCTATGATAGAGCTATGACATATTGGAAGTCCCTAGCGGACATGAGAGGTCTCACTAATACTATTGATAATGATAAAAATGATTCAGCTTGGAGTGATGATGAGATTATGGAAATACAAAATTCACAAATGATTCTCGGTTCTTTTGGAGAAGTCGATAAGGCTTTGTATCAACTTCCAAAAATGTAAAATTTCAATGAGTTAAACAAATTCATATAATCAATGATTTTTTGGATTTGAAATCATTTGTAAAATTTTAGTGATTTGAAAAAATTCATATTATCAATGATTTTCCGTATTTGATATCATTTGTAAAATGTCAATGATTTGAAAAAATTCATATTATCAATGATTTTTCGTATTTGATATCATTTGTAAAATTTCAATGATTTGAAAAAATTCATATAATCATTCTATTTTCAATGATTTCGCATATTTGCTTTTTAATGTTATTGACTATCTATGTTGTCAAAATTTATGATTTATGCTTTAGCTTTGAGTAAACTGGAAATTTGAAAACCATGCATGCATACATAATTAGTAAATATTTCTTTTACCAAGTGTTGTATGTAGTTTACAATAGTAGAAAGCACAATGCATTTAGCATAAATCTCAAGTTACGAAAACAACAATTCAATACAATAATGCTTTGTTATTGAATTAACTATCTATGTTGACAAAATATAATGATTTATGCTTTGAATTTGAATGTATGTATGTATGTGTGTATCATTAGTATCATTAGTATGTATGCTATGACTCTAGAAGTGTTATTGATTGTCTATGTTGACAAAATTTTATGATTTATGCTTTAGCTTTGAGTAAACCATGCATGCATACATAATTAGTAAATATTTCTTTTACAATAGTAGAAAGCACAATGCATTTAGCATAAATCTCAAGTTACGAAAACAACAATTCAATACAATAATGCTTTGTTATTGAATTAACTATCTATGTTGACAAAATAAAATGATTTATGCTTTGACTTTGAATGTATGTATGTATGTATCATTAGTATGTATGCTATGACTCTAGAAGTGTTATTGATTATCTATGTTGACAAAATTTTATGATTTATGCTTTAGCTTTGAGTAAACCATGCATGCATACATAATTAGTAAATATTTCTTTTACAATAGTAGAAAGCACAATGCATTTAGCATAAATCTCAAGTTACGGAAACAACAATTCAATACAATAATGCTTTGTTATTGAATTAACTATCTATGTTGACAAAATATAATGATTTATGCTTTGACTTTGAATGTATGTATGTATGTGTATCATTAGTATCATTAGTATGTATGCTTTGACTCTAGAAGGCAAAATGCAAATAGCATATTACTCTAGATATGGAAAATGAAAATTTAAATCCATGCATAGATATATCCATCGTAAACTCACTTTGAAATATAAAAACAATATAGCATAATACACAAGACAATACTCATTTTTATACAACAACAAGAATGACTATGAATAAAATGAAAATTTAAACCCATGCATAGATATATCCTTCGTAAACTCACTTGAAAATTGAAATATAAAAACAACATAGCATAATACACAAGACAATACTCATTTTTATATCACAACAAGAATAACTTTGAATAAAATGAAAATCTAAACCTATGCATACATATATTCTTCGTAAACTCAAGCATATTTGAAACCCCATAATACTCAAGAGATGAAAATAACACACTATTATAAATGTAAATAGTATAATAGTAAAGTAATAAAAGCAAATGTCTTGTTTTCAAATGAAAACATATGAATGTCATAAAATTATCTTTTTGAAAAATCAAATTTTCAAAAGCAATAAAAGAACCAACTATCTTTTTTAGGCAGTTTTAGGCTTCAACATATTTTTCCTGTTCCACTCCTTTTTCCTTTTCCATGACTTCCACATTCCACATTTTGCATTCCAATGACTCCTCCCTCGGGCTGGGTAATAGTACTCTCAATTGCTCCAGAACTGACAAGGATGTTCTCTACACTTTGCAATCCTTCGAGCAGGGTGTTTTCCTCTTTTCCAACATCTTCGGATATTGGTGCAAGAACTTCTTTACCCTTCTCCTTTAGCAGAACATCAGGATCCAATCTATTTTGGATAATGATTTTTTGAAAAGCGTTGTTTTGTCGAACTGCTTCTTGAGCTCTTTTTCATTGCCATAGAAGCATTTAAGAAATCCTTTACCATCTAGAGATAGTCTTGCAGGTTTTGAACCTGCTTCTTGAGATTATCATACTTTACCTACAAAAGGAAAAATAAGTAGTCAATAGATATTTACATTTTAAAAAAGAGAACAAAAAAATTTAGAACACATTAGTCAAACCTCGGCAACATTCTTTGCAGCTAAAGCAACAACAACCATTTTCTTATCACACGCCCATTCATTATAATAAGCTTGGGCCTCAACGTTTATGTTCTCCAATATGTTCAACATAAACCTTAAAGTTTCATCTGTGTAAGATGTAGTAACCTGCACAATGCCATATTTTGCTTGATGTAGTAGAACCTCCATCTTTTCAGGTTCATTTTCAACTAAAGAAAAAAAGTTTTCTCTTTTTGAAAAATTTTGAATCGGGCATTTATTTCCTTTATCAACACTTTGGCCCGATACTCCCATTTTTTCATTTTTGTTATATCTGGAACTAGTGAATCTTTAATGGTTGCTTCAACTTTATCAGAAACTAAATATTTTTCAAAAAATTTTACTCTTTCATCCTCTGGTAGAGGATGAGCCTGAGGGGGGTTGGTTTCCCTAGGAGGAGATTTGCTTGAACATTCTACTCCTTCATTTTGAGGATCTCGAAGCAGTTTTGATACTTGAAAAGTAGTGGGTGTGTTGGCTTGTAAAAAGAAATCCTGATCAAGTGGAACATTATCCAACCCAACACCAGAAGCTTCCTGTACACCTATAAAATTACCAAAAGATATAGGTCCAAATCCTAAAAATTGCTTTGTTGCTTCTCTTTGTGGCCTAGATGGAAGAATGTGTTTTCCACCTGGGAAGCATTGACCTCGCATCTGAGGTTGGCATGGTGGAGGAGGGGGCGACATCGATGGTTGATTTCGATGATGCAATTGTTGTATAGGAACTTAAAACATCAAAATAAAAATTGGTTACAAAATTTGTGAAGGTAGATTATAAAAATTGGTTACAAAATTGGTTATAACACTTACCGATAGAAGAAGAGACCTCTTGCATAGCCACATATGCAAATGGAATGTGGGTGCGTTGTACATCTAAAAACACAATATAAAATTTAATAAAAAATAGTAAAATTTGGTAACAAATTTTGTGAAGGCAGACTATAAAACTTACTTCCCGAAGATGAGACCTCTTGCACAACTACACCCATTGGTAGTGGACGTGTAGGTGGAGGTTGTCGAGGATTAGGAGAACTAGATCTTACATGTTTCCTTGTTGATATTTTTCTTAGTGGTGGCGTTGTTTCCTCTGTAGGTGTTTCGGAGTCTCTTGATTCCTCTGGATTATAACCTCTAAAAGCAGCATCCCGCTTTGAAGAGGAAGAGGATGCCCTTTTTATGTTTTGTATAAAATGTTAAAATTATAAAAATGACAAACATATGAAAAATAAAAAATATTACTTTAATATTAACTAAAAATTACCTGAACCTGTTGTTCTGTCATGGCTGCATTGGCTAGGGTTGAGTGCCAAGAAGTCGGTACTTGAGTGTTCTACAAATGATAAAAATATTCATAAAAAAACCAAGAATATAGTTGCATGTGCTTATTTTCGATGAAGGTGAAGCGTGGGTTATCACGTTTTGGATATCCATTCTGATCCGATGTGAGACATAGGTGGACCAATCAAATTGTTGGTGTGCAATACAACAAACCAAATATGCTAAGGCCCACATCAGAATTTCTGTTGGTCTTCCTTGCAAAATGAGTCTGGAAAGGAAGAATTCGCAACATGCCCGAAGAAATTTGTTCTCAATAGCTGGTACAGTCAAACCCCTTCTGGACTTGGTGGTCGTAACTACAAAAAAATAAAATCAGTAATTGTAGACCCTAGAATTTAAATTCAATTAAATAAAAAAATGTAATTATACCTTGAAAATATTCTAGCTGCACATTGAAGGTGGTCTCCAGGTAGAGTTTATCATCATCAGTTAATGTGAATTTGGATGTGATTGGATCACAACCGATGTGGGGCAATGCTATCAATCTAGCGACGTCAAAGGTTGTGAAAGAAAATACGATATTTTTATTGTCAATGACAACATGTACCTTACCCGAATCAATGTCGTAACCTACAATTATCTTCTCCAATAGTTTAGTGTCTGTGTCGAACTGCGACATCAAAACTAGACCTCGAAGACCAGAGTTCGTTACCCATGACATGTCGTAACCCGGTGTTGATAAAATTTTAGAAATTAGGGGGCAAACAAGGTTTTTGAAATTAATTTTTGATATTCCAGGGGTGATAGGGGATGCCATTGGGTTATTTCGTTGTGTACGAGAGAATATGGATCAGAAGGTATGGTGGAAGGTATTCAAAACTTGATGAAAAGTGTTAAAAAAGGGTTCAAACAAGAGGAAAAGGGTTAAAACTATGTTAGAAAAGGTAAAAAAATGATTGTTTATACCTTTATATAGACTTTTCTACATGCAATCAGTTCATGGATGGTTGACATGTGGTATCTACATGTAATCATTTCATGGATGGTTGACACATGGCATAGATGCACCACATCATCAATGCAAATTATCGGGTGTGCTACAATCGATAGGGTGTGCTACAACCGATCAACTTTGCTACAATTGATTAGCTTTACTACAACCAATCGAATTTATTGCACTTGATCGACTTTATTATAATTGATCAAATTTGTTGCAACTGATTGGCTTTGTTGCATCCGAACATAATTAATGCAGTGCATCGACATTGTTGCAAATAATCATCATTCTTGTAACCCATTGACATTGTTGCAATCGATCGACTTTGTTGCAACCGATTAGCTTTGTTGCAACCGATCAACTTTTTTGTATCCAAATAGCTTGGATGCATCTGATAGGCATCTGATTGACATTACTACAACCAATCGACTTAGTTGCATTCAATTTTCATTAATGCAACGCATTGGTATTGTTGCAATTGATCTTCATTCTTGTAGCCTATCGATATTATTGCAACTGATCGACTTTGCTGCAACCAATAAACATTTCTACAACCAATTAGCATTGCTACAAACGATTGACATAGCTACGATCGATCGACAATGCAGAAACCATTTGGTATTGTAGCGATTGATCAACAATGTAGTGACTAATCAACATTGTTGCAATCGATTAACACTTTTGCAATCGATTGACATTGCTACAACCGATCGATATTCCTACAACACATCGACATATCTACTCCTGATCATCATTTTTAGATCGGCATGTCTGCAATCGATCAACATTTTCTTATCGTCATGTCTGCAACCAATCATCTCAGATCGATCATCATAGCTTTTCCTAATGACACTATCCTATAGGCATAGGGTGATCGACATAGCTTTTCCTGTCGGCATAAAGCCTTTAAGTTTGTCGTACATTGCTAGAATTTGCAAACCGATATTCATAGCCCCCAACATAGAAAAATTCACCATGGTTTGAAATTTTTTGGTGAAAAATGAATGCAATTCGCCATGTCTCCTTGGACATAATTCATCGGGATTTCGAGATAATTCACCTTGATTTTATAAATAGATTTTGGGGCCGACCCCTTATGCATAACCCTAATTAAGAGGTTTTTCATTAGTGACTAGTTGGGCGGATCATCTGCAGAAGCTCGAGCCCACTCCAGGTAGTAATCCTCCCTTATTTTTATTCTATCATTTCTAGTTTAGTGTGAATGTGTTTTATTTCTTTTGTGTAGTTTATTTATATTTGTTATTTCAATTAATTTAATATGCAAGTGTGTTGATTGTTGTTAAATTTTGTGTACCTTTACTTTCCTACATTCTTATTATCTACTTTGATTAAATCATTAGTTTTCTTAAGATTAGTTAAAATACTTTCAGACAAACATTCCGATGAGGCCAAATAATGCCTCATTTTTACCACATTTTTGACATATAAACTTGCCATAAATTAATGCATAATATAGTTTGCTACCAAATATTTGATTAAAATATGTTATTTTGTTAGTGTTTGCATGATTTAATGCTTAGAAATAATATCCCCTATTTTGACTATTTTTCTACATTTTATGACTATTTTTGCATGATTTTTGTTGGCAAAATAGCATAGAAAAATAAGGGTAAATAAGTATGCTGTGATTTATGATTAAATCAAGATTTTTTTTAATGTTTTCCCACTTCAAAACCAAGTTATCAAGGTTTTTTGGTACCAAAACAGTCTCTACTATAAAACAAGGTATTAATAGATTGTGCACAACATATAAAAACTAGCCAACTGTCACAATAAAGGAGCACATTGAAGCAGTAAAAAAGGGTAAGAAAAAATGGTTGAAATGTGTTCACAAAGACCAAAGAAGGCATCTGATCCACTTGGACACATCCCCATGTGGTATAACTGACAAAAACAAGGCATAAAGCAAAAAATGTAGGGACAGTTGTAAACAACATACAAAAACTAGTCCCTTGCAACTTTAAAGGAAGTCATAGACCTGGTCAAAAGTGGCAAGTGTGAATGGTTGAAATGTGTTTAAAATGACAATAAAGAACTTATTTCACACCTGGAAGTGCTCCCACACATTTTGAATTGGTGGTAACAATACATTCCTATAATTATACCTTATATTCTAGAGCTCTCTAGAATGAGGGGCAGAAACAACATGTTTCAACAAAAAAGGGCATAATTTGCATTTTTTTTGTAGGGAATAAAAGGATATTGCATGAGGACGGGTGTAACAACCTTCTCCCATGTATTTTTGACCTTTTCCTAGCAATTTAGGATGCATGGATAGCTGTTGCAACATATTTTATCTTAAAATAGACCAAGTCTACTGCAACGACATAAGCAAATCATGCATGGACAACATAGAGAATTGATTTAGAAGTTGAAATTTTTTATGTATAAAATAATATAAATAGGATACTCTCCCATTGGTTGAGTTAGTCTGAATAGAAGTCAAAATAGATGTCAGAAGTCAGCAAGTTTGAATTGTAACAATCACCTTTGTAATAGTTAGTTTTCAAATAAAGTGTAATTTTTGTTCAAAAAATGTGAATTCATGAGTGTAAGAGAATTTAGAATTTAGGATTTGGTGTGACATTACCTTCTTCTATACCAAGGAGCAAGGGCCCACTCTTAGGACTGAAAAAAAGGAGCAGTTTTTCAGGTTTTCTGTTAATTTTTGTTTTAGCAGTTTTTGTCCAATTTCTTGCTAAAATCTTGTCATAGCAGTTTTCTTTGTTTCCAACACATTTTTTAGTATGTTTCAAGTGTGATGTGTGTAAATTTTTTTGCAGCTAGCTGACCCCTATTTTTATTTTTATTTTTTGAATTTACATGGTTGAATCGATAGTTGCCATGAATTCGGGTAGGTTGTCTTCCTTTTATGGCTGCCACAGTATTTTGCACTGTCCACCCTGGATGCTGCCACACAGTTCTTTGTGCAGTCTGCCCTATAACCACTATGCCACAATCATTTTAAACCTTTTACGCCACTAAAAGCACCAGGAAATGAACACGCGTTTAGTTCGACGGGGCCCTAGATCTGATCCTTGGACCTCTGTCCCCCTTATTTTTGTGTGTTTTTATTTTCCCTGTTTTCTTCATTTCAATTTCAACAACATTTTTCTAACAATTTCCTATAAAAACATTTTCTGACAAGTTTTTACAATAGTTTTTTGGATAAATTCTTGCATTTTCAATTTAGCATGGTTGAATTAAGTTTGTTTTAATTTAGCATTTTCAATTAATTTTATTTTAATTAGCAAACATAAAATAGTTCTTGTTTCAACAATTCCAATTATGCAGGTCCGAGGTGTAGACCAATTGGTTCATCCAAATCCCATAAGGGGGTGGAGGTCCAAGGTTCAAATCTCGAGCCTCGTCGGACTGAACGCTTGTCCCTTTCTTGGTGCTTTCAGTGGCGTAAAAGGTTTAAAATGATTGTGGCATGGTGGTTATAGGGGTGGATTGCACAAAGATCTGTGTGGCGGCTTCTAGGGTGGACAACGCATAATACTATGGTGGCCATAAAAAGTTGGATAGCCTGCCCGGATTCGTGGCGGCTATCGATTCCACCATGTAAATTAAAAAAGAACAAACAAAAAAAAAATTCCAATTATGCAATTGTCAATTCCTACAACTGTAGCTAAAGTGTTAAATTTTGTAATTTCAATTTTGTAAGTTAGATTAGCTTCAATTCTATAAATTAGGATTAGTGTGACCTAAATACAACCAAACAAACATCCGTTTCACTGAATAAAGCTTGTGAACTAATTGCATGAACTGTAAATTGCCAAAACCTTCTATCGCAGATAACCTTGGACACTGCCTTAGATTGACAAATATTTAAAATTAAATGATAAAAGTAACAAAACTCATCATTTTTGGTACTGTTGTTGGGGACATATGTGTTGTTAGAGGATAAAACAATCAATTTTTTTTTTATTATGCTAAGTTGTGAACTTTAGAGTAAAATCCTAAACGTAACAAACTTGCATGAAACATAGTTGTGAAACTGATAATTTTAATTTAGAAAGTTAGAAACATTACCAAAGCAAGTATGAATGGATTTAGAGAATATAAAATAAAATTTTCACAAACCACAAGAAGAAAAGTTTCACAATAAGAGGTTGAACCTATGCCAAAGTTGTTTGAATTTAGAAATCCCAAAAATGTTGAAATTTTTAGAGAATCACAATTGTCTACTTCAAGAATGTAGGATTCCTTGAGAAATATTTACAAGGAGGAAAAATCATTAGTTCAAAACCACCTTATTTTAAAAAATCCATACAATCAAAACAATTTAATAGGATTCATAATTATTATTGAAAACCTATATGGGTAGGCTCACAAGAGAATCCAGAAAGAGCCAGTAATGTGTTCCACCCTAGTGTATCTAGTACACCTGCAAAAACTTTTCAAAATCCCATTCAATTATATCCTAAACAAAACTCTCCCATGAAAGTCATTTCACCTTCTATGTTACCAACTTTCAAGGGAGTAACATTTGAAGATTCTAATATGTTTTTATTTGAGCTTAAGATTGTATGTCAAGCTCATGATTACATTAATGACAATCAAAAGCTCAAATTGTTTTCTTCTACTCTTAAAGAATCAACCCTACGATGGTTTATCTCCTTAGCACCTGATTCAATTTGAACCTGGAATAAAATGGAAAATATATTTTTGGAGAGATACCAAGAATATTGTCAAGTCAATAAAAATTATGAATTTCTTAGAATGAAATAAGAGGAAGATAAAATTTTAGAAGACTATCTAGATAGATTTTCTTTTGTTTATAAGAGATGTCGAGGCATTGAATTAAAATTAATTAAAGCCATATTCTTGAGAGGACTACAAGATGAATCAAGATATGTATTGGATATTTTGGCAAAAGGAGATGCAAATACACTTGAATTTTAGGAAATCATTGAACTTTGTAAAAATTATTCTCATTCAAGGCATAAAAAACATAAAATTGGTAACAATAAAAATGATTTGAAAGAATTCATGAAATAATGTGGTAATATAAAAGTTGATATTTTAGAACATCTTAACACAACATTAGATGAAATGAACACAAATAATGAAGATGTAAAAAGAAGCACTCTCTGCATAAATGCACTTTTAACAAAACATTTATATCTGCTACATGTAGCATTTATGAAAATTGACACCCCACAAAAAAATATCATTTGTTACCAAGACTCAAAAGTGTCTTCGAAAAACAATCTCAATCTATGAAATAACTCAATTTTATAGGACAAATACAAGGAGGTAATTTTATTAAGTTTTCATATCAAAATGATTCTCGATTTCCTACACATTAGAAAAATAATCCTTAGTATATGCCATGGTCTAATTCATGTTCACTTCAACCACATTGGACTCAACCACCATGGGCATATTTCCAAGAGTGGTCTCAACCTAGATGGATGAATAAACAATCAAATCAACAACATCCACCATGGTTGCAACCATAAATGTAGGGACAACAATGGGAAAAATAAAAATAAACAAAATAACCTCCACTTTTAGTTCAACCTGTGGCCAATCCAAATAATGTTAAATAGGTAACCCCTATATTTATGGCTAAATCAAAAAATATAGCCATAATAAATATTAGTGATTGTGACAACACTCAATTGTGTTCAAGAAAACCACTTCTTGAACCTATTCCACTTATCAATGTAGAAATAGGACCTAAAGAAAAGAAACATGAAAACCTATCTACATTGAAACAACAAAAAGAACATAAAAAAGAAAAACAAAACCTCTCTCAAAATGATTTAATGAAGAAAGTATCATATCTTGAATAGTTTGAGATATCACAAATAACATCTTCGAAATTAAACTTGATAAAGGAATTAAAATATTTAAATGTTACAATCCCTTTACTTCAAGCTATTAAATATGTACCAATCATTAATACGATTGTTCAAGAAATGTGTTTTAACACACCAAGAAAAAAAAAAGTATATTCTAAAACCATATAAGTAGGTGGAAAAATAGTAGACTTGCTTGCAGGAAAACTTACTCCACCTAAGTATGGTTATCTAGGAAGCCCATGGTTTCTTGAATCATATAAATAAAATGAAAATAACATTTCAAATTTAGTCTCCATAGTTGTAAAGAATAATATAGAAGAGTTGGATTCATCTAAAAGTTCTATTTTTGATGAAAATATTCTAAATTTAGAGCATAAATATGAACCAATTACTATCCAAAAATTACTATGGAATGAATAACAAGAACTTAAACAATCACCCATTCCAATACAAGATAGTTTCTTTCATTTACCACATGAATGACATCATCATATTCTTTCATAATCTATCAAATTTAACTCCTTCGAGTATTATTTTTGATAAAGATACACAAATCTTCCATCATTGCTCTCTCAATTAATCTTCCATCATTGCTCTCTCAATTCATTAATGTATAATTTTCAAAGAATTAATTCAATACATATTGGTCCAAAACAAATTGAAACACCACCAAAATAGCCTTTAAATATTAGTAGTTGGTTGACTAATGACCAGGAAATAAAATTGTTTGATGCATTGATCCAACATCCTAATGCTTTACTAACACTTCATACATCTTTAAAAGTTGGCATTGAGTAGTTGCAGGTACAAAACAAGAGAATTTTGTAGTTGAATGCATTGGATGAACTTTGGTTGGCGACACTTAATTAAACAAAGTTTATTAAAAAATAATGGAAAATATGGCATGATGATCACATTAGGAGCATCAAGGATGAACCAGAAGTTTTTGTGAATGAAGTTGTTCAAATTTCTTTAATTGATGATTTAAGGAGGACATTAGTGGTGAATGGACATCGTTTATGATTATACCATAAGCCACTAATAAAGGTGGAATTTGCTCGATATTTCTTGCGGTTAAACTTGCATATGATAGAAGATGCTTCTTATTCTAATAGATATTTCAAATGATCATATCCTTGAATCATGAAAAAAAATAAGAAAAAATAAAAGAAAAGAAAAAAGAGAGAGAAAAGAGAGAAAAAGGAAAAAATAAAAGTTGTAGCATAAGAACATGCATCAATTTCAACAGGGATGAGGAAGAATGAAATTAATATTTCATTTTTAGCAATAATAAGGAAATGATGACATGAGAAGATTCTTATTTCTCATATGAAAAGAAAGGATGATGCTTCATTGTTGTTGTTTTCTTGTAGAAAAATAGATGTGTTTTTGCAAAATAAGGATTGTTCTTATCCAAATAAAAATGAGAGACATTCTCTCTCATTGAAGCACTTACAAAAAAACAAAGAAAAAATATTGAATTTGGTTGAAAACCATAAATGGTAGCCTCTTATGATAAAAAAAATGATATATGAAAAGGAGAAAAAAAAATGAAAAAGAAAAAGAAAAAAATGAATAATTTAGTAGTGAAAACATTTTTGAAGGCACTATTGAATTAAGGCTTACATGAAAACTGGTTTCCGATATGTTTGCCTTCTTGATTTATCCATAATTGTACAAATTTCACTTACTACACATGTGTCATGTTTATATTTTCAGATAGCCTGCTAACAATCATCAGAAGCAACGACTATAGGTGTATGATAAATTTTCAAGACAATACGTTTTTGGAAAAAACTATTTATAAATTTGGAAAAAAAATATGCAACTCCTGCTAAACATGTCAAGAAACACCCTATCCTGCCCTTGGTCACATAAAAAGTTTAATCTGACAACATAAAAATAGAGTTGTAGGAAGAATTTTGAAACATAATGGGTAAAGTGCTTCACAGCATGTAGAATCATAGAATTACTGAAAAAATGCAGTTGGTTTCAAAATAACGAGCTAAAAAAAATTTAGTACAATTGAAATAAAAATGTAAAAACTGCAATTGGAATAGATTTTTGCTGAAAATAAGCCAGAGCAGGTAGAGGAAGTAGCTACATACAGGACAAAGACACTTGAAGATAATGTTGATGAGAAAATAATTGAAGATAGTGCTAATGATAGGGTTATTCCTGAACCAGAAGGAACCTCCTCATCCCCTCAAGGTCAACCAACTACCATAACTAGAGCACAAAGGAAATGAAAAGCTGAGTCTAGCCCTGTAGATCAACCAAAAACTAAAAAGGTCACATTTTGTGATGAAGTGACAAAAATTGCTGCTAAGGCAGAAATATCTACATAGTCAAAACCTGAAAAAATTGGGTCTTTGGCTGAAGCAGCAAACTCCTCAAAGGAAGAAGAAATTGATTCTAATTTTTTAGTGAGACTTGCAAGAAGAAAACCTCTAAGAACTGAGAAAGCTGAGGGAGAGACAAGTACACATTAGTTAAGGAGATCTACCATACTACAAAGAAATTTTGTTGTAGAGAAGCTAGCTGAAGTAGAATAAATAGAGGTTGAAATAAAAACACAACCACCTTCACCCCCTCCTCTGAGAAGGAATCTAAGAAATAAGCAAAAGTGTACAACTGTAGATGCTGATACTATACCTCTAGCATCATCCAACCACAAGAAAAAGAGAAATTAATACTTAAGTAGGATGAAGATGAAGTGGCTAAAAAAATACCAGTTCAAGAACATGACACTCTGGTTCAAGAATCACTTGGCCAAATGGAACAATCAATTGTAGAAGCTGGAATGAGTGGAAATCCACACTCACCACCTATCATGGATTTACCTACATATTGTTTAGAATATAAAGAATATGAGTATGAACTAGATGATCATGTGAATACTGCTAGGGTAATCATCAAAATCCATCAGATCTAGATTGAAAGGGGTGAAGCAAATATTAAGGAGAAATATGAATACATTGATCAATTACTGCAAGAAATAGAGAAATTGAAAATAAGACTAGTGCCATTCGAGTTACTGCCCAAAATTCCAAAATGGTAGGGAGATAGCAGAGATTTTACTTGAATTGGCAGAGTAGGTTTTAGAAGGAGCAATGCAAGATGATATCCCACAACTACCTCATATATTTGAGGAGTATAATTTAGAACATGCACCTAAAATTTCTATCTCTATGTGTTAGCTTTTGATGTAACGAACATTGGGAGATAGCAATCACAAGATGCAAAATAATATGAAATAAATTAAATCTTCTAGATGACTGAAATATGCAATAAATAGAACTAATATAAAATAATACAATGTAGCTATGGAAAAAATGAACACTCCATTATAAAGCTATTGAACTACATTGCACCCGTCACCAATGGATGGTTCACATAGAACTAAGCTACGCTATTTGACTATGTCCCTTGACTCTATCTATCTATCACTATATATCTATCTACTATGAGGTAATCCTTATATAGGTAAAATAGGATACTTGGCCAACACTCTATCTAGCTGTGCAAGGGACAACTTACACATGTACAACTTGCACATTGACACTTGTGCATTTATTACATTGCATGAAGTAACTAGATAACTTGCCCCTAAAGTAATCTAAGTATGTATCTTGGAAGATACATTTACATAACCCAAATGATGGAATAGAATCTATTTCTAACATTCTCTTGTATTACATTATTTGGGTATTGAAGACTTTAGTATTCAATATGGATCTTCTTCTTCTTCTTCTTGAACTTTGTATTCTTCCTCTGTATTCTTTGTGTTTATGTTCAGTAGATAATATATGTCTTCATATGATGCAGAGTAAGATGGAGTTGAGGATTTTTATTTTAATTAAATTTGCATTGTATTACTCTATTATCTTCTTGTTTAGAGTAGTCTTGTTCCAATTCCTTTTCTGCTGCTTTAGTCTTCATGTCAAGGGCTCTTTTAGTATGTCTCTTCTTCCTTTTTCTTTGTCTCTTCCTATGATTCTGCTTTCATGCAGGTGAAATATCTACTCTATAACAAGTTAGTCTATCATCACAATAGTATTGTTCTTTATCATCAGCTTTCTTCTTGTGTTGAATAAGTAAAAACAGAATTAATGATATATAAATCATCAGACATTATTCTAGTGAAAATATAACCAGTCTTTGTGAGTTCCACCATGCTATGAAGAGAGTTTCATAAAGATAGTTAATAAAAGTTGTAAAGCTACCTTCTTTGGCTTCCTTAAGAAATAAGGAGAATTTCACTCTATCATTAGTGGGTAGATACTCGTATCCATCTAGAGTATCTATTAAGTTTTGAGAGTAGAATTCTACTTCATGGAATAGTTCTTCATTATTGAAAGCTTTTCTCAAAATTTCATCCATAATAGAATAGTGATTCTTAGAATTGAAAATTTTATAGAATATTCATATTTTGTCTTACATATTTCCTAATTGAAGTATATAAGCTTGATTTGATAAAGCCTTTATTAATCCTTAGATTGTAGGCTTCCTTATGTCTCCCTAGTAATAAGAGTATGAAAACCTAATTTTAGGTTTTTGAAGAAAGCTTATATCTTTTCAACTTTACAATATTTGATGGATATTATTATCAAGTTTTTGTAGAATCCCTTATTACTCCCTAATGTTTTGGATTATGATTTAGTGCTTTTGTAATATATAGTTCAATTTTGGTTGTTTTTTTAAAGATCAAAAATCAACTTCTTAACTCCTTAGTACTCCTATTGAACTAAGCACTTGTCAATTTTGAAGAGGTTTTAATGTTGGATTTATTTTGTCCATTTTTAGAAATTTTTGATACAAGATTATAAATTTCCAACTTTGATAAAAAAATTTAATAACTCCTTTTGAAACCCTTAGGATTTTATTCAAGTGTTTCTAATTTCCAAAAAAATATGAAGTTGTAACCCTTATCACTCCCAAATTTGGAAATCTAGAACACATTAATATTTGCAAATATTAAATGGATTAATTCCAAGTAGTATCCCTTATATCTCCTAAGTTATATATTATATTAATTTCCCTAAGTTTTGCTTTCAAACAAAGATTGATTTCAATTAATATCTCAACCTTATATTATAACCATATAACTCCCTTTTTAAAAATAAAAGCAAATTAGATGAGGAAATTTTATTAAGGCTTTGTACCTTAATGAAACCAGATGAATATGGCAGTAATATCTCCTTCTTGAGAATGAATTCCCCAAGGTAAGCTTTGGCATTAATGCTCTCCTTTAATGTTGGTTGATTGAGAGTGTTTTCTACTACTCTTGACTTGCTTCGGATCATTGTCAAATAGTAGCCAAACTACCTTCGAGCATCTATCATCGATATGCCAAAATTCCATCAACCCACTATTGAGTATCTTCAAAAATACTGCCTATATCACTTTCAAACTATTGTGCTTCCTTTTCGAGGTCTAAGGGGTCTTTAATAGGTCATCGAATGAGTGAAAAGTGTCACGGTAGAAGTTTTAAACACTCATGAAAGCTTCAACTATTTGGTGGAGGTGCCAAAATCAGTCTACTGCTTGTGAAAAATGTCACTTTTTGATTGAGATGTTTAATTATCCTTTGAGCACTATCCAAGAAACACTCCTTCTTCAATGTCTATGAGACTTCCTTGCTGTAACATATATCAAGCTATTAGTTGTACGTAACTCCTCTTTTGCATGGAGTATGGGCACCAATAAATGTAATGTCTTCTTTGTGAGTATTATAGAGGTTCTCTCATAGAATGACAAGTGGTAAATTCATGCCCTTCTCTTTATCAATGCTTTCTTGAAGACTCTCCAACGCGTTTTCCACCTTATTCTTTGTTGTTTTACGTAGATGATGAAATATCTTCAGCCAAGCAAAGCTAATGGTTGAGATATGGTGGCGATATGGCAAATATTTGGTGGAGATATGGATGAGCTTTGGTGAAGCTTTTTTGGCCACTTGAATGGAGTTTGAATGGTAGCACTTGGATGAAGACTCCTTGATGCTTCACTTATGGTAGAAATGCTCCATAGCTTGCTTTGATAAGAATGCTCCTTTGCTTTGATGTCCACTTGCTTTGATAGAGATGCTCCTTTGATTTGATGTATGCTTTCTCTTTTGCTTTATACATTAATTGATATTTCCCTTATGCCTTGTCTTCTGCAAGTTCGGTCGTCCAATATCCATAGAAGATGAGCCAAAAGAAAGGCTCTTTAATATGCTTGGAAGAGTGATAATATTTGGCCGCCTTTGGCTGATTCAACCTGCTTGTAGTGTACCTTTAAGGCACTTTCTAATATGCCATCTGGCTATTATAAAACCAGATTAAATTAGTGCAAAAAATGTACTTTAAGCTACACATAAACCTCCTTTGATGCACATTCTTTTGCACTCTGATTTTAGATATGAAATTCTGGTTTTATGGAAGATTTTCCTCCTGCAATACAAGGGTTTTGAGGTCATATTTTATGAGTAAACACCTTCCCCTTTTTTCTTGGACACTTTGATAGAAATGCAAACTTAGAATCAGTAGATAGAAGCTTTTTAATTTATGTATTTTTCTGCACTTTCTTTTCTTGCATTCAATCTTGTAATGCTTTGGATTTCAGACTCACCAAGTCTCAATATTTGAAGCTTCTATTTCTGTTTTTGGTTAGTTGTGTTTTTCTCCAAGTTTTGGAGGATTCTAACCTTTTTGGGTGGCTTCTTTTGGCCACTACAAGTTGAATATTTGTGTGCTTCAATAGTGTCTTTAGAAACAATACAAATCAGATTTTGTACCTTTCAAAAAACACAACACTAATTTCATTTTTAGAGTAGTATAATAGTGCAAGTCATTCACTTTTAATGCACTAATATTACACCTTATCACTCCAATAAAATCTCAAATTAATGCACTGACAATTTACTGCAACTAATCAAGAATAACCTAGAATGAATCTTTAAGAGTTATTCTACAATTTCACTACAACTAATATTGTAGGACTTAGTATTTTTTTTTTCCAAAATAGATAATAGGTAGTTGGTAAAATAAATTTTGAAATCTAATCAAATCCTAATTAATGTGCAACTGAACCTTAAAAGGAATTTTTCTTTTTGCACTTTTGAAGACTATAATCTAATTTTCTATTTGCAACTTTAATCTAAACTCAAGTGCTTCTAACAAATATCATAGGTAAATGAATTAATGAACCTACTTGCACCAAATAGTTGCATACCTTTTTTGTAGTAGCTCTTTTATTGCTTTTGTAGAGGATGTAGATAGTGTCTAGAATCACCAAGTTGCTACTAAGAGTATGTCCTTGCAGCTCCTTCACCAAATTATGGTCTCGACATTTATTTCACAAGCCTATGATTTGGTGGCTTGTTCTACTCTTATGTTCTCCTCCTTCTGTTGTAGATTTGGAGAAGTCTTTGTATTTGAAGTGATGCCTTCTTGCTGTGAGAGGTAATATTCAAATGTCCAAGATTTGGTGAGCTTGTTCTATCTTCAAGTCTTCTTTTTGAGTTCTAACTTCAAGCAGGATCTTCTTATGAGATTTGTCTCTCCTTGACAAATTCTTCTTCACGAATTTAGCACTCCTTGCCAAGTTCTTCTTCACAAATTTGACACTCCTTTTCAAATTCTTCTTCACATATTTGGTACTCCTTGCCAAATTCTTCTACACATATTTGGTACTCCTTACCAAAATATTCTTCTCAAATTTGGCACTTCTTGCTAGAATCTTCTTTTCTTGGGCTTGTTGTCGGATGGCGATAATTGTCCCAAGTCCTTCACTATCAGGAAATTCACCTTGGTAGTGGATTTATCCAATGAGTTCTCCAAATAATTCTCTTTATGATCTTCAACAAGGCTCTCCTAGATTTTAATAGATGCTCGATGAAACCTTCCCAAGGTCTTTGATATTGCAGCTTCTGATTGTCTTCCTTGAGACCTTCTCTTCAACCTTATGCTCCTGGAAGTATTGGTGGTGAGATCTTCTCTTGGATTTTTTATTGTTGCTTCTAGCTTTGAGAAGGACTCTCCTAGTCCTCCTTATTCTTCCAACACTATAAGTTCTACAATGAGATCTTCTCCTGATCTCTTCAATTTTGCTTCATGTGCTAAATTGATTTTGAAGAAGATACCCTTCCTAACTTTCTTATAGGAAGTTTTCCAACTCATTGAATATTATTTTCCTACAACAAAATATTAGTACTAAAATATTTAGTTTAATTTTGAATTAGATATTCTCTTCGAATTATTCTTCAGGATCAAGGATTCTATGGCCTTTTTCAATATCAAGGCTTCTGTGGCCTTTTTCAATATCAAGGCTTTTGTGGCCTTTTTCAATATCAAGGCTTTTGTGACATTTTTTAGTACCAAGGCTTCTATGGCCTTTTTCAATATCAAGGCTTCTGTGGCCTTTTTAGTATCAAGGATTCTATGGCCTTTTTAGTATCAATATTTATGTGGCTTCTTATTCAAGGCTTTTATGGCATTTTCATAATAAGGCTCTTATGGCCTGTTCTTCAAGGCTACTATGGCATTTTTGTATCAAGGCTCCTATGACCTATTATTCAACTATGGAGTTCTTCAATCCAATAGTGGAGATCTTCAGTATCATATCTTCACCACGATCCTTCAATAGAAGTATTATTCTGCAGTATTCTTCTATTGCACAATGAACTAATATATACACTATGAAGGCACACCGGTCCTCGGGAAATGAAGTTGGAGTCTCCTAGCTTTCTGTTGTAGGAGGAGTCCCAATCCTTTGAGAATTAATTTTTTATAAAAAAAAGAAACTTTAGGCACAAGTTAGCAAATTCCATATATATTGGTGATCCTTACTAAATGATTTGCCAATCTAGTGGATTGAATGCTGAGTCTTGGTCTTCATGAGTTTTTCTTGAAACTCTATGGAAAGACTCTAATAAAATGCAATATCAGTATTTATAAAACTATGATTTATTTAAGTCCTAACTTTTTTACTCTCCCTAATTATATCACCTAGATTCTTTTGAGATCTTTTGATAGTGGTTGGTCTAGCAGTGCATCACTTTATCAAAACACTCAGGTTCAATTATAATGGTAGTTTCCATATTGACCTACATAGACTAGATCAATCGTAGATATGATACCACTAGTAGCTTTTTATATAACAAACACTGAGAGATAGAAATCACAATATGTAGAATAATATGAAATAAATTAAATCTGCTAGATGACTAAAATATGCAATAAATATAAATGATATAAAAGAATACAATGTAGTGAGAATGTTTTTCACAGGACTGCCTAAACTACCAAACTTTTTTTGGTCATATTTCACTCATCCAGACTCAAATTGAGTTGAAATTTTGAGGGTATATGCCTGAAAAATCCTAGAATGTCTCCACAAATTTTCATATTATTTGGTGCAACACAAATCCTAGCATATCCCTATGTGTGAATGAGATTTCACAACTTTATTTCTTCCCTAAATTCAGATTCTGGAGAGGTTATCTACACTTGGGATGACAAGAACTCTATTGTTGTGAATTAGTTTTCCAATATTTTTGTTGCTACTCCTCTTGAATTAGATTATCAACATCATGTTCTTCAATCGACCCCTTCTCTTATCACTTATGAGGAGAAATATATTTTGACTACTATTACTATTAATGAGCTTCAACAAGTGGTTTTTAAAATACAAAAAGAGAAAAACCCAGGTCCTGACGGTTTTTCCATTGAGTTCTACCAAGAGTTTTGGGATATTATTCATGTTGATTTATTAGATGTGGTGGAATAATCTAGGAAATACAAAGAAATTTTGAAGGTTATCAATAAAACTTATATAACCCTTGTCCCAAAAGCTTAAGAGGCTTATCATTTCTCAGCTTTTAGACCTATTTCTTCTCAAAATAATTACTAAGATCATGGCAAAAAGGTTAAAGCATCTTTTGCATAATATTATTTTCCCTAAACAAGGAGGTTATGTGGAAGGGCATCAAATAGTGGATGAGATAGTTCTTTCTCAGGAAGCCATCCATTCCATGGAAATGCAAAAATATCCTTCTATGTTCATTCGTTTAGACTTATCCAAAGCTTATGACAAAGTGGATTGGCACTTCCTTATCAAAATTTTGAGGCAATTTGGTTTCTCTCAAGATTGGATGGATTGGATTATGGGTTGTATCTCTTTAGTTTCCTATTCAATTCTTATCAATGGTAGGCCTTATCAACTATTTCCAGATTTTAGAGGTATTAGGCAAAGTGACCACCTCTCTTATTCATAATTCATGTTGAATGCTTGGGTAGGACTATAACCAAAAATAGAGATAAGAAAAACCTTAAGGGAGTTACCATTTCTCATGGAGCTAGGCCTATCTCTCATCTTCAATTTTTTGATGACTCTACTCTATTAGGTAAAGCTACAGTTAAGGAAGCTTATGAAATTAAGCAAATCATTAGTTATTTTTCTAAGGCTATCGGGCAATTGATCAATGAAGACAAGTCTAAAGTCATTTTCTTTCACTGCTCTACCAGAAAAGAATCCATGGTCTTGGATAAATTAATATATAATAAGACATCCATTTCGATCACTTATTTAGGCATCCCTATCAATACTCAAAGATAGAAAAATAAAGACTAAAATTGTTTTTTGCACTAAGTTAAGAAGAAAATTGAAAAGTGGACCAATAGGTTGCTTTCTTTTGGGGGTAGAATTACCTTGGTAAAAGCTATCCTTAAAGCTATACCTATTTATGTTTCTACTGTGTTTAATATCCCAAAGTTTGTTCTTCAAAAATTGGATCAAATTAATCATCGGTTCATCTGGAGTGGTACTAAAGAGAAAAGAAAATAGGTCTTGGTGAAATGGGACACTTTATGTCTTCCTAATAATTAAGGGGGGTTAGGATTACAGTCTGCTATTAATAACAAAAAATCTTTAGGTACTAAATTGTATTGGAGGATTTTACATAACCCCAATTCCCTTTGGACCAATTATCTTCATGCTAAATATGTTGAGAACAAAAGTCATGAAGACTTTGTTCGCAATCAATTGCCTACCAAAGGTTCTCCCATTTTAGCGGTTCTTAAGACTGGTGAGGATTTGATTAAGAAAAAGTTATTTTAGATCATTCATAATGGTCATCAGGCAAATTTTTGGATAAATTCTTAGGATGGGCACCAGCATTTGATAACTCAGTTTCTTGATTGGAGGTCTTGGATGGGGGAGCTTCACCGAGCAAATTGGATAAAGGTGGCTAATTGTTGTCATTACCATACTGGTAATTTAGAGGTTGGTATATATTGGATCCCTATTGAGGACTGGACTATTCAGATTTTAGAAATTTAAAGACAAGACATCCAGTGCATCCTGAATATAATATCTCTCTCTTGGTCCCATGATAAAGATTGTTTTGGATGGAACAACACTACTAAGGGTGAATATTCAGTTGCTCAAGGTTATTTGGTCTTATGCCATAATAATCACAAATAATTTTATGACATATTTTCTCAGTTGTGGGCTCAAAAGCTCTAGCCTAAGGTGAGGTTCTTTACTTGGATTTTATTGCATCGTAGGGTGCTAAATGGTGAGCAACTTATGAAACATGGTTTTCATGGCCCATTTAGATGCAAAATGTGTGGAGAGAATGTGGAAACTCTTAGCCATATTTTTATTGAGTGTACCTTAGCCTTTGAGCTATGGAGGATAATGACCATCTTACTTGGCTTATAATGGTCCAATTTTTCTACTTTTGAAAAGTTTTGGAGCGATTGGACTAAACATGAGGGTGTTGATAATTTCATTAGGAAGTTGTTTTGGTTGGGTTCTACCATTCGACCTTGGAATATCTGGAATGAAAGGAACAATTGGATTTTAAATCAAGAAATAAAAAATACCATTGCCAACTTAGTTGAATCAGTCCAAAAACTCCTTAATCACCCCCAAAACTCCCACCAAAGTGGTATCAAGTGATGCAAAGATTGAATATTAAATATTCTAAGGGCAACCGACTTAAATAGAATGTGAGTAATTGCAAGATGGAAAGAACAAGGAATTGGTAGCCTCCTCCTAAGGATTATGGAAAATTCAATATCGATGGAGCCTCTAGGGGGAACCCTAGAAAATCTAGTGTAGGAGGAATTGGTAGACTTTCATATGGCTCTCTGGTTTTCACTTCTGCTGAGAATTTTGGTATCCTTTCCAATAACATTTCTAAGGGGTATGGTATCCTTAGAGACCTTCAAGATGTTTCTAAGGTTGGATGGGAAAAGGTGTTGGTTGAATCTGACTCCCAACTCATGATTAATCTTTTGAAGACTCCTAATAATCATAAGGTTGATTGGATAATTAAAATAATTGTTAAGAAGATTCAATTAATCTAGATGGTTTTTTTTAAGTGGATTACAATAATATGGTTAGAGAACAAAACAAGAGTACCGATGCTTTAGCTAATTGGGCATTGGACAAAGGTGATCTTACTTGCTACGACCACCCTCCCAGATGGTGGGCTTCAAAAATAAGGGAAGCTCTGCTTTTTATCCTTTCATTGGATGGCTCAAGTACTAGAGGTACCTAGTTCCTTTTTGCTTTGTTTTTTATTCACTTTGGTTCAGTCAGGGTATTTTAGTTCCCTTGCTTAGACATATCTTTCTTATGTTTCCTCTATTGAATCTTGCCTTAAAATTAGTTTGGCCTATAAAGGTCGTAGTTGTGTTTTATTTTTTTTGTTTTCCTTTTTTTAGTTTTTTGAGGGGTGTGTGTTTTTTTGTACTGTTTTTTTTTTGTTGTTTTAGTTATTTTTTTTGTGTTTTTGTTTTCTTCATGTTTTTGTTTTTTGTGTTTTTGTTTTTTTTTTTGAAGTGTGTGTGTGTGTGTGTGTTTTGTTTTGTTGTTTTTATGATTTTCTTATGTGTTTTGTATTTTGTTGTTATTTTTACTTTATTTTATTTTTATTTATTTATTTATTTATTATTTTTAGTTTTTTGTTGTTTTTGTTTGTTTTGTGGTTTTTATTTTTTTATTTGTTTGTTTGTTTGTTTGTCTTTATTTTTTATGTTGTTGTGTTTTTTGTGTTTGTTTGTGTTTTTATGTTTGTTTGTTATTGTTTTTGTTGTTTTAGGCATGCTCGTTAAGTGTGCTGAAGGGGGTAGGCCAGGTGTGAGCCCTAGGTATTTTTGGTGGAATAGATACCTCTACCTCCTTGGGACTTACCCAAAAGTGGCATCCCATTTGGGGTGTTTTCCACAAAAAAAGGTAAGAAAATATGATTGAAATATGTTCATGGAGATCAAAGAAGACCTCTGATCCACTTAGATGCATTCCCATGTGGTCTAACTAATAGCAAAAAGGCATAAAATATAAAATATAGGGATAGTTGTAAACAACATACAAAAACCAGTCCCATGCAACTTTAAAAGAAGTCATAGACCAGGTTAAAAGTGGCAAGTGTGAATGATTTGAATGTGTTGAAAATGACAAGAAAGAACTGATTTCACAACTGGAAGCACTCCCATGTAATTTGAATTAGCAATAACAATACATTCCTACAATTTTACCGTATATTTCAGAGCTCTCCAAAATGAGGGGTAGAAATAGTCTATTTCAACGAAAATGGAACAATTAGCATTTGTTTCATAGGGAATAAAATGATATTGCATGAGGACAAGTGTAAAAACCTTCTCCCACCTATTTTTGACCTTTTCCTAGTAGTTGAGGATGCATGGATAGCTGCTACAACATATTTTGTCCTAAAATAGACCAAGTCTGGTGCAACAACATAAGCAAATCATGTATGGACAACACAGAGGATAGATTTGATAGTTGCAATTATTTTTTTAGAAAATAATATAAATAGAATACTCCCTCATTGTTTTATTTAGTTCGAATAGAAGTCAAAATAGATTTCAAAAGTCAACAAGTTTGAATTGTAACAATCACTTTTGTAATAGTCAGCTTTCAAATAAAGTGTAGTTTTTGTTCAAAACATGTGAATTCATGAGTGTGAGAGCATTTATAATTTATTATTTGGTGTGACATTACCTTCTTCTGGACCAAGGAGCAAGGGCCCACTCTCAGGGCTAGAAGAAGCAACAATTTTTTAGGTTTTCTATTAATTTTTTGTTTTAGCAGTTTTTGTCAAGTTTCTTGCTAAAATCTTGTCATAGCATTTTTCTTTGTTTCCAGTACATTTTTTAGTATGTTTCAAGTGTGATGTGTGTTAATTTATTTGCAACTAGCTGAGCCCTATTTTTGTATGTTTTTATTTCACTTATCTTTTGCATTTCAATTTCAGCAACATTTTTCTCACAATTCCCTACAACATTTTCTAACAAGTATTTACAATAGTTTTTGTGATAACTTATTGCATTTTCAATTTAGCATTTTCAATTAATGTCATTTTAATTAGAAAACGTAAAATAGTTCATGTTTCAGCAATTTTAATTCTGCAATTGTCAATTCCTACAACTGTAGCTAAAGTGTTAAAGTTTGCAATTTCAATTCTGTAAGTTAGATTAGATTCAAGTATGCAAATTAGGATTAGTGTGACCTAAAGACAACCAAATAAAAATGTGTTTCATCGAATAAAGCTTGTGAAATAATTTTGTGAACTGTAACTTGCCAAAACCTTCTATCGTAGACAACCTTGGAAACTGCCTTGGATTGACAATTATTAAAAATTAAATGATGACAATAATGGCACAAATCATTTTTGGTGTCATTTCCAGGGACATAGGTATTGGATAAAATAGTCAAATAATTGTTTATTATGCGAAGTTGTGAACTTTAGAGTAAAATCCTAAACATAACAAAATTGCATGAAACATAGTTGTGAAATTGATAGTTGCAATTAAGAAAGTTATAAACATAGGCATATCAAGTATGAATATATTCATAGGACACAAAACAAACTTTTCATAAACCATGGGAAGAAAAAATTTACGATAAGAGGTTGAACCTATGTGAAAGTTGTCTGAACTTAGGATTCCCAAAAATGTTAAAATTTCTAGATAATCACGATCATCTACTTTAAGAAGTGTAGGATTCCTTGAGAAATATTTACGAGGAAAAATCAGTATTTCAACACCACCTTATTTTGAAAAATCCATACAATCAGGACAATTTAACAAGATTTATAATTATTGTTGGGAACCTATAAGGGTAGGCTCACAAGAGAATCTAGGAAGAGCCAATAATGTGCTCCACCCTGTTGCATCTAGTACACCTGGTAGAAATTTTCAAAAACCTATTTAATTAGATCCAAAACAAAACTCTCACATGAAAGTCATTTCACCTTCTGTGTTACCAACTTTCAATGGAGTTACATCCGAAGATCTTGATATGCTTTTATTTGATTTTAAGATTGTATGTCAATTTCATGATTACATTGATGACAATCAAAAGCTCAAATTTTCCCTTCCACTCTCAAAATAATCAACCCTATGATAGTTTATCACCTTAGCACCTGATTCAATTTGAACTTAGGATGAAATGAAAAATATATTTTTGGAGAGATACCAAGAATTAAAATTATGAATTGCTTAGAATGAAACAAGAGGAAGATTAAATTTTAGAATACTATCTAGACAAATTTTCATTTATTCATAAGTGATGTGGAGGTGTTGAATCAGAATTAATTAATGCCATATTCTTGAGAGGACTATAAGATGAATCAAGAAATGTATTAGATATTTTGGGAAAAGGAGATGCGAATACACTAGAATTTTAGGAGATCATTAAACTTTGTAAAAATTATTCTCATTCAAGGCATAGAAAACACAAAATTGGTAATAATAAAAATGATTTGAAAGAATTCATGAAAGAATGTGCTAATCTAAAAGTTGATATTTTAGAATATCTTAACACAATATTAGATGAAATGAACACAAATAATGAATCCACTAAACCTTTAGCCATCTATTCTTCAAGATGTGAGAAGAAGCACTCTCTGCATGAATGTCCTTTGAAAAAAATATTTATATTTGCTACATGTAGCATTTGTAAAAAAGGACACACCAAAAAATAATGCCATTTATTACCAAGAATCAAAAGTATCTTTTAAAAATAATCTCAACCTATGAAAGAACTCAATTTTATAGGAAAAAGACAAGGGGGTAATTTTCTTAAGTTTCCATATCAAAATGCTTCTCAAATTCCTATTCATTGGAGAAATAATCCTTGGTATATGCTATGGTCTACTTCAGGTCCACTTCAACCACATTGGAGTCAACCACCATAGGCATATTTCCAAAAGTGGTATCAACCTAGATGGATGAATCAACAATCAAATCAACAACATCCACCATGGTTGCAACCAAAAATACAGGGACAATAATGGGAACAACAAAAACAAGCAAAAAAACCTCCACTTTTAGTTCAACCTGTGGCCAGTCCAAATAATGTTAAATAGACAACCCCAATATTTATGGATAAATTAGAAAATACATCCATAATAAATGTTAGTGACTGTGACAACACTCTATTGTGTTTAAGAAAACCACTTCTTGAACCTATTCCACTTATCAATGTAGAAATAGGACCTAAAGAAAAGAAACATGAAAACTTATCTACATTGAAACAACAAAAAGAAAATAAAAAAGAAAAGTAAAACCTCTCTCAAAATGATTTAATAAAGAAAGTATCATATCTTGAATGGTTTGAGATATTACATATAAAATTTTCTAAATTAGACTTGATAAAGGAATTTAAATATTAAATGCTACAATCCTTTTACTTCAAGCTATTAAATATGTACCAATCATTAATATGATTTTTTAGTAAATGGGTTTTCAAAAAACCAAGAAAAAATAAGAAAGTATGTCCTAAAACCATACAAGTAGGTGGAAAAATAGTAGACTTGCTTGTAGGAAAACTTACTCCACCTAAGTATGGTTATCTAGGATGCCCATGGTTTCTTGAATCATATAAATAAAATGAAAAGAACATTTCAAATTTAGCCTCCATAGTTGTAAAGGATAATGCAGAAGATTTGGATTCATCCAAAAGGTCTATTTTTTATGAAAATGTTCTAAATTTAGAGCTTAAAGATGAACCAATTACTATCCAACAATTAGTATGGAATGAAGAAAAAGAACTTAAAAAATCACCCATTCCAATACAAGACAATTTATTTCAATTACCACATGGATGGCATCATCATGTTCTTTCATATTTTAATTTCCATCTATTAAATTTAATTCCTTCGAGAATTGTTTTTGATAAAGATACACAAATATTCCATCATTGCTCTCTCAATTCATTAATGCATAATTTTCAAATAATCAATTCAATACATCCTAGTCCAAAACAAATTGAAACACAATCAAAATAGCCTTTGAATATCAGTAGTTGGTTGACTAATGACCAAGAAGTAAAATTTTTGATGCATTGATCCAACATACTAATGTTTTACTAACACTTTATACATCTTTAGAAGTTGGCATTGAGTTGTTGCAGGTACAAAACAAGAGAATTTTATAGTTGAATGCATTGTATGAACTTTGGTTGGAGGCACTTCATCAAAGAAATTTTGTTCAAAAACAATGGAAAATATGGCATGATGATCATATAAGGAGCATTAAGGATGAACCAAAAGTGTTTGCGAATGAAGTTGTTCAACTTTCTTCGATTGATGATTTAAGGAGGACATTAGTATCGAATGGACATTGTTTACGATTGTATCATAAGCCACTAATAAAGGTAGAATTTTCTTGATATTTCTCGCAGTTAAACTTACATATGATAGAAGACTCTTCCTCTTCTGATAGAGATTTCAAATAATCATATCTTTGAATCATAAAAATAAAATAAAAAAATGAAGAAAAAGAAAAATAAAAGAAAAGAGAGAGAGAAAAGAGAAAGGAAATAGAAAAGTTGTAGCATAAGGACATGCATCAATTTTAACAGAGAGGAGGAAGAATGAAGTTTATATTTCATTATTAATGAGGAAATGATAACATGAGAGGATTCTTATTGCTCATATAAAAAGAAGGATGATGCTTCATTGTTGTTTTCTTCTAGAAAAATAGATGTGTTATTGAAAAATAAGGATTATTCTTATCCAAATAAAAATAAGAGGCATTATCTCTCATTGAAGCCTCATGAGAGACATTCTCTCTCATTAAGTACTTGAAAAAAAATAAAAGAAAATAAAAATATAGAAGTTGGTTGAAAATCATAAATGACAGTCTCTTCTAATGAAAAAAAAGAAAAATAAATGAAAGATGAAAAAGATAAAAAAAGAAAAATAAATGAATAATTTAGTAGTGAAAACATTTTCGAAGGTTTTATTGAATTAAGGTTTACATAAAAAAAAATTGATATGTTTGCCTTCTTGATTTATCCATCATTGTACAAATTTTAGTTATAGCACATGTGTCATGTTTATATTTTCATATTACCTCCTAAAAATCATCAGAAGTAACGACTACAGGTGTATGATAAATTTTCAAGACAATAAGGTAGGTGTTTCTTGCATTTTAGTCATAGTTAGCATTAACATGTGATGTATGATAATTAAGTATTTGGAAAAAACTATTTAAAATTTTGGAAAAAAATATGCAACTCTTGTTAAACATGTCAAGAAACACCCTATCCTGCCCTTGGTCACATAAAAAGTTCAGTATGACAACATAAAAATAGATTTGCAAGTAAAATTCTGAAACATAACAGGTAAAGTGCTTCACAACATGTAGAATTGCTAAAAAAAATGTATTTGGTTTCAAAATAGCAAGCTAAAAAAAATTAGTGTAGTTGAAAAAAATGTAAAAAATGCAGTAGGAATAGATTTCTACTGAAAATGAGCTAGAGTAGGCAGAGGGCGTAGCTGCATATAGGGAAGAGACTCCTGAAGACAATGTTGATGAGAAAATAATTGAAGATAGTACTAATTATAGGGTTATTCTTGAACTAAAAGGAACCCCTCATACCCTCAAGGCCAACCAACTGCCAGAACTAGAACACAAAGGAAATGAAAACCTAAATCTAGCCTTGTAGAGCAGCCAAAAACTAAAAAGTTCATATTTTGTGGTCAAGTGATAGAAATTATTTCTCAGGTAGAAATATCTACATAATTAGAACCTAAAAAAATTGGGTCTCTAGCTAAAGCAGCAGACTCCTCGAAGGAAGAAGAAATTTATTCTAATTTTTTAGTAAGGTCTACAGGAAGAAAATCTACAAGATCTGATTAAGCTTAGGGAAAGACAAGTACACAATAGTTAAGGAGATCTACCAGACTACAAAGAAATTTTGTTGTAGAGGAGTTGACTGAAGCAGAAGAAATAAAGGTTGAAACAAAAAAACAACCACCTTCACCCCTACTCTAAGGATTCTAAGAAATAAGCAATAGGGTATAGCTGCAATTGCTAAAACTATACCTCCAACATCATCCAACCACAAGAAAAAAAAGAAAATTAATACTTCAATAGGATGAAGATGAAGTGGTTGAAGAAATGCTAGTTCAAGAATAGGATACTCTGGTTTAGAAATCACTTAGCCAAATAGAACAATTAGTTATAGAAGATGGAAGGAATGGAAAGCCACACTCACCAACTATCATGGATTTACCTACATATTTTCTAGAATCTGAAGAATATGAGTATGAACTAGATGATCATGTGAAGGTTGCTAGGTTAATCATAAAAATCCAATAGATTTGGATTGAAATGGGTGAGGTAGTAATTAAGGAGAAATATGAATACATTGATCAATTACTGCAAGAAATAGAGAAATATAAAAGAAGAGAGGCACCATTCCAAGCATAGCCCACAATTCCATATTTTGGTAGGGAGATAGCAGAGATTTTACTTGAATTGGTAGAGCAGGTTCCAAACGGAGCAAAGCAAGATAATATCCCACAACTACCTCATATATTTGAGGAGTATAATTTGGAATATGCACCTAAATTTTCTATCCCTATGTTAATTGTTGTTGCAATGGTACAACAACATGCAAAACAAGAAATAACACTTGAATAGAGGGATGGTAAGGGGATTATAGATGTCATGGAAGGCTCACATACCCTGGAGATGGACCAGAAATAGAATTTATAGTAAAATTTTGAAAAAGAAGCCATTTTAGCACTTTTGGATGCAGCTCCAAAACATTTTGGGATAGCTCCAAAACATTATGTAGTTGAACAATCTCATTCTAGAGTAGCTTCGGAATGACTAGAAAAATAACTTGAATTTCTAGAAAAAATACTTGAACTTCTAGAAAAAAATTTAGAATGTCTAGAAGAAGTTCTTGTAGTACAAACCAACTTAATACATGCAAGTACATCATCTAAAAAAGAAAAAAAAAAAAGGTTTGAACAAAATTTGTTATTATATTTCAAATTGTAGATTTTAAAATTTAGGTTGAAAGTATTTTTAATTTATGTACCTTCACCAATGGTAGAACATCCATAAAATATGGTGTCATTAGAAAAGTATAATGAGATAATAGTAGGTTGGGTATCTTGTTACCATGAATTGAAATCGTGTTTTACAACAGTAAAACAAAAATTGCATAAATTATAGGAATTGCAGAAATTGAAAATAAAATTGCAGAGTTGTAGAAAAAATGAAATACACATGTTTCATTGCTGAATGCTTAGTGTATCAATTTCAGATTTTTTAGTTTAGCAGTTTTTAGAAATTTTTTAGAAAATTCAAGATTTCTCAACAGTTTTTAGAAATTTTAAGATTTTTAGAATTTTTTTAGAAATTTCAGACATTACAACAATTTCAAAATTTTTAGCAATTTTAAAAAATGATAGCAATTTTAAAAATTTCAGTATTTTTCAGAAATGATAGCAAATTTAGAATTTCAACATTTTTAAGAAATTGCAGTAATTTCATATTTTTAGCAATTTCAACATTTTGAATTTTTTTGAAGATTGTAATAATTTCAAAAATTGCAGCAATTTCTCAAGTGGCAAAGGATGTTGTTCAAAAGGCTAGAATTGAGTATTGCTATGGCCCACTAGGATGCATGAGGACATGCATCAGGTTAAGTTGGGGGAATGATGAGGTCAAATAATGCCTCATTTTTGCCACATTTTTTACATATAAACTTGCCATAAATTAATGCATAATATAGTTTGCTGCCAAATATTTGATTAAAATATGTTATTTTGTTAGTGTTTGCATGATTTAATGCTTAGAAATACTATCCCCTATTTTGACTGTTTTTCCGCATTTTATGACTATTTTTACATGATTTGTTTTGGCAAAATAGCATAGAAAATAAGGGCAAATAAGTATGTTATGATTTATGATTAAATCAAGCATTTTTGAATTTTTTTCCACTTCAAAACCAAGTTTTCAAGGTGATTTGGCACCAAAATAGTCTCTGCTATAAAACAAAGTATTAATAGACTATGCACAACATATAAAAACTAGCTAGTTGTCACAATAAAGGAGCACATTGAAGTAGTCAAAAAGGGTAAGCAAAAATGGTTGAAATGTGTTCACACAGACCAAATAAGACTTTTGATCCACTTGGATGCATCCCCATGTTGTCTAACTGATGACAACAAGGCATAAAGCGAAAAATGTAAGGACAGTTGTAAACAACATACAAAAACCAATCCCTTGCAACTTTAAAGGAAGTCATAGACCAGGTCAAAAGTGGTAAGTGTGAATGGTTGGAACGTGTTTAAAATGATAAGAAATAATTTATTTCACACCTAGAAGCACTCCCACATGATATTAATTGGCGGTAATAATACATTCCTATAATTTTACCTTATATTTTGAAGCTCTCTAGAATGAGGGGCAAAAGTAGTCTGTTTCAACGAAAAAGGGCACAATTTGTATTTTTTTCATAGGGAATAAAAGGATATTGCACAAGGACAAGTGTAACAATATTCTCCCACTTATTTTTAACCTTTCCCTAGCATCTAAGGATGCACGTATAGCTACTGCAATAGATTTTGTCCTAAAATAGACCAATTTTGCTTGAACAACATAAGCAAATCATGCATGGATAGCATAAAGGATTTATTTGGTAGTTGAAATTATTTGTGTTTAAAATAATATAAATAGAATACTCCCTCATTGGTTGAGTTAGTTTGAATAGAAAAAGAAAAGAAGACTAAGTCCTACAATACTAAATTGTAGTGAATTGGAGAATAATTATTGAAGGTTCGTTTCAGATTATTCTTGATTAATTATGGTAAATTTGATTAAGTGCATTATCTTGATATTTTATTGGAGTGATAAGGTAAAATTGTTAGTGCATTAAAATAAAGTCTATTATATTTATTTGCACTATTATACTGCTCTTAAAATAAATTAGTTTTATGTTTTTTGAAGGGGACACAATATGATTTGTATCAAGTGTCTAAAGACACTATTAAAGCACAAAAATATGCAATACATAGTGGTCAAGTGAAGCCACAAAATCAGGTTAAAATCCTCCAAAATCTAGAGAATAACACAACTAACCAAAAATAGAAATAGAAGCTTCAAATATTGAGACTTGGTGAGTCTCAAATCCAAAGCATTACAAGGTTAGATGCAAGGAAAGAAAGTATAGAAAATTGAATCAATTAAATAACTTATATCTACTGTTATCTAAGCTTGGATTTATTATCAAAGCATCCAAGCAAAAAGGGGAAGGTGTCTACTCATAAAATACAACCTCAAACTTGTCAATAATCTCGTAAATATTCATGTTGATAAGGTTTTCCTAGTGTTTTCAAATTTCTCAAGGACTAACTATGTGTGTGAATGAATGTTCATTTATCATTATGAGTTAGGTCAAACTAATCAATTGCAACTAATGCCAATAAGCTAGCTCATCCATGAGCATCCATACGTTTGTAAAAAATAAGGTTGCTAATATGATAAATGTGGTGCCACGTGTAAGGATACCCCATTACTAGGCAGGTTTCATTCAACCCATTGTTGTAATGAGGATCAACCCACTGTTTTAAAAATACTAAGAGTTATAGGGATTCAAGCTCCTTTCCCTTCTTTTACTGCATCAGATTTTAGAGATTTTATTTTTGAGTTTGCTCATTTTTGTAATGGAGCAAATTGGACTTTTATTTCTTTTTGGATACTTTCTCATTTTGAGGGAGAGCAAGGGATTTTTTTTTGTAATATATATATATATATATATATATATATATATATATATATATATATATATATATATATATATATATATATATATATATATTGGGATACTTGATCGCTTTAATGAAGAACAAGGGATTTGTTTTAAGCTTTTTCTTGGGGATGAAGGTGGAGCTTGTCCTTTTGCCAACTCTATAGAACTCTAGACCATGCGCATGATTAGATGAGTAGGGGAAACCATTTGCTTTATGGAAATACCAACTTTTGGCTTCGTTTGAACTAAGGTTGCTCAAAACACTAGAAGTGGCTCTGTGATTGAAAATATTTATGATTTTATTGTGGTATGTGAGGTTTTGCGATACTTTCATTGAAAGCTTTTGAAAATTAAAAATATGGATATAAAAAATTAGTGGCTGCATAATCTCATTGCTAATGATTATACGATATCTATCCTACTTTATGTAAACCCTTTCAATTATCAAAAGAGTACAAGGGAGGTTGCAATTTATTGCTATATGAATTGATGGATTGTTTGATGTAAGGTACCCCTGATTAAGGTAATAAGACATAGTAGACTAGAGATCACCCAAATTAACAAAATGATCTCTAATATGATGAATGGTATGAAAAAATACCTAAAATGTATCTATGACATGTAGGTAGTATGCATGGATGAGTGCATGTAATGTAATGAAATGCAAATGCTTTTTTAAGCCATGTATATGTACATATGTATATTCTACATTATACATAATGTAGACACTAAAATATGGTCAATCCAATTATGCTACCATAAGTAATGATGAAAATGACATACCAAGGGCCCTAGGGCAGCCCTCAGTAGGTATACAGTGGTCCTAACCACTCAGTGCAAGGTTTTGGAAGGTTTCAAGCCACTTTTGGGACCTTTTGAACACCCTATTTCTATTCATCCCACCTTGGAATGAATACAAAATCTATTCATCCCACCCTAGAGCAAATAGCAATAGTCATCCTAGGGTGGAGCGAAAAGCAGGTTTGATCAACAAAAAGTCAAACCTTGGCCAATGATGCCCAGTAACGAATAGATTCTTGGATATTATTGCACACAAGTCAGGGCACACAGTATATCTTATGACATACTCAATGAATTAGGCCAATTTCGAATATTATCTTCCCCCTCCAATGCATGCCACCCTGGTGTCCAAATGGCACCTCTTGCCCTGCATGACCTCGCATGCCCTTTGACCCATGAAGCCTCCTTGGGCTATAAAGTGGATGTAATTTCCACACAAAAGAGAGACGATTTTGAGGACAAAGCAATGGAGTGCTGCCAATATTTCCTTTCACATTTTGTGCCCATTTTTATCTCGAAATATCTACCTAGGGAAAGAGGTTCATGAGGGAACTAGTAGGCGTAATTTATCACATAACCGAACCATCTGATTTAATTCCCTCACCCAATTTTATGAAAATACCCCCCATAGTGTTTTGCATCAATCACCAGTTGAATTGGTGGAAAACTTTAGGCAAAAATGGTGGGGGTCCCACCCTGGGTGCCCCCCAATTTGTGATAGTCGTATTCATTCCACCCTATGACAAATATAAATATGTGCATTATTTTGTTATTTTTTTTAATTATTTATTTTTTACATTATCATATTATTCTGCAGTTCAAATTTTAGGTCATTCTGAGCTATATTGGCCGGGATATTACGATTTTAGTTTTTTGTAGGGTCTCATGCAGGTATCCGATGGTCATCTAAGGAAACACCTAAAATGTTACTAATTTTGCAAATCTAATAAAATGGGTTCCTTTAAAAAAGAATTTTATATATTCTATCCCATTTTTCATGTGTTTTGGATATGTGTATGGCCAAAAATTGTTTGCTTTGTGTTTTACATATTGTGCACAGTCATTGCAATAACGAGGCACCATAAGACTCAATATTAGCACAATTTCTAGTGATATATTCCAAAAATATTTTGTTTTATAGCTCTCTAAAAATTCAAGTCATTTGGAGTTGTTTTGATTCTTATTCTCACTATTAGCTATTTGACCCCTATAGGGATTGCATGTTCTCATCACACGCACTTGCTATTTGAAATTTTATGTTTCCTTTTGTATAGATGTAGGTTATACAATGCATTTGGTATCAGAATAGGACCTCAAATAATCAATGATACAAGTGGCAGTAGCGTAGGCCCGCCCACTTTGATTGTGGGTACGAGGAAAGACACTGGATGTGCACTCGAGTTACTTGAAGTATTTTGATCCTTGGGCATCCGATTTGTAAACATTTGTATCATCTATTTGAGCCACCAATGGGGAAATTTTGTAACCTATATTTGATCTATCCAATTAATAAGAAGTTGGTTTATTTTGCATAATTTCTTGTTATTTGCTATCCTTTCTGTCTTACTTACATGTTTCTGTTTGATGCTCATAAGCGATAGGACATAGATATGCATATTGTTTATTATCATTTGGTGCACTGTTTTTCCCTACTTAAGAGGTGATCATGGTGGGGCCCTATCCCTTTTTCTTTAGGTGAAGCTTGGAACTCATTTTTCATCTTTTCATGTTGCAGGTGCTATTCGTTATGGGCTAAAATGAACCCTGACCTGCTATTCATGCCACCCTGGGACGAACGCAATTTTGTCCCACATTGGGATGAATACAAACCTACTATTCATCCCACCCTAAAGAGAATAGAAACCAAATATTTTTCTGATCAAAATTCTAGATTTAGCAAATTTTAGCAGTGATGAGGTAGGCATTTGAATCTTCCATATGTGTTTTGCACTTTCAGAAACTATTTTTATTTGGTTTTTCCCATGTATTTTGCTTGTTTAGAAAGGTTAAAATATAGTTTTTCTTTTTATTAAACACAAAATAGTAAAAACCTATAAAAGGAGAAAAATAAAAAGAAATTGGAAGTATGAATGCATCTCTTTGGACTGCTTGCTTGTAGCCTACCCAATGGGTGGGCTAGCACTTAGGGTTTTTGCATTTCTAGATACATTTGTGAGTTATTTTTACACTAACTTTATGAAAGTAAAATCACCTTTTGTATGCATCTAGTGAATGATCATCAAATTATTCTTAGCTTACTTTATTTGGATTAAAAATAACCGCACACACCATGATCCACTTAAATGCTAGTGAGGTGGATTTCATCACCATCCACTAGTAGAGTTCAACGAGGTGGCTTTCATCTCCACCCATTGTCTCAAATCCCATGAACCTCAAGTTAACATGAAAAGATGAAAAATGAGTTCCAAGCTTCACCTAAAGAAAAATGGATAGGGCCCCACCATGATCACCTCTTAAGTAGGGAAAAACAGTGCACCAAATGATAATAAACAATATGCATATCTATGTCCTATCGCTTATGAGCATCAAACAGAAACATGTAAGTAAGACAGAAAGGATAGCAAATAACAAGAAATTATTGAACGAGGGAAGCATGACATGGATATCACATATTATATTGAACGAGGTCAGCCTCGAGGTAAGACTCCTAGGCCTCTTAGGCCCTGCACAACAGAATAAATTAATCAAGTAGTTGCAATATACAACGAACAAAAATCTTAGTTCAAGTAGCTTCAATGAGACAAAAATCAACTAGACCACTTGCATCAGCTTGAGAAAGAGAGAATCGAATGGTAGACCAATGAGCTATTCCAAAAGACTCTACAAGAGAGGGTTCCTACCCCTAAGACACATAGGCAAGAATTCCACCCGAAGCAACCCATCCTCATTCGAGATAGGTCTCCCAGACCTTATCCAACGTTACCTCTATGACCTCCTAGGCCAGATCGAGATGCATCTCCTAGGCCAAACATAGGGCACCCACGATAGGCGAACATCCCTCTTTATATACCATCTTGAGAGACGCCCTACAGAGCCTACTATGAGCATGATCCGAAAGTAGAGTACTTGGAGATGCCTTACCAAGGTAGGGGGGTGACATGCCACCGCCCCAAAATAGGTTGGAGGATCCTAGACCTCCACTGTAGGATATGATCAGGGTCGAGGAGATCAAATCCTCAGACCCTTATAAAGAGCTGCTAGAGCACCTAGAGTCAGTAGAGCACAAGACCTCTGGGTCTAGATCTCAAAATCCTACTATGTGCCAATTGCGTAGTCAACCCATTCATCCTTCAGTTCCTGCACCTCCTTATCCAGAGCAATTTAAGTTGCCTCAGTTGGCTACATTTAAAGGAGAGGAAGACGCATAGGAACATGTCACTAGATTCTTGGGCCAGTACTTCGGTATTCATGATGATGATATTTTTCTTTTGAGGACATTCATGACTACCCTCTCAGGCCCTAGCTCAGAGTGGTTTTACCAACTCCCTAAGCATAGCATCCATACCTTGGACCAAATTACATATGCATTCCTAGAATGCTTCACCTTCAATACCAAGAGGAAGGTGACACTGGCCAACTTAGCTGGGTTGAAACAGTATGACGACGAGTCAATAAAAAACTATGGTAATATATGGTGAACCTTGCTCACCAAGCTGCCTTATCTTCTCCCCATGTCAAAGTTGACTCAAATGTTCTCCAAGAGCTTCCTGAAGATAATCTCCTTACTATTGTAGCTACAATAGTATCCAACTCTTGAAGATGCCCTAGCACAGGCTAGGACCATCGAAGAAATCAAAATTCAAGAGGATGAAATTGTGAATCTTGGCAAGGAGTGGAACAAGAATGCCAAAAGAACCCCAGTACAATCTAATCTAGCAGGAGTAAATCAAGTTGCCATTACTGTCCTGGGGCTAGCGCAAGTTATGCCGCCTCAAAATCCTAATTATCAGGCCACACCTAGGAACTATGCCAAATATAACCAAAATAGTCAAGGGCAAAATCAACAACGTTGCCCCAAGCGATAGTTCACGCCTATTGCAGAGTCCATGGACTCATTATTTGATCACCTCTTAGTGGATAATACAATTCACCTGCCTGAGAGTCGACCTATTGACCCAAATGCACCAAAACCCAAAGGATACAATAAAGACCTATATTGCATGTTTCATAGGCAAAAATGGCATGATGTACATATGTGCTACAAGTTCAAGCATTTTGTGCAATACATGATTGATAGGAACACCCTTCAGGTGGAAAACCCTGTTGCACCAAACAACCAAAAAATGGAGGTCTTCAAAGACCCCTTGCCTACCCATGCGTAGTAGGCCAATCTAGCACCCCAGGTGAATGAGGTTCATCATGCCCATCCTAAGCAAGGGTATGTTGGCATGGTCAGCATTGTAATGATGAATAGGTGGTACCCAAGTCCAATTGCACCACCTACAACTTAGAATGATGTCCCCTCGATGTCGCAACCTTCTTCACCTCCTATGTCAAGCCTCCCACCTAGATTTGTTGTCACCATAAAGAGCAAGCTCACTCAGAGCTTAAGAACAATGTCTTCCCAACTCTCCATCTATGAGCTCATTCAACAATCAACACCTCATAGATATGCCTTGATGGAGATCTTTAAAACAATCAATATTCAGCCCTAGGATTCTGAATCCTTCAACAACTTCATGGGGCATGTGCGATAATGCATGAAACTAGTAATTACCTTTTGATAAGATCTTAAACCGGTTCTAAATGATATGGTAGATTCCCCTTTGCACATCGTCGCATGTGTGAATGGAACACCATACAAGAGAGTGTTGATAGACATTGGGTCCTCTAGCAATATCATCATGACAACAGCTCTCAAGAATTTGAAGCTCCTAGTATCCCACATTTTTGCATCTACCTACATCCTCTAAGCCTTCAATGATGCCATATTCTCAATGGTTGGTACGATCATCTTGCCTATTCAGGTAGGGGAAAAGATCATCCCGATGTTGTGCCACCTATTGGAGGGTGATATGGCGTACAACATCCTGTTAGGCATACCTAGATTAGGGACATGAAGTGTGTTCCTTCAATCGCTCACCAGTGCCTTAAGTACACTCATGAAGGGTAAGTTCATGTCATCCCTTTGGACCTGTTAGTCAAAAAGTTACTAACTATAGAAAAACAGCTGACTTTTTGCATATTTTCCAAGAAGACCAAAGTGGCCCATATGCTAAAGATCAAATAAAAAGCAAAACACCACAAGGAGGAAAAAGTGTCGCGATATCGTGACATGTTGCATTTTTGCGGTCCGAAGAAAAGAGAAAGAGCAAGGAGGAAAAAGTGTCACGACATGTTGCATTTTCGCGGTACAAAGCGAAGAGAAAGAGCAATGGGGAAAAAGTGTCGCGATATCACGACATGTTGTATTTTCGTGATCCAAAGCAAAGAGAAGGAGCAAGGAGGAAAAAGTGTCACGATATCACGACATGTTGCATTTTCACGATTCAAAGCGAAGAGAAAGAGCAATGGAGAAAAAGTGTCGCGATATCGTGACATGTTGCATTTTCACAGTCCAAAGCAAAGAGAAAGAGCAAGGAGGAAAAAGTGTCGCGATATCGCGACATGTATTTTCGTGGCTAAGAGCAACAAAAAGGAGCAAGAAGGTAAAAGTGTCATGATATCGCGACATGTATTTTCATGGCTAAGAGCAACAAAAGGGAGCAAGGGGGCAAAAGTGTCGCGATATCGCGACATGTTGTATTTTCGTGGCTAAGAGCAACAAAAGGGAGCAAGGGGGCAAAAGTGTCGCGATATCATGACATGTTGCATTTTCATGGCTAAGAGCAACAAAAGGGAGCAAGAAGGTAAAAGTGTCACGATATCACGACATGTTGTATTTTCGTGGCTAAGAGCAACAAAAAGGAGCAAGAAGGTAAAAGTGTCACGATATCGTGACATGTTGTATTTTCGTGGCTAAGAGCAACAAAAGGGAGCAAGGAGGCAAAAGTGTCGCGATATCGCGACATGTTGCATTTTCATGGCTAAGAGCAACAAAAAAGAGCAAGGAGGAAAAAGTGTCGCGATATCGCGACATGTATTTTCGCGGCTAAAGAGAAGAGAAAGAGCAAGAAGGAAAAAGTGTTGCGATATCGCGACATGTTGTATTTTCATGGCAAAAGAGAAGAGAAAGCACAAGGAGGCAAAAGTGTCGCGATATCATGACATGTTGCATTTTCATGGCTAAGAGCAACAAAGGAGAACAAAGAGGCAGAAGTGTCACGATATCATGACATGTTGCCTTATCGCGGGTAGAAGAGCAAAGCAAGAGACGGACGTCGCGATTTCGCGACATGTCTCATTTTCGCGGCGGGAGGCAACAAAAGAGCAAAGTAAGAGACAAATGTCATGATTTCGTGACATGTTTCATTTTCGCGGTGGGAGGCAGCAAAAGAGCAAAGTAAGATATGAATGTCACGATTTCATGACATGTCTCATTTTCACGATTGGAGGTGGCAAAAGAGCAAAGCAAGGAAAGAATATCATGATTTTGCGGCATGCCAGCTATAAAGGAATAGAGTATATTTTTGGCAACTGGGGACATGCACTGACGTCAGGTGCTGATTTCTGAAGAATGGTCTGTTGATTATAACCTGGAAGGTCTGCTGGATGATTGCAGAATAACGGGCTCATCTAAAAATATCCAAAAGTAAATCTATCCAATATGCAGGAAATTCGTTGTATATTATTAGAAACTATATATAATTACTTGTAATTGATTGAAGAAATTAAATGTACGTAGTAGAAGATACTCTTTTTATGGTATAAATAGGAGTGTGTCGACCATGAAAAAAGGTCGGCTCTTGGACATTTACAAGATTGATGTACATGTACTGGATTACAAGCAATAAAATATTTCTTCTTCTGGCTTTCGAAAATTCTGTGTGCAAGTGTATGTATCTGGTGTTTTAACTTTTATTCACTCTAAGTTTTATAATGTATCTGTTCTGAAATCTGGACTGTGCACGTATAAATCTTGTTTCTAGAGTTGAACATTAAAATATATTTACATGCTTTTAGATGAACATCTAAAAGTCACACTTAGGAATTCATGTTTTCTATAAAGAAGATATAAAGAAAACTCTGAAAGTAGTATTCTGCATCATCAATGTTTGTTGTTGTCTAATTTGTACCGTGAGAAAAGTTCTAGCTTAGGCTATGTTGAGTGGTATTTTCACCCGATTGTGAAAACACACTCTCCGATAGGATTTGGGTTCTAAATCCTCTGCTTGCAAAGAAACAATTTCTCCAAGGTTCCTGTTATGTGAGCATTTTGCATCTGTGTATTAATAATCTCAAATAAAGATATTTAATTAAAATGCTTGGAACACCTTAGTGGTTGCAAGTAACTGAAAACAAGGGGCACTATGGTTTATTTTACTGTGAAATTTAATGATTGTTCATTGAACCCTGATAAAGTAAATGTGATTTGATCCCTATATGACCATGCTGTAACTTCAAAATAAAATTTAATGAAATGCCATAAATGAATGGAATTATTTATGGATTTTGAAGTTTTTTAATTTTTTTTATTTTATTTTAAAGCTTGAAAAATTAAAATTGGAGCTTCTAAAAAATAAAATGCAACAAAAAGAAAAATAAAATGTAAAAGAAAAGAAATTAAAATTGCATTCAGTTTGATGCTATCCCGTCCTGGCAAAACCGAAGATGTGAGGTTTCCATGCATGCAACCTAACCTATTGAACCTGCAAAACACGCACAATCCAGATAAGTTAAGTGCTGGTCTCTGGGGTTTACTGTTATTTTTCAGATTTAGACATTCGCATGAAGCAACCAAGAGAACTTGCATTAAACTTCATCTATAAGCCTAGAAATCTAAAAAAGGGAATGATAAATATTAAAACATGCATGCAAAAAATAACTCCTTTCTTGCCAACAAGATGCAAATTTTTGAACACTCTACATTAATAATATGTCAAGTTACAATGGCAGCATCTCTGGTTTTCTCAAAACCAAAAAAAGGAAGGAAAACAGCCTCAAAGCAGGCCCAGAATGACCCTCTGGCCTCTAGCACTGCAACTCTGCTCCAGCAGGTTTCGACCCTGTATCTGTCCTGTGCTTCTGCTTTTATACTTTCTGGCCATGCTCTCTGTTTCGTCCTGTGACGCTTCGCTTCATCTTCCAGATCGCTTCGTTTCACCTTCTCGCCTTTTCGTTGCTTTGAACTCATGCTCGACACTGAGATGCTTGATATTCTCTATGAACTGTAACGCCCCTACAACCTTTACACATGTACGCCACGTGTTCTGCACTTTTTTGCACGTTCTGTAATGGCTCCATGAAAATCATGACAAAAAATAGCATGTAACTCTGTCCGCTTTCCTGGCCGCAAAAACGCGACATGTCGCGATATCGCGACATTTTCTTGCCAACAGCCTTTCTGCCATCACACCTAGCAAAAACACCACATGTCATGAAATCGTGACGCTTTTCTCGTTTCGTACCATTTGCCCGCAACCTGTTGCGATATCGTGACGTTTTTCCACTTCGGGCACCTTCGCTGCAACCTGTCGCGATATCGTGACGCTTTTTCACTTCGGGCACCTTTGCTGCATGCTGTCGTGATTTTGCGACATTTTCTCGCTTCGTGCTCTTTCGTTGCTTTCTGTCATGATTTCGTGACGTCTTTTCGTTCCGTACTGCTTTGCTGCTTTCTGTCATGATTTCGTGACCATTTTCGTGCTTCATGCCTTCCTGTCGATTCTGTCGCGATTTCGCGACCATTTTGCACTTCATGCACCTTTGCTGATTTTTGTCATGATATCGCTACCTTTTTGCTTCATCTTTCTCTCTCCTCTTTGGGCCACGAAAATCAAACACGTCACGATTTCGCGACGGTTTCGCCCACCTGCTACCGTTGACTGCGTTGACCGCGATTTTGCGACATGTCACGATTTCGCTACGCTTTCTGCTTTCGCCTGTGATTTTGCAACATGTCACGATTTCGCGACACTTTTCATTTTCTGGCAGCGACGGAGCAACTTGTCGCGATTTCGTGACACTTTTTCATTTTCGATCGCAATTTTGCGACATGTCGCGATTTCGCGACATGTCACGATTTCGCGACCCCTTTTCATCCTTGTGCAATTTTGCCCCTTTTTCTTGATTTTTAGCATCTGGGTCACTGAGATCTTCTTTGAAAGCATGCAAAAAATGTGGGTCCCCAATTTTGGGGTGTGTTGTGGATCAGCCACAACAAATGGCGACTCTGCTGTCAAATGCTCCTGAGCATTTGGTGAGAACCCAACCTGGAAACATATATAAACTCGAAAACATGCATTAGCACATAAGCAATATAAAAAAATGCCCAAAGATCAAAAATATATGAATCATCAGAATCATCAAGTATTAGCTCGGTGTGTGCAATGAATTTCATTCCCTATCGTTTGAAATTGATCAACATTCCATTGTCAATTTTATATGAATGCATATGTGAGATTGTGAATGATTTGTGTAACCTAATGAATATGCTAGGAGATTTTGCTTTTATAAAAGGCATAGTCTTTCTTCTAGTATCATGTACAAACATTCAAGATTGCCAAACCCTCTTAGGATCCACTATATTAATTGCTTTATTATATTCCCAAAGTTGGTTATGAGTCCCTACTATCTTGAACCCATGTGCAAGTGAATGTGAAATCAGAACTTTGGGGAATCAGACTCCCAACCAACCGAGATGAGAGTTTAACCCTATCCTTACTATTCTGATTTAGAATTCATTACCTCACTTTGAGCAAAATAATTTAACCAATTATGGAAGAAATGGTCATGCTAGTCTAACCCTTTGGACAATCAGTGGTCTTGTTTTTTTAGACAAGACATGTTGCCATGCATGGGCATACTTAACCCCACAATCCAAAACTTATCTTCATTTCTTTGGACCTTGGGGATGACTACCCATCCTTTGCAGAGGACAAGTAGTACGATCCTTCCAATCCAATATAAATATGAGATGGGAAGAATTTATTTTTTACTTTTTGGACCTTAGGGATGACTACCCATCCTTGCTAGGGACATGTAGTACGATCCTTCCAATCCAAACTTTAGATGTAAATGGAAAATATTAATTTTATTGCTTAGACCTTGGGGATGACTACCCATCCTTGCTAGGGACATGTAGTACGATCCTTCCAATCCAAGATTTATTATGAAATGAGACATAGGAGCTTTGGGGAATCAGATTCTCAACCTAAGCGAGATGAGAATTTATGCCCTATCCTTACTACTCCATGTAGGTCAAATCAAAGCTTTGGGGAATTGGATCCTCAACCTAAGTTCGATGAGGATTTAGCCCTATCCTTACTACTCTGATTTTAGGCTTTAAGCTCTATGGAAATGGTCAAAACCACTTGTTTTAAGGATCATGTTGCATAATAGGATAGACATGAAAAACTTCTTTCGCCCAACCTTTTCTTCCAAGTTAGGTTTTGATCATTTTGCTCAAGATCCTTTTTAATGTATGAGACGTGCTTGGTTCTAGATATCTCAAGACTCAGTTTCCAACCTTAGGATTTTTTCTTACATTTATGTTATAACACAACCCTAAGAGGATTTGACACACTTTAATGATTTGCATTTGAAATGCACTTGCAACTACGATGGCATGTATGTGCAAAGTGAGATGTAATATGAATGCATTGTCTTTTGAATTGCAGATGAGATATTGCTATATAAAACTGACTACTTCATGCATCACAAGTTTCAAACGATATTATTAAATTGTTTGTGTTACTTGTGGAGCTTCTACAAGACAATTCCAATGTTTCATATTCTCCCGATCTAGAACATAAGTTAGCATCTCAAGGCAACTTTTTCATCATTTTTTTTTATTTTTTTTTTTTTATAGACAAACAAAACATGTCAAATAAACACACAACTTTAAATTAAAATCCAAATAGCAATCCCAAAATGAAACTTGAAAACACAAACCCAAAACCAGAAACCAAAATCTATATACAAATGTACACTATAATACAAAATGATGCAAAGCTTGGATTATCACTTTCCTGGATCCCACACATGATTAGAACATTTCAACAAAAATATGACATGATATGCATGCCAAATGTTGTGGGAATCCAACACAAACAAGACTAGGCCAAACAATGCAACAAATTTCCACTTGCCATGCTCACCATACCAATTTGATTTAGTTCCAATAATACTCCCATAGGTGAGCATCAAATTACTAAAATGATTAGACAATAAATGATTTTCAATTTTATCTTGTCTATTCTTTAAAATGTAAACTTCATAATTCCCTCCTTGATTTAGAATTAGGCTATCTTTTTCAAATATGCAATTTTGTAAGTAGTAGCCTATTTCTACAAATTTCAAAGCCAAATCATTTTCCAAATTTGTAGGCCAATCAAATTTGTGTAACAATTTACAAGCATCTAGGATATTTACTAAATTAGGATCATTAAAAGTTTTTATCCTAGATTCAATTAATAATTGTTGATGAATTTTGTTTAACAATTCAAGTGCATCAACCTCTTTTCCATTCATTGAAACAATGTTATTAAAGGTGTGATTAAAAATTATACCTTGTTTTTCATTTACCTTTAATGACATTTCACCATAAACATTATTTAAATTCAAAATATGGTCATCCTTTTCAGTCCTCAAACATTCTTGGTCAAAGTGTATGTCAAGTAATCTGTTTTGATGATCACTTATTTGAGTTGCTTCCAATTGATCCATCTCTTTGTCATTTGGTTCTAATTCTTTGTTCACTATCCATGGTATCTCTTCATTTGAATCCTCCAAATCATCATGCAAACTTGTATCCGCACCTTCAATGAATTTATATCCAACATGATCAAATTTTGTCACCCTTTCAAATCCCGTGAATATGAGATCTTCGTATGATGTAGAAAATTCAACATCCTGCATAACAAGTGAAATATGAGTTTCATCTATAGGGATGTGAGAAAAGAATGCATCATCATATCTCCCCCAACCATTGTAAAAATCGTCATCCAAATCCATGAGATGAAACTCCATGGTATTTGTGACATGATCTTTTGATTCATTCATCCATTCATTTTCTTCTTTGTCCTTGGCAATAGGATCATTATAATCTTCCAAAATTTGATGAGATTTGAAACCCTCTTCCAAAACATCCTCAAATTGTACAAGAGTTGTAATATCTTCCTTTGGGTAGGCAATTATGTCGTCCTGTATATCAATTGGCACAAAAGTTTCATTAGTAATTTTGGAACGAGTGAAATCTTCCCACTTCTTCCAAGCATCATAATAATCATCTTTCAAAATCAAGTGGTGACGTTCAACTATCTCTTCAACATCTTTCAATTCATCAATGTGCTTCTCATCAAATTCCTCTTCACCTTCCCTAGATGGTTCAATTATTTCCAAAAGTGGGTTATTTCTTGAATTCAAATTTATAAGGCTATCATTGTCCAAATTAGTAACCCATGATTCATTATCATAATTTGGAGGGTGAAGAATTTCTTGATCCTTAATTTTACACATCTCATCAATAGTATCTTCCAAGAACAAGTGGTGAAATTCTATCATATCTTCAAATTTATTTATTGATTTTCTTTCCATTTCACTTTCAACCACTTCATTCAATTCTATGGTGGGTTCCATCCATTCACATATATCAAACATTGTTGAATTTAGAACCCCTTCATCTAGATAATCATGTATCTCTATGAATGAGCTCATTTCTGCATGATCCTCACTAGTGGATGTTGTCTTAGCAATTTGCACCTCCTCTTGGACTACATCTAAGGTGGTCATAAAATTTGGGTATTCAAATTCATCCCCTTGATCATTCACCTTAGGTATCATTGGAGTGGAGGGTGCTATGTTTGATGGTTGGTGTAGGTTGGCATCAAAAGAACAATCTCTCATGTGAACATGTTGTGCCTTTTCTTCTTCAAGACCTTGTCGTTCCAACTCTTCTAAGACCTCATGGATTTTCTCTAGAGACAAGCCACTCAGCTTTTCCTCAATGAGTGAAGCAAGTGTGGGGTGTATGGCTCCTAGGTATACTTCCATGGCTTCTTCTTCCAATGTGTTAAAATTTTCCCACATTTGGGAGTGCAACTCACGAAATCTTTCATTGAAATGACTCAAGGATTCATTAGACTCTTTGCATATGGAGGTAAACTGATTTTTCAATATTTCTAAGTCAGCCTGATTACCAAAATGATTAAGATAGGCTGCTTCTAGTTGTATCCAAGAAGTCCTAACCTCCATGGGTAGTTGGCTATACCAAAAGAATGGTCTATCATCCAAAATGTATGCAAATAACTTACAAGCCACCTCCTCATAGAAAATCTGGAATTTACATAATGCATCCTTGTAGACATGCAGTTTTTGCAAGTATCCTAGTGGCACCTCTTGATTAAAACACCGTAAAAAATCCAATAACATTGTAGGAATTTGATAGGGTACCACAGGTATAGATAAACCCTCATAATGATCCTCTATCATTGATACCATTCTCTCTCTTAGAGATATTATTTCAGCTCTCAGGGATACCATTTGCTCCTCAAGTGTTGCCATTAGTGAAACTGTAATTTCAGAACCAAATCTGTTGAATATTCAACCTGCAATTTATAAAAAATCAAGTTAGCATCAACCAAGAGATGTATTTATTAAAATCAAATGTCAAGTAATTGCATGAGACCAAAATTTTCAAAATTAAATCAAATCACATATTTCTGTATGAACAATAAGAAAAGTGTTAGAATAATATACAACATACCTGAAAAATAGAACAAGTAAATAAATTCAGGTCGTCCTTTTTACAATCTGCTGAATGTTAGAGGACTAATGCATACAAAAATTTAAATTTATATTACACTAAAAATAAACCCGTACGGCCCTCCTAGCACCAAACCGTTGAGTGGTGTTAGAGGCCGAAGATGCTTGAAATATTTAGCAATGTAAAGTTCTTAAACAATTATAAACCCGTAGCATCTAAAATCACGATAAAACAAACCCTTTCTAGGCCCTCCTTCTAGCGCCAATCTGTTGAGTGGTATTTTCACCCGATTGTGAAAACACACTCTCCGATAGGATTTGGGTTCTAAATCCTCTGCTTGCAAAGAAATTAAACAAGTTTCTCCAAGGTTCTCGTTATGTGAGCATTTTGCATCTGTGTATTAATAATCTCTTAATATGAAGATATTTAATTAAAATGCTTGGAACACCTTAGTGGTTGCAAGTAACTCGAAAACAAGGGGCACTGTGGTTTATTTTACTATGAAATTTAATGATTGTTCATTGAACCCTGATAAAGTAAATGTGATTTGATCCCTATATGACCATTCTGTAACTTCAAAATAAAATTTAATGAAATGCCATAAATGATGGAATTATTTATGGATTTTGAAGTTTTTTAATTTTTTTATTTTATTTTAAAGCTTGAAAAATTAAAATTGGAGCTTCTAAAAAATAAAATGCAACAAAAAGAAAATAAAATGTAAAAGAAAAGAAATTTAAAATTGCATTCAGTTTGATGCTATCCCGTCCTGGCAAAACCGAAGATGTGAGGTTTCCATGCATGCAACCTAACCTATTGAACCTGCAAACACGCACAATCCAGATAAGTTAAGTGCTGGTCTCTGGGGTTTACTATTATTTTTCAGATTTAGACATTCGCATGAAGCAACCAAGAGAACTTGCATTAAACTTCATCTATAAGCCTAGAAATCTGAAAAAGGGAATGATAAATATTAAAACATGCATGCAAAAAATAACTCCTTCTTTCTTGCCAACAAGATGCAAATTTTTGAACACTCTGCATTAATAATATGTCAAGTTACAATGGCAGCATCTCTGGTTTTCTCAAAACCAGAAAAAAGGAAGGAAAACAGCCTCAAAGCAGGCCAGAATGACCCTCTGGCCTCTAGCACTGCAACTCTGCTCCAGCGGTTTCGACCCCTGTATCTGTCCTGTGCTTCTGCTTTTATACTTTCTGGCCATGTTCTCTGTTTTGTCCTGTGACGCTTCGCTTCATCTTCCAGATCGCTTCGTTTCACCTTCTCGCCTTTTCGTTGCTTTGAATTCATGCTCGACACTGAGATGCTTGATATTCTCTGAACTGTAATGCCCCTGCAACCTTTACACATGTATGCCACGTGTTCCGCACTTTTTTGCACGTTCTATAACGGCTCCATGAAAATCGTGACAAAAAATAGCATGTAACTTTGTCCGCTTTCCTGGCCGCAAAAACGTGACATGTCGCGAAATCGCGACATGTCGCGAAATCGCGACGTTTTCCTGCCAACAGCCTTTCTGCCATCATGCCCAACGAAAACGTGACATGTCACGAAATCATGACATGTCATAAAATCACAACGCTTTTCTCGTTCCGTACCATTTGCCGACAACCTGTCACGAAATCGCGACGTTTTTCCCCTTTGGGCACCTTCGCTGCAACCTGTCGCGAAATCGCGACCTTTGCTGCATGCTGTCGTGATTTTGCTGCATGTTGTCACGATTTCGTGACGTTTTCTCGCTTCGTGCTCTTTCGCTGCTTTCTGTCATGATTTCGTGACATCTTTTCGTTCCGTACTGCTTTGCTGCTTTCTGTCGCGATTTCGTGACCATTTTCATGCTTCATGCCTTCCTGTCGATTCTATCGCGATTTCGCGACCATTTTGCACTTCATGCACCTTTGCTGATTTTTGTCACGATATCGCTACGCCTTTCTGCTTCGTCTTTCTCTCTCCTCTCTGGGCCGCGAAAATCAAACACGTCACGATTTCGTGACGGTTCCGCCCACCTGCTGTCGTTGACTGCGTTGACCGTGATTTTGTGACATGTCGCGATTTCGCTACGCTTTCTGCTTCCACCCGCGATTTTGCGACATGTCATGATTTCACGACACTTTTCATTTTCTGGCAGCAACGGAGCAACTTGTCGCGATTTCGTGACACTTTTTCATTTTCGGTCGTGATTTCGCGACCCCTTTTCATCCTTGTGCAATTTTGCCTTTTTCTTGATTTTTAGCATCTGGGTCACTGAGATCTTCTTTGAAAGCATGCAAAAAATGTGGGTCCCCAATTTTGGGGTGTGTTGTGGATCAGCCACAACAGGTTATATTTCCCTTATCTCTTGTTCTCCTTTTCTCTAAAAAATTCAAAGGAACCAGCCTTCTCTAGAGACTAGACAGATGATATCAAGCAAGATCTGTCTATTCAATGTTGGCAAAGTCTAAGGCACAACACTATTAACCGAAGGCAAATTTTGTTCCAATAGTTTTTGGCACACTCGGTGGGACCAGCACTCCCACAGTATTATATAAGTTTTGGTGTTTTACCTTAAGAGCCTTTTTGTTTAAAAATCTCAAGAAAAACCACCTGGCGACTCCATTGCAATTTAGACCATAAAAGAAAGACCTTGTCTAAAAACCTTCTGGTTATATAGCCATATGATAACCAGATCCCGAGCTAGAAACTCTGAAGAACCTATTGAGTTCTTTGAACTACATATCGAAAGCCTAAAAGCACACCATGTGCTAACTGCACGATCAAATCCTCTCAACACCATTAGCACCTCTTTAACACCCATTGTAGGAGCATCTGCAAGCAATCCCATAGCGGTTGTAACTCCTTTAGCAATCATGGTAGCCGCCCCTGCCCCAACGCATCTTGTGTGGAATAAAACTGGCCCTTTGAACTTGGTAACACACCACCAAATTCCACAAACTACACTAAAAGCATTATCGACCTTTGATAGAATAGGAAAAATAGCAGATGAGCACTGTTTAGATGTATCATCGCTAGCATCTGTTTACAACATCACTCAGGAAGATGTAATGGTCAGATTGTTGATTATATCTTTGAAAGAAAATATTATCTATTGGTATAGAGCGCTTCCTGCTGGATCCATTACTTCTTGGATAGTACTAGTCGGCCGTCTAGTCGATGAATTTAATATACATGCGGATCCTTTCACATTGCTGAATCAATTCACTATGATTGAGAGGCATCCACAAGAAGAAATCCAAGATTTCAACATTAGTTTTACCAGAACTCATGGTAGAGTACCACAGGGCCTAAAACCCATGGAAGAACAAGTTGTATGCTATTACTTAAGGGCTTTTGATTCAGATCTTAGTATGATAATAAGGCAATATCGTGTAACCAATTTTCCTGGGATCTATCTAGAGGCAGCAAAGGGCAAAGTTGATCTCATTGCTACAAAAATATGTCCATCAAAAAGTTTATTTCCAATTGTACTAGAGCTTTCCCAAGCATCAATTTCTAAACTGCTACTCTCCCATCAACACAGGCCCTCCTAGCTATAGTTGCACCTCCTACATTCCTTGCATTACCAACCACACCCCTTGCATCAGCTCCCCCCAATGATCAATACACGACCATAATTGATACAATGAAGACATTGTCAAATGAAATGGCATCCATGAAAAGGAGAGAGGCAAAACGGAATATCCAAGCAAGAAGATTTCCACAAATACAGAAGGAAGGTGCTTCGACAAGTGGAAGGGTACAAGATAAAAAATGTGGTGTATGCAAATGAGATAGGAGATAATGGAGAACCCACTAATTCTGATTATTGGTGTACCACTTGCAATGATCCTCATGGAGAAGATTCATGCATGATTCATCAACATCATGTGCAAGCGGATATTAATGAAAGATCCAAAAAACTAGCAAGGGACAAGTGAACATAATCAGAGAGGTGCACCACAATTTGGCAATGCCATCAGTGGAGCAAGTATCGATCCTAACAAGATCGGGAAAAAATTCATTACAAGTTGACCCTAAGGAACTCCAACCACTAGGTTTTCCTCCTACCCCTAGGGAAACTCTGTAGAAGAACCAGTCCAGTGAGGAAAGACGTTCTGACACTCCTCAAAATTTTGCGATTACACCAAGAAAATAATTTCCCCCTAGAAAAGGGAGCGAGGCTCAACAGCAAGCGAAGGAAAGGCTCAGATTTCCTTCATTGACAAAAATGCATAGAATAGAAGCCACATAGGTCTATAGAGACAGATACGATGCATCTACTAGTGGAAGGGAAAAGAGTGTTGAGGTATCCCTCGCTGCAACCCTTTCATTCAACATTGCAGAAGAAATTAAGAGGACTCCTTCCAAGATAAGCATGTATGATGCACTACAAATTCTTGGTCAGATTGACCTCCTCCAAGAGTCCCTAAATTTAAAAAATGATGCCTCCTTCTAAAATGTTGTACAAGCAAATGTGGTGCCAACCTCTGGGAAAAATAGACCGCCCCCATTCTATCTATCTTTGCAAATGGAGGGGTGGATAGTTCACAATTGTATGATTGATTTAGGGGCCATAACTACGGTGATGCCGAAAGCCATATGTGACATAATGGGGATGGAATATACTCGAAGTCATCCTGGTGTGTTGCAATTAGATGGTACTCCAGTAAAAACAGTCAAGGTGATCAAAGATATCCCTATTCAACTCCACAGAATGACAGAAGTAGTTGTCATACAAGAAGTAGTCGTTGTAGATTTAGAACCATATTTCGGTATGTGTTTATCCAGAGAATTCACGGCCAAAATGGGTGGTTATCTGTCTCTAGATTATTCTCATTTGGAGGTACCTTTCAAAGGTAAAAGAGTCAAGATCTACAATGAAAAACCATCTACTTTCCACATAGAAAGACTGGAGGAAACAACTACCATCAACATGATGTCTGAAGAATTGGAAAACATCGATTTAATGGAAGAAACCCTGGAGGAACTCCAATATGAGGATCAGTTTTCAATAAAATACTTCAATGTTATGATAGAGACAAAAATGGGAAGCTATTCCATTGATAAACCAATAAAGCTCCCTATTGCTATCCCTAAAACAGATGATTCGGCCAACTAGTTATGGAAATTGTACTTTGATGGGTCAAGGTGTAAAAATGGAGGAGCTGGAATCATTCTGATTTCTCCTATTGGAAAAGAAAAAGTCTTTTCATATAGGTTGACATGGAGTTGCACCAATAACGCAGCTAAATATTAAGCCTTGTGTTTGGGACTCAGGAAAGCTAAAAAACTGGGTGCAAAACAGATTTTGATCTATGGAGATTTAGAGCTGATCGTTAAACAGGTTACTGGAAAATGCATTTGTAAGCAACATTACCTAAGGGCTTACAAAAACAAAGTGTTGGATCTATTGGAAAATTTTGAAGCACTAAACATGAAATCCATTTCTAGAGAAAATAACACACATGTAGACCTGTTAGCATCAGTAGGATCAAATTTTTGCCCAGTCAGCAATGTTATTCAGAAGTCTAAAAAAGTTAGACTTATATACAGGTCTTCTGTTCCTGACAAGGACATTTTCTGGCAGGTATTTGAGAATGATGAACAGATCCTAGATTTTCTGATTCATGAGATGAATTGCTCTATAGATAGAGCGTTACAAGAAGAGGACGAAGAGAGCCTTATTCAATTGAAAAACAATCATATCCCTAGGAGACTGATCACCCTGGAGAGTCTTTTCGACAATAGCAACAGAGCTGTAGGTCGAAAGATTAAGGTATATGAACGTCGGTATAAGGAAATAGAACTAGAATCGGGAAAAATGATCAAATTAGGGACCGATTGTACAGTGGTAGAACTAGAACAAATACAATAGTTACATAGAGAATATCCAGATATAATAGCCTAGACTTATAGTGATCTGAAAGTGTACAGGAAAGAGGTCATTCAGCATACCATCGAACTAGAGGAATGAGCTAAACCTTTTAGGCAGAGACAGAGGCCTGTGAATCCTAAAATTGAAGCCTTAATGAAACATGAGTTGTTAAAACTCCTGCAGGCTAAGATAATATACCCAATCAAGCACTCTACCTGGGTGGCAAATTTAGTTCCAGTTCGCAAGAAAAATGGAGAAATACGACTATGCATCGATTTCAAAAATTTGAGCAGAGCATTTTTAAAGGATCAATATCCTTTATCCTAGATTGACCTAATCCTTCATACTGTGGTAGGAGCAGAAAGGTTTTCTATGTTAGACGGTTTCTCTGGTTACAATCAAGTTTGGGTGAGAAATGAAGATCAATATGGATGGGTTCTACACATCACGGTGAATGCTTTTCACCTGAAATTGTATTTCTAGTAAAAGCTAAAGATCACCATTATATGTATAGTATATTATAAGTTTGGAGTTTTGTAAATATTTCCATTTTTACGGCCTAATAAGAATCAAGTGTGCAAAACTTATCAAGAGATAATTGTAGCCATGGACATAATTAGAAGATCTAAACATCAGGGGCAGCAGCCAGCAGCCAGAGCTGGGACCAGCTCCCAGAATTGGATTTTTTGTGTTCTTTAGACAAAGGTTAAGTCCTTGAGTGGTAAAAGAAAGGTTCTGATAAGGTAAAGATCACCTATATTCCAAAGTGCATTCTTTTTATTTTATCCTTGTTTTTCCACTCGAAATTTTACTTTTCGCAACTATGTTGGTGACTCCGTTTCCCAATGGATGAAGGTCTGGTCTCTATTTTTGCGAGCAAAAATTCCCCCGAAAGGTTCCAAGAATGTTAGTCAAAAAGTAAATAACTATAGAAAAATAGTTGATGCACCTTTTTGCATATTTTCCAAGAAGACCAAAGTGGCCCATATGCTAAATGTCAAAGAAAAAGTAAAACACCGCAAGGAGGAAAAAGTGTCGCGATATCGCGACATGTTGCATTTTTGCCGTCCGAAGCAAAGATAAAGAGCAAGGAGGAAAAAGTGTCATGATATCGCAACATGTTGCATTTTTGTGGTTCAAAGCAAAGAGAAAGATCAATGGGGAAAAAGTGTCGCGATATTGCGACATGTTGCATTTTCGCGGTCCAAAGCATAGAGAAGGAGCAAGGAGGAAAAAGTGTCGCGATATCATGACATGTTGCATTTTCACGGTTCAAAGCGAAGAGAAAGAGCAATGGGGAAAAAGTGTCGTGATATCGTGACATGTTGCATTTTCACGGTCCAAAGCAAAGAGAAAGAGCAAGGAGGAAAAAGTGTCGCGATATCGCGACATGTTGTATTTTCGCGGCTAAGAGCAACAAAAAGGAGCAAGAAGGTAAAAGTGTCGCGATATCGTGACATGTATTTTTGTGGCTAAGAGCAAAAAAAGGGAGCAAGGGGGCAAAAGTGTCACGATATCATGACATGTTGCATTTTCGCGGCTAAGAGCAACAAAAAGGAGCAAGAAGGTAAAAGTGTCACGATATCGCGACATGTATTTTCACGGCTAAGAGCAACAAAAAGGAGCAAGAAGGTAAAAGTGTCACGATATCGTGACATGTTGTATTTTCGCGGCTAAGAGCAACAAAAGGGAGCAAGGGGGCAAAAGTGTCGCGATATCGTGACATGTTGCATTTTTGCGGCTAAGAGCAACAAAAAGGAGCAAGGAGGAAAAAGTGTCACGATATCGCGACATGTATTTTCGCGGCTAAAGAGAAGAGAAAGAGCAAGAAGGAAAAAGTGTCACGATATCGTGACATGTTGTATTTTCACGGCAAAAGAGAAGAGAAAGAACAAGGAGGTAAAAGTGTCGCGATATCGTGACATGTTGCATTTTCACGACTAAGAGCAACAAAGGAGAACAAAGAGGCAAAAGTGTCGCGATATCACGACATGTTGCATTTTCATGGGCAGAAGAGCAAAGCAAGATATGGACATCGCGATTTCATGACATGTCTCATTTTCACGATGGGAGGCAGCAAAAGAGTAAAGTAAGAGACGAATGTCACGATTTCATGACATGTCTCATTTTTGCGGTGGGAGGCAGCAAAAGAGCAAAGTAAGAGACGAATGTCACGATTTCACAATATGTCTCATTTTCACGGCTGGAGGTGGCAAAAGAGCAAAGCAAGGAAAGAATGTCGCAATTTTGTGACATGCCAGTTGTAAAGGAATAGAGTATATTTTTGGCAACTGGGGACATGCACTGACATCAGGTGTTGATTTCTAAAGAATGGTCTGTTGATTATAACCTAGCAGGTCCACTGGATGATTGCATAATAATAGGCTCATCTAAAAATAGCCAGAACGAAATCTATCCAATATGCGGGAAATCTGTTGTATATTATTAGAAACTACAGACAATTACTTGTAATTGATTGAAGAAATTAAATGTACGTAGTAGAAGATACTCTTTTTAGGGTATAAATAGGAGTGAGTCAACCATGAAAAAATGTCGGCTCTTGGACGTTTACAAGATTGATGTACATGTACTGGATTACAAGCAATAAAAGATTTCTTCTTCTGGCTTCTGAAACTTCTATGTGCAAATGTATGTATCTGGTGTTTTAACTTTTATTCACTCTAAGTTTTATAATGTATATATTCTGAAATATATACTGTGCACGTATAAATCTAGTTTCTAGAGTTGAACATTAAAATATATTTACATGCTTTTAGACGAACATCTAAAAGTCACACTTAGGAATTCATGTTTTCTATAAAGAAGATATAAAGAAAACTTTGAAAGTAGTATCTTCATCATCAATGTTTGTTGTTGTCTAATCTGTATCGTGAGAAACGTTCTAGCTTAGGCTATATTTACCTTATCTCTTGTTCCCCTTTTTTCTAAAAAACTCAAAGGAACCAGCCTTCTCTAGAGACTAGACAGATGATCTCAAGCAAGATCTGTCTATTCAATGTTGGCAAAGTCTAAGGTGCAACACTATTAACCAAAGGCAAATTTTGTTCCAACAGGACCTAGAACCTTTCAAGTATTGCAATATGGTGCAGTAGCTTCCCGAGTCGACCATGCCATCAATCCATCTAGATTTTCAACCGAATAAATCCAGCCAAGGTTTGACTCCACCACTGTTGCAGACCATATGATCCACATCGTCGACACCCCCACATATGTCTAGTACACCTATGTATCATTTTCCTAGGAACCCGGGGAAGCATCCAACTGAGGAGGCCCAACCGACCATATCCACCATATCCATGGAAGAGGTTCCTAGCCCGGTAGATGAGGAACTTGTTGGTAAAAATGACAACACCCAAGGAAATAAAGGTACTTTCCTTATTTTTGAGCAAGCAAAGGAGAAAAAGTCATGATAGCATGACGTTTTACCAAGGAGGACCAAGCGAAGTAGAAAAAGTCGTGATAGCACGATGTTTTGCCAAGGAGGACCAAGCGAAGGAAAAAAATTGTGATAGCGCGACTTTTCGCCATGGAGGACTAAGCGAAGGAGAAAAAGTCATGATAGCACGATGTTTTGCCAAGGAGGACCAAGCGAAGGAGAAAAAGTCATGATAGTGCGATGTTTTGCCAAGGAGGACCAAGCGAAGGAGAAAAAGTCACGATAGCACGAATTTTTGCCAAGGAGGACTAAGCGAAGGAGAAAAAGTCACGATAGTGCGATGTTTTGCCAAGGAGGACCAAGCGAAGGAGAAAAAGTCACGATAGTGCCACGTTTTGCCAAGAAGGACCAAGCGAAGGAGAAAAAGTCATGATAGCGTGACGTTTTGAAGAGGAGGAACCATCATATATAAAAACAAGTGGAGGAGATCTCTGTAACAAGAATATCTTAACCTTTTCGGTTAAAAGTTCCATCACTCAAAAGATATTTGTGTAATAATAGAGATCTCAATCTCTAACCACTCTATTGTTAGGATAAGCCTTCAAGCATTCTATTGTAACAACTTTCATTAGTCTGTTATGTAAAACTCTATATAAATAATGAGTGACCAAAGCAAAAGGTCAGCTCTTAGGTGTTTACAAGGCTATGTATTCATATTTCTTAAAAATTAATAGAGATAATCTGCCCTGGTTCTGAGTTCATTTGGTGTGCAAGTATATATGTGATCGTTTATTGCTGAAGTTGAATCTATATTGAATATACCATACATTAATTCTTAAACTAAATTTTTGTGTTAAACTGCTTAGGAGTTAAATATTCATCGAGTGATCTTAGTTTATGGTGCGTTGAGTTTTATTATGCTTTTTGTAAAAGGTTGAATAAGCACTACGTTTTTACTTAATCTGTAACAATTTTAATCTCATGGTATTTGCTATGTTTCCCTTCTTTAAGCATTCCTTTCTCTCTACCCTTTTCCTATAAAAAACAAGGAACCAACCTTCTCTAGAGATGGAATCAAGCAAACTTCAATTTTAGCCTGGTTGTTCAATGTTGACGAAGTCTTGGACGTAAATTATAACCTAAGGAAGATTTTGTTCCAACATTGTTTGGCACACCCGATGGGACAAAAATCCCAAGCATTATATACAGTCAAAGTCCTGGTGAAGCCTTTGTCCTGTTAACCTTTTTATTATCACCTAGCGACTCCGCACAGGAAAGAAACCCTAAATAAATCCTTACCTAGTATCTGGTTATGAACCATTCTTATTATAACTAGATCTAAAGCAAAAAAATTAGAAACTCCCATAGACTTCTTCGAACTACACCTTGGTAGACTTCGTGCTAACCTAGTTTTGGTTGCCAGAATAGTTCTTACTCATAATAGCAATCCCAGGTAAGCAAATACTTCTCATATAGAATTCTCTGGCACTGCTGCTATCAGAACCCCAACTCTAGTTACTAATCTAACTATGATGGCTGGAAATCTACCTGAACTACCCTATCCTTTATGGAACCATATAGGCCCTTTGAATCTTGGAATCCAACACCCAAAACCAGCAACGACCCTGAAAGCACTACCCCAGTATGATGGTACTAGAAAAACAACATATGAACATTGCCTAGATGTGGTTGCATTGGTGCCAATATATGACATTTCAAAAGAAGACGTGATGATCAGGCTACTAAATATTTCCTTAAAAGGGAAAATTCTCTACTCGTATAGAGCCCTGGAATACCAATCTATATCTACTTGGGCTCAACTCATCGAAAAATTAGTGGAAGAATTTAATGAGCATACCGATACTTTTTTATTACTAAATTAGTTTAACACCATTTAGAAGCACCCTCAGGAAGAGATCATGGATTTTAATATCAGGTTCAATCGAACCTAGAAGAGAGTTCCTGACGGCCTAAGACCATCACAAGAAGGGGCTATATACTACTATTTAAGAGATTTTAATTAAGAAAAAAAGTATGGCTATCAGATAGTCCCGAGTAACAACTTTTCCTAAAATCTATCTAGAAGCACAGAAGGTGAAAAAGGACTTGATCGCCATAGGGAGATTCCCTTCCAAGATAATTCCACCTATCTTCCAAAATTTCCCTCAAATTTCAAGTGCTACTCCTCCAGTTTCCCCTGCAAATCTTAATACCGCCCTTCCCAAGTGGAATGGATAGTCGAGCATCCCGCTCCTACCAGCACCCCCTCCCCTTGCAATGCTCCCTCCTATTACGACACTTTCCTCAGCAGCAAACACGTCTACTCAAGACACCGAGATGGAAATCTTGTTATATTTGCAAGCCTCATACAAGACTTTATCAAATAAATTCATATCTATTGAGCGGAGAGAAGTGGAAAGAAAATATCAACCTAGATGTTATCCACAAGTAAAAAGAGATCAAGCATCCACTAGTGGAAGAAATTATGAAAAACCAACACATTGTATGCCAATGAAGATGTAGGACCTAGTGTTGATTCAACTGAAACATCCTTCTGGTGTTCCACGTGCAATGCTCCCCATGGTGAGACTGCTTGCATGATTCATCAGCACCATATCTAGAAAGTAGCTACAAAAAAATTAGAAAGGTCCCTTAAGGGTTAGGTAAACATGATCAGGAAAGACTATCAAAATTTTATGATGCCATCTCTAGAACAAGTCTCGGTTCTAATTAGATTAGGAAAGAAACTATTCTAGTTTGATCCTAAAGACCTTAACCCTTTGAAGATACCTATGCCTACAAGGAGTCCTTCTGAAAAGAGACCTCCAAAAAATCCAGACCCAAAAGGAGCAGATATTCGAAAGGAAACACCTCCAACTAAGGAAATAGAGACTCAAGAGCAATCTAGGGAAAATTTGAGGTATCCCTCATTGACTAAATGCCAAAGAGTTGATGCTACTCAGGGTTACAAGAACAGGTTTGATATGGTAGTAAAGAATAAGAGTTTTTATTCTCTCCCATTCAATATTGTTGAAGAAATGAAGAAGACTCCTTCCAAGGCCACTATGTATGAAGCCCTATGAATCCCAGGGCAGATAGACCTACTGTAGGAATCATTGAAATCTATGAAAAATAAAGATAAAGATCCAATTAAATTAAGCTCTGCCCAAGAAATTATTTCTTCCACCTTAGGAAAAAATAGACCTCCCCCTGTTATTTATCTCTCCAGATGGAAGGATGGGTAGTCCATAATTGTATGATTGACTTTGGGGTCGCAACTACTATTATGCCCAAAGCGGTGTGCGATATCATGGGGATGGAATATACAAGGAGTGCTCTAGGAGTTTTGCAACTCGATGGAACTCCTGTAAAAATAGTAAGTGTAATTAAAGATATCTCTATCGTCCTTAATAGGCTTCCTCAGCTTACAGTTATACAAGAGGTGGTAGTGGTTGATTTAGAACCTTATTTTGGCATGTGCCTGTCTATATCTATATCTAGACTTTTTGTACCTCGAAATTCCATTCAAAGGAAAAAAGGTGAAAATATTCAATGAGAAACCCTCTACCTATCATGTCGAGAGGCTTGGAGAAGAGGAGAAAAACTCTACTACTGTGAACATGATGACAGAAGAATTGACCGAATTGAGTCTAATGGAAGAAGCTCTTAACGAGTTACAATAAGAAGACCAATTTTCTCTCCTAGATTTCAATGCCATGATCGAGATAGATCTGGGTAGCTATACAATTCAAAATTTTGAGAAAATTAAATCACCTTCTTCCCCACCACCTGAAATATGCACTAACCAGTTGTGGAAACTTTTCTTTGATGGAGCCAAATGCAAAAATGGAGCAGGATCAGGTATTGTCCTAATCATTCCTACAGGTGAAGAAAAATTTTTCTCTTACAGGTTGACCTGGAGCTGCAGTAATAATGCAATAGAATACGAAGCACTCTATTTGGGCCTTAAGAAGACTAATAATATGGGCATTAAACAATTGTATGTTTTTGGTGATTTTGAACTAATAGTAAATCAAGTGACAGGAAAATGTATAAGCAAACAACATTATCTGAAGGCTTATACAAATAAATTTTGGGATTTATGAGAGTCTTTTGAAGCTCTGAACATGAAAGAGATCCCTAGGGAGAAGAATACACATGCTAATTTATTGGATTCTATTGGAGAAAACTTCTATGCTATAAGCAACGTCATTCTGAAATCAAAGATCGTCAGACTAATATACATATCTTATGTACTTGATAGAGATACTTTCTGGTAGGTTTTCAAAAATGATCAGCATATAGTAGATTTTTTGGTCCATGAAATGAACTGCTCCAACAATAGGGAAAATGAAGACAAAGAAGATGCAGCTGTCATCTAGTTAAAATGATGAGAAGCTAGGGGCGCTGTATACATCTATTATGTATATTGTAGGTAACAAATTTATGCCTAAAAGTATGGGTTTGAGGTTCCCTTGGAACCGTGTGGGCTTATGTTGTATTTGATAGTTGAGCCAAAGGTTTATGCATGGGCACCCACTCTTCTCTATCAATTATATGTTGAGTTGTACAAGGTGAAGAGGTAGAAGTGAAAGGGGTTCAGTTGTAGTTTGGTGCTTCAGTTGTGGGCATGGGACCACATCCATATAGCTTGACCAAAGAGTCTTCCATGTGAGTGGGATCACTCATTACCTTGTGCTCTTCACTGGCATAATAGTGAGGAGGCTTCACCGAGTTGCCCTGGACGTACAACATAAGAGTATCAGGTTATATTTGGTACGATGACTAGCAATGATATATGTTGGTAACCTTGGCGAGGTCTTTCTTGGGGTGATGGTGCAGTGCAGCTTTGATGGGTGAGGAGAGGTAGGTGGATGTTAGGGAGTCATGGATGAGAGATGAAATTATTTTAGTTCACATGGGTGATGAGGTAGTTTGGGTTGGTTCAAGGAGTTCCAGATGCTCCAATTGTGTACAAGCAACGAGGCAATAAGCTGATTCTACGAGTCACTCTTGAATTTTGGACCATAGATGAAGTCATAGATGATGAGGCAGCTGATATCCTAGATACATATGATGTTGGAACTACTATATAGTATGATGCATGGTTTGCAATGTATCCTATATGGATGTTGAGCTAGAATTTAAATGATGTGGCTAGTGGTGATGACCATGATTCCAGTGAGAAGATTCTTCGATAGTAGAAGTGTCATTGGGGTAGTGGGGGTAGGGGATGATCTGAGGTGGATGCTCAAGCGAGAGATGTTAGGTCTAGGGCTGGAGAAGGTGGAGATGGTGGAGATGGTGGTAGTGTTAGCAATAGTGGTGGTAATGGAGGGCATGATCCTCCTCCACACCATAGTGAGGAGTGGGGTATTCTCCAGGTAGAGAGGTACAACTTGGGAAAGACTACAAAGTCTCATGATGCAGAGATTACGAGGCTATAGGATAATATTACTCAATTGCAATAAGAGAATGATGGACCATAGAGGTATATTTAGGGGTTGCAGAGTGGATATTGTGAATGTGATGACACTTCTACTACTGTGACTCTCTATGTTGAGATATCTTAGCGAGCAACTCATCAAACTATAGATTTGGCTACTGCCTAGAGGGAGACTACTTATATTGCTATGCTCAAGAACACTTTAGATTGGAATAATATTTTGCTATTTGTACCTCCTAGTTCATCAATGGTAGGCTCCAACAAGAGGAGCGATTCTAGGCCTAGTGGCTTGCGGTCTCGGGCTACTAGCTTCCATGCTCCATATGATTCATAGGCATCAACTCAGGGGTCTCATAGGAGTCACGGTGTTACTAGCTAGTAGCACTTTATTACCTCTTTTTTTAGTTCTATATTTTTGCTTTATAAGCCTCAGTGCTCTGATGTATATAGGCTTAGGGTATTTTGTACTATGTGATTCATATATATATGTATATGTATATATATATACATGGATTTATTGTGATTATTTTGTGTGTTGTGCTTTTTATTTTATTATATGTATGGATGCATATGTGATGACATGGTGATTGTTACGATGGATGATGAATACTTATGCTTTAATTATCATGTGGTATGTTATAGACTTTTGCTTTATGAACTATATTCTTGTGACTTAATCAGGGGAATTAACATATGGTATTTGTATAATGAGATATAATAATGTGACTAATTGTAGATGATTTGTGGTATTTTTGAAATGCTTAAACATATTAGTGATCTCTAAAAAACTTGTCAATAATCTCGTAAATCTTCATGATGATAAGGTTTTCCTAGTGTTTTCAAATTCCTCAAGGACCAACTATGTGTGTGAATGAATGTTCATTTATCATTATGAGTTAGGTCAAACTAATTAATTGCAACTAATGCCAATAAGCTAGCTCATCCATGAGCATCCATACATTTGTAAAAAAGAAGGTTGCTAATGTGATAAACGTGGTGCCACGTGTAAGGATACCCCATTGCTAGGCAGGTTTCATTCAACCCATTGTTGTAATGAGGATCAACCCATGGTTTTAAAAATACTAGGAGTTATAGGGATTCAAGCTCCTTTCCCTTCTTTTATTGCATCATATTTTAGAGATTTTATTTATGAGTTTGCTCATTTTTGTAATGGAGCAAATTGGACTTTTATTGCTTTTTGGATACTTGCTCATTTTGAGGGAGAGCAAGGGATTTTTTTTGTAATATATATATATATATATATATATTAGGATACTTGATCGCTTTAATGAAGAGCAAGGGATTTTTTTTAAGCTTTTTCTTGGGGATGAAGGTGGAGCTTGTCCTTTTGCCAACTCTATAGAACTCTAGACCATGCACATGATTGGATGAGAAAGGGAAACCATTTGCTTTATGGAAATAGCAACTTTTGGCTTTGTTTGAACTGAGGTTGCTCAAAACACTAGGATTGGCTCTGTGATTGAAAATATTTATGATTTTATTGTGGTATGTGAGGATTTGCGATACTTTCATTGAAAGCTTTTGAAAATTAAAAATATGGACATAAAATAATTAGTGGCTGCATAATCATCATTGCTAATGATTATACGATATCTATCCTACTTTATGTAAACCCTTTCAATTATCAAAAGAGTACAAGGGAGGTTGCAATTTATTGCTATATGAATTGATGGATTGTTTGATGTAAGGGACCCCTGATTAAGGTAATAAGACATAGTAGACTAGAGATCATCCAAATTAACCAAATGGTCTCTAATATGATGAATGGTATGAACAAATACCTAAAATGTATCTATGACATGTAGGTAGTATGCATGGATGAGTGCATGTAATGTAATGAAATGCAAATATTTTTTTAAACCATGTATATGTACATATGTATAATCTGCATTATACATAATGTAGACACTAAAATATGGTCAATCTGATTATGCTACCATAAGTAACGATGAAAATGACATACCAAGGCCCCTAGGGAAGCCCTCAGTAGGTATAAAATGGTCCTAACCACTCAGTGCAAGGTTTTGGAAGGTTTCAGGCCACTTTTGGGACATTTTGAACACCCTATTTCTATTCATCCCACCCTGGGATGAATACAAAATCTATTCATCCCACCCTAGAGCGAATAGCAATAGTCATCCCAGGGTGGAGCGAATAGCAGGTTTGATCGACAAAAAGTCAAAATGTGGCCAATGACGCCCAATAATGGTTAGATTCCTGGATATTATTGTCCATAAGTCAGGGCACACAGTAGATCATGGAGATTCTCTTCCCCCTCCAATGCATGCCACCCCAGTGTCCAAGTGGCACCTCTTGCCTTGCATGACCTCGCACACCCTTTGACCCATGAAGCCTCCTTGGGATATAAAGTGGATGTAATTTCCACACAAAAGAGAGAGGATTTTGAGGACAAAGCAACAAAGTGCTGCCAAGATTTCCTTTCACCTTTTGTGCCCATTTTTATCTCAGAATCTCTACCTAGGGAAGGAGGTTCATGAGGGAACTAGTAGGCGTAATTTATCACATAGCTGAACCATATGATTGAATTCCCTCACCCAATTTTATCAAAATACCCCCCATATTGTTTTGCATCAATACCTAGTTTAATTGGTGGAAAATTTTAGGCAAAAATGGTGGGGGTCCCACCCCGGGTGCCCCCTAATTTGTGACAGTCGTATTTGTCCCACCCTATGAAAAATAGAAATATGTTCATGATTTTGTTAATGTTTTTAATTGTTTATTTTTTACATTATCATATTATTCTGCAGTTCAAATTTTATGTCATTCTGAGCTATATTGGCCGAGATATTGCGATTTTAGTGTTTTGTAGGGTCTCATGCAGGTCTCCAGTGGTCATCTAAGGAAACACCTAAAATGTTACTGATTTTGAAAATATAATAAAATGGGTTCCTTTAAAATATAATTTTATATATTCTATCCCATTTTTTATGTGTTTTGGATATGTGTATTGCCAAAAATTATTTTCTTTGTGTTTTACAGATTGTGCACGGTCATTGCAATAACGAGGCACCATCAGACTCAATATTAGCACAATTTCTAGTGATATATTCCCAAAATATTTTGTTTTATAGCTCTCTAAAACTTCAAGTCATTTGGAGTTGATTTGATTCTTATTCTCACTATTAGCTATTTGACCCCTATAGGGATTGCATGTTTCTCATCACACACACTTGCTATTTGAAATTTTATGTTTCATTTTGTGTAGATGTATGTTATATAGTGCATTTGGGATTAGCATAGGACCTCAAATAATCAATGATACAAGTGGCAGTAGCGTAGGCCTGCCCACTTCAATTGTGGGTACGAGGAAATACACTGGATGTGCACCCGAGTTACTTGAAGGATTTTGATCCTTGGGCATCCGATTTGTAAAAAAATTTATCATCTATTTGAGCCATCAATGGGGAAATTTTGTAACCTATATTTCATCTACCCAATTAATAATAAGTTGGTTTATTTTTCATCATTTCTTGTTATTTGCTATCTTTTTCGTCTTACTTGCATGTTTTCGTTTGATGCTCATAAGTGATAGGACATAGATATGCATATTTTTTATTATAATTTGGTGAACTATTTTTCCCTACTTTAGTGGTGATCATGGTGGGGCCCCATCCATTTTTCTTTAGGTGAAGTTTAGAACTCATTTTTCATCTTTTCATGTTGTAGGTGCTATTCGTTCTGGGCTGAAACGAACCCTGACTTGCTATTCGTGCCACCCTGGGATGAACGCAATTTTGTCCCACCTTGGGATGAATACAAAACTACTATTCATACCACCCTAGAGTGAATAGAAACCAGAGAGTTTTCTGATCAAAATTCTAGATTTAGCAAGTTTTAGCAGTGATGAGGTAGGCATTTGAATCTTCCATATTTGTTTTGCACTTTTAGAAACTATTTTTATTTGGTTTTTCCCATGTATTTTGCTTGTTTAGAAAGGTTAAAATATAGTTTTTATTTTTCTTAAACACAAAATAACAAAAAAATATAAAAGGAGAAAAATAAAAATAAATTGGAATTAGGAATGCATCTCTTTGGACTGCTTGCTTGTAGCCTACCCAATGGGTGGGCTAGCACTTAGGGTTTTTACATTTCTAGATACATTTGTGAGTTTTTTTTACACTAACTTTATGAAAGTAAAATGCACCTTTTGCATGCATCTAGTGAATGATCATCGAATTCTTCTTAGCTTACTTTATTTGGATTAAAATTAACCGCACACACCATGATCCACTTAAACGCTAGTGAGGTGGATTTCATCACCATCCACTAGTAGAGTTCAACGAGGTGGCTTTCATCTCCACCCATTGTCTCAAATCCCATGAACCTTATTATTTTCCAAGGCTGGTTCCAATATTCATCATAGCCCATGGGTTATAGCACGTATCTCTCTTCGGAGAGGTATATCGTATTCTACGGGTGAACTGGATGAGGAACTGGTAGGACCTATGCTCCATGGTCATGTGTGGACCTCATCACCACATATTATAGGTGGGATAACGTGACATAGAGTTCATAGCTAGGTTGTCGATCTATGAGTATACATGTGAAATCTAATTTAACACAATATTATCATCCAATAATATTTCAAACACGTGATATAAGGTCATTCTGTACAAACAACACATCTGAAACACACAAAATAGTTTAGAGATTCACACTTCAAACTTAAAAGAGATAATCATCTATCTTATTGAGTGTTTCCATTTCTGTTTACTGCTTCATCAAGAATTTGTAAAGAAGATAATCATCTAGGGTTTGGTAGAGAGTTACGATGGTGTGCACCCATAGCCAGGCCCAATCACGGGTGGAAGCTACGGAGATTGGACTAGGAGACATGATTTATCTTTGCTATAGCCCTAGGGACCTGGTCATACCTCACTGGTGAGCTTCTACTTACCCTAGCCCCAAGATAGTGGGGCATGAGCCACACCTACGACAGAGTCCTATGCGACACACCCCCAAGGATGATGGAATTTACCTTGGAGAATGTTCTCGATACTTAAACACATCACACACCTTCTTGAATGAAAGGCAACAATGTATTGAGGTGCTAATAGATAGAGCATTATCTTCCATTCATGTACCTATTAGGGATGACACACATATTCATAGGCCTAGGCATGGCTTTACACATTGGGTAGAGCAGGTCGGTATGACCTTGCCTACGCATCACTTTGATAGGGTATAATATATTAGGCAGACTGACGTATGATACTCATCACTCAAGGCGAGCTAACTCTACCCTATCCTTCCTCATCTAGGAAGGAACGCATGAGGAAATCCTAGACTTTCCTTAGGAGCAATATTCTATGCATGCACGATGTGCCTCTACACCCATTGAGTATAATGAGCATATGACCCGGCCTGAACCTCAAGTTAACATGATAACCATTAATTGAGGGAAGCATGCGATGGATATCACATATTATATTGAACGAGGTCAGCCTCGGGGTAAGACTCCTAGGCCTCTTAGAACCTGCATAGCAGAACAAATTAATCAAGCAGTTGCAATATATGCAAAACACAAAGCTCAATTCAAGCAGCTTCGATGAGACAAAGAGCAACTAGACCACTTGCATCAGCTTGAGAAAGAGATAATCGAATGGTAGACCAATGAGCTATTCCAAAAGACCCTACGGGAGAGGGTTCCTACCCCTAAGACACATAGGAAATAATTCCACCCGAAGTGACCCATGCTCATTCAAGATAGGTCTCCCAAACCTTATCCAACGTTGCCTCTGTGACCTCCTAGGCCAGATCAAGATGCACCTCCCAGGCCAAACATAGGGCACCCATGATGGGTAGACATCCCTATTTATATACCATCTTGAGAGACGCCCTACAAAGCCTACTATGAGCATGAGCCGAAAGTAGAGTACTTGGATATTCCTTACCAAGGTAGGGGGGGTGACATGCCACCACCCCGCAATAGGTTGGAGGATCCTAGACCTCCAATATAGGATGTGAAAAATTTCGAGGAGATCAAATCCTTAGACCCTTATAAAGAGCTTCTAGAGCACCTAGAGTCAGTAGAGCACAAGACCTCTGGGTCTAGATCTCAAAATCTTACTATGTACCAATTGCGTAGTCAACCCATCCATCCTTCGGTTCTTGCACCTCCTTATCCAGAGTAATTTAAGTTGCCTCAGTTGGCTAAATTTAAAGGAGAGGAAGACACACAGGAACATGTCACTAGATTCTTGGGCTAGTGCTTCGGTATTCATGATGATGATATTTTTCTTTTGAGGACATTCGTGACTACCCTCTCAGGCCCTACCTCAGAGTGGTTTTACCAACTCCCTAAGCATAGCATGCACACCTTGGACCAAATTACATATGCATTCCTAGAATGATTCACCTTCAATACCAAGAGGAAGGTGACACTAGACAACTTAGCTGGGTTGAAACAGTATGACGATGAGTCAATAACAAACTATGGTTATAGATGGTGAACCTTGCTCACCAAGCTACCTTATCTTCTCCCCATGTCGGAGTTGACTCAAATGTTCTCCAAGAGCTACCTGAAGATAATATCCTTATTGTTTCAGCCGCAATAGTATCCAACTCTTGAATATGCCCTAGCATAGGCTAGGACCATCGAAGAAATAAAAATTTAATAGGACAAAATTGTGAATCCTGGCAAGGAGTGGAACAAGAATGCCAAAATAACCCTAGTGTAGTCTAAGCTAGCAGTAGTAAATAAATTTTCCATTAGTGTCCCAGGGCTAGCGCAAGTTGTGCCACCTCAAAAGCCTAATTATTAGGCCACACCCAGGAACTATGCCAAGGATAACCAAAATAGTCAAGGGAAAAATCAACAATGTTGCCCCAAGCGATAGTTCACACCTATTGTAGAGTCCATGGACTTTTTGTTTGATCACCTCTTAGTGGCTAATGCAATTCACCTACCTGAGATTCGACCTATTGACCCAAATGCACCAAAGCCCAAAGGATACAAAGAAGACCTATATTGCATGTTTCATAGGCAAAATGGGTATGATGTGCATATGTGCTACAAGTTCAAGCATTTTGTGCAATATATGATTTATAGGAACACCCTTCAGGTGGACAACCCTGTTGCACCAAACAACCAACAAATGGAGGTCTTCAAATACCCCTTGCCTACCCATGCGGAGTAGGCCAAGTCAGCACCCCAGGTGAATGAGATTCATCATGCCCCTCCTAAGCAAGGGTATGTTGGCATGGTCAACATTATAATGATGAATAGGTGGTACCCAAGTCCAACCACACCACCTGTATTTTAGAATGATGTCCCCTCAACGTTGCAACCTTCGTCGCCTCCTATGTCGAGCCTCCCACCTAGACCTGTTGTCACCATCAATAGCAAGCTCGCTCAGAGCTTAAGAACAATGTCTTCCCAACTCTCCATCTATGGGCTCATTCAACAATCAAAACCTCATAGAGATGCCTTGATGGATATCCTTAAAGCAATCGATATTCAGCCCTAGGAGTTTGAATCCTTCAACAACTTCATGGGGCATGTGCGACAATGCACGAAACTAGTAATTACCTTTTGAGAAGAAGATCTTAAACTGGTTCCAAATGATATGGTAGATTCCCCTTTGCACATCATCACATGTGTGAACGGAACACCATACAAGAGAGTGTTGATAGACACTGGGTCCTCTAGCAATATCATCATGACAACAACTCTCAAGAATTTGAAGTTCCTAGCATCCCACATTTTTGCATCTACCTACATCCTCCGAGCCTTCAATGATGTCATATTCTCAATGGTTGGTACAATCGTCCTGCCTATTTAGGTAGGGTAAAATATCATCCCTATGATGTGCCACATCTTGGAGGGTGATATGGCGTACAACATCATGTTAGGAAGACCATGGATTAGGGACATGAAGTGTGTCCATTCAATCTCTCACCAGTGCCTTAAGTACACTCATGAAGGGTAATTTCATGTCATCCCTTTGGACCTAGAGCCTTTCAAGTATTGCAATATGGTGTAGCAGCTTCCTGAGTTGACCATGCCATCAATCCATCTAGATTTTCAACATAATAAATCCAGCCAAGGTTTGACTCCACCACCGTTACAGACCATATGATCCACATTGTCGACACCCCCACATATGTCTAGTACACCTATGTATCCTTTGCCTAGGAACCCGAGAAAGTGGCCAATTGAGGAGGCCCAACCAACCATATCCACCATCTCCACGGAAGAGGTTCGTAGCCCGATAGATGATGAACTTGTTGGTCAAAATGACAACACCCAGTGAAATAAAGGTACTTTCATTATTTTTTAGCAAGGAAAGGAGAAAAATTCATGATAGCGTGACGTTTTACCAAGGAGGACCAAGCGAAGGAGAAAAATTTGTGATAGCACGATGTTTTACCAAGGAGGACCAAGAGAAGGAAAAAATTCGTGATAGCGCGACATTTCACCACAGAGGACTAAGCAAAGGAGAAAAAGTCATGATAGCATGATTTTTTGCCAAGGAGGACCAAGCGAAGGATAAAAAGTCATGATAGCACGATGTTTTACCAAGAAGGACCAAGCGAAGGAGAAAAAGTCATGATAGCATGACGTTTTGCCAAGGAGGACCAAGCAAAGGATAAAAAGTCATGATAGTGCAATGTTTTGCCAAGGAGGACCAAGCGAAGGAGAAAAAATCGTGATAGCACCTTGTTTTGCCAAGGAGGACCGGGCGAAGGAGAAAAAGGTATGATATCACGATGTTTTGAAGAGGAGGAACCAGCATATATAAAAGCAAGTGGAGGAGATCTCTGTAACAAGAATATCTTAACCTTTTCGGTTAAAAGTTCCATCACTCAAAAGATATTTGTGTAATAATAGAGATCTCAATATCTAACCACTTTGTTTTTAGGATAAGCCTTCAAGCATTCTATTGTAACAACTTGCATTAGTCTGTTATGTAAAACTCTATATAAATAATGAGCGACCAAAGAAAAATGTCAGTTGTAAGGTTTTTACAAGGCTATGTATTTAGACTTCTTAAAATAAATAGAGATCATCCGCCCTGGTTCTGAGCTCATTTGGTGTGCAAGTATGTATGTGATCATTTATTTCTGAAGTTGAATCTATATTGAATATACCATACATTAATTCTTAAACTAAATTTATGTGTTAAACTTCTTAGGAGTTAAATATTCATCGAGCGATCTTAGTTTATGGTGCATTGAATTTTATTATGCTTTTTGCAAAAGGTTGAATCAACACTATGTTGTTACTTAATCTGTACCAATTTTAACCTCATAGCATTTGCTATGTTTCCCTTATTTAAGCATTCCTTTCTCTCTACCCTTTTCCTATAAAAAAAAAGGAACCAACCTTCTCTGGAGACTAAACCAAGCAAACCTCAATTTTAGCCTGGTTGTTCAATTTTGACGAAATCTTAGACATAAATTATAACCTAATGCGAATTTCGTTCCAATATTTTTTTGCATGCCTTTTGGGACACAAATCCCACGCATTATATATAGTCAAAGTCTCGGTGAAGCCTTTATCTTGTTAACCTTTTTATTATCACCTAGTGACTCCACACAGGAAAGGAACCCTAAATAAATCCTTACCTAGTATCTGGTTATGAACCATTCTTATGATAACTAGATCTAAAGCAAAAAATTTAAAAGAGCCCATAAACTTCTTTGAACTGCACTTTGGTAGCCTTCGTGCTAACCCGGTTTTGGTTGCCAGAATAGTTATTACTCAGAATAGCAATCCCAGGAAAGCAAATACTCTCATATAGCATTCTCTAGAACTGCTACTATCATAACCCCAACTCTAGTTACTAATCTAACTATGATGGCTGGAAATTTGCCTGAACTACCCTATCCTTTATGAAACCATACAGGCTCTTTGAATCTTGGAATCCAACACCCAATACCAGTAGCGACCCTGAAAGTGCTACCCCAATATGACGTTACCAGAAAAACAACATATGAACATTGCCTAGATGTGGTTGCATTGGTGCCAATATATGACATTTCAAAATAAGAAGTGATGATCAGGCTACTAAATATTTCCTTAAAAGGGAAAATTATCTACTAGTATAGAGCCCTGGAATACCAATCTATATCTACTTGGGCTCAGCTCACTGAAAAATTAGTGGAATAATTTAATGAGCATACCGATCCTTTTTCATTACTAAATCAGTTTAACACCATTTAGAAGCACCCTCAGGAAGAGATCATGGATTTTAATATCAGGTTCAATCGAACTTGAAAGAGAGTTCCTGACGGCCTGAGACCATCACAAGAAGGGGCTATATACTACTATTTAAGATATTTCAATTTGGAAATAAGTATGGCTATCAGACAGTCCCGAGTAATAGCTTTTCCTAAAATCTATCTAGAATCACATAAGGGGAAAAAGGACTTGATCATCATAAGGAGATTCCCTTCCAAGATAATTCCGCCTATCTTCCAAAATTTCCCTTAAATTTGAAGTGTTGCTCCTCCAGTTTCCCCTGCAAATCTTAATACCGCCCTTCCCAAGTGGAATGGACAATTGAGAATCCTGCTCCTACTAGCACCCCCTCCCCTTGTGATGCTCCCTCCTATTATGACACTTTCCTCAGCAGAAAACACGTCTACTCAAGACATCGAGTTGGCAATATTGCAATATTTGCAAGCCTCGTACAAGACTTTGTCAAATAAATTCATATCTATGGAGCGAAGAGAAGTGGAAAGAAACTCTCAACCAAGATGTTATCCACAAGTAAAAAGAGATCAACCATCCACTAGGGGAAGAAATTATAAAAAAACCAACACAATGTATGCCAATGAATATGTAGGACCTAGTGTCGATTCACTTGAAACATCCTTCTGGTGTTCCACGTGCAATGATACCCATGGTGAGACTGCTTGCATGATTCATCAGAAACATATCCATAAAGTAGCTACAAAAAAATTAGAAATGTCCCTTAAGGGTTAGGTAAACATGATCAGGAAAGATGATCAAAATTTTATGATGCCCTCTCTAGAACAAGTCTCGGTTCTGACTAGATTGGGAAAGAAATCGTTCCAGGTTGATCCTAAAGACCTTAACCCTTTGAAGGTACCTATGCCTACAAGAAGTCCTACTAAAAAGATACCTCCACAAAATCAAGACCCAAAAGGAGTAGATATTTGGAAGGAAACACCTTCGGCTAAGAAAACAGAGACTCAAGAGCAATCCAGGGAAAAGTTGAGGTATCCCTCGTTGACTAAATGCCAAATATTTGATGCTACTTAGGGGTACAAGAACAGGTTTGATATGGTAGTAAAGGATTAGAGTGTTTATTCTCTCCCATTCAATATTGTTGAAGAAATGAAGAAGACTCCTTCCAAGGCCACTATGTATGAAGCCCTACGGATCCTAGGGCAAGATAGACCTACTACAGGAATCATTGAAATCTATGAAAAATAAAGATAAAGATCCAATTAAATTAAGCTCTACCCAAGCAAGTCTTTCTTCCACCTTAGGAAAAAATAGACCTCCCCCCTTTTATTTATCTCTCCATATGGAAGGATGGGTAGTCCATAATTGTATGATTGACTCTAGGGTCGCAACTACTGTTATGCCCAAAGTGGTGTGCGATATCATGGGGATGGAATATACAAGGAGTGCTCCAAGAGTTTTGCAACTCGATGGAACTCCTGTAAAAATAGTAGGTGTGATTAAATATATCCCTATCATCCTTAATAGGCTCCCTCAGCTTACAGTTATACAAGAGGTGGTAGTGGTTGATTTAGAACCTTATTTTGGCATGTTCCTGTATAGATAATTTACTACTAAAATAGGTGGATATCTATCTCTTGACTTTTTGCACCTCGAAATTCCATTCAAAGGCAAAAGGGTGAAAATATTCAATGAGAAACCCTCTACCTATCATGTCAAGAGGCTTGGAGAAGAGGAGAAAAACTCTACTACTGTGAACATGATTACAGAAGAACTGACCGACTTGAGTCTAATGGAAGAAGCTCTTAACGAGTTACAAGAAGAAGACCAATTTTCTCTCCTAGATTTCAACGCCATGATCGAGATAGATCTGGGTATCTATAAAATTCAAAAGTCTAAGAAAAGTAAATCACCTTCTTCCCCACCACCTGAAATATCCACTAACCAGTTGTGGAAACTTTTATTTGATGGATCTAGATGCAAAAATGGAGTAGGAGCAGGTATTGTCCTAATCACCCCTAAACACTCTGTTTGGGCCTCAAGAAGGCTGAGAATATGGACATCAAACAATTGCAAGTTTTTGGTGATTCTAAACTAATAGTAAATCAAGTGACAGGAAAATGTATAAGAAAACAACATTATCTGAAGGCTTATACAAATAAATTCTGGGATTTACTAATCCCAGAGTCTTTTGAAGCTCTAAACATGAAAGAGATCCCCAGGGAGAAGAATACACATGCTAATTTATTGGCTTCGGTTGGAGAAAATGTTTGTCCTATAAGCAACGCCATCCAGAAATCAAATATGGTTAGACTAATATACAGACCTTCTGTACCTGATAGAGATACATTCTGGCAGGTTTTCAAAAATGATCAGCATATAGTAAATTTTCTGGTCCATGAAATGAACTGCTCCAACAATAGGGAAAATGAAGACAAATAAGAGATAGTTGTCATCCAATTAAAAAATAATCACATCCCAAAGGGGCTAGTTACACTTGAGTCCCTATTTGATAACAATGACAGATCAACAGGTCATAATATGAAAGTTGACAAAAAAAGGTATAAGGAAGCTACAATAGGACCTGACAAGGCCATAAAAGTAGGTGTGAAAACTATGGACAAGGAATTGGATGAGATTAGAGAATTATGCAAAGAATTTCCAAATACAATTGCATGGATCTATGGTGATCTAAAGGTGTACTCAAAGGAAACAATCCAACATACAATTGAGCTTCAAGAAGGTGCCAAGCCTTTTCGTCAAAAGCAGAGACCAATAAATCCAAAAATAGAAGCTCTGATGAAACACGAATTGTTAAAAATACAAGAGGCTAAGATTGTATATCCAATAAAGCACTCGACGTGGGTTGCTAATTTAGTACCAATGAGAAATAAAAATGGGGATATTCAACTATGTGTGGATTTTTGTAATCTAAACAAAGCTTCACTTAAGGATCAATACCCCCCCCACAAATCGATCAGATCTTGCATACAGTGGCTGGAGCTGAAATATTTTCTCTATTATATGGTTTCCTTGGGTATAATCAGGTATGAGTCAATGATGAAGACCAATTCAAAACATCGTTCACAACCAAATGGGGAAAATTTGCTTACCAAAGGATGCCCTTCGGGTTATCAAACACTGGAGTGACTTTTCAAAGAGCCATGGATGTAGCCTTTGGAGAACTTGTGAACAAAATAATAGTGATATACCTGGATGACATGAATATTTTCTCTCATAGGAAAGAAGATCATATAACTCACCTTAGGAGAGTACTGGAAAAATTTCGAGAGTTTGGTATATCCATAAACCCCAAAAATTTTATTTTCTCCGTAGAGGAGGAAATTTTACTTGGCCATGTGGTTTCAAAATCATGTCTAGCCATAGACCCCAACCGAGTAAAAGCCTTGTTGGAACTTCCCCTCCAAAAAGGGGTTACAGTCATTTTTTGGTCAGATCAATTTTGTATGTAAATTCATAGCAGACTTTGCACAAATTGTTAAACCTATGACAAAATTATTGAAGAAGGATGCCATTTTTAAATGGAATGATGCAAGAAAATAGGCTTTTAGATAGATCAAAGAGCAGATAGCTCAAGCTCAAGTCCTGGTAAATCCAAACTACTCCAAATATTTTATCTTATATGCGATAGGTGAACAGGGAAGCTACGTCATTGTGCTCACACAGAAAGGGAATGAAAATGAAGAAAGGACCATCACCTTCTTGAGTTAAAATATGCAGGAACATGAGGAAAAGTACAATTTCATTGAAAAAAAAATTTATGCCATCATGAAATCCCTAAAAAATTTTAGGCACTTCTTGTTGCAAAGAAAAGTTATCGTATATACAATACACCCTGATGTACGAAGCTTCATTACACAAGGAGAACTCAGTGATACTAGATCAGGTTGGGTAACTAAAATACAAGAATATGATGTAGAGATACACCCAAAAAAACTAGTTAGGGGTAGAGATTTGTGCTAGGAACTTGCAAAACAAGCATCTACAGGGTATGTGTCTTGTCAGGCTCAAAAATCCATATCAGATGAAGAACAATCTTTAGAGTAGCTCGATTGGGAAAATGAATTGACAAGGTATTTTCAGACTGGGATATGTCTAGAAGTCTTGAATGCTTCACAGAGAAGAAGATATAGAATCCAAGCTCTTAAATAAATTTTATTTACTGAAGGATTATACAAAAAAACTTGGATGGAGTTCTCCTTTGATGTGTGTCAGAAGAGCATAAACATAATATTTTAAAAGAATTTCATGGTGGCCTATCAGGAGGACATTACTATGGGAGAACTACAACATTGAAAATCATCATAATTGGGTGTTATTGGCCAACGTTTTTTGTAGATGCATTTAAGATCACAAGAAACTGTGATGAATGTCAGAAATATGTGGGAAGAAATTGGAATGCCCCGCTATCCCTCAAGACCATTCAGGTTGAAGAACCTTTCCAACAATGGGGTTTAGACTTCATAGGGATCATAGAACTAAATTCATCTGCATGGTATAAATACATTCTCATAGCCACTAACTACTTCACAAAATTATTGAAAGCTATACCCACCAAAAGAAATGATCAAGATGTGGTGATCGAGTTTTCGAAAAGCCTAATCATAAGGTTCGACATCCTAGAGGCTTTGGTCACAGACAATGGTTCATATTTTGTGGGAGAAAAGATGATCAAATTTTCAAGTATGGGATATACTTGCAAACATCTTCAAACTATTATCCCTAGGGTAATGGCTTAGCTGAGTCCATCAATAAAAATCTACTCAGAATTTTGAAAATGACCCTCAAGGACAATAAAAGAAGTTGGCATTCTTTAATAAACCAAGCACTTTGGGCTGATAGGATCATGATTAAAAAATCTATCAATACCTCTCCCTATTCTCTAGTTTATGATAAAGAGGTTGTGCTCCCAATACACATAGAGATACCAACTTTGAAACTATTGGATTTAACTAGGGCTGAAGAAGCGAAACCAATGGAAAACATGATGATCCAACTCCTACAGCTAGAATAACTTAAGGAACAGGCCTATGATCATTACCAAAAACATGCAGTTGTTACCAAAGGATGGTTTGACAAGAAAGCCACTTTAAGGAATTTCAAGGTAGGAGACCTAGTTCTAAAGTGGAATGAAAAGAGGTCAAAACCAAGAAATCATGATAAGTTTGACACATTTTGGGATGGTCCCCTAGAAATCATTGAAGAAAAGCAACATAATTATTTCTAGCTGAAGGATGAATAGGGCCATGTCCTACCCATTCCTGTCAATGGCTTCCACATGAAGCTATACTATAAGTAATGGATCCTATCCTATCCTTGTATATATTTGTTTTATGAATATAAGTAATCTTGTACATATGCTTTTTTTTGCAAGCTGATCCATTTCAGGAAAAATGTCACGATTTCATGACTTTTTGAGCATTAATGGCATCCTTCAGGAGAAATATCATGATTTCATGACATTTTGAGCATTCATGGCATCCTTCAGGAGAAATGTCATGATTTCACAACTTTTTGAGCATTCATGGCATCCTTCAGGAGAAATGTCATGATTTCATGACTTTTTGAGCAAAGAGAGTGTCATTTTCTTGTTTGAAAAAAGGAAACCTATCAACGCACCATGTTAGACCTAATGCATTGACCATATAAGCACCACATCATGGATCTATTGTACAATTGTACACCATGCCATAATAATCAGGTATCTCGAGAAGTATGAAAAGCACCACTATTTTAATCAAGATCATTTTTTTCTGACAAAACCAGAAGAGAATGTTGCCCCATTGGCTCGGTACCATAGTAGAAGCCTCCCATTGGTTTCTATTAAAAAAGGCAACTCGAGGTAGTTGGTATCATTAAAAGTTGGCACATAGGCCGACTCCCGCCAGCATTCTAAATTAGCATTGGGATGCATGCCCCCAACCACAATTACTCCATGTTACTTGAACAATTGGGGCACGAGCATACATAGTCGTTTTAATAAACAAATTTTATTAGTTTATCTCCTATTTTCTTGATTATCTGGTTATCTAATTTCTAACAGTCACCCTGAGAGTTCTGCAGTCTCCTGAATACCTAAAACTACAATAGTATCACAATGTCTACCTCTCCAACCCCAGGTTCTACGTATGCACATCCCAAAAAGAAAAGGAGTTCAAGCACCAAAGTAGACAACTTTGTCAACCATTATGGCCATATTACAGACACGAAGATGACATGGAAGGATCCGAGACAAATCCACAAGGAAATAGTTGCCAGACTAAATGCAAATACCCCTCCATAAAACCCAAGTAATTTCACCTACTACTCTATGATTTACTGGTACGTATGTCCACAAGTCCACCCCTATCCATAATTGGTTAGAGAAATGGCAAAGTTGTATGATGTCAAGAGAAAAAGTGTAAAAAATTACAAAGGTGAGACCCTTTTTATAATAGATCCCGAATCAATTAAAGTTGTGTTTGCTCAGGGATGTAAGCCCCCAGTACCTCCTATTTTATTTGAACCAACCAACTCTACAAAGTTATATCTCAACACCCCAAACATAAGAGCCTTCTTGTAGCAAAATCTTGAGAATGAACTCCCGAAGGGTTCTATTCCCCAATCTCCCATACCCTTGTCCAAGTTCAAAAACAAGCAAATTTTCTCTATGTTAGCCATGATAGCGGGTATGGAAGATGATACTCAGATGCATGGGTGGCAAGTTGTTGTGGCACAGTGCATTTCAATTTACAAATTTTGTGATAAAGCACGCTTGGACCCAAATAAAGTCTCACTTTTCTTCGACTGACCATCCTACATAGCTCAACAGCTACATGCAGGACTTTAAAAATTACACGCATAATCCCAATATGCTTTCAGGTTCTCCTTCTATTTGATTTAGCTTTTCTTATTTTTTCAATTGAAAATTTTGAAGTCTATATCCATAAAGCAAAAGAATGAAAAGAGGGAAAATATGCCTGTGTGTGAATGTGCTCCACTTCTCTCAAGAGTGAGTATTACCAGTTCACCATGAAATTCCTAGGCCTCGCTATACATATTGTGTTAGGATCCATGCTAAGGATTCCTAAGGAAGTAGAAGAGACCCTGAGGCACCCTCATGCATAAGAAGGAAACCTTTTCCTCTTAACTCAAGGAGTGGTTATAAAGCTTTTTGGCTTCATAGAGAAGCCTTTCCTATTGTCGTACTACTACGAAAAAATAGAAACAAGTGGATAAAAAAGCCGAAGATCCCCCTCAAAATGATCCACCGAGCCAAGAGCAGACTCCACTGCTAGTGACAGATGGTGTAGATATTTCATGTCTAAAGCATATAGTGGAATATTACACAGAAAAATCACAAGAAATGAGAGACTCTAACCCACAGAAGGAATGATAAATATCTCCAATCAATCTTGATACCCCTTCTTCTTCCCCTCATTGACAGAGGATTTCCTCTCCTTTTCAAAAATATAATAATACTTCAAATCCATCATCACCTCCTCAATTCCCCCATGTTTCACCTCACTGCACCCCAACATGATCTCCCTCTCAACAAACTAGCATGGAATCCTTGTTACCACCCACTCCTTTTTTGCTTTCCATGAATCTATTAAGCCTGCAATACCTACAAAGTACCTCTTCTTCCAATAATCCCACAGTTGCCAAATTTTGAAAGCTAAAGAAAGCTACAGTACACGTTGCCACTTGGATGAAGACATGAAGTTCTCCGAGTGCCATTGAGATGGCCCATGTTCAAGAAGGTATAGTCCTTGAACCAATCAGTATGCAATGCTCTACTATGAAGATGACTCCTTTAGTACAGAATCCTGAGAAACAAATGATGCTAGATGATTATCAAGCTAAAATCATCACAAAAGACATGACCCAGTTGCCAATGGAGGAAGAGTGGAGCAAGGATTAGACTCACATGGGGATGATTTATCTTAATGTAGAGTACTTCAAATAAAAACTCCTTAGAGAAGAATAGGCTCGCAAGAGGCTAGAAGAAGCTTTCAATCAACATAATATCACTAAGAAAGCTCTTAAAAATGAAGCCAAGAAATGGGAACAAAGGTTCAGTGAAATCGTATCCTTCCAAGAAAATGTAGCAAAAGCATAAGAACATGTTCAGATCCTACAACAACAGATAGAAGAGTTGAAATAGTAATTTTTAGCAGTTCTAGACGAGCCTCAAGGGTTCTCTAAGGAAAAAGCAATAGCAGTTTCGAAAGAAAAGCTCGCAAGGTTAATAAAATTGATCCTGAAAGCTAGACCAACTCTGGTATACTTATCCAAGGTAAACAACGTACTAAATCAGGTAGAGAAATATTTTGAAGCTTTGGTTAAACTCTTGACACCTAGAGTATCTGCGGACAACAAGATCAAGGTCCTGGTGAGCAGCACAAAAACAATATTTTGCTACAAAACCCAAGATGAAAACTGGTCTCGAGCTAAATCAGTGGCCAGAGACTTCTTCAAGTGGCATAATCTAGTGACAACTACTGTAAAAATTATACAAGAATTAAGAGCAAAAGCGAAATCAATTTCAAAACACGCTAATATGACTGAATATTGTGGTATAACTAGTTTTTGGGACTCACATTCCAAACTATTGTCAAAGGATGAGACGAAATTTATTTGGTAGACTTTCTTTGATGATACATCAGAAATTGATAGTTGGGAAGAGCCAGTTTAGGAAGATCAAATTTTAAGTATGGCGCAAGATATAACTCAAATAAATTCCAGCCTGAATGAGTTATACCTTAAGTCTAAAAGTCTATCTTATGATAAGGTAGAAGAATTGGAGTACCTATATGCAACTTTCAAAGAAAAGGTAGATATAGATGAAGAGACCTAGAAGAAAGTGTGTACCACTTATAATGAATTTGTTCAATCTAGAGACAAGCGGGATAAGGAGAAGCAAGAAAAAGCCCAGAAGGCTGCGTCAAGCAGTACAACATTTCCAGGTCAATAAGGTGTAAAGTAGTCTAAAGAAGAGTCCACGAAATAATAATCCTCCCTCCTAGGCTTGATTTGTTTTTTGTTGAGCTTGGTATCATTCCCTTTCTTTCCCCTATTTTCTTTATTTTCTTTTTGTTTTTTGACTCCGTTGCCCAATGGATAAAGGCTCTAAGTTCTAACATTCAGTTAACATAATTACCCTAGGAGGCACCAAGAATGTTGGTAAAAATGACAACACCCAGGGAAATAAAGGTACTTTCCTTATTTTTGAGCAAGCAAAGGAGAAAAAGTCATGATAGCGCGACATTTTTCCAAGGAGGACCAAGCAAAGGAGAAAAAGTTACGATAGCGTGACATTTTTCCAAGGAGGACCAAGCGAAGGAGAAAAAGTCACGATAGCACAATGTTTTGCCAAGGAGGACCAAGCGAAGGAGAAAAAGTCATGATAGCATGACGTTTTTCCAAGGAGGACCAAGCAAAGAAGAAAAAGTTACGATAATGCGACATTTTGCCAAGGAGGACCAAGCGAAGGAGAAAAAGTTGCGATAGCACAATGTTTTGCCAAGGAGGACCAAGCGAAGGAGAAAAAGTCACAATAGCGCAACGTTTTGCCAAGGAGGACCAAGTGAAGGAGAAAAAGTCGCGATAGCATGATGTTTTGCCAAGGAGGACCAAGCGAAGGAGAAAAATTATGATAGCTCGACGTTTTACCAAGGAGGACCAAGCGAAGGAGAAAAGTCATGATAGTGCGATGCTTTGAAGAGGAGGAACCAACATATATAAAATAAAGTGGAGGAGATCTCTGTAATAAGAATATCTTAACCTTTTCATTTAAAAGTTCCATCACTCAAAAGATATATGTGTAATAATAGAGATCTCGATCTCTAACCACTCTGTTGTTAGGATAAGTCTTCAGGCATTCTGTTGTAACAAATTTCATTAGTTTGTTATGTAAAACTCTATATAAATAATGAGCAACCAAAGGAAAAGGTTGGATCTTAGGTGTTTACAAGGCTATGTATTCAGACTTCTAAAAAATAATGCCCTGGTTCTGAACTCATTTGGTGTGCAAGTATGTATGTGATCATTTATTGTTGAAGTTGAATCTATATTGAATATACCATACATTAATTCTTAAACTGAATTTATGTGTTAAATGTTCGAGTAGATCTGCAATTTACTTCATTTATAAACTTCTTAGGAGTTAAATATTCACCGAGTGATCTTAGTTTATGGTGCGTTGAGTTTTATTATGCTTTCTACAAAAGGTTGAATTAGCACTATGTTGTTACTTAATCTGTACTAATTTTAATCTCATAGCATTGGCTACATTTCCCTTATTTAAGCATTCCTTTCTCTCTACCCTTTTCCTATAAAAAACAAGGAACCAGCATTCTCTGGAGACTGAACCAGACAAACCTTAGTTTTAGCCTGGTTGTTTAATGTTGATGAAGTCTTGGACGTAAATTATAACCTAAGGTAGATTTCATTCCAACATAACTACCACATGAGATGAACGATGAATCAGATCACGTATCACTCTCATCCATCTTCTACCCATAGCCTCAGGTCATAGTGCACGTGGCTTCCACTGGATTGGGGGAGTACATGGTTAAGAATGTTACAACCACCATTTCTCTAGAGTCGGTCAAGACATGGATCGAGCCGGTATTCCCATAGGCACCATCGTGCCTCTGGACCTCCCCCATAATAAAAAAAATTTTGTCTATGGGGGCCTTGACTATGGCATCGATCCTTATCAGCACCAAGAAGAAGATGAAGAGCCCTTTGTAGAAGACATTAAATACTTGTCCAACCCAAACTTCGCTCTGAAGTACCTTGACCTATGCAATTGGCACGGTTATGGGTTGGGCCTGTACGAGTAGGGAACTTGAGTTCCCTACTAGCCACAGTATCAAATACCTTATGATAAGTCTAGCCTGGGATGCAACATGCCTTTACCCCTTGACATCTTGGCCGATAACTTGGAGCGCATGACACTCGGCTTTCAGGATGAGCTCGTACGAGATACCTTCATCAATCCCAATCATGTCTACTCATTGGGGGACTACTTCCCTATGCTCTTGGGAGATTATGAACCACCTCACGATGATATTTTCTCTTACAAGAGAGTTGAAGGATCATGTACTCTTCCCCACGATAGTGAGGGTGAAGATTCAGGGTCCCCTTATGAGTGGACGTCATATGATGAGTTAGATTATGGAGTTGCGCTCATCTATTCTGGTAGCTCAGACAGAGAAGGCCCTTGGATTGTCGTCGTATATGATGAGGATGAGTTCTATCTGTGCATGTTCCCATTGCATCATCCCATATGGTGACTACTTCTACCTTTAGAGGAGCAAGCTCACCCACAGCCATATTGACTACCACCGGTCATTCCACCACCCCCATAGCCACCTCCTCAGGTCTTGCGACATCTGGAGGTCTGTGGGTACCATCAGCCACATAGAGGAAATCATCCATCCATAAATATGATTTCCATAGATCTGTTCGAGCCCCTACAAGATCTGAATAACCCGTTGGAGCCATTGCAACTTGACATGGGGGCAATCGACTTTAATAAAGGAGATTCACCGCCCTCACCTTCTAAGTATTGACCTTGCGATGAGATGTTACAGCCATTTCATTTCCCTCCAAGGTCAACTCATGATGTCTTCCACACTGAGGAGGAACTCGAAGTTCCCATTTATGATCTAAATCTAGCTGATGATATCCATTTGATTCCTACCCCCGATCATTTGGAGGAGGGGTCACATATGTCAATCAAGCCCATGATTGACAAAGATATCAGATCAGACCCAGAGAACCCATAATGTATCAATTTGGGGAAAATTCTATCCCCTATAGAGCAAGCCAATTACATAGCCCTTCTCACAGAGAAGAAGGCAGCTTTTACATGATCTTAAAAAGACATACTGGGACAAGACCCAAATTTAGTCACCCACAATATGACGCTTGACCCCAAGGCCAAGCCTGTCAAGAAAAAGCTACGAAATATGCATCCCACATTGGACTTAATTGTCAAAGAAGAGCTAAAGAAGTTGTTGGATGCTAGGTTTGTCATCTATGTAGATTATCCTCCATGGTTGTCCAACATGGTTCCCGTCAAGAAGCTTGACGGGAGGATTCGCATTTGCATCGATTTTTGAGACCTAAACAAAGCGATTCCTAAGGACAATTTCCCTTTGCCAAGCATCGACACCCTGGTAGATGCCATAGTGGGCCATCAAATTTTATCCCTTATGGATGGCTTCTTTGGGTACAATCATATTCATATCAACCCGGAGGACCAAATCAAAATAGCATTCACAATTCCCTGGGGAACATTTTGCTATAAGGTCATGCCTTTATATCTTAAAAATGTTAGTGCCACCTACCAATGTTGTTACATACCAAACCTAGCCGTCGGCTAGGTATTCCATGTGCTAAAATTCATATATATAGATTAGATAGTTATTAAATTGAATCATCATTTTTTATATTTTTATTCACTGCGCATCCGCACTTTGCCTTCACGATGGGATCTGCCCTCCTAGTGGCAATTGATTTCATATTAGTAAATTCGTTATTTAATCTTCAGCTCATTACATATCCGTTTATCTCTTTCTGTATTTCTATATTTGTATGCTGCGTTAAGGGAGGATAACAGTTAAGCAATAGGTAAGGTAGAAATACCTTATCAAGTGGTATCAGGTTGGTACGATCCAACACGCTTGGGAGAAATTTCGTTCGCCATACAGCCACCAACGCTACACAGGTCTGCGTTCCATTTTATCCGGCAATCCTATGTTTTCCAAGTGCCGCCAGTTTGCTGAAATAGGTCCGCTGAATCACTCATGATCCACCGAGAAAATTAGTAATCTGCGACCCCGCAACAGGGCTGCTGAACGATTCTAACAAAAATCGTTCGCGATCCACCGAGAAAATACACTGCAAATCATCGAAAGCTGTTCGCAGGACGTCGACCAATCAGAGGCCTGGAAAAATTTAATTTTAGGTACATAACCTAATTTTTTTTTCTTTCGCTCAGTCGTTTATCCCACATTCGTTGCGTGGGTGTCGTCGAAGGGTTTAAAATTAAACCGGTTTCCTTACTTGGTTGTGACTCCGGTCACATAGCCATTCCATCCTCGCGTATATCAGTCCTCGCTATCGTAGCCTTGCATCGTCTATCCTCGCTGTCCTTTCCATGGTCCATCTCTGTCGTATCAGTCCCTGCCTCGCTGTCTCTGTCATGTCAGTCCCTATGTTAGTCCTCGCTGTCTCTGTCACGTTAGTCATCTTCGATCCTTGCTCTATCGTGTTCGTCCCCTTTTTGTGGGTCGACTCTGTCGTATCAGTACCTGCCTCGCTGTCTCGATCGTGTCAGTCCTCGTTGTCTCTGTCGCATCAGTCGTCTTCGATCCTCGCTCTATCGTGTTTGTCCCTGCGTTAGTCCTCGCTGTCTCTATCGCGTCAGTTGTTAGTCCGACCGGTCTCTGTCGGTCTGTCGTGTCAGTCTTAGTCCAGTTCTGTCGTGAGGTTAGTCTCAGTTCCATCATTGTCAAACTTGAAAAGTTGCTAGGAAGTTGCTGAAATTGTCCAAATTGAAAGTTCCTGTCAAGGAGGCCACCCAAATTCAAATCCGCGTCGCAGTTGGAGCGACAGTTGAAGCGAAACACACAAATTTTGGCAATTCATCAAATTATTATTGGAGAAGGGAAGCCCAAATTTTTTTTTTTTGAAAGTGCATGACCAAACAGTGGACCAAAGGACCTGACGGTCGACTATCAAGCTCGGAGACGACCAATAACAATGCAAGAAGACCTCATCGAAGCCCAGGTACAAAAAATTCTCCTTCTCCTTTCAAAATTGGTAGTTATAATCCACATCATCCACTGGTAGACCCTATGGCTACTAACCCTCCCCCAACTCATGAAAACATCACACAAGGAGAATCAAGTAACTCGGCCATTACCACGGATGAAACTCTTCGACACTTACTAGATGGTATGCGCCAAATTAATGTCAACCTAACTAAACTATTGAGTGCACAAAACCGACCTAATCCCAATACTAATCCCCAAAATCACTCCCATGAACAAAGGAATGAAGAAAATGACGACCAGGATGAAGATTGGGAGCAGCAAAGAGGCAATCCGGATAATTACGGGAATCGCTATCATAGACAGCGATATAACCAAGATCAGGGAAGGGATATGGGTTATCACCAACCGAGAGGCCCTAATAATTTTCCACGCATTGATATGCCCACTTTTGAGGGTCATGATCCTCGTGGTTGGATAGCCAAAATGGAAGGCATTCTCGACTTATACCAAATTAAGGATTTTGATAAAGTCCCTTTCGCGGCATCAAAATTAGGCACTGAGGCCTACCAATGGTTCGTATGGCTTAAGCGAGAGAAAGGAGCTACTATTAACTGGAAAAAATTCACTACCTATTTTTTAGAAATATTTGATGAAGGAGCTACATCGTCATACACAGTAAGACTGTTATCTCTTAAACAAGAAGGATCGGTTAGTGAGTTCGTCTCGAAATTCACCAGTTTACTACCGTATACATTAGACCTCAGTCCCGACACAGTGGTAGGAGCTTTTCACAATGGATTGAAAGAAAATATTAGGGTGGAGGTGGACATTCAAAATCCAACCTCGCTGAACGATTGTATAAGAATAGCCAAGTCAGGTCGAGAAGAGAATTCAGCTTGTATGCACGGCGTGAAACTTATAGTCGTCCTTCGTATCGCAACAATTCCTTTCGTAGAAATGATCAACCATCAAGATACTTTTGCTATAAATGTCGCACTCATCATCCCAGGGAACAAGCATGTGCCCAAAAACAAAACTTTCATATTGAATGCGATCAATATGAAGGAGAAGAGGAAGAAACTTACCACCAAGAAGAACCTATGCAAGAAGAACTACCAAGTACTCTAGAAGAGAAGGAAGAGGATACAATGGCGATCTCCGTGCATGCCCTCATGGGGTTAACCACCCACCATACCATCAAGGTACCAGGATTTCTCTGCCATAAAAAGGTGAATGTGCTAATTGATTCCGTCAAGTACCCACAATTTTATCGACATCAAAACAGCAAAAGCTTTGAATTTATTCATTAACTCTTCCAACAAAGACAAATTCCAGGTTCTAGTAGCCAACGGGGTGAACGCTCAATGTGTTGGTAGAACATCTCAAGTTTCCATAAAAATGGGAACTTATACCTGGTTTGGATCCCTTTTCGTCATGAATTTAGGGAACTCGGATGTCATTTTGGGAGTTGAATGGTTGGAAACATTAGACACGGTTAGCTTCAATTTCAAAAAATTATTTGTGGAATGGAAGGAAAACGGACGAGTCATTCGCTTACAAGGCATTACTACTCCTCCATCACAAATGGTGAGCTCTCATAGTATGGAGAAGATGTTAAAAAAGGGTGGATATGGATTTATAGCTCAAATTAATTGTTTGGAAAAACAATCTCGAGCAACTTCGGATATTATTGCTCCAGATTTACGAGACATCGTAACAAATTACGAAGAGGTTTTCCAAGAACCTAAAGGATTACCACCTAAACGATCTCATGACCATGCCATCCATTTGATTCCAGGGAGTGTCCCACCTAACACTCGTCCTTACCGCTATCCTCAACCACAAAAGACAGAAATCGAACAGATCGTTTAGGATCCGCTAGATCATGGAGTCATTCGTCACAACGACTAGCCCTTATTCCTCACCTGTAGTTCTGGCTCGACGAAAAGATAACTCTTGGCGTATGTGTCCTGATTTTCGTTCTCTCAATAAACTCACTATCAAGGACAAATTTCCTATCCCTGTCATAGATGACCTACTAGATGAGTTGCATGGTGCAAAATTTTTTACAAAATTAGACCTTCGCTCAGGATTTCACCAAATCCGTGTTCGAGAAGAAGATATTCCCAAAACTGCTTTTCGTACTCATGAAGGTCATTACGAATTTTTGGTCATGCCTTTTGGTCTCACCAATGCACCATCCACATTCCAAAGTCTCATGAACCAAGTGTTTCGTCCACTCCTCCGTAAGTTTGTGTTAGTTTTTTTTGATGACATTCTCATATATAGCAAAACATGGAAGGATCATTTACATCATGTGGATAAAGCCCTTCACATTTTACACAAAGAAAAGTTATTTGTCAAACGTTCCAAATGTTCATTTGGTGTCCAAGAAGTCGAGTATCTTGGTCATATAGTTTCACACGAGGGCGTCAAAGTCGACTCCCAATAAGATTAAGGCAATTCAAGAGTGGCCTTTACCTAAAACCATCAAGAAACTTCGTGGTTTTTTGGGTCTCACGGGCTACTATCGCAAGTTTGTACAAAATTATGGTAAGATTGCAGCACCTCTCACAGCACTCACAAAGAAGGATGCTTTTCGTTGGTCGGAAGAGGCCACTCAAGCCTTCAAAGCTCTTAAGGAGGCCATGTGTACAACTCCAGTTTTAGCAACTCCCAATTTTCACAAACCATTTATTATCGAATGTGATGCGTCAGGAACAGGAATTGGGGCTATATTAATGCAAGAAGGTCATCCATTGGCATTTGAAAGTAAACAACTCTCGGGGAAAAATTTGGGAAGATCAACATACGAAAAAGAAATGTTGGCTATTCTTCACGCAGTAGAAAAATGGAGACACTACCTAATCAGTAGCCGCTTCATTATAAAAATAGATCATAGTAGTCTCAAACATTTTCTTGAGCAAAGGTTTTCCTATCCGAAACAAAATAAGTGGTTAACCAAACTATTGGGTTATGATTTTGTTATCGAATACAAGAAGGGGAAGGAAAATGTAGCCGCCGATGCGCTATCCAGGAAATATGAAGACGAAGTAGTCATTAACGCTATTTCAGGTCCTTGCTCCCAATGGGTGACTCAATTACAAGATGAATGGTTATCCAATAGCGAAACTGCTCAGATAATTCAAGAATTATCTATAGGGTCCTCTAAACACCCTTTGTTCTCTTATGAAGATAAAATCCTTCGAAAGAAGAACCGCATTTACATTCCACACAATTCAGAACTCAAATCAAAGATCCTCGATGAATCACACGCTTCTCCATCAACGGGACATTCAAGATTTTTGAAGACATATTTAAGGGTCAAACAATCATTTTGTTGGAAAGGATTAAAAGCAGAAGTCAAACAATGGGTAGCAGAATGCGAAGTTTGCCAACGCAATAAAGGAGAAACAACCAAATCACCAGGGTTGTTACAACCATTACCCATCCCTGAGCGTCAGTGGGAACATATATCCATGGATTTTATTGAAGGTCTTCCTAAATCAGAAGGCAGGACAGTAATCTTCGTAGTCGTAGATCGGTTATCCAAATACGCTCATTTTCAGGCTTTACAACATCCTTTTTCCGCAAGCAAGGTGGCAAAGGTATTTATGGATTCAATCTTCAAATTACATGGTATGCCCAAAAATATTGTAAGTGATAGAGATCCCATCTTCACTAGTAACTTTTGGCGGGAATTATTTCGACTTAGTGGTACCAAATTGAATATGTCTTCGGCCTACCACCCACAGACAGATGGTCAAACAGAAGTAGTTAACAAATGTTTGGGTACATACTTAAGATGTTTCGCTCAAGATAAACAATACCAATGGAGCCAGTGGCTAGCATTGGCAGAATGGTGGTACAACACTTCTTACCATTACTCAATTAAGATGTCTCCCTTTGAAGCATTGTATGGCACCAAGCCTCCAATCGTCGCAGATTATGTACAAGGGTCATCCAAAGTAGCCAAAGTGGATGATTGGTTCCAACAAAGGCAGTCTACACTCACCATCCTCAAAGAGAATTTAGTCCAAGCACAAAATCGTATGAAACAACAACAAGACTTGCACCGATCAGAGAGAACTTTTAATATAGGTGACAGGGTTTTCCTAAGGTTGCAACCTTACAAACAATCATCATTAAGGATAAAGTCCAGCCAAAAGTTGGCTCCACGATTCTATGGTCCTTACAAAATTGTGCGCCGCATTGGAGAAGTAGCCTATCAGTTAGAGCTACCTTTATCATCAAGAATACACCCGGTATTTCATGTTTCGTGTCTCAAAAAAGTAATTGGTCAGAAGGTGCAAGGTCAATCAGAATTACCAGTGCTCGATGAGGAAGGACGCATATATCTCCAACCGGAAGAAATCTTACAACAAAGAGTACGAAGACTACGGTCACGCCAGATTCAAGAATTTCTCATCAAATGGCAAGACTTACCAGAGGAGGATGCCACATGGGAACCTGAAAGTATTTTCCAGACATTTCCAGCTTTGAGGACAAAGCTTTCCGAGGAGGGGAGTCATGTTACATACCAAACCTAGCCGTCGGCTAGGTATTCCATGTGCTAAAATTCATATATATAGATTAGATAGTTATTAAATTGAATCATCATTTTTTATATTTTTATTCACTGTGCATCCGCACTTTGCCTTCACGACGGGATCTGCCCTCCTAGTGGCAATTGATTTCATATTAGTAAATTCGTTATTTAATCTTCAGCTTGTTACATATCCGTTTATCTCTTTCTGTATTTCTATATTTGTATGCTGCGTTAAGGGAGGATAACTATTAAGCAACAGGTAAGGTAGAAATACCTTATCAAACATGCCATGACATACATCTTCTATGACTACATGCATAAGATTTTGGAAGATTAAATGGATGACTTATTGGCTAAATATTTGTTATGCCATGAGCACCTCGATGTTTTGTGTAAAATCCTCGATCGTCTTATCAAGCATAATGTGAGACTAAACCCCAAGAAGTACGTGTTTGGGATCACATCTGGAAATATATTGGGATTCATAGTTTCTAACAAGGCATCGAAGTAGACCCTAACAAGTTCAAGGCCATCCTTAAGATGCCTCCGCTGACTACCATCAAGCAGCTTTGAAGTATGTAGGGCAATATCGCATCCATCAAACACTTCATAGCACAACTATCAGACAAGTGTCAACCCATGAACAAGTTATTGCACAATGGGGTTGCATTCCATTGGGATGATGAGTGCTAGGAGGCCTTTGATACCATAAAATAGTACCTGGATTTGCTGCCAATGTTGGATCCACCTCAACCAGGAGTGTTGTTCCACATATACATATTAGCAACTAAGGTTGCATTGGATGCCATATTAGCCCAGAACAATGAACTGCATAAGGAACAAGCTACTTACTATCTCAGCCGCACCCTGGTCAGCTATGAGATCAAGTATGCATACATTGAAAATATTTTCCTAGCGGTGGTTTTCACCACCAAGAAGCTACGATATTACATGCTTAGTCATACCACGTATGTTGTGTCTAAATAGAATCCATTGTGATACATGATGAGTCACACTTATCATAACAATCGCACAAAAAAATGGATCATGTTGTTGACGGAGTTTGACCTAGAATTCATTGGACAAAAATCAATCAAGGGTTAGGTCATCGCCGATTAACTCACAGAGGCTTCTCTACAGGATGATCATCCTCTGAGCATGGAGCTTCCCGATGATGGAGTATTCCAAATATCAAAATCACCTGATTCTGATGAGCCTGAGTCATAGGCCAATATGACTATGTTCTTCAATGGCTCCAAATGTGAGCAAGGAAGTGGTGTAGAGATCATGTTTTTCACACCGAATGGGGTTCCCATACCCCTATCATTTAAACTTGATTTCTCGTGCACCAACAACAATTCCAAGTACGAAGCCTTGCTCATAGGTCTTCAAATGGCTATCACCATGAAAATTAGCAAGCTTAACATTTTGGCAACTCCTTGCTCATTCTTAACTAGGTCAAAGGGATCTACCAATGCAAGTGCCTAGTTCTGTAAGCCTACAAATCCCTTGTGGATAAATTCCTAGTGAAGTTTGAATGGTATGACATCGAGGCGCTCCCTTGTTCATCTAATATTTTTACAGATATGATGGCCTCCCTAGGGTATTTGATCCCATAGAACCCTACTAATTAGATGATAACCCTTTAGGTCAAAATGCTCTCACAGTCCACAGTTGAGCGTGAGGATACTCAAACCATGCCAGAAGTCCACTTGATTCAAATTGAACCTCATCAAGAGAGATTCTCGTCCTTCACGAGTTCTTGAATCATACGATTGGGGGACTTTTTTCCCTCAAGCTCCTTTTTATAGTAGTACAACACTATTCTTACAAGTTCTTTCCCACTCAGCATTTGATCAGGATGAATTTCAAGAGGGATAGGCAATTCATGCAATCGAGGCCTCGCCTCAATAGGACTGGTCCACATAAATCAAGGAATATCTAAAGCTGGGTAATCTCCCTCCTAGATTATCACACACCATTAAAAGAACATTTAAACTAAAGGCAACAAAATATGTCTTGCTAGGACACATTCTGTATCGTCATAGCTATGAAGGGATACTCCTTCGCTGCTTAGAACATCAAGAGTTGGCTTGGGAAATCGTCCAAGTGCACGACGGTACATGTGGTGGCCATTTCCTTGGTATGGCCATCACAAAGTGCATTCTTTGCATGGGCTACTATTGGACAATGTTAGAGTGATATTGTTGCACATATGTGTGGAAGTGCATGAAGTGTCAACACCATGCTAACTTGACACACGTACCTTCCTAGGTCTTATAGCCGATCCAATTGGTTTGGCCATTTTCACAATGGGGGGTTGGATTTAATCAGCAAAATATTCCCTACATCCTTGGGTTGTCACACATTTATCATTATGGCTACCGATTATTTTACAAAGTGGGTGGAAGCGATTCCCCTTACCACTATGACATGACCCGCATCACGAAGTTCATTTTACATAATATCATTTGTCATTTTGGTATTCCATAAAATATCATCTCAAATAATGGGATGTCATTTAAGAATAAATATGTGCATGCTTTAACAGTAAAGTATAATATCCAGCACAACTTTTTGATGCCCTACTATCCGCAAGCAAATGGGCAAGTAGAGGCTTCCAACAAGACATTGATCATCATTCTCAAGAAAAATGTCAAAGAGAATCACATCGATTGGCACACGCAAATATCCCTTGCTCTATGGGCCTATCTCACTAGCATTCAAACGTCCACTGGGGCCACCCCATTTTCACTAGTGTATGGTGCCAAGGCAGTCATGCCTTTAGAGTTGGATATCCCATCACTATGCATATCCATGAAAGAGTTCATCGATGATGACACTGCATGGTAGGCTCACCTAGACTAGCTTACGCTACTTGAGGAACATCGTATTAATGCTCTCAAGAACCTACACATTTATCAAGAGAGACTTAAAATAGCCTACAATATGAAAGTCCATCTTAGAGACTTTCAGGTTGGTGACATTTTTCTAAAAGAGAACCAACATAATTCTAATTTGTTGCCCCATATAAGGGACAATTTTGTGGCAAACCAGTTAGGTCCTTATGTCATTACAAGTTAGATTAGATCTGGAACTTATTTCCTAGCCTACCTTGAATGTTTCGAGTATCCTAAACCCTTGAACATCCTTCACTTGTGATCTTTCCATGCTTAGAGTGTTGTGGCTCAACCTAAAATGCTCCTAGGTGGTCTATAACCATCTAGGTCACCCCAAAATGCTCCAAGGGTGCATTTAACCCGCTTGGTCAACCTAAAATGCTCCTAGGAAGTCTATAACCATCTAGGTCACCCCAAAATGCTCCAAGGGTGCCTTTAACTCGCTTGGTCAACCTAAAAATGCTCCTAGGTGGTCTATAACTATCTAGGTCACCCCAAAATTCTCCAAGGGTGCCTTTAACCCGCTTGGTCAACCTAAAATGCTCCTAGTTGGTCTATAACTGTCTAGGTCACCCCAAAATGCTCCAAGGGTACCTTTAACCTGCTTGGTTAACCTAAAATGCTCCTAGGTGATTTATAACCATGTAGGTCACCCCAAAATGCTCCAAGGGTGACTTTAACCTGCTTGGTCAACCTAAAATGCTCCTAGGTGGTCTATAACCACCTAGGTCACTCCAAAATGCTCCAAGGGTGCCTTTAACCCACTTGGTCAACCTAAAATTCTCCTAGGTAGTATATAACCATCTAGGTCACCCCAAAATGCTCCAAGGGTGTCTACAACCCGCTTGGTCAACCTAAAATGCTCCTAGGTAGTCTATAACCATTTAGGTCACACCAAAATGCTCCTAGGAGGTCTATAACCATATAGGTCACCTCAAAAATACCCAAAGGCACCCATAAACCCTTTGGTCACCCCAAATACCCCAATGTCCCCCAATAAACCTATTGGTCACATGTATATATCAATCAAAACAAAAATAAAAAACATTATATATCAATCAAAAATACAAAAATATTGCACTACATTGCATATTCAAATATCATAAAAAATCAAAAACATCATATATATCAATCAAAAATACAAAAATATCATATTGCATTTCATTACATCACATCTCGTTGCATTATCAAAATCATCTGCATTAGGCATACTCATCATGGCATTATGCATTTTAGGGTCACTCATATGTGTCTAGCACCAGGACTGTACATTATGCATTATTCCAAAACAATCATGACAAAGTCAGTATCCACATCATTCCATTATCACCTATCATATTCACTTACATTTCACACTGGTCATATTAGTGTCTGTTACCATCACATAGCCATTTTTTCTAGAATGTCCTTAGGGTTTTCATTCACTCAGCCATCTCTAGTTTCCTTTTCATATTTTGTAGAAAACTATCATTATTTTTAGGAGGTAGATTATTGCTTAGATTATACCTTGTATGCAACAAATACCAACACATTTTCATACAAATAATTCCAAGTTTTGTGCAAGGAAAGATGAAACCCACTAAGTGGTCTAGGTTGCTTTAAGCGAAAAGGTTATCCTACTCATCCCCTTGTGCGAATGGTTCAAGAATGCTAAGAATTGGAAAAAGGACAAGCTCTTCCCTACCCAATTCCTCAAAATAAATAGTGGTTTTCACCACTATCAAAAATCCCAATTCCCAAGAAACCCTAAAAGTTCAAAAGCAAAATCCCACAAAAAGAAAAAATTAAAATCAAAATAAACAGTGGTTATCACCACTTCCCACATCCCTTGCTCAAAGAAAACAACATACAAAATAAACAGTGATTTTCATTACTACATATGAGCAAGTATCCTAATAAAATTGAAGAAAATAAGGGATATGAACTTGAATCCCTGGAATTCTCAGCATTCGACAAACCATCAGGTGATCCTCATTACAGATTTGGTGGATAGTCTATCTGTCAATGGTGGTAGCCTCCTGCGTGACAATATGTCTATCACATTAGCCTTTGGCATGTGTGCAGACCAATGTTTGTATGTGGATGAGCTAGCTTTTGGTAGCCTATACTACCTAGTGGTCTAATCCAATCGAGTACAGAACCCATGATATCACTTTCATAGGGTGATCCTCATTACAGGTTTGGTGGATAGCCTATATAGCAATGGCGGTATCCTTATACATCTCACTGGAATTAACTCACTTGCGCACATAAGGATATGAAGTATCTTGGTCATCCTAGCAGATTCGTACCTTGTCAAAAAAATCTTGCATGGTTAGTATATTATACAAATTTTGATCAGGTAGCTAGAGTGTTTGAGTCTCATGAAAACCTCATAAACATCCTATAACATCTTACTATTTATGTCATTCCATACCATTTTATCATATGTATGTCAGTTTACATTTTCACAAATCCATCACATAGTCTCATGACAATATTACACATGAATTGATGAATTCTATACAGTTAATGGTGCTAACATAGTATGTCATATAGTGTTCATATTCCATAAATACCCATCAACAGATCATCCATTTCATTATGCATACACACATTGCATATCATAAAATAACATCATAGTACAACACATGCATCCATTAATGCATCCATAAATCATAACACAACATGTGTTTGAACGCTCAAAACTATCAAAATTCAAAATCAAACAAACATTTTTAAACATCAACTGGGGCATTATTGGTATCATACCTCCCCTAACTAGCAATCAAACAATTAAATAATCAATTTCAAAAAGCCCAAAATGTATTCATAAAACCTTTAGTCACCCAAAAATCCCCAAAGGTATCTATAAACCCTTTGGTCATCCAAAAATCCCCAAAGGTATCCATACACCCTTTGGTCACCCCAAAAATCCCCAAAGATATCCATAAACCCTTTGGTCAACCCAAAAGGCCCCAAAGGTATCCATCAACCCTTTGGTCAACTCAAAAATTTCCAAAGGTATCCATAAACCCTTTAGTCAACCCAAAATCCCCAAAGGTATCCATAAACCCTTTGGTCAACCCATAAAAGCCCCAAAGGTATCCATAAACCCTTTGGTCAACCCAAAAGGCCCCCCCTTTGGTAAACCCAAAAATACCCAAAGGTATCCATCAACCCTTTGGTTGACCCAAAAGGCCCCAAAGGTATCCATAAACTCTTTGGTCAACCCAAAAGGCCCCAAAGGTATCCATCAACCCTTTGGTCAACCCAAAAGGCCCCAAAGGTATCAATAAACCCTTTGGTCAATCCAAGATGCTCCAAAGGTATCCATAAACCCTTTGGTCACTCAAAATGCCCCAATGGCATCCAATAAGCCCATTGGTCAAATATATGTATCAAAAAACAAAAAAAATAATTAAACAATTAAAACACATAAAAAAAAAACATAAAATCAAAGAAAAGGGTTCAAAACCCACCCAAAAACAAGTCAAATATGATGGAATTCACTCAGGATCAAGGTGGAACCCAAATTTCTCCTGGATGCTTGGAAAGAACCTTATTTAAATCCCTAAGAAGGCCAGTATGGCCGGAACTCCCGACGGGAATGAGGTTTTTCATTTCTTTCCTCTAGGAGGCATCAAATAAAAGGGTCCAACAACCCACCAAAAACAAGTCAAATCTGATGGAATTCATTCAGTGTAAATAAGGAAAGGCAATGTCTCATGGATGCATAGGAAATTCACTATTTCACTCCCCAAGAAGGCCATTGTGGTCGAACCGCACCACGGGAATGAAGATTTCAACTTTTTGCTTCCAGGAAGCCTACCTAACATCATCTGAATCCTTTCAAAACTATACCATTTTTCAATGGATACAACTGAAGGTAACCTCAACAAAAGTCATCTGGGTCAAGCGACTCATTGCTTTTATCACGAGTCATTCCCTTATCAACTCGTATCTTGAGGGGGTATTCATACTCAAGTCAAAATCAACAAGCACACACTAAATCATGCAAATTGCATTCATTCAATGTATCTTTGAGAAAGATAATCAGGCTCCCACTTGGGGTAGCAAACAAGCACAAATTAAACAAATTCTTGGCATTATAGAATCATCTTTATGACTGACAAATGTCCAAGATCAAGTCAACCTCACTGGAGAGGTTGTACTTGAAGCAAGTTCCTTAGCTCATCAGAAGCAAGGATTCAAGAACGCATGCTCTTTCCAAGATTGGGGTATCTAAAGTTGGTTAGGTTATTCAGTAACCCTAATCATTAAACATTTTAGTCATCTATTTTTGCTCGGCACTATGTTGCACACAATGCATCCCAAAAAGGGGCATTTTTTGGAAATTTGAGTTATTTTATATTGTCATTGATGTCACATGGATCATTGATGTCATATGGATCACATTTGAGTTTTGGTTGTAACAACACTTCATAAATAATCATTTATGATATTTTGGAGAGCATGGATATATACAGGTTTTTTGTGAAAACCAAGGCAAGAAAAATAAAAGGTTTTATTTAAAACCATGGATGGTATATTTTAAATGGGTTTTTCTTAAAACCCAGGTTGGCTTTTCGTTTCATCGAAAAAGGTGCCCTAGTGATGGAGATATTTAATTTTAAATATTTAGTTTAAATTTTAAATTATTTAAAATTTAAATTTACATTTAAAAAATAAAAATAAAAATAATAGTGTCAACGTCTAAAGAAAGGAGGAAAGGCATATATATATGCCACCAAAATCTTCGATAAATCCTTGTCCTTGATTTTTGAATGCATTCGAATTGATAACGTAATGGGAGAAGAGCCTGTGTGTTGAAGCGTGTGTAAAGAGGCATGTGAAGGGTTTACAAAATTCAGGTATGTTGAAGAATCGTTTGTGGAGGATAACTAAATGCATAGGAACCTTTGTCCTAGTGGTTCATGCGCTGTGTAAGAAGTAGGATGTCCTGCGATCGAGTCTTGCCGGGGATGCTTGTTGTGTTGAAACGCTCGAAGCATTTTTGAGTTTTCGAAGGGCACAAAATATTGAGGTATTTGTTTTGGTTTGTGCCCCTTTGAACACGTGAGGGCATGTGGCCCAATGGCGGCTTGGCTACGGTTAAGGCGTTGAGCGAGGAGGCATCAAGGGATCGAATCCCGTCAGGGACAGAGGCAAGTTAATGTTTTTTTTATATTTTATTTTTCTAAAGTTGCCCTAGGAGAAATAAGGGTTATTATGCACTTTAGGAAAAAGAGAGATTTCTGATGATTTTTTGTTTAGAAGTATATCATATTATATATCGTTGGAAATCTTATTTCAAGGGCTATTTGATTAACTTGCTTAGAGGGATAAATAAGGTGTGTGTAAAGAGATATTTATGATTTTGTAAAGAGGTTCAAAAGTGAAGGTTGCTTTGTTCTTTTTCAAAGAGGATTAATTATTTCATGAGGGGACATGATTTATTTTATTGAGTAGGAGTAATAAGGTGTTATTTGGATATTATTGTTGTGTTATTAATCATTATCCCTAACCCTTATTGAAAGTTGAAAAAGAAAGTTTGTTGAGTGTGGAAGATCTAGTGGACAACTAATAAGGCATCAAAAAGGTATGAGCAATATTCTCCATTGGCTTTGTTTATGGTGGTTGATTTCTGAAATATCATTGGAGATAAAAGGATTGATTGTGGTTTCCTTTTCAAAAGTGGTTGGTTGAATTCTTAAATTTTATCTGGTTTGAGAGTTATGTTTAAACCTTGTTTTATAAGCATTGTTGTGTGAAAAACTTAATATAGGGTTTGAGAATAACATGAGTATCATTGTTATGTGAAGAATGTTTTATAAGCATTGTTGTTGAAGCCCATTGATTGTACAAAGAACTTGAACTTGAGTTAGAAAACAACATGAATATCATTGTTATGTGAGATTTGTGGTTGAGCATTGTTGGAAACATTTGATTTGGTTTATACTTGCTTGGACTAGGGTTTGTGAGAAAGAGTTGTTTCTTGTTGTGATTGGTTGAGTAGAGTTGTTTGAGCCTAGTCAAGTGAATGAGTGAAGTGGTTGTTCAAATTACATGAAATAAACTATTCTATATTCTGATTTGAGTTGAGATAATTGTGGATCATTGTTGTCATCCATTGTAGAGTGCATTGCCATTCATTGTTGAGTTCGTAATTGAGCCTTACCTTTATAGATTTGTGGATGAGATTTAAGTGCTACTTGAGCATGATTGATTGAGCCTTTGAGAAGGCTTTTGGGATATATTTTTGGACATATTTGTGGCAGATTTTATGCATGATTGATTGAGCCTTTGAGAAGGCTTTTGGATAGATTTCTGGATAGATTTGTGGTATATTTTGTGCATTATTGATTGAGCCTTTGAGAAGGCTTTTGGATAGATTTATGGACAGATTTATGAGCATATTTTGAGCAAGTTCTTGGTGAGCTTGTTAGAGCAGATTTTGAGCAAGTTCTTGGTGAGCTTGCTGGAGAAGATTTGAGCAAGTTCTTGGTGAGCTTATTGGAGCATATTTGAGCAAGTTCTTGGTGAGCTTGCTAGAGAAAATTTGAGCAAGTTCTTGGTGAGCTTGCTAGAGCATATTTTGAGTAAGTTCTTGGTGAGCTTGCTAAAGAAGATCAGTGGATTACCTAGCTGAGCATATCATTGGATTTTCTACCTGAGAAGATTAGGTCTCTGTAGCTGAGCGGATTAGTGGATTATCTACATGAGTAGATCAGAATTGCCTTGCTGAGCAGATCAATGGATTTCCTAGTTGAGCAAATCAGTGGATTGCCTACCTAAGTAGATTAGTGGATTACCTTGCTGAGCAAATAAATGGATTGCCTACCTGAGTAGATCAGTGGATTGCCTAGATAAGCATATCAGTGGATTACCTTGCTGAGTAGATCAGTGGATAGCCTAGCTTTGATTAGATCAAAGTAACCATTTGTATTGGGATAAGGATCCCTATTTCTTTATGAAATATTATAAGGATATTATCTTGTGGAGTACCCCACATTGGGGGAACCACGTTAAATATTGTGTCTCAATTGTGTGTGGTGATTTGTTATCTTGCTTACTATTGCTATCCATGTCATTAATGCACATTGCTATATTTGGATATTGTAATTAAGGACACTAGTTGATATTGGTTTGGAAAGAAAGTAAAAAGTGGGTGCTATACTATTCACCCCCCTCTTAATATAAGCTTATGTTCTTCAATTGGTATCAGAGTGGGTTCCTTCGAAAAGGCTAACAGATTGAGGGTAGATTCTATAAGAACACAGATGGCTTCACAGAATGGATCATCTACAAATAAGACTCCACTATTTGATGGTAACAATTATGCTTTCTGGAGCATGATAATGAAGAACTACTTGATATCACAAGGATATGAGGTATGGCAGATGGTTGAAAAAGAGTATAAAGTTGAAGGTGATTCTGAGACATATAAGACTATCAAATGCAAGGGCAGTGAATTGTATTTTGAGTGGGCTACGTAAGACATATTTTGCAAAGGTAATGGTATGTAATTCAGCTAATGAAATGTGGACCAAGTTGCGGAATACCTATGAAGGAGATTCCAAGGTAAATTTGGAAAAACTACAAACTCATAGAAAAATATTTGAGGAATTGAAAATGGAATATTCTAAAGATATAGCAAAGTTTTTTCTTTGAGTTGATGAGATTACTAACACCATGAGAGGTCTAGGATTTGACATGAAAGAATAAGAAGTTACTAAATAGGTTTTAAGATCACTTCCCATGAAGTATGATGCAAAGGTTTCAACAATAGAAGAAACAATGGATATCAACAAGATAATAATGGAATAACTACAAGGAACTCTCACAACTTATGAGATGAGGATAAGTAAGAATCAGGTTCCAATAAAAGAAATTGCATTCAAGGATTCAAAGAAAATGAAAGGAAAAATTCTAGATACGGATAGATATTCAGATAATGATGAGGAATCTAACTTCATCAAAAGGAAAAAGGACTCAATAAATTACAGAGATATGAAGAAAGTCAAATACTACAAGTGTGGTGATTTTGGTCACTATGAAAACAAGTGTCCACATGAAGAAAACTGTGATGATGAAAAATAGGGTCATAGAAGAAAATAATATGGAAAGCATAAGCATGACAAATATGACAGATACAAGGAAAGTAGTTATGATAAGAAGAAAAGTTTTTGTAAGACAAAGAAAACTTTCTACATTGAAGAATCAAGTGATAGCTCAGATCACAGTGATAAAGATAAGTCATATGATGAAAAGGAAGAACATATATTCCTAGGAATAGAAGGTGAAAGAGAACAATGCTTTGTGTGTGGTGAAAGAGATCATAGATCAGGATATTGCAATGGATTCAATGATAATGAATATGAGATGACACATCAAGGAAACAAGCATGGTCAAAGAAATCATGAAAGTTTGTTTGCTATAGAAGATTATAATGATCTTAGTGAAAGTGAAGATGAAGAAGGGTTTTTCTATGGGATAAAAGAAGTAGAAGAAGAACATTCACTCCAAACTGAGTAAGTTAAACAAAAGAATATTGTAAGAAAGACATATGTCTCAGTTTATCTAAAGGAAGACTTCAATGATATCCATGAACAACTACAAGAGGTTAAGGAGAATCTAAAAGAATTGAGATATTCCATGCTTGAGAATTTTGATCCATCACATGACTCAAAAGGTCAAGATATTTTCACTAAGAAGGAAACATGTATTTTAGAGACAATAAATATGGATTCCAATTTGCTATTTGATACAAATGAAGAGAAACAAGAGGAAGGTTCCAAAGCACCAAAGGTCTCATATTTCAGGTTTGGGGAATCACACTCAAAAGGAAAGAAATTTCTAAAATATGAAAGCAAGGAAGCACCTAAGTGTTATGAAGAAAGTTCCAAAGTTCCTATGGCTTCAAAAATTCAGTTTGGATCTTGTTTTGAGATAGGTGAATCAAGTTCAAAAAGAAAAAAAATTCTTGAAAAGGAAAGCAAGGAAGAAATTAAGGAAGAGGATTTAGATACTACAAATAAAGTTCAAGGATACAATGCACAAGTCAAAAATTATCACAAGGATAATGGTTAAAAAAGGTATGAGGAACCAAGGCATGAAAAAAGGGCTTTTCAAGGACATTGTTTTTCTTGTAATGGATTTGGACACAGGGCTATACACTGCAGGGTCTATGGATCAAAGAAGTTTGATTTTGCTAGAAGGAACTTCAAAGGAAGAAGGTATGGTTTTTAGGGACATTGCTTCTCATGCAAAAATATTGGTCATAAAGCATCTCAGTTCAAATAAAATGAGCAACATGGTTTTGGATTTAGAGCTACACAATTTAGAAGTCATGGTCATAATGATTATGAAAACAAAACTTCACAATACAGGGTTTAAGAAAGGAATGGATATGGAAATTATTTAAAGAAAGAATTCAGGATATGGGCACCATCAAAAGGCTACAATATCAAGTGTTTTAATTACAATAGCTTTGGACATATTGTAAAATGTTGTAGGACTCAATTCCAAACAAGTTTAAGACAAGAAGGTCAAGCAGTTTCAAGGTAAGAAGATCAAGTAATTCATCAAGAGAAGGATATCAGAAAAATATGGAAGGAAGTTGACAGAGGAAAGAAACAATGTAATATGGGAGTAAAAGTACTCCCACCCCAAAATTAATCACCTCAATAGATAAGGTGGTGAGGGGGCTATGCTTAAGAGTCATATATTTTAGCCCCATAGGTGTCCCTTTTGCCATTGATGTCAAAGGGGGAGAGATTTGAGTTAGGGGGAGAAGCCTCCAAAGAGAGCATTAAGTTAGGGGGAGCAGCCTCCAAAGAGAGTATTGAGTTAGGGGGAGCAGCCTCCATAGATATTATTAAGTCAGGAGGAGCAGCTTTGATTCTCAGAGATGGTTTTTGCAGTGATTGTGGTGATTTGGATTAGAGGTGTTGCCATCAATGACAAAGGGGGAGATTGTTGGAAATTTGAGTTATTTTATGTTTTCATTGATGTCACATGGATCATTGATGTCATATGGATCACATTTGAGTTTTGGTGGTAACAACACTTCATAAATAATCATTTATGATATTTTGGAGAGCATGGATATATACATATTTTTTGTGAAAACCAAGGCATGAAAAATAAAAGGTTTTATTTAAAATAATGGATGGTAGATTTGAAATGGATTTTTCTTAAAACCCAGGTTGGATTTTCGTTTCATTGAAAAATGTGCCCCGGTGATGGAGATATTTAATTTTAAATATTTAGTTTAAATTTTAAATTATTTAAAATTTAAATTTAAATTTTAAAATTAAAAATAAAATTATAGCACCGACGTCTAAAGAAAGGAGGAAAGGCATATATTAAAAATAATAGCATCGATGTCTAAATAAAGGAGGAAAGGCATATCTATATATATATATATATATATGTGCCACCAAAATCTTCGATAAATCCTTGTCCTCGATTTTTGAATGCATTCGAATTGATAACGTAATGCGAGAAGAGCCTGTGTGTTGAAGCGTGTGTAAAGAGGCGTGTGAAGGGTTTACAAAATTTGGGTCCATTGAATAATCGTTCATGGAGGATAACCAAATACATAGGCACCTTTGGCCTAGTGGTTCATGCGTTGTGTAAGAAGTAGAAGGTCCTCCGATCGAGTCTCACCGAGGATGCTTGTTGTGTTGAAACGCTCGAAGCATTTTTGAGTTTTCGAAGGGCACAAAATATTGAGGTATTTGTTTTGGTTTGTGCCCCTTTGAACACGTGAGGGCATGTGGCCCAATGGTGGCTTGGCCATGGTTAAGGCACTAAGAGAGGAGGCGTCAAGGGATCGAATCCCGTCAGGGATAGAGGCAAGTTAATATTTTTTAATATTTTATTTTTCTAAAGTTGCCCTAGGAGAAATAAGGGTTATGATGCACCTTAGGAAAAAGAGAGATTTCTAGTGATTTTCATTTTGGAAGTATATCATATTATATATCGTTGGAAATATTATTGTGAAGGCTATTTGATTAACTTACTTAGAGGGAGAAATAAGGTGTGTGTAAAGAGATATTTCTGATTTTGTAAAGAGGTTCAAAAGTGAAAGTTGCTTTGTTCTTTTTCAAATAGGATTAATTCTTTCATGAGGGGACACGATGTATTTTATTGAGTAGGAGTAATAAGGTGTTATTTGGATATTATTGTTGTGTTATTAATCATGATCCCTAACCCTTATTGAAAGTTGAAAAATAAATTTTGTTGAGTGTGGTAGATTTAGTGGACAACTAATAAGGCATCAAAAAGGTATGAGCAATATTCTCCATTGACTTTGTTTATGGTGGTTGATTTCTAAAATATCATTGGAGAGAAAAGGATTGATTGTGGTTTCCTTTTCAAAAGTGATTGGTTGAATGCTTCAAGGTTTTCTGGTTTGAGAGTTGTGTTTAAACCTTGTTTTATAAGCATTGTTGTTGAAGCCATTAGTTGTGTGAAAAACCTAAGATAGGGTTTGAGAAGAACATGAGTATCATTGTTATGTGAAGAATATTTTATAAGAATTATTGTTGAAGCCCATTGATTGTACAAATAACTTGAACTTGAGTTAGATAACAACATGAGTATCATTGTTATGTGAGATTTGTGGTTGAGCATTGTTGGAAATATTTGAGTTGGTTGATACTTGCTTGGACTAGGGTTTGTGAGAAAGAGTTGTTCCTTGTTGTGATTGGTTGAGTAGAGTTGTTTGAGCCTAGTCAAGTGAATGAGTGAAGTGGTTGTTCAAGTTCCATGAAACAAACTATTCTATATTATGATTTGAGTTGAGATCATTGTGGATCATTGTTGTCATCCATTGTAGAGTGCATTGTCATTCATTGTTGAGTTCATCATTGAGCCTTGCCTTCATAGATTTGTGGATGATATTTGAGTTCTACTTGAGAATGATTGATTGAGCCTTTGAGAAGGCTTTTGGGATAGATTTCTAGACATATTTGTGGAAAATTTTGTGCATGATTGATTGAGCCTTTGATAAGGCTTTTGGATAGATTTTTTGGACATATTTGTGGCAGATTTTGTGCATGATTGATTGAGACTTTGAGAAGGCTTTTGGATAGATTTGTGGATAGATTTGTGACCAGATTTTTAGCAAGTTCTTGGTGAGCTTGCTAGAGCAGATTTTGAGCAAGTTCTTGGTGAGCTTGTTGGAGCAGATTTGAGAAAGTTCTTGGTGAGCTTGTTGGAGCAGATTTGAGCAAGTTCTTGGTGAGCTTGCTAGAGCATATTTTGAGCAAGTTCTTGGTGAGCTTGCTAGAGTAGATTTTGAGTAAGTTCTTGGTGAGATTTCTAAAGTAGATTAGTGGATTGCCTAGCTGAGTAGATCAGTGGATTGCCTACTTGAGTAGATTAGGATTTCCTAGCTAAGAAGATCAGTGGATTGCCTACTTGAGTATATTAGGATTGCCTTACTGAGTAGATCAGTGGATTGCCTAGCTGAGCTAATCAGTGGATTGCCTACCTGATCAAATTAGTGGATTGCCTAGCTAATAATATCAGTCGATTGCCTACCTGAGCAGATCAATGGATTGCCTAGTTGAGAAGATCAGTGGATTTCCTTGCTGAGTAGATCAGTGGATAGCCTAGCTTTGAGCATATCAAAGTAATCATTTATATTAGGATAAGGATCCCTATTTATTTATGAAATATTATAAGGAGATTATCTTGTGGAGTACCCCACATTGGGGGAACCACGTTAAATCTTGTGTCTCAATTGTGTGTGGTGATTTGTGCTCTTGCTTACTATTGCTATCTATGTCATTAATGCACATTGCTATATTTGGATATTGCAATTAAGGACACTAATTGATATTGGTTTGGAAAGAAAGTAAAAAGTGGGTGCTATATTGTTAACCCCCCCTCTCAATATAATATTATGTTCTTCAACATTTATAGACACAAAAATCTGGTCAATCCGATTATGCTACCATAAGTAATGATGAAAATGACATACCAAGGCCCCTAGGGCAGCCCTCAGCAGGTATACAGTTGTCCTAACCACTTAGTGCAAGGTTTTGGAAGGTTTCAGGCCACTTTTGGGACATTTTGAACATATTGTTTCTATTCATCCCACCCTGGACTGAATAACAGTAATCATTCTAGGGTGGAGCAAATAGCAAGTTTTACTAGAAAAAATTCAAACTTGGGCAAATGGTGCTCAGTAATAGTTAGATTCCTGGCTATTATTATCCACAAGTCAGGGCACAATGTAGATCTTATGATATGCTCAATGAATGAGGCCAATTTGGTAGATTATCTTCCCCCTCCAATGCATGTTGCCCCAATGGCCAAGTGGCGCCTCTTGCCCTGCATTCCCTCGCATGCCCTTTGACCCATGAAGCCTCCTTGTGCTATAAATTGGATGCAATTTACACACAAAAGAGAGAGGATTTTGAGGATAAAGCAATGGAGTGCTTCCAAGATTTCCTTTCACATTTTGTGCCCATGTTTACCTCGAAATCTCTACCTAGCGAAGGAGGTTCATGAGGGAACTAGTAGGCACAATTTGTCACATAACCAAACCATATGAGTGAATTCCCTCACCAAATTTGATTAAAATACCTCCCATTGTGTTTTTCATCAATCCCCAGTGGAATTGATGGTAAAATTTAGGTGAAAATAGTGGGCATCCCATCCCCAGGCGCCCCCAATTTGTGATAGTTATATTCGTCCCACCCTGTGATGAATAGAAATATGTATATAATTTTATTACTATTTTTAATTATTTATTTTCTAAATTATAATATTATTCTACAGTTCAAATTTTATGTCATTCTGAGATATATTGGCCAAGATATTATGATTTTAGTGTTTTATAGGGTCTCATGCAGGTCTCCAGTGGTCATCTAAGGAAATGCCTAAAATGTTACTGTTTTTAGAAATATGATAAAATGGGTTCCTTTAAAATAGTATTTTATGTGTTCTATAAAATTTTCATGTGTTTTTGATATGTGTAGGGCCGAAAATTGTTTAATTTATGTTTTACAGGTTGCGCACGGTCATTGCAATAACGAGGCACCATAAAACTCAATCTTAGCATAATTTCTGGTGATATCTTCCCAAAATATTCTATTTTATAGCTCTATGAAATTTCAATTCATTTGGAGTTTATTTGATTCTTATTCTCACTATTAGCTATTTGGCTTGCATGTTTCTCATCACACGCACTTGCTATTTGACATTTTTTGTTTCCTTGTGTGCAGGTGCAGGTTGTACAGCTCATTGGGGATCAACATAGGACCTCAAATAATCAATGACACAAGTAGCAACATTGTAGGCCCACCCACTTTGATTGTGGGTACGAGGAAAGACACTAGATGTGCACCCGAGTTACTTGAAGGATTTTGATCCTTGGGCACCCGATTTGTAAACATTTGTATAGTCTATTTGAGCCCTCAAAGGGTAAATTTTGTAACTTGGTTTTGATATTCCCAATTAATAAGAATTCGGTTTATTTTGCATCATTTCTTGTTATTTACTATATTTTTCGTCTTACTTGCATGTTTTCGTTTGATGCTCATAAGCGATAGGACATAGATACACATATTGTTTATTATCATTTGGTGCACATTTTTCCCTACTTCACATAAAATACCTTCAGGTGTATTATATTTAGTGGCTTAGGTTCCAATGTTCCTTCTAAATTGGCAATTCTATACATTTCTTAACCTAACTTTTGTTTAACAATGTATGAACCTAACCAATTAGTCATGAATTTATCTCTGAATTGTGGTAAAGCATTGGTGTTTTGTTGATTCTATTTAAGGATGAGATATCCCACTTAGAATTTTTGATTATGGACTTTTGCATTGTAGGTACGCTTGATGTGATCTTGATATGCTTGTAGATGTTCTAAGGAATTGATTCACCTTTCATCAAGGAGTGTAAGTTGGTCAAGATGTGCTTGTTTAGTTGTGTCATTATCCATAAAATCTTGTAATGCAACTCGTAAATAAGGGATCTCAATATCAAGAGGCATAATTTTTTTTGCTCCATAGACCAATGAAAAAGTTTTTTCCCCTGTTGGTGTTCGAATGCTTGTTCAATAAGTCCATAATGCCAAGGAGAATTGAGTGTGCCAATCTCTATGATTTTATTTGACAAGTTTCTTGAGGATGGCTATCAAGGTATTATTGGTTTCTTCAGCTTGTCCATTTGATTTTCGATAATAAGGAGTTGAGAAACTATGTTGGATATTGTAATTTTTGCATAAGGCTCAAACATCCTTGTTTTTAAAAGACTTGCCATTTTCAGAAATGATCGTGGAAGGAATCCCAAAATGAAAGGTAATGCGTTGAAGTATAAACTTCGTAATTCGAGGTCCAATTGTAGTGGTCATTAGAATTGCTTTGACCCATTTGGTAAAGTATTATGTGGCGGTTATGATGAACTTATGTTATCCCAAAGATGTAGTTGAAATTTTACCAATCAAATCTAGGCCCCATTGTGAAAAAGGCCAAAAGTTTTGAATGAGATGTAAGTCTTGTGATGGTAAATGAGTCAAATTGGCATGATGTTGATATTTTTGATATTTCTTGATGTATTAACAATCACTTTCCATGGTGGTCCAATAATAACCCATGCACAAAATGTGCTTTGTAATGGCCATTCCACTAAAGTGGCCATCACAAGTACCATCAGGGGATTTAGTTATGGATCTTTGTGCCTCTACGAGATCTAAGCATCAAAGTAAGACTCCATAATATCCACATCTATTCAACACATCCCCAAAGAGAGTATAACGAAATGATTTTTTTTTTTAATGTTCTCTTCTTAGTTCATGTCAAATATGATTGGAGGATCCCAAACTTGAGAAAGTCTTTGATTTGATCAAGGTAAGAATTATAGGGCTCCACGTGGACTAAACAAACACTCTTCTCACCTTCAGATTCTGATCTTGCTATTGAGTACTTGGACACTATTGTTATGATAAGTGATTGAAATTCTCCATGTTTGTTCTCAATAATCAAGGATCTTAAAGAAGCGATTGCATCTACAAAACTATTAGTCAAACGTGGCAAGATGTTAATCTCGTACTAGTCAAATTTTACCAACAATTTCATTGCTACTTGGTGATATTGTTTCAATATTGGTTCTTTACATTGGTAAGTTCCTTTCACTTGACAAAAAACAAGCTAGGAATCACCAAATATGCTTATATGCTTAATACCTATAGCTATTGTTGATTGAAGCCCTAAAATTAAGGCTTCATACTCTGTGTTGTTATTTGTGCATGGAAAGTCAATATTGAATGATAAAGGAATTAGTATTCCTTCAAGTGTATAAAATATGACTCCAGAACCTTGTCCTCTTTCACACTTTGATTCGTTAAATAAGAGAGATGTCAACATCATCCTCAAGAGGGACTAGTTATTCTTGTTCAGTGATGACAAAGATAGAATTGTATGGAAACTCTATAAGAAGTGGTTGATCATTTGGAAGTGGAGCTTTAGTGAGTTGATCGACTATTACCTAATATTTTATGGATTTTTGGTTGATAAATTTGAGATTTAATTCTGTTAAGAACATTATCCATTTTGTGGTTCGGATGTTGTTATATGTGTGAGTCATCGTGTAGCGTAGAGGATTTTCTCTATCTATGACATAGGCAGTGTTACTTAGCATATAGTGTCTAAGTTTCTTAGTGGAAAAAACCACTACTAAGCACAACTTCCCTATGTAAGCATATATTGTCTCATAAATCACCAATGTTCGACTAATGTAATAAATTTCTTACTTTTTATGATTCTTATTTTTCTACACAAGCATTGTCCCTAGTGTAAAATCTATTGCAGATATGTAAAGGTGAAAAGGGACTCCTGGATAAGATAGCATTAATACTGGTGGTGAAACGAGATATTTCTTGATATCATAAAAATCCTCTTGACATTTGTTTGTCTAGGAAAAGATCACCCCCTTCCGTAGCAAGAGATTGAAAGGCCTGCATTTATCTAAGAGTTGTGCAATGAATTGTTGAATTGATTTAATATTTCCTTAAAAACTACGTAACTCTTTTAGATTGGTTAGAGGTGGTATCTCAATGATGATCTTGAATTTATCAGGGTCCACTTAAATGCCTCACTTGAAGATAATGAATCCTATAAGCTTACTTGATGTGACTCTGAAGATGTAATTCTTAGGATTTAACCTTACATTATGTTCAAGCAATCGATTGAAAACCTTTCTAGAACCTCAATGTACTCAAGATGTGTTTTAAATTTTGCAATTAGATCATCCACATAATCCTCAATGATTTTATGCATATAGTCATGGAATATATACATCATGGCACATTGTAAGTAGCTCCTACATTCTTAAGACCAAATGGCATCACCTTGTAATAGAAAGTGCCACAAGGTGTAGTAAATATTATTTTGTGTTGGTCCTTAGGATTAATTTGAATCTGATTATATCTTGAAAAACCGTCCATTAATGAAAGTATTTCATGGCCTACATAGGAGTCTACAAGTTTATCGATGTTAGGTAGCAAAGAATCATCCTTCGGGTACACTTTGTTTAAATCATGAAAATCAATGCATACATGCACCCCCCATCCGGCTTACGAATAGGTACCATGTTAGAGAGCCACTCTGGACAATCAATGGGTACTATGAAACCCACATCTAATAAATTATGTAGCTCTTCCTTGACAATTAATGCTATGATAAGATGAAGTTTCCTCAGTTTTTACTTGAAAGGATTAGCATCAAGAGCTAAGGTAAGGTTGTGGACTACCAAAATGAGGTCAAGTTCAGGCATGTCCTTGTAATACCACACAAAGATCTTTTTCTTTCTTGTAAAAAAATCTATCATGTGCTCTTTCTCTTCTATGAAAAAATATTTTACAATTTTTATAATTTGTGGATTGTCCATGTCTTGACCGAGGTTCACATCGATGGATTCTTCGATAAGCATATGAGAACCTTCTTCCAACTTATTTGGAGTTGGGATGATATGGATATCACTGTCCACATGCTCAAAGGACTTGTATGGATCCTCATCTACTTTGGTTTGAAAAATGGAAGCAAGTGGAGGTGAAGGTTGTTGTGGGATGTAAGCATTTGAAGCTCGTAGTAACTCTTTGAACAGGATAAATTCAGTGATGGATGGTAGGGATGAAATCTTATTCATAGCAATAAGGCTAGCATCGACTTCGATCGAATTCATCAAATCATACAAGTTACAGAGCAGGGCAAAAAATTCAACATAAATCATGTTAACCAGATCGAAATGAGGTGGCTACAATTTGAGGAGTGAACTTTATTTCTCACTCCCCCTAGGTTGGAACTAACCTATGATGGGTGAATGGTAATATTACGAGAGTAACCAAGGTGGTGGTAGCAGATTTGGATCAGGGTACTCATGCTCTTTGTTGAAGATAAAGATGGTGTGATCTATGGGAAAAATTTTGGCATAACACTCATCTCTCATGATGGGCTCCATAGGGGCCACATATTCTTGAGGACTATCAAATATGTGAATGATCTAGTCTAAGTTTACTTCCATCTGTTGAAATTCCCTCAAATCCTCATCAGAGATATAATCATCTGAAATGTGATCAATCATGGTTATACGCAATATAATCTTTGAAAAGGCCTCATTTAGATAAGGCACAAATTAAGGGTCTAGATATTCATCATCGCTATCATCACAGTCATCACAATCATCGCTCTCATCATCCTCTTCTTCAGACTCAAGAGTGAGGCATTGGAATGTATGCTCGAAAGGAGAGTTTGAGGTATATGGCCTATATCCTAGGCCATAGCGGTCATGCACTTCTCAATACTTGGGCTTAATAATGTGATGTGGACCCTGCTCATATAGTCCAAGGTTGAATCCTTACCATTTAACCCTACAAAAATATCACAAAGGGAAATCTAGGTTGGACAACTATTCTAGATTGGCACAAAACTCTTGTATTGGTTCCTCATTGGGAGGACATAGATTGGATGAGGAATCCACCCCCAATATATAAATTTGATTTTATTAGGCTAGAAACCCATTCTGGACACTACACCTATGGATAAGGGTGGGTCACATGGGTGACCGTAATATCTGATTGATTGGATAGGTGGTGTAATTGTGATACTCTCAATAATGTATTCACAAATACTCAGATTGGCGAGATGAACTACAACTTGAGTTAGTTGGGGTATAGATGGTTTATATGATGAAGTGGATGTTTTGATGGTGGTTTGTGGCTTAGGTGGAGGTGATAGTTCACTTGGTGATGGCTCCTCTTGGATAGGTGACCCTATCTATGAGACAATGGGTGGTGAGTCTTAAGGTGGGTTATATTTTATGGGATTGTTAGTGGTTGGTGGAGTTCGTTGGGCTAAAAATGTGAATGGTGTTTGTGAAGTGGGAGGTGCGACTAATGAAGTTAATGGTTGGTTAGCTATATGATCGGGTGTGATTGAAAAATGTATGAGTTTGATGAAGGCTTATTTGAGTTGATGCTCTTTGATGCAAAAGTGAGATCAACTATTGGCAAGGTCTCTAGGATGTACACTTTGGATGATGTGGTGTTAGTTGGTGTGGTTTGAATGCTGAGGGGCTGAATTGAAATGTGGATGGATGAAATCAAGGGATCATAGGGATTTGTTATCAAGTTGAAATATTTAAAAGGCTTAGTTTTGTCTTGGATGCAATGGACCTTACCCTCATGCACATATTTTAGACATTGGTGTAATTTCGAGGAGACACACCTCATTTCCCTTATCCAAGGATGTCCAAGAAGTATGTTATATTACATATCCCCTTATAAGATGTAAAAGAGTACATGGATAGACTTCACTCCCACTGTTACAGGTAAAACCATGTTCCCTATAGTGGAACACATAGCATCATTAAAGGCCCGTAGGGTGAAAGTGGAAGTGGTGGTATAGGATGATGTCAAATTAATATGTTTAAGGGCTGGGGTGGTGATGAGATTGATGGGTGAACTAGTACCAATGAGCACTCTCTTGAATGGTTTTATAGTCAATATGAGCCATAATTTACAAAGGAGAATCAAGTAATTCAAATGATACACACTTTTCCTTAAAGTCATAAAATGCTATTGAGGGCTCCAAGCATTTTTGGACACTCCCCAAAAAAGTGTTGAAGGCAATAGGATCTTCTATTTGTAGTTTGATGGACTTTAATATTTCCATAAGTGCCTCACAATGTGGGGGAGATTATTGAATGAGCTTGTATATTGATAGTTTGGATAATGCCATCTTTAGGCTTTATGTCAATCAACTTCATAGGGTAATGATTGGTCAAGATGGATGATTTGGATTGTGTATGGGTGGAGGTGGAATGGATGGGCCTAGTTGTATGGGCACATTAGGTTATGCTATAGGAGCTTGTGTTTCTTGGGTTGTGCGATTCACTTATCTTTACCCATGGGTGACCACACTAATAGCCCCTACAAAACCTTGATATAGTTGTGACACATGGTTACCTTGATTAGGAGGAACTGTAGAATTTGATGCTCCCATTGTTTGTTGATTCACCTCATGATCAGGTAAAGGTGTCTGATACATCCCAAGGTTTTGATTAGGTAGGGCTAAGGGATTGTCAATTGTGATCCTCTTTACCTCTAATAATTCCTGCACAATATTTTTAAACCCATTGCAAGCTTCGATGTCATGCCCTTTCTATCGATGAAATATGTAGTCTATATGCTCTTTTTAGTTTTTTGGTTTTGAATTATTCGGATCTTAAGGCTTTATTTTTGATAAGGTGAAGAACTGTCACATAAAACTATTGAAATATGGATAAATAAGGCTCAGACAATGGGATGTACTTGCATTTGGGTTTGAAGTGATGTTGTTGCATTTCTATAGGTTGAGTTTGGTTCAATACCTACTATGGGGGTGGAACATATTGATAATTGTGTTGTTGCAGTTGCTATTGTTGGTGTTGGGGTTGTTGTACTTGGACCTGGGCTTGTTGGAATTTTTATGAAGGTTGGCACAAGACTATCTGATTAACCTGAGCAGCCTTGGGATGGTCGTGGTTATTCTCCTTTTTATTCTTATTCTAATATTCTTTCTTTTTGAGCTTCATCTCACCCCCTTGAATTTTGATCTCTTCAATTACTCTAGCCTAGGCGAGTGCATTCTCAAATGTTCTATATTGTTGTAGTTGTAATAATAAGAAGATAGTTTGGCACAACTCCTTATGAATAGTCATGTTAATTTCATCATAAGGAGGGTAAATGATAGTTTTATCATGACCAACCTCCAATGGTTACTAAAATCATAGACTGATTCATTGTTATATTATTTTAAATTAAGTAGATCGGTCAATGTGGTCTTCTTTCTGATATTCAAGGCGAATTGCTCTAGAAATTTGTCCCCGAGTTTCTCAAAAGTGTAAACACATTGATGCGGTAGGTAATTGTACCAATCCAAGGCATCTCCCCCAAATACCTGAGGAAAGGTGTGGACCATAAATGCAACATTATTTATGATCCTAAAATATGCATTAATGAATCTGGTTACATACTCTCGAGGGTCCTCATCCCCCTTGAATGTATAAAACTTTGATATCTAAAAATATATCAGGTAAGGTAGTGATGGTACCGAAGCATGGATTGGGTGATTGAGTAGCTACCTCAAGGTGGGTTTTTGGTACTGCATACTCGATGTTTGCATGGCAAGGCTATCAATATGACTCTACAAGAATTAGAACTTAGGATCCTCTAAAGGGTTAAAACCATGTTTTGCTTGCTATTGTTGGTAGTATTATGCACCATTGGTAGGTTGGGTGATGTGGTGTACTAGGATGGAATCGATTATGGTAAGGTTTTTGATGAGGGATTTGATGGTAATGGGGTGATGGAGGTATGATAGCATGCTAACTTGAAGGGTTAGCATGTACTTGATGATATAGATTAGTGGATATGGTGGTTTGGGGATGCATCACCCAAGATGAATCTTGAATTAAGAAGGCATGGGGTTGATATGTCGATGGTTGGTTTTCGTTAACTCCCTGTGACAGCTGATGTAGGTTGGTATTAATTTTATGGTTAGCATTATTCAGGATCATTTATTGTAATTGCAATAAGGCTTGTTGCATGGAAATCTCAAATGAGGATGGTATGGTTGCACAAATGATAGATAATTAGGCTGGTTGGGTGGAAATCATATTAGTATACATTGGTGGAGGGTAAGTGGTGAAAGGCATAATCGTTGAATGGGGGATGTTATAAAGTGTGACAGTTGTAGGTGCGGTGGATGGGACGGACATAGGGATTTACGAAGTAACATTGGTTTGTACTCCATAGATGGAGTTAGCACCAATGCCATTTTTATTTGTCCAGTTGAAGGGATGCTAGTGAGAGGATGATGGTTGAATGTTAATCATGGTTGCAATCATTTGTTAGAATGATGGATTTGTGAAGATCTGATTAGTTTGTTGTAGGTTTGTAAAAGTGATTTTTTTATGCAATGATGGAATGGTGAGAGGTGGAATGGTAAGTGGAGGTAATTGTGGGAAAACCAGTCCAACTACATTTAGGTATTACATAACGGTGCCCATGTCTACAAGAGTAACACAATCGCCCATCGATGTATGCGTCTCACTCCTAGGTATCTCAAGGATTTTGGCATGAGTAGCCCTTTGCATATGGTCTATGTCCAAGATAGGGGCACCACTAGAGGACCCTACATTTAGGTTCTAGGACATATTAGGGGCTACACTAATTTGCCCTACCACCAAAGTGGTAGGGGCCTGATAAGACTAAGATGGATCCATGGGAGAAGACAATTGACTCTAAACTAGGGCTAACCTTTTAGCTTGATTTTGAGTTGTTACCATACGCTACGCTAAATGTGAATGGATTTGTGTGGATGTGTGGTGAAAATGCAAGGAAAACAACATGCAAAAGTAAACAAACAAACAAGTTTTTACTCCTACGTTTTTGCAAATTTTGATTTTTATTTATTTATTTTTTTAAGAGGATTTTTTATTTTTTTTGAAGGTTTTTTTGGTAAAAAGGAAAAATTATGTGGAAATGTGTAGACAAAAAAATCTAGCCACTTGTCATCCATACATAGATTCCAGTCACAATCATCCATTATTTATATAAATTTTTTTAATATATATATATATATGAAATTAAATGGTGGAATCGGTAGCCACCACGAATCTGGGTAGGTTGTCCGACCTTTTATGGCTGCCATAGTATTTTGCATTGTTCACCCTGGAAGCCACCACATAGTTATTCATGCAGTCCATCCCTATTACCACCATGCCACAATCATTTTAAACCTTTTATGCCACTGAAAAAAATATTATTTTTTTTCAATGAGTTTACACATGTTTATGAGGGGTCATGGTCCCTTCAAATTGAGTGGGGTTTGAACCTTGGAAATTTCAAAGAGAAGCCAAAGCCCTTACCACTATAGCAAACTTGTAGCTTATTATTTAATATATATTTAAATATTAATATTTTATATTTTATATTTATATATTTAATATATATATAATATATATTAAATATATTAAATCTTAGCCATCCATCCACTTTAATCCATGCCACTTACCCAAATTTAATATCCACCCTTCCTCATGTTTTAATCTTGGCCACTCATTTAGTGTCATCAAAGCCCTAACATGTCTAAGGAAATATTATAAAAGAGGAGTCATTTTGATGACTCAATCCCTAAGTTCCTTAATACCTAAGCCCCCGAATTTCCTCTTGGAAATATTAACCCTAACCCTATCATTTTCATCCTCACCCCCATCACCATCATTTGCATCCACCGTCGCCCACCTTGCACGAACCAAATCTGGTTCTATGACCTTTACCTCGACTATCGAATGCCCTCCATAGCCACTTGAATGCCCTCTAGAGCCACCAAATCATCTTTGGGTATTTCTGGTCATGACCAAGTGCCAGTGGGAATTTTACACACCAGATCTATAGCCCTACAACCCTCAAGTGCCATCAGGGCATCTTCACAACCATCATCGACATCATCGATGTAAGAAAAAATAGGAAGTTAGCTTTGCTTGACAAGGTAAATAGTTTATGTGCATTTACTTTACATTTTTATATTATCTTTACAATTTATTTGCAATTTCTAGGTTTAGTAATTATTATTTTGAGGGTCTCACATAGTGGAGCCCTCATAGGTGTTACCAATATTTGTCATTTTTTTTTGTGTAGGTATAAATATTACATTTGTTAGAAGCTGTTGAAGCTAGGGTGGCCCTATTCAGGATGCATAAGCCCATCCAAAACATTGTTGGGATCGAAGATAAGCGTGGAGACACCAACTATTATTTTCCACTAGGGTTTCGAAGAACCCTAGATATCTGTAAATATGTATCAAAATATAAGCATTTTACACCCCATATTTTGGCCATATTGATTGTAACAGTTGAGATCCACCCACAATAATAGAATTCATACTGTACAATATTTGTGTTATGGTATTTATTGTCATTTTTTATACTTTGTATTGGTGTTGTTTGATTTTGTATTCATAAATGGTGATTAAAGTGGGACCCACAAAGGGTTATCTATCGTAATTTACTTTATCAGTAACTTGTTTCTATTTTTTTTCTTGTAGGTTCCAAAAATTTGAATGCACAATTTTCGTAGAACTAGGGTTTTTGGAGTTGCAGTAGTTGATCCAAGATTGTGCAGATGCCCTAAAGTGCTCAAGGGATGCATTCTAGAACTCAGGAGATGCACAGGTCCATTTCAGTGGCTTTGAGGGGTATTTCATAGAGTGGGAAAATGATACTTATGCTTCTCTGTAAGTTTACTTCAAAATCCTAAACCATTTCTGCTTCATTTTTATACTTTTTATAGAAAATTTGATAAAAAGAACATCATTTAGTTTCTATTGAAAGAAGTCATATTATATTCACATTTTAGGCATCTACATTCATTTTGCACAGTGTATTTATAGTACCTTTGCATTCATATTCACCTTGGTTCACAATTCAGATTAAAATTTTTGTTGTTTTATGGTGTGTTTATTCAATGCTCTGCATACTATTTTCATGTAAAATTGTAATTGCATAGAATAGTTGCACAATAGGGCTAAGAATTTTTGTTTTTACTTTTTTAAGTGGGAACAAGGTCATAACACTCAAGTATACTCCCACTATTGAAATCATTTGATGGTTTAGGGTTGAAGAACTGGGTGAACCTTCCACTATTGGAATCACTTGATGATTCAGAGTGGGTCTTAAGTGGTGTAACCCTAATTTATTTTGAGGAAATTGGTGCTACTATTCTTGGCTTCTGATTTAGACCTGTAAAATAAGTAATTTTTAACATTGTATGAACACAATAGAGAACACAAATTTTTAAAATGAATCACACGCAACATGTTTCACAATAAATAGTAATGAGTTGTATTTCATCACCAACCATTGATTGATACTTTGTGATGGTGGGCTTCATATCCATCCATCAATATTTTCCCATAGAAACCATAGATACCCATGAGCAAACTCTCTAGATTTCATCACTAGGAAGAATCTCATTTTTCTAGCCAGCCATAGTTTGCATCCTGCATATTTTATATTAGCACATCCAAAATACACAAAACTCACAAAAAAAAAAGTAAAATGAGATAAAAGAAAGGATATAAGAAATGTTTTTGTAGAAATATAGGATTGAATTGCTTGTTTACTTTTGTGAATTTTTTATCTACATTTTCTTTCCTATACATTTCATATTTGATTCAATAGCTTAGGGTCTGAACTAGAAATCAAACAAAAGTATTGAGTTAAATTTCCATCAATCAATCCACTTCGTCCATGGAGTGTTCATCATCCTTCCCTACCACTTCTATGGTCAACCCCACTAGTGTGATACATACAAGTTGTTCAAATTTATATATGGGTCCATCACACATTGTGCAAAATTTAAATACTGATATTTTGCACAAAGTCATCCACATATCCATTTCACAAATTGAACCATATTCTCCCACCAACCATAACATAACCTATATAGACATGGCCAAAGTTAAGGCTTTTCAAATATCAGCTAAGTATGTTCTAGAACAGGTCCATAGTCCACCTAGGCATGATCCTTCATTTCAGCAAGAACTTACCTTCTCATAGCATTCAAGCCTTACCCAGGTGTATAAAATCCTCTTTTTGATGCGTTAGTTGCACATTCACAGCATTGGTCCATGCCACAACCGTCATGTGCCTCAAAGCACATCCATCTCATCTTCGTACACCACCACCTATGGAAATCCTTTGTATGAAGCACAAGTCAATGTTGCTTCACAGATGCTAATCTCCATATCATCCAATGTTTCCCATCCTATTGTAATTCTAGTTGCAAATTATCCTCTACCTACCTCATCCATTCCATCCACATCCACATCATCTACCTCATAGGATGACATATAGAAATCTTGGCAACATATTAATGCATTGCTTATGGATTAACAGGGTGCTCAACCTTGTTCCAACAACAATCACAAAGAGTAGATTTTAAGCCTCAACCTATTTTCACCCAACCTACCTTTTTCACCCTAAATTTGTCATGGATGCCACAATATTCTATTGTTTCCATTACCATACTGCCATCAACCCATACCCATTCCATTCCCATGAGTCAACCTATCCATAGTCCTCATGCATCATCTCCTTTTCTTCATTCACAATAATTTCTTCACCAACCTCATCATCATCAATTTCAATCCACTCCACCAAGTTATCATCATATTATTACACCCTAACATATTTCCACTCTACCTTCAATGCATCATCAAGTGATTCAGGGCTTCCACATCCCTATGAAAGACCCTATAATCTAAGTTATATAATAGCAGATTGATAATATGATGCAAAATACTCCTAGTATGATAAATCAGAAGCTCACTTTATGCCAGCTGATCAATAAACCAATCCATTTTTTGGTACCATCATCACCATATTCGGTAGACTTCACAGTACCAAAATTTGATAAATTTAAAGGGACTGAGGACCCTAAATAACATGTGAGCACATTTATCCATTTGTGCTTTAGAATAAAAATTAATGATGATCTAATGCTTAAATTTTTTTTCTCAAACATTGAGAGGAGATGTCGTAGAATGGTATAACCACTTAGCTCACCATAGCATTTATACTTTTGAGCAATTGGTTGACCAATTTCTTGAAAGGTTTTCCCTTAATTTTAGAAATAAATTCTCATTATCTGATTTATATGGTCTAAAATAATATGATTATGAGTCTGTATAGGATTTTGGTAACTGTTGGAGGGTCGTTATCACCAAATTGCCATTCACCCTACCAATGGAAGAGCTGACCCGATTATTTACCAAGAGTCATCTAAAACCTATATCTTAGTTATTACAATTACAAAAATATAGATCATTTAATGAAGATCTTGCCCAAGCTAGCACAATTGAGGAGATTAAAATCCAAAATGGTGTTCTTAAGACCAAAAGAAAGAATGGCAAAACAAGGGCCAATACAAAGGTAGTTATTTTGGCCAGTCTAAATCAAATCAGGCAAATTCGACCAATCAAGCTAATAACATCAATCAAGTGGTCATGAGCTAGCTGGTAATGGCTCAATAAAAACTTGTGCAATAACCACTGCAACAAATTGCATATCATACGGTTCCCTCACCATCACAGTCAGTACAAAACACAATGCCAACTATGGAAAACCGACCACATCGATAATCTATTCAACAAAAATATTAGTACACCCATTAGCTGAATCATATACTTTCATCTTCCATAGGTTGTATGACACAAACCAACTTGTCTTACCTGAGGTTAAACTAGATGATCCCACAAACATGGTAAATACTACCGAGAATATTTGTTTTGCCCTTATCATAGGCATAATGGGTATGATATCAACAATTGTCATCAATTCAAAGATATAGTGCAATATCTTATTGAATTAGGGTCCATCAAGCTTGATAGTCCCTTAGCTCAACAAAACCAAAACCTTAGAATTTATCAAACACCACTTCCTCATCATGAGGAGCTGCAACCAATAATAGGAGGATCTAACACCAAAAATTCTTCTAATCAAGTTAATCATGTCCAAAAATACCAAGGTTTTATGGGTTCTATCCATGTAGTAACCCAAGGTCAATAATAGCACACTAAAAATCAACAAAATTCTCAGTAGTAGCCTATTAAGTCTCCCATACCACCACAGGCAAGTGTGTCTCAACTTGTAAATTCATCATCTCCCATTTAATTCCCTACCAATCCTTCTCAATGCATCCATATTCTAAGTTGTCCAACTTCACCCATTCATCCTATCAATCATTCATCAAGTCCAATCATATATTTGAGTAGCCGATTAACCACAAGCTTTAAAATGGCTTTGGCTAAACTGTCTATCTATGAGATCATTCAAAAATCTCCCCCACATTATTAGGTATTAATGGATATTTTAAAATCCATTGAAATTCAATATCAAGATGCTAATACCTTTAACAATTTTCTGGGGAGCATCCAAACATGTATGGAGCCTTCCATTACATTCTACGATTTTGACATTAAACCAATATTATCGAAATCGATGGATCCTCCATTGCACATCATGGATCAAATTGATAGGAATCCATTCAAAATAGTTTTAATTGATACCAGATCTTCTATCAATATCATCACCACATATGCTCTCCAACATCTCAATCTTCCTCCATCCCATATCACCAAATCCACTTTCACCCTGAAAGCATTTAATGATGCTCTTTGCTCCACAATTGGCACTGTTGTTTTACCTATTGAAATGGGGGTCAAAATATTTCATACCATGTTTCACATATTGGAAGGATCCATGGCATATAATGTACTCCTTGGATGTCCTTGGATGATGGAAATGATATGTGTCCCTTCTATACTACATCAATGCTTGAAATACATACATGAGAGACAAGTTCATTGCATACTAATGGATGCTGAATCATTTAAGTATTGCAATTTCATCTCCAGTCCCTATAAATCCATGCTTTCTTCCACTCATATATTTATTACATCATCAGCCACCTCATCATCTACCCAGTCCATATCTTCATAAAAATCTCCTATTCCTGAGGAGCTTCCCATTACCACTTCACATCAAGCATCCACATCCATACCTCCATCTTCATCAACTTTGACTACATGCACATGTGGTCAAAATCAATCCACATCAGCCACATCATCATCATCAACATTCTCTACCATAACTTCCTCTCCATAATTATCCATTCAACAATCACCTCAGCCAAATCCACCACAATCCATATCAACCAATGTCTCATAAGTCGAGTTAATAGATTGTGAGATACCATCCCAGTACATAACCCAACTCAATCATGAGTCATCCATTTACACATCCACATCCACATCATTCCAAGTTGAGGTCCACCTCACTGATATTGGTATTGGTGAATATGTGGTCCAAGACATTATAGTCACACCACTCAACATTCAAAATACTAAGGATTATGGTCATCCACATGACCCACCCTTATCTATAGGAGCAGTGTATAACATGGGTTCAATGTCAAATAGCATTAAATTTGTGTATGGGGGAATTGAATCATTGTCTAATCCATTTCCCCCAGATGAATCCAAGAAACTAACAACTACCAATATACAACAAATATCAAGTTTTCCATCCCATTATTTACATAAATACAATTGGCAAAGATATGTCCTATGCTAATATGAGAAGGGAGTGCATGAGCCCATTGATACTCCATATCGAGAAGCACATGATCATTCAGGTTTAGGCTACCATCCACTTTCTTCCATCTCTTCTTTTTTAATAGCCCTTTCAAAGTCATAATTTGAATTTAGAAGAAGATGCCCATCACCTCGATGACTCTGAAGATGAAATCTATGAAGAATTTAATGTTATATCGATAGCTTCTGATGAATCTGATGAGAAATCAACACCCATCATTCCACACACTGGAACAGGATGAGTATTACCTCAAAATGTTCCCCATCCATCAGCCCATATTTCACTTGCTTCTTCCAGACCCGACCACCTCCACTTCATTGATCCACATCACCAACCAATTTTGTAATATATGTACATAAATTCAAAAAAATCAAAAATAAATTTAAAATTAAAAAAAATACAATAAAAATAAAAACACATTGCATTGCATATGCATGGCTTTGTACCTATTGCATTTATTTGTGTTGATTTTTGTTGTTCAGGTTTCCATAGTTTAGACATCAGTTCTAGAAAATATCTATCCATCCTTCCCATTACCACCCATCACTTTCCCCTTTAAGTTAACATGAATCTTGTTGACTTATTCACCTTACTTTGTAATCCATATTATCTGGCAAAACCAATTCTAATTGACATGAGACTTATTGCTATGGATCGAATTTCCTCACCTCCATCCTTTTTCAAAATTTTCCTTTTCAAGGAATTGTTAAGAGCTTCTGCCAATTACATTCCTCCATAACATCCACCTTCGCCTTCACCTTCACCTTTAGATCTTGAGGTTTTCTAGGCAGACATAGAAGAGGTTGAGTTAGAAGATTTTGATAACATCATAGTTGACATTTATCTGATCCCAATACCCCATCAACTTGAGTGAGATTCTCACATGTCCATTGAATATACCATCAATGTGAACCTTAGTTTAGATGTATACAATCCTCAAATTATCAAACTTGGTAAAAGCTTATCCATAGATGAAAAAGAGCAATTAATTACTCTCCTCAAGAAGAAGAAGGATATTTTTGTATGGTCCTACAAAAGCATGCCTGGTCTTGACCCTAACTTGGTTGTACACAATCTCACCTTACTCTTTTATGCTAAGTTGGTAAAACAAAAATTGAGAAGGATGCATCCTACCATGGCCCTCCTTGTCAAATAAGAGCTCCAAAAGCTTGTAGATGTGGGTTTCATTATCCCCATTGACTATCCTAAGTGGCTCTCAAACATGGTACCCATTCGCAAGCCTAACAGGGTGATACATATTTGCACTAATTTTCAAAACCTTAACAAAGTGTGTCCTAAGGATGAATTTTCTCTACCAAACATTGATACACTTGTTGACACCTACGCTGGCCATGAAGTTATTTCTTTAGTGGATGGTATTTTAGGATAAAACCATATTCAAATCAATCCTAATGACCAACACAAAACAACATTCACTACATCTTGGGGGACTTTTTGTTATAAGGTGATGCTCTTTGGCCTCAAAAATATAGGTGCCACTTATCAACATGCTATGACATGCATAAGATCATCAAATATTATGTGGATGATCTCTTGATAAAATCCAAAACTCGATAAGAGCACATTGGTGTATTGGAAAAAGTATTTGATCGACTTCTAGAGCATAATGTAAGGTTGAACCCCAAAAAGTGTGTCTTTGGTGTTATCTTTGGCAAACTATTAGGATTCATTATCTCAAAAATATGCATTGAGATTGATCCAAATAAAGTCAAGGCCATAATGGATATGCCTCCCCCAATAAACTTGACGGAATTGCATAGTTTACAGGGAAATATTCAATCAATCAATCGTTTCATTGCACAACATTTTGACAAATGCAAGCCATTCAATCACATGATATAAAAGTAAGTGACATTTTTATGGACAGATGAATGCTAAAAAGCTTTTGATGACATCAAGCAGTACATGGCATCTCAACCAGTCTTAACTCCTCATCCAGGGGTCCATACATTATCACTCAAAAAGTGGATAAAGAAACTTATAGGCTTGCCAATATAGAGGGAGTTGAAGAACCCAAACCACTTAATGTCATCCACTTGAGAGCATTCTATGCTTAATGTGATCTATATATATGTATACATACATAGCTATTACACAAAAACAACACAACATTCCATACATTGCATTTCACACACTTTATTTCACATTTCATACATTTCATTTCACATTTCACACATTGCATGCACAACTACATTCACACCATCATCTTCAAACATTACATTTCATATTAGGGATCATTTATTTAGTTCAGATATTAATTGGTCCAATAAAGTCATGTTGCCTTAATCAGGGGCACCTTCAAACCATCATCCATTTCATTGCACCATTCCATAAAGTCAAATTATCATTTATAGAACCACATTTCCATATGTCCCCTAGGTGTTTTTGGTCACTCATCCACACCTAGTGTTTCTAGAAACCTCCAATATGTGTCGATATTTCTTTGGGACCAAGACATATTTTCACTAAGAAAATCTTGAGTTCTGGGAATTGACTCTAAAAATTCTTGAACCAAACACAATTACACATCTTAAAAATAACTTGTGTCAAAGAGGAATAACACCAAGCTTGGGTTGCACCTAGAACTGAAAAGGGTATTCCTTTGCTTATCCCATAGTCCAAAAATAAAAAATAGTGGTTTCACCACTATCACATATATCAAATACAAAAGACAAATTAGTAAGGATAGGGTAAAATTCTCATCACGCTTCGATTGAGAATCTGATTCCCCAAAGCTCTAGAATTTTTCATCACACACCACAGATACTCAAGCTATAAGGATAGAACTACATTTCCAGTCAGATAGTTAGGTAGTCTGAATCCCCAAATATTAGATCAAATTCTTGACTATGGAGCTAATCTCCACCAGAGCTATAGACACTTGACTGGAAGTGGAGCACACTAATGCATAGCAATGTGTATCTCTAAAAGAGACCTCTGACCACACATAAGGACAAGCTAGCTTCTTGGTCTTCTCCATAATAGGTTTTACCCTAATGTACTCAATATGGGTTAATGAACTCATTTTTTAAAACCTTGTTCTTGATTACCTTGAGCTATTACCATACCCATGATCTGGTAAATGAATTCATTGCACACACATTTGGTCTTAAAGAAATTAGGTAGTATTTAGTGAATTTGTTTGATATCACTAGTATGTCCGAGTCTTTGCAAAACAATCAATTTTCCATATCAACATCCATATCTTCTTCCATATCAACATCCATATCTTCTTCCATGTCAACATCCATGTCTTCTTCCATGTCAACATCCATATCATTACATGAGTCTTCCATTTCACATACCACCAGTTTTGTGCCCCTGATTAAGCAACAATGTTATACATGGTCAATCAAAATCTAAACTATAAAATGATCATTAGAGCATTAATTCAATTACATTCATAACACATTATCATTTGCATTAATCATCCATATACACATGCATCCATACAAAAGAATTTACAAAAAATAATTCACATAAAAGTAAAATCCATGTATATGTATGTATAAATATCGCATGTACAATTAATACCCAAAGGTTCTATACAATGGAACACTAAGTATAATATACAAAAAGTGAATCTAAGCACTAGCTAATGCCTATAAGAGGACCCCTATGACACTAAATGTGTCCTAGACCTAGAGCTATTCCTAGACTCACCATACCTAACTGACCTGGATATGGATGAGGAGGGTGGATTTAGAAGCCCAATGTCATGCTCCATCAATCGATCCTCCAACAAACCGATGTATCCATCATTGGCCCACAGGTGTAGTACATCATGTCTCTAATGATGGCTCATCTCTAATAGCTCTTCCTAGAGCCTCATGATCCTATCCTTACCTCAACCTATAGCTAGTTGTTCCTCTAGCTCCACCCGTAGTTGAGTTATCTTTGCATCCCAAGCCACTACCTTCATAACCTAATCTGCTATCATCATGTCCCACTCTACCACCAGCTACTCTAGCCTTACCCAATCCTCCTTGCTCTGACCTAGAGGTCCCTCTAAAACCTCCTCCATATCATATATTCCATATCCATCCCCTCCAAAATTCTAAGCCTGCTCTGATGTATCCTTAGACCATCTCCTTCGACTGATGAGATCGAAGGTGTCTTCGATGCTTAAGAGCCTCATCAGCCTCCTCGAACTCTATCTCATCCTCACCCCCATTCCCCTCATCCACTTTTGGACTCGATAACCATGGTGGTTGTGCAGTGAACCATGCACCATACTCCATAGTAGTCCCTACATCATCCACATCAAGGAGATCCATATCCTCATCATACTCATAGGTCAACCTCCATGCCTCAGCACAAGGTAGACCTGTCTCATCCCAATGATGCTTGTAGAGCACTAGTGCCTCAAGAACCCCCTACCTCATCCTAAACTACCATAGTACCCATGAGAATTGGATGTACTCCACCTCACTACTATGTCTCCCAACCATCCACCTGGCCTATAAAACCCTGTGCAGCTACTCCTCATCACCTGTCCACATGGAATATTACCATGTCATCTATACCACCTGAGTAGATGTCAGAACTACCCATAAATTCATGTACCACTGGCTTGTTTGAATAGGACAACTTGGCTACATCTCCTCTACCACCGACCACCTCATAGCATAGGGTTGCTCTCTATCCCATGCCTCAGTAGGCAAGCCTATAGGTAAAACCACACTGAAGTGCCCCCAACTCCAACACTGTAGTAGCACACTACATCCCAATCCCTTTTGTCCCTACCTCTTCACCTCATATAACTCCTGGTATAACTACGCCAACAAGGTAGGAGCCCATGCATATACTCGAGGTGTATTGATCATATCATACACCAGCCAGATCAGCTTCCACGGGAACTGACAACTAGTGATGTTTGGTGCCACTATGTTGGTCAACACGAACATAACAAAAGTGGGTAGTGCATCCAACATCTTTTCCATATACATAGATAAGTATGTTATCCCTCCACCCTTCACACTCGCACCCTAATACCCATATCCAAATATGTGGTTCATCTCATGCTCATTATCATGTCCAACATCAACATGTAACCCCTCCACTAGTAACTTGAGGATATGATATACATCCTCAAGTGTCACTATCATCTCTCCAATAGGGAGCTGAAAGGTCCCCCTATTTGGATCCCATCTCTCTTCCAAGGCAGAGAGATACCCCTCATCCACCCTCACCACATCTACCTAGGCTGCCCCAGCTAGCCCCACATCCTCCAACAACTCCCATTGGTCCTACCACAATACCTTTCTCACCCTAGGTATGAGAGGCAAGAACCGATGCCGAGCCTCTAAAATATTTAGCTACATCACAATACAAAACATTAATGTCACATACATTGCATAATTTAAAAAAAACAATAATTTTTTTTGCACAAGTCAACAAATGTAAAGGGTACTTACCTTAGAAAAACACACATCTGCTCCTACTACCGCATACACACCCTTTATCACCATAGCTTCACACCACTTCACTCCCTCACTCCATTCCACTTCACTCACTTCCTCAGATGCAGCTTCAAAAATTTGTGAATGCAAGAAAGAATCTGATTTATCCTTGCATGTATTTTATAGCTATTTCTAGTGCACTAGGACACCCATGGGAATTTACAAGAGGATTGAGACACTCCTCTGCATTTGTAGAATGGTAAACTCTGGCCGAAGTTTATACATACTGTGGATGCCCATCAGTGTTTGTCGTTAAAATTGGCAAAAAGACCAAAATGATCCAAAAGGGTAACTTACCTCAAATAAATTGCATCCATACATCCATTTCAACATCATAACATGTTTTGGTAAAGTATAAACTAATTTAAGCGCATAATTTTTGTTTATGATCCAAGGGCGCAAAATCACTTATCACTCTTTAAAATGCTTCAAAACGATCCAATTTTTTACAAAATGACCATTTTCATCATTCTCATCATCCATATCATCACTGCATTCATTTTTGTGATAATATAAAATGACTTGGATGGTTAACTTTTGTTTACGTCCAAAAGGCGTAAAATTATCCAAAATTACTTCAAAAACAATCCAAATCAATGCAAAATTTCACAAAACCATGCAATTCATTCACAAATGTATTTTTCATTATCACATATTCATTTCAAAATTATTTTCATCCTTCAATCATTACATTTTCCCATTTTCCAAGTTTCATATACAATTTCAAGTGAACCTCGTATCTAGTGGTCTATTCTATCTCCTTGGCGATTGCAAAGATTTGCATCCATGCAATTCGATAAGATGAATAAATCACCATAAGGAAAATTGGTCATATTCATCAATCCATATCTCATTGTTTGAAAATAAAATCATTTTTGGTCCCTCATATTTTGAGTGAGACTATGCCAAGACCAATTTTCTTAATAGTTATCATTGATGGCCTTGTTTGTGGGGCTTGAAACATGGACAAAATCATAATTCATCATTCCTTTTACATTGATAGTTATCATGGATATAGGCCCTTGCTAAGTTAATTGGTTCTAATTGCAGGAATTATCCTAAAATCACTTGCTGACCCTCCAAGTCTAACTCCTTTTCTTTTGTTACATTTTCATAACTTTGCATTTCAATGATGCCAAAAGGTACTTTCTTCAACAGCATGGAATCACCCCAAACTTGGGGCAACCAAATTTAATTTTGAATTCCCACAATGGGATACATCTTACATGATCATGGTATTTACACTTGGCAAAACCCCCATTCTCTGTTGGGGCAAAAATATAATAAATCACTTGCATTTTACAACAACCCCCTTCCATGATTGGGGAAAAAACAACATCACATTTACATCATTCATCTCATCCACATCTACATTATACATCTACACTTGCACAATTCAATTGCATTTTTCACTGCACAATTCTATCAATTGGCTTGTGAGATTCATTCTTCACTCATTTGCCAATTGAGGGGGTAAGCTACACATACAAATTCTTTTATCTTCCAAGATCATCTTCGCATTCCAATGAAAGAAAGTTATTCATCAGACCAATCTAGTTTTCTCGTAGTTTTACACCACATTGTGTTTCACACAACATGGTACAAAAAGAGGTATCTATAGACACGAAAATCTAGCCACTTGTCATCCATACATAGCTTCCAATCACAATCATCCATTATTTATATATATTTAAAAAATTAATATTTTATCTATTATATATATATATATATATATATGAATTAATCCTAGCCCTCCGCCATGTTTTAATCTTATCCATCCATCCACCTTAATCCATGCCACTTACCTAGATTTAATCTCCACCCTTCCTCATGTTTTAATCTCAGCCACTCATTTAGTGTCATCAAAGCCCTAACATGTCTAAGGGAAGATTATAAAATATGAGTCATTTTTCTAACTTAAACCCTAAGTTTCTTAATCCCTAAGACCTCGAAGTTCCTCTTGGAAATATTAACCCTAACCCTATCATTTTCATCCTTGTCCCCCTTCGCCATCGTTTGCATCCTTCACATCCACCGCCATCCACCTTTTGCAAACCAGATATGGTTCTATGACCTTTCCCTCAGTAGTCAAATGCCCTCCAGAGCCACCCGAATGCCCTCTAGAGACACCAAAATTCCTCTGGGTATTTTTGGTCATCCTTAAGCACCCATGGGTATTTTCCACAGTAAATCTATAGCCCTACAGTCCTCGAGCACCATAAAGGCATCTTCACAACCATCACTAGCATCATCGATGTAAGAAAAAACAAGAAGTTGGCATTGCTTGACAAGGTAAACTATTTATGTGCATTTAATTTATATTTTTATATTTTGTTTACATTTTATTTTCAATATCTAGGGTTTAGTAATTGTTATTTTGAGGGTCTCATGTAGTGGAGCCTTCAAAGTGTTACTGATATTTGTTATTTTTTACTATGTGCAGGTATAAATATGACATTTTTTGGAAGCTATTGAAGCTAGAGTGGCCCTATTTAGGATACACAATCCCCCACACAACATTGTTGGGATCGAAGACAAGCGCAAAGAAACCAACTATTATTTTCCACTAGGGTTTCGAAGAACCGTAGATATATATAAATTTGTATCAAAATATAAGCATTGTACACCCCACATTTAGGGTATATTGATTGTAGCAGTTGATATCCACCCACAATAAGAAAATCCATATTGTGCAATATTTATGTGTTATGGTGTTTATTGTCATTTTTTATACTTTTTATTGGTGTTGCTTGATTTCATATTCACAAAATTTGTTGCCCTAAAATTAATTTATGAATTTCATCTAGATGCTCTCACACACTAACCCAATGATGAAGTCCAAGTTGTGAAACCCACCAAGACTTGGAGATGAAACCCAAATTCAATGACGATGCCTAGGTCCTATCAGTCCTCACCCATATTCACCATGGGTAGCGATACACCCTCCAAAGAGGAATATGTGTTATTTTCTATGGCTAAGATGGTTCTTGGATCTGGCCTTGGCCAAATAATAGGGTAAATATGTTGGGAGTTGGTTATGAAGTCCAACCTTGTCCAACATTCACGTGAGTGTGTGATGACTTCGTTATTTATTGTGTGATGTAGTCTAATATGCAATTTTATTTATTGCCTAAATGCATCAAACAGAAACATACGACAAAAATGTTCTACTAAATGATCTAATATGTGAATGATTCTTTTGATTTTGCTTTTCTTTTTTGATTTTTAAGTATGCCTAGCCTAAGACCTAAATGCAAACAATGGCAAATAGGGACAAACTCCTATTTAACCTATTGAAATCTTAAAATAATAAAAAAGATAAAAGGGATTTCGGATGTACACACATGTGATCCTTTCACTACTCTCTCTTATCTATTCAACTACTTAATCCATAATTATGTAGTGATCCAATTGTTGGTTGTGCAATTCTACAAGCTTGCAAACCACACACACCATGGTTTCGCAGGTATAGATTCTGAAACACCGATGGTGTGGTTATTTAGCTCTGTAACAACACAATCTATAGTTTCTTAGGCTCAGGTTTGGAAATATCGATTGCACAATTGTTTGGTTCTATAAATGTGCGCTCCACAGTTTCTCAGATGTAGGTTCAAGCTAAAAAAATATCTTAAAAAGTTGATTTTAATTCTCGATATTTATGTGACCAAGCTCCAGAAACCTGTAAACATAAAAAAATACAAATCAGCAATAGAAAATAGTAAGGCAATAACAAATAAAACCCTTAGGGGTCCCACCATGATTACCAATTTGTAAGAAAATAAGATGACACCATACAATAAAATAAAGAATGAGAGAATACGTAATAGAATTGATTTTTATATTGATAGTTTGAATGGAACCTTGATCTCTGTTTATAATATTTTTTTGTGAATGTACAAGGATATGTATACAATTTTTCTTGCTCTCAGATTACAATGGGCAGAAGAAGGGGCAAATACCCCTATTTTCCAAATAAAAGTGATGTTGGTATCTTCGATCTTCTCTACTACAACCAAGTGATAAGTGGGCTTGCATATCCTACGATGGACCACTCTAGATTTAGTAGCCACTTCAGATGTCTATTTCCTGCACATAAATAGATCAAACAAGGTTTTTAGTAGCACCTATAGATATGATTAAAAATCAAATGCAAACAAAAATCCTTGAATACACATTTGTAAAAAACACAAAAAAAGTATATCTAGATTTCCTTGCTAACAAAAATTAATCAAAACTTACAGATCTAATATGTGTCTTATATTTTTGATGTGTTCCATGCAACCACGAGGTACACAATTGAGGTTGGATAACCATGAATGTGGTGATTAGACAACCATGACACAAGTGGTTGTGACTGCATAACCGCAAACTAGGCGATTGAGGCCAAGCGATTGAATCTTCCAAAAATGCATTTTGGAACGTCGAATCTCGAATCTCCTCAGGATGCATTCAAAATCCTAGAATAATTTTGGTAGTGTGATGGTCTTTATTCTCTACTTCATTTATTTTATGGTGTGATGCTTATTTTATAAGCAAATTCAGGGCTTTGGAGGGTAAGCCAAGGTTGCCATGTGGTAGGGGGAGTTAGAGTGAGTCACTTAGAGTGCCCCACTTAACTAGGGTGATGTGGCTAATGGGTGAGTGCAAGTGGAGTGAAATGTGGAGGATGAGTGAGTGCAAGTGGGACACATATCCCATAGGAAGGTGGATTTTCCTAAATTTAATAAAAATCTAGAAAAAGTAATTATGTGCATGATTTTATATGTCTAAGTTTAGATTTTGGCTTTGAAGAACATGAGTTTATACTGATATGGGGGGGTGAATAGTATAAGGCCAATTTTTTCAATTCTTTCCACACAATATTATCCAATATTATAAATGACAATATCAATAGCAGTAATCAAAACAATGCATAAATCATCAAACACAATAGAGACACCAATTTAACGTGGTTCACCCAATGTGGGCTACTCCATGGAGAAAATATTTCCACTAAAATTTTATCAAAAAATATCTTGGAAATCACTTCCCTATTACAATGTTTATGGACCTTTGTCCAAAGGATACACCAATCCCCTTGCTCTAATTCATGGAACTCTTTTCATAGGGGAACTCTTTCCCCTATGCTTTGGTTGATGATCTTCTAGAATACTTCTACTCCCACTGCTCTGGCTTGTGGATCTCTCTCCATAGAAGACCTCTATCCTCATTGCCTTGGCTAATGGATATCTATCCACTGGATATTTTTGTCCTCTACTCTATCATATCCAAATCCTACTCTCAACTCTACTCAATCTCTATCTCAAATCTGCACTAAACTTTGTCCTCTATCTAGCACAAATCAGCTCCAACTTTGTCTCAGGTCTAGCACAAATTTGCTCACAGATCTGCACCAACCTCGATATCAAATATACCTCAAGCCTTAACACAAAGTTTGAACAAATCAGTAATTAAATATGCTCTCAATACTATACCAAGTCTTCACAAGACTTGCTCAAATCTGCCTTTAAGCTTTCACAAAAGCACAATGTGTTGTATTCTCCTTTTTGCGTTGCATGAGCTATTTTATTATTCGGAGGCTCTTTGAATTTTAATCACAAAACTTAGGCTAAACTTTAGCCTTATATATATATATATATATATATATATATATATATATATATATATATATATTTCCTTCTTTGATTTTTGACGTCGGTGCATATGCATTTAACCTTTGGCACTCTGAAATTAATATTATTTTATTAATATTAACTTTAGGTTAAATATTAATTAATTAATTATTTAACCTTATGGTTAAATTTAATTAATTAAATAATATACTTAATACTTTGGTAAACCTTTTTGCCAATGCATTATTCAATCTTCTTTGAGAGGCCCTGATGGCTAATATATTATAATATAAAAATATTATAATATTATCCTTTTTCACTTGCCTTCTTACACATCGCCTTAAACTTCAGTCTACAAATATCCTTCAAACCTCTTATTTATTACCTTAGAACCCATGGTCCTAAGTTCTTCTGAGATAACCTTGTCTTGCATTCATAGCATATTAATTATAGGATATCAAAACCTTTTGATATTAATTTCATCAAAAACCTCTTAACATCAATGACAACAAAACATGCTCAAATTTCCAACAATCTCCCCCCTTGTCATTGATGGCAACACCCCTTTTGTAACCAATCCATTTTCCTTTTTCCAAATATGCTCCCCTAAGAAAATTCTCCCCCTAACTGAATGCTCTTCCCCTAACTCAAATCTCTCCCCCTTTTTCATCAATGGCAAAGGGACTCCTTTGGGGCTAAAGATAAGACTCTTAGCTCAACCCCCTCCCCACCTCCTCTCCTTGAGGTGATTAATTTTGGGTTGGGAGTAAAACTACTCCCAATCTTCTTCTGAGATACTCAAAAGTCTCTTTTGGAAGTGGCTTAGTGAAAATATCTACAATCTGCTCCTTTGTAGTAACATATTCCAACCTGAATTGCTTATCTGTCACCTGCTCTCTCAAAAAATGATATTTGATCAAAATGTGCTTGGTCCTAGAGTGCATCATTGGATTCTTTGAAATGTTTATAGCACTTGTATTATCACACAATATGGGGATAGGATGATCATGCTCTATCTTGAAGTCCTTTAAAGTTTTCTTCATCCATAATACCTGTGTACAACAAGCCACCATTGCAATATATTCTACCTCTGTTGTGGATAAAGATATTGATGCTTATTTCTTTCTTAGCCAAGAGACTAAACAATCTCCAAGAAAGAATGCTCCTCCACTTGTGCTTTTTCTGTCATCAATGTTGTCATCCCAATCTACATCTGTATATGCTATGAGAGTGAAATTATCACTTTTGGGATACCAAAGCCCAAAATCCATAGTTCCTTTTAAATACTTGAGAATCCTCTTTACTGCCATTACATGTGTTTCCTTTGGTGTTGCTTGAAATCTTGCCACTAGTCCCATTGCCTGCATTATATCTGGTCTTGTAGTTGTGACATATAGTAAGCTTCCAATCATAGATCTATACAATTTCTGATTTGCCTCAGGAGATTCATCATCTTTACTCAACTTGCATCCCGTAACCATGGGGGTACTTACTGGTTTGCAATCTTCTAATTTGAATTTCTTCAACATCTCTTTTATATACTTGGTTTGTGAGAGAAATACACCCTTCTTTGATTGTGAAATATGTAGTCCAAGAAAGAAGGACAACTCACCAAGCATTGACATTTCAAATTCATTCTGCATACTCTTTGTAAATTTTTGACACATCTTATCATTTTTGCCTCCAAAAATGATATCATCCACATAAACAACCACAATTAGTAAGTCATTTCCTTCATTTTTGATGTATAAGTTGTTGTCCACTATTCCTTTCCTAAAACCCTTTTCCTGAAGGTACTTATCCAATCTTGAATACCAAGCTCTAGGAGCTTGCTTTAGTCCATAAAGTGCCTTATTTAATTTGCAAATATAATCTGGCTTATCAGTTAGGCTGAATCCCTCAGGTTGCTCAATGTAAACCTCTTCTTCCAGGACACCATTTAGAAAGGTTGATTTAACATCCATTTGATATACTTTGAAGTTTTTGAAACTTGAGAAAGCTAAAAATATTCTTATGGATTCAAGTTGTGCAACCAGAGAAAATGTCTCATCAAAATCAATCCCTTCAACCTATGCATAACCTTTGCACACTAATCTTTCTTTATTTCTGACTACTTGACCATCTTCATTTAACTTGTTTCTGAAAACCCATTTAGTGCCAATCACATTCTTACCTTTTGGTCATGGGACAAGTTCCCAAGTCTCACTTTTTTCTATTTGATCTAGTTCCTCATCCATTGCCTTGATCCAAAACTTATCTTCTCTTACCTCATTGAAATCTTTGGGCTCAATTTTAGATAACAAGGAAAAATTTGCATGCTCACTTGTTCCTATTATCTTTCTCCTTGTCTGTCTCTCATTTGGATTTCCAATGATTAGATCTCCTGGATGATTTTTTTGCACATACCTGGATGGAGTTTTAGGTAGTGGTCTTTGTGTTTCTTCTTCTTCTGATTCTTCACCTAACTCTTCTTGGCAACTTTCTTCTTCCTGATATACAATTTCTCGATTTGGTTCTCTTGATCCTGTCTGCTCATCAACTATCACATTTATACTTTCTATAATAGTATGTGTCCTCTTGTTATAGCATCTATAGGCTTTTCTCTTAGTGGAATAGCCAAGGAAAATACCCTCATCACATCTTGAGTCAAACTTACCCAAATTTTTCTCTTCCCGTCTTATGTAACATTTGCTTCCAAAATTTTTGAAATATTTTACAGTGGTTGGTCTTCCTTTCCATAGCTCATATGGAGTTTTGTGATGATTTACTCTTACTTGAGCCCTATTTATGATATACACTATTGTATGAATTGCATCTCTCCAAAAACCATCTAAAATCTTGGACTCATTTAACATAGCTCTAGCCATATTTTCAACAGTCTTATTTTTCCTTTCGACTACTCCATTTTGTTGAGGAGTTCTTGTAGCTGAATATTCTCTTTTGATCCCATGTTGTTCACAAAAGTCTATGAATTCATTTGAGGTAAATTCTCCTCCTCTATCTGATCTTAAACACTTAATCCTTTTACTTGTTTCATTTTCTACTAATTCTTTAAATACCTTGAACTTCTCAAGTGCTTCTGACTTTTCTTTCAAAAAGGCTACCCAAATCATTCTAGAGTAATCATCTATAAACAATATGAAGTAACTTTCACCTAGTAGACTCTTTGTCCTTGTAGGACCACATAGGTCAGTGTGAACTAGTTTCAATGGCTCATATGACATAAATCCTTTTGACTTGAAACTTGTTCTAGTTTGCTTCCCATGCTAACATTGTGCACAAATTGTGTTTTGTGGCCTTTTTATCTTGGGTAAATCTCTGACAGCTTGCTTGTTTCTTATTTTCACTATGTTGTCAAAGTTAAAATGACCCATTCTTCTATGCCACAACCAACTCTCATCTTCTTGTGATAGAAAACACTTTTCTCCTTTAATATCACTTAGCATGTAGAGGTTGTTTGTAGTTCTATTTGCATCTGCAATAAGCTTTCCATTTTTAGACTTTCTGATCTCACATCTATTTGGATGAAATGTAACCGTGTGCCCCTAATCACAAAGTTGGCTTACACTTAGTAAATTGTGCCTCAACCCCTTGACATACAATACATTCTCCATCTTTGTTTTTCCATTATCTAAACTCAAGGTTCCTTTCCCATATATTTTTGTTGAACCATTGTCACCAAATTTTACTGATCCTCCATCGATTTCTTTAAATACAAGAAATTTACTTTTATCTCCTGTCATATGACTAGAATATCCACTATCAAGAAACCACTATTTTCCCTTATCTTGTACATGAAGAGTTGTTTGTACTAACATTGACTTAACTTTCTCTTGCTCTCTCTCTCTCCTAATTGTTGAAGTTGTATTCTTTTTGCTTAATTTAGGAAATACCATTTTACACCATTTGGCCTTGTGCCCAAAATTATTGCATTTGTAACATATGATACCATCATTCATAAGAGGTGCAAAAGAATTGAAATTCCTATTAACATTATCTCTCACATAACCAGTGCAATGTGCAGCTCTATGACCATATTTGTTACATGAAAAACAATAGCCATGGAAGAGATTTTGTAACCTATTGGGGTGCTTTGAATGATATGGTCGTGTGCTTCTTCTTTTGATGTTCCTGTAATTTACTTTTGTCCATGGATCTTCTTTGCCCTCTTCTTTCCTGATGCCTTTTCCTTTTAGTGCATTAGCAAAAGTCATGAGTTCTTCCTTGTTTGATGTCTTTGTTCCTTGGGAGCTTGACTCCTCTTCCTATTTCCCTAACTTTATGTCTTGCTGTGATTTATCCTTAGTCTTTTCAACTTCCTTCCTTAGAGAAACAATTTCTGATTCCAATATTTCACATTCTTCCTCTTTTGCCTTTAACAGTTTTGTCATATCCTGTTCAATTTTCTTTCCTTCTTCAACTTTTATCTTGAGCTCTGTGAGATTTTGTAGAAGTTCCATTTGTGCTTCCTCATCCTCTTGAATTTGATCCTTCAAACTTGAGTTCTTCTTTCTAACCTTTTCCAAGTTTCTAAGAGTAGCAAATAATTCATCTTTTATGTGAATCATGGCCTCTTCTTCATTTTCTGAAGTCATGTATGTTCCTGTGGGATCTTCCTCCAAGATTTTAGTCTTTTCATGGAGGAACTCACTCTGATACCAATTGAAGAACATGAGTTTATACTGAGAGTGGGGGGGTGAATAGTATAAGACACAACTTTTTCAATTCTTTTCAAAACATATGATCCAATATTATCAATGGTAATATCAAATAGTAATAAGCATAAATGCACACATCATCACACACATGAGAGACAAGATTTAACGTGGTTCACCCAATGTGGGCTACTCCATGGAGAAAATATTTCTTACTAAATTTTTCTCAATAAATTCTTTTGGGAATCAATTCCCTATTACAATGTTTATGGACCTCTGTCCAAAGGAGACACCAATCCCCTTGCTCTGATTTATGGAACTCTATCCACAGGGGAACTCTTTCCCCTCTGCTTTGGTCGATGATCTTCTAGAAGACTCCTGTCACCACTCCTCTAGCTTGTGGATCTCTCTCCACAGAAGACCTCTGTCCTCACTGCCCTGGCTAATGGATATCTATCCATTGGAGACTATTTTCCTCTTCTTTGTCACCTCCAAATCCTGCTCTCAACTTTGCTCAATCTCTATCTCAAATCTACACTAAAATCTATCCTTTGTCTAGCACAAATTAGCTCCAACTCTATCTCAGGTCTAGCACAAATCTGCTCATAAATGTGCACCAACCTCTATCTCAAATCTACCTCAAGCCTTAACACAAAGCTTGAAAAATTAGTAATCAAACTTGCTCTCAATGTTGTTCCAATTCTTCACAAGACTTGCTTAAATATGCCTTTAAGCTTTCACAAAAGCTTGCTCAACTCTGCTCTCAAGCCTTCTCAAGACTTGCTCAAATTTGTCCTCAAGTTTTCACACAAGCTTGCTCAACTCTATCCTCAAGTCCCCTCAAGGACTTGCTCAATCATAAACACACTCAAACCAATACTCAAAATTTCAACACTATTATTCAATCAATGAAGCACACAACACTTGCTCATACATTTCCAACAATGCTTATCAAACAAACCTTTTCACTCCACCTTATGTTTCACACACTCATTCCAACAATCACTTTAAGATAAAAGATGATTTGCCCATACCTCTTATTTGCTTGATGAAGAATTGTCCACAAAACCTATCTTTTAACCAACCACCTTTCTATGTGCCACTTTTTAAGTTAGTTATAAAATGCTTTCTCAATGAACTCTCTTCTCAAAAGATATTTTATCATACAGAATAATGAAATATCAAATCACTTTTACACCTTATTTCTCCTAACTTTGCAAACCCAATTCCATCAACAAAGTTGACCAATTACATAAGCAAAATAAATCACATACACCTTATATATCCTAACTTTGTATTAATGCATTTCCAAAATAAAACCTCCACTTTTAATTTTTGTCTTAATGCATTTAACAAAGCAATCAACCTTAATTTCTATCTCAAAAATAAATCACCTTATACCTCCTTTTAATGCAAAAATAAAATTAATTTAAACCACCTTATAACTCCCTAGCACATACCTTAGACAACATAGAACCTTAGGGCAAAATTAATTTTCAAACAAAAAATTAATCCCCTTGTCACCTCCCACCTGCCATCGAGAGTTGAACCCATGGTGCCTACTGGCCCCGCACCTTAGCCTTGGCAAGGCTACCATGTGGGCTAGCCAAGCCACATGATTTAGAATGCGCACGCCCTTCTCCTTAAGGTCTGCCACCGATGATAAAATAAAAACCTCACACTGCTTCCAAAAGCCTCCTCCACGCGAATTGAACGTAGGACCTTTCCCTTGCCATGCATTGTGTAAGCTTTAGTTGCCAGCTTGGCTGCCATCGTGGATGAGTGGGGATTCACCCCCTCTTCCCTTTGACCATCATTTTCCATGTGTAAAGCACCACGTGCTATCTTTTCCTTTATGCGTCGCACGAGCTATTCTATTATTTGGAGACTCTTCGAATTTTAATCACAAAAACTTAGGCTAAACTTTAACCTTATATATATATATATATATTCATATATTTTCCTTCTTTGATTTTTGATGTTGGTGCATATGCATTTAACCTTTGGCACTTCGAAATTAATATTATTTTTATTAATATTTAACTTTAGGTTAAATATTAATTAATTAATTATTTAACCTTATGGTTAAATTTAATTAATTAAATAATATACTTAATACTTTGGTAAACCTTTTTGCCAATGCATTATTCAATCTTCTTTGAGAGGCCCTGATGGCCAATATATTATAATATAAAAATATTATAATATTATCCTTTTTCACTTGCCTTCTTGCACATAGCCTTAAACTTCAGTCTTCAAGTCTCCTTCAAACCTCTTATTTATTACCTTAGAACCCATGGTCCTAAGTTCTTCGGAGATAACCTTGCCTTGCCTTCATAGCACATTAATCATAGGACATAAAAATATTTTGATATTAATTTGACATCAATGGAAACAAAACATGCTCAAATTTTCAACAAGCATACATATTTTATTATGCAAATTTGTGAGGTGGATTTTCTAAATTTAATAAAAATATAGAAAAAGTAATTATGTGCATGATTTTATATGACTAATTTTGGACTTAGGCATACATATTTTACTATGCAAATTTGTGCAGTGGTATGCAAATGATGTTTTGTGAGTACCTAAGTTTTGGTTTCTACACTACTCAAATATGATTTTTACAGCAAAAGAGCATATTTGAAAGTGCCTCAAAAGGCACAATAACTATAGGGTAAATCTGCCAAGGAAGGTCAAATGTCAAAACTCTTATTGCCAAGCAAAATGAGCTACACAAAGGGCTCATATTGGATGGACAAACTTGTAAAATAAAATCCCACATAAGGCTATCATCAAGATACATTTACGTAGATAGGAAGAGTGCACATATACTATGAAAAGGCATAAAAATCTACATAGGAATCAACACGTTGGAAGCATATAAGACAAGGAGTAAAGGTGCTACATTCAAGGAGAAGACCATCCACCAAAGGAAGCACCAAAATCGGTATTCAAAGCTCCATAACGCATAATCAATCCAACTGCAAAAGAAAAGTTTGCTTGATTCCCAATAAATGTAGCAAAGCAAAGGAATGGCATACGAAAGGATTTGAGGAGTTATAAACTTCATCTTGGGAGACGTTATAGGGAAGGACTTCATGCATTGAGTTTGAATACCACTTGGCATAAACTTTCTAAGGTATCATTTCATATCTCAATGCTCAAGAAACCTCATGCGAAGTTATAGGGAATATCAAGAAAGTGGTGATACTTGTTATCCTCCACAAGATTCACACAAGTGCCCATACATTATAGAAGGATCAAAGAGAGTTGAACAATAAATTGGTACGTTATACAAGGAGGCGAGTACTCATTTGTAATGGGTGTGACATGTGTCACAAAGCCCATAATTATTCATCCATAAAAGGTACCCAAAGTCCAAAGTTCAATAGAGAGTAAAGCATGGTCAAAGCCATCCGAAGAACAACATGGAAGGAATGAAGGAGCATTAAAGGCTCCTAGTATTGAAGGTCAAACCTTCCTATTTTTACTGCACCTACGTTCCAGCATTGAAGACAAGCAATTCCAAGGTATCTCCATTGATTCTAGCACCAAAGATGATCTTCATATTGATGTTATATCCAGCTAAATAAAGTGCTAAATAGAGAGGAGATTTAGCATCCAAAAGGTAAGGTTTAAATCCCATTTTATTATTGTTTTCATGTAAGGGTTATAAGCTAAGGTTGAATCTTAGATTTTGAAAGCAAAAGCTATAAGGTATAACTTATCAAATTGAATTAATATTTGCAATTTAACCTAGGAGAAATAAGGAATTCTACTTGGATAAAATTCTTAACTTTTTTTCAAATATTATTAATTTTCTAATTTTCCAAATTTGGGAGCCACAAGGGTTGCTACATCAAATTAATTTATTGGAAATTAGAAACAATCATAGGGATATAAAAATAGGTTATTAGGTATTTTACTAAGGTTGGAAAATTATAATTTTCTTGTCTCAAAACTTCTAAAAAGGGATAAAATAAATCCAACATAAAAACTTATTAAAATTTGAAAAGTGCTTAGTTCAATGGGAGTAATAAAGTGTTAAGAAGTTGATTTTTGATCTTTACAAAATTTGTACAAAATCAACCAAAATTAAACTATACTTTTATAAAAGCACTATATCATACTACAAAATAATTAGGGAGTCATAAGGCATTCTACAAAACTTGATAATGATAATATTTGTCAAATATTATCAAGTTGGGAAGATATAAGATTTCTTCAAAACCTAAAATTAGGTGTTCATACTCTCATTATTAGGGAGACATAAGGAAGCCTAAAAACCTAAGGATTAATAAAATGTTTTTATCAAATCAAGCTTATATACTTCAAATAGGGATCATATATCTGGGGAGCTATAAGAAAGACTATAATTCTATCCCATTTCTTTAAATTCAACCTCTTAAAATGGGTAAAAGAATATCATACAATGAATGTAAAAACTTGCTCTAACAGGAATCAGTTCACAAAACATGAACACATATGATTTATTGACTCAGGATCCAGTCATCATATGACTGGAAATATACAATGGTTTGACTGTATTGAAGTTATCAAAGGTTACATACTAATAATTGTATATAGTCAAACTTATCCTATAATATGGATGTGTAACACCCAACAAATCATTTTCAAATATTCTACTACAAAAAGTATTGTATGTTCCTGGATTAACATTCAATCTCATCTCAGTAAGAAATCTAGTAGAAAACAACTATATGATTAACTTTGGATATATGGATAGGATAAATACATGTCTCATTATGAATCAAGATGGAATAAAAACAATAGGTTCAATCCATGAAAATACATACATCATAGACTCAATGGAAATTTCACAATATATTGTGGTGTTTCAAAATGATACTAACATATTTACAGAAGAACATGTTGAATAAAATGAAGAACCAGTACACCAAAACGGTAAGCACATAAGGATAAAAAAAATATGAGAGAACAATTGCACCATGCCCTACTCATTCATCAAGAATAAAAATCAAATGAAGATACTTGCAAGGATAACTATAAAGGTGGTTGGATAGAAGATAAGGCAAATGAATCTGAATAAGCCAAAGATCATCCATGAAAGAAGAAGCTCCAACTGCAACTTGCTCTGCATCATATGAAGACACAAATTACCTGCTGAACCTGAATATGAATATTGAAGAGTACAAAGATCAATATGAAGAAGAATATCCATATTGAAGACTAAAATTATTCAATACCCAAATAATGTAATATAGGGGGTGTTAGAAATAGAGTTTATTCCATCATTTGGGCTATGTAAATGTATCTTCCAAGGTACATACTTAGGACATTCGATTATTTTAAGGGGAATTTATCTAGTTAATTCATGCAATGTAATAAATGCACAAGTGTTAATGTGTAATTTGTATATGTGTAAGTTATCCCTTGCACAAATAGGTAGAGTGTTGGCCAAGTAACCTATTTTACCTATATAAGGAAGTCCTCATTGTTAGATAGATATAGAGTCGGGGGACATAGTTAGATAGTGTAGCTTAGAGCATAGTACATTTCTATGTATATAACCATCCATTGGTGATGGGTGCAATGTAGTTCAGTAGCTTTATTAATGGAGTGTTCACTTACTCCATAGCTACATTGTATTTTTTATATGATTTCTATTTACAACATATTTCAGTCATTTAGCATATTTACTTTCTTTCATATTATTCTATATCTTGTGATTGCTATCTCCTAGTGGTCATTACATCAAAAGCTAACAGTTCCAAAGTAAATCATAGCCTGCAAATTTGTTTGATTTGAGGACCTTCCTCCTTCTCTAAAGGAAAGGAAAGATATTTTTTTTATTTAAGTCTTTCAACTTGTTGAATATACATATATGTATATATTTAGTTCTTTATTTTCTTGTCTGGATATGTTTTCATATTATTTGGAGTTAATCCTGGTGTTGATTATCTCCACTCTTTTGATTAATACTTTGGGAACTCTTCGATTAGCAAATTTCTCATGGGAAGTGAGTTATATGAATATTAATCTATGAGCTCAGAGTTCCTAAGCATTATTTCAGTAAAAATTCCTAAAGAAGGTCATAAAATTAATAGGTAGAATATTTGGGTCATTTATGATAAGTCTTGATTTACTTATATTTAATTTAATGGGTACTTGGTCATGTTTTGAGTTACATTGGGAACCTCTTAGTAATTCTTGGTGAAGAGATCTTAGATTGCTTTCTTTTACCACTATGGTTATAATATTTAATGTTCATTAAATATTTTAAATATGAGTATGGTGAGCTAATTCAGATTAATTGAATTAAGTTTGTAGGTGTATGATGGCCTGGTAATACCATATCTTTTATTTAGGAGACTCACTATAATTTGGAACCAAATCTAGTTGTTGTAACATATTTTGAGTACCTCGAGGTGTGAGCAAAGACTCATGTAGTCATCCATATTAGTGATAGCACCAAATACGTTCACTGTGATCTATAAAGATACTATAGAAAACTATTTTGAGAACACCCCTTGTTGTATATCCTTTGGCTAGAAAGACGTAATAAGAATATCAGTTTCAATCAAAGATTTGATATTTAATAAATGCAGGGAGTGTCTAAATATGTTGTAAATACTAAGTGGAAGAAATATACCTCCATGGTTTAAAGGAAATCCCTTTTATATACGAGAATGGTTTTATTATCTATTGTGGTTGTGTGTTCATATTCACGCATGTAGTATTGGTGACATTTGTGTGGTATGATCTATTTTCATAAAGAAGTATAGTCTTCATGGTATTCTAGTAAAATATTTTGAATAACCTGAACCTTTATTTTGATTTCTTTGTGCATGATTTGTTGGAGGTATGATAATGCACTGTAGTTTAAGTTCTAAAATGAATCTAGAATTTGAGTTTAGCGGAAGGTTTATGGGGGCATTTTAAAAATGAGGTAAATAATTGATTCTCATGGTTTTCTTAAAATGTGAGGCACGGAGCCCACTACTTGCAAAAAGAAATTATATGGATTTGTTTTTGGTTTTTGTTAAAATTCTCATTTATAGGAAGTGAGTATATTAAATTTGTAGTTTTATTTGGAAAGGCATGATAGAGTATATCTTATGGAAATATTTTTGCAATGAAATGAATACATGCATTAAGGAATGCACTCTAATATTATGGAATTGTTTTTTATCCCTTAAAAGCATCTCTTTCCCAGTGGTTCAAAGAAGAAATCAGAGCAGATGAGACTAAATATGTACAAAAGCATAGGACAACAAAGAAAGTTTTTAACTGCTATTTTTTAGTCCATGTTTGGTATGGATATTGTAAATATTGAAAAGTCCATTAAATATGAGATATTTGGATGTACTCTTTGTATAAATAATATATTTAGAATTCTCTTGAGAGGAGAGAAATCTCTGAGATGAACAAATTGATAAATTTTATGTTAGGAATGACAATGTTGTTCAAAGAGAATTGATCCAATAAGATATATACCATTATTCAATTGTAATATTGAAAAATGTTTATTGGCTTTGTTTCTTGTAATAAAGTTGGAAAGAGATGCTTTTTATGTTGGTTAAATAGTGGTATCACTTATGTAAAAGAGACATATTATTCATTGATGAACTGAATGTATTTTATTGGTTTATGATGAAATAATGAATAGCTCTTATTTTAAAAAAAAAATGTTAGATTATTTATTATGTGTCATAAAGGATCATGACGATTTTATATAACTTATGTAATGAATATAACTCAAGAAGGATAGTGGTTGAATATCAAAAAGTGTAGTTTCTTTCTACATGACTTTTGAAAAAGGATAAATTTGGGTTGAAAAGAAATCTAGTTTTCCTTTTAAAATATCCTTAAGGGCACAACTTCTTTAAGTATTATATAGGATTTATAATTATTTGGGAGGAACATAATGAGCACACCTTGATGGGGGTATGTAGAGATCATTCCAGTAAATATATTATTGAAAAATAATTGGGTGGGTTAACCCAAAATCTTCTTTCATCCATAGAGGATTGGATCTCAACATTATTAAAAAAATTTGTGAAGGAACCTAGACGTTCACCATGGAAATGAAACTATCTAGTTGCTAAGGGCTTTACACTAATATTTTTTGTACCTAAAAAGTAATTGAGGAAGATATAGAAAATGTATACCATGCTTGTAATAGTAGTTTCATGATGGACCTTAGTAGAGATAAGTAAAAGAGGAACCCTAATATATTGGATAGAGTGAGACCTAAATATGTAAATGCTAGCTCATCGAGGAGATGAGATGGATAGTCTAATTCCATCACGCTTAGTGCACATACGTAGAAGGACTTATGTATGATGTAGAGATTGGCACACCATTTTTGACAGATTGAAAGGGATAAGCTAGCTCATTGAGAGAAAGAGATTGATATCTTAGGTTTTATCTACATCTAGTACACTTACATAGACAGACATATGTAAGTTGTAGGGATGCGTGTACCGCATGATGAGACTAATAAGGATAATTTGGATCTATGTTTATATTGGGTAAATAATTTAGGTAGAAATAACTAAAAACTATAACTTAAAACTTAGAAATAGTCCTTGTTAGGCAGGATTGGATTAATCCCTAATAAGTTTATGTAAAATATTTGGAAAAAAAAATCACAAATAGGATAGGAAACTTTGGGTTGTGACAATTGGCGTCTTTCTGACCCCGTTTTTTTCCCCTTCTCACACTTAGGAACACCCAATTTTTTTAAAAGCATTAGTTTAAAAACATTGTGAACAAAATAATAAAAAATATTAACTTAAATTGTGAAATTATTATGCAAGCTATCTACCTATCAATGCAAATTTCTTTATTTCAATTTTAGTTGTATATGTAATGTATGTACATTCATAGAAAATTTTAGTTATGAATTAATTGTCGAATTTTATTTGCATTAAATTTAAATTAACAAAATTTAATAAGAAGCTTTATATATGAAGGGGATTATTATAAATTTTAGTTTATAACAAAGTTAAGAAAACTTATTTGGGCTCAAATACTTACATTCATGTGTGAGGCCCTCATGTTTGACTAGGAGCCTCCGTAATTTATGAAAGAAAGCCTCTTTTAACTACTTAAACTTAGTTTCATAAAAAATGTATGATTTATTTCCTTAACATTGAGAAATCAATAACTTCCCTTCGTTATTTTCCATTAATTTAGTGTTCAACTCTAGCTATTACCATTATAACCCCTCCCACTCTCATTTAGACACAACAACTACTAGATCTTTTAATCTCATATTTTATTAGAGTTGAGTGGAGTACAATACAAAGAAAATAAATATTTTAGTATATATGTATTTTGGATGGAACTAAATTAGTAAACATTTAATATTATAATTTTTAATTATGAATTTATTATGATATTTAATCCTTCTAGGAAATGATAACTAGAAACTGCATTCCCCTTGTTTAATGGTTATAGAATTTTTAAAACTTTGATTTATTGGGATGATTTAATTAAATAAATTTGCATTCTATGTTCATATTTTTATAAATAAATTTAATATATAATATAAAATTTATATAAATATTTTTAAATTAATATATTCTTAATAAATTGATAAAATTATATATTTTTATGTATGAGGCATGATAGAGCAATGGTAAAAAGATTTTAATTATCCTAAAATTACCTCAGATTAAATGTTTGCATTAGGATTGGATACTCTTGTGATAAGATGGCTACTAATAGTAAGATTTGTTGTAGTAGAAGTAGAGAAAGTATATATTTTTACATGTTTAAGGTATTATAATCTTATAAATTAGAGTCAAATTCTTGTACCTTGATACATATTCATGTGCTAAGACAAATCATGATAGTATAGTTTGTTGAAAAATGAGTGAAGCCTCTTTAATTTCATATAATAAAGTGTCATAAGTTTTATCTTTATTTATCATGAAAAAATACTTTCCAATTGTTCATTATCGAAAGTTGTTAGTAAAACTACCATTCAAATAAAAGGAGGAGAACCCTTCAATTTAAGGTATAAGACTTTGAAACATTAAATAGATGGTCCAAGTTTCAAATCCATAAGAGATAGGGTTGTACATCATACTATGATATGGGAAAAGGGCTATACATCAGCCTCTCATATGGATGGATAAAAAATTTTATAACCATATTGTGCCATATGAACTATGGCCTCATGGACTTTAAAATCTACTTTACTTTACTAACTTGCCTTTAAAAGGTAAAAATAAAGTATATTTTAGTTTCCACGAAGTCATAGGTCATATGGTACAATCCTTATGTAGTTTTTTGTTTACCTAATACATGTTTATCCAATTACACTCTAGTTATGGGAGCATAATGCATAGTTCTACCTATTTTTTGATTCGAACAGAGACCTCTCTTTTGGAGTTCCAAAGTCTTCACCAAGGAATTTGACAAATATATTAATGGATTTTCAACACTAGTGGACTATTACAAAATATTTACCTTGAATTGGTGATTAAAAACTCCAAATCATAAAATAATAAGAATTAGAGTGGAATGAAATTCCATCATAAGAATATTCCACTGGAAAAAACTTGTATAGATGACTAAGAACCTGTTGGAATTTTTGCCACATTGTTTTGATTTGTGATTATTCATGCATTAATTGTTAAAGTTCTCATTCCTCTGTGTTTCTCTACGAGTTTTGATCCCAAAACAGCTAAGTCCGAAGACTGTCACGATATCGCGATCGAAAACAGCATGCAGAGCACAGGTTCAAAACCATCGCGATATCGCGACATGTCACGTTATCGCGGGCCTTTTGAGGAGAGAGAAGCAAAGTGAGAAAATGTCACGATTTCACGACGTGTTCCAAAATCACGGTCAAAATGGTCAACGGATGCAGAGCAGTGAAGTTGTAGCGAAATCGCAACATGTCGTGTTTTCGCGACTTGCGATGGACATGGAGTAGAAGGTTAGAAATTATCGTAAAATCATGACATAATTGAGCAAAGGGCAATGACTATGAACCTTGTCACGATTTCGTGACAGAAAAATGAACAAGGGCCAGAATGTAAAAATCGTTGCGATATCGCGACATGTCGCATTATCATGGTCAAGTTGAAGAAAACGCATAAGGCATGAAAAGCGTCGCGATTTCGTGACATTTTTGAAGATGAGACCAAGCAAGAGCAAGACGTCACGATTTCACGACAGAAAATAGCAACAGTAGATGAAGCAAGGAAACGTCGTGATTTCACGACATATTGTGGAGGAAATCTAAATAGACAAGAAATGTCACAATTTCGCGACATGTTCCATTTTCGCTACCTGTAAGAGGATGAAGGCCAAGGAAGAGAAAACTGTCGCGATTTCGCGACATGGTGTAGTTTCACAGGTGGACAGAAGGAGGACACAGAAGCAGGAGAATTGTCGCGATTTCGTGACATGGTGACGTTTTCGTGACTTGGAGGAGTGAAGAAGGCAGATGAAAGAACATGTTGCGATTTCGCTACATGTTGAGGAAAGAAGTCCCAAAAAAGGAGAATGTCACGATTTCACGATGTATCAAGAAGATAAATCCGAAGAGAGAAAGATGTAGCGAAATCGTGACTTGTCACGTTTTCGTGGTTTGAAACAGTGCAAGGACAACATGGGAAAAGAACATCACAATTTCACGATAGGTCATAGTTTCACGAGAACAAGGCAGAGAAGGAGCAAAATAGTACGGAACGTCGTGATTTCACGATGCGTCACGTTTTCACGACCTAAGGTGAAAAAAGAGAACAAAGAGCCGAATACGTCGCGATTTCGTGACATGTCACATTTTTGCGACCTGTCACAGTTTTGTGCCAGAAAGAAGTTCAAACTGCCCGATGCAGTATTGCAATTTCCAAGGATTAAAAGCACTCCATAATTGAATTTTTTGCTGCTTTCCAATGCGTGCAAGGTAGAACAACGTGCGCAGGCCTGTAGCGAAGCACCAAAATTGAAGACGCATCCATTATTCAAAGATTTTGTTCATGATTTCTAGTGGTTCTAGCATGTTCGAGGATGACCATTTAACGAAGATGACCGGTTCCATGTTTCATTTAATTTCTGGTTTCTATGAGGCTGGTTTAAGGGGATCATTTCCTTATTGCTGTTGCACATTTTTTAGATCTCGAGGAGGTCCGTTTTATGTTTTAAATGCTAAAAAGAGGCAAGACCTCTATAAATATCAATGTATATCTTAGAAAGAGACATCGAGAGAGAGAGACTTTTGCTGTAAAGCTTTCAAGTTCTTTGCATGAATGAAAGATATTTGGCCTCTAGTTTTACAAGCAATTTTCTGTGTGTTTTATCTTCTGTATTATGCATTCCTCATTTATGCTTGTATTTCTTATCTGCTACTTAATTTGAATTTTGCATCTGAGTTTAAATATTGCTAGTGAGGAAGTGAGTTCTGGAATGTGATTTTGAAGGTTATCTGCGCAAGGTTGTAAGTGAATTACGTCGTTTTCTTCTATTATATGTTGTTAGTGTGCTTAAAGTTATCTGTTGTTAATCTTTCCCGATCTGACAAATTTGGCCTGTGGCTATATTTCCATCTCTTTCTGTAATTTCTCATTTCTTTCTGCATATTTCCAATTCCTTTCTTGCAACTTTAGTCTGAAATCAAGATTATATTTAGTAAGGGAACTAGCCCTATCTAGATATTGGTCTGGAAGACATTTCTTTCTCCCAACATTTCAATTTTGGCCGGGTCTAGGGTGCATTTATTTCAAAATCCTTTCCTGTGGCAGATTCGTGACCAACAATTTTTGGCATGCCCGGTGGGACAAACTGTTTCTGTCTCAAAAAATCCCATAGTATTGAGGGTTTAATGTTCGCCTTCATGCCATATAGTTAGAACATTTGGTGACTCTGCAGTACCCAGAAATCTCTGAACGTGGATACAGTGAAAGTTGTACTTCATGATCACGAGATCAAAGTCCAAAAAAGTTGAAAATCTTGTTGATTTTTTTGAACTTGACAGCACAAAAAGAGGTAAACACTCTAGGTTGGTTTTCCCATCGCTCGCATCATCTGCCATATCCACAAACATCCCTAGTATTGTTGCTAGTTTTCCATCTTCTCAAAAACATCCACTAGTCCCAATGGCCCACTATCCTCAACCCAGGCAGTTTTCAGCATGGAATGGTTCAGGAGCCTTGAATTTGCAGGCTCAAAACCCAGTTCCTCAGGCTACTTTGAAAGCCTTGCCAACTTATGATGGTACTGGTAAGACTACATATGAACATATTCATGATATAGCTTCTTTGGCAGCCATTCATGATATAACAGATGAAGATGTGATGGTGAAGTTATTAGTACTATCCTTGAGAGGAAAATTGTTGTATTGGTACCGATCTCTGCAACCAGGCACTATTGCGTCATGGGATCAACTAGGAGAACTGTTAGTTAAGAATTTTAATGAATAGGCTGATCCATTTTCTTTGCTGCATTAGTTTAACGCAATTCAAAGGCACCTGCAGGAGGTGATAGCAAATTTCAATGTTCGATTTACCAGAAGCTGGCAGCGAGTGCCTAAAGGTATTCGCCCTACCCCTGAGCAAGCTACCTTATACTATCTTCGAGCGTTCAACACAGACATTGGCTTGGCGATCAGGCAGTCCAATGTGATGACCTTCCCAAAACTGTTCAAACAAGCACAAAATGCGAAGGCCGACTTGATTACAATCGGTAGGCTTGCTCCAAAGGTAGCAATGCCCATTTTACCTGATATTCCACATCATTTATATCCTAGTTCATTTTTGCAATCCATGTCTTCTATGTATCCTGTACCATCATGGAGTTCTAGTGCACCTCAGATTGCACCCATCCCAGTTCCTCAGCTCCCTACTTCAGCAAATCCCCAGTTGCCTGCACCCAGTATTCTGCCATTCCCTGCTTCCACTTCATTCCTAGCATTACCAGCATCGCTAGCACCTTTGCCCTTACCAGCACCTCCTATGCCTATAAATATTGATCCTTATACAACACTCTTGCAAGAGGTAAAATCTGCCAATTCTACGATAAGAGCAATGGGCAATAAGATCACGCTGATTGAAAGTAAGCAAGCTGAGTGAGATTTCTAGCCCAGGAGATTTCAACCTCCATCGATTACTAGAGAACAAGTTGCTTCAACAAGCAAAGCACCTGAGAAGAACCTGATTGTTTTGGCAAATGAAGATGTAGTCCTTGCAGAAAGAACATATTAGTGTTCAACTTGTAATGATCCACATGGTGAAGATACTTGCATGGTTCATTTGAATTATGTGTAGACCTTGTGTAGATATTTGAGATAGGTCATAGCTTAATGGTTCCATCAGAAGAACAAGTTTTAGTTCTCACAAGGACTAGAAAGAAGCCTGTTACAGTAGATCCTACTGAGCTAGAGCCATTAAAAGTGCCAGCTAACTTGGGAAAACAAGTGAAAAATCCTATGCCAGTATCAAAGCTAGATGCACCTATTTTACCAAAAGATCTTGTTCCACACAGAGTACAAGAAAAAGCTGCAGCTACATAGGTTAGATCAGAAGCAGAGGAGCAAGCAAGAGAAAAGCTGAAGTACCCATCATTGACCAAAATGTTGAGAGTAGAAGTCACTCAGTAGTATCAGAGCAGATATGATCCCCTCGTTGAAAAGAAGGAATCTGTTGTTGTTGCATACAACATTGTTGAAGAATTGAAGAAGATCCCAACAAAGGTTAGTCTTTATGATGCATTACAATTTCCTGGACAAGTAGATTTATTACAAGAATCTTTGAAATCTGTGAAAGATAATGAGAATAGCCCTACCCAAACAATTTATGCTCAAGCATTAACCACCTCCATCACTGGTAAGAATAGACCACCCCCGTTTTATTTGTCACTTCGAATGGAGGGTTGGATCATGCATAACTGCATGATTGATTTCGGTGCCGCTACAACTGTCATGCCAAAGGCAGTTTGCGAAGTTATGGGTATGGAATACACACGAAGTAGCCCTGGATTATTGCAGTTATATGGTACTCCTATGAAAATGGTGGGGGTAATCAAGGATGTCCCAATTATTTTACATAGTATGCCTCAGATTACAGTCATTCAGGAGATAGTTGTGGTTGATCTAGAACCGTATTTCAGTATGTGCTTATCAAGAGAATTTACTACAAAGTTGGGAGGTTATCTTTCACTGGATTATTCTCACTTGGAGATCCCTTTTAAAGGAAAGAGAATCCGAATTCATAATGAAAAACCTTCCTCTTTTCATATTGAAAGGTTGGATGAAGTAGGAAAGACCATGCAGTCTGTCAACATGCTAACCAAAGAGTTAGAAGGTCCTGATCTGGTGGATGAGGTTTTGGATGAGCTTCAGTTTGATTACGGGTTTTCTATGCTTGATTTCAATGCTATGCTGGAGACTGAAATCGGTTTTTATTCTATCACAAAGCCTGAGGATGGCGCAATGCAGGAACTTCTCAACCAAGATGATCAGAGCTCTGTCCCCGATCAATTATGGAAGTTGTATTTTGATGGGGCAAGATGTAAAAACGGTGCAAGAGTAGGTATTGTTCTGATTTCTCCCTCTGGTTTATAAAGAACATATTCATACCATCTCACTTGGAATTGTACTAACAATGCCACCGAGTACGAAGCATTATGCCTAGGCTTGAAAAAGGTAAGAAAATTGGGAATTGAACAGTTGCAGATTTTTGGTGATTCTAAGTTGATTGTAAACCAAGTAACAAACAGGTGTGTGTCCAAGCAGCATTATCTCAAAGCATATCGCAATCAAGTTTGGGACTTGTTTGAGTATTTCATAGCTCTGAGTATTCAAGCCATTTCACGAGAGCTGAATAAGCATGCTGATCTTCTAGCATCTCTTGGAGTAAATTTTTCTCCCATTGAGCAGGTAGTAAAGAAACCAAAGACAGTAAGAATGGTGTACAGACCTAGTGTCCCAGACAAATATACTTTCTGACAAGTCTTCGAGAGTGATGAGCAAATTGTTAACTTTTTGATTCAAAAGGCTGCCACTATCAAAGGAAGAAATTTGGAGCACGAAGAAACAGATGGTCTAATTTAGTTACGAAATAATCATATTTCAAAAGGTCTTATCACTCTAGAATTTTTGTTTGATCAGCATGATCGGTCCAAGAAACATCAGATTGAGATCGACAAGGAGTATGTGGAGCTGCAGTTGCAACCCAACAAGGTCATTAAGATTAGGACTGATTCTACTCCTGATGAATTGCAAGATATTAGGCAACTGTGTCAAGAATTTTTTGATATTGTGGCCTAGACTTACGAGGATTTGAGGGGATATGACAAACAAATTATTCAACATACTATTGAGTTGGAGGAAGGAGTTAAACCCTTCAGGAAAAAGTAGCGACCAGTGAATCCAAATATTGAGACTCTCATGAGGGCCGAACTTGTGAAAATGTTGCAGGCCAAGATTATATATCCAGTTAAGCACTCGACTTGGGTCGCTAATCTGGTTTCGGTTCGAAAGAAAAATGGAGACATACGACTATGTGTAGATTTTTGAAACTTGAACCGCGCATCTCTGAAATATCACTACCCCTTACCTCGCATTGATCAGATACTTCATGTTGTTACTGGGGCTCAATGTTTTTCACTGCTAGATGGTTTCTCTAGATATAACCATATTTGGGTTAGAGATGAGGACCAGTACAAAACTGCATTCACAACCAAGTGGGGCACTTTTGCTTATCAGCGCATGCCTTTCGGATTGTCCAACGTTGGGGCCACATTCCAAAGAGCCATGGACATTGCATTCGAGGAGCTTTTGAATAAAATTATTGTCATTTATTTGGATGATATGACTGTCTTTTCACATAAACGAGAGGATCATTGTTCTCATCTGAGGCAAATCTTTGGAAAATGTAGAGTTTGGTATTTCCATTAATCCAAAGAAGTCAGTTTTTGCAGTGAAGGAAGGTAAACTCTTGGGGCATGTTATTTTAGAATATGGTTTGGCAATTTATCCATCTCGGGTCGAAGCATTGAAGAAACTATCACTCCATGCCAATAAGAAAGAGCTGCAGTCTTTTTTTGGGCATATTAATTTTATCAGGAAGTTCATTTCTGACTTTGCCCAGGTTGTAAAGCCCATGACTGAGTTGTTGAAGAAAGACACAGAATTTAAGTGGACGACTCAGAGGAAGGAGTCATTCCAGGAGATTAAGGACATAATAGCATAGGCTCCTGTATTAATTAATCCAGACTATTCAAAAGATTTCATTCTATATGCAGTTGGAGAAGATGAGAGCTATGTCGCAGTACTCACACATAAAGGAGATGATGGGAATGAAAGGCCCATTGCTTTCCTTAGTCAGGTTATCTTACCTCATGAGGCAAAATATAATTTCATTGAAAAATAGATATATGCTGTCATGAAGTCTCTTAAGAAGTTCAAGCATTTTATATCTCGAAGCAAGACAGTTGTCTATGTTATACATCCAGATGTAAGGAATTTCATCATTCAGGGTCATATGGGTGACAAACGCGCTGGTTGGGTCACCAAAATTCAAGAATTTGATGTTGAGATTCATCTGACCAAGCTGGTGTGGGGTAAGGCATTATGCCAACACTTAGCAAAGACTGTAGCATCTGGGATAATTGATTATCAAGCAGATGATCTTGCTGAAGATAGGAATCTGGTGAACATATTAGTGCAAGGACAAGATTGGGCTATGGACCTGATTAACTATTTCACAACTGGCAGATGCCCTTCACAGTTAGATGCCTCACAATAGAGAAGGTTTCACTTGCAAGCTCTTAGGTATGTGTTGCTACCCAAGGGGTTATTTTTCAAAATATTGATGGCATTCTTTTAAGGTGTGTCAAGGAATCAGAGAAGGCTAGACTCCTAGAGGAGTTTCATTCTGGCATATCAAGAGGACACTATGCAGGTAGACCAATGGCTTTGAAAATTATTTGGGCTAGTTACTATTGGCCAAATTTGTTCATAGATGCTTTCAGGATTGCTCAAGCATGCGACAGATGTCAGAGGTATACAGGAAGGGTTAGAAATGCATCATTGCCCCTGCATCCAATTCAGGTTGAAGCACCTTTCCAGCAGTGGGGATTGGACTTTATTGGGATCATTGATCTGAATTATTCAGCTGGACACAAGTATATCTTGACAACTACAAATTATTTCACGAGATAGTCTGAGGCTATTCCAACCAAGATTGCAAATCAAGAAGTGGTGATCTCTTTCATCGAAGGACTGATCACACGTTTTGGCATTCCTGATGCTATTATCATAGATAATGGAACTCCATTCATTGGAGCTGAGCTAGCAGAATTTGCAAATAAATATGGTGTTTTCCTGAAGACATCCTCTAACTATTACCCTCAAGGGAATGGATTGGCAGAATCTACAAACAAGAACTTGCTGCAAATTTTGAAGAGATCCTTGGGGGATAACAAGAGATCATGGCACCTTCTACTAAATCAAGCCTTATGGGCAGATAGGATTTCGATCAAGAAGTCTATCAAGACTTCACCATATGCCCTGGTATATGGAAAAGAGGCAAGGTTGCCTGTTTATCTAGAATTACCAGTTTTGTAATAGTTTTAGGGATTTCAGGATGATGAAGCAGATATAGATCCTATGGATATGCGGTTGGCTCAGTTGTTGCAGTTGGAAGAGCAACGTTCTTTGGCCTATGAGGAATTTGCTAAGAATACACAGGTTATTTCAAAATGGTTCCATAAAAATTTTGCTGAGCGACCACTTAAGGTGGGTGATTTGGTCTTGAAATGGAATGAAAAGAAAGCCAAGCCAGGAATGCACAAGAAGTTTGATGCTCTATGGGAGGGACCATTTCGCATTGTCAGTGCTAGTGCAGCAAATTCGTTTCATCTGGAAGAGTTGGATGGTAGCCCACTTCCTATTTCAGTGAACGGATTTCATCTAAAAGCCTACACTCCATGAAGTATGGGTCCAGTATTACCTTGTACAGTTATTTTGCTTTTGTAAAAAAAAAAAAGAAAAAAAAGAAAAAATATTTGTTGAATTTCCTCTGTCAACTTCGGCTCTTTTTGCATGCGAGCCCGCAAGTACGTTTATTTCTTTATTTTTTCTCTCTTCCTTCCCAACAGATAGTGGCTTTTGTTAATTTCTTCCTTCCCCTCCCTTTCTTTCATTCCCTTCTTCACTCATTTCTTCTTCTGCCATCTGTAATTAAGCCACTACTATTGTTTCTTTTCCCCCTCTGACATTCTCGTTTCTTTATTTCCCTTTTCTTCCAATCCTTGTTTTCTTTTCAGCATTTATCAGCAGTTCATACCGCATTTTCACCATCTCATTTACCTTCATTTTCATTATCCGCTTTTCCATCCCTACAGCTGATAACACAATAGCTCCCTCTTCAGCTGTTGTATATACTACTTTCATTCCTTCCATTCCCACCATTCCATCCTTTACAATTTCCATTCCATAGTCCTCACTCCCCTCATTCCGTTCATTTTTGTTTTGCAACCCCGGTGCTTTCATCACTGTCATGGAGTTCCTTTTCCAGCACCTAGTGAGCTAAGCCAAATACAAATTTATTTAAGTTTTCAATAATTCAGCAAGAGTTGTTGCAAGAGTCTACAGAGATGTTTCCTATCAGTCAGCACTTACTTTCCTGCTTCTCATGTTTTCTTGACTCTGTTGCCCAATGGATTCAGGCCTGGGATTCATGCATACAGCAAAACTGTATACCCCACGAGCTGCCAAGAATGTTGGCATTTTTGCCACATTGTTTTGATTCATGATTATTCATGCATTAATTGTTCAATTTCTCATTCCTCTGTGTTTCTCTGCGAGTTGTGATCCCAAAATAGCTAAGTCCGAAGACTGTTGTGATATCGCGATCGAAAACAACATGCAGAGCACAGGTTCAAAATCGTCACGATATCGTGACATGTCGCATTATCGCGGGCCTTTTGAGAAGAGAGAAGCAAAGTCAGAAAATGTCGCAATTTCGTGATGTGTTCCAAAATCGTGATCAAAATGGTCAACGGAGGCAGAGCAGTGAAGTTGTAGCTAAATCGTGACATGTCGTGTTTTCGTGACTTGCGATGGACATGGAGCAAAAGGTTAGAAATTGTCATGAAATCGTGACATAATTGAGCAAAGGGCAATGACTATGAACTTTGTCACGATTTCGTGACAGAAAAATGAACAAGGGCCAGAATGTAAAAATCGTCGCGATATCGCGACATGTGACATTATCACAGTCAAGTTGAAGAAAACGCATAAGGCATGAAAGGAGTCGCGATTTCACGACATTTTTGAAGATGAGACCAAGCAAGAGCAAGACGTCGTGATTTCGTGATAGAAAGCAGCAACAGTAGAGGAAGCAAGGAAACGTCGCGATTTCGTGACATATTGTGGAGGAAAGCTAAATAGACAAGAATTGTCACGATTTCACGATATGTTCCATTTTCGCTACCTGTAAGAGGATGAAGGCCAAGGAAGAGAAAACTGTCATGATTTCGTGACATGGTGTAGTTTCACAGGTGGATAGAAGAAGGACACAAAAGCAGGAGAATTGTCATGATTTCGCGACATGGTGACGTTTTTGTGACTTGGAGGAGTGAAGAAGGCAGATGAAAGAACATGTTGCGATTTCACTACATGTTGAGGAAAGAAGTCCCAACAAAGGAGAATGTCGTGATTTCATGACGTATCAGGAAGATAAAGCCGAAGAGAGAAAGATGTAGCGAAATCGTGACTTGTCGCATTTTTGCGATTTGAAACAGCGCAAGGACAACATGGGAAAATAACATCGCAATTTAGCGACAGGTCATAGTTTTGCGAGAACAAGGCAGAGAAGGAGCAGAATAGTACGAAATGTCACGATTTCGTGATGCGTCACGTTTTCACGACCTCAGGTGAAAAAAGAGAACAAAGAGCCAAATACATCATGATTTTGTGACATGTCGCATTTTTGCGACCTGTCACAGTTTTGTGCCAGAAAGCAGTTCAAACGGCCCGATGCAGTATTGTGATTTTCGAGGATTAAAAGCACTCCAAAATTGAATGTTTTGCTACTTTCCAATGCATGCAAGGTAGAACAACATGCTCAGGCCTGTAGCGAAGCACCAAAATTGAAGACGCCTCCATTATTCAAAGCTTATGTTCGTGATTTCTAACGGTTCTAGCATGCTCGAGGATGACCATTTAATGAAGACGATCGGTTCCATGTTTCATTTAATTTCTAGTTTCTACGAGGCTGGTTTAAGGGGATCATTTCCTTATTGTTGCTGCACATTTTTTAGATCTTGAGGAGGTCTATTTTATGTTTTAAATGCTACAAATATGCAAGAGCTCTATAAATATCAATGTATATCTCAGAAAGAGACATCGAGAGAGATTTTTGTTGAAAAGCTTTCAAGTTCTTTGCATGAATGAAAGATATTTGGCCTCTGGTTTTACAAGCAATTTTTTGTGTGTTTTCCCTTCTGTCTTATGCATTCCTCATTTACGCTCGTATTTCTTATCTGCTACTTAATTTGAATTATGCATCTGAGTTTAAATATTGCTAGTGAGGAAGTGAGTTCTGGAATGTGATTTTGAAGGTTATCTGCATAAGGTTGTAAGTGAATTACGTCGTTGTCTTCTGTTATATGTTGTTAGTGTGCTTAAAGTTATCTACTGTTATTCTTTCCCAATCTGATAAATTTTGCACCGTGGCTATATTTCCATCTCTTTCTATAATTTCTCATTTCTTTCTGCATATTTCCAATTCCTTTCCTACAACTTTAGTCTGAAATCAAGCTTAGATTTAGTAAGGGAACCAGCCCTCCCTGGAGATTGGTCTGGAAGACATTTCTTTCTCCCAACCTTTCAATGTTGGCCGGGTCTAGGGTGCATTTATTTCAAAATCCTTTCCTGTGGCAGATTCGTGACCAACAGAACCCCTAGAGAACATGTAGTTGGCCCTCTTCCTTTAGAAATTAAGAAAGCAAGAGGGTCAACTACCCCACACACACGTTGCAATTTGATATTATTAGAAGTGACGAATGTCACATAAATGATACTGAGGGTTTGAACCTCTAATCCTATTACCCCATTGAAGAGTTATCTTGAGGGCTTGTACACACTATATTGACTAAGAAGAATATGTACTATAGTGGAACAAATTTCCATATCATTAGTGTAAAGCTCTAAAAAGCATACATCTAAGCTAATTGCAACATGATAACAAATTTAAAGCTATGAAACATATATAACCAAATGAATTGACAAAAAAGAAATGCCTCCTTTGTATTAATCAATTTCAAAGCTCGGTTACATATTCATCCCTCTTAGGGATACCAAATTTGATACATGATTACAATTATTTTGAGCCCCAAAATGGGGGTGATGTATTCTACAAGCTCTTTAGATCTCCACCACTTTGCTTATAATAGGGCTTATTAGTTGCCTCCTTCTTTGATGCCAAGGAAGATGATCTCGATGATGCTCTTGGATCCTTGATTGTCCCTATCACCTGCACACAAAGAAACTAGAAGACACATCAATAGCACATGATGCCTCTCAAGATGAGGCTAATTTCTTGAAATATGTAAATAGGAAAGAAATGCATGAAATGATAAAGAATGCTTGAAAACTTGAAATAATGCTTGAAATATTGAATATAAAGAATTAAAATGCTACTACACTAGGTTAGAAATCCAATGAAAAGACTACTAATCTAATATAATGGCTAAAAATAGGGGAAAAGAGACATCAAACCCTAGCTATTGTCAACCAAAGCAGCTAGCTCTGCTAGCCACTATCAAATTTGGTGGTACCAAATATTGGCTATATGAGGAAAGAGTTTTGCTCTCTAAATATCTGGCCTGGCATCAATCAATTCCACTGCAAAGGGGTTTGATGTTCTTGGTGCATTCTCTCAAAATGACTTTGGGTGGGAAATTGGCTCAAATCACATTGAATTGAGTGCTTGAACAATGGTTGTTCTTCTCAAAATGTGGTAGTCTCCATTGGTGGATAGGCACTTGTCATTGCTCAATTGGACAACACTTCGTTACTCCTCAAGGGGATGTGAAATCGCTCTCCAATCTGATAGGGCTTCGTTGCAATGAATTTGGGATAAAAACCAGGGTTTGCTTGATAAATTTGGGGCCTTAAGTAGACTCCCAAATTCCTTGGTCTAGCTTCTCCAAGAAGCCAAGATCAAGAACTTGCTGAGCTGGAATGGTTAGGCGAAGCTTCTGGAGGCTTATGGAACCCAAACCATTGCTAATTTGTTAGACGCAACTAATTTTTCTCTACTTGGGGAGCCCGAGTTTGTTACAAGGCTAGCCACTCTCACTCAACATGGCTAGGGGTAAGCTGCCCTTAGCCACTATCGACAGGGATGACTAGCTCTTAGCCACTTTGATCATCAGCAACTAGGATCTTAGTTGCTGTTGATGTCATTGGCTAGAGTTGCATAGGACTAGGCTGCCCTATATGAGTGGTTAAAACCACTGCTTAGTCTTGGAAAGGTCCCAAGTCATTCATATGGTCTGCAAAGGTGCCCATATGAGTAGTCTCCTAAACATGATATGTTTTAGGTGTCTACAGATGCCCCTTTTGGGATGCATTGTGGGAAAACATGATGTTGAGAAAAAATAGACCACCTAAAGCCATATTATAGGTTTGTTGATGTTCATTGATCTGGTCAACGCTAGATGCCCCAATCCTAGAAAGGATGCACATCTTAGAATCATTGCTTCCAATGACATGGAAGGATTAAATTGATGCTCTAACATATCCAGGCATAATCGGGTAGCATACAAGCTACTATAGGTCCGATAAGCGATATGATAGAGGTGTAATTCATTATATTTGCTTTTTGCCCCTACAAATGGGGAAGCTTAAGATAGTTATTAGCAATGATTCGTAAGATGAACACGATTCACAAGATTAAGTGTTCAATTGTTGATTTAGATTATGAATGTTGTTATTATGACTACCCCCTCAAGCGATGATTCGATGAGGAAAATGACAAGTGATGAAAGTGATGAGTCGCTTGACCAAGATGATTGATTTGGACAATTCAATATGATTGCATTTGTTGTAAGGTAGGTCCTATTACAGTTGTGATTTCAACCATTAATAGTAATTGTACATCTCTATCCCATGGAGCAGTCCAACCGTAATGGCCTTCTTAGGAAATCAAGATGATAGCAATTCAATTTAAGCATGTGATGAATCACTATGTTCGATGATCTACTAAAATTGTCATAGAAGAAATGAAATGAACACCTCGTTCCCATGGAGCAGTCCAACCACCATGGCCTTCTTGGGGATTGAAGTGAGGATATTTCAATTCAACGATGAATAATTTGGTTCAAATGGCCTTATGGTAATTTACTCATCTTGTCAGATTGCATGGAGCGCAAGTCGCTGCAACCGCCAAGTGTATAGGGTAAATAACTTGATACGAGGCACATTTGAATTTTGATTTATTTGATTTTTTGTTATTTTGATGATTTTTGAAAATTTTGGATCGGTAGATATGCATTAATGTCCATTTTGAAGCTCCTCATGGTGAGAAATTATGAGCATTAGGTGTTGCTTTCGGCTAGCCACTATCAAAAACAGTGATTAGGATTTACAAATACTATAGTCGTTATCAATGTCAGCGGTCTAGGTTGCCTTATTATGCACCCAATATCGACATTGACAGTGGGGGGAGAAATGGAAAATATAAAAACAAAATTAGGGTTTTTATTCTTCATTATTTCCAGTTGGCTTGAGTGAATAGTGAGCTCTAAGGAGAGGTAGAAAGCATTTGATATGGAACATTGCTAGATTTACCCTAGACTTCTATGGTGGACCAGCTAGAGGCATCGACGAGTGGCGAAGCTGATGCTCCTAAGGTAGACTTGAAATCCTTCACTCATGATTTTAGCAATAAAATGAACCTCATTAAGTAATGAAGTTAAATGAACCACATTAAACTGCTGGTAATGAACCTCACCCCTTAGTTAGGTTTAGCATTAGGTTAGCTTAGGTGGGTTAAGGGTAGATTTTAATTTTTGGGTATTTTTGGGGTGGGAAACGACCTCACAAGGGGTCTTTCCCATAGTTGCTATCGATGATGGTGGCTCCCAATCTACAAAATTAGGGGTGGCTAGGTTTAAACCCCAATGATCAAAAAATTGATCATTGGTGCTAGTTGTTGTCGATGTCGACGATGACCATGGGGACTGTTGTCGACATGAGTAGCTAAGAAACCTTAGCAATTTTTTTGAAATTTTTAATTTTTGCTTTTTTTTTTTTTAGGGTTGATTATGCATTTGGATTTTTTGCACCTTAGACCTTGATAGCATGGGCACATGAGCCTAATTTATTGCTCGATATGCTACCCCAGTTAGACGATGGGGATTGGGACTAGTTTGGGGTATTGGGCCTCAGCTATGTCATTAGATTATCGATAGTAATGTCATACCAGGCCTACATCACAGCCCTAGCCCATCGATGGGATGCTAGGACTAACACTTTCCATCTCCCTACTGGTGAGATGATGGTGATGTTGGAGGACATCTACCGTATCTTCTAGATCTCGATCGATGGTCGGGCTATCACTTCTTCATCGACTTCGTCTAAGGTTGCAGTCTTCTAGAGAGTGTTTGGTGATAGAGTTGTTGAGGCACTGGGTAACATTGAGCATGGCAGAATGCCACTTACTTACTGGTTCAAGGAGGATGTCTTCTCATGGTGCTAGGTCATGCTTATGCACATTATCTATAATGTGCTTTTACTAGACACTTCAGTGTGAGGTTCCCTTGGAACCTCTTAGCTATGGTACAAGACTTGTTGGATAGCACTACATCATTGATTATGGCATGGGGGAGCATACTATTGGCCCATATCTATGATGAGCTATACTGGATTACATAGTGTGGGTGAGCTAGAGTTGGATGCAACTTGCTTCTACAGATCTAGGGGTGGGAGCATATCAGGATAGATAGGCCTGGTAGATTACCCCTAGGGATTACAATAGTAGTGGTGATGGCATAGTGCTATGGTGCTCGATGGCCATGGGAGGTAGAGACATGCTGGAGTAGATCTCATGCTGGGGATCTAGCTCATTACATGGGGTCATTGATAGGGCTATAGGTGAGCCAGATCATATGGAGACCCTATTTGGATTGTCTAGCTTGGGAGGAGGTAGACATGTACCTAGCCTAGATGAGACATGATAGATGGGTCATTGGGTACAAATTTGGGGTGAGGGAGTTCTTCCATTTCTCTTGGGTGACTAGGTAGTTTAGGATCAGATAGGATGTCCCTGAGGAGTCAATCCTATACCATTTCCTGAAGGTAGAGATGTAGCTCGCATGGCCCCAAGTTATAGCTTTGATAGAGGAGGTTGATGCTCCTATAGTAGATACAGGGGTAGCGGATGTTAGGACTACTGGTGAGTATGACACCTGGTGGACTACTCAACTATGGTAGGGTGGTGGTAGCCTAGGTAGGGCTAGGGATGAGGCAATATCAGAGGGTGGTGATGGTGATGGGTGATGAGTGCATCATAGGATAGATGAGGCATGGGAGGAGGTTGCTGAGCAGGTGGATGAGCCTCATGATGAGGAGGAGGGGGATGAGGAGGACCTAGATGATGAGGTGTCCCAACTGTGGGCTTAGGTACATAGTCTACAAGCATAGCTACAGATAACGTAGATATATATCATGGAGTGAGATACATCTCTCACTATAGTATGAAGCCATTTGAGTGTAGGGTAGAGGTAGTGGTGAGGGTATGTAGAGGAGAGGACTACTTTGTAGGTGTAGGTGGATTCAACTTAGACTAAATTATATCAGGTCACTGCATAGAGGGATCTCCTGTATGTATAGTTGGATGCTAGGACTATTGAGAGAGATGCTCTTAGACACAACTATGGGCTACCCCTATTGGGTTAGGACAAGCACCAGCATAATAGGCTACAATAGCTCAAGCTATATAATGTACACCTACTATAGGAGATGCAACAATATTGTAGACATGGGTGGCTAGATTATAGGGTCTAGTTAGCCAGTATGATGTGAGGCACCATTCATATGGTGCATACATATTACAGTTGGAGGGGCATGTGGCCATGCTTGGTGGCACTTTACCTACTTGGTCTACTATAGGAGGATCCCATAGGAGTTGACAAAGTGAGTCTGGGTAGTCCTCAGTGCACCCTAGTCATAGGTTAGGTGCTCGATCTGAGAGATCGATGGGTACCAGCTCTAGATAGCCTCGTGGAGAGGGAGTTGAGGGAGGAGGCGACTCAGGGGGTGTAGGCGCTACTTGATACATCATGATGACTATACCATTTTTGAGTGTAAGGTCTGAGGACCTACACTATTGTAGCCTATGGGTATTTTTGTACCACTCTATGTACTTTTTGACATACACATCTATATATGATACTCTTTTATTTCTCATTATGTGTATTATATTGTTGCTTTATGTTCATGTGATGCAAATGTAGATGCAATGCTTATATGATGCTTTGATTATGCTATATGTATGCGATGTACTGATGACATGCACTAGCTAGATGATAGATGTATGAGTAGATGTTGTGATCTAGATGTGTAGATGCAGTATTATGTATGCATATATGGATGCAATGGTGAATGTTAAATGCATGTTTAATTTGTTTCAATTGTTTATGCATTTAATCTATGTGATATGATATGATAGATGATATGTGATGTAATGCATTAATTACATGAGGATGATCTAATGCAAATGAACCTGTATGCTTTAATCACTTAAAACATAAGGAATGAATTTAATATGTGTTTAAAAAACTAATGGATGACACCACAGAATGTATAAAAATCATGAATGAAAATGATAAATCTTATCATAAGAATTAATCATTTAAGCATCCATATGTGAGATGAGATGATGTGAGATGTATGGGTTTTCCTTATAAGCTTCTATAAATTAAAATATATGCACAAAATAGTTAGTGGCCATCTAAATATCATTGTTGATATCCATCTCGTATCTATTCATGAACACCCCTTAATAAACAAAACCTCATAAGGAAATTTGTGATTGATTGATGAGATGATTTGTTGCTATAAGGGATTTTTGAGGTTTTCCATGAGACTCAAACACCCTAGTTGATTAATCAAAAGTTGTATAATGACTACACAAGACTCCTGAAAGATAAAAGCTTTTGTTATGAAGACCAAGATATTCATTATCCCTGTGTGTGCAAATGAATATATTAGATGAAGCATAAGACTACCTCATTGCCAGGTGGGATTCATTCAGCCCATTGTTGTAATGAGGATCACCAAATGTTCATCATGATCCTAGGTTTGGACACAGTTGGACTAGACTACTAGGTAATACAGGCCACCTAAAGCTAGCTCATTTATAAATTGCTTAGAACTACCCCATTTCCAGGCGGGATTCATTCAGCCCATTGTTGTAATGGGGATCACTCAATGGTTTTTGAATACTGACCATTCTAGGGATTCAAGCTCTTCACCCCCTTCTTTTCTTTTCATTTATTGGGATACTTGCTCATGCTTAGTGATGAAAATCACTATTTATTTTACATTTTGTTTTGAGTAAGGGATTTGTTTAGTGATGAAAATCATTTTTTTTTGCTTTTGCTTTGATTTTGGGATTTTGCTTATTTTGTATGAAAGCAAGGGATTTCTTTGGGTAGGGGGAGCTTGTCCTTTTTCAATGATCAACATCCTAGACCATGCACATCACAAGATGAGCAAGTAAAAACCTTTTGCTTAAGGTGACTAGGACCACTTTGTAGTGTTCATATTTCCTTGTTCAAACTAGGATTATTAATGTTTAAATTGTGATAGGATTTTGATATATGCAAGGTACTATCAAAACTAGACCTCATCTTCAAAAGTGAAGATAGCTTTCTACAAAATTTGAGAAGATCACTAGGTATGGTTGAATGACCAAAAAACCCTAGTATATACCTTATAGCAACTGGATGGGTTGTGTTGAAAAACACAATTACTCATAGGGGTGATGGATGATGATGATGTAAGGATGCATGATTAGCATACAAATGTGGTGTCATTTGTAAGATTGTAAACACAACCTATCCTAATGCAAGTGCAATGGATGAAAATACCTAATGCAATGCAATTAAATGAATGCATATGCAAAATGTAAATGCAATTTTTTTTGTGTTTTTGATGTTTTAAATTGTTTTTAGTTTTTATGGTTTTTAAAAGGAGAAGGTACGCTACCTTAGGTACCCCCAGTGTGTGTGCCACTCAATGAAAGTGAGGAAGGTGCGATACCTTTGGAAGTCTCACTTTGCTTCATTGAACTTGAAGTGGATGGTGGGGAAGGTGTGCTACCTTGAGGATCCCCATTGTGCATGTCGTTCACCGCAATATAATCAGCTTGCTTAGGAAGAGTGATAGAAATCAACTCTCCCAATTGGGGTGGACCTCTATGGGGTGCCCATGTCTTGGTGGGGTAAAATGAGTGAACCATCTACGTGGAGCTCATTTCGTTCTATCATGTTTTGGACCACCTTCCTGAATGAATGGTAGCCATGGATGTCATGCCCATGTGTATGATGGTAGACACAATAAAGGCTTTCATCTTGTGACCCAGGTTTAGGTGCTCTAGGTTTGACCTCTGGTAATGCGATTGCATTTGCCTCATAAAGCTTTTGAAATAGGGTTGTGGTAGTCATCTAAAATGAAACTACTCGAGTGAGCTAGCTCATTGGGCCTACGATGTGGAGGATGACCTTGGGGTCATAATTGGGATGTGGCCTCTATTTTGGTAGGTTGAGGCATTATGGATGAGCCATCTATTAGAACGCTCCCATTATCAATGAGGTCTTGAACCACATTTTTGAACCCATAATAATTGTAAATGCCATGGCCCTCTATTCGATGATAGAGATATAAGTGGTCCTCCCTATAACCCTTAGGTTTAGCTCTGGTTGGGTCTAGAGGGTTTATGTTAGGTAGAGTGATGAGCTTAGCATCTTGTAGCTTCTAAAAAATATCTGACATAGGCTCGTTTAAAGGAGTCCAAATGCGTTGCTAGTGTTTTGAGCATGTAGCACGCTCTGGCTTAGTTTGATGACTAGGTTGAGCCTTAGGTATAGCAATTGTTGGCTTAAGGGGCTTTTCTTGCTTTTTTGGTGCAAGGGATGGATTACTGACTATGATTATTTGTTGGTTGACAACCTAAAGTTGCTTATTTTCAAGCATTTTGTATATTATGGCTTTAAAACCGTGACATGATTGAATGTCATGGCTATTTTGTCTATGATATAGATAGTGTAACTCCTCCTCATACCCCTAGGGTTTTGGATGATTCAGATCTAAAGGTCAAACCTCAGGCAAGGTGATGGTATTTGCGTCACATAATCGATTGAAAATTGATATCGTAGGCTTGGGTAATGGTGGATACTTGCTAGGTTGTTTGCGTGGCTGAGTTGGCTCTTGCTCTTGTTGAGGCTTTTCTGTGGTTGCATAGGAGGTGGTTCAGGATCGAATATAGGTTGCTTTTGTAATTCCAAACTCCTGAGGTAAAGCAGGATAAATTGCAACATCTCATTTTATTTCTCCATTCACACCTCTATATTATATAGGCATCCTTGCATATATTCCAATACTGATAAGGCTTTCATGTGTATTACTAGTGATGAGTTTGGATCACCATCATCGATTGAAGGAGATGAAATAGTGGGTGCTAAAGAACCATTAGGTAAATGCAAATCATCAATCTCCTTCATTTGAGATGATGTGGATGCTTCTTGATGATCCACTTTGATAGTGGCATCCCCATGCTCTAGTTTGCTACTCAGTTCATATTTATGTTTCACTTTGTAGTGTTGAACTATGCTAGCTTTAGTACCCCTAGTTTGATGTGGGGGAGGCATCTCTTCTTGCTCTTGAGAGGTCACCATGAGAAATGAGTCAGGAGTGACTAATTTCATAGGTTTTGATCCTTTTGATGTGGAAGCAACATCTGATTGCATTATCTATTGTTTTATCTACTTTAGAGTTATTCGGTTCTCTGTTTTGATGTTGACCATTCCCATGAACTCATGAGAAGGTGTTTTGGCTTTCAGACTAGTTGTGGGTGGATCATCAACTATCCGAGGTGCTTCTGTATCAGTTATGTCAACTGATGTTGTCTTCTCCTCATCTGGTAAGGTGATACCATGAGTTTTGATGATGGGAGAAGGTGGTGATTTCTTGATGCAAGCTTCAGTTGAATGTTTGATGAGTTCATTCGAGTGAACATTTTGAGGCTCACATGTCACCAGAGTGTCTTGTGGCTCCTCGACCTTCTTGTAATATTTGAATGGTTCAGGATCATTGGGGACCACATACACTTGTCCTTGGTGTATGAATTTTAGGCTTTGGTGCACTATGGAAGGCACGCATTCCATGTCCCTCATCCATGGTCTACCTAACAATATGTTATATTACCTCTCACCCCCAGGATATGACACAACGTATGTATTGTCTTTATCCCAACCTGTATAGGTAGGACTATTGTGCCAATTGTTGGAGAGGTGGCATCATTGAAGGCTCTCAATGTGAATGTTGAGTCCTTAATATGTGAGGATGGTAGATTTAAATATTTCAAAGTTGCAACCATGATGATATTGATAGATGACCCGATGTCAATCAAGACTCTCTTGTATGGAATCTGATTGATGCTCGCTATGATGTGTAGCGGTGGATCGGGTTCACCTCTAGAGATTGGCTTAATCTCCTACTTGTAAAAGGTAATCACAGGGTCCTTTTTTAAGTGAATTGAATTCATTGTTGGTATGGACCACGATAAATGATCAGCTTTAGTTGAATTTTTTGATACATTGGGCTGATCGAGGCATATTTTTCTTCCTATTGTAGTATTGATCCTACCGATAAAGCCCTCCTCAGGCGGATCTATGTGCACCTCATTGACATGCTCAACTTGATTGTTGTTGGCCCCATGATTGGGAAGAGGGTTTTTGAATATGTCGATGTTTTGATTATCGATAGCCAAAGGACTATCTATTTGTAATTCATTCTTATCCAACATATTTTGCACTAAATTCTTGAACGTGATGCAATCCTAGATATCATGGCCATTTTATCGATGATAAACATAATAGAGATCTTCCCTATACCCCTTAGGCTTGGGGTGATTAGGATCTAGGGTGCATATCTCGAGCAAAGTTAGAGCCTTGGCCTCACATAGGCGATTGAAAATAGATGCCAAAGGTTCAGGCAATGGTGTGTAATTACAAGGTGCTCTGTGTTGTTGTTTTTGTGCTTGGTTATTGTTGCATTGTTTGTAGTGCATTGGGGGAGGTTGAGCCTAATAATTCTATGGTTGTTGGCTTTGTGCTACTTTTGGAACGTTTAACATGACCTGATTTATAGGCATAGGTTTGCCCTGATACTATGGTTGATGTCATGTGTTCTTGTTGTTCCAATATTTCTTTGTACAAAGCTTTAGGTCTCCTTCTTGCAACTTGATATCTTCAATTACTTTGGCTTGCACCAAAGCCTCTTCGAATGTCATATATTGTTGTAGTTGGAGCAACAACGATATGTGCTTGGCATAAATTTTCATGAACATTTGGGTGAGTTCTATAGTGGGAATGGAGAATGGTAGTTTTACCATTAGTTTTCTCCATCTATTCTCATAATCTATGATTGGCTCATCATCATATTGTCATAGATTGGCCAAGTCGGATAGATTAGTTTTCTTCTTGATGCCAAATGAGAAGCATTCAAGAAAATCATTCACCAACTGTTCAAAGTTGGTGATGTTGTGCCTTGGTAATTGGTTATACCATTCAATGGCTGTGCTTGAAAGGGTGATAACGAAAGTTCTTAATAGCAAGGCATCATCATGTTGTAGTTGGAAACATGAATTCATAAAGCTTGTTATATGTTCCTACGTGTCTTCATCACCTTTAAACTTATCCAATCTAGGCATTTCGAAATGCTTAGGATAAGTAGGGCTTGGTACTGATGGACACAATGGTTGATTGTGTATCTTGCTTAAAGTGGGATTTTTACCAACCACTTCTTGTTTCTCGAGAGTTTTGACTCTCTCGATAAGCACTTTGTAGGCTTGAGAAGAGATGATCTCTTCCTCCTAAAGGGATCTTTGGGGTGCAAGTGAAGGTAAGTTTCTTTGAGTTTGATGTGGTCGATTATATTCATCGACCACATCTATAGAAGATGGTTTAGGATATTGCTGATCCTGGTCATCTCATTTTGACTCTTCATATTGACTATGCTCTAGCCGGTTTGGTGCTAAACGCTTATGTGGTTGAGAAGCATGTTGAGAAGTATGGTGAATATAATCATCTACTCACCTAGTATGCAGCTTAGGGTGAGATGTAGCACGTCTCTCATTGTGTTGCTACCTATACTCACTATGGGGAGGTAATTATGATCAAGCCAATCTGTTTGATCACTCTTCGTGCTCCTTTTGATCAAGGAGGCATTGTTCTTCTAGGTGGTGTTCATATAACCATTGTTGGTGCAACCATCATTGTTTTGCACTTTCACATTCTAAGTTCTCTAAATTCTCACGCTCGATGCACAAATCCTCCAATTGATCTTGGAGCATTTGTTCTCTCTAAATTATGTCTGACCTATGTGACCGATCTGATCGATTTTCCATATAAGATTTCTAACTTTGCAACTCCATGTGAGGGGCTTTGTTTACCTCAAATTGCACAACTAGATTGGCAACTCGCTTCCCTCGATTAATCGAGGTTGCATTGACATTAAGCTCTTCCCTAGGGGTATGATCCTCATGTAAGGATGTTGTGGGGGTGCCATGTGTTCACCTAGGATGTTCACCATGGGTATGGATAGGATGCAACTAGGTTATAGTTCCTTCTTCCATGATGTATTCCTCAGTAGACCCAGTAGATCCATGAGGAGTACGATCATGATATATACTTCCATGCTCAACTGTCCCATGTTGTGATCTTCTAGCACCTTGATCTAAGAAGTCAAGGTGATGGGTCTTCCAAGGTTCGGTAAGAGGTGTACCTCCTTCCACCAATATTACGATAGGATAAATGACACCCTCCATGTTTGGAAGGATTTGGTATTATGATGGGTACGTGAATAGTCACAATCCCTTTACCCTTCCCATTATTGGGTGGATTTGATCTCTCAATGTGATGAGATGAGGTAGGTTTAGAAATTATCTCATCTGGATCATGAGCAGATCCAATGTTAGTTCTCCTTGGTGGGGTCTCTTGGTGAGATCCATCGCGAGTGGTGTTGTCTCCTCTGAGACTACCTAAAGTTCGATCAGGTATGTTCTGGGTAGGTGTGCTACCTCTAGGGCGGTCTAGGCCCTATGGTGAATTGGGTGCCACCTCGGTCGTAGATCGAGGATGGCCCCATGTAGTGACCATAACTATATGAAATTATCTCTTGTGTAAGTTTTAAGACAAACAAAGTATACAAGGTGATTATCTCGTTTAAGTTTTGCTTGTGTTTCCTAAAACTTGTTTCATGTATTTTGATTTGTTGTGTATACAATCTGAACTCTTATCGTGTTTACAATAGTTGATGTAATTCTTAGATTGTTTAAAGCTTTCACCTATACACTCATAGCAACAAACCCGGTAATGACATCTAGGTTATCTACCCATCAAAATATGGAGATGAAATCCATACCCGATCAGGGAGCATAGGTACTATCAATTCTCACCTAGCGGACCCCCCTCGAAGAAGAATGCTGAATTTTCCATGGATAGGATAGTTCTTGAATCGGCCTTGGCCATGGATGGGTAATGATGATACAATGTCAGACAAGCCAACTGAGTGGTAATGACTTCCACCATTGGTCTTGATCAGTGGGTTGGATGTGAAAGCCCAATGCCACTGATGTTTATCCTTGGATCATGGTGTGTGATTGGTTCATTTTAATTTGCATAAAAATAAATAAATGCATCAATCAACATACAATGCTCTTTTCATCTACATGCATATAATTTACGTTTTATATTCAGAAAATGTAGAATGAAAATATGTTTTAGAGAATGCAAATTAAAATATGAAATAGCCTTTACATAGGCTTCAAGCAAGCACACCTATAAATCAGTCTAAATAGTAGTCACTACTGTAATCAACGTCGTACAGTATCAGCCACTATAAATCTTAGTCGTTGTCTTCTGGGGCAACTAGCAGAACCAACCATTGTTCCTAGTAGAAGCTAACAGAAGCATAGAAAAATAAAATTTATTTACCTTTAAATCCTTTTTCTATGTGTTTTAATTACTACTACTGCCTTTCAAAAAAATAGAAGAAGCAAGAAAACAAAAAATGAGATAGGACCTCTTACCAATGGATCCACATCTGATGAAGAAACATATTGTTGATTATTTTTGTCTGTGTTTTCTATTGGCCACTATCGTTCAGAGTGGCTGCAATGTTAGTCACTATCATTGTTGGAGGTTGGTATTGATAGCCACTATCAATCAGAGTAGTTGTACCTGCATGAAGGAAAAAATACAAAAATATTAGTAAATAACACAAAAATAGGGTCATTTCGGTCATGATCGCCACTTGTAAAGCTCTAAAAAGCATACATCTAGGCTAATTGCAACATGATAACAAATTTAAAGCTATGAAACATATATAACCAAATAAATTGACAAAAATAAATGCCTCCTTTGTATTAATCAATTTCAAAGCTTAATATTCGTCCTTTTAGGGATACCAAATTTGATACATGATTACAATAGTTTTGAGCCCCAAAATGGGGGAGATGTATTCTAAAAGCTCTTTAGATCTCCACTACTTTGCTTATAAGAGGGCTTATTAGTTGCCTCCTTCTTTGATGCCAAGGAATATGATCTCGATGATGCTCTTGGATCCTTGATTGTCCCTATCACCTGCACACAAAGAAACTAGAAGACACATCAATAGCACATGATGCCTCTCAAGATGAGGCTAATTTCTTGAAATATGCAAATAGGAAAGAAATGCATGAAATGATAAAGAATGCTTGAAAAAATAAATATTAATTATTGAAATGTTGCTACACTAGGTTAGAAATCCAATGAAAAAGACTACTAATCTAATCTAATGGCTAAAAATAGGGAAAAGAGACATCAGACCCTAGTCATTGTCAACCAGAGCAGTTGGATCTGCTAGCCGCTATCAAATTTGATGGCTAAGCCTATAGGCCACTGTCGAATATAGAGGCCATGAGGAAAGAGTTTTTCTCTCTAAATATTTGGCATGGTGTTAATTTATTTTGCTATAAAGGGGTTTGAAGTTCTTGGTGCATTCTCTCATAATGACTTTGGGTAGTAAATTGGCTCAAATTGTGTTGAATTGAGTGCTTGAATAGTGGTTTTTCTTCTCAAAATGTGGTAGTCTCCATTGGTGGATAGGCACTTGTCATTTCTCAATTGGATAGCACTTTGTTACTCCTCAAGGGTATGTGAAATCACTCTCCAATCCGACAGGGCTTTGCTGCAATGAATTTGGGATAAGAATTCTAGGGTTTTCTTGGTAAATTTGGGGCCTTAAGTAGACTCCCAAATTCCCTTGGTCTAGCTTCTCTAGGAAGCCAATATCAAGAACTTGCTAAGCTGGAATGGTTAGGCAAAGCTTTTGAAGGCTGGAACCCAAATCATTGCTAATTTATTAGACTTAATTGAGTTTTCTCATCTCGAGGAGCTTGAGTATGTTACAAGGCTATCTGCTCTCACTCAGCATAGCTAGGGTTAAGTTGTCCTTAGCTACTATCGATAGGTATAGCTAGCTCTTAGCCACTCTAATCGTCAGTGGCTAGGATCTTAGCTGCTATTGATGTTAGCATCTAGGGTTGCATAGGACTAGACTGCCCTATATGAGTGGTTAAAACCACTGCTTAGTCTTGGAAAGGTCCCAAGTCATTCATATGGTCTGCAAAGGTGCCCATATGAGTAGTCTCCTAAACATGAAGTGTTTTAGGTGTCTACAATTAGAAACTATAACTTGTATAAGAAAAAAACATTGCAATTAACCAATTACAAAGAAAGAAGTCCAACTACCCCCACATAAATGCTTTGATTCAATGTTAATTAAACCTCTCAAGTCCCACAACTTGTTCAAATTTGGAATTATTGATGTAGCATACACTACACTAACTAAGGAGTATATGTGTTAAAGTGGGATAAAAATCCATACCATTAGAAACAACAATTTGTATAATAAAAAAAGTATTACAAGAATCACTTAGAAAGAAAGAGGGTTAATTACCCCCTTGTAGTAATTCAATATTTTTATAATAGAATTTTTAAAGGGTTTTCCTTTCCATTTTAAATCAACTTAATCACATTGAGATATTTTTTGGCACCAATATTTGAACCTTGGTATGGGCTACATCAACTATTTGTCCCACCATTGAACCAAGGACCCATTGTTAGTAACTTGGTGTTAATAGGTATGAGGAATTCCACATAACCAATACTGGGGAGAGGGCTTGTGCCTCTAAACCTATTATCCTATTGGCACAGAGTTTGGTAAGTGGTGGGGCTTATAAATCATTCACCCTGACTTGATGTTAATAAAACCACTCAAATCCTACAATCAGATCAAATCTGGGATTATTAACACATGCATACACTAAGCTGAGAACAAGTATTAAAGTGAAATGGAATTTCATATCATTAAAAACAAATTATATAATAAGAGCATCATGATGAACAATTTATAAAGTAAGAGGAACAACTATCCCACATACATGTATCAAAACTTGATTTTAATAGTATTGACAAACCTAACACAAGCAAAATTGAGAGAAGGGATTGAATATTTAAGCCTGCTAACCTATTGACAATGAGTTTGGAAAGTTATGGGACTCATAAATCACTCAAGTCTCATAAACAAATGCACACAATACACTAAGAAGAACAAGTATTAAAGTAGAACAAAATTCTATACTATTGGAAATAACAACTTATATATAAAGAAGAGCATCATAATGGACCAAATAGAGATGAAGATAGCTAGCTTATGCAATATTATGGGAATCATAAACCACTAAGTCCCACAAATGCACACACACTATACCAACTAAGAAGAATAAGTATTAAAGTGAAATGAAATTCTATTAAAAACTACAATAACTAAAAAGAACAAATATTAAGCTGGAATAAAATTCTGAATAAAAAACTAACTAAAGAGAACATGTATTAAACTGAAATGAAATTTTATCAAAATTCCATCATAAAATATATCGTTGTAATAGACCTTACCCCCACACAAACACAAAAAATGCACATACATTACACTAAGTAGAACTACCCCTCTCCCTCTCCAGAAATTCGCATACACACTACACTAAAGAAAAATGTATTAAAGTAAAACAATATTTTATTAAAATTTTATCATAAAATATGCCACTAACATAGTAAAAACATGCACATACATTACACTAAGTAGAAATAACCCTCCTGTTACGGGCTCGAGGTGATCAAGCCTAGCCCACATGGCATTGCACACTCCAAGATAAGTGTCGACATTCATGGGATACACCTAATTTATCACAACTCAAACATGCAATGCATCAAACATGCACCTTATGCATCAATGGATAAAGCATACACAGGGTTCCTCAATAGCCAATCAATTATCAAAATTGAACATTTAGTAGTAAAACAACCTAAAACTAAGCATTCACAAGATGACATGAATATGACAACAAATATTAACTTTCATTACTTAGTAACAGTTTACAATCACAAATTCTCATTCCTTCTCTCTCCCTTACAAAGGTGCACATGATGCTAATATATTAACACATGGTCAAGATGGCCATAATTCAAAAATAGCCCACATGACATACATTTCAAATTCAAAATGGTAGGTGGTCGATTAACTCTTGTAGGTGTTGCCAGTCCTTTGATATGCTTTCCCATGCAGACGAGCCAATATTTTGTCTCAAAGCCAACAATATTAATTTCCCTAAACAACCAATGTGCAACCAAGCTAGAATTTACATTTTGAAGCCCCCTTAAGACAATTGACATTTCACCAACTCATTGATATTTCTATGCTATGAGAGATTGCCTGCCCTAACATTGGCCTACAAGCATATTTCCTTAAGCACATAAGTCATATTCAAAACTGGCCCTCATTCCATCTGACCAACTTAGCCAGGCTACCAAGGACTGAAAATATTGTTAGCCTTGACAACCCCATTGCTTGCTACCCAGTTTGCCCAGCTAGTTTGCCATGTTGGCAAGCTTCCACTTACTTGGTTCCCATGCCCTACCAATTTGCCATGCTGGTTCCACTTGGTTGGTAATGTATGGTCATAGTTGACTAACATGAAAAATTTGGTGCACTTGGAGGTGCGATGGCAACTATAGTTGATAGGTAGCATTGCATATGCTCTTAGTCACCATATAAGGCCCATCATACTGTTACACCAACACTTTAAAAATTTTCTTTTGGTGCCTTACACCTCAAGCTCCATTCATAACAACACTTTATTCCTAATGACAAACTCAATAGGTTGGCTCTTCTCATTGGCTCTCTCTTTAATTTCTTTGACAACCTTCAACAAATGCATCCTCACCATGTCAACCCATTCTTTCCATCTCATCAGGTATCCCATGGCCATAGCACTCCCACCTAAATACCCAACTAAAATAGTACAAGGTATCATTTGTTGCTAGCCTGTAGCTAGTTCAAACGATGAGTACTATGTTACATTGCTCTTTTGGCAGTTGTAACAAAACTGAGCAACATCCAATAGGTCCAACTAGTTCATTTGGTTAGCCTGCACATAATACCTCAGGTAAGCCTCCAATATTTGGTTGACACATTTAATTTGATCGTTGGTCTACAGATGGAAACCCAATGATAGAGGAACTTTATCCCTATCATCTACATCAGCTCTCACCAGAACTTGCTCGTGAACCCCTGTCAGACATAATGTTAAGTGGTATGTCCCACCTTTTAATCATGTTTTTGAAGAAACATTCCACAACCACCTTTTCTAGGAATGGGTATGGATAAAGTACAAACATAACATATTTCAAAAAATGGTCCACCATGACCATTACGAAAGCAAACCCTTTTTACTCAGGCAATTCAATAATAAAATCCATACTGATGATACCCCAAGGTTTGAATGACATGGGGAGGGGATGCAACAACCCACCTAGCTTAGCACTAACATGCTTGTATTATTGGTATAGGAGGAAATATTGCACAATCTCATCCATGTATTTCCTCATCATAGGCTAGAAGAAACCTCACTCTAGAAATTCCAAAGTTTGGCATTGCCCCAGATGGCCCACCCACTTGCTATTATGGGACTATTTGATCAGATCACAATGGAGCCCATCCCACTTTAGCACGAATAGGTGGTTGATTATAAACCAAAGCAAACCGTCTACCACCCAAAACTTATTCATTTTTCCTCATGCATTTTTTATTTCCATGATCCCCACTAAGGCCTCAGCTTGAGGGTCCTTTTTCAGTCCTTCCTTGAAACGTTCCAACAAATCCTTCTATAGTTCCACTCAAGATTCACCTCTCACTACGGTAGGACTGCCAACCATCTCTTTGAGGGCTATCAATTGACAATTCTGACTCAAAACATCTGCCAAAACATTTTTATTTCTTGTGGTATTGACCAAGTCCATGTCAAACTTCGTTAGGTAATCTTACCACCTAGCCTTCTTTCTGGTCAACTTATGCTAAGTCATGAAGTAAGTATTGGCCATGTTATTTTTTCTTACAACAAAGTGTGAGTTGAGCAAGTAATATTGCTAGGTTTGAAGATAGTACACCATGATTATCATTTCCTTCTCATGCATAGGGTAACAATGCTCAGTTTCATTAAGCTTTCTTGACTCAAATGCCATAGGGTGGTCATCTTGCATCAACAATCCCTCAATAGCAAATTCTAATGCATCCACATGTACTTAAAATAGATGGTTGAAATCCACAAAGGATAGCATTGAGGTTGAAGTGAGATTTTCCTCTAGTATATCAAAAGCCCTTTTGCACTTATCAGTCTAGGCCCACGTGTACCCTATTTTTAGCAGGCTTATTAGGGGTGCGACTATTTTTTAATACTAGCTCATGAATTGCTTGTAAAAATTTTCCAAGCCAAGAAATTTCCACACACCATGCACATCTTTCGATGCCTCCCAGTCATGGATAATATCCAACTTTGCAAGGTTTGGTTTGATGTAGCCTTGGAAAACCCACATGACCAAGAAAATTCACCTTTGGTTGGGCAAACACACACTTCTCCTTTTTAACATGTAAGTCATGCTGACGCAACAACTCAAAGATTTGCATCAAATTATTCTTATGCTCTGCCATGTTTCATGAATACACAAGTATGTCATAAAGGTATATAATGACCAACTTATCCAACCACGATCGAAAAGCATCATTCGTCAAGGTACAAAATGTAGTTGAGGTATTACATAGTCTGAAAGGTATAATAAACTCAAATGAACCATACCTTGACATGCACGCAATATTTTCCTTGTTAGCATGGGTGATTTTGAGTTGGTAATAGCTAAACCAAAAATCTAACTTGGTAAAGACCTGTGCACCAACAAGTCTATCAAAGTAATCAACTATACACGATAGGGGATAATTGTTTTTCATAGTTAGCTTGTTCAATGCCTGATAATCCACACGTAATCTCAGTGAGCCATATACCTTTTGAATGAAAAATCATAGTGTGCTAAATGGGGACCTCAATGGTCTATGGTATCCTACTTCTAAAAACTCCTCAAGTTGCTTCAATTCAAGCATATTAGGTCCTGTTGAGTGGTGTTTTCACCCAGTTGTGAAAGCACACTCTCCGGTAGGATCTGAGTCCAAAAATCCTCTGCTTGCAAAGAAAATAACTTTCTCCAAGGTTCCTGTTATGCTTAAATAATGTTGTTCAAATGAAATGCCAGGAATATCTTAGGGTTTGCAAGTGGATGTTAACAAGGGGCACTGATGGTTTATTTAATTTGAATTTACAATGGACTCAAAGTGAATAAATCTATTCTAATCTTCAATTCTAATGGATTTTCAATTGCTTATTCAAATACTGTAATTAAACTGTAAGAAATAAAGCAAGGATTTGAAAGATAAAGAAAAATAAATGGAAATAAGACTAAACTACGGTCAGAATACTTCCATCAATTCGATGAAACCGAAGATAATGAGGTTTTATGCATGCAACCTAATCTAATGAACACTGCAAACTCGCACAATCCAAATAAATTAGGTGCTGGTTTCTAGGGTTTCTACTGTAATTCAGGACTTAGGCATTCGCATGAAGCAACCAAGCACACTTGCATTAAACTTCACCTAAAAGCCTCGAAATCTGGAATGAAAGATAAAACATTAAATCATGCATGCACAAAATGACTCCTTCTTTCTCATCAATGAGATGCCAATACTATGTATTTTATATTAAATGATATGTCAATTACATTCAAAGAATGTTCCAGGCAAAAATATTCCAGAACAAAAAAGAAGGAAATTGCCCAAGTGCAGGCCCGAGAATAGCACGAAGCTCTTGTCTCTGCAACTACGCAATCGGCAATTTCCAACCCTTCCTTCAATCTACGCTTCTGGATTTATCCTATCTAGCGTGGCTCTTCGATTCTCCCTGGTCGCTTCGCTTCACCTTCCTGCATGTGACCTTTCGAATTCCCACCTTTTCCTTGTCTTTATTCCATGTTTAACGCCAAAACGCCTAAAATCCTTCGCTGCATGTAACGCTTATGCAGACCTGACACCTGCATGCCACGTGTCACACGCTCTCTGCGCCTTCTGTAACGCCACTCTACGAAAAACCCGACAAAAACTGCATGCCGCCTGTTCACCTTCTTGGCCGCGAAAACGTGACATGTCGCGATATCGCGACGCTCTTCCCGGCCGTACGTCCTCGGCAGCATCTTGTCGCGATATCGCGACCGTTTTTGCTTTTGAACCTTCTTTCCACAAACTGTAGCGAGATCGCTACCATTTCTCCGTCGGGCTTCCTTCTCACCAAGCTGTAGCGAAATCGCTACCATTTCTCCGTCGGGCTTCCTTTTCACCAAGCTGTAGCGAAATCGCTACCATTTCTCCGTCGGGCTTCCTTGGCAACTTTACGTCGCGACATCGCGACCATTATCACTCTCTTGCCTTCTTTCGACAAACCGTCGCGATATCGCTACCGCCTTTATCCCCGAACCTGCTTGCCACAAACTATCGCGATATCGCTACCGCTTTCTCTTTCCGTACGCCTTCCCGAAACACGTCATGAAATCGCTACCGCTTTTATGTTCCGTACGCCTTGGCAAAACCTGTCGCGATATCGCGACGTTTTTCACCCTCGGACCTTCATGCCGCTTTTTGTCGCGATATCGTGACCATTTTTTATTGTCGTACGCCTTGAAACACGTCGTGAAATCGTGACCATTTTTCTGTTCCGTATAGTTTGCCAAAACACGTCGGAAATCGACGACTTTTCATCATCGTACGCTTTGCCAAAACACGTCGTGAAATCGTGACACTTTTCATCATCCGTACGCTTCGGCAAAACACGTCGCGAAATCGCGACCATTTTCATTTTTTTCCAACGGCATGTCGCGATTTCGCGACACCATTTCTTTTCTTCTCAACGGCATGTCGCGATTTCGCGACACCATTTCTTTTCTTCTCAGCGACATGTCACGATTTTGCGACAACTTTCTTTCTTCTGGATGTCGTTTACTTTCTTTTCTCTCCTCTTCGGCAGCGATGGAGCTACATGTCGCGATTTCGCGACAACTTTCCTATTTCAGCAGCGATGGCGCGACAAGTCGCGATTTCGCGACACTTTCAACACTTAGGCATTTTTTCTCTTTTCTTCAATTTTAGCATCTGGGTCATGAGATTCTTCTCTGCAAGCCTTGCAAAAAGGTGGGTCCCCAATTTTGGGGTGTGTTGTGGATCACCCACAACAAATGGCGACTCTGTTTGTCAAATGCTCTTGAGCATTTTAGTAAGAACCCAACCTTGAAACATATCAGAAACTCGCAAATATACGTTAGCACATAAGCAAAATAACAAATGCCCAAAGATCGGAAGTACATGAATCATCGAGAATCATCAAGTATTAGCTCAGTGTGTGCAATGTGCTTTCATTCCCTATCGTTTGAAATTGATCAACATTCCATTATCAGTTTTGCATGAATGCATATATGGGATGGTGATTGATTTGTGTACCCTAATGAATGTGCAAGGAGATTTGCTTCCATAAAAGGCATGGTCCTTCTTCTATTACTATGTACAAGCATTCAAGATTGCCAAACCCTCTTAGGATCCACTAATTCATTACCTTATTGTATCCCAAAGTTGGTTATGAGTCCCTACTATCTAGAACCCATGTGCAAGTGAATGTGAAATCAGAACTTTGGGGAATCAGACTCCCAACCAACCGAGATGAGAGTTTAACCTTATCCTTACTATTCTGATTTAGAGTTCATTACCTCACTTTAAGCAAAATAATTAAACCAGTTATGGAAGAAATGGTCATGCTAGTCTAACCCTCTAGACAATCGGTGGTCTTGTTTTTAGGCAAGACATGATGCCATGCATGGGCATATCTAACCCCACAATCCAAAACTTATCTCCATTTCTTTGGACCTTGGGGATGACTACCCATCCCTTGCGAGAGGACAAGTAGTACGATCCTTACAATCCAAAATAAAGATGAGATGGGAAAAATTTATTTATTATTTTTTTTTACTTCTTGGACCTTGGGGATGACTACCCATCCTGGCTAGGGACATGTAGTACGATCCTTACAATCCAAACTTTAGATGAGAAATATTAATTTTGTTGCTTAGACCTTGGGGATGACTACCCATCCTTTGTAGAGGACAAATAGTACGATCCTTACAATCCAAGATTGATTATGAAATGAGACATAAGAGCTTTGGGGAATCAGATTCTCAACCAACCGAGATGAGAATTTATGCCCTATCCTTACTACTCCATGTGGGTCAAATCAAAGCTTTGGGGAATTGGATCCTCAACCTAAGTTTGATGAGGATTTAACCCTATCCTTACTACTCTGATTTTAGGCTTTAAGCTCTATGGAAATGGTCAAAACCACTTGTTTTAAGGATCATGTTGCATAAATAGGATAGACATGAAATACTTCTTTCGCCCAACCTTTTCCTCCAAGTTAGGTTTTGATCATTTTGCTCAAGATCCTTTTTAATGTATGAGACGTGCTTGGTTCTAGATATCTCAAGACTCAGTTTCCAACCTTAGGAGCTACTTACATATATGTTATAACACAACCCTAAGAGGATTTGACATACTTTAATGGCTTGTACCTAAGATGCATATGTAACTAAGATGAGATGTATGTAAGGTGAGATGGAACATGAATGCATTATTTCTTGAATTACAAATGGAATGAATTGTCATGCAAAGCTGATTCTTTCATGCATCACAAAATCAAACAATATTACTTAAACTGTTTGTGTTACTTGTGGAGCTTTTACAAGACAATTCCAATATTTCATATTCTCCTAACCTTAAGCATAAGTTGACATCTCAATTTTTTATTCTTTATTATTTTTTATTTTTTTTATTTTTTTATTATTTTTTTATTTTTTTATTTTTTCAAAATTAACACACATGTCAATTGAAATCAAATCCATAACCAAAATCCTAGCTAGACTAACAATCCTAAACAATAAAAAACAAAATCTGAAAATCCCCCACCAAGACCAAAAGAATAATATCAAAGTCTCACAACCTAAGGGCTAAAATAATGCTTTAAAATCTGCCCATTAACCGGTAGCATGAAATCTTCCCCTTCTAATGTTTTTAGCCTGAAGGTATTCTTCCCAAGAATCTCTGAAATCTGATATGGGCCCAACCAAAGACAATCAAACTTTTGATGATTCCCTTTTTCCTCATGTCTTTTGTCCCATAGTAATACCAAATCTGAAATTCTGAATGATTTAACTTTGGCCCTACTGTCAAACCATCTCTTGATAAGCTGCCTGGTGTTTATTCATGTGATTCATGGCCTCTTCTCTCTTTTCATCAAGGTGCAACAAGCGGCTCCAACTCTGGCTTCAACTTGATCATCTGTCCCCAAGTACTCTTGTATGAAATGTAAGGTCTGCAACTTCAAATTTGTTGGAAATATCGGGTCTTGCCCATAGACCAAATGATAGGGAGTATTCCCTATGGACTCTTTCACTCTGGTCCTATCTGCCCAAAGGGCAAACTTTAGTTGGCTGTGCCAGTCCCGAGGGTTCTTTTCCAGCAACTTCTTAATAGTATTCAACAAATTCTTATTTGAAGACTCGGCCAACCCATTTCCTTGAGGATAGTAATTGGATGCAAACTTTAAGCTCACTTTGTTATCATATGCCCAATCTGCAAATTGTGTAGAAATAAAAGCTTTACCATTGTCACTGACAATAGAGTCGGGCATTCCAAATCTTGTTATAATCTGATCCTCAAGAAATTTAATCACAACATCTGTGGTGGCATGTTTAGTAGGAATCGCCTCTGTCCACCTTGTACAGTAGTCCGTAGCTGTCAAAATGAATTTATGAGAATCAGAAGAATTTGGGTTAATAACCCCGATGAAATCTAGTCCCCACTGTGCAAACGGTCTCATTTCGACTACAGGCTGCAACGGCATGGCTGCATTTCTTTCTCTATTTGCGGCCACTTGACGGATGTGACAAGATCGTACATGGGTATGCGCATCCTTGAAAATATGTGGCCGGTAGTATCCTGCTCTCGGGATTTGATGTCTTTGTAGCATTGGCTGCACCATGACCGGTTCCATGTTTCCCGTGAAATTCCTGCAACACCCTGGCGGCTTCTTCTTTGTTCAAGCACCTCAGGTAGATACCTTCATGATTCTTCTTGTAAAGCACACCAGATTTTATCAGATAATTGACAGATTTAAGCCTTAAGGCTCTTCTCTGTGTTGAATTCAGATTAGAAGGACACTTACCTGTCAATAAAAATTGCACAATATCAACATACCAGTCGTCCTTAGCCATGTATTATGTATTTGAGCATTGACCTGTTATTTGCGGATTATTTTCTGCGATCGCCTTCGCCAGTCCCTGTCCTCGAACTAGTTTCATTGGTTGGATTTCGAGATCAAATTCTTGGATGGTTGAAATCCACTTTCCTCTCTTCTCACCTAGTTCATTCCGTAAAAACATGGTCTTGACAGAAGAATCGGGCACGATGGCGATAATTCTGTTGTGCACGATGTAGTGCCTAAATTTTTTCACGGTTTTAAAAAGTGCGTACATTTGCTTATCAAGGATTGAATACCTTAATTGAGCGTCTTTCGGGGGGGCACTTAAAAATGCAATGGGTTTTTCGGCACTATCCTCACCTTTTTGGGTTAAGACACTCGCAAAGGAGTGTTACGATGCAAAAGCATAAATATAAAAAGGCTTGGAGTAGTACGGGCTTATAAGGACGGGGGCTCTGGAAATGGCATCTTTGATATTATGGAAAGCCACTCTACTTTCCTCGTTCCATTTTACATCCACATCTTTCTTGAGCATCTGGTTCAGAGGTTTGGCTATCTCAGCAAAGCTAGAGATAAACTTCCTCACAAAATTGACTTGCCCAAAGAAAGATCTCAGTTCTTTTTTATTGCTCGGGAGAGGTAGGTTTTGGATAGCTTGTATCCTTTACGGGTCGATGGATATGCCCTCTTTTGAAATGATGTGACCCAACAATTTCCCTTCTGTTACTCCAAAAATGCACTTTTTGGGATTTAAGGAAATTCCATGTTCTCTGCATCTTTGAAGCACTTTCTTCAAATCTTTAACATGATCCTCTCTCTTCTTCGAGAAAACTGGGATATCATCCACATACACGATGATGCATTTGCCTATTAGCCCTTTGAATGCGTAATCCATGGCGCGTTGAAAAGTTGCACCAGCATTTAACAGTCCGAACGACATTCTCTTATATGCAAATGTCCCCCACTTGGTAGTGAAGGCTGTTTTCATCCTGTCATCTGGATGTATAAGAATTTGGTTGTACCCCAAATATCCATCGAGAAAGGACATCATTTCAGATCCATTTACCATTTGCAGAATTTCATCAATTGATGGCAATGGATAATTGTCTTTTTGAGAGGCTTTATTAAGATTTCGAAAATCTATGCACGACCTAATCTCTCCACTCTTTTTCTTCTTTGGAACGAGGTTGGCCACCCGGGTTGAGTGCCTAACGGGAAAAATGATTTTCGCTTCCAATAATCTTTTAACCTCCTTTTCGATCAAAGGCTCCAATAGCGGGTTAACAACTCGTTGTCTTTGCCTAAAAGGCTTGGAGTCTGGCTTCAAAGGGATGGTATGTGTGATAATGTTACGGTTGTAAGTCTTGAGCTCATTGTAGTTCCAAGCAATACAATCTATGTAATGCTTCAATGCCTGTATTATATTGCTCCTTTCTTCCTCTGTACATGCCTTTGCTATGTACACCTCCTTTGGATTGTCTGCACTCCCTAGATTAATTGAATCGCATGCATCTTTGGGGAGTGGGACTCTTTTTCTTTTCTTGTTCTTGCATTCCATGTCGAACATCTTTTCTAATGAAACCACGTCTTTAGGAATTTTGTTGGATTGATATTTCACTTTCTTCTGTTTCATCCTGCCACCTTTGTTCCTCATCAATCACCTGATTTTCAAAAATACCCGAGTTTGTGACAAACTTGAAGATGTGCTGTCACTTTCAAAAACCTGGAAATTCTTTACATTATCAGGTATTGATGGACAAGGAACCAGCTCAATGGAAAACTTTTTACATCTTTTTATATCCACCGGGTTTAACATGCCCGCGGCGACTGCAAGAGAGTCTGCTATTCGATTTCCTCTCCTAGAAATAAGGGCTATGTTGAATGCATCAAACTCCTCCATGAGATCCATAACCCTAGTTCTATAAAGGCTCAGTATTTTGTCACGGCATGTATACTGTCCTTTGATTTGCTTGACAACCAACTCAGAATCTCCCAAAACCTTCAAGCATTTAACATGTTTGCTCAATGCTAGACGTAAACCATAGATCAATGCTTCGTATTCTGCCACATTGTTTGTGCAAGGAAATTGCGATCTGTAGGCAGCCAATAATGGTTTACCTCCTGGACCAGTGAGCTCGACTCCAGCTCCTGCTCCCTGTCTAGACTTTGATCCATCAAACTTGAGCAACCACGTGTAATCATTTTCCTCAGAAGAACCACCATGACACACTTCTTCTTTAAGCTCTTCAGCGACTTCCTCAACATCAAGAGCATAGACCCCTAAGTCTGGCTCAGAAAAACTGAACCTCATTCGGCTTGTTAAAATCCGTTATAATCTCCTTAAGCCTCGGTTCATTTTCCACTCTGATTTGGTTTGCAATTCCCTTCCATGGCAGCCACATATGTGAGCGATCTGTTGCAAAATAGCCATTCGAGCATTTTCATCCAATCCCTAGCAAGTAGCATTCCATACCTACTTGGGATGTTAACCACCAAAATGTCCACAACTTTCTTGAACCACGGGTTCGAGAATTCAATTGAATCTTGACATCATATAAGGTCCCCACTACATTTACCTTTGAATGGTCCAATTGCAGGACCTGTGCATTTGGATGAAACCGGTTGTAGACCCAGCATTTGACATATCTCCGTAGGCATGAGGTTGCTCGTGGCTCCTGTGTCCACCAAACAGTTATGCAAGTTCTTACCCGCAATTCTCAGAGTCAATAAGAATGGCGGGACATCCCTTCTCTCCTTTCGCAAAATCAGATGGGATTCAGCTCTTTTTTCCTTCCACATCGGATCAGGTGAGTTCAAAGCTCTTATCAACGCCTCCTTTTGACCAGGCAATTTAGCTGCGTCCAGGAATGAAAGGCTAGATTTGGACTTCTTCATATCCTCCACTACGTCATAATTTGGTTTTTGAATTTGACTGTCTTACGGACGTCATTAGACATTTCTCTTACGAGTGGAGGGGGAGGGTTGTTACTTGCCTTTGTATATGGAGGAAGAATAGAATTGTTTGGAGGTGTTGATGAGGTTTTAGGGGCTTTAGATTTACTCCTCAAATGGTACCCATGAGTCCCCTTTCTGAAATCTCGAAAAGCTTGCACCTCCTGTTCCAAAACTTCGTCTTCTTCCTCCTCGCTTTCACCCTCTTGGTGATATATTGTTTCCATCACCATAATATTTTCATCTTGATGATACGATGGATCCTCATTTGATACCAGTTCCAAATCATCAACTTGTGCTTGAAGACAATGAGTGTATCTAGCAATCTCAGGACAATTCCTCTCATTGTGTTCTTTTGTGTTATGTAACCTGCACCCCCTTTCCCATGCCAAATCTGAAAGATTCAAAAGAGAATTGGATTGGCTAGGGCCTGCAGAAGCATCTAATTGATTAGCAATGGGAGCAGGAACTCCCCCATTGTTTGGCTTGGTGTTCCAGTGCCTCCCTCTATTGTTAAAATTCTGATTTGGGTGAGGGGCATGGGACTCATACTTCTGCTGTTGAACCCTGTCATTGCTTAGTTTATGCACTAGTTTCTTGAGCTCTTCGACTTCCGAAAAAACATCCTTCGGTGGAATCATATTGTTGTTAACCCCCGTTGGATTCGCATAATTAATGGGGTCTTGATTCCACATTTGGGTCGGGTTCTGAGGAATTTGATTCCCATATGGATTGATACCTTGAATCGGGATTGGATTCGAAACATGAACTATGGCTTGAGGATTGACTTGACTAGTTTCTGCGTAGTTGATTGACTGTTCTGCAAAAATGCAGGAACAGGTGGAATGTCTGTGATTGGTTGGATTGGAATGGGTGCATATGCGGGTCTTTGGTGGATACGATTGCTGATATGGGAAGGCGTTCATACTTGGCATTTGTGGTTCCATGAGTTGATTTGCACTGGGGAGCTTGACCATATGGAGCACCTTGTCCCATCATAGGCATCTGGGTAAACCCGTAGCCTTGCGGTGTCAATTCTTGCTCAATAGTCATGGCTTCATTATAGGCCAAAGCCAGCGTGGTGACCTGAGGATTGCGCCTTGCAAACATAGCTGTCATGGGGTCCAATGCCCCAAAATATATCTGCAAAGCCACTGCGGGATCGATGGCAAAATGTCTAATTGCTCTGTTATAGTTCTTTTGGAATCTCTGATTAAACATTCGGATTGGTTCCCCTTGGCCCCGTTTGCATGTAATAAACTGATTGTAAATAGTTGCGGGATCTAAGGGTGACCTAAATTGATTGACAAAGGCATTTTCCATTTGTGTCCAAGAGGTGATTGAACCGGTTGGCAAGCATATATACCATTCATATGCTATTGGATCCAAGCTCATGGGGAAAAGTCTGCAGGCTACATCTTCATGCTGAACTTGCAGCCTAATTAAAACATCCCTATAGGCTTGGATATGTTCTTCTGTTGTTCTTAGGCCATCTGGCTTGTATTTAGGCAGAAATATTTCAATGTTCTTGGGGATTTCATGGATATCCCCAGCAATATTCAAAGGAGTATTGTTAGCTCCATACCAAGGAGTTGCTGGAGCTTGAGCCATTTGACTCAGAATTGATGTAGACAGGACCTACAATAGCAGTAGAAATATTACTAACTATAGGCACACTAGGAGCAAAGGATATTATTGGCGTAGGTCCACTCGACGTTCCTGGAGAAAACAGGCCTTTTGCGACTGGTGTGCTTACGACTTGCTTGGCTTTACCCTTGGGAGTACCGGTAAGGTCATGAAAAATGGTTTCTCCGGTTGTTTGAGACCCGGTCGCAATACGGCGTGGTGGGTCCAGACTTGCTGAGGAAACCCTCGGCTATTTCGAAGAAAACCTGCAACAAAAACAAAAATAGTGTTGCAGTTTAGCCGTAAATGATTTCAAAATTAAATAAAAAACAAAATATTCAGATATGAAAATCAAAATAGATAAACCAATTCGGCCCTCCTTCTAGCGCCAATCTGTTGAGTGGTGTTTTCACCCGATTGTGAAAGCACACTCTCCGGTAGGATCTGAGTCCAAAAATCCTCTGCTTGCAAAGAAAATAACTTTCTCCAAGGTTTCTGTTATGCTTAAATAATGTTGTTCAAATGAAATGCCAGGAATATCTTAGGGTTTGCAAGTGGATGTTAACAAGGGGCACTGATGGTTTATTTAATTTGAATTTACAATGGACTCAAAGTGAATAAATCTATTCTAATCTTCAATTCTAATGGATTTTCAATTGCTTATTCAAATACTGTAATTAAATTGCAGAAAATAAAGCAAGGGTTTGAAAAATAAAGCAAAATAAATGGAAATAAGATTAAACTACGGTCAGAATACTTTCATCAATTCGATGAAACCGAAGATACTGAGGTTTTATGCATGCAACCTAATCTAATGAACCTGCAAACTCGCACAATCCAAATAGATTAGGTGCTGGTTTCTAGGGTTTCTATTGTAATTCTAGACTTAGGCATTCGCATGAAGCAACCAAGCACACTTGCATTAAACTTCACCTAAAAGCCTCAAAAATCTGGAATGAAAGATAAAACATTAAATCATGCATGCACAAAATGACTCCTTCTTTCTCATCAATGAGATGCCAATACTCTGTATTTTATATTAAATGATATGTCAATTACATTCAAAGAATGTTCCAGGAAAAAATATTCCAGAACAAAAAAGAAGGAAATTGCCCAAGTGCAGGCCCAGAATAGCACGAAGCTCTTGTCTCTGCAACTCTGCAATCGGCAATTTCCAACCCTTCCTTCAATCTACGCTTCTGGATTTATCCTGTCTAGCGTGGCTCTTCGATTCTCCCTGGTCGCTTCGCTTCACCTTCCTGCATGTGACCTTTCGAATTCCCACCTTTTCCTTGTCTTTATTCCATGTTTAACGCCAAAACGCCTAAAATCCTTCGTTGCATGTAACGCTTTTGCAGACCTGACACCTGCATGCCACGTGTCACACGCTCTCTGCACCTTCTGTAACGCCACTCTGCGAAAAACCCGACAAAAATTGCATGCCGCCTGTTCACCTTCTTGGCCACGAAATCGCGACATGTCGCGATATCGCTACACTCTTCCCGACCGTACATCTTCGGCAGCATCTTGTCGCGATATCGCGACCGTTTTTGCTTTTGAACCTTCTTTCCACAAACTGTAGCGAGATCGCTACCATTTCTCCGTCGGGCTTCCTTCTCACAAAGCTATAGCGAAATCGCTACCATCTCTCCGTCGGGCTTCCTTCTCAACTTGCTGTAGCGAAATCGCTACCATCTCTCCGTCGGGCTTCCTTGGCAACTTTACGTCGTGACATCGCGACCATTATCACTCTCTTGCCTTCTTTCGACAAACCATCGCGATATCGCTACCGCCTTTATCCCCGAACGCCTTGCCACAAACTGTCGCGATATCGCTACCGCTTTCTCTTTCCGTACGCCTTCCCGAAACACGTCGTGAAATCGCTACCGCTTTTATGTTTCGTACGCCTTGGCAAAACCTGTCGCGATATCGCGACCATTTTCACCCTCGGACCTTCATGCCTCGATATGCCTTATCCGATGGCATTTTAGCATGGATGTCTTTTCTCTCGCCTCCCCCCTTTCATCTCGCAAAACACGTCGCGAAATCGTGACCATTTTCATTTTTTTCCAACGGCATGTCGCGATTTCGCGACACCATTTCTTTTCTCTCTCAATGGGCATGTCGCGATTTCGCGACACCTTTTCTTTTCTTCTCAGCGACATGTCGCGATTTCGCGACAACTTTTCTTTTCTTCTCGCTTTTGCGACAACTTTCAATTTTTCTTTTCTCTCCTCTTCGGCAGCGATGGAGCTACATGTCGCGATTTCGCGACAACTTTCCTGTTTCCAGCAGCGATGGCGCGACAAGTCGCGATTTCGCGACATGTCGCGATTTCGCGACACTTTCAACACTTAGGCATTTTTCCTCTTTTCTTCAATTTTAGCATCTGGGTCACCGAGATTCTTCTCTGCAAGCCTGCAAAAAGGTGGGTCCCCAATTTTTGGGTGTGTTGTGGATCACCCACAACAGGTCCACTCAACCGATATGGTGCCCAAGCTGGCAGACTAGCACCAAGGACCAACTCTATCTAATGGTCCACATATCTCCATAGTGGAAAATAAGGTAGTAAATTCTTAGACATACGATCATTGAAACAACCTAACACTTCCTCTATATCTGATAACATAGACACTTCTTGCTTCTCCTTTTCCCATCTATCAAGCATAGCCGCTAAGAACATTTTCTACTTTCTCTTTTTCCTTGTAGATTTACGTAGGATCATGGTTAACATAAAAGAGACTTAGGAACCCATGCTTGCACTCGATAAAGTTTTCTTCTCTTCTCCTCCTGAACCACACATATTTATTGTAGGTCAAACATGAAAAATACCTTGATATGAGGGATCACTTCCACTTTGTCATGCCTTATGAACTCCTACCCTAGTACAAGGTCAAAATCATCCAACTTAACCACAAACATGTTCATTTTATCACATCAGTCTCCCACTTGGACTACCACATCACAAGCCACGTCGATAGTGGTCTACGTTGGCAATTTTATGGACTTCAATATTTGATTGCTTCCTGAGTAGTGTAGGTCTAGGCTCTTGGCATGTTGCACATAATGTTATGGGTGCTGCTAGTATCCATAATCACCACAATAATTTGGTCATTAATGATATTTTCCATGTACAACAACTTGTTGATGTCACTAACATATTCCTCTTTGTTAGGCATCACAGATGCCATCACATTCAACCCATGTAATAGACTCATTTAGGAGTATGTAGTGGCAATGTCTAGCTTTATTGACTACTGCACATTCACCACATGTACCCACAGTGAACAATCCCTCTAGAGATGCGGGTCCTGATAGGTCCAATAGTGAAGCTATACCTACTTGTTTCTCAGGCTTTGGCCTTCACCCACTTTATTTTTCCTCTTTTCATTCATTGTCAACTTACCTGATGCCACGAAGGATTGAGGTGTCACATTTTGTGGTCCACTTTATTGAGTCTTTGTCTTAGTGGAAAACTAACTAGGATTCTTGCCACTTGGCAGGGGCTTTCTTTGAATAAAATGGCCTCTCACACCCTTCTTGCCAACATGTTCTTCCAAAAATTCAAAGAACCCATTTGCCACGACAATAATGGATGCTACATCTTGTGGTTTATGTCGATGTAGTTCCAGTTGGGCCCATTTCTACAAGTTAGTCTTGAAGGTAAACATTTGCTCCTTCTCAGTCATCTTGGGGATCTCAATCACAAGCTCTTGGAAGGAATACATATAGTCAAATATCCATCCAACATGCTTCAAATTTTCCAACTTATAATGCTGATATTACCACTCAGTGTTCTCAAGTCAAAAATAAGCACACAACTCAGCCTTCAAATCCTCCCAATAATTAATCTTCTTATTTGTCTTCTTGGCTTCAATCTTCATGGTCAACATCTTACACCAGGTCTTCATCGACCCAATCAGATAGCACATTTCCACTTTAACCTCTTGGTGCCCTGATAGAGTATACATGGTTCCTAGGTACACTCCAATGTCCCAAAAAATGTTTTCAAGAACATGGTCATATCACACCCCATCGTAGAACTCAGGATCTTTTAGCTTAAGGGACTTAGTAAAAATAGTTCCAATGCTGGGAGCACTTCCTACAAAAACCTTGGTAGATTGGTGATACAAGGAAACCTCCTCATTCATCTTGGTCTAGCCTAATAAAGCCTCTTCCAATAACTTTTTAACTTCATCTATGGCTTTAGTCATCATGGCATGCCATTCATTAAAATTGGTAAAGATTTCATTCATGATAGTCCTCCATTCATTAAGGATGCAAGCAGAGCTTTCCATGTTGTCTAACACACCCTTGAGCTCATCAAAGAACTGAATAACATTTTGTTTCAAGTCATCTACAACATGCTTCTGACTCCCACGGTGAGAAACATTAGTCGTTGCTTCAGTTCGAGTTTCCTCATGTCTCCTTGGAGGGTTAGAGGGTGATATTTTGGAGCCCACGTTTGCCATTCTTTAGAGTATATGTGGCTTTAAACATATTTGTCTTAGGTACAACAAATAGATAATGCAGGATAGCTTTTGCAGCTTAAGCTCCTCTAAACATGTCACTCTTAGGAAACAAAATGTTATTTTCAACAAAGCTTCAGAGAACAAAATAAAAAAACCCACATATATCTCTTCTAACAACACATAATGCATGTTTGACATATCTATAGGAGCTCTGATATCATCTATCATGGGATTAAGGTTATAAAGCCTAGCCCATGCAACATTAAACACTCAAAGACAAGTCTCAACAGTCACGAGATATACCTAACCGATCATAGCCACTCAAACACATAACATAGAAAAAGCGTACCTTATGTGGTAATGGATGAAGCATACATGGGGTTCCTCAACAGCTAATCAATTATCAAAATTAAACATTTAGAATTAAAACAACCTAACTCTAAGCATTCACAAGATGACACAAATATGGCAACAAATATTAACTTTCATTACTGAGTAACCAGTTACAATCGCAAATTCTCATTCCTTCTCTCTCTTACAAAGGTGCATGTAATGCTAATATATCATGTGGTCAAGGTGTCCATAGTTCAAAAATAACTCGCGTGGCATACATTTGAAATTAAAAATGACAAGTGGTCGATTAACTCTACCCTATAGGTGTTATCAATCCTTTGGTCCGCCTGCCCATGCAAATGAGCCAACGTTCCATGCCTCGAAGCTTGGTTCTAGAACAACCAATGTGCAACCAAGCTATAGTTTACATTACAAAGCCCTGTTAAGATAATTGGCATTCCATCAACTCATTCACACTACCATGATGCCAGAGACTGCTTGTCCTGACACTAGTCTATGAACACGTTTTCTTAAGTGCATAAGGCATATTGAAAACTAGCGCTCATTCCATCTGATCAACTTTGCTATCTTCCAAGGATTGACAAGTCTGTCAGCCCTAATAGCCCCACTACTTGCTACCCAATCCAATCGACCAGTTTGCCATCCTAGAAAGCTTCCACTTACTTGATTCCCATGCCCTTCTAGTTCGTCATGCTGGAGAGCTACTTGTCTACCTACCTATCAACAGGCTTGTCATCCACCCACAACATCCCATGGCAAATGTTCCTTTCATCAGTGATAAAGCTTAGAACTCATGCTGGCCTGGTCCCCACGACACCCTGCTTGTCAAGTGTCATCCCTTAGCACTTGGGATCGGCTCAAAACACTAACTTCTCACTCAACCCAATGACCAAAACTTAGAAAGTGAATGAACATGTGTCGGGGATATGATTCAGTCTATCCCCTACACCTTCGTTCCCCACAAATACGCGTACACACTATACTAAAGAAAAATATATTAAAATAATAAAAAAAATATTAAAATTTTATCATAAAATATACCACTAACATAGTATTACCTCAGGCACACACAAACAAATATTGAAGTGGAACAAAATTCTATCAAAATTCAATCATAAAATATGTCATTAATATAGACCTTATCCCACACACAAACAAATAAATATTAAAGTGGAACAAAATTCTATCAAAATTCAATTTTAGAATATACCATTAATAATGCCTACTTCCTATACACAAATACACACTTTATGCTAAGGACAATAGCAACGCACACACCCTATACTAAGGAGAACAAGTATTAAAACAAACACGTACACTATACTAAAAGGAACATATATTTAAGTATGGTAGAATATGTAGTTTCTATAATAAAAATAATTCTATCATACAATATATAATATATTATTGAAATAGATAATTACCCCTACATACAAATGTACACATTACACTAAAAAAACCATTTTTCTTACATATAAATGTATGCACACATTACAATAAGAACCAACTTCCATGCATGCATGTTAGTAGCGCCACAGTAGAAGCCGACCAACACACACAAACATGATGTAGAGAATAAAATAATGCTTTTATTAAAACAACAACCTTGAAATTACAAATATTCAAAGATGTTATTACAAATTCAAGGGGTAGATATGTCAATGTCGCTCTATGTTTGAACACCACAAGACTCAAAAATCACACAAGAGATAAAATAACAAACTCCAAGCTACCAAGTGGTGGTACGGAGCTCACAGGACACCCCCCTAGCTATTGATCGAGTCGAGCATTTATAGGCTCTGATAAATTTGATCATTACAATATGATCGTTACAATATGATCATTACAATATGGTCGTTACAATATGACCATTGTAGAGAGAAGACCATTGCAAGGGAATGGTTACAAAAAAACCAACCAAAAGAAAATATGACCATTAGGAATTTAAGAGGAAGAGGGTTGCTCCTGCATCAAACTCCCATGCTTGAAAATTTTACGAGCTCCTTCTCATAAGTTTTTCAATTGTTTTGAAGCTTGATTTATGCGTCTACTACCTCTACCTTGACCAACAGGGTGTGTGTATGCCATTGTCGTCATGAAAAAAAAATTGAGCATATTTTTCACCATTCAAGTGGATCCTTAAGCAAGTTCTGTTTCACACTTATGGTAATCTATAAAATACTAAGTGTCTATTTCTCCATTTGCATAGATCCTTAGGCAAGTTCTATTTTACACTTGCTATAATCTACGTACACGTTTTGTTTCACACGTGCAACACACTCGGGGTAATCCACAAAATATCAAATATTTGTTTCACCACTTGCGTATATTCTTAGGCAAGTTATGTTTCACACTTGTAATCTACGTACACATTCTATTTCACATGTACAACACACTTGCGATAATTCATGAAATATTGAGTGTTTATTTCACCACTTAGCATATCCTTAAACAATTTCTATTTCACACTTGTTGTAATCCATGTACACATTCTATTTTACACATAGAACACACTTATGGTAATCCATGAAACACCGAGTGTCTATTTCACCACTTATGTAGATCTTTAAGCAAGTTTTGTATCACACATGTTGTAATCCACGTACATGTTATGTTTCATACATGCAACCCACTCAATCGATAGACAAATGTGTACACAATCCTATAAGAAATATTTTGAGCTCTGATACCACTCGATGTCAGCAACTCCAAAACAGAAACCGACCAACACACAAACACGATGCAAAGAATAAACAAATACTTTTATTAAAATAACAACCTTGAAATTACAAACATTTGAAGATGCTATTACAAATTCAAGTGGTAGATATATCAATGTCGCTCTCTGTTTGAATAGCACAAGACTCAAAAATCACACAAGAGATAAAAATAACAAACTCCAAGCCGCCAAGTGGTGGTACGGAGCTCACAGCCCACCCCCTCAACTACTAATCGAATTGAGCATTTATAGGCTCTGATAAATTTGATCTTTACAATATGACCGTTACAATATGATCGTTACAATATTGTCATTACAATATGGTCGCTGCAGAGAGAAGACCATTGCATAAAAATGGTTACAAAAAAAACAATAAAAAAAAAATATAACCATTAGGAATTTTAAAAGAAGAGGGTTAGAATGCGATGCTCCTACATCACACACACTAGACTACTATAAAAAGAAATGACATAGTGCAAACAACAATCCCTTAACACAAATGAAATTAAATATTTTATCAAATTTCCATTATAAAATATACCAATAACATAAACACTACTTCCCATATATTATACTAAGGAAAAAAAAAAAAATATATATATATATATATATATATTACCCTAAAATAAAATAAAATTTTATTAAAATTTAATTATAAAATATATCACTAACCTGATAGAAACAACAAATAAATATTAAAATAAAATAAAATTTTATTAAAAATTAATTATAAAATATGTCACTGACCTGGTACAAACTACCATACATACAAGAACCCACACTAAGTAAAGTAGGTGCCCACACTACACTGGAAGAACACCACAATACACTAAGAAGACAGAGGTATTAAGGTAAAATAAATCTCAATTCGATTGAAACTCCATCATAGAATATGTTGTTGGCATAGTATGAACAAACAAAAGTAAAACGAAATTCAATATCTATTGAAATTCAATGGTAGAATATACTGCTACAATAGTACAAACAAACAAAAATAAACATATAGTACACTTACAGGACAAGTGTGTTAAAGCAGAATGAAATTTATAAAAAAATTTAGAAGCAAAGAGGGTTAACAACTACCTCCTAGGAACTGTTCCTTTTGCAACATATCGAAATTCTCGGTCTCAGTTTCAACAATTTGTTAGGATTATTCGGTGGACCTCTTGACCATGTTATACCCGTCGTAATGACTATCTAACTATTATATTATATTATATTATATTATATTATATTATATATATATATATATATATATATATACTTCAAAGATTCTAATGTGATAAGAATTATTTGACAAGTCAAGTGTGGTCAATTCATAGACGCAGTTCAGTGCAACATTAATAGATTTGGAGGTGTTTTTTTGAAGTAGTAGTTTGTGTTGAATTTTATAAGTGTGTATTAAATGGATAATCACCATCTCATACCTTACTATTTCAAGAGTGTAATAGTAGTCTGTCAATTTTCTGAGTGCATACCAAACCAATAACTATGGTACAAACCAGGAAGCGACTGATGATCTCCATAGCGACCAATGGAGGGGTGATCTGATCTCCATCTCACCCCAGACCAACAACAATAGGCTATTAGGAACAGTGGAACAGTCCGTGTCATTTGAATACGCTTACTAATTACTAAAATAACCGGAACAACAACAATAAACTGTTAAAAACAGTCCCTGTAATTTGAATACACTTATGACTGTAACCAATTTTCCGTCAAAGATATGCTAATATCAAAAGATGTATGGGACAAATCATTTCATATCATAGTGTGGCCAATTCACAAACACGGTCCAGTGCTGCATGAATAGCTTTGTGGTGTGCTGCGAGAGTACTATTTCAAAAACTGCAATATTTCTAATATCATAAGATGTACGTGACAAGTCGTTTCATATGATAGTGAGGTCCGCTGCGGCTTAAATAGCTTTGCGATGTGGTGTCTGGGTTCTATGTCAGAAAGGCCAATAGAGGTGGCACAGTGAAAGATGTAGCATGTCATCTTGGACTTCCGTTACAAAGTAATATCCCTGTTACCAAGAAAATACAACCTATAGTATAAAATTTACCTTTTCCACATACTGAAAGATACAAACTATAATATAAAATTTACCTTTTGCTTCCACACCGTCATCATATGGATGTCACATACTCTTTTTCCTATTATTTTCATTGCTAGGAAAAAGGGGTTCTTTCTTCTCATCCTAGAGATGGGATTCTAAGGTTTTTATTTTTTTTATTTTTTTATTTTCCTCAAAAGTCTTGATTGCCTTTTTCTTGTCAGAGAATGGCTTGTTCACATGATGTCATCCTCAATCAATGACTAAGGCTCATATATGCTTCTCCATACAATTATGTATACAAGAGAATGGTTTGTTCACATGATGTAATCCTCAAATTGATTGACTAAGTCACATATATGTTTCTCCATACAATTATGTATACACTTGATTTCTACCTCAGAATCATCATGTATCCATGCCTATCTTCTGTCATTAGGCATAATGTTTTTGTTTTTTTCCTTTTGTTTTCTTCCCCAGGTGTCTGATTTGGGTTCCAACACTGTATTTGGAAGGAAAGACAAATGCTATCAAATGGGACACTTCCATCATCACATCTAAGTACAAACTCAATTAATATCTCGAGGTCTCTAGTGGCGGTGGATCACTGATTACCCAAAGTAAAAGTAATGTATAGAGGAACACTATGTCATGATCCAAGGACTCGAGACTTGGATTCTTGATATGCTTACTTTGCAACCATGAAGGTGATCATGATGATCATGGATAATGAAAATATCTTTGGTCCAGCTAGAATAATATTTTGCATTTTAAAATAACAATAATGACAAAACCTTTATGAAAAGATAGGCAAATTTTTTATTGCAAAATATACACCAGGTACAAATAGAACATGTATGTCTTTGACTTGTAGTCAAGTCTAACAATTACCTAGTACATATGGCTTAGAAATAAATCATGTGATAATAAGGCAGGTAACTTCAACTTCATTGTCAATGTAAATGTTGTGAAATCCTGCGTAAATGGCCAACTTTGGCTATAACGAATTTGTCAACGTAAATGTTGTGATATAAAGAACTTGTATATATATATATATATATATATATATATATATATATATATATTAGTGTCTAATCAACTGAGATGTTCCAATTTTATTATCAATTTAAATGCCACCTGTCTTTCAAGACTAGTCCATCGACCTTCCATAAACTAAAATTGAAGTTGACGCTCTCACACTGCTTCCAAGAGATAATAATAATAATAATAATAATAATAATAACTTTCTTGTGCATGTTTCCCTTATTTATCCAGGGTATCGAAATTTCTTTCTTTTAAAACTTTCTCGCTTGATCCTCCTTTATAGGGCATTACTTAGGGCAGGTTCTCCTCCTTTATAGGGCACTACTTTGTCATTCTTCTATAACAAGGGAAGATTTTTATTTTATTTTCCATACCAGACTTTCAATAAAACCAGTGTAAAAACGAGGCAGATTTGGTAGAGCATTTATTCAGAAGCATTGATTCAGACTCGTCTGTAGTGTTCAGAAAATAATTTACATAATTGTTTTTTCGTGGAATTTTGATACATAAGAGAGAAGAAGTTGTTTGCATATAAATGTTTATCTGCACTCCCCGTAACGCATGGACTGCAACACTGATGGCTTTAAAACCTAAATATACATTTTTGTCTATAGGTTAACAAACTTGTCAAGCCCCTTGTATACGTAGTTTCTGCCACTATAAATTGAAGGTTGCACTTCCATATTTATAGTGTACAATTTCCGATAGTTTACATTTGTCAGTGTATTTTATCTTTCTTTTCATTTATGATAATTTTTTTTAAAAATAATTTTAGTAAATTAAGTTGGTTGAATTGTTTGTCAAATTTATCTTATACAAAAATAAAATTGTTTTTATTTATACCCTCTAAATAAATTTGTATTATTTGATAATAGTATGTCATCCAATATATATATATTAATGTGGATGGAACTTTAAATGAATCAAATTATCCTTTCTTTACAAGGAACATATGCAATGTAAATAGAGATTAGGAGACACAATATCCAAATCATTGCAATATATTATAAAATTAGCCTATGCAACTCATCCAACTTAATCAAAAGAACTTCAAGATAAGAAGAAGTATGCAAACAAGTCCTAAAAGGTCTCTCTAAACTATTTGACATTTAGATCTCTATGTTTATTTTCCTCAATATTACCACTAGCAAAAAGGAACATTAAGGGAAGGGGATGAAAAAGAAAAAAATATATCCATAAATAGAAATACATTTTAAAATTTTAAAAAATGGACACACTTGAAAATAAGAAATAGATTCACAATACAAACATTAAGTCAACTAATTAAAAATTCATACTTATAAAAATAACTCAACCATCATGTATTATTCATTAAGAGAAGAAATACATAATACATAGGTTTATGACCCACACATTGACTCATTACCTCTTCTAAATGTCTTATAAATTCAACATTTTATTATAACAATGATAATCGAAATAAGGACAAATCATTACACCTCACCATGTAAGCTAGATAATCATGGTAATGTAACGACTCCAAAATAGCCATGTTGGTTGTCTTCCTTATTGTTATTCAAGCCTTGAGCATTAGGGTTAGGGTTATTGTTGATTTAGTCTATAAATAGAAGAGTTATGTCACAGTGGAAACACCATTGATATTTGTAATCTTAAGTCGCCTCTAATGTGCATATGAGAATTTGCCCTCTCTAAGTGATGCTACCATATTAGATCTTGTGGAGTTATTCCTGAGTATTATTGGTGTTTCCCTAGGGTATTATCTATATGTGTCTCATTATGTGGGTGGTTACTATAAATAAATATTTGTTGATGAATGCTTTGTTATTTTGGTATATGGTAAATAATTCATGTTAATGAGGATAAAATTTTGTAATAAGTGGTATCAAAGCCACGATTCTAGTAAAGTCTATTAAAGTGGAGATTGTTTTTTTTTTTAATTGTATAAATTGAACAATTTATTTCTAGAAAAAAATTCATCTTCCTAGGGTCATATCTTTCCATAGAGTCATAACTTAAATTTAAGGTATAAGACTTTGAAATTGTAAGTATATGGTCCAATGTTTGAATCCAAAAGGGATAGGGTTGTACATTATACTTCGATACAAAGAGAGAACTATACATTATACTCTGATATGGATGGATAAATAATTAGATAACCACATTGTGCCATATCAACTATGGCCTCATGGACTTTAAAATATACTTTACTTTACTAACTTGTCTTTAAAAGATAAAAGGTAAAATAGATATTAGTGTCCACAAGGTCATAGGCCATATGGGATGATCATCATGTAAGATGTTGTTTAACTAATATATGTTTATCCAACCATACTTTGGTTATAAAAGTATCATACATAGATCTACCTATTTTTTGATTAAAACATAGACATATTTTTTGGAGTTCCAAAATCTTCACCAAGGAATTTGACAAATATAACAATAGATTTTCAATACTAGTTGACTACTACAAAATATCTACATTATCATAAAAGAATAAAAATTAGAGTAGAATGAAATTCTATCATAAGAATTTTCCATTGGAAACAACTTGTATAGATGACTAAAAACCCTTAGAGAATAGGTAGTTGGCCCTCTTCCTTTAGAAATAAAAAAATCAAGAGGACCAACTACCCCACACACATGTTGTAATACAATATTATTAGAGGTGACTAATGCCCCATAAATGAGACTGAAGGCTTGCACCTCTAAGACTATTACCCAATTGAAGAGTTATATCAAGGGCTTGTACTTTCTACATTAACTAAGAAGAATAGGTACTAAAGTGGAACAAATTTCCATGTCATTAGAAACAATAACTTGTATAAGAAAAAGAACATTGCAATGAACTTGTTAGAAAGAAAGAAGGCCCACTACCCCCACATACGTACTTGGATTCAATGTTCATAAAACCACTCAAGTCCCATACTTGATCAAATGTGGAATTATTAATTTAGCACACACTACACTTAGGAGTATATGAAACAACAATTTGCATAAGAAGAAAAAAAATACAAGAATCACTTAGAAAGCATGAGAGCCAATTACCCCAATACATGTGTAGTAACTCAATGTTAATAGGGATGATCACTTAGAAAGCATGAGGGCCAATTACCCCCATACATACATGTATAGTAACTCAATGTTAATAGGGATGATAAATTTCTCATAACCAAGATTGAGGGGAGGGCTTGTACCTCTAAGCCTACTATCCTATTGGAAAAGAGTTTGACAAGTGGTGGGGCTCATAAACCATTCACCCTGACTTGATGTTAATAAAACAACTCAAGTTCCAAATTAAATCACATGTGGGATTATTAACACATGCATAAACTAAACTAAGGAGAACAAGTACTAAAGTGAAATGAAATTTCATACTATTAGGAACAACTTACATAGGAAGAGTATCACAATAAACCATTTATAAAGCAAAAGGGACAACTAGCCCACGTACATGTGTTAAAACCTAATTTTAATAGTAGTGACGAATCCCACATAAGACAAATCAAGGATAATAATTGAATCTTTAAGCTTTGAAAAGTGATGGGACTTATAGAACACTCAAGCCCCATATATGCATGCACACACTACACCAAGGAGAACAAATATTAAAGTTTAAAAATAATAATTTTTATAAGAAGGAAAGCATTATAATAAACCAAATAGAGAGGAAGAGGGCCAACTACTTCCCACACAAACAAATATTATAAATTAAAATTCAATCATAAAATATACCATTAACATAGAACCTACCCCACACACAAACAACTAAGTATTAAAGTGGAATAAAATTCTATCAAAATTCAATCATAAAATATATCATTAATATAAAACCTTCTCCCCACACATAAACACACTTTATACTTTATACTAAGAAGAACAACTATCCCATATATAAAAGAGAACATGTGTTAAAACAAACACATACATTATACTATATATATTAATATAAATATATAAATAAATAAAATAATATTTAATTCTCTTAAATTTTATTATAAAATATATAATATAATAAAAATAAAAAAAAATAAAAAAATATATCCTGCAATATACCACTTATATAGACCATAACCCTGCACACAAATCCACACATTACACTAAGAAGAACCAACTTCCCAATATGCATGCACACTAAGAAGAACAAACTTCCCTGCATATAAATGCATGCACACACTAGACTACGGAGAAAATGCATTAAAATAGGGAAAAATGGCATAATGCGAACAACTACCCCTCAACACAAATGGACAAGTGTCAAAACTCAACGAAATTCTATCAAAATTCCATTATAAAATATACCATAAACCGAAGAACTACCCACACTTATTATAAAATTATTAAAGTAAATTAAAATATTATAAAAATTTAATTATATAATATGTCACTGACATGGTACAAACAACTACCATCCATACATACAAGAACCCACACATTCCACTAAGGAAAATAGGTGCCCACACTACACTAAGAAGAACAGGAATTAAGGTAAAATAAAACTCAATTCTATTGAAACTCCATCATTAAATATGTATGTTGTTGGCATAGTATGAACAAACAAAAGTAAAACGAAATTCACATTGCAGGATATACTACTAGCATGGTACAAACAAAAATAAACAAATAGTACATTCATTGAAAAGTATTAAAGAAGAATGAAATTTATAGAAAATTTTAGAAGTAAAGAGGGTTAACAACTACCTCCTAGGAAGTGCTTGTTTTTTTTTCAACATATCGAAATTCAACATATAGTACATTCATAGGAAAAGTATTAAAGCAGAATGAAAGTTATAGAAAATTTTAGAAGCAAAGAGGGTTAACAACTACCTCCTAGGAAGTGTTTCTTTTGCAACATATCGAAATTCTCGATCTCAGTTTCAACAATTTGTCAGGCGCTGTAGGCATTCAGAAAGGTCTTCCCTCCATCAAAAGCCTTAATATCTCATCTCAAGCAACAACTTCATAGGTGAGCTACCAAACTTTGGGACTGATTTAAGTCTGACTGCTTTCAGTGTCTGCAATAATTCTTTCACCGGTCAAATTCCTACCAACATTTGCAAGAATTCGAGCTCAGTACAGATTCTTGATTTTTCTATGAACAAATTTGTTGGACCCTTGACTGAAGGCTTGGCATATTGTCAAGCACTGCACGAATTTAATGCAGGAGACAACGGTCTTCATGGAACCCTTCTAAATGATCTGTACAAAATATCACCTTTGAGACGGTTGTATCTGCATTTTAATAAGTTTTCTGTCTTGTGAATGTTGACTTCCAGAGTCCTTTAACATTAAGAGGATGTTGATAGGGTAAAATAGGTGTGATTGTTTATTGTATATGTATTTTAATAAATTTTTAGTGTTATGAATGTCAACCACTATTTGTTATGGAGGTAATACTAGCTGTGATTGTGACTGATATCCTAATGAGTTGGTAATCTTAGTAACATCAACTTCATGGGTAATGTTAGATGTGATTGTTTAGGTATCATAGTGAGTTGACCATTTTCAGGTCTCTAATGTGACATTATCTAAATGTTGATAGAAATATTGTTTGTACGATTGTTTGGGTGTCAGAGCCATTTTATACCATAGTGAGATAGCTATTGCTTAGGTGTCCAGTCAATTGTCATTGATGAGATGTTCTAAGAATGGGAAGAGGTGGTTTCTTTTGAACGCCCTAATGAATTGGTTGGAAAAGAAGGGATCATGGGAAAAGCTTCCATATCTAAATGTGCTTGGTCTCGAGATTAACCTTGGTGAGGATCGTGATTGAAGGGTGAAGGGTTGCAAAACCAGGTTTTTAGGATAGTTTGACCAAAGGGATGTTTGCTTGTGTGTTTTTGGTGTTATTGGATCTGTTTGTGTTATAGTGTTTTCAATTGTACCTATCTGTACGATCAAAAGATTCACACCTGTTCATACAATCCTGTGTAGAACAGATAATAGGGACATAAAAGTAGGAAAAACAAACACATGAAGATTTGGAATTGTGCATGAGTCTATTTTTGTTAAATTTTTGTGGAGCAAAAACTTAACTAAAGACAACCAAGGTTTTGGACATGTTTGTGGGTGTTGTTGTGGTTGTGATGTCGACTAGCTGTGTAGTTGGTGAGTGATTTTTCTATTTTTTTTTTAAATTATCAAATTTTGTGATGATTTTGTTTTTTTTTTGTGTTTTATGATTTTGAAAATCCTAAAATAAAGTAAATGGGTGATGGATGCACTCTATGAAGGTGTGTTGATGCACATTTTTCTACAACACCCAAAGGCATGCAAGGGGTAACTATGCAAAAATAGACAAATACCTATTAATGATGGATATGACTCAAGGTAACAAAAAAAAGGAGAATATAAAACCTCTTATGAAAGAGGCGACATTGTCTAAGACCTGGGTAGGCCAGTCGACTTTTGCTTCACCCTTGGGTGGGCTTAGTCAATAGAAAAAGTTACACAATCAATAATTATGTATAGTCAATGGTTGGAGATGAAAGCCAACATCGTTGGTCTTGATTGGGGGTTGGAGATGAAGTCCAACCAAACCAATGTATGAGAGACGTGTAAGTGTGTATGGTTGAATTTAGTTTTTAGAAAACTAAGTGTGAAAAAAAACTAAGTGTGTGTAGTTTGCATTTTAGGGTAAAATATTTGTTGCATCTTTTTTTTACTCCCTTGTCTAAAAAAAAGGAATCATTTTTATTTTGTTTTTATTCAAAATAAAAAAGCACAATCTAGTCATAGGTTTTTATTTGTTGCATTTACTATTTATGCATTGTAGATCAATAGAAGATCAAATTAAATGGTTTGTGCTAGATTGAAGTGGATCCTAGGAGCAAACATCATTTTCTTAGAAATGTAGGTGTTTGCAAAAAAAACACATTAAATATAGTTTTAGTCTTATCACTTTTATTCGATCCAATCTTGAGGCGTTGATCAAAAAGAAGAAAGGCATTGGGATCCCCTCATTGGCTCCTTTATGATCCTTTTTGTTTTCTCCTTCTCACACTTAGGAACACACAATTTTATTAAAGGTATTAGTTTAAAAACATTGTGAACAAAATTATTAAAAATATTTACTTAAATTGTAAAATTATTATACAAGCTATCTACCTATCAATGCACTTTTATTTCTTTCAATTTTAGTTGTATATATAATGTTTATCATACGTACATTCACAAAAAAAAATTAGTTATAAATTCATTGTCAAATTTTATTTACATTAAATTCAAATTAACAAAATTTTATAAAAAGCATGATATATGAAGGAAATAATTATAAATTTTAATTTAGAATAAAATTAAGACAACTTATTTGGGCTCAAGCACTTATATTCATGTGTTAGGTCCTCATGTTTGACTTGGAGCCTTCTTAATTTATGAAATAAAGTATATTTTAACTACTTAAAATTAGTTTTATTTAAAAAAAAAAATTATGATTTTTTTCCTTAACATTGAGAAATCAATGACCTCCCTTGGTTATCTTCCATAGTTTAGTGTTCAACTCTAGCTATTATCATTATAACCCCTCTTCTCTCATTTAGACACAACAACTACTAGATATTTTAATCCCATATTTTATTAGATTTGAATGGAGTAAAATACATCGAAAAGAAATATTTTAGTAGGTAAGTATTTCAAATGAATTAAAATATTCTAGGATAAGTATATTTTAACTACTTAAACTTAGTTTCATTTTAAAAAAATTATGATTTTCTACGTAACATTGAGAAATCAATAACCTACCTTGGTTATCTTCCATTAATTTAGTGTTTAACTCTAGTTATTATCATTATAACCCCTCTCCTCTCATTTAGACATAAAAACTACTAGATATTTTAATCTCATATTTTATTAGATTTGAATGAAGTAAAATACAAAGAAAATAAAGACTTTAGTAGATAAGTATTTCAATGGAAGTAAATTAGCAAACATTTAATATAATGATTTTTAATTATGAATTTGTTATCCCCACGATGGATATTTATATGTATAAGAAGTATTTGACTCAATAAAATTATGAATTTGTTATGATAATTAATATTTCTAAGAAATGGTAACTAGAAACTATAGTCCTCTTGTTTTATGGTTATATCATTTTTAAAACTTTTATTTGTTGGAATTATTTAATTAGATTTATTTTCTTTCCATGTTCATGCATTTTTATAAATAAATTTAAAATATAAAATAAAAATTATTTAAATATTTTCACATTAATATATTTTAATAAATTGATAAAACTTATATATTTTTATGTGTATGAGATATTATAAAACAATGGTAAAGGGGTTTTAATCATCCTAAAATTACCTTAGATCAAATGTTTGCATTAGGATTGAAGACTCATGTAATAAGATGGATACTAATAGTATGATTTTTTGTAATAGAAGTAGAGCAAGTTTATATTTTTACATGTTTAAGGTATTATAATCTTATAACTTAGAGTCAAATTCTTGTATCTTGATATATATTTGTGTGATAAGATGACTCATGATAGTATAGTTTGTTGAAAAATGAGTGAAGCCTCTTTAATTTCAAATTGCAAAGTGTCATATAAATTTTATATTTATTTATCATGAAAATGAAAAAACACTTTTCAATCCTTCATTATTGAAAGTTGTTATTAAAACTACCATTCAAATAAAAGGAGAACCCTTAATTTTTTTTTGGTTATATGTAAGAAGGAGGGGTTTTGAAAGGATCCCTAAACCTTTTACATATGTACAACTCGGGCTTTAAGTAAGAGATCACACAAACCAAAACAACCTACGAATCAAACCAAAATAGGACCATCCAACAGTCCAAAATGAACTAACAAGGAAAACAAGCCCACACGCTACAAACTACAGAAAACACAGAGTAAAGCAAGATTAATAGGAACCAAAGAGTGGGTCAATCAACCTTGACATCATACATCTCCAGAACTTCAACTCCTTTGTTATTCTTAAAATACCTCATCATCCAAGTGACTTGCTTCACGTATATTTATGTTTCTTTCATAGACTCACTCAAGGATATAAGAAGTTCACCCATTGTATTCAATACATTTTGGGGTGTTTTGAGAGGGTCTCAAGCTTTGAGATGCTATTTTCCTCTACCCACTGGTGTAGAAACATTCTTCTTTGACCTCTTACAAATGAGTGGGCTTGACTCCTTCGAGCTTTCAAAAATTGAAATATCTTGGATGGGTTGGTTAGCCTTAGCCATATTGAACCTTATATGTTTTGAGCACTTAGTGGTTTCCTTTGTATCTTTAGAGGCCTTCATGTTCTCCCTCTTTTCAACTAAATTATCCACCTGCTCAACCTCTTCCTCCTTCGAGGAAATTCCCTTATCAGATAAGTGTTCCGAGGAGGTCGAATTAGGAGTGCTTTGCTCCTTACTCTCAAAATTCTTTGACGATTTTCCTTTGGCCTCCACTTTAGTTTGGTTTTTGAGAATGCCCAGGTTATACAAAATCACAATATTTCCATGGTTAACCACATGCTTGAACAACACTTTCATAATTCCTTAATGGAGAGGATTGGAATACTCTCCACCTTGAACCTAAGACACTTTTTTTATAGAGAATTTAAAAGAAACACTAGGATGTTCATCATTCTTTTCCAATGTATATGGTTCAAAAAATTAAGGCAGAAGATTCAAGGAATGATGTTTTTTTATCCAGGGGAAATTATTGCATTACAACCAGAGCCACCCTATCCTAAGGAGCCTTTAGAAACTGATGAAGATATCCATTTAGGCACTTCAACGGGTGCTCACCTTTTCCTTTAAACTATCTCAGCTCTTTGGCTAGGGAGTGTTTGTCCCTATTGACACATTCACCCACCATTGGGAGACTAGCAACCTCCATGATAAAGGGATTGAGATGGTGAAATCCAAACCTTTTTCCCTTACTCTCTCTTCATCCAAAGTGAACACTATCTACATAGTCAACTCAATATCAATTTAGTTAAACTTCTTTAAAAAATACAATAGCCTCCCTTCTCAAGGACACATCTCACTTCATTATCCACTATCAGGGTACTCAGCTCCACTCCTTTTATGTCGATAGCTATACTATGCAAGAAATTAGGGTGATTCACACTTCATGGGAGAGCAACTTGTAGAAAGGTAATAATGAACAACCACCCACAATCCTCCCATAAAACATAAATCTAAGACCTCGAAGCTTCCTAGATTAATGATGGGTCCACATCCTGATTACCTTCATTGCCCTAAAAATAATTCAACCACCTCCATAACTAAGACTAGATACTAACACCTAGAAATCCCCTCCCAATCATAGTCAAGTTGGATAATGTACTTTATCAAAAAATTAGTAAGAGCATTGAGAAAATCATCAAAAAAAGGTAGGTTGATATTATTTGGATCATAAGATGAATCCATATTATTCTTCATGTGCTGAAGGGTGACCTTCAGTCTTCTAAGGACCTACCATTGCCCCTCCAATCCAATAAAACTTGGAAATGGAGGATAAAATTTTGGGACAAAGAGGGAAATGTTTCCAAGCCCATATAATGCCCTGATAATCATGACAAGGAAGGCCAAAAAGTTTAGGAAAGTAAAGTGTCTGATCCAACATGATTGCCACATGAGTGAGTGCATGGAAAGAGATCTCAAGAAACTCATGACATTGTGACAAGTGATGTTGACCTAAATTCTAGGCCAAAGAGCAAGCCACCTAGCAAGATCACAACACTTGCAAAGACAAAAGAGAAGCAAGGAAATCTTTTGTAAATCGATAGAAATATAAAAGTCCCAATGTCATAATAAACATGAACTCTTAGTCCACCTGGAGGCAACCCCTAAGACCTTAAACCACACAACAATGCTACTGCTCTAGTAGGTAGAATTCACCCAAATATGGTATCCTGGAAGCCAACATGAAATGCTAAACCACTTCCCACAAAAAAATTAAATTAAAAAAAGATCCCATTCTCTATAATTCAAAAGGAAAACCTTCCAACCAGGTCTAGAGGATTAGACAACTGTGGACCAGTTTATCGTGCCTAACATGAAAATATATGGAGCTCCAAAGAAAAGAATTAAGCTCTTTTAAAATAAAATTTTTACAGGGAAACCAAGAGTTATTACAGATGGAGAGCTTCACTTGTCACACCATTGTCTTTCATAACTGCAAAAATAATACTTCTTGGAAAATTATTCCTCCAAATGGTTAGGCTTTTTTGATGGACACCTAAAGTAGCCAAAGAGTTTATTGCTATATTCCCTTATCTGAACACATGCTTACATTGAATAATTTCAAAATCCTTGATAATTCTTTTAGATTCATTCATTAAACTGTCAATATTCTAGTTGGGAAAAGAGAAGTCAAGAACAATTTTAAAGAGTCCCCCTTAATTATTACCTTCTCATAATCTAGAGGTTCAATAATGGTTAAACCTTGATAAAGAGCTCTAGCCTCTATGTAATGACTGGATTGGACTCCAAGGTTGGCAACAAAAGCTAAGATTATTTCACCCCTATTATTCCTTACAACTCCATCGATCCTTGAAATCTTTGGATTCCCTTTTGAAGCTCCATTACAATTCAACTTTATCCACCCAAAGTGTTGTGGATCATTTGACATGCATTCATCCTAGGACTTGCTAGTTATCCAAAATAACTCCTTTGGTAGATCCAACTTATTATCAAGGATTCATTAGGAAAGTCTCTTGACTCTGAAAAGAAAGGATTGAGACATTCTCAGATAAGGATTCCAAGATTCTAACTCCAATCGAGAGATAATCCCTAGAAATATTATTAAATACCCTGTTGTTTATTTCTTTCCAAACCCCCTATAAGAAGTGGGGCAAACAGAATTTCCAAAGGGTTTTGCATCTTTTTCTAATGAATGGTAGGCTTCATTACTCAAATTTCTCACATAGGCACTTCAGATTGACCCAACCAACACCAAGGGTTTTAAGAAGGAAATTAAATATTTTAAGAGAGAAAGTGCAGTCCAAGAAAAGGTGTTGAGTGTTTTCTTAAATTTTCCCACAAAGGCAATAATAGTTAGGTAAAATCATCCCCCTCTTTTTGATATTTTTCAAAGTAATAATTTTATATTTAAGAGATAGCCAAAGGAAGAAATTTATTTTTGGGTTGAACCCTTTGGACCAAATATGCTTGTAAGGGAACCAACATTGAGACTTATCAACCAACAAGTAGTAAGCAAATTTTATTGAAAAGGTGCCTTTCTCCTCCTCTTTCCAAACCGATGAATCCTCACAAGCATAATTTATTATCACCTAGGAATTCAACTTAAGTGCTAGGTCTCTTAATATCTCCTCCTTACCTTGAAGGAGTTCGATGCAGTTGATATTTTTCCATATTTTCCTCCCTTAAACTTCTTCTATAAAGTCACCCACTCTAGGACCAAAGAATAGTGACAATATTGGCATTAGGATGGCAAGATGAGGGTATTCATTAAGAGATATTTCCTTCAGCCAAGGATCATCCTAGAATCTAATTCTATTCTCATTACCCAATCTCCATTTGATGCCTTTTTGAATTAAATTTTTAGACTTGACCAGTTTGTTCCACAAAGCAAAGCCATATAGAGGAGAGTAATCTTCTAGTAAATTTAATCCTCTGTTTAGGTATTTAGAATTGAGAATTTAGGTCTAGCCATTTTTCCTGCTTGATCAATTTCTAGCCTTACTTGGCTATTAGTGAATTGTTCATCTATTTTATTTTCCTTAGGCCAAGGCCACCTGCATGTTTTTTGGAATGAGCTTCTTCCCAAGAGACAAGATGGAATATTTTATTTTATTCAGATCCAAACTAGAGAAATTTTTTTTGGAGATGCTTTATTTTTTGGGTAAATTTGGATGGGATGTTTAAGATGGATAAGAAGAATATTGGGATACTTTGAAGGGAATATTTGACTAGTTGTGTTTTTCCTGCTTAGCTAAGTAGGGATCCCTTCCACCCTACCAATTTATTCTATATTCTATCAAAGATAGAGTTCCAAAATTATTCCTTTATTTTTCCTTTGAAGAGTGGCAAACCTAAGTAGGATGAAGGAAAATCTACAATCTCACAACCTAATATGTAGGCTATAGATCATTTCCTCAAAGGAGTATTGATAAAAAGAGAAAGCTCTTATAAAAGTTGACATTTTGACCTACAACTCTCTCATAGGATTTTAGGATTTCTTTGATTTCGGATACTTGAGGGATATAGGAGGTGGTTGAGAGAATATTTTCATTAGTGAATTGATTATGGGTGATTGGGTCAAGAGGAAAGGTAAGCTTGATGTCATCAATAACCTTAAGGACATGAACTAATTTAAGTAATCTTCGTAAGACTTCAGCCAAGGTAAAGAGGCAAGGGGAGCTAGAATCCCCCTAGCAAAGATCTCTAACACTCTTTAAGTAACCAAAAACCTCATTGACTATCACCCAAAAAATGGGAGAAGAAAAACATTCCTTAGAGAGAGAGGTCCAACTTTTATGGAAACCAAAATGACGCATGACCTTTTCCAAAAAATCCTAGGAAACTTTATCATAAGCTTTGCTCATATCCAACTTAAATAACATTCCTACTTTTTCACTTTTGTCCATTGAATGAATCAGCTCATGAAATTTTATAATACGATCAAGAATTTGTCTTCCAGATACAAAAGCCCCTTGACTAGGATCAATGATAATAGGCATGACAATTTTGATTTAGTTGACCATAAATTTTGTAAGAATTTTATATATAGTATTGCATAGACATATTGGCCTAAAGTCCTTGAGCTCCTTGACTCTAACATTTTTAGGTATAAAGACTAGGAAGGTGGAGTTAACATCCCTCATAATGTGGCAGGTTATTTAGACTTTACAAACAACTTCCATAACTTTAGTTTCTATCAGGTGCCAAAAATTCTAAAAAGAAATGGTAGGGAAACCATCTAGCCCAAGTGCTTTCTCTCCTACCATAGAAAATACAACACTCATAATCTCATCCTCCTTGAAGGTCCTGGTGAGCCTAGACTTTATCTCATTTGAAATAAGGTGGAGAATATTTGCTAAGAGTCTCCTTTCATTCTAGTCATCTCCATCCATTTTGGAACCTAGAAGGTTTTAAAAAAAACTATTGCTTCATCTCTAATTTCCTTGGGAAAAACCAATTTGGACCCATTTGACTTCATAATTTATTTGATTTTTTTATAACTTCTATGTTTTAGGGTGGTCACATGGAAAATTTTGTGTTTCAATCTCCATATTTCAACCATAAAGTTCTTGATATTTATCTCCAAAACATTTCTTCTTCAGCCAAAATGTTATGAAACTTAATGAGCAACCATTTCTCCTTTTCCTTTATTTCCTCTTGATAAGAACCTGATTCTAGGGCTATTTCTAAATATTTCAATTGATTTTCTAGCTCTACCTTCTTTGAAAATAGGTGTCCAAAGGCATTCATGTTCCATTCTTTCAAGTTGGATTTGGCATGTCTGAGATTTTTAGCTAGCTAGGAAATTTTAAGACCTAAGAATTTTTTGGACCACCAATCAGCACTTTTCGATTCAAATTCCTTATGATGCATCCACATGGCTTCGAACCTAAAAGGTCTTATAAATTTTTTGCAAATAGAGGACACCTCAAAAAGAAAAGGATAATTATTTGAGCCAAATTTTAGGAGATAATTTAAAGTGATAGACCCCAACAAGTGCAAAAATTCCTTGGAGGCCAAAAGTCTATCCAACCTTATTTGGATTAGCTGAATTCATATTCTTTTGTTCCTTCAGGTGAATTATTGCCTCTCAATTCTAGGTCCATGAGTTCTTATTGGTTAACAAAAGAGGGAAAATCCTTAAATCCTTTATAAAGTGATATGTTTCCACCTTTTTTTATCATAGGGGTATAAATTGGATTTCAAGTCTCCTACAATTATCCAACTTTTGTTCTTGAACATTTCTCTCATCTGCCCTAGGATTTTCCAAAAGGAACACCTCTCAGCCACTGAATTAGGGGCATAAATGTTGGACATAATCCATCTTTTTTTAGAGTCCTACAAGAAAATAACATATTCACAATTCTATTTTAAGAGGAGATAAAAAAACCGTCTATTCTCATTGGGTCTCAAAGACACAATATACCTCCAGAGGTACCATTGGCATGACATAACAAAATGTGCTTCTTTCCAAATAATATTTTTAGCTCTGGAAAAATTATTTTCATCCAACTTAATTTCTTGGAGAAGTAGAATATACGGGGATAAGTCTTTCCACATTGAAGCTAGGAGTATTTGTTTTGCATGGCTATTTAGGCCCCTCACATTCCATGAGATAACCTTCATTTATGATATTTGGATAAGTGTTTCTTTTCTCCCCCTGAGAGGAGTGGAGGTTGGGTTCTAAGATTATCAGATTTTTAGGTTCACTGCTACTTTCCATTTTTAAGACCACTTGGGATCCATTATCTATATCAATCTCAATATCCAGCTTCCTATATTCTTTATTGGAATACTTTCCCATTTTTTGCTCAACTCCTACATTCACACTCCCTTTCTTAAAAGATCTTGTCTCAGGACTAAAATTAGGACCAACTATATATTTTTTTCTTTTTAATGAGATCCTAGCAATCTCTTTGAATATATTTTCATATTCAAGATATGGAGTGAACAATCTGTCATTGCAGAATTCAAAAATAGAAGGTCAAACAAAGGAGGTCCTAAATTAGGATTTGAATCTAGGCTAGAAATAAGACCTACAAAATTCTTTCCTTTTAAAGGATATCCTAGCAATTTTTTTGGGTATGTTTCCATGTTCAAAGATGGGGTGAGCAAACCATCGATACAAAATTGGCAACTAACAGTTCAAGCATAAGAGGACCAAAAGTAGGTTTTAGATCTATGACTTATAGGGACAATGACATCAGAAGGAGCTATTAGAGCTAATATAGTCACAAGAATTAATCTTCTTAGATAAAGATTCAAAAGCATCGACTAAATAGATGGAGGAAAATCTCAATATGGGATTCAAAGATAAGGAGTCAAAGAACAGATCTTAAGGTATACTTGAATAACTGGGTCCACTAAAGCCTTGATTACCTCAATGATTGGGAATTATTCAAATTGAATAATGTATCGATCAAAATAATATCCAAGGATCGACGAGGGACGAGAACTCCTTAGAAGGCCCTCAACTTCTACCTGGGGACTCACTCATTTCTTTCTTATCCACTGCTTTCTAGGTTGGGTATTAAAGCTTGGACATCAATCCACCTCATGCCCAATCAATTTGTAATTGAAACAGAACATATATTTTTTCATACTTGATTGTCTAGGTTCTAGTTCCAATATTTGAGATAAGCTCATTTGAATCAGAGAGGTTAGCTTCTAGATCTACCATAACATACATCCTGGTGAAAAAAATTCTATATTTGGTCCTTGTTGTAGGATTGATCATGAATAGCTTACCCAAAATTTTAGCAATGCCTCTTAGGATGTCTACATGTCAAAATTGAAAGGGGAGCCCATGGAGCTTGACCCATAAAGAAGCCATGGTTATATTTTAAAAATCACAATCAAAATTTGGACCCCACTTATGGATAAAAAGGCTTCTTTTCCCAAATAACCAAGGGTAACATCTAATAATGTGCAACATATCTTCCTTATTCGCAAGCTTAATAAGAAAGAAATCACTAGGGAGGGCCACAAATTCCATTTGTCTTTTGGAAGACCATTTTAAAAATACCCATTTCCTAATGCAATCTATATCAAGCCTAGATCCCAAGAACTAACCAACCAAGTGACAAGCTCCTTAGTCCATAGCAATTTTTAGAAGATTTCTAGGTATGCTCAAAGATCTCCCAACCAAATTTAGATAAAAAATATCCTCTAGGGAGATTGCCTGCTTGACCAAGACCCCTCATGAAAACCTGTGAGAACCCTTAAATTTAAGGTATAAGACTTTGAAACTTTAAATAGATGATCTAAGGTTTGAATCCAAAAGGTATAATGTTGTACATCATACTTTGATATGGGGAGAGGGCTATACATCACTTGGGAATTCAACTTAAGTGCTAGGTCTCTTAAGATTTCCTCCTTCCCTTTAAAGAAATTGATGTAGTTGATATTTTTCCATCTATTCCTCCCTTCAATTTCTATAAAATCATCCACTCTAGGACAAAATAACAATGATAATCTTGGCTTTAGGTTGGCAAGAGGAGGGTATTCATTAAGAGATATTTCCTCCAGCCAAGGATCATCCCAGAATATAATTCTCTTCTCATTCCCCAATCTCCATTTGATGCCTTTTTGAATTAACCTTTTAGACTTGACCAAGTTGTTCCAAAAAGCAAAGCCATACGAAGAAGAGTAATCTTATAGGAAATTCAATCCTCTGTTTAGGTATTTAGCATTGAGAATTTGGGTACAACCATTTTTTTCTTACTTGATTAGTTTCTAGCCCTACTTGGCTGTTAGTGAATTGTTCATCTATTTTATTTTCCTTAGGCCAAGGCCACCTGCACCATTTTTGGAATAAGCTTGTTACCAAGAGACAATATGGAATATTTTTTTTCTCAGAAATGGACCAGAGAAAATACTTTTGGAGCTATTTTATTTTTTGGGTATTTTGGACGGGATCTTGAATCAGGATAATAAGAATATTGGGATACTTTGAAGGGAATATTTGACTAGTTGTGCTTTCCATGCTTGGATGAGTAGGGCTCCTTCCACCATACCAATTTCTTTTAGATTCTATCAAATACAAGGTTCCAAAATTATTCCTTAGTCTTCCTTTGAAGAGGGGTAAACCTAAATAGGATGAAGGAAAATCTGCAATTTCACAACCTAAGATGCGGGCTATAGATCGTTGCGTTGAAGGAGTATTGATAAAAAGAGAAAGATATTAGAGAAGTTAACCTTTTGGTCTATGAATCTCAACCTAAGTAGGATGAAGGAAAATATACAATTTCACAACCTAATATGCAGACTATAGTTCGTTGCATTGAAGGAGTATTGGTAAAAGAGAAATATCTTAGAGAATGTTAGAATAATAAATCATATCCTAAGTTGTTACTAGGATACCCAGGTGTTGTAGGTGAGTTGGAGAGGAGAGGGAAATCCTCCAAGGGAGGTCCCAGGTTTGAATCTCCACCCTACCAAAAAGCTGAATTGGGTACCCAAAATCCAATTGATAATGTTGGTGCGGGTAGGGTTGGGTGCGACTCCCGGATGACTTTGACGGTGTAGAACCCCCTGTTCGTGGTCTCTCAGACCAAGGACCCGCAAGGGGTTTTTCACTTAAAAAAAAAAGTTGTTACTAGGATAATTTGCATGGCTGAGATTAGCTTAGTTAGTTATGATCCAATGGATCATATTGTAAGCACTTGCTATTTAAGAAAGGCTCCTTTCATTCAATAATATCAAGTATTCTACTTTTCTAACATGGTATCAGAGCAGGCTTTCCCTGCCCTGTGAGCTTGAGGAGATTTTCCTCATGGGGGGATTTCCCTCATGGAAATCCCCCCTCTCTTTTTTTCCCTCCAATTTTTTTTATCGAGGGAGTATGCTCTCCATATTTTGATGGATAAAAAACTAGATGGTTTAAATTTGTTTTGAAAGGTCTCTTTAGTTTTTTGTGAGGATTTGTAGTCTTATACTGTAGATATGGTTTTGTCATCAGTGCTCTTGCTGAAGTTCACATTTTCCCAACCTTTTTGATCCCTGTTCCTTTGTGTTATGGGTTCATATCCATTTATGGCAGTTTAGATGAAGAAAAATTCATTGTCTTAGCGTCATTTAATTTTTTGCCCATGGAAGGTGTGGGAGGTGTGCATAAAGAATGTGGATTTAAAGGCTAGTTTGACCATTCAAGAGGCTCCACAATCAATAGCAGTGATTGGTTGGAGCGCATTCAGTGTTGTTGAAAGAGCCTGAAATCATGGCTGACTTGTTGCAGAGCACACTTTGAAGAGAAGCATATTTTATTACAATTTTTTTATCTTCCTCGGATCTACAATGGTAATTGTGGGATGTAAGTAGCTGTAGGAAGGACATTTTTTTGATGTAGCCAGATCTGAATTGAGAGTTTTTTTGGCCTCTTATTCACTGCATGCCATTTTTATATGCTCTGATTTTCGATTGTCCATCTAATGTGCGCGATGAGTGGAAATATTTTGCGATGAGCTTTATGATTTGTAAAATAATGGTGAAATTATTTGATGCAGCGTAAATTTTAGATCCACCAATGTTCCTGAATGCAAATAAGAGCTAGTTTGCTCTCAATTTTGTGGTTTACTGCTTCATCAAAAGCTCAATGTCGTTGGTGAATGGTGATATTTCCTGCCACTGAGCGTAGTTTCCCACGCTTGGTTATTTCAGCCCAAAAATTCACTTCAGGGTTTGGCTCATTTTTTAGGATCTATTTTTTTGTCTGCCTAAAAAATATGCTCAAACAAATCAATCGTGACGTCAAATAATGGGGCCCACACATCAAATAATTTTTTTGCCTGGTGTAGATTTTCAATATTGCAGCTGGCACGTGTTCACCACTAGCTCTTTGGAATAGAGCACAATGAGTGTTGTTGCGTAGATTTAATGGCTTGAAAATATTCACAAGTTGAGCACCCCTCCACGACTGCATCCACATACCCTACAATAAATCGTGACGCCATGTTGAAGCAAATCTCCAAGATGGCGTGATATTGGCGATGGAGGCCAGTGCGTATTATTTCATGGAGTCTATTTTTTTTGTGATAATCCCATGATATTACCATGGAAGTGCAGGCGTGGAGTATTGTTCAGGAGATGGAGCTCATATTTTTGGAACATGTGTTATGTTTTTAATGTGCCGCTCATAGTAGAGTTTAATCCTTGCTAAAGTACGTGTTATCTGGTGTTTTGTGTGCATGATGGAGACTTGCAACCAGACATGATGAAAGCCCGATGCTAAAGGCTCAAGAGGAAATATTTTATTGAGAAGTGTTGCCAATTTTTTTTATGATTTGAGGTAGATAACAGTCGACCTAGGCGCTCTAGATCCATGGATGGATATTGGCGATAATCGTGGCAAGAGAATCCTTGGTTGTTCGATGTATTTTAGAGGCCCTTCGATGGCGCCATTGCTTGGGCATACAAGGAAACATTGGACGGACTATTGCAGAAAATAAATTGTATCCTGCAAGGAGGATAATGCAAGGTTAAATGAATTTTTCTTTTTATCGTGGAGATAGCATTTTTTTACCACGTTGTTATTTGCTGGTGGAGGGGCGATATGGCGTGTTCCATTTATTTTTTAAAACCAAAATACAATTTTTTAAATCATCGCTACCTTTCTTGAAGAGTTCTCGGATGTTGAGAAACTGTTTCTTTTTGTTCCTACACTGATGTAATAGATGTTTTTTTTTTTCCTAAGCTGCAGATAAGAGGATGAGTAAAGACGGTGTTACCTCAGAATAAAATCATGTTCAAGTTGTGGTGATGAATCATCCCCTATGACGAGTCCCAAAAATGTACATTTTTATACACTATTAAAAGGCATCATTACTGGTTTAATTAGCATGTGAGATGCATTTTTATATAACTTATGCATATAATTGATAGAAAATATGGTATTATGCTTGATTGGTGTTTTTAGTGGGAATTGTGTATAAATGCAAGTTTTGCTATGAATATGGTGTTTTCCAGTCTACATCCACTTGGACCTGGCATACTTCTGCTTTTACAGACTAAGGCATGAGAGCAAGTGCCTTCCTCTTCAAGGAAGATGCCCAGCAGAAGTAGGTGCCTTCCTCTTCAAGGAAGGCACCCAATAGAAGTAGGTGCCTTCCTTTTCAATGAATGTTCCCAGCAGAAGTAGGCGCCTTCCTCCTCAAGGAAGGCACCCAACACAAGTAGGTGTCTTCCTCTTCAAGGAATGCGCCCAGCAGGAGTAGGCGCCTTCCTTATAAGGAATGTGCCCAACAAAAGTAGGTGCCTTCCTCATGAATAAGGTGCCTCTACGTCTCCATACTTTGCAAGATTGACCAAGCCAGCTTTGACCGATTGACCAATGGGCTAAGGAGGAGGTTGCACGTGAAGACAAAAAGGAAATATTTTATTTTATTTACTATTATTAAAATAGAATGAACACTTCTATTATTTTATTGGCTGGATACCTTTGTAATATGAGCATTATTCTTTCACACTCACGGATGAACCAAGAGCAACGATTTTTCCAGTGATCAATGTGGGAGATATTCTATTTTATGCAATATTATTAAAATAGAATAACGCATCCATTATTTTATGCCAGACATATTCTATTATGATAAAACATAACACACATGATTTATCCTGCAAGAGGGGAAAATTAGTGTGTGACTTTTTTAATTAATATATGGTTGTTATAATTGAACGGATGCAATATTCATTGCATATCTATTGTAACTGCAAATATGAAATAGACTTGCCTAAATTTGTAACAGAGAAAGGCTATGCATTGTATAAATGCATAGGTCTTCCCTGAGAGGAGGAGAAAAAAATTTATGGAGAAATTATTCTATTTTATTTCTTGTCAAATTTATTAAGAGTGCAATTCCTCTTATCTGAGCAAGATCTACGCAGCTAGCTGGGCAGACTATCTGTGGGAGCTTAGGCCCACTCCCTACAGTAGTCCTCCCCTATTTATTTATGTTATTTATTTTATGTATATTATTTTATTTTTTTAGTTCTTGGTTTATTTAATTTAGGTGTGTGTTTTTATTTTCAGCATTTTATTTCCAGCATTGTATTTTATTTATTTAAATTATCTGCACTCAGTTTATTTAGTTTGGTTGACATTTGAAATGCACATACATCCCCCACAAAACTAAATAAGGTACAATCAGATTTATTCCCCAACACTGTAGGCATATACTATGCATGACACTCGGAAGTTTACGAACTTACCGAATTGATAATTTATGGAAGAGAAATTAATGTTTTCGGGACATGAATTTATGCTCACCATTTTGGAATCGTTGCTGGGGAGTGTCTAAACTGTAGTGTTATGATTTACAGGTCAGTTAGAAAGCCTATTTAAAATACCTATAGATATTTTGTCTGAGAAGTGTGAGCCTACCTAGAGCCTTTTTATAAGGCCAAAAATAGTTGTCGGCATAGTCAGAGCCAAATCCCATGGGCAACTGTTTGCATTTTCTAACTTCTCAGGTAAACGTGGGAATGAACCTGATGTACCAAATTAAGTGTATAAGTAGGAATAAAATGTGTTGTTAAATTTTTTTAGAAAAATCTGGCATTGAAGGATTTTCCTCATATTTTCAATGGTTTTAAGAAATCAACGAAATAGCACAACCCAGGTCTGATAGTTGAAAATATTTAGGGAAGTGTTTTTACATAGAAACCATTGAAAAATTGTGCCTCTAGAAGCTTGGTTTTAAATTAAAAATTTTTATAGGCTTGAACTTTTTGCAACGTATTGGTAAATGTTTTTTTTGATGAAATTAATAGCAAGAAAATGAGAGCAAAATTTTTAAAGAACTTCTTGTTTTGGAGTATGCTCTTCACTTGCGCTTAAGGCGACCTGGTGAATCAGAAACTTGTATGTATTTTTTAAATACTGCCATGCCATGTTTTCTCCAAGTTGCCAGCTGCAAATAGTCATTTCCTAGCCTGCACGTTTTGCCATTATGTTGAAAAAGTTTTGTTTTTTGAGGCTAGGGGGATAAAATGCTCTTCTCATGCTATGACGTATTAAACTAGTTGATAATGAAGCAGATGATTTTTGAAATACTAGTTTAAATATAGGCATGGGGGGACCCCACCTTCATCATTGCCACCAACAACACAATAAACATTGTCTAAAAAAAAAAAAAGAGAAAAATATATCTTCTACTGAAAAGGCTCCAAGTTAAGAGAAAAATAGAGTTTTATTTTGCTACTTGTTGGAAGAGAGTATCCTCTTTCCCGAGGACCAACTTGGTCTAGAAGGGAAATGAGAAATCTCCAACCGGTAGCTAAATAAAGCAACAAATAAAAAAATAGAAGCTTTATTTTTTTGACTTGTTGGAAGAAAGTATCCTCTTTCGCTAGGACCAGTTTGTTCTAGAAGGGAAATGAGAAATATCCAACCAACCGCTAAATAAAGCAAGCGAGGAGCCCAGAAGTAATCAGAAGATGAAAAAAAAAACAATGAAAAAAAAACAAAAAATTAGTTACTTAGACTTTTATTTTAATGTCTTTAGTTTAGATTTTTCTTTTATGTTTTGCAGGACAATGTGAAGTGCGAAGTAGAAAAATAAGGAGGTGTTTGTGAAGATTTTGTGAATTGAGAATTATACATGGTGTTCATAATAGCACTATACGAACTGTCTCGTGTACCTGATCATGTAGCATCCAATATAACAGGTGAAAGCCAACAGAGTTTTGCCTTGGAAACATTGGCACTTGAAGGCAGGCTAAGTAACCCTGATCAAGCGAAAGGCTTCTAGCCCAAGGTGCTTATGGAATTTAAGGGAAAATTTTACTAGAAAGTGCGTGACTATTATAGCCTGGATGATAAACAAAGTTAGAGATGCTACACCAAGTGCAAGAGTAGAGTGCCGAGACAATGTTCGAGTAACAGTCAACGAGCTCCATTAGCAATCACCTCACATTTGCAAGAGTGGATCAGACATCGGCATGGGGGAGACTATATGTATTTGAAATGCACATACATACTTCACCAAAATAAATAAGGTACAATCAGATTTATTCCCCAACACTGCAGGCATATACTGTGCGTGACACTCAGAAGTTTACGAACTTACCGAATTGATAATTTATGGAAGAGAAATGAATGTTTTCGGGACATGAATTTCTTCTCACCACCCTAGATTTATACAGTGTATATGGTGTCGAAGATGCAAGGAGTAATGTCTTCAAATGATTCCACCACTAGAATATGTTCCAGCTATTTGTTCAGTTGGCGTTAGTAATGGCGAAGTCAAGACCCATCCAAAACACTAAAAAAAAGATGTTGAACATGAAGAGAGAATGTCCAATTTTTTTATTCAGTCCTTCAATAAATCTGTGCATGGGTGATTTCGAACTCGCTAGTCATCATCAGAACTCTAGACGAACAAGACAGTGGTTTGATGGACCACGACGATACAAAAAATGCAACAGTTGTGGCACCAAGAGGGAACCAATAGTGCATATGCTGTTGATGGGAGTGCGACGTTGAAGGCCACGATGCAACGAAAGGACATCACCACCTACGTTGGCATAAAAATGACAACTGTGTTATGGCAGTGGCAAAGATGCGTGACATCGTAGTGGTGCTGAATGAGGAGTCATGGGCATCCATCCTAAGAAACAATAACTCCCGCAAACGCCGTCCCACATAGCCAGTCTTGATGCACTGTTTAAATTATCATATAGACAGTAAAAATGGGAGCAACATAAGTTTTTCTACATAAATATATGAAATTCACGTGGAGGGATTTTATTTGAAAAGCATAAGGGGGCTTATCATTTTTTAAAGGATGATTTTTTAGAATCAATTTTAGGTGTGGCCCAACCTTTTTTTAAAAGGGGGCACTAAACATTTTTTAATGTTTTTTCTTTCACATTAAAAATGGAAAGGTGGACCACTTTAAAATATGTGAGAGATATTTTAACCATCCTTTATTCTAGAAAATTCCTTTTGTAAGGAAAAGAAGAGGTTATTATTTTTTCCTACAAATGAAGGATACGTTGATACCCAATCATAAGGGTATTTATAGTCATCGAAAAGGTTTTTCTGATACGGACACATTGGTGGTGTCTATTTTCTATTGTGAGGAAGTTTAACTTGTGTTTTTTTGCCTCAAATATATTGTATCATGGATTGCATTCTCTGTTGAACTCGACACTCCCTGACATTTGTTAGAGTGATCCTAGTATCTAGTCATCACCTCTATATCACCTAGCGGTTGTAGTGACTGTTTACCCATGCATTCTGATAGGATGAGGAAGTCACCATAAGGGCATGTTCAAACACTACATTGGTATCCTTTTATTCTTATATTCCTTTGAAGTAAGCTATTTGTCCACTCATTTTGGACCTTATTATCATCCCAGTGTGTTCATATAGGTGGAAACCACTACTTATGCTTGAGGAGTCAATTTGGACATCCCTTGAGATTATTATGGTTCTTTTCACACTATCTTCACACCCTTATTTTTGTGAGACACTTTGGTTTCAAGGGGTTTTTTTTAGTGACCTTCTTTACATGGTTCATAGCCTTGATATTTTTCACAAGCACCAGTCTGGGAGTAGGATTTATTTCAGTGTAGCGATGAGGCTTCTCTATTTTTTTTGAGATATTTAATGGATCGTTTGTAGGATTCTTTATGGAAGCTATCCTTAAGGGAGGTTGAGAATATTTCTTCATCCTCCATGCACATCTTCCTCATTCTTATTTCTATTATGGCAAGTGGTTTTCTCCCTTGTGGTTTTTCATCATCTCTCTAGTAGTTTTTTTTTATATATTGTACATGAGTACCTTATCAGGCCTTGTTGTCGGGACTCATACTTGTGGATATACCCCTTGTTTTATTTTTGTTGTTTTTCACTTCCTCCTAGTATCACTTAATGGGGGTGTTAGTATATCCTAGTACCACTTAAGGGGGGTGTTAGAATAATAAATCATATCCTAAGTTGTTACTAGGATAATTTGCATGGTTGATATTAGATTAGTTAGTTATGATCCAATGGATCAGATTGTAAGCACTTGCTATTTAAGCAAGGCTTCTTTCATTCAATAATATAAAGTATTATACTTTTCTAACAGAGAAGTTGACCTTTTGGTCTATGAATCTCTCATAGGATTCCAAGATTTTTTTGACTTTAGATACTTAAGGGATAGAGGAGGTGGTTAAGAGAAGAATGTCATTAGTGAATTGATTATGGGTGATTGGGTCAAGAGGAAAGGTAGGCTTGATGTCATCAATAACCTTAAGGGCATCAACTAATTTAAGCAATCTTCCTAAGGCTTCAACGAAGATAATAAAGAGGTAAGGGGAGAGAGGATCCCCCTAGCGAATACCTCTAGCTCTCCTAAAGTAACTAAAAATCTCACCATTGACTATCACCAAAAACATGGGAAAACAAAAAAATTCCTTGGAGAGAGAGGTCCAACTTTGATGGTAACCAAAGCTATGCATGATATTTTCCAAAAAATTCCTAGGACACTCTATCGTAAGCTTTGCTCATATACAACTTAAAGAACATCCATGTTTTTCCAGTCTTGTCCACTAAATGAATCAGCTCATGAACTTTTATAATATGATCAAGAATTTGTCTCCTAGGAACAAAACCCCCCTGACTATGATTAATGATAATATCCAAGACAATTTTGATCCTTTTGACCATAACTTTCATAAGAATTTTATAAATAGTGTTGCATAGGCTTATTGACCTAAAGGTCATGAGATCCTTGGCTCCAAAAATTTTAGGTATAAGGACTAGGAAGGTGGAGTTAACATCCCTTAGAATGTGGCAATTTATTTAGATTTTGAAAATAACTTCCACAACTTTAGTTTCTATAAGGTGCCAAAACATCTAAAAAATATGGCAAGGAAACCATCTGGCCTAGGTGATTTCTCTTTTGCAATAGAAAAGAAAACACTCTTAGTATCATCCTCCTTGATGGGCCTAGTGAACCTAGACTTCATCTCATTTGAAACAAGGTGGGAATTATTTTCTAAGAGACTTCTTTCAGCCTACTTATCTCCTTGAGTTTTGGAACCTATAAGGTTTTCGAAAGAATCTACCGCTTCATCCCTAATTTCCTTTGGATCAATGAATTTAGACCCATCTACCTTCATAATTGTTTTAATTTTTTATAACTTCTATGTTTAAGTGTGGTCAAATGGAAACATTTTGTGTTTTGATCTCCATATTTCAACCATAAAGTTCTTAATTTGTGTCTCCAAAATTTTTCTTCTTCAACCAAAATATTATGAAACTTAGCCAACAACCATTTCTCATTTTCCCTAATGTTCTCTTGATAAGAACCCGACTCCAGGGCTAATTCTAAATCTTTCAGCTACTTTTTTGGTTCTACCTTCTTTGAAAATAGGTTTCCAAATATATTCATGTTTCATTCTTTCAAGTTGGCTTTGACATGTCTAAAATTTTTAGCTAGCTAGGAAATTAAAGGACCCTAGAATTGTTTTGACCACCAATCAATAATGTTTGATTTCAACTCCTTATGATGCATCCACATGGCTTCAAACCTAAAAGGTCTTATAAAGTTTTTGCAAATAGGAGACACCTCAAGAAGCAAAGGATTATGGTTCAAGCTAATTTTTGGGAGATAATTTAAAGTGATAGACCCTAGCAAATGTAGAAATTCCTTCGAGGCCATAAGTCTATCCAACCTAATTTAAATTAGCTAAATTCCTATTCTTTTTTTGCTTAAGGTAAATTTATTGCCTCTCAATTCTAGGTCCTTGAGTTTTTATTGGTTAAAAAAAGGAGTAAAAATCCTCCATTCCTTTAGAAAGTGATAGATTTCCAGCTTTTTTATCAAAGGGATATAAAAAGGATTTCAAGTCTCCTGCAATTATCCAACTTTCTTTCTTGAAAGTTTCTCTCATATAACCTAGGATTTTGCAGAAGGAACACCTCTTAGCCACTGAATAAGGGGTATAAATATTGGATAAAATCCACCTTTTGTTAGATTCTCTACAAGAAAATAATATATTCACAATCCTATTTGAAGAGGAGATAAAAAACCATATATTATCACTAGGTCCTAGAGATATAAAATAACTCCAGAGGTACCATTGGCATGACTCACAACAGAATGTGCTTCTTTCCAAATAATATTTTTAGCTCTAAAAAAGATATTTTCATCCAACTTAGTTTTCTAGAGAAGTAGAATCTATGGGGATAAGTCGTTCCACATTGAATATAGGAGTATTTGTTTTGCATGGTCATTTAGGCCTCTCACATTCCATGAGATAACCTTCATTTATGAATTTTGGATAAGTGTTTCTTTTCTCCCCCCAAGAGGAGTGGAGGTTGGGTTCTAAATGTTATCATATTTTTAGGATCACTACTACTTTCTATTTTTAAGACAAATTTGGATCCATTAGCTATATCAATCTTAGTAGCTCAACTCCTACATCCACACTCCCTTTCTTAAGAGATCTTGTATAAATACTAGAATTAATACCAACTGGTTTATTTCTTTTTGAAGGATATCCTAGTAATTTATTTGAATTTATTTCCATATTCAATATATAGAGTGAACAAACCATCATTGCGAAATTGAAAACTAGAAGGTCAGTCAGAGGAGGACCTAAATTAGGCTTTGAATCCAGGCTAGAAATAAGACATATAAAATTCTTTTCTTTTAAAGGAGATCCTAGCAATTTCTTTGGGTCTGTTTCCATGTTCAAGGAGGGAGGTGAGAAAACCATCGATACATAATTAATAAATAATAGGTCAGGCATAGGAGGACCAGAAGTAGGTTTTGGATTTGGGTCAGATCTATGACTTAGAGGGACAATGACATCATAAGAAGCCATGAGAGTTGAGAGAGAGAGTCACAAGAACTAATATTCTTAGATAAAGATTCAAAAGCATCAGCTAAATAGGTGAAGGAAAATTCCAATGTGATATTCAAATATAATGAGTTAAAGAATAAATTCTTAAGGTATACTTGAATAACTAGGTCCACCAAAGCCTCAATTGCCTCAATGGTTGGGACTTCTTCGAACTGAGGAATGTATGAATCCAATTGATATCCAAGGGCTTATGAGCGACAGGAGCTCCTTAGAAGACCCTCAGCTTCCTCTTGGGGACTCACTTCTTTCTTTCTTATCCACTGCTTTCTAGGTTGAAGATTAAATTTTGGACATCAATTCACCTCATGCCCAATCAATTTGCAACTGAATCCCTAACACATGTCTATTTTCATACTCGATTACTTGGGTTCTAGTTCCAATATCTGAGATGAACTCAATTGAATCAAGGAGGTTAGCTTCTAGATCAACCATAATACACATCCTAATGAAAACCATTACGAATTTGGTCCTTGTTGCATGATCAATCATGACCATATTATCCAAAGTTTTAGCAATGCCTCTTAGGATGTCTACTTTCTAAAATTGAAAGGGTAGCCTAGGGAGCCTGACCCATAGAGGAGCTATGGTTATCTCTTGAGAATCACGATCAAAATTTGGACCCCACTTGCAGATAAAAAGAATTATTTTCATAAATAACCAAGGGTTTCCTCGAAGAATGTGCAACATATCTTCCTTATCCACAAGATTAAAAATAAATAAACCACTAGGGAGAGCCACAATTTCCATCTATATTTTGGGAGACCATTTAACAAATATCCATTTCCTAATGGAATCTATATCATGCCTATATCCTAAGAACTTACCAATCAAATTACAACCTCCTTCATCCATAACAATGTTTAGAAGGTTTCGAGGGATGCTCAAAGATCTCCCAACCAGATGCATATCAATAAGATCCTCCAAGGAGATTGCCTTCTTTACTAGGACCTCTCATAAAAACCTGTGAGAACCCTTAAATTTAAGGTATAATATTTTGAAACTTTAAACAGATGGTCCAAGGTTCAAATCCAAAAGGAATAAGGTTGTACATCATACTTTGATATGGGGAGAGGGCTATACATCATACTCTGATATGGATGGATAAATAATTAGATAACCACATTGTACCATATGAACTATGACCTCATGGAATTTAAAATCTACTTTACTTGACTAACTTATCTGTAAAAGGTAAAAGGTAAAATAGATTTTAGTGTCCACAAGGCCATAGGCTATATGAGATGACCCTCATATAGGATGTTGTTTAACAAATATATGTTTATCCAACCATACATTATCAAAGCATCATGCATAGATCTACATATTTTTGGATTCAAACATAGACCTCCTTTTTGGAGTTCCAAAATTTTCTCCAAGGAATTTGACAAATATAACAAAATATTTTCAACATTAGTTAACTACTACAAAAATATCTACCTTAACTTGGTGATTAAAAACTCCATATCATAAAAGAATAAGAATTAGAGTGGAATGAAATTCTATCATAAGAATTTTCTATTAGAAACAACTTTTATAGATGACTAAAAACCCTTAGAGAACAGGTAGTTGGACCTCTTGCTTTAGAAAGCAAAAAAGCAAGAGGGCCAACTACCCCACACACATGTTGCAATTCAATATTATTAGAGGTGAAGGATACCCCATAAATGATACTAAGGGCTTGCACCTATAAGCCTATTACCCAATTGAAGATTTATTTCAAGGGCTTGTACATACTACATTAAGTAAGAAGAATGGGTAAAAAGTGGAATAAATTTCCATGTCATTAGAGACAATAAATTGTATAATAAAAAGAACATTGCAATGAACCTGTTAGAAAGAAAGAAGGCCATTACCCCCACATACATGCTTTGACTCAATGTTAATAAAATCACTCAAGTCCCACAACTTGATCAAATGTGGAATTATTAATGTAGCATACACTACACTCAAGAGTATATGAAACAACAATTTGCATAAGAAGAAAAGCATTACAAGAATCACTTAGAAAGCAAGAGGGCCAATTACCCCCATACATGTGTAGTAACTTGATGTTAATAGTGATGAGGAATTCCACTTAACCAAGATTGAGGGGAGGGCTTGTACCTCTAAGCCTACTATCCTGTTGGCAAAGATTTTGACAAGTGGTGGGGCTCATAAACCATTCACCCTGAATTGATGTTAATAAAACCAATCAAGTCCCACAATTAGATCAAATGTGGGATTATTAACACATGCATACACTAAAGCTAAGGATAACAAGTACTAAAGTGAAATGAAATTTCATACCATTAGGAACAACTTATTGTTGGAAATTTGAGCAAGTTTTGTTGTCATTGATGTCAAGATTTCAACACCAGTCAGTGGCAGTTTTAGTGGGCAGCATCAGTTTTAGGTTCCGCAATCAGTGCAAAAGGAAATCTGGTTCCAGGTGGTCAGATGAAGTCTAAAGAGCTATAAGGAGGCCCAAGAAAAATAATATTATAATATTTTATTATAATATTAAAAGTGCAAAGAGTTAATTTATTATAAATTAATTATAATAGTTTTATTATAATTTAATTTATAAATTAATTTAATTAACTTTTTAAGTTATTAAATTAATTATGATTTAATTATAAGTTAATTTATAATTTAATTAACCTAACCCTAAAGCTAGGGTTATAAAGGTTATAAAATTAATAATTCGAATTTTTAAATTATTCTCGCCGATGTCGTCGAAGACTCTTTCCAATGCATATAAAGGAGGGAAGCCCCAAGGCTTTAAAAAATTCATCTATGATCTATGCTTTTGTTGAGATTTTCATGCGCATGGTATAAAGTGAGATCGCGTGCTTTTCGAAAGGTGTGCAAGGAAGAAGACAAAGGGAAGGGGGTGTTGGTTTCTACCTCGAAGCGCTCGATAGCGTAGCTGGTAGCAAGGGAGGCGCCAAGTCGTTGCTCACGTGAGGTGCAAGGATCAAGTCCCATGGGTTGCATTTTTGCAAGGTGGGAGGTGTTTTGTTTTTGAAGCACCACACGTTGGGAGCAATACAAAGGAAAGGCGTAAGCCTTTTCCTTTGTATTGAGGCATGTAGCCCACGTGGTGGGCTAGCGCCTCACTAAGGCGCTCGACTAGGGAGTGGTCTCGAGGTTGAAACCTGTCGAGGCCCTTTTGCGTGGAATTTATGAGGTATGCGCTCGATTTGCCAAGGTTGCATGTGATAACTAGAATTTGCTAAGGTTGGATTTAAATAAAATTTTTGGAGCTTTATAAAATAAATGTTTGCATTATTAAATTGGTGTTTTTGAGCATTTGAGGGAGATAAAAGGATAGGCTCCATTATTTTTTAGGGTTTGATTTTTGGAGGTTGTTAATTAAAGATTGGAGATTATAAGGAGTAATTGAGTAATTAATTTTTATGTATGCTTTGATGATTGCTAATTTCAAAGGAGTAATAAGGTGTATTTGAGTTTGATTATTTTTGTAATTGAGAAATATTTTTGAGAGAGTGTTAGTGTGATATTTTGTCATCTAACCATTGAAATTGGCAAAGAAGAAAATTGTGATTAAGACAGGTTTTGAGGTCATTTTCTTCATCAAACAAAAGGTATGGGAACATCTTCCTTGAGAGTGATTGTTGGATGTTGTGAATGCTAAGTTGGAGTGAAAAGGGTTGTTTGATAAGCATTGTTGAGTTTGATTGTTGAAGATTTTTTTGAATGAGAGTTGATGATAAAAACCTTGTTTGATAAGCATTGTTGGAAACATTGAATGATTAGGGTTTGTGCAAAGAACATGAGTATCATTGTTATGTGAATTTGTGAACTATCTTGAACTAGGGTTTGTGAAATAACATGAGTATCATTGTTATGTGAAGTTGTGAACTATCTTGAACTAGGGTTTGTGAAAGAACATGAGTATCATTGTTATGTGAGATTGTTTGATAAGCATTGATTGGAAATAATTGAGTGAGTGTTCATATGCTTGGACTAGGGTTTGTGAGCAAGGATTGTTTCATTGAGTGATTGGTTGAGTAGAGTTGATTAAGCCTAGTCAAGTGGAAGTGTTGAAGTGATAGTTCTAGTTCTGTGAAACAAATTGTTCCATATTCTGAATTGATTTGAGAAAGAGGTTGAGTGTTTGTGAGTGTGAAATATATTGAGTCTCTAACAATTCTCTATATGTTTTTGTGATAAAAAGAGAGATTGAAAGTGATTGAGCATTGTGGTGAGTGTGAAGCATATTGAGTCTCTAACAATTCTCTATATGTTTCTATGAGATTGGGTAAGTTCTAGTGAGGACTTGTTGAGCATATTTATGGTAAGTCTTTGTGAAGACTTGTTGAGCAGATTGGACAAGTTCTAGTGAGAACTTGTTGAGCATATTGAGATAAGTCCTTGAGAGGAATTGTGGATAGATTTGAGGTAAGTCTTTGTGAAGACTTGTTGAGCATATTGGACAAGTTCTAGGGAGGACTTATGGACATATTAGTGTGAGTTTTTGTGTAAGCTTACAAGATAGATTTGAGATAAGCCTTTGAGAAGACTTGAGAGTAGAGTTCATTGATTTGTTCAAACCTTGGGTTAAGGTTTGGGGTAGATCTAGCAGATTTTATTTGTGATTTAGTCAAGCTTTGTGTTAAGGCTTGAGGATAGATTTGAGGATATATATTGGTGTAGATTTGAGGATAGGTTTGTGCCAAACTAGAGACAAATATTGAGAAGATTTGTGTTAGATTGAAGGACTATGTTTAGTGCAGATTAGAGGATAGAGATTGAGTAGATTTGTGCTAGACCGAAGGATTGTGTTTAGTGTAGTTTAGAGGATAGAGATTGAGTAGATTTGTGCTAGAACGAAGGATATTTTATCATCGAAAATAGAAATTTCTATTGAAGGACCATGTTTAGTATTGAGAGCTAGCTTTGGAGGTGATAGAGTATAGAGGATGACAGTCTCCAGTGGATAGAGATCCATTAGCCAGGGTAGTGAGGACAAGTCTTCTAAGTGAGGACAGGAGTCTTTAGTGGATAGAGATCCATAAGCTAATGTAGTGGAGGCAACATTTCTTCTAGAAGATCACCAGCCAAAGCTAAGGAGAAAGAGTTTCTCTAATGGGGGCCGGAGATTCTCCAAAAACTTGATTAGGGGATTGGTGTCTCCTTTGGATAGAGGTCCATAAACATTGTAATAGGGAAAGGATTCCCATGAGATTTATTGAGAAAATTTTAGTGAAATATTTTCTCCATGGAGTAGCCCACATTGGGTGAACCGCATTAAATTGGTGTCTCTATTGTGTGTGATGATTTGTGCATTGCTTTGGTTACTTCTATTGATATTGCCATTGATTATATTGGATAATACTATTTGGAAAATAAAAGTAAAAAGTGATCTTATACTGTTCACCCCCCCTCTCGATATAAGCTTGTGTTCTTCAATTGGTATCAGAGTTGGTTCCTTCGAAAAATGTTTAACAACTTGAAGGAAGATCTTACAAGAACACAAATGGCAAAGAAAGGCAAAAGTAGAACCATGAGACACAAGAAGAAAAGAACACACATGGTCATGAAAGAAAAGGAAGATGAATTTAATGTTGTTGTTTTGGGAGGAAAAATAGAAATAGATTCAAGAGATGAATCAAGTAGTGGAGAAAAGGCCAGATTGATAAATTTTTGTACAAGATGTAGGAAGATAGGTCACCATGCAGCTTATTATCCACAAGAAGGTGAAGAATGTTTTGTTTGTGGTCAACTCGATCATGATGCAGGTTATTGCAATGGGTTTAGTAGTGGTGAAGATGAAGATGATACTTTCAGAATTGAAGTCCTAGAGGATGGTTCATAAAAGGATAACAGGGACAATCAAAATAGGTATGAAGAAGAAACTCTACTTTGGACAATAGAAGAAATTGAAGACCAAAGAAAAGAGAAAAATTCAGAAAAAGAAAAGGAGGAAGCCACACTTAAGGAACTTGTTGAGTTAAAAAGGGAGAACTTAGAATTAAAGGCTCAAATACAAGAGGATGAGAAATGTAAGATAAAGCTTCTACAAAATATTTCTGACTTGAAATATAAGGTTGAAAAGGCAAGGAGAGTTGAAAAAGGTATGGTTGAACATTCAAAGGTAAAAGAGCTAGAATGTGAAAGACTTATTGTTGATATTGAATAATTAAAAAGGGAGAACTCAGGACTAAGGGTTCAAGATCAAGAAGATGAGAAAGCAAAAGCAAAGTTTCTACAAGAGCTTACTAACTTCAAAATTAAGGTTGAAGAAGCAAGGAAAATTGAAGAAGGTATGGCTGAAAAATTAAAGATAAAAGATCTAGAGTGTGAAAGATTAGAACATGAGATAGTTTCACTAAGGATGGAAGTGAAAGACTCTAAAGACAAGCTACACAAGTTTGAGAAAAATTCAAAGACCTTGGACAGGATCATAAATGCACAAAGATCATCAGTCACCAAAACAGGACTTAGTTTTGAAGAACAAGGGAAACAAGAAGCAAAAAGGAGAGTCAAGCTCAAGCACCAAAGAAGAAGAAAGGCCAAAAGAAGAGAGTATAAGAGAAAGTGAGACTTCTAAGGATAATTTGGAAAATAGAAATATCAACAAGGAAAGGAACAATGCACAAATGAGAAACAGATGGAACAGGAAACAACACAGGGAAGAAGAGACTAAGAGACCAATGGGGTCAAGACAAGGTTTCTTCAATGGACGATGCTTCTCATATCACAGGTTTGGGCACAAGGCTTCACAGTGTAGGACACATGGAAAACATGAATATGGAAGCTTCAACAATAGGTAGCTTTTTCATGGGTATTACTACTCATGTAATCAGTTTGGTCACAAGGCAATGAATTGCAGGGTCCATGATAGGAATAGATATGGCTTCACCAGGAGAAATCCAAAGATATTTGCACCTCCAAGGAATAACAATATTAAGTGTTACAAGTGCAGTAATGACGGACATACAAAAAAGTGGTGTAGAGCAAAAATTCTAGAGACAAGAAAGAATAGGAACAATATTCTCAGAGGAATCAAAAGGATGCTAAATGAGAAGGAAAGTGGACAAAGGTAAAGATCAATGCATGATGGGAGTAGAAATACTCCCACCCCAAAATTAACCACCTCAAGAGGAGGTAGGGTAGGGGCTAAACCAAGAGCTTCACTCTTAGTCCCAATCCCCAAAGGTGACCCTTTGCCATTGATGTCAAAGGGGGAGAGAATATTTTAGTAAGGGGGAGAGATTTGAGTTAGAAGGAAAGCATTCAGTCAGGGGGAGCAGTTTCTTAGGGGAGCAAAGTAGAAAGAGTCAAAAGAAATGATAAAAGGTAAATGGGTTGCCATCAATGACAAAGGGGGAGATTGTTGGAAATTTGAGCAAGTTTTGTTGTCATTGATGTCAAGCTTTCAACACCAGTCAGTGGCAGTTTCAGTGGGCAACATCAGTTTCAGGTTTCGCAATCAATGCAAAAGGAAATCTGGTTCCAGGTGGTCAGATGAAGTCTAAAGAGCTATAAGGAGGCCCAAGAAAAATAATATTATAATATTTTATTATAATATTAAAAGTGCAAAGAGTTAATTTATTATAAATTAATTATAATAGTTTTATTATAATTTAATTAATTAATTAACTTTTTAAGTTATTAAATTAATTATAAATTAATTATGATTTAATTATAAGTTAATTTATAATTTAATTAACCTAACCCTAAAGCTAGGGTTATAAAGGTTATAAAATTAATAATTCAAATTTTTGAATTATTCTCACCGATGTCGTCGAAGACTCTTTCCAATGCATATAAAGGAGGGAAGCCCCAAGGCTTTAAAAAATTCATCCGTGATCTATGCTTTTGTTGAGATTTTTGTGCGCATGGTATAAAGTGAGATCGCGTGCTTTTCAGAAGGTGTGCGAGGAAGAAGACAAAGGGAAGGGGGTGTTGGTTTCTACCCCGAAGTGCTCGGTAGCACAGTTGGTAGCGAGGGAGGTGCCAAGTCGTTGCTCGCATGAGGTGCAGGGATCAAGTCCTGCGGGTTGCATTTTTGCAAGGCGGGAGGTGTTTCATTTTTTGAAGCACCATGCATTGGGAGCAATACAAAGGAAAGGTGTAAGCCTTTTCCTTTGTATTGAGGCACGTAGCCCACGTGGTGGGCTAGCACCTCACTAAGGTGCTCGGTTGGGGAGTGGTCTCGAGGTCGAAACCCGTTGAGGCCCTTTTGCATGGAATTTATGAGGTATGCACTCGATTTGCCAAGGTTGCATGTGATAACTGGAATTTGCTAAGGTTGGATTTAAATAAAATTTTTGGAGCTTTATAAAATAAATGTTTGCATTATTAAATTGGTGTTTTTGAGCATTTGAGGGAGATAAAAGGATAGGCTCCATTATTTTTTAGGGTTTGATTTTTGGAGGTTGTTAATTAAATATTGGATATTATAAGGAGTAATTGAGTAATTAATTTTTATGTATGCTTTGATGATTGCTAATTTCAAAAAATGAGTAATAAGGTGTATTTGAGTTTGATTATTTTTGTAATTGAGAAATATTTCTGAGAGAGTGTTAGTGTGATATTTGTCATCTAACCATTGAAATTGGCAAAGAAGAAAATTGTGATTAAGACAGGTTTTGAGGTCATTTTCTTCATAAAAAAAAAAGGTATGGGCAAATCTATTAGAATTAACCCCTCTACGTAGATTCCTATTTGGTATTGTTTGGTTATAATTCTATTGTTAGGATTATTGTTTCAACTTATTATTGTTAGGCATCTTTATTGTTCAAGATTGGTTAGAGAAGTTGGCTATTATAAGCTTATTGGTTAGCAAGTTTTTTGGGCTTACCTTTGTAATTTTTGGTTTTTAATCAATTGAATGTGATTTATTTCACATGTTGGTATCAGAGCTGACATGAATATTTTTGCTTCAGTGAATTGCCCATCACATTGAGTTCAATTCACTGGAGAGATAGTGAGGTGAGGTCTTGCTTGGCTATATTTTGAAACAGCTGAAGGTGAGGAGGCCTTGCAGAGTGAGCTTCGTGATTGCTGATGAAATCAACAAAGCTTACATCGTGTTGTAGCTTGCACCTCGTGGGAGAACCAGCCAGAGTTGCACCACTGTGAAATACACAGTACTTGTTGCTAGAAACCTTAGAGGAGGAAGATTTGTTAATTTTTTTAAATTTACGTGATTTTTATTAGCGAAAGTTGAAACTAGGAGACAATCGTTGTGTGAGAGGAGTTCATCGATTCTCTAGAAGAGTTGACGATGAATGTCCTATGGGAGGAGTTAAAAAATGAAGCCAGACTATTTTGTTTGGTTTCTCACTTTGCATCCAAAATCACGATGAGAAGATAATTGTTGTGTAGAAGGCTACGGATTTTTTGGAGTTTTTATTTTAAAAGTGGAAAAGTCCAAGTTTAAATTATGGTAGACAATGAGTTTGATTCGTGAAATAAGAAGTTTGATTAATAGGTTTCTAGACACTTTTATCTGCATGATATTGTTTGTGCTATTTTGTTTGTGATGTGATTATAGTACTACAAATAAGGTCATCATTAAATGTTGGATGAGTGACGATTAAAACATACAGGGCTGTGATCTTTGTGATACGATCGTGGTGAAAGATCACGTCAAGCACATCTGCTGTCAGAGAGAACTGCGTAGATCTCGCATGCAAAAACTGTTATGCTTTGTCTGTGTGAAGGATGTTGTCTTCAGCGTGAAAGAAGTGAGCTTGTGATTGGGTGTTGTAGAACCGCATGGATGTCGTAGAAATCAAGGTCTGGAGGAGCTGCTGTGTTAAGTAGCCACCGGGTTGAGGAGCCGCCAAGTGGAGGAGCCACCGAGTGATGCTAGAGTTGGGAGTTGTTGAGTGGTATTTTCACCCGATTGTGAAAACACACTCTCCGATAGGATTTGGGTTCCAAATCCCCTCTTGCAAAGAAATTAGACAAGTAATTTCTCCAAGGTCTCCGCTATGTTAGCATTTTACATTTGTGTATTAATAATCTCAAATAAAGATATTCAATTTTAATGCTTGGAACACCTTAGTGATTGCAAGTAACTGTAAACAAGGGGCAATGTTGGTTTATTTCATCATGAAGCTTTAGTGATTGTTCGTTGTTTTTTTTTGGATTTTGTAATTTTTAAATGTTTATTTTAAATAAGTTAAACTTTCTGAAAAAATAAAATGTAGAGAATGAAAATGCAATGCAAAAAACAAACTGAAAATAAAAAATGCACTCAGTATGATGCTATCCTTTTTCGACAAAACCGAAGATGTGAGGTATCCATGCATGCAACCTAACCTATTGAACTCTGCAAACATGCACAATCCAGGATAGGCTAAGTGCTTGGTTTCTAGGGTTTTAACTACGGTTTCCAGATTTAGACATTCGCATGAAGCAACCAAGACAACTTGCATTAAACTCCATCTATAAGCCTAAAATCGGAAAGGGGAAAGATAAACATTCAATCATGCATGCAGAGAACAACTCCTTCTTTCTTGCCCACAAGATGCAAATTTTTGAACACTTCTGCATTAAAAATATGTCATGTTACAATAGCAAAATTTTTGGTTTTTCCAAACCAGTCTGTGGAAGAGAAACAACTCAAGCAGGCCCAGAATGGCCTATCGCCTTCAGCTCTACAACCCTGCTCACAGCGGTTTCTGACCCTTGTACCAATCTGTGCTTCTGCTTTTAAACCCTCTGGTGTGGCTCTCTATTTCACTCTGTGACGCTTCGTTTCATTTCCCAGATCTTTTCATTTCGTCTTCCCTGACTTTTCATTATTTTTGGTTGTTGTTCGAGCGTCAAAACGTTTGATCTTCTTTGCTAACTGCAGCCTTCCTGTAACCCTTACACCTTTATGCCACGTGTTCAGCGTTTCCCTGCATGTTCTGTAACGGCCCTTCATGAATCATGACAAAAGATAGCATGTCGCGATATCGCGACGTTTTTATACCCTGTAGCTTTGTTATTCTTCTTGTACCGCGAAAATGAGACATGTCACGATATCACGACGTTTTTATACCTGCAGCTTTATTCGTCTTCAAGCACCACAAAAATGAGACATGTCACGATATCGTGACGTTTTTCTCTTTTGGGCCGTGTGGATGCAACTTGTCATGAAATCGTGACATTTTTCTCCTTCGCTATGTTTTGTTGTACTTAGCCGTGAAAACGTGACATGTCACGAAATCATGACACTTTTTCATTCCATACCATCTCATTGCTTTCTGTCATGAAATCGTGACACTTCTTCATTCTATACCATCTCGTTGCTTTCTATCATGAAATCGTGACGCTTCTTCATTCTGTACCATCTCGCTGCTTTCTGTCATGAAATCATGACGCTTCTTCATTTCGTACCATCTTGCTACTTTCTATCATGAAATCATGACACTTTTTCTCTTTTCGATCAATCTTCCGAAATCTGACGTTTTTATTTTGTGAAGATGCAACTTGTATATCTTTTTTTATTTTCTTTCGTGACATGTCACGATATCGCGACAATTTCTTTCATCTGCTCCTTCCTCACTTTCCTCCAGAATACTTGACATGTCGCGATATCGCGACTTTTTTCACTTTGTCTTCTCTCTCCTCTATGAACCGCGATTTCATGACATGTCGTGATATCGCGACATTTTCACTTTGTGCTGCATTCTATTGCTCTTAGCCGTAAACAACAGACATGTCATGAAATCGTGACACTTTTCGTTCCATTGTACTTCGCTTGTCTGAGCCGCAAAAATGTGACATGTCGCGATATCGTGACACCTTTTCATTTCGACGTACTTTGCTGTTTTGAGCCGTGAAAACATGACATGTCGTGATATCATGACAATTTTCTTTTTAAGCCGCGATGGAGCAACATGTCGCGATATCGTGACATTTTCATTTTTTGAGCTGCGATGGAGCAACATGTCGTGATATCGCGACATTTTCATTTTATGAGCCGTGATGGAGCAACATGTCGCGATATCATGACATTTTCATTTTATGAGCCGCGATGGAGCAACATGTCACGATATCGTGACATTTTCATTTTATGAGCCGCGATGGAGCAACATGTCGCGATATCGTGACATTTTCATTTTCTTGCTTTTCTTTGCTCTCTTAACATCTGGGCCACTGCAATCTTCTTGGAAAGCGTGCAAACAAAGGGGGGTCCCCAATTTTGGGGTGTGTTGTGGAGCAGCCACAACAAATGGCGACTCTGCTGGGAAATGCTCCTGAGCATTTCGGTGAGAACCTACCCTGAAATATACAAGCTTAAGTACAGGCGTCAGCACATAAAAGATAAACAAATACCGATAGATCAGAAATACATGAAACACCAGAATCATTAAGTATTAGCTCGGTGTGTGCAGTGTGTTCCATTTTCTATCGTTTGAAATTGATTCACATTCCATTGTCAGTTTTACATGAATGCATATGTGAGGTTATGAATGATTTGAGCAGCCTGATAAATATGCTAGAGATATAACAACCTGCTTTATAAAGACTTTAAAACTTTCCAGTATCATATACAAACATTTAAAATTATCAAACCCTCTTAGGATCAACTATATGTATAATGAATTGCTTTATTAGATCCCAAAGTTGGTTATGAGTCACTACTATCTTGAACCCATGTGCAAGTGAAAGTGAAATCAGAGCTTTGGGAAATCGGACTCCCAACCTAATCGAGATGGGAATTTAACCCTATCCTTACTATTCTGATTTGGAATTCATTACCTCACTTTGAGCAAAATAATTTAACCAGTTATGGATGAAATGGTCATGCTAGTCTATCCGTTTGAACAGTCAGTGGTCTTGTTTTAGACAAGACATGCTGCCACGCATGGGCATACTTAACCCCATAATCCATGATTTGGCTTCATTCATTCTTTTTCTTTTATTTCTTGGACCTTTGGGATGACTACCCATCCTTGCTAGGGACATGTAGTACGATCCTTCCAATCCAATATTAAGATGAAAATGGGAAATATTAGTTAATTTTATTTCTTGGACCTTTGGGATGACTACCCATCCTTGCTAGGGACATGTAGTACGATCCTTCCAATCCAATATTGAGATGAAATGGGAAAAATTAGTTTTACTTTTATTTCTTGGACCTTTGGGATGACTACCCATCCTTTGCAGAGGACATGTAGTACGATCCTTCCAATCCAAGATTTATGATGAAATGGGAAAAATGGAAGCTTTGGGGAATCGGATTCTCAACCTAAGCGAGATGAGAATTATGCCCTATCCTTACTACTCCATGTAGGTCAAATCAGAGCTTTGGGGAGTTGGATCCTCAACCTAAGTTCGATGAGGATTTAACCCTATCCTTACTATTCTGATTTTAGGCTTTAAGCTTTATGGAAGTGGTAAAAACCACTGTTTTAAGGATCATGTTGCATAATAGGATAGACATGAAATACTTCTTTCGCCTGACCTTTTCTTCCAAGCAAGGTTTTGATCATTTTGCTCAAGATCCTTTTTAATGTGAATAAAATGTGCTTGGTTCTAGATATCTCGGGCCTCAGTTCCCAACCTTAGGATTTTTTCTTATTTATGTTATAGCATAACCCTAAGAGGATTTGACACACTTCAATGATTTGTATCTGAAATGCATATGCAACTAAGATGGCATGTATATGCAAAGTGAGATGTAATATGAATGCATTGCCCTTTGAATTGCAGATGGAGTATTGCCATAAAACTAACTGACAACTTCATGCATCACAAGATTCAAACGATACTATTTAAAATGTTTGTGTTACTTGTGGAGCTTTCTACAACACAATTCCAATGTTTCATATTCTCCTGATTTTAGGCATAAGTTGACATCTCAATTTTTTTTTTTTTTACAAACCAAACATGTCCATAGGACCAACACATAACTTTAAATCAAAACTTATTCAATCCAAAACCAAAATGCAATCCAAAAATGAAAATTTGAAAACACAAACCAAAACTAAAAATCAAAACCTATATACAAATGTACAATATAATACAAGATGATGCAAAGCTTGGACTATCACTTTCCCGGATCCCAAACATGATTAGAACATTTCAACAAAAATATAACGTGATGTGCATGCCAAATGTTGTAGGAATCCAAAAAAAACAATATTATACCACACCATGCAACAACTTTTAACTTCCCTTGCTCACCCCACCAATTAGATTTAATTCCATTAGTATTCTCATAGGTGAGCGCTAAAATACTAAAATGATTAGACAATAAATGATATTCAATTTTATCTTGTCTATTCTTGAAAGTATCCATTTCATAATTCGATTCATGATTTAGAAGTAGGCTCTCTTTATCCAAAATGAGACTTTGTAAGCAAGAGCCTATTTCTAAAAATTTTAAAGCCAAATCATTTTCCAAATTTGTAGGCCAATCAAATTTGTGTAACAGTTTGCAAGCATCTAGGATATTTACTAAATTAGGATCATTAACAGTTTTTACCCTAGATTCAATTAGTAATTGTTGATGAATTTGATTTAACAATTCAAGTGCATCAACTTCTTTTCCATTCATTAAAACAATGTTGTCAAAGGTGTGATTAGAAATCATACCTTGTTTTTCATTCACCTTTAATGACATTTCACCATAAACATCATTCAAATTCAAAACATGGTCATGTACCCATTTGAAAACATGGCCCTCCTTTTCAACCCTCAAATGTTTTTGGTCAAAGTGTATGTCAAGTAATCTGTTTTGATGATCACTTATTCGAGTTGCTTCCAATTGATCAATCTCTTTGTCATTTGGTTCTAATTCTTTGTTCACTATCCATGGTATCTCTTCATTTGAATCCTCAAAATCATCATGCAAACTTGTATCCGCATCTTCAATGAATTTATATTCAACATGATCGAAATTTGCAACCTTCTCAAATCTTGTGAATGTGAGACCTTCGTATGATGTAGAAGTTTCAACATCCTGCATATCAAGTGAAATATGAGTTTCATCTATAAGGGTGTGAGAAAAGAATGCATTATCATATCTTCCCCAACCATTATAAAAATTATCTTCCAAATTTGTGGGATGAAACTCCATGGTATTTGTGACATGATCTTTTGATTCATTCATCAAATATTTTTCTTCTTTGTCCTTGGTAATGGAATCATTATAATCTTTCAAAATTTGATGAGACTTGAAACCCTCTTCCAAAACATCCTCAAATTGTACAGGAGTTGTGATATCTTCCTTTGAGTAGGCGATAGTGTCATCCTGCATATCAATTGGCACACAAGTTTCATTAGCAGTTTTGGAGTGAGTGTAGTCTTCCCACTTCTTCCAAGCATTGTAATAATCATCTTCCAAAATCAAGTGGTGACGTTCAACTACTTCTTCAACATCCTCCAATTCATCAATGTGTTTCTCATCAAATTCATCTTCACCTTCCTTAGATGGTTCAATTATTTCTAATAGTGGGTCGTTTCTTGAATTCAAATTTGTAAGGCTATCATCGTCCAAATTAGTAACCCATGATACAGTTTTGTCACAATTTGGAGGGTGAAGAAATTTTTTATCATTAGTTCCTAGCTTTTCATCGAGAGTTTCTTCCAAGAACAAGTGGTGAAATTCTATCATATCTTCAAATTCATTTATTGGTTTTCTTCCAATTTCACTTTCAACCACTTCATTCAATTCTATGGTAGGTTCCGTCCTATCACCTATCTCAAACCTTGTTGAATTTAGGACCCCTTTATCCGCATAATCGTGCATCTCTATGAATGAGATTGCTTCTGCATAATCTTCACTAGCGGATGTTGGTTTAGCACTTTGCACCTCCTCTTGGACTACATCTAAGGTGGTTGTAACATTTGGATATTCAAATTCATCCCCTTGATCATTTACCTTAGGTATCATTGGAGTGGAGGGTGCTATATTTGATGGTTGGTGTAGGTTGGCATCAATATCTTTAGAAGGACAATCTCTCATGTGAACATGTTGTGCCTTTTCTTCTTCAAGACCTTGTCGTTCTACCTCTTCTAGGATCTCATAGATTTTCTCTAGAGACAAGCCACCCATTTTTTCCTCAATGAATGAAGCAAGTGTGGGGTGTATGGCTCCCAGGTATACTTCCATGGCTTCCTCTTCTAATGTGTTAAAATTTTCCCACATTTGGGAGTGCAACTCATGAAATCTTCCATTGAATTGACTCAAGGATTCATTAGGCTCCTTACATATGGAGGTAAATTGATTTTTCAACATTTCTAAGTCAACCTGATTACCAAAATGATAAAGATAGGCTGCTTCTAGTTGTATCCAAGAAGTCCTAACCTCCATGGGTAGTTGGCTGTACCAAAAGAATGGTTTATCATCCAAAATGTATGCAAATAACTTACAAGCCATCTCCTCATACAAAACTTGGAATCGACATAATGTATCCTTGTAGACATGTAGTTTTTGCAAGTATCCTAGTGGCACCTCTTGATTAAAACATCGTAGAAACTCCAATAACATTTTAGGAATTTGATAGGGTATCACATGTATAGACAAACCCTTATAATGATCCTCCATCATAGATACCATTCTTTCTCTTAGAGACACTATTTCAGCTCTTAGGGATACAATTTGCTCCTCAAATGTTGCCATTAGTGAACTCAGAATATAACTTTAGAACCAAATCTGTTAGTCAAAAATGACAGAAGGAATCACGGCACATCAGCATGGAATGACTAGCAAATATCCAACCTGCAATGTATAAAAATCAAGTTAGCATCAACTAAGAGATGTATTCATTAAAATCAAATGAAAAGTAATTGCATGGAAACAACACTTCGTTAGTCGAGACCAAAATTTTCAAAATTAAATCAAATCACATTATTTCTGTATGAACAATCAGAAAAGCGTTAGAATAATATACAACATACCTAAATTGCTTAAAATAGCATAAAGTAAACCAATTCAGGCCGTCCTTTTAACAATCCGCTGAGTGTTAGAGGACTAAAGATAACAATCAATATAGCATGAGATATACAAAAATTTAAATTTAAATCACACTAAAATAAACCCATCATGCCCTCCTTCTAGCGCCAATCTGTTGAGTGGTATTTTCACCCGATTGTGAAAACACACTCTCCGATAGGATTTGGGTTCCAAATCCCCTCTTGCAAAGAAATTAGACAAGTAATTTCTCCAAGGTCTCCGCTATGTTAGCATTTTACATTTGTGTATTAATAATCTCAAATAAAGATATTCAATTTTAATGCTTGGAACACCTTAGTGATTGCAAGTAACTGTAAACAAGGGGCAATGTTGGTTTATTTCATCATGAAGCTTTAGTGATTGTTCGTTGTTTTTTTTTGGATTTTGTAATTTTTAAATGTTTATTTTAAATAAGTTAAACTTTCTAAAAAAATAAAATGCAGAGAATGAAAATGCAATGCAGAAAACAAACTGAAAATAAAAAATGCACTCAGTATGATGCTATCCTGTTTCGACAAAACCGAAGATGTGAGGTATCCATGCATGCAACCTAACCTATTGAACCTGCAAACATGCACAATCCAGATAGGCTAAGTGCTGGTTTCTAGGGTTTTAACTATGGTTTCTAGATTTAGACATTCGCATGAAGCAACCAAGACAACTTGCATTAAACTCCATCTATAAGCCTAAAATCGAAAAGGGGAAAGATAAACATTCAATCATGCATGCAGAGAACAACTCCTTCTTTCTTGCCCACAAGATGCAAATTTTTGAACACTATGCATTAAAAATATGTCATGTTACAATAGCAAAATTTTTGGTTTTTCCAAACCAGTCTTGGAAGAGAAACAACTCAAGCAGGCCCAGAATGGCCTATCACCTTCAGCTCTACAACTCTGCTCGCAGTGGTTTCTGACCCCTGTACCAATCTGTGCTTCTACTTTTAAACCCTCTGGTGCGGCTCTCTATTTTACTCTGTGATGCTTCGTTTCATTTCCCAGATCTTTTCGTTTCGTCTTCCTCGACTTTTCATTATTTTTGGTTGTTGTTCGAGCGTCGAAACGTTTGATCTTCTTTGCTAACTGTAGCCTTCCTGTAACCCTTACACCTTTACACCATGTGTTCAGCGTTTCCCTGCATGTTCTGTAATGGCCCTTCATGAATCATGACAAAAGATAGCATGTCACGATATCACGACGTTTTATACCCTACAACTTTGTTATTCTTCTTGTATCACAAAAACGAGACATGTCACGATATCATGATGTTTTTATACCTGCAACTTTATTCATCTTCAAGCATCATAAAAATGAGACATGTCACGATATCGCGATGTTTTTTTGCTTCGGGCCGCGTGGATGCAACCTATCATGAAATCATGACATTTTTCTCCTTCGCTATGTTTTGTTGTACTTAGCCATGAAAACGTGACATGTCACAAAATCGTGACACTTTTTCATTTCGTACCATCTCGTTGCTTTCTGTCATGAAATCATGACGCTTCTTCATTCCGTACCATCTCGCTGCTTTCTGTCGTGAAATTGTGACACTTCTTCATTCCATACCATCTCGCTGCTTTTTGTCATGAAATCATGACGCTTCTTCATTTCGTACCATCTCGCTGCTTTCTGTCACGAAATCGTGACACTTTTTCTCTTTCGGGCTGTGCAGATGCAATCTGTCATGAAATCATGACGTTTTTCTATTTCGGGCTGTGAAGATGCAACTTGTCGCGAAATCGTGACATTTTTCTATTTCGGGCTGTCTCGCTGCACTTGGCCGCGAAAACGCGACATGTCGCGAAATCGCGACAATTTCTTTCATCTGCTCCTTCCTCACTTTCCTGCCGTGAAAACTTGACATGTCGCGATATCGCGACGTTTTTTTCACTTTGTCTTCTCTCTCCTCTATGAACCGTGATTTCATGACATGTCGCGATATCGTGATGTTTTTCACTTTATGTTGCATCCTATTGCTCTTAGCCGCGAAAACGCGACATGTCGCGAAATCGTGACACTTTTTCGTTCCATTGTACTTCGCTTGTTTGAGCCGCGAAAACATGACATGTCACGATATCGCGACACCTTTTCATTCTAACGTACTTTGCTGTTCTGAGCCACGAAAACACGACACGTCGCGATATCGCGACAATTTTCTTTTTAAAGCCGCGACGGAGCAACATGTCGCGATATCGCGACATTTTCATTTTCTTGCTTTTCTTTGCTCTCTTAACATCTGGGCCACTGCAATCTTCTTGGAAAGCATGCAAACAAATGGGGGTCCCCAATTTTGGGGTGTGTTGTGGAGCAGCCACAATAGGAGTATAAGCTGAAATGAAGTTAGCTTAATCTCTTCCTTACCTGCATAAGGTAAAAGTTTTTTTTTTTGTTTAACAATTTTTTTTTATAAAGTGTTTTTCAATTTTTTTTAATAATTTAATATTTGTTTGTTTTTTTAAATCAATAACAATAAAATTGATTTTTAATCAAACATATTTTATTATTAATTAAATAAATTGATTGCTCTTTATATTTTGCAAACTAAATTAAAAGAACAAAGAAGGTAGTTTTTGAACCATCATGTGATGCACACTGAAGCCCTTGAACATCATAAAGTTTTTCCTGTAGAAGCCTTCCGATGCGCCTGTTTAACACTTCCAAATTAATTTGGTGCTGCAGCTTGGAACCTCGTTCAGGGGCCTAAATTTGATTTTTGAGAGGGGTATATGTTGTGAAAAGAGAGAGAAGTATTGTCAGGTTGTGAAATTTCCAGACAGTGAGGAATGTTGTGACTATGTTTATACTGTGATATCTAGTTGGTGTTTTTTAACTGTTGTATAAATTTTTGTATGTTTCTAAAAAAATTGCTATTTATTGCAATCTATGAAAATAGAGAAGTATTTTTATCATAACCTGAATTGAGTTGTTTGCTGCTGTGAGAATTATTGTTGATTGGTGTAAGGACAGACAAAGAGCAATGGTAGCCAATAATAATCTGTATATTCCTGAGTTCAATGGGCTAGATTATGAGTATTGGTCTATCAATATGAGGATCTTACTCATTGGCAAAGGACTATGGGATATAGTTGAAGAAGGTTATGCAGAACCTTCAGATTGGATCACCTTGAGTGCAGCAGATAAAAATAACAAGAAAGATACCCAAAAGAGCAATTCTTCTGCCATCTACCATCTCCAAGCAACTTTGGAGAAGAGCATCTTTCCAAGAATTGCTTCTTTTTTATCAGCCCAAGAAGCATGGAAATTTTTGAAGGATAGTTATCAAGGTAGTGATCAGGTGAAGCAAGTGAGGCTTCAAATATTGAAGAGAGATTTTGAAAATCTCAGAATGCAAGAGAATGAAATTGTAGGTGACTATTGTGTGAGAGTGAATGCAGTGGTCAAAAAAATACAAACTCTTGGAGAAGACATCAAATCTGAAGTCATGGTGAAGAAAGTGTTGAGAACACTTCTTCATAAATGGAACCATATTGCTATCATCATTGAAGAGTCTAAAGATTTGTCTACTTTATCTTTTGATGCTCTAATTGGTTCCTTGATGTCTCATGAAGAAATATTACAGGGTTCTCCTTCAACAAGCTATGGAGGTGATGATAAAGCTTTCTCATCCAAGGAGGGTGAAGGAAGAGGCCAAGGAAGAGGCCAAGGAAGAGGAAAAAGGAGAGGCAGAGGAAGAAGTAGCTCAAGAGGTGGCAATCAAGGAAGAGGTGGAAATCAAGGAAGGAGTGGCACTCAAGGAAGAGGAGGTGAAAAATCAAAGAAATCTTGTTACAATTATGGCAAGCTTGGTCACTTTGCTAAATATTGTTGGTCCAAGACTTCTCAAGGTGGAAGAGGTCAATATGGAAACTATGGTGAAGAAGAAGGAACTTCAAATTTATTTCTTACTTATGGAAAATCAGATCAAAGTCTAAATGAAACTTGGATTTTGGATATTGGTTGTTCCAATCACATGAGTGGCAAAGAGGAGCTCTTTGCTACGATGGATTCCAACTACAAATCAAGAATCAAGTTGGGAGATGGAAAAGTTCTACAAGTTGAAGGTATTGGAGCCATGTAGGTTCCAAAAAAAGAAGGCACCAAGAAGGTAAATGACATCTATTACACCCCCAAACTCCAACATAACTTACTTAGTGTTGGAAAAATGATGGAGAAAAATTATAGACTTGTTTTTTATGAAGGAAAATGTGTAATTTTTCATAAGAACAATTGTAATAGAGTTGTTACCCAAGTACCTATGATATAGAATAGGTTGTTTCCTCCTAAGTTTGGGGAACAAGGAGGTGCTCAACTTTCTAGCGTTGCTATTTCTAATCCAAGTGTGCTTTGGCACTTGCGATATGGTCATCTCAATTTTGTAAGCTTGAAGATGTTGACTTCTCAAGCTATGGTAAGTGGACTTCCAAAAGTTGATGAACACAAGGAGGTGTGTGAAGGGTGTGCTTTGGGAAAGCACTCAAGATCCAAGTTTCCAAGAGGACAAGTATGGAGAGCTAGCCATCCACTCCAATTGGTGCATTCAGACATTTGTGGTCCAATGTAAACCAAAAGCATTGGTAACAACTCTTAATTTCTCACTTTCATTGATGATTTCTCTAGGACATGTTGGATTTATTTTTTGAAAACTAAAGATGAAGCTTTTGATTGTTTCATAAATTTCAAAAATAATGTATAGAATCAAAGTGAGTTTGTTGTAAAGAGTCTAAGGACTGATAGAATATGAGAGTATTATTCAAATGCATTTCTAAAATATTGTAAATATTGTGGAATAAAAAGGTAATTCACAATTGCCTACACCCCACAACAAAATGGTGTGGCTAAAAGAAAGAACCGCACTATAGTAGAAATGGCTAGATCAATGCTGCAATCTAATCATCTAAGTAACATGTATTGGGTTGATGTTTTAAGAACTAGTGTTTACATTTTAAATAGGAGTCCTACTTCTAGTCTAGATGGGATCACTCCTTATGAAGGATGGTATGGCAAAAAGCCAAATGTAAAACACTTTAAGGTTTTTGGTTGTCTTGCATATGCCCACATTCCTAATGAGCAAAGAAAGAAACTTGACCCAAAAAGTCAAGCATGCATTTTTGTTGGATATTGTGAGTCTTCCAAAGCATATAGGCTCTACAATCCCAAAAAACATAAAATTGTACTCTCCAGGGATGTAATTTTTGATGAATGGGGAGAATGGGGTCATCAAAAACTTTTTGTTGATGATGGATCTCATGATGAAAGTTCCTCTCAAGTGTAGCAAGTACAGTAAGTGCAGCCCAAAAATAGCAAATTCCTCCAAGCCTAGGTATGGGTACTACTTCAGGTACAACAGATGTTACTCCAAGTCCTTCTCTACAAATATCAGCAAGTTCTTCTCCAATGCCAATGGAAATAGATTCACCATCAATAGGTAAGAGAACACTTCAGTACCATCCCTCTTACCAAATGTTGGATAAGAATTTTTAAAAAAGATACACTAGAAGTCAAGCTAGTGAGATGAATGAAGTTTTGAATAGACTTGAAAATTTGCACATGTATGGTGATGATGACTCCCATGAGCCTAAGGGAGATGTTGTAAATTATGCTTTAATGACTAGTGTAGAGCTTGAGCCATCTAGTTATGAAAAATCATGTAATTTTGATATATGGCAACAAGCCATGAAAGAGGAAATGACCTCTATAAAAAATAATGATACATGGGAGCTTGTGAAGCTTCCTAAAGGCAAGAAATATGTTGGATGTAAATGGGTCTACAAGACCAAGTTCAATGCTGATGGGAGCATTGAAATACACAAGGCAAGACTAGTAGCGAAAGGCTTCACTCAAAAGTATGGGATTGACTATGAGGAGACCTTTGCTCCTGTTGCTAGACAAGAGACCATCAGACTAGTGCTTTATTTGGCTGCCCACAAAGGGTGTAAAATTCAGCACATGGATGTAAAGAGTGCCTTTCTCAATGGGTACTTGAATGAATAGGTTTCAAAAACCTCAAGGATTTGAAGAACAAGGTAAGGAGCACATTTTCTAGAAATTAAAGAAAGCATTGTACGGCCTTAAGCAAGCACCAAGGGCATGGTACTCTCACATTTATGGTTATTTTCGTGAGTATGGGTTCACTAGGAGCAAAAATAAACCAACCCTCTACTACATGAAACAAGGTAAAGACATCCTTATTGTGTGCTTATATGTGGATGATCTAATTTTCATGGGTAGTAGTGAGAAAATGAATGAGGAGTTCAAACACTCCATGATGAAATAATTTGAAATGAAAGATCTAGGTTTAATGCATTACTTCCTAGGCATGGAGGTACATCAAACAAAAAATGGGATCTTCATTTGTCAACTTAAATATGCTCAAGATATGATCAAGAAATTTGGTATGGGGCAATGCAAGTCTATTGCAACTCCAATGGGTCATGGAATCCAATTGAGAAAAGATGATGGAGCACAAAAAGTTGACATGACCACTTACAGGAGCATGGTTGGGAGTCTAATGCTCCTCACCAACACAAGACCAGATATTCAATATGTTGTTTATTTAGTTTCAAGGTATATGGTTGATCCTTCTACACTTCACCTACAAGAAACTAAAATAATTCTAAGATATGTAAAGGGTACATTGGATTTTGGGATCCATTACCATAAATGTAAGTTTGTAAAATCAGTTGGATTTAGTGATAGTGATTGGGGTAGCAATTTAGATGATAGAAAATATACTTCAAGGAATTTTCTTAGTCTTAGTTCAGGACTAATTACATGGAGTTCCAAAAAGTAGACAATTATAGCATTATCATCTACTGAATTTGAGTACATAGGTCCCGCCGTCTCATGTCTAGAATGGCTAAACGCCTCTCCTACATATCTATCTCGATCGTGGTGATCCGATATCTCTATAGGCCGCCTCCCTCTGTTGGGGGTAGCGGCATTCCCTCGAGGATTTGGCCTCAGTGAGTGGTCCTGATCGTGTTGATGTTGTCCCACCGTGATCGCCACTGAAAGCACGAGATTTCGGAAAACAAAAAGGAAAAACTCCAAACACGATGCAAGAACGAAACTAAACTTGATGCTACAAATTAGAAATGCATAAAATGGAGACAGCATAAACAAATTGGAACCCAAATGGAAAGAAACAACCCTCTTCTTTTATTGATGTATTTCAAATTCGGTTACAATTAGCTTCCTCCATTTTTAGGGGAAAGGAGCATCAAACTTGTCTCTTGGTCACATCAATGGAAAGTCATCTCTCTTCCACGTGCCCACATGCAAAATGGGTAGGCCAAAGTGTTGCCATTGCTGGTGTGAATGAATCCTTGATCTTTTCTGATCCTCCAGCATTCAAAGAAACAACAAAATTTTTAGTAGCACTTGTTGCAAATATGAAATGTTTGTTCTCTAAAAACAATGGAAGATGCATGCAAAAGATTGATTACAGCGATAAATAAACCAATTCTAAACAACTTGCAAATTTGACAATAACTAGGGAACATTACCAGAGGGCCACTGCCATAAAAATAGTCAGACAATTTTTTTCCGATTCGAATTCTCTCCTGGGCGGGACAAATTCGATTGTAATTCGTCCCGGGGTAGGACGAATTCTCCTACGACAAAATGCCGAAGTGATGCTGGCCAAATTTTGCATCTCGGGAGTTCCAAACTACCTGTAAACTTAGGGGTTAGCTAATTGGGGGCATTTTGGGAAGACCCAGATGGTCAGATTTCCCCAATTTGGCCTCCATCAATGGGAATTTGACGTCGCTACCTGCAAGTTAGTGAGAACAACAAAAGCGACAAAACATGGTAAAATTTGATCAAAACATTGTGAAATCAGAATTACAAGCTATTTAAGCAGCATAAGATGAAATGCAAGATAAAAAAATGACAAAAGAACAATCTGCTATGAATTCCCAATCGTTCTTAAGAAAAGAGGATTAGGCTCGCAGCAGTGCGGGGCGCCCTGGCGGGCCACCCACCGTTGGGACCTGATTTCGGTGCCAATCCACTTGGGATGGGTCCAAAATATCTTGTAATGTGTTGTCGACGAATGGGTGGAATAATGTGGTCAAGTGTTGGGTTTTGGATCTAGATTCACACTTCCAATAACCACCCAATGACCTCTCTTGCGAAATATATCAAGGATGTGGAAGAGGTGAATGAAAAGGGTAAAGCTTGGTATCAATTTGGCAGCACTTCGTTGCTTGAAAATGCTTCCAACCTCCCCTTTTTGGGTGAGAAATTTCACCATTTTATAGACCCACGGGGTCTCTTTGGAGGGGCATGCATGAGCGCCATGTGGCAGTCATGCCTTCCCATGAGGGAGGAAATTCCTCCCTGACTTGGGATTCCATGACTGCCCTTGTGATAGTCCTCTAACGTCCAATATTCCCACCTACATGCGCATGCAAGGCAGGAGGCATTAATTGACTGTCCTCGGCTGCCATTTGGCGCAATTTCTCTTTTTTCTTGTTAAACCTGGAATTCGTCCTACCCCAGAGCGAATTCAAAATTCATCCCTGGGTGGGGCGGATCCCATTTTAAATTCGTCCCAAGGTGGGACGGATTTGGAGCAGGGTGCCTGAATGTGCCAAATTGCCTTTTGACCTTCCAAAATTGCTGCAAAAGTGGTTAGGACCACTGTTTAACCTCTGAGGGCTGCCCTGGGGGCTGTGTGTGTCAAAGCGATCAGTGTTTGTAGTCACATAATCAGATTGGTGATGTTTTGGTGTCTACACATAGTAATCACAAATGCTAGTACCCAAGCTTTATGGTTGAGGAAAGTCCTTGAAGAAATTGGAGAGAAACAAAGTGGTCGTACAAGATTGTATTGTGACAATATGAGTGCCATACAATTGGCACATAATCCTATCCACCACTGTAGGTCCAAGCACTTTGACATGAAGTACCACTTCATTAGAGACATGATGGAGAAACAGGTGGTTGAGCTTCGACATTGTAGCACTTTGGATAACATGGCGGATATCTTCACCAAAGGGGTTTGCTAAAGTTCAATATATAAAGCTGAGAGACTATCTTGTTAGCTCTCTCAACTTTAAGGGGGAGAATGTTATAATTAACTCCTCTACATAGATTCCTATTTGGTATTGTTTGGCTATAATTCTATTGTTAGGATTATTGTTTCAACTTATTATTGTTAGGCATCTTTATTTTTTAGGATTGGTTAGAGAAGTTGGCTATTATAAGCTTATTGGTTAGCGGGGTTTTTTGGGCTTTCCAAACTATATAAGCTTTGTAATTTTTGGTTTTGAATAAATTGAATGTTCTTTATTTCACATATTCCTTGAGAGTGATTTTTGGATGTTGTGAATACTAAGTTGGAGTGAAAAGGGTTATTTGATAAGGATTGTTGAGTTTGATTGTTCAAGACTTTTCTAAGTGAGATTTGATGATAAAAACCTTGTTTGATAAACATTGTTAGAAATATTGAATGATTAGGGTTTGTGCAAAGAACATGAGTATCATTGTTATGTGAAGTTGTGAACTATCTTGAACTAGGGTTTGTGAAAGAACATGAGTATCATTGTTATGTGAGATTGTTTGATAAACATTGATTGAAAATATTTGAGTGAGTTTTCATATGCTTGGACTAGGGTTTGTGAGCAAGGGTTGTTTCATTGAGTGATTGGTTGAGTAGAGTTGATTAAGCCTAGTCAAATGGAAGTGTTGAAGTGATAGTTCTAGTTATGTGAAACAAATTCTTCCATATTCTGAATTGATTTGAGAAAGAGGTTGAGTGTTTGTGAGTGTGAAACATATTGAGTCTCTAACAATTCTCTATATGTTTCTTTGATAAAAAGAAATATTGAAATTTATTGAGCATTATGGTGAGTGTGAAGCACATTGAGTCTCTAATAATTCTCTATATATTTTTATGATATTGGGTAAGTTCTAGTGAGGACTTGTTGAGCAGATTTGGGATAAGTCTTGTGAAGACTTGTTGAACTTATTGGACAAGTTCTAGTGAGAACTTGTTGAGCAGATTGAATAAGTCTTTGAGAGGACTTGTAGACAAATTTGAGGTAAGTCATGGTGAAGACTTGTTGAGCATATTGGACAAGTTCTAGAGAGGACTTGTGGACAGAATAGTGTGAGTTTTTGTATAAGCTTACAAGACAGATTTGAGAAGACTTGAGAGCAGAGATAATTGATTTTTTCAAAACATGGGTTAAGTTTTGGGGTAGATCTAGTAGATTTAATTTGTGATTGAGTCAAAATTTGTGTTAAGCCTTGAGGATAGATTTGAGGATATATATTGGTGCATATTTGAGGATAGGTTTGTGCTAGACTAGAGACAGAGATTGAGTATATTTGTGCTAAACTGAAGGACTATGTTTAGTGCAGATCAGAGGATAGATATTGAGCAGATTTGTGCTATATCAAAGGACTATGTTTAGTGCAGATCAGAGGATAGATATTGAGTAGATTTATGGTAGATCAAAGGATTGTGTTTAGTATAGATCAAAGAGAGAGATTGAGTAGGTTGGTGCTAGACCGAAGGATCATGTTTAGTATTGAGAGCTAGCTTTGGAGGTGGCAGATTTTAGAGGATGACAGTCTCTAGTGGATAGAGATCCATTAGCTAGGGTAGTGATGATAGGTCTTTTGAGTGATGATAAGAGTCTTCAGTGGATAGAGATCCATAAGCCAGTGCAGTGAAGGTAACAGTCTTCTAGAAGATCATCAACCATAGCAGAGGAGAAATAAGTTCTCATGTGGATAGAGATCCATGAACCAACTAAGGAGATTGATGTCTCATGTGGATATAGATCCATGAACTTGATTAGGGGATTGGTGTCTCCTTTGGACATAAACATTGTAATAGGAAAAGGTTTCCCAAGAGATTTGTTGAGAAAATATTAGTGAAAGCTTTTCTTCGTGGAGTAGCCCACATTGGGTGAACCACGTTAAATTGATGTCTCTATTGTGTGTGATGATTTGCACATTGCTTTGGTTACTGCTATTGATATTGCCATTGATTATATTGGATAATATTGTTTGGGAAAGAAAACTAAAAAGTGGTCTTATACTTTTCACCCTCCTCAATATAAGCTTGTGTTCTTCACTTATAAGAAGAGCATCACAATGAACCATTTATAAAGGAAGAGTGAAAACTAGCCCACATACATGTGTCAAAATTCAATTTTAGTAGTAGTGACAAATCCCACATAAGCGAAATCAGGGGGAGGAATTGAATCTTTAAGCTTGTTACCCTATTGACAATGAGTTGGGAAAGTGATGTGACTCATAAATCACTCAAGTCTCTTATATGCATGCACATACTACATTAAGGAGAATAAACATTAAAGTAGAACATAATTCTATGTCATTGGAAATAACAAATTGTATAAGAAGGAGAGCATTATAATGGACCAAATAGAGAGGAAGAGGTCCAACTACTTCTCTCCCCAATATGTCGCAACTTGATGTTAATAAGGATGAGGAATCCCATCAAAGTGGTACTGAGGAGAGGGATTGCACCTCTAAGCCTATTATCCACGACAAGTGGTGGGGTTCATAAACTGCTCAAGTCCCACCACCAAATCAATGCAAGATTATGGGAATCATAAATTACTAAGTCCCACAAACACATATGTTACAACAATTAAAAAAATAGTATTATAATGAAATAAAATTCTATTAAAAACTATATTTACCAAGAAAAACAAGTATTAAAATAAAATAAATATTAAATATTAAATAAAAAACCACATATTTTTTAAATTAAAATGAAATTTGATCAAAAATCCATCATAAAATATACATTTAATTTAAAATATAATAATAATTCCATCTTACAAATATCACTTATACAAAAAAAAAAACACACATTACACCTAGAAGAACCAACTTCCCTACATATTAATGCATGCACACATTAGACTAGAGAACATGTGTTAAAATATAAAGAAATGGAATAATGCCAACGACCACCCCTCGACAAGTATCAAAATGAAATGAAATTATCTCAAAATCCCATTATAGGATCTATTGTAGGTTGGAAAAAGCTTATGTTAATGATACTTTTTTTAGTTTTGACTTCTTTTCTAATGGCAGCAAAGTCAATGTCCTTCCTACAGTCTTCTCTAACCATTTCCCTATCATGGTTAATCTGAGAATGATTGGTGATATGAAGAGGACAATAAATAAATATGATAAGTTTATTTTAAATACTTCATTATTAGATGTTCCTGATTGTTCGGATGCTATCTTTACAGTCAGGGAAATCAATAGGGTGTGTTTGCACCATAACTCTGCTATTGATAGGTGGAATTCTAATGTTCAGAGTTGGATTAAAATATTTTAGACTATTGGTAGATTAAAAGCTAAGGCTAGTAAAAGATCTGAATTACTGTTGAATGAGCAACTTTTACATGTTGAATATGCTCTCCAGCTTCACCCTAATAATTTGGATTGGCAATTAGAGTTAGTCAAGATCAAGGAGGAGCTTAGAAAAGTGCAGGTTAAGCGAATTCAAGGCCAAAGAATTCGAGCTAGGATGAATTGGTTGAAGATGGGCGATAAGGGCACTAAGTTCTATTTTAATTATCTGAAAGAAAGGTCCCCTAAAGAGTATATCATCAGTATCTCTGATGGGAATCAATTGGTTTGTGATGTTGAGAGAATAAAAGAATTGTTTCATCAATTTTACTCTCACTTGTTCTCTTCGGAAGACAATCCTTCTCGGAGGAAAGATAGAGAAAATTGTTGTTCTCTTATTCCTAAAAAGATTAATGAACAGGAGGTTGAGTTTTTGGACAAAGAGATCACTTGTGAAGAAATTAATCAAGCTATAAAAGTTATTAGCAGCGATAAAGTGCCTGGACCTGATGGCTTGCCTATTGAATTTTATAAGAAATATAGTTCGTGGATTTGTGAGGACTTAAAAAAGGTTTATGAGGAGGCCTTTGAGTCAGGTTCTCTTGGTAATGTTATCAATTCAGGTGTTATCAAACTTATTCCTAAGGATGGGGATAAGACTCTTATCAAAAATTGGAGGCCTATAACTCTTTTAAATGTTTCATATAAGATTCTGGCTAAGGTGTTGGCTCTCAGACTGGCTGATATTCTACCTAAATTCATTAATTTCACTCAAATAGGATTTATTAAAGGCAGGTATATTTTGGAAAATTTGATAACAGGGTGGGAGGCCATGGATTGGGCTCATAGGTCAGGACAGAGGATTGGAATGATCCTTCTTGACTTTGAGAAAGCTTATGACAAAATAGAATGGGGATATATTTTGGTTGTGTTGTCTGCTTTTGGCTTTCCAAGCAATTTTTGTCGGATGGTTAAAACTCTTATGTCTGATGCAGTGACAAGGATTGAAGTAAATGGGAGTTTATCTGATACCATAGCTCTGCAAAGGTCTATCAGGCAAGGCTGTCCCCTTGCTCCGACATTGTTTGTAATTGCTAACGATCTTCTTTATTATCTGTTGAGAGATAACTCTCTTGGCCCTGTTGTCCGTGGTGTTAATTTACCTTCAGCTCAGGATCTCATTAATATGCAATTTGTAGATGATACTACTATTTTTGTGGAACTGGTTGAGGGTAATTTTATAAACTTGTTTCATAAACTTGACTTATTCTATAGTGCTTCTAGAGCAAAAATTTCCAAAGCCAAATCTAAAATCTTGAGTTGGGATGATAATCCTCCTACTTGGATTAATAAATTTGAATTGCAATGGTGCGGGCCCAATACTCAAGTTAGATATCTTGGGATTCCTTTTGTTGTTCAGCCTAATCTAAGAAACATGTGGAGTTGGATCAAGGAAAAAGTTGTTTTAAAACTTGAAAAATGGAGAAAGAGACAACTTTCTTTGGCTGGTAGATTTCAGATTTGTCAAAAAATTCTATCTTCTTATACTGTTTACTATGCTTCTGTTTGGTCTTTTAATGCTAATCAAATTTTTGAGATTCAGAAGTATGTCAAACAGTTTTTATGGGCAGGTGATTTTGGTATAAAGAAAAAACATATGGTTAAATGGGATTGGGTTGCTTTGAATAAGTCTAAAGGTGGGTTGGGGTTGATTGATTTGCGTAAACAAGGAATGACACTAGTTGTCAAATGGATTTTGAAAAGTATTAATGGACAGGAGCCATGGAAAGCTTTAGTTAGGCATAATATTTGCAATGTTGTTCCTAACAGATCTAAGTTTTGGCGTGGGCTGCATTTGTTTGATATTCTTTTTGGCACTTTTGATAGCAGGCCTTCAGGTTCAGATGTTTTTAGAAGCCTTTGGAAGGCTTGGTTACAGGTCAGATCTAAAGTTGAAGGTTGGTTTCAGCCTATTGGTTCTCAAATGAGAATTTTTAATAATTGTTCTATATGGTGGAATCTTAAGCATAACAATAAGGTCCTAGCTCGTGTACAGGGTTGTTCAGCTCGTAAATGGGCTCAAAAGGGAATTCTTTCTTTTAACCATATTTTGTGTGTTGTTGGGTTAAAGTCTTGGGATTATTTGAAGCAGGAATTTAGTATTTCGAACTCTCAATACAAGACTTATTCCATCATCCAGAATAGTTTTAGAAGGCTGGTTAATCCTATTTTTGTTGATAATGAACAACAGGTTATTGATTATATTTGCTGGAAAGATGGCTCCAAATTTTTGCAGTCCAAGCCTAAACAGATTTATATTATGCTTACTACTACGGATATTATTTTTGACCATATTAATCATAAATGGAGTATGGATTTATCTCCTAATTATTATGCTCATACCCTACAACGCATTTGGTCCAGACATCTTGAGCCTAAAAAGTGTTTTTTCAGATGGCTATTGTTACTTCACAGGCTGCCCATTGTGGTTGATCCTAGTATGGTTGTTATATGTTCTTTATGTCGTGTTTCGGATACCATTTCTCATATTTTCTTTGAATGTGTTTATGCTAAGGAGATTTGGCTTATGTTTTGTTCCAATATTCATGGTTGGGACTGCAGTTCTGCTTTGGGTAAAATGCAAATATTATGTGGTCATATTCAGTAGTTGCATAAGTCTTATAATATGTTCTGGTTATTTATTTCCATTGAGATTTTATGGATGATTTGGAAAGCTCGTAATGATGAACTCTTTCAGCAACATTACAGGTTCCTTACTGAGTCTCATTTGAGACTCATACGATTTAAAATAATTTTGCAGGTTAACAGGTTGATATGTGGACTTGAAGATCGGTTAAAGCCTAAGAAGATGCATGAAAATCTGATTCAGATAAAGGACAATATTTGGACTGCTAGTTCTTTATTTCAGGACATTAAGGAGTCTGATTTCTTCCTTTGGTTTTGTAATTTTGTCACTATATGTAATGACTTGCATATTAAAAACAATTTTAGTCATGATGGTCAGTCTTTGTAGTAGTTGCTGGAATTTTTGTTGGTATTCCAGCCTTATAATGCTCTTCTATATGTGACTTATTGTATTATGTTTTTGGTTTTTTATTTATAATATAAGTATCAAATGTTCAATTCAAAAAAAAGTCCCATTATAAAATATACCATTAACATAAGCCCTACTTTCCCACATTATACTAAGGAAAAAAACTTACCCACATATATAAGTAAATTAAAATATTTTTAACATTTAATTATAAAATATGTTTCTGACATGGTCCAACAACTACCATACATACAAGAACCAACACATTACACAAAGTCAAATAGATGCCCACACTACACTAAGAAGAACCGGTATTAAGGTAAAAATAAAACTCAATTCTATTGAAACTCCATCCTAGAATATGTTGTTGGCATAGTATGAACGAACAAAAGTAAAACGAAATTCAATTCTATTGAAATTCCATTGCAGCAGGGTACAAACAAAAATAAACATATAGTACACTCATAGGAAAAGTATTAAAGCAGAATGAAATTTATAGAAAATTTTAGAAGAAAAGAGGACTACCTCCTAGGAACTGTTCCTTTTGCAACATATCGAAATTCTCGATCTCAGTTTCAAATGTTAGTATGATTGTTTAGGTGTCAGAGCGATTTGATACCATAGTGAGATAGCCGTTGATGAGATGTTCCAATTTTATTGTCAATCTAAATGCCATATGTCTTTCAAGTCCATTCACCTTCCAAAAACTAAAACTGAAGTTGACGCTGTCACGCTGCTTCCAAGAGAGGCATAATATTATTATTATTATTAACTTTCTTGTGCTATGTTTCCCTTATTTATCCGAGGGTATCCAAATTTCAATTATTTTTTTTAACTTTCTCGCTTGATCATGTTAAAATTTCAATTTCACTTGTAGAAATTGCAAAAATGGTGGGCAAGAAAGCTTAAGTTGTGCCGTAACATTTAACATATATTTTATTGTTGGTTATTAGGGCAGGTTTTCCTCCTTTATAGGGCACTACTTTGTTTTTCTTCTATGACAAGGGGAGATCTTTATTTTATTTTCCATCGGCCAGACTTTTAATAAAACCAGTGTAAAAACGAGGCAGATTTGGTTAGAGCATGTACTCAGAAAATACTTTACATAATTTGTTTTCGTGGGATTTTGATGCGTCAAAGAGAAGAAATTGTTTGCATATAAATGTTCACCTGCACTTCCTGTAACACATGTCAAACCAAAAAAACAAACAAAAAAAAAAAAACTGTAAACATGGACTGCAACATTGATGGCTTTACTCAAGATTTAAATCTCGGACTTCGCCGGACTGAACGTTTGTCCCTTTCCTGATGCTTTCAGCGGCGTAAAAGGTTTAAAATGATTGTGACATGGTGGTTATAAGGACGGATTGCGCGAAGATCTGTGTGGCGGCTTCCGAGGCGGACAGCGCAAAATACTGTGGCGGCCATAAAAGCTGGACAGCCTACCCGGATTCGTGGCGGCTACCGATTCCACTATGTAAATTAAAAAAAAAAACATTGATGGCTTTACAACCTAAATATACACTTTTGTCTAGAGATTAACATACTTGTCAAGCCCCTTGTAAACGTAGTTTATGCCACTATCCATCTTCTTAGAATACAATTTCGGATAGTTTTACAAATGGAAGAAAATATTTAGTGCTATCAAGATCTAATCCAAGGCTGATACTCTGGTGAGAAATGGGACTAAACTTTTTTTTTAATCAATAAGTTATATTTATTTGCAGGTAGAGGGTCCGGTCCTTTGGTCAAAGCTTTTCTTTGGAAGGATGGAGACCAGAAAATGTAATGAGTTACCTATTCCTTTAGATTCCTCTAATATATCCATGCGGTACATTTGTTAGTGTATCTCATCTTCTTTTTCTTATAAAAATATATATCTTTTTATGATAATATTTATTGTAGAGATAATATTACAATATTAGTAGTAAACTAAGGTTGTTGAATTGTTTGTCAAATTTCTTTTTATTTACAACTTTTAAATAAATTTGGACTATTTGATAATGGTATGCCATGCAAGATGTTTAAGGATTTGATGGCAGGAGCGGGAGTAGGAACGGGAGCGGGAGCGGGAACGGGACTAGGAACAGGTTCAGATGCTGGTGCAAGTTCCAGGGCGGGCACTGGATCGGGATCGGGGTCGGGCACGCCGGGGCCCGGACCCGGGCCCGCATCCTCGGCGGGCCCAGAGGAGGGCTCAGAGGCTGAGCAGAATGGTGGCCAGGGTGGGGACGACATCTTGGGCCCAGGACCTCTTCCATGCCTCGATGCAAGCACAAGCCTAGGGAAAAAGCCTCCAGATCCTGGGCATGGTTCTGCCCCGAGTGGGCCCAAACCCTCCTATCAACAGATCCTGGTGGCACCAGGGCCCAACCTCGGACCCTAGGTTTAGGGCTTTCCCTCGAGGGCACCCACATTTCTATTCAAGAGGAGGTCTACTCCTCCTTTGTCGTTGGATCCTCTGCCTCCCTGGTTGGGAAGTTCCTGGGAGGGCGACCGGACATGGAAACCGTCCGCAGATGGGCGACTTCCAAATGGAAAGTTTCTGGACATATTCAGCTGGTGGCCCTTACCAAGGGATTCTTCATCATCAAATTAAATAATAGCGATGACGCTGAAAAGATCCTGTCGGGCGGGCCCTGGTTTCTGGGATGCAAAAGCCTCTTCCTCAGGCGATATGGAGCTGACTTCCACCCCAACACCCAAAGCATCAACTTTGCCCCAGTCTGGGTCCGGCTCCCTGAGCTTCCCTTCCACCTGTGGCACGAAGATGTCCTAAGGCTTATTGCCCAGTCGATCGGGGATCTGGTGGCCTTCGACCCCGCTACCAAGGCAGGCTCCCGAATGGTTCATGCCAGATTTTGTGTCAATGCAAATCTAGAATCCGAACTCCCCTCTTTCGTGACCATCTCCTCTGGGTCCTTCTTTTGGTGCCAAACTCTGATTTACGAAAACAAACCTGCTTTCTGCCCTCTCTGCTGCACTCAGGGCCACCTCCCCCACCAATGCCCTGTATCCAAGAAAGTTGATGGCCCTCTCCCCAAACTCCCTTCCCAACCAGGTCGGGCCCCCTCCCGAGGGCCCCCTCGTGATGGCCATAGATCCCAGGCCTGGACCACCAAGGAGGCTCCCCCTTCTGTCCCAAAGGAATCCCAAGCGGGCCTTGGCCTAGAGGATGGTCTTCCCCAGGTTTCCCCTTCCCCTGCTCCCTTCCCTGGGTCTTCTTTCGGGGCCCCGATCCTAGGTTTTCCCCCCCTTTCCCGATGTGAATCCCTCCCTGCAGGCCCCTGCTTGCGCCCCCCCAGGCCTGTGAGCCACCCGGGCTCTCTTCCCCGTCGGCTCCCACCTTCCCGTCTTCCTCTGCCAGGGTTTCCTCCTCCCCCCCACCCCCGCTATCCCCCCTCGACCCCCTCCCGCCCCTCCCGGTGGTCCCTGCTGGCCTCCCCCCTTCAGAGTGCAGCTCCGAGAGGTCTGACGAAGAGGTTGAGGGCAGTTCTCCATCTGGGCCCGATGAAATCAGCCCTAAGATGACCCGAAGCAGGACTTTCGCCACAGACTTTGGCAGCAAACTCAAGAGAGGTCGGCCCACCCTAGGCGACCAGCGAGCGAGGATCACTGAAGATGACATAGCCAATGGCTCCCAGGCAACCCTCTCTGACGTTGTCGCGAGCTTCTCCAAAATAGACGCCCTTCGACCCAAACCCCCCACTCAGGCCGGGAAGGGGGGCAAGCGACCCCACAAGGGTGTCAAATGAAGCTCATCACCTGGAATGTTAGGGGGCTCAATGGTGCCCCCAAGAAAAGGATCCTCGGCCAACTCCGCAAGGATCACCGCCCGTCCTTCCTCCTCCTTCAGGAGACCAAAATAGATGATGCAGCTGCCCAGAGGGTCGCCCAAGCTACCTGGCGCAACTACGAGTCCCTGTCTACCCCTACGGCTGGCACAACCGGGGGCCTGCTGTGCATGTGGGATCCCCGATCTTACGAGGGGAGGCTCATATCATCTTCTCCTAGAATAATCAACATTATGGTCCATTGTGTGAAGTCAAGGCGTTCATGGATCCTGTCTAACGTCTACGCTCCTAACAGCCCGGTTGAGAAAGCTGCCCTATGGAAGGAAATCAGCTCGATGAGAGAAGCCTTTGCCCCCCTCCCCTGGATCCTGGTAGGGGACTTCAACAGTCCCCTGTTCCTTTCTGACAAAAGTGGGGGCTCAGCGGCTCCGGGCAAAAGCATGGAGGACTTTGGAGCCTTCACCGACCTCAACGAGCTCATGGACGTCAGCCTGAAAGGAGCCAGGTTCACCTGGTCAAACAGAAGAGCGGGAGCAAGCCATATCCAGGTCAGGTTGGACAGAGTGTTCCTGTCTAAGGAAGCCATTCCCCTGTTTGTCGATGCAACCTTGCTGGCCCTCCCTAAAATTGGGTCTGACCACAGCCCCCTCCTCCTCGAAATCGACCATCGCTCCTCCCTCAAGCGACCCTTCCGGTTCGAGTCCATGTGGCTGCATCATCCCAATTTTAGGGCCCAGGTTGGCTACTGGTGGGCTCCCCCAGTCCCTGGGCGCCCCGTTGAACAAGTCTATCACAAGCTGAGACGCCTCAAAGAGCAACTCAAGGTATGGAACAGAGAGGTGTTTGGTAACATCTTTGAAAATAAAGCAGCAGTTAAGAAAAAACTCGAAGACCTTGAGCTCAGATTCCAGGAAGACTCCCAAGACCCGGGGATCAGGGAAGAGGAACGCTTAGCCCTCAGCGAGTACCATAACATCCTGGCCAGGGAAGAAACATTTTGGAGACAGAAGTCGAGAGCCCTATGGCTCCAAGAGGGCGATGCTAATACGAAGTTCTTCCACACGTCGACTCTCAAAAATAGGGGCTCTAACAGAATTGTCGAGTTGGTGAGTAGTGACGGCAGAATTATCAAGGACGAAGAGGACATTCGGACTGAAGCCACCAACTTCTTCCAAGAGCTCCTTGGCGACAGTCCCCTCATGTCCCCAGAAGCGGTAGACTCCCTGCTGGAACATATTCCTACTTTAGTCTCGGCCATGGCAAATGAGATGCTCCTGCAGCCCCTGTCTGACTCTGAAATCCATGCTGCCACGTTTTCCATGAAGGCCGAGGCGGCCCCGGGCCCGAACGGGTTTCCCCCATTTCTTCCAATCCTTTTGGGACATCGTTGGTCAAGAAGTGTGCGCAGCCATCCGGGACCTCCAGATCGCCAGCTCCATCCCTAGAGGTATAAACTCCACCTTCATTGCCCCGATCCCCAAGTCCCGAGCAGCCGGATCCCTCTCTGATTTTTGCCCCATCAGCTTGTGCAATGTTTTATACAAAATCCTGACCAAATCCATGGCCTCCCGCCTCAAGGATATCCTTCCCCTGATCATTGCCCCCTGCCAGGGGAGCTCGGTCAAAGGCAGACTGATCACAGACGGCGTTATCATCATGCATGAGGCCATCCACTCGGCCTTTCTTTCCAAAAAGGCCTCCTTTCTGCTCAAGTTGGATATGAACAAGGCCTTCGACAGAGTTGACTGGGTGTTCCTTTCCAAGGTCCTCCTCAAGTTCGGGTTCCACCCCTCCTGGGTCAAGCTCATCAACAACTGTGTGTCCTCCCCCTGGTTCTCTATCCTCATCAACGGATCCCCCGTCGGGTTCTTCCCCAGTTCCAGAGGCCTTCGCCAAGGCGACCCCCTGTCCCCGATCCTCTTCATCATCCTGGTTGAGGCCCTGGGACGAACCATCTCGAGTGTTATTTCCCATGGACTCATTTCGAGCATCAGGCCTACGTCGGGCCTACCCCCTGTGTCCCATCAGCAGTTCATGGACGATACCATCCTTGCCACTTCAGCTTCGATCCCTCAAGCCAAGGCCCTCAAGCACATCTTGACCCTGTACGAGGAGGCGGTCGGGCAGAAAATTAACCTCCAAAAAAGCAAAATCTTCTTCATCCACACCCCCTTGGCTAGGCAAATCAGAATTGGGCGGATTCTGGGTTGTACCCCTGATTCCCTTCCCTCCTCTTACCTCGGGCTTCCCCTGTTTACAGGTGCACCCTCCAAGGCCCTATGGAGCGGGATGATGGATCGGATTCAGAGGAAGCTGGCCTCCTGGAAAGGCCACCTCCTCTCTCAGGCTGGCAGAGCCACCCTCCTGTCGGCGGTCCTTCAAAGCATTCCGATATATTTCATGTCGGTCTTCAGAATCCCGGCCTCCATTGCAGCTCACATTGAACAAATCCAGAAATGCTTTCTCTGGTCGGGTAGCGAAGATAAGAAGAGGATTCCCCTAGTTTCTTGGCCCCTGGTCTACCGCCCCAAAGGCGAGGGAGGGATCGGGCTCAGGCGGGTGACCCTCATGAACAAGGCCCTTTTGTCCAAGCACGCCTGGAAGGTGTTCACCAATGCCCCTGACGAGTGGGTCAATATCGTGCTCAGGAAATACTGCCACCACCACCCCTTCCTCAGTGATTCCTAGCCCAGAGATGGATCAGCCTTCTGGAAATCCTTGATTTCCACTAAAGACATCATTCGAAAAGGGACCAGATGGATCCTCGGGGACGGAACCAAGATCGACTTCTGGGAAGATAGGTGGATCCAAGATGAGGCTCTGACTGCTGACAGCGATCTCCTCATCCTCAAACCGGGCCTGGTGGACAGAGGGCCCAAAGTGTCGGCCTATCTCTCCCAGATCCAGGGACGGGTAACTTGGAAACCCATCCTGAATCCCAGGCACCCGCTCCAAGCTTCCAGGCTGCAGCGCCTCCTCAAGGTGACAGTTATCCCGTCCTCCAGAGGGAACGACAGATGCATTTGGCACGGCACTCCCAGTGGCATATTTTCTATAAAATCTGCCTACAACCTCCAAAGAGTCCCCGACGAGGCCCCATTTCCAGCCCATCAGGTGTGGGCCAAGAAGTTGATCCCCAAAATCAGCCACTTCGTCTGGGCGGCCATCCAAAACAAGATCCTAACCATCGAGAACCTGATCAGGAGGGGCTTCCAGATCCCAAACAGATGCTTCCTTTGTTGTGCTGCCTAGGAGTCCACTAATCACCTCTTTCTCAGATGCCCCTTCTCTTCTGAAGTCCTGGGCCTCATCCTTTCCCAATTTTCCATTCAGTGGGTGGCCCCCAATTCCATCTCTGACCTCCTATCTCAGTGGCCCAAACCCTTCGCCCACCCCTTCATCCACTTCCTCTGGGGCTCCTGCCTTCCTCACTTGCTTTGGCAACTCTGGCTTGAGCGCAACAACAGAGCCTTCTCCTCCCCGGCTCATTCCCCCCAGTGGGTAGCGACCAAGGCGGTTTCCTTCGCCCTTGAGAATTCTCGCTCCATCCCTTTGATCGAGGCACCCCATCGGCTGGGCGAGGCCACCCTCCTATCCTCCCTCGGAGTCCAGCTTCCCCCCCCGGTCCCCCCCCGCCCCCTCCCATCGTTCTGCGACCCGGTGGACTGCCCCCCTCCCGGATGGGTCAAACTTAACTTTGACGGAGCTTCTAAAGGTAATCTCGGGCCCTCTAGAGCGGGCGGGGTCATCCGTGACAGTCATGGGGCCCTGATCTTGGCGTACGCTGCACCGCTTGGCATTCAGACCAACAACTTCGCTGAAGCAACAGCTCTCCTCAGCGGGTTGACCGCCCTCAAGGAGTCCTCAAAAGTCATCATCGAGGGTGATTCCCAAGTCATAATCAAAGCCGCCCGCAGCCCGAGAAATAGCTCTTGGCGCATTCACAACTCCATTCGGGAAGTTCTCACCATCCTCCAAGGACTCCCCGACCACGCCTTTCGGCATGTGTATAGAGAAGGCAATAGGGCAACCGATTTCATGGCCAACCAAGCCACCACTGCAGAAGACTTCACTACCTGGACCACGAACTTCCCTGAAGCTCTGGTCCAAATAGTATCTCAAGACAATTCTAGCACCGATGAGGGCCCAGGCGCTTAGCCCGCCCCAAGTCGGGGCCCTAAAGATGCACTGTCGCGCCCCCAATGGTCAGGGGACTCTCCCCCTAGCGTTTCCTCCCTCGGCTTCCCAACGGAGACCCTCCCCGCCTCCCCTTCCCCAAAATGGCGTAGACCCACCCAAAAGTGCAAAACCCCGGCTCAAGGCCCAAGCGGGGCCCCGACTCCTGGCGCAAGCTCAATCCGCAAAGGCCCGGCCCCAGGCAGCAGCAGGGCTGTTGGCAGCTCCAAGAAGGCCAAGGTGGAGGCCCCGGAGGCCACCGAAGTCAGCTCTGACTCCGTAGCAAGATGCAGAACTTGGCGACCAGAGCCCTCCTTGACATTACGATTGGCTCCCTGACCGCTTCTACCAAAGCGGCTTCCTCAGCGGCCAATGCCCTAGCTGAACTCTGATGCAGGCTGGGCGATGGCCTTGACAGGGAGAGGAGCTGATCTGTCAGGTCGGGCCCGTCCAGGCCAAGCCCAGCTTCAGGGCCACCTAGAGTGGCGGTGAATAGTTTTTTGTGTTATTGGTGATTACTGGTTTACGGTTTTTCCATGTTTTGGTGGCCTCAGGCCAAATTTTGTTGTGTTGTTTTCATAGTTGGTCTGTCTTTTTGTAGGCACCAGGGCCCTGGGCCCCGATTTGTTGCCCAAGGGTGCAGCCCCGATTTTTAATCACAAATTCAGCCACGGCTACCTATGTAACTAAGGTTTTGGGATCCTTAAAAAAAAACCCGCTGTAAATACATTGTTACTTATCAAAAAAAAAAGATGTTTAAGAATTTATATGACACATATATATTAGTTTGGATGGAACTCTAAATGATTTAAATTATTCATTCTTTACAAAGAACACATGCAATGTAAATAGAGGTGAGGAGACACTTCTATCCAAATCATTGCAATATATTATAAAATTAGTTTATGCAATTCATCCAACTTAATCAAAAGAAATTCAAGATAATACGAAGTATGCAAACAACTCCTAATAGGTCTCCCTTAACTAATTGACATTTAGATCTCTATGTTTATTTTCCTCAATATTACCACTAGCAAAAGGGAACATTAAGGAAGGGAAGGGGATGAAAAAATAAAAAAATATCAATAAATAGAAATACATTGTAAACTTTTCAAAAATGGACACACTTGAAAATACGAAATAGATTCACAGTACAAACATTAAGTCAACTAATTAAAAATTCATACTTATAAAAGTAACTCAACCATCATGTATTATTCATTAAGAGAAGGAATACATAATACACAGACTTATGACCCACACAATGACTCATTACCTCTTCTAAATGTCTTATATAGATTCAACATCTTACAATAACAATGATAATTTTTTTTTTTTTTTTTGAATTTACATGGTGGAATCGATAGCCGCCACGAATCCGGGCAGGCTGTCCAGCTTTTATGGCCGCAATAATATTTTATGCTATCCACCCCAGAAGTCGCCACACAGATCTTTGCACAGTCCTCCCCTATAACCACCATGCCACAATCATTTAAAACCTTTTACGCCATTGAAAGCACCAGGAAAGGGACAAGCGTTCAGTCTGGTGAGGCCCGAGATTTGAACCTTGGACCTCCGCCCCCCTTATGGGGTTTGGATGAACCAATTGGTCTACAAATAACAATGATAATTGATTGTAACAAATAAGGATAAAATTTAGGTCCGAGGTGTAGACCAATTGGTTCATCCAAACCCCATAAGGGGGCGGAGGTCTAAGGTTCAAATCTCGAGCCTCGCCGGACTGAACGCTTGTCCCTTTCCTAGTTCTTTCAGCAGTGTAAAAGGTTTAAAATGATTGTGGCATGGCGGTTATAGGGGTAGACTGCATGAAGATCTATGTGGTGGCTTCCAGGACGGACATCACAGAATACTGTGGCGGCCATAAAAACTGGACAGCCTGCCCGGATTCGTGGCGGCTACCGATTCCACCATGTTAAAAAAAAAAAAACAAATAAGGATAAATTACACCTCACCATGTAAGCTAGATAATCATGGTAATGTAACTACTCCAATATAGCCATGTTAGTTGTATTCCTTATTGTTAGTCAACCCTTGAGCATTAGCGTTAGGGTTATTGTTGATTTCATCTATAAATAGAAGAGTTATGTCATAGTGGAAACACCATTCATATTTGTAATCTTAAGTCATCTCTAGTGCGCATATGAGACTTTGCTCTTTCTAAGTGATGCCACCATATTAAATCTTATGGAGTTATTCCTTCCTAAAGGAGTATTATTGGTGTTTCCCTATCTTAAGGGTATTATCTATATTTATCTCATTGTGTGGATGATTACTATAGATAACTATTTATTGATGAATGATTTGTTATTTCAGTATATGGTAAATAATTTATGTTAATGAGGATACAATTTTGTAATAAGTGGTATCAAAGCCACGATTCTAGTAAAGTGGAGATTATCTTTTTTTTTTGGATTGTATAAATTGGGCAATTTTTTTCTAGAAAACTTTTCATCTTCCAAGGGTCATCTTTCCATAGAGTTGTCTGATTTAAATAGTTCATGTTCTAGCTTGTTCATAATTTGAAGAGCTTTTAAAGGAGTGTCTTATGAATGAATTCAAGCAATAATGAGGGAGATACGACCTTATGAAGCCAATCATATGTTGGAATTCACATACCTTCTAGAAACATCCTAAGAAATACATTCATCACAATCATATGTAGAAAAATGAAGAAAAGTGAAATAGAAGAGCATACATAAAAATAGAAAAATAGATAAACAACATGAATAGAGAGAAGGATATTTGGGTGGGTGTCTATAGGTGCCCCATGATCTCACATATCAAAAGCTGACATAATAGATCAATCATTGGGGTATTTATAGTGATAACATATCCTCAATTAAATGTTAACCTCAAGTCAACATAACTTGACTTGAAGGTTAAATTATAGTATAATAAATGTAGATATCCTTTAACCAAAGTTAACCATAGATGTGGTTTAACCAATTTTTCTAAGGATGAATACATAAAATTTGCCTATAGACTTACATAGAAATATTTTCATAGGCTTACATATAGAATACCCATAAAATTACATAGAGAATGCCTAAAGGTTTACATAGATCTTGCCCATAGGCTACATTAAGAGCACCTATAGGTACTTCATCACTATTGGTATTTGGCCTAATAATATCATATTGCAATGTTAACACCCCCCATAATCTAAGAGGGTCAAGGGGAGAAGATATTAAAGATGAAACATATTCCCCTCCTTCATAATGAATACTCATATGGGCCAATGGAATCTTCTTTTATCAAAGGTACATGAACTAGATCAACCTCTCCTTGAACATGCATATGTAACTCCACCTTCTAAATAAATATCTTGAACTTCTCATGAGAAGATATTCAACATGCAATTTGGTAACTATATTATGTCCTCCAATATCAAGAGAAAGTAGTTAAATCATGAAGCAATAGGTAAGTCTCTGAGTAATCAACCCCAATGGTTAGAGAGGGCCTATAGGAACAATATGTACCTTGCATTGTTCATATAAAACCAAATTCTCTTGTAGAATAAAATATTATGAATCACCATACCAATGGGTTGTTGGAGTTAAACAAACACTCACTCTGAGAGAAGAGAAGGATAAACATAGGAATTTTACATCTTTCAAATTTAGTATAACTAACCAACTGTTGCATTGACGAATTTAGTTGAAGTTAGATGTATGATGCTTCTAAATATATCAAACCTACTATGATATAATAAATTAGAGAAAGTAAGTTTTGAACCTATGAATTTCTTATCAAAGAAGGCTTTTCAACCATACGTGTTGATACGAGCAAATTTATCAATTGTCAAATCAATGAACTATTGGAGTTAATATTGCATCAAATATGAGAATGTCAACTAGGTCCATTTTGCATAAAAAATTTCACCAAAAATATTAACAAGTCCTTGGTTTAATGTCACCTATTTATAGAGCTCGAAAATCTATGTAATCTAAAAAATAGTTCTAAAATGCTTTCTTATGCAAAATTTATGGCCTTTGAAATTTCAAAGCATATTTAAATTATAGAACTTAGAAATTTGTTGATCAATTAGGAACTACCATGAAGAACACAAGCTTATACTGAGAGGGGGGGTGAAAAGTATAAGACCACTTTTTACTTTCTTTCCAAACCAATATCAATTAATGTACTTAATTGTAATAACCAAATATAGCAGTGTGCATTAATAACTCAGATAGAAATAGTAAGTAAGAGCACAAGTCATCATACACAATTGAGACACAATATTTAACGTGGTTACCCCAATGTGGGGTACTCCACAAGATAATCTCCTTATAATATTTCACACAGAAATAAGGATCCTTATCCAATAAAATGATTTATTTGATCTTCTCAAAGCTAGGCAATAACACGCTCACACAGAACTTGTACAAATATGCATAACAAGCTCACAAAAAACTTGTCCAAAACTGCTCAACAAGATCACACAAAACTTGTTTGAATTTCTTTGATCTGCTCAAATCTAGGCAATAACAAGCTCACACAAAACTTGTCCAAATTTGCATAACAAGCTCACACAGAACTTGTCCAAAATTGCTCAACAAGCTCACACAAAACTTGCTCAAATATGCTCCAACAAGCTCACTAAGAACTTGTCCAAATCTTCTCTAGCAAGCTCACCAAGAACTTGCTCAAATATGCTCCAACAAGATCACTAAGAACTTGTCCAAATCTTCTCTAGAAAGCTCACCAAGAACTTGCTCAACTCTGCTCAATAGGCTCACTCAGAACCTCATAAAAATCTGTCCCAAATCTGTCCACAAATCTGTCTAAAACTGTCCACAAATATATCTAAATCTGTCCACAAATCTGTCCCAAAAACTATCCACAAAGCCTTCTCAAAGGCTCGATCAATCATACATAAACTGCCACAAATCTATCTAAAATTATCCACAAATTTGTCCCAAAAACTATCCCAAAGGCCTTTTCAAAGGCTCAATCAATCATGCTCAAGTAGTACTCACATCTCATCTACAAATCTATGAAGGCAAGGCTCAAATATGAACTCAACAATGAATGGCAATGCACTCTACAATGGATGACAACAATGATCCACAATGATCTCAACTCAACTCAACTCAAATATCAACTCAACTCAAGTCAACTCATAGAAGCATAAAGATAATTGTTAGAGACTCAATATGTTCTAAGCTCAATATCAACTCAAATCAAAATTATAGAATAGTTTGTTTCATGGGACTTGAACAATCACCTCACATAATCACTTGACTAGGCTCAATCAACTCAACTCAACCAATCACCATAAGGGACAACTATTTCTCACAAAACCCTAGTCCAAGCATGTATCAACCAACTCAAATGTTTCCAACAATGCTCAACCACAAATCTCACATAACAATGATACTCATGTTCTTTTCAAGTTCTTTACATAACCAATGGGCTTCAACAACTATGCTTATAAAACAAGGTTTAAAAACAACTCTCAAACTAGAAAACCTTGAAGCATTCAACCAACCACTTTCAAAAAGGAAACCACAATCAATCCTTTTCACTCCAATGATATTTTAGAAATCAACCACCATAAACAATCAATAGGAGAATGTGTCCATATCTTTTTGATGCCAAGAAGTTGTCCACAAAATCAGCCACACTAAACACAACTTTCCTTTCCAGTCTCAATAAGGGTTAGTGGACTTCAAATAATAATCACAAGATAAAGCATAACTCAATTTACATATTTTTACTCCAACTTAATAAACACATCCACCAAAGTCCTTTTAATAAAACCCTTATCAAAAAATCAACCTCTCAGAAATTATTTTATAACAACTCCTTATTTCTCCTAAATCTTAATTCTCAATTTCATAAACAAAAAATTAAATCAAAAACTCATCCACCTTTGAAATAATAATCACAGCCCTTATAAAAAAAAATTTAATTAAAAACTTTAATTATTCCTAATCACCTTATAACTCCAACTTAGGGCTTAACAGAATTAATTAGAGCAAAAACGTATTTACCTCCTCAAGGGGATTCGAAACCTTGACTTGCCCACACTACGAGTGCCTTAGCCACGACTAAGGTTGCCACAAGAGCTAGCCACTCGTTCCAAAGGGAAAGGCACAAGGTGCCTTAAAATATTTCCTCTCTTTTTGCAAATCAAAAGTGCTTCGAGCGCTTTTCTTCCAACGCCTTCCAAACGCATTCAAGGGGATTCAAAACCTTGACATTTGTGCTCCCATACACCTTAGCCAAAAACCAATTGCCAATGCGCCACTCTGCCCGTGATGACTTTGGAATTCAACCAACCTTCGTTTATTCGTTTCTTCTGCTTTCTAAAAGATTTTGGCACGAGCTCAATTCAGATGCTAAGCCAACGATTATTAACCACGAGCAAGTATTAGTTTATGAACCTTATCTATCCGTTTTATATAGCCTCATTATTTTTGATGATGTCGGCAAAAATCTTACATATTTAATTTTTAATTTAAATTTAAATTTTAAATAATTAAAATTTAAACTAAATATTAAAAATTAAATATCTCCATCACCGGGGCACCTTTTTTGACGAAACTAAAGGCCAACTTGGGTTTTAAGAAAAACATAGTTCAAATATACCATCCATGGTTTTAAATAAAACTTTTTATTTTTCCTACCTTGGTTTTCACAAAAACCCTGTATTTATCCATGCTTTCCAAAATATCATTTGGCCACCAAAACTCAATGTGATCCATGTGACATCAATGATCCATGTGACATCAATGACAACATAAAATAACTCAAATTGCCAAAAATATCCCCCTTTTTCATTGATGGCAACACCTCTAATGCAAAAACCATAATCACTACAAAAACCATCTCTGAGAATCAAAGCTGCTCCCCCTGACTCAATACTCTCTATGGAGGATACTCCCCCTAACTTAATGCTCTCTTTGGAGGCTGCTCCCCCTAACTCAATGCTCTCCCCCTTTGACATCAATGGCAAAAGGGACACCTATGGGGCTAAAAGATATGACTCTTAAGCATAGCCCCATCACCACATTTTTTCTTGAGGTGATTAATTTTGGGGTGAGAGTACTTTTACTCCCATATTAAATTTTTTATGTCCTTTATCAACTTCTTTCCATGTTTTCCTGATATCCTTCTCTTGATCTTCTTGCCTTGAACCTGTTTGACCTTCTTGCCTTGAACTTGTTTAGAATTGAGTCCTACACCATTTTGCAATATGTCCAAATTTATTGGAGTTAAAACACTTGATATCGTAGTCTTTGGATGGTGCCCATATCCTAAAATATTTCTTGAAATAATTTCCATATCCATTCCTTTCCTGAACCCTGTATTGTGAAGTTCTGTTTTCATGACCATTATGAACATGACTTCTGAATTGTGTAGATCTAAAACCAAAACCATGTTGCTCATTTCCTTTGCACTGAGAAGCTCTATGACAAACCTTGTTACATGAGAAGCAATGTACCTAAAAACCATACCTTCTTCCTTTGATGTTCCTTCTAGCAAAATCAAACTTCTTTGATCCATAGAGCATGCAGTGTATAGCCCTGTGTCCAAATCCATTACAAGAAAAATAATGTCCTTTAAAAGTCCCAAGTTCATGCCTTGGTTCCTCATACCTTTCTTGACCATTATCCTTATGATCATTTTCAACTTGTGCATTGCATTCTTGAACTTTATTTGTAGTATCTAAATCCTCTTCCTTAGTTTCTTCCTTGTTTTTCTCTTCAAGTATTTCTTTTCCTTTTGAATTTGATTCACCTATCTCAAAACAAGATCCAAAATGAATATTTTGAGCCATAGGAACTTTGGAAATTTCTTCATAACACTTAGGTGCTTCCTTGCTTTCATCTTTAAGAACTTCCTTTCCTTTTGAGTGTGATTCCCCAAACCTAAAATATGAAAATTTTGGTGCTTTGGAATCTCCCTCTTCTTTCTCTTCATTTGTGTCAATTGGCATCCATATCTATAGCCTATGAAATACATATTTCCTTCTTAGTGAAAATATCTTGACCTTTTGAGTCATGTGATGGATCAAACTTCTCAAGTAAGGAATATTTCAATTCTTTTAGATTCTCCTCAAGGGAATTCGAACCACCGAATTACCCACACCACGAGCGCCTTAGCCACGAATAAGGTTGCCACACGAGCTAGCTGCTCGTTCAAAAGGGAAAGGCACAATGTGTCTTAAAACCTTTCCTCACTTTTCGCAAATAAAAAGCGCTTCAAGTGCTTTTCTTACGTCTTTTGAACGTAGTCAAGGGGATTCGAAACCTTGAAGTTTGTGCTGCCACACACCTTAGCCAAAATCTAACTACCAATGTGCCACTCTACCCATGATGACTTTGGACTTTGACCAACCTTTGTTTATTCGTTGCTTTTGCTTTCTAAAATATTTTCGCACGAGCTCAATTCGGATGCTTAGCCAACGATTATTAACCACGAGCAAGTATTAGTTTATGAACCTTAGGTATCCCCTTTATATAGCCTCATTATTTTTTATAACATCGGTGGAAATCTTATGTATTTAATTTTAAATTTAAATTTAAATTTTAAATAATATTAAAAATTAAATATCTCCATCACCGGGGCACATTTTTCAACGAGACGAATGGCCAACTTGGGTTTTAAGAAAAATCCAGTTCAAATCTGCCATCCATAGTTTTAAATAAAACCTTTTATTTTTCCTACCTTGGTTTTCACAAAAACCCTATATTTATCCATGCTTTCCAAAATATCATTTGGCCACCAAAACTCAATGTGATCCATGTGACATCAATGACAACATAAAATAACTCAAATTGCCAACATGCCACTTGTCACCTCCAGTTCCACCTCTACATACACCATTAAGAGATAGGAATGATAATTAGGACGATGAGTAACAAATAGAATTACAACATTGGCTTGAGGTTGGTTGGCTTCATAGGTATGTATTTTAAAAATAAAAAATAATATGAATACCCAAGTTTAGGCTATGTCAACCAGAAAGTCATACTAAGATTCAAACTTGGGAACTCCTACACAAAATACAAGGCCCCAACCACTATGCCACCCACATGAACATGCTTGAAAAGAGGGATTTCATTTATTTGAAATATGCCATAGCATTTCACACAAACAAAATATGATTGACATAAAGCTTAAATATGATGCATTCGAATTCAAATGTAGGAGTCTTGCATGTCAAAAAAGCATCCTACAATTGTGTTTTCACCACAAATAGAAGGAGAGGCTAGCCTTAATATTGAAATCTATAAGGTGCAAAATCACGATGATCAAAAAAAGAGTTAAAGGTAACAAAATACCCATCAGGGTTCAATCATGTGACATACTACTTTTAATTAAATCATGCAACCACTATACTATAAGCAACTATTGAGTATGCACATGACCACTTGAAGATAGAACTTACCATTACAATTTGAGATGTTCACAATTAGAGAAGCAAAATAGAGAGAACTACCTTATTCACTATTTCAATTCAAACACATGATATTCCCTTTTTAAAAGAGGTGCCTTACTACAGTGATATAGCTTGCAAAAAGGCCAAGAAAGGTCTTTTCCTATACAATAAATGATAAAATAACCATAAAAGTGTAGGAAAAATAGATAGCTAACCCACATGGTGATTTGAACATAGGTCCTTTGACAAGTCACTCGAGTGTCTAACCATTGTGCCACTTAGTGTTGCCACTGACCTAGAAAAGTCAATTTTTTTGTGAAACCACCTTCCAAAGCACCAAGTAAAAATATTCGTGTGTTGTCTTGCCCTATCTTGGTAGAGAAGAGAATATTTCATAAAATAGTCCTTTTTAAATTTCAAAAATTAGAGGGAAAAGGGAAGTTTTTTTGGGAGGAAAAAGGGACATTATATGGCAAAATCATGAAATTTTTGAACTATAGGCCTCCTAAAAATTTTCAAGGAATCCTTTGGAGCTAAAAATTCATCAATATTCACCAGGGTTTACCCTATACAAACATTTTGTGTGATTGAGCAAACTAGAGCAAAAGCCATATCTCACTACTACAAGACCTCAAACTTGTAGCCTAACGAGAATAAATAAGGGATTGAAAAGTTTTGTAGAAGAATCTACAACTACTCTAAGTGCTTTAAGTCATCCAAAATGGAAGACAACCATGGAATCAACATATACAACATTAATAAAAAATAAAACATGGAATCTAGTTGATTTACCTTAAGAAATATAGTAGTAGGATGTAAGTGGATCTACAATATCAAATATGAAGTAAATGGTTCACTCAACAAATATAAATCTCAATTAGTGGAAAAATGATAGACTAAGATAAAAGGAATTGATTATGAAGAAACCTTTGTACCAAAAACAAAAATGACTACTATTCGTACAATTTGTGCTTTGGCATCACATCTTGGATGGAAACTTCATCAAATGGATATAAAAAGTGTATTTCTTAATGGTGATCTTGAATAAGAGGTATATATGTCACAAATAGAAGGATTTATGATCAAAGGGTAGAAGCAAAAGGTTTGCAAGCTGAAAAAATAAGTATATGGTCTAAAGCAGGCACCAAGAGCATAGAATATAAATATTAATAATCATTTGTTACAACATAATTTAAAAATTTGTTTATTAGATCCAAATATTTATACAGAAAAATGTTGGATTAGACAGAATAATACTTATAGTATATGTTGATGATACAGTAATCATATGGAGTTCTAAAACTCTAATAGATGAAGTTAAAAGGCATCTAGAAAAGGATTTTGAAATGACCGATTTGGAACTCCATTATTGTCTTGGTTTAGAGATTTGACAAAATGAAAACAATATCACAATAACACATAAAAAGTATGCAAAGTCATTACTTAAAAAATACAAAATGAAAAAATGTAAACACAAAGATACTCCTATGGAACAAGGATTGCAGTTATCTATATATGATGAGACATATCCAATCTTAGCCACTATCTATCATCAACTGATATAAATTCTTTTATATCTAATAAATACTAGACTAGATATAGTTTTTGCTTTTAATTATTTTTCAAGATTAATGCAAGAACCTAGACAAAATTATTGGAAAGCCAAAAAAATGATACTACAATATATTAGCAAGACTACAAAATATGGACTAATATATAAAAAGGATGATAACAAATTCTATCTACAAGGATATTTAGTCTCTAATTATACCATATGTATAGATGACAAAAAATCTACATCAGACTATGTTTTCTATCTTGGTTTTGGATCTATTTCTTAGTATAGTAAAAACAACACGTAATAGCACTTTCATCTATAGAAGCAGAATATCATGTAACAAAAGGTGCAATTTGTGATGCACGTTGGTTACAATATATATTGTTAGATATGAGAATAAGAAGAACTCCTACAACATTAAATTGTGGTAATCAAGGAGTACTTAAATTAATAAAATATCCAATGATTCATGAAAGAACAAAACACATTTAAGCTCAATGTCACTTTATCAGAGATCATGTAAAGACTCATCATATTCAGTTAGAACATGTTTCTATTGAGAGTCATATTGTAGATATTTTTACAAAAGTTCTTGCTTGAAACAAATTTTAGATATTTCATAATCATTTACGTACATCAAGAAAAATTTATGTCAAAAAATATGATACAAGGGAGTGTTAGAGAACATTACATTATTTGATAGAATAGGGTAATTTATATTATGTGAAGGATATGCACATGTGTCATGTAAGAAGGTATGAGAAGACTAAGTGTCTTGTATACAAGTGTCAAGATAAGAAGCCAAAGATCATATGGAAGGCAATAGTCAAGAAGTTGGAGAGTCATATTGTATAGCTATATTATGGAGGTAAAGCTCTCTCTGAAAAGAATAGATAATCTCAAGTTTGTATATTTATCACGTAAATATTTATATTGTAAGTATTCTTCATTCATGATTTTGGCCATTTTACATTCATATTTGATATTATAAGTGAATGTTATTTCATTACTATATTGACATGTGTGTGTGTGTATATATGTATATATATGTATGTATGTATGTTTTGATTTCTCACATATATAATTCTACTCTTATTATTAATATTTCAACCTTTAATATTGTGACTTATTTATATTGGGACCTATGATATTTTGTGGTAGTAAGGCTAAAAAGCCAAACAAAAATATTGAACAATGTAGGATCATCATTGGTTGGTATTGGTAGAAGTGTGGAAGACCAAACTAAGTCCTACTCCTTTTAGATTCCATCTAATGTGGCTTTGAGATAGTAGTTTTCAAAATAAGGTTCAACAATGGTGGCAAGAGGGTAAACCCAAGCATGGTACTAAGATGTACATATTTGTTAGATGGCTTTAATACCTCATTTCCAAATTGAGAATATGAAACTATAAGGAGTTTGGTGACATACAGGAAATAAAAGGTATATCTTAACCAAACTTGAGGAACTAAATGAGAAAATACAAATGGATAGTGCTACTAATATTTGAAGCAAGGAGGAGGCTAGGATTACTACCTAGCTAGAGGAATAGGACAAAAGATAAGACATTTTGTAGAAATTGAAATCTAGGATCCAGTTGATCTAGGAGGTAGATAGGAACACTAGCTTCTTTCATAATTTTCTTCTAGCAAGGGGGTTGCACAATTTTATCTCATATCTAAAAACAACAAGTGATTCAATAAAAACATGGGATGGGATGAAAGATATATCAAGAGAATACTTTTACCAAATCTTTAAGGTGAAACTACTAAACTAGGAAGCACAATAGGAAGTACTCCAAGAGATTCCTTCTCTTATTACAAAGGAAGATAATGTAACTTTGATTACCCCAACTATTTTCAAATAACTATAGTAATAGTTTTCAAGATGTGAAAAGGTAAAAATCTGGGCCCAAATGTATTTCCCATAGATTTCTACCAAGAATTTTGGGATATCCTTAAGTAAGAATTGTTGGAAATGGTATAAGAGGCTAGGACAATGAAAGTGATGCTCAAATATGTGAACAAGACATATATTGCTTTATTTCTAAAAACCTAGGAGTCTAAACACGTCTTTGGCTTCTAACCAATAGCCTTCTGTAATGGCCTATATAAAATTATCACTAAAATCATGGTAAAAAGGGTCAAACCTCTTCTTCACAAAGTTACTTCTTTGGAATAGGATGGTTTTGTGGAAAGGAAAATCTTGGATGAGATAGTCTTATCTCAGGAGGCCATCCACTCTATGCAGGTACAAAAAGTACCCTTCATGGTTATTAGGTTAGACCCATTTAAAGCATACGATAAAGTTGACTGACACTTCCTCCTCAAGGTGGTGAGACAATTTGGATTCTCGAGGAATTGGATAGAATGGATTAAGGGATGTATTTCCTTTGTATCCTATTTGGTTCTAGTAAATGGAGCTCCTACATAACTATTTATATCTTCCATACGTATCAAGCAAGGAAAACCCTTATCTCCATACCTTTTCATAATATTATTTGAATGTTTGGGTAGAACATTAGTTAAGGATAGGTAAACTAGAGCTTTGGAGGAAATAATAATAGCAACTGGAGCTAAACCAATTACTCACCTACATTTGAATGATGAATCTACTTTATTAGGAGAAGCAACAACAAGGGAGACCTCTAGGCATTAAATTATTATAGGATGATTTACGAAAGTGACTAGATAACTTATAAATATAGAAAAGTCCAAGGTCATTTTTTTCCATTCCTCACCTAGGTAGAGATGATGTTATTGGATAATTTGAGATACAAGAAGACATCTCTTCCAATCACCTACCTAGGAATTCCACTTACAGTTGGGAGGCAAAAAAATGAAGAATGAACTTAGTTGTCAAAGAGAGTGAAAAACTAATTGAAAAAATGGACTACTAGGTGGCTTTCTATAGGAGGTCGAATGACCCTGATAAAAGTAGTCCTCAACACCATACTTATTTATGTCTCCTTAGTGCTAGACATCCCTAAGGTAGTTCTTAAATAATTGGATCAAATAAGCTATAGATTCCTCTAGAGTGGAGTCAAGGAAGAACATAAATAGGCAATGGTGAAATGAATACTTTATGCCTACACAAAAATGAGGGATGACTAAGAATCCAATCAATTGTCAAGAATACAAAAGCATTGGCGATTAAGTTATATGTTTTTATCTTCCTATAAAAGGATCTCCCATATTAATGGGACTCAGAATAAGAGAGGATATGATCAAGATAAGATTGTTCTAGATTATCCATAATGGACATGTTGGTCAAGAATCCACCTTAGGTATAGAATATTTCATCTATGCGTCCTAGACCCCACCAACATTGAAATGTCAAAAGGAAGATATGCCTCCCATGCAAATCTCTAGAGAGGGCTGGTTCCCTTACTAACTACTTTTGGTTCATAAATTTAAAGAGCAATAAATGAATGGGAAATGACTAAAAGGGATGGGAAAAGGGGTTGTAAGCCAATTGAGAAGGGGTGATGAACAGGTAGCAAGATCAAAAAATCTCACCTCAAACCAATAGTATTTTACACAAAGAACCAAGCAAAAACCGAAACCAAATTTCCTTAAACATGTAGTTTCTAGGGATATTCCAACATTCATCCTTTACCGATAGGTAAATCCATGATAGAATTTAAAATTTTCGATAATGAAATTATTTTAATAGAAATAAATGACAAAAAATTTGCACATAGAAGTGGATTAGAATCAGAGTCAAAAATTCCTTGGATTCATAACACAAATTGAGTTTTTTAAGCTTTCAAGAAAATTTTCCATATTTAAAACATTGAATTTACTAGTTTTTATAGACAATTTCAGCTCTAAAACATTAATGCTCAACTGCAATCCATCACTGTGGCAAGAAATATTTGATTTGGCGGCACTTCAAGAGTTATGAGGTATGGAAACATTTGACTCTATTGCTAGAAACATTGTATCTCATCAATGCAGTTTTTAATATTTACCTCTGACGATATCTCCCTGCCTGCCGACACTGCCTCAATGGCAAATATCGGATCCTAAAATATTTGGGCATTAAATTTTGATCATGCTCACAACCACTACCATTAAACAGATGAAAGTGCACCCTCTAAATTTGATTTCATTGCTAAAAAAGTGCTTTGGGGTGGTTTCACTGAAGGGAGAGGTGAAAGGGGAGTTTCACCCAAAAGAGGCATGAAAGAGAGTCTCGCCACCTCTTTCGAGTGAAACATAAATTTAGAATACTGGGTCCTACGTGTGTTGCACTCAAAAGGTAGCCCGAAAGGGGATTTCGAGGTAGTAAATCCCTGAAACAACTTTTTTTTGGGATAAATCCATTGGTACCACGTGGATTACATTGACTTTGACCATGCTTTGTTGCCAGGGTGGCGTGGTGGGCTAGTGCATGAATTTGAATGATTAAAATATTATTTTTGGATTTTTCCCCCTTCTTGCAGTGAGGAGTTTTGCTTCATAACGGGCACAAAAGAGATTGGGGCCCACATGAGTTTTGCATGACTACAAGCTTGAAATGGCTTTTCAGAGTGCCTCCTACCCAAAATAACCTTTTCCATTAGCGAGGCCCACCACACACTTTGATTTAGATATTTCTCTTTCACCTAACTCATAGCCCGAAAAGGATTTTCACTCCTCATATTATTCGAAATGATCTTTTACGGCTGCAAAGGGGCCTTTGCCTAAATGTGGGCACAAAAAACCTCACCTCACGCATTCATGCATACTTATTTTTACTTGCAGTCTCAATGCTCTCATCCAAGTGCCTGTCATAAGGAGTTTTGACCATATTTTTTGCATAAAATAACCCTTGCTATGAAGATTTGGCAAAACCTAGTCTTCACAACATCAACATGATACAATATAAACCATAAAATGTGCTTGCATGTCAAGTGGAGATGATAATTTTTCATTCTTTGACTTGGATGAAATGAAAACTTAGATAGAAGTTCTTACACAAAAAGAGAGGGTAGTAGGAATTTTTACAGTAAGTTTCAAAGGAGAAAAAGCAGTTTTAAGAAATTAAACAAAATTTTACAAAAAAATTGAATGTGTAAATATGCCAATATTTTTGATGACTCACGAGGAATTGATATCGCCTCAATGAAATAATCCCAAGCCTTTATCCTTTAGGATCAAAGTCATCGCTACTTTCCACTTCTTAGGAGTGTTTGCTACCGGTACCTACTTCTTCCTCCAACCTCTCTCTCTTATTCCTTATATTGCTACTCTTGAGGGTCTCCTTCCTTCTCTATGTTAGCTTCACCTTGGTTGATATCATCTTCTTCTCTATGTCCTTCTTCCTCTGGTTTCTCGAGGTGCATCAATATCAAAGGGTACTTGTAAAAATATTCATAAACTACTTGTGCCTTGACCCAAGCATCCAGAAGGAATGGTGGGTGGTTTTCAAGCTCTTTGACCAGATATCTAAAATTTTCAACCTGGTCTATCCTGGCAAAGGCATCTCTTTGGATAAGCTCCAAAAAAGAGGTCTCTATCTGTGCATACTTTATCATTAGGGGCATCACTTGTTTTTATGCAATGGGGTCTCCCCAACCATAAATCTCAGAGGTGTCATTGGCAAAGCTAGCCCAAATCTCCTTTAACTCTCCATGGGGTAAAATATTACTCTCATTGTCAGTGAAGCTAGAAAATTCCATTTACGCGAGAGCCTCAAAATGGAGCAATTAAGTAACCCTCCTATTCAAAAACATCCTACAATTTTTGAGCTTCTTTGGTCAATTCAAGCTTTGCGAAATAATATCGTAGAGTGACCTTTGTAGTAGTCAAGGATCAAGCCAATGGGCTCATGGGAGTAGCGTGGAGTTCTATCTTCTCCAATTTATTGATCTGCATGGCAATATCTAGCTAGTAGTCCACATCTTCCTCGGTGGATTCGACAACCGGCCTGCCAAGAGCAACTGCCTTCTATACTTCCCACATGAATATATTAATTATGACTGCCTTCAAAGCCCTAGCCTAGAAATCAATCAAGAAGTTGTATCGAATCTCTTTGATGCACTCCTTAGTAAAGACAACCACTTACGTTTCTTTTTTATAAATTTGCCTTGTAGTTCCTGAATTTGGGTATTCAAAACCTACACCTAGCTCTCTGCCTGCATATGTGCCTTGAGGTGTTATTATGTTGCTTCTTTATATTTACCCACCTCTTCCTCCAAATCGACTGTGTGTTGTTGCCATCGTGCAGATTCAGACTAGGTCATCTCTAGTTGGCCTCTTGCCTATGCTAGAGCTTCCTATAGCTCTAAATTCTTAGCTTCAACTTTGAATAAGTGCTCATTATAGTTCTCCCCATGAAAGTAGATGGATCTCATTTCTATTTGGATGTTTTCCATCTTCTCCATTGTGTTGATCATCCTCAGGTCCTCAGTAACTACGTGGTAAGATAATCTTTGGGCAACATCTCCCCTAGCAACTTCTAGACATTAGGTACTTTTTGAACCATGTGGACCTCCATCATCTCTGGGTCAAATATGACCCTTTTCTCTACCTGAGTAGGAGCTAGCACACCTTTTATTTTTTAGCCCTTCAACCAGCTTGAGGAACTTTGTTGCACTCAGTATATTCTCTCCACAACTAGGTTCTGTTGGAGGACTTCCAGCTCTTTTTATAGTGGCTCTTGCACTCTGAAAAATATTGTATAAGAGCATGGTCAATGGATGGGATGGAAGATAATGAGATAACAACTGTGCTTACTTTGGAAGATGTTGGGGTTTGGATAGCATTAACTAAGGGCGTAGGACTAGGCAATGGAATATCGACAGACATTATCACTACGATGGAGGTTGATGAGGGTGAAGGCTGGATAGGATAAAGGATGGTAGTGTTGGAAATTACGGGTGGTAAAAAGTGTTTTACCATGGTAAGTTTTGGACCTTACCTTTTTACCTCGTGGATGGCGGAGTTTGGACGGCATGGGCGGCAGAGAGAGTTCAATTTCAATTTCCTTTCCTCTTTTCCTCCCTATTTTCTTTCTCCCTATTCTCTTCCCCTAAGTTAGGCTTATGGTTTATTTTATCTTTATTTAAACCTTGTAACCTATTGTTTTATGTTAATGATTAATGAATATTATTTTCGACTCCTTTGGTTTCTAACCCTAAGCTCCTAATTTCAATATCTGGTATCAGAGCAGGCTGGAAGCGAGGCTGGAAGGCGTTGCACAGGCGAGGCATGGATCTCGAGGAGGAGGTCAGCCCGTAGCACGCGAACCGAGGTAGGCATGGATCTCGAGGAGGTCAGCTTAGCCCGTAGCTCACGAACCGAGGTGACCCTGGAGGCACGTAAATCGAGGAGCAAACCAGAGGAGGACACGTGGCGGACTGGACACGTGGCGGACGGACGACGCAGGACACGTGGCGAAAGGCGGACGAAAGACGCAGGACACGTGGCGAGAGGAGACACGACGCAGGACACGTGGCGGAAGGAGGAGCGGCTCGCGCGGGAGGCAAAATGCGGTCCCGATTGCCCGTAGGCAATCGAGAACATACCTGCGCCCAAGGGTTTTTAAACCCTCAAAGCATCATCCGCACTACGGATGTGGGACTAAAGTCCCATGATTTTTTTTATAAAATCGAAGCGTCGGGCGCTTCAAATACATTGTAGCTCCCTGTGGCCTTCGGATCAGCCACAGGGGCCGACTGGCATTTGAGCGCCAGCTAGGGCGCTCTCTCCCGCGAAGACGCGGGATCGAATCCCCGCGGGAGTATTAAATTTTTTTAAAAGAAAACCTTAGCATCTTTAAAAAATATATATAAATTTTTATATATTAAAGTTTTTTTTTAAGTTTATTTTTTGATAAATTAAAGTTTTTTGATATAAAAATTAATTTTATTTTTTATCAAATTAACTTTATTATTAAAATATACTTAAAATTAATATTTTAATACATTAAAATTTTATTTTAAAAGGGGTTTTTATTTATCAAATTTGTGATAAAATTATTTCCTAAGAGGAAATATATGTAAAAAAATTTCACGCTTTGAAAGGTGAAAATTTAGAGAAGTTTTTTAAAGATATTTCCTAAGAGGAAATAAGTTGTAAAAAGAAAATTTCAAGGAAATTTTCTACAGGGTAGCTAGATGATAAGGTCGAATGGATGTTATCATGCTCTCTGTAATTTGTTACTAAGAACGAACGCCGAAAACTTTGATGAACATGTGCGTACGCTTGGCCTAAATACTGTATTTTCTCAGTTACAAAATGCAGTAATATCACATCAGAGGAATCCTGATTTAGGCTACGAAGCAGACTCAGAAGATAATTCTTTTGGAAGCAGATTTGAACAATCTGAATCAATCCCAATTGCTCCAGAAGAATCGGAATATACTCATTATAGTAATTCCATAGAAATCCTTGAACCCGCATCACCAGAAATCATCTTGATCAGTGACGACGAGGAAGAAGTTGCTGACAATTTTGTGAATCCAAAAATAGCAGAGTCTCATCGAGAAGAATAAGCTATTTGTGAATGGGTAAATCAAGCAAGGCTTGATCTTTGTAATTTCCTTTATTTTCTTGTAATTGCACAATAAAAGTAGTTTTTTGTTCTTGATTGTAATGACATCAAACTACAATCTACCTATCCCTGAATTTGATGGGGATGATTATGAGTACTGGTCCATAAAAATGAGGACATTACTCATTGGAAAAGGCTTATGGGACATAGTAGAAGAAGGCTACACAACTCCAACGGATTGGACTACTTTGAGTGCAGCTGACAAGAAAACCCTAAAAGAAGCCCAAAAGAATAATTCTTCTGCCCTATCCCTACTTCAAGCGGCATTAGTTAAAAGTATCTTTCCTAGGATTGCATCTAGCACAACTGCTAAAGATGCATGGAAGGCCTTGCAAGAAGGTTTTCAAGGAAATGATAAAGTGAAGCAAGTCAGGCTTCAAACACTGAAGAGAGATTTTGAAAATCTCAGAATGAGAGAAAATGAAAGAGTCGAAGATTACTGCGTGCGAGTCAAAGCCGTAGTCGATATGATGCAAACCTTGGGTGATGACACAAAACCTGAAACAGTGGTGAAGAAAGTGTTGAGAACACTTCTTCCTAAGTGGAATCACATAGCAATCATAATCGAAGAATCAAAAGACCTTGCTACTCTCACATTTGATAACTTAATAGGATCATTAACTTCTCATGAGGAGAGGTTACAAGGGGCACCTTCAACAAGCTATGGAGGTGAAGACAATGCCTTCACTTCTAACGAAGCCACAGGGCGAGGACAAGGAAGAGGCAGAGGTAGAGGACAACAACAAAGAGGCAGAGGCCGAGGCAACTCAAGAGGAGCTAACTCCTACAGAGGAGGTAATCAGAACAGAGGAGGTAATCAAAATAGAGGAGGCAACCAGAATCAAGGCGGCAATTCAGGCCATGGTGGAAATCAAGGACGAGGAAGTACCAAGTCCAAAATAGCTTGCTTCAATTGTGGCAAACCAGGACACTTCGCTCGTGACTGCTGGTCAAAAACTTCACAAGGACAAAGCAGTCAGTATGGTTCCTTCTATGGAGAAGAAGAAGACCCATCTAATATTTTTCTTTCTTATGGACAATCAGATCAAAATCTAGATGATACATGGATTTTGGATACTGGTTGCTCCAATCATATGAGTGGTAAAGAAGAACTCTTTGCTACTTTAGATTCAAATTATAAATCCCATATTAAGTTAGGGGATGATAAAACATTGCAAGTAGAAGGCATTGGAGCCATGGAGGTTCCAACAAAAGAAGGCCTTAAAAAAGTGAATGACATTTATTTCACTCCAAAGCTCCAACACAATCTGCTAAGTGTTGGGCAAATGATGGAGAAGAATTACAAACTTGTTTTTGATGAAGGCAGATGTACAATACTTGATAAAAACAATTGTAATAGAGTCATTACACAAGTACCTATGACCAAAAATAGGTTATTCCCTCTGAAATTTGGTGAGCCAGGGGGAGCACAACTTGCGAATGTTGCTATTTCAAATCCAAGTGTATTGTGGCACTTGCGATATGGTCACCTTAATTCCGCTAGCTTGAAATTGTTAACTTCTCAAGCTATGGTGACAGGACTTCCAAAAATTCAAGATCATAAGAAAGTGTGCGAAGGATGTGCTTTGGGAAAGCACTCAAGATCGAAGTTTCCAAAAGGACAAGCCTGGAGAGCCAGTTATCCTCTTCAGCTAGTGCATTCGGACATCTGTGGTCCTATGCAAACTAAAAGTCTAGGAAACAATTCATATTTTCTTACTTTTATTGATGATTTTTCCAGAATGTGCTGGATTTATTTTTTGAAACATAAAGATGAAGCATTTGATTGCTTCATAGATTTCAGAAATAATGTAGAAAAACAAAGTGACTACTATGTAAAATGTCTTCGGACAGATAGAGGAGGTGAGTACTCCTCCAATGAATTCTTGCACTATTGTAAAGAAAATGGGATTAAAAGGCAGTTCACCACTGCCTATACTCCACAACAGAACGGTGTGGCAGAGAGAAAAAACCGCACCCTTGTTGAGATGGCAAGAACAATGCTTCAAACTAAGCATCTTACAAACACATATTGGGCAGATGCAGTTCGAACAAGTGCATATATTATAAATAGAAGTCCAACTTCTAGTTTAGATGGTATCACTCCTTATGAAGGATGGTACGACAAGAAGCCAAATGTAAAGCATTTCAGAGTCTTTGGTTCTTTAGCCTATGCACATATTCCAGAAGAGAAAAGAAAGAAGCTTGATCCCAAGAGTCAAGCCTGTATATTTGTAGGGTACTGTGAATCCACAAAAGGATACAGACTTTACAATCCCAAGACCCATAAAATAATAATCTCAAGGGATGTAATTTTTGATGAAGGGGGAGAATGGGGTCACCAAAAATTTGTTGATGTAGGATCTAATTCTGAAAGTTCCTCACAATTACAGCCAAAGAATAGCAGTGGTACCCCACCACAAAGTCCTCATAAGGAATCTTCTTCGAGTACATCCAGTGGTACTCCAAGTCCAAGCATAACTCCTTTGAAGGCACCCCCAAATTCTCCAAAAATATTTCAGAGATCTGTTAGTGCTCCAAGTCCTATGGATATTGATCCATCTTCTCAAAGGAAAGAGACCAATAAAGGAAAGAGAACACTACAAAGTCATCCATCTTCTCAAATGTTGGATAGGAATTTCCAACGAAGATACACTAGAAGTCAAGCTAGTGAGATGGATGACATATTATCCAGACTTGAAAATCTACACATGTCCGGAGATGATGAATCTCACGAACCAAGAGGAGATGTAGTCAATTATGCTTTATTGGCTACTGCACAGCTAGAACCATCTAGCTATGAAAAGGCATGTACAGAAAATGTATGGCAAGATGCCATGAAAGAGGAGATATCCTCTATAAACAAGAATGATACTTGGGAGCTTGTGAAGCTTCCCAAAGGTAAAAAATGTGTTGGTTGTAAATGGGTCTACAAGACCAAGTTCAATGCTGATGGAAGCATTGAGAGACATAAGGCAAGACTAGTTGCAAAAGGTTTTACTCAAAAATATGGTATTGACTATGAGGAAACCTTTGCTCCTGTAGCAAGACAGGAGACAATTAGAACAGTTCTTTCCTTAGCTGCTCACAAAGGATGGGCAATACAACACATGGATGTTAAAAGTGCATTTTTAAATGGATACTTAACAGAAGAGGTGTATGTTCAGCAACCTCAAGGTTTCCAAGAACAAGGAAAAGAGAACCTTGTTTATAAATTGAAAAAAGCACTTTATGGCCTCAAGCAAGCACCAAGAGCTTGGTACTCACGCATTGATGGCTATTTTAATGAGTTTGGATTCACTAAAAGCAAAAGTGAACCAACTTTGTACTACCTCAAGAATGGAACAGACATCCTCATAGTTTGTTTATATGTGGATGATCTCATATTTATGGGTAGTAATAATAAAATGAATATGGAGTTCAAAAACTCCATGATGAATCAGTTTGAGATGAAAGATCTCGGGTTAATGCGATACTTCCTAGGCATGGAAGTACACCAATCAGAGAAAGGGATCTTCATATGTCAACATAAGTATGCTCGAGACATGATAAAGAAATTTGCCATGGAGCAGTGCAAATCACTTGCAACTCCAACAGGACATGGAATCCAGCTGAGCAAAGATGATGGAGCACCAAAGGTTGACATGACCACTTTCAGGAGCATGGTTGGGAGTCTGATGTTTCTTACCAACACAAGGCCTGATATACAATATGTTGTTTCTCTAGTTTCAAGGTTTATGGCAAGTCCATCTGAGCTGCACCTTCAAGCAACTAAAAGAATTTTACGATATGTAAAAGGTACATTGGATTTTGGAATCCATTACCACAAATGTAACTCAGTGAAGTTAGTTGGTTTTAGTGACAGTGATTGGGGCAGCAATATAGATGACAGAAAATCTACATCAGGGAACTGTTTTAGTCTAGGTTCAGGACTAATAACTTGGAGTTCCAAGAAACAATCTGTTGTAGCATTATCATCTACTGAAGCAGAGTATATCGCCATTACACATGCTAGTACTCAAGTCCTCTGGTTGAGGAAAATCCTTGAAGAGATTGGCGAAATTCAAAGTGGTCCAACAAAACTGAATTGTGATAATATTAGTGCCATTCAACTGGCATATAATCCTATCCACCACAAAAGATCAAAACATTTTGATATGAAGTATCACTTCATACGAGATATGGTGGAACAGAAGATTGTTGAGCTTAAATATTGTAACACTTTGGATAACATTGCTGACATATTCACCAAAGCAATGGATAAAGCTCAATTTATAAAGCTGAGAGACTGTATAGTCAGTCCTCTCAACTTTAAGGGGGAGAATGTTGGAAATTACGGGTGGTAAAAAGTGTTTTACCATGGTAAGTTTTGGACCTTACCTTTTTACCTCGTGGATGGCGGAGTTTGGACGGCATGGGCGGCAGAGAGAGTTCAATTTCAATTTCCTTTCCTCTTTTCCTCCCTATTTTCTTTCTCCCTATTCTCTTCCCCTAAGTTAGGCTTATGGTTTATTTTATCTTTATTTAAACCTTGTAACCTATTGTTTTATGTTAATGATTAATGAATATTATTTCCGACTCCTTTGGTTTCTAACCCTAAGATCCTAATTTCAATAGGTAGTAGACATAGCAACGAAAGAAGAGGTGCTAGAGAAAGGTCCAAAAAATATAAATGCATTGGTGACAGATGCAAAATAGATGAACATCAAGGAAGTAGAGGGGATGTAAGGGGGAACTAGAGAACTGGTAACCAACACCTAGGAGACTGGAGATGAAATGGAATATACAAGGATACCAAATAGGGGTATACTAGCAATATGGGTTTTAGCATTTGATGAATTGGATACAAGTTGCTCAACTACAAGGGAACATGTACCTAAGGGTTTGGATACCACTAGATCCAAAGAGGTAAACTATTACATGATTGGGATCACCCTTCCTTCTCCTTCTTCTGAAGCTTCTATCTCAAGATAGATCAAATCTATATCCTAGTTTGGCTACTTTTCTTGCTTCAAAATAGGTACTTCAGGAACATTCACCTCTGTGGTTGAAAGTGTTGTAGAAAGGTTTGTATTGGGGAGCCTTGATGCACCGATCCTAGGCTTTTTGGCAATGTGAGAAGGTGAAATTGTCATGCTAGAACTTCTCTTAATTGGGGTACCTTGCTCCTCTAGGAGTAACTATTCACCTTTCTCTTTGATAGGTGGATCTCTTATAGTCAGTTGGCCCCTTTCTAATGTCACATTCTCAATTTAGCCAGGGCTCAAAGTACCTTGAGGAACAATACCAACAAAATAAATAGGTTGGTACGTGTTGATGTTGGTATCATAAATTACCAAGAAATTTTTTTCTAACACCATTGGGTATTCAGATGATTGCTTCGTATTTTGGACCCTCATGATCCACCAATTTGCAATCTTGTCATCAGACCAACTGGGTAATTTGTCTTTCATTTTTTGTAATGTATCCTTGGCATGGATATGCTTCAGGTTGTGCGTAGGATCATACTTGACTTCCAACATGTAGAAATCATGCCAAGGAGGAAGCACCATCATTTCCTCCATATGCCATTCCAAATTATGTTTGGTAGGGTTATTTCGTTGAGCTACCATGTTCGAATGAGGGCAAGAACGAAAGCTTTTAATATCAATAATTGGTATGAAAATATCTAGCGGGTCATACATATAGTGCTGGGGAATATCGACTAGCCCGTAGTCATACAATGTCACTGCAATGAACTAATTTTTCTCATTCAACGTTACCTCAATGTGGCTGAACTTGAATGGCATGGGACACGTGTGTGACTTCTTCCTTATGTGCCCATATGTATCATTAATGAAATTGCTTTTCCTAGTGACCTCTAGGGCGAAGAGGTACTCCGTGGTGTACTAAGGTAGAAGAAAATGTTTTTTAGTAAAACCATACATCCGGATAACAAGGCCTTGTGTAAGATGGAAGACATCACCCTTCACTTTCTCCACTACTTCATTCCTCATCTCTTTTAGTACTCGAGCATAGACACCATAAATGAGATCGAGTGTAGGGCCCAAAAACATGTTGAAGTTATAATAATACTCCCTTTTTGATAGGACCTGAGTCCATTGGTAGACCGGTAGTGCTTCGCCCTTCTCATTCATTTGATTGTTGGTTATAAAATTGAAATGGTCTTGCATATGGTAGAAAAATTACCAAGCAAGAAAAGAGTAGTACCTAAATGACATATCTTTGCCACTCTGCATATCGTTCAACTATAAGTGGATTTGTCGCATCACCCATTTTTCCCAATCGAAGAAAATGGGCTACGTTTCTGGTCTCATAGCAGCATGGGAGTAAAATTGACCATGCAAAATGCACTCTACGAGAGAAACCTGCCACTTGTAAACCATCACATCCATGGAAAGACCCATAATCCATGCCAACAAGGAGTACATATCAGGGTACTTAAACTCTCTCAAGGGTCTAGGCATCTTGGGTAGCTCTCTAAATGTTGGTTTCTCCAACAATATTTCCTCCATAAACCGTCGCATCAACGCTAGTTTATTCTCCTGATAGTGAAGTTCGTTGGAGGCTATTCACCACATGCAAAGGCTTCTAACACTTTTGGTAGAAATTTGAAATAGCTTATCCTCCTTGGCATTTCTGACTATTCTGGTATGAGGGTCGTAATATTGAGAAAATCCACACACCAATTCTAGAAATGTATGTACTAGCATACACAAGTACCAATACAGGTGAGAAAAATAGGCCATATTTCGCTTACTTAAGAGAAAAACCTTTTTGAGCATGGAATCAATGATCTGGCACAGCGTCTCCACGTCTTTATTTGTAAGAATGCAATCTCTCATTTTACTAAGCCCGTCGTTATGCGATGCCAACACCACTTGATTTTTTTATGGTTTATTCTTCTAGATCTTCACACCTTCTGCTTGCTTTGTTGTGGTTGGAATTTTATGAGTTTTCTCCTTCTTGTATTCAGTGCTCTTCTTACCCATATTAGACGGTCTTTCCTTTTAATCAGTAAAATAACTTAGGTGCTCAATCGCAGACAAAACATAAACTTCCTTAGCACCTAGCATACAACGCTTCACCAACAATTCTTCTGACACTCTTTGCACTCATAATTTTTTGCACAACAATAAAGTCCTTTGAAAAAAATCTTTGTGTCATTTCGACTATGGGAAGGTCTTCTTATAGCAGAGCAACCATGTCTACCACCTTAATTGCTTGTGGGAGGAATAAATACATGTGGAGATAATGCATGATATCAAAGACCTCCTATTTTATCTCATTCTTGGTGGATCACTTTCCTTTAATGATGAATTTTGACATGCACCACAATATTCCTCATAACTCATGCCTCGCCACTTCATGTTTTTCAAGGTCCATGTTCTTGCTTTAACGACCCTCCTCAGGTTGTATACTCACTTTCTTTCTTGGGGAAGTGTGTTCGGATTATTGCAAGAGCAAAAACTCCTTGCCCTCACTTGGGTTACCACTAGGTCTTCACACTGGCATGCTATTGCTTCAAAGGTGGCGCTTTCCAACACTGGGTATTCCGACCGATATGCTATTACTTCAGAGGCGGTGCTCCTGGTAAGTTCTTGGTACAATGCCCGACCATGGATCAGCTTGGTAGGTCTGACTTCAATATCAAATTCTTGGATATTAGAGATCCAACCAACTCTTTTGTCTCCCATTTATCCCTAAATGATAAAATTTTTGACATTTGGATGCACAACCTACACTATTGTCCTGCTCTGGAAAACAAAATTTTTTAACTTTTTCAGTGACCTCATAATCGCATGTACTTGCCTTTCGATGAAATTGTACCTCTCCTTGTACAATTGGATTACTTGGCTAAGAAACAATATTGGTCACTCATACCTGTCTTTGCCCTTCTACGTGAGGACTTTTGCATATATCTCTGGTTCTCCAATTACGTAAAGCATAAAATCCTTGGAGTAATCCAAATTTACCAAAATTAAAGCTTGGGTGATCCATGCTTTGATTTTCTCAAATGTTTGCTTCCTATTCTCTGTCCATTTGAATTCAACATCCTTTTTTAGGATTTCAGTCATTGGCTTGACTACTTGGAAAAAGTTAGATATGAACTTTCTAACGAAATTGATTTGCCCAAAAAAGTATTGCAGATATTTCTTATTCACTGGTAGTGGAAGCTTGATAAGGGCTTAAGCTCTATCAGGATCAACAACTAGCCCCTTTTCTGAAATCACATGACCCAAATGTTTACCCTATTTTACCGCAAATATGGATTTCTTCAGGTTAATGGATATCCTAAACTCTCGGTATTTTCCAAACACCTGCCATAAATGCAAGCCATGATCTTCCCTCTTATGTGAGAAGATGGTCATGTCGTCCAAGTAGATCACAATGATGTTGTTCAAAAGTTCACCAAAAACCAGGTTTATGGCTCTTTGGAAGGTGGCTCCAATATTTGAGAGACCAAAGGGCATCCGTTGATAAGTGAACGTGCCCCATTTAGTGGTGAACACCATTTTATATTGGTCTTCGTCCTTCACCCAAATATGGTTATATCCAGAGAAACTATCAAGGAGAGAAAATTGTTGTGCTCCCGCAAATACATGAAGAATATGATCGATTTGAGGTAGCGGATAATGGTCTTTGAGCGATGCATGTCTCCATTTTTATTTTTTATAGGGACCAAATTGGCCACCCTAAAATAATGGTTAATTGGGTATATGATTTTTTCTTTGAGCATCTTCAAGAGCTCAACCTTAATTAGTGCCTCAATCTTCGGGTTGACGGACCTCTGTTTCTGCCATAATAGTTTGACCCCTTCCTACAACTCTATTGTGTGTTGTATAACACTTTTATAATATCCCTTAAGATCTTTGTAGCACCAGGAGATGATATCTGGATATTCCTTGCAAAGAGCCCTGATTTTCTCAAGCTCTTCAGGGGTGCAATTGGATCCAACATTGATCACTTTCCTGGGTTATAGCTCCAAGTTTTTATACTGTCTCTTGTCTAATTTGATCTTATGGGTAACCTACCTATCATTTTGATCGAATAGACTTTTGACTGTGATCAAACTCTTTGGGATGTGTTTATTTTTTAGCTGAATCAATCCCTCACACTCTTCTGCATCCAGGATTCTCTTCTCGATGGTATTGGATTCGTTGATCAGGAAGGTGACAATTTGCTCATCATTATTAAAAACTTTCTAGTGGATATTTTTGTTAGGTACATAAGGCATGTAAACTAACCTGATTATTTTAAGCTTTTACATCATATTATCAGTCAGATAAAATCTGGCACCAAGGTATGCCAAGTGGTTGGCATGCTTGTTCCACTCTTGCGAAATCAATTGGACATTCAATGTTGTGAAGGACTCAAATAGGTCCCACACTTTGTTACAATAGGCTTTCAGGTAATGTTGTTTCAAAATGCATCGATTGGTAATTTGATTGCATATTAGCTCTAAATATTCGTAGATCTGTAACTGTTTGATTCCTAGCTTCTCTGCCTTCCTTAGACCTAGGCATAGGGCTTCATATTTAGTTGCATTATTAGTGCAGCTCCAATTAAGTCTGTAATAATAGGTGTTCTACTTTCCTAAAGGAGAGATAAGGGCATCCCCTTCTCTGGTGCCACTCTTACATCACACACCGTTAAAGAAGAGCTTTCATAGTTTATTGAAAATATGGTCGTCATCACTTGGTACTTCAACCTTTTCAGGCCTAGTGATCGAGTAGCACCCTATTCCTATTTTGATCATGGCATTGAAATCGTGCATGGAAAATTCATCTTCTATGTGAAGCTCATCCATGGCTTCCTCCATCAGTTCTACTTCTACTTCATCAACTTCCTCAATCAGATGACTAAGTCCACCTGCTTCTTCTCATCTTGAATCCTTTCGATATGAAAGGTAGAAGGTTTTTATTAAAAACCTAAATCCTCTTTCCTTTGAAGGGAATTTCTAGATGCGAATAATCCATGGACAAATATCCCCCTAGCTTGACGATGAATTTACTTGATAGGCACATACTGAAATATGGTTCTAAATCCACCACCACAACTTCTTGTATCATGATGATTTACAATATCTTATGCAACATGATTGAAATATCCTTGATCACCCCTATTATCTTCACTAGAGTCCCATCCAGTTGGAGTACTCCAGGACTACTCCTCGTGTACTCCATGCCCATAATCTTATAAACAACCTTAGGCATCATAGTAGTTGTAGTTCTAGAGTCGATCATGCAATTATGCACAACCCATCCCTCCATCCTAAGGGATAGATAAAATGGTGGTGACCTATTCTTCATGGTGGTTGAGGTAGTTAATGTCTGAGTCAAGACAACCTAAGTTAACTTTTCCTTACCTTTAGTAGACTTCAACGATTCTTGTAATAGATCAACTTGATCGAGTAGTTGAAGTGCATCAAAGAGGCTTACCTTAGCTGGATTTTTTTTTAGTTCTTCAATGATACTTTATACCCCTACACCAGACTTGCCTTCCTCCTTCATAGTCTTGCATCTAGTTTGATACTAATATGTTGCTTCTACCCTCTAATGCTTGGTCAATGAGGGGTACCTAATACTTTCTCTTTCCCAGTCTCTTGTATCGGTTTGAGGTTGGGAGGTTGAAGCATATGGTTGAGGAAATCTCCCCCTAGCTCTTAGAGGTAAGAGATCCTTCAATAAGACGGGTCCCTCCAGCTTCGACACTTGGGAAGGTGCTTATACTAGTGGTAGCGTCTTCTCACTTGGCATATTGGAACTAACAGGTACTTTTAATTATTCCATTTGAAATGGATCAACTTCAATGGGTTTTTACTTACTCTCATAAGGATGAAAACATGTTCTATAGGGGGATCATAAAGTTGCGGTCCACCTCTCTTAGCATGTTCACTTATCCACTAGGTACATTGTTTACCAGGGTCTGAACATAGTTTAAATAGACCATGCAGGTCTCCTCATCGTGCATGTAATTGCAAGTAGAGCACCAATAAGCTCTATAAAATGGACCAGATTATTCATTATTTAACATGACTACATTTCTTTCAGGAGCTATACTAGCAAATGTAGCTTTTTATCTGGTAATCGATATAGGAGGGGTAAATCTCCTCGATTGGAAGCTTCGATCAGACTCCCTCTTTTTTAGGGTGGCAATTTCATTCACCATTGCCCTCACCACTGATCACATATCCTATATTTCTTTGACCTGGTTTGAATTTACATATGCTAAAGGTGTGGTCAATGGTAATGGTGCCAACGGTGTAGGAAATATTGAATATGGGATAGGAGCTAGAAGTTGGGGAACAATAGGTGTAGGTAACTGTGAGATGGTTACCATTTGGTTTTGAGAAGAACTAGGATTTCATGATGAAATAGGATATAGTGTGGATGTGGGCAACGAATGAGAGAATGCACTAGGATACAGATGCTGGGGTAAATCTAGAAAAATTAGCATAGTCATTTTTGGAGGCAACTTACCAATAGCAACTAAGTTGGCCTTGGACTTCTATTCCTAGGTGTACAAGGCTAGAAATATGTTGACATTAACATGTCGGATGCTCATGCTTATGTTATAATGGAAAGATCTCAGGTAATAAATGTCACTTGCTCCTGGGTGGGCCAAAGGCCGTTAGTAACTCTTTTCAAAGTTCAGGTGAACTTAACATTAAAATCAATTATATCCTCCTATGGGTGTGACTAATAGTGGTAAACTAATGCAATAGTGAAAAGGGGTCCGCTTTCTCATTAAAACCTTATATCAGTTGCTCGACCAACTGGTCCCATGTGGTGATGGTAACAGGTGGCAAGGATCAATACCAGTAGATGGGTTTACCTCTGAGTGAGAGTGCTAAAAATCTCACCATAACATATTCATCTATGATGTCATGAATAGTAGCCAAAGAAACCACATATTGAATGTGCTCGTAAGTTGTTTTCCTAGTACCATCATACGTGGGCATAGCCTTTAACACTACAATTGGGATCTGATTCTAAGTCTACAGATTCAGTGCTCCTAAATGGTTCTAGGTTGGAAACTACTTGGGAAAATTTTGTGCCATCTGTACCAGAGTGCTTGGTTGAGGAGGCAAGCTAGCTGCGGTGCTAAAACAACTTGGAGTTTGTGAAAATATATTGGCTACTTATGAGGGCATACCAACCAATAGTATAGTCGAGGGAACCACTCTAGGATGTTATCCTAGAGCGTTGATGTTAATATCAAAGAACTCAACTATATCTTCTGGATCTCTAGCATTCAATATTGTGATCATGAAGTGGGACTTTTAATTGGATTCAATATTAAAGGCTTATGGGTTGAGCTGAGTCGCCAGATGTTCTGATTTAACTAGTAAAAAGATGAAAATCAAATCTTAATACTCTCGAAGGTGGAACATTTGCATCTCATTGGGCATGCTAGAAACCATTGGTCAAGAATCCACCTTAGGTATAGAATTTTTCACCTATGCGCCCTAGAATCGGCCAATATTGAAAGTCTGAAAGGAAGATATGCCTCCTGTGCCAATATCTAGAGAGGTGTAATGTCCCCTTCTCTGTAGTAGATGGAGCAGAGACCCGTTAGCCTAGTCACAGGGGTCCCTTAGGCTAAACAGTTTGGTTAGGGACTTAGCTTGGCGAGAATCGCAGCATTCAAAGGGTATAATTCTACCATTTGCAAGTGTTGACCTTGGAAAAGGGTTGCTAGGCAAAGTGAAAGGGGACATGTTTAAATGTTAAGTTATAACTTTAAGTTATAAAGTGTTATAACTTAAAATCATAAAGTTATTTGTCTAGGACTTGGGTGACCACTTTAATGACATTAAGAGACATCAATTAAAAATTATAAAATAATGACTTGTGGAAACCTAAAATGGGTGCCCAAACCCTAATTTGATGTTCTCTTTAAATTGGATTTTTGAGGCTCATTGGTGCATGGAAGAATTTATATTTTTTTGGAGAATTTTTTTAGGGGTTTTCACCAGAAGATCACAAGGCTTGTTGGGAGTGGATTTCTCAGCAGGATTATCAGTTTCAGATGTGTGAGACCATCTCTAGCTGATTAGGGATTGAATTTCTCATCATAGAGAGATTATCTGAACTTAACAGAGGTAGACAAGGGTTTTCCAAATTTTGAATTCATTTGGGTTGATGAACTAACCATTTGGGTTATATTGTTTTGGCTATACTCCATCTAGGTCAGTACCATTTTGATTTATTTTGGAGTGATATATGCAATACTAGAGTAGGTCGTACAACATATGAGCGCTTAGGGAATCGAGTCATTTGCTCACAATAGGAAAATATCCCATCAAATCATTCTGGGAAATTTACAAGACAAGGTCAAACCCTTCAACAATCGTACATCTTTCCTGCAGTGACCTCGGGGTGCATGCATCAATTAATTGGGCTTGGATTCACATTTTTGAAGGTTGCATTTTGGGTGGTTTTATTTGGAGAGAAAATTGCACTTTACGGGGAAGGAATCAGAGTTTCGATGATCAAGTTACGAGCAAATGAACGTTTCAATTGTGTAATTTCTAATTTTTTGTGCAAATATAGATCTGTACTTTCAGTTTAGAAAATTAAATAAATAAATCTCCATATTCTTACTGCAAATTTATCATTTGTTCAAATGTTTGTTTCCTTATTGCATTATGAATTAAATTCAAGTCAATACCTCAAACTAAACAAGCAAAACCAATCATTTCATTGCAAAAACAAACAAGCACAAATCAAAACAACTCAGAACCACTTTTCTTGCTAGCCTATGAGTCATCATTACATTAGTGAAAGGGACAAACGTGCCTACAAAAGAGAAAAGAAAAAAGTAGAGCAAGACAAATTGAATTGACAATTTGGATATAAGCAGTGGCCTAAACCACCTCCAAGACAAAGGATTACTGAGATTTTGGGTATATCTGTAGACTCATATTCATCAGTTTCCATGGAGGACAAAACCAATAAAGATGAAATAAAAAGAAAAATGGCTTATGATATTACACAGATACAACATCAAATGCAACATAGTTTGGATGAGTTGGTTAGGTTAATGACACAACATATACATGGGATTAACATACTGGTGAACTATGCACAAAACCCATAGAATGAACCAACTAACATAGGACAAGGAGCAAATAATGAGGATTCAGTGACCAACAGGGTAGGTACACCTACCAAGACAAAGAGAGTAACTCAAGGCCATTCATGACAATATTTCTACCACATCCAAAACCAATTGTTCCTCAACTAGTTGAGGAAGAGCCATAGCCTACAATGGTAGACCAGTATAGATAGTACAAACATGAATGGGATGAGCTTGGCCCAAAATTTTAGACCCTTATGTCATTTTGGGACTTTGTGGATACCAAAAATAGATAAACTCCTAGGAATAGGGGAAGGCCTATTCATCATGGACAACAGGGACAACAGGGTCAAGGAGAAATTGTGCAACATACGCCACATGGACACCAAGAGATTCAAAAAAATATTGGAAAAATTCATATTCCTTTCTTTGATGCATCTGGAATAATGACAACCAAGGTTTGGGTCTAGAAGATGGACACATATTTGTAGTTGAACCAGATGACTGAAGATGACGCCATCAAATTATGTACATTGTATTTGGAGGGCATTGCTCATGATTGGTGGCATCACAGTATGCACACTCTGGGACATGACCGAGTGAATACTTATGTTGAGTTCACAGAGAGACTCCAACAGAGGTTTGATAAAAAGGAATAGGAGTTGGAGTTCAAGGAGTTAACTCATTTGAGGTAGTGGGGTTCAGTTGACTCCTACATAGTAGAATTCCAGAGACTATCTGTCATGCTTGCAGATATGTCAGAGAGACGGTTAGTAGTCCTATTCATGGATGGATTGATGGAGCTTTTACGGGGTTGGTTCAAAGCCTTTAACCCAGGCACATTACACAATGCTATCAAACAGGCTCGAGACATGGAGGTCACAACATCCAGGACTAAAAGCCAGTTCAAAAGCAAGGAAGTAAAATATTTCAAGAAATATAGGGACCAAAAACCATTCAAGAAGGAAACTGACCACCAAAAGGGAACATTTAAAAAACTAGATCCTAATACCCTTCATGAACTCCGAAAGGAGTTATATTTTACATGCCAAAAGACTTGGTCCCCGGGGCATAAGTGTGAATTTAAGGGGAAGTTGAAACTGATAGAGTATCATTCAAATGATGATAATAATTCTAGAAATTATGGTCAGCGATCATAAAGTGAGTACATCGATGGTGAAAAACCTCCAAAAGAACAAGAAACCACCCAGGATCAAGTAGGAAAGGAGAGTAATACTCTAGCTCACCTCCATAGTATCCAGGTAGCCCAATATTTATGGGTACGGGGTGTACTTAAGGGGCAACATGTGGTGACTTTGATTGATACTGGAGCTACACATAATTTTATCGATGAGATGTTGGTTGCACAAAGGGTATTGGAGATAGTAGAAGTAGATACATTCAAAGTTATGATTGCAGATGGATTCTCCATTATTTGCACCAGGAAGGTGCCATAATTAAAGATTGCATTGGGAAATTATGAGGTATGTGATGATTTATTTGTGGTCAGTACAAATAATCTAGATGTGGTACTTGGTATTCAGTGGTTGTGTACGTTGGGAGATGTCGTCTTCAAATTCCAAAATATGGAATTGAAGTTTAGATCTGAAGGTCGATAAATAGTTTTGAGAGGGATGACATCAAGAGGAACTCAAGTAGTTTCCTTCAAACATATGGAGAAGCTTATGAGACATAATCAGATTGAGTGGGCAGCCCACTATGTTATCCTACCTTCATCTACAAAGGAGAAAAAATGAACTTATCATCCAAATATCCAAGCTTTGATTACTAAACATAGCAAAATTTCAGTAACATACCACTAAGGGTACCACCAGACAGAGGGGCTGAGCATATCATCGAGTTGGAGGAAGGTACTAGCCCTCTTATCATTACTCCATACCGGTACCCGAACAGATATAAGGATGAGATAGAGAAGACCATTCGTGAGTTGATTGACATGGGGCACATCAGACCAAGCAAGAGCCCATTTGCTTCATATGTGGTTTTAGTAAAGAAAAAATATGGCACTATGCGTATGTGCATTGATTATCAGACATTGAAAAAAAAGACAATAAAAAATCGATACCCAATACCATGCATAGATGAGTTGCACGATGCAGTTTATTTTACCAAGATTGATCTGATATCAGACTATCATCAGATTTGGATGAGGGAGACAGATGTGGAGAAGACAACTTTTCGATGCCACTTTGGGCATTTCGAGTTCTTGGTTATGCCATTCGGGCTAACCAACGCACCTGCCACATTTCATTCCTGCATGAGAATGATTTTTTAGAGGCAGTTGAGGATATTTGTGTTGGTGTTCTTTGACGACATTCTCATATACAACTGCACATGGGAGGAGCACCTAAGGCATATGGATGAGGTATTGAGTATTCTGGAGGTAGAGTCTCTTTTTTCTAAAGAGAATAAATACATGTTTGGGATGACTGAGTTTTTATACTTAGGTCATATCAACAATGCTCAAGGAGTCATGATGGACCCTAGGAAGATACATGTTATATTGGATTGGCCACCTCCGAACACCCTTACACAGCTCAAGGATTTTTTTGGGTTGTGTGGTTTTTACCGTAAATTTTTCAAAGGATTTTCATATTTGGCAGAACCTTTGACAGACCTTACTAAAAAGGGAGTGTTCCAGTGGTCAAACATGGCATAGAAGGCGTTTGACATATTTAAAGAAGTCATGAGAAGTTTTCCAGTATTGGCCATTCCAAACATCACCAAACCTTTTGAGGTGGAGTGTGATGCATTAGGTGAAGGTATTGGAACAATGTTGATGCAGAACAAACATCCAATAGCCTTTGAGAGCTAAAAAATGAGGGGAGGAGAGACTAGCTATTCAGTGTATGATCGAGATATGCTAGCCATCATGCATGCACTGGCTAAGTATAGACATTATTTGGTGGGCCAAAGATTTATTGTTAGAACTAACCACAATAGCCTCAGATACTTTTTGAGTCAAAAGGATTTCAATGACAGGCAGATGAAGTGGATTAGTAAGATACATGCCTATGACTTTGACATTGAATTTGTCAAATGGAAGAAGAATGTGGTGGCAGATGCATCGTTTAGATGCCCCCACTTGTGTTCATTAGCAAATATTACTAAGGATTGGAGGCCCAAGCTTATAGTAGATTACACCAAAGATGATTTTTCTCGTTGGATATTGGAGCGTACACAGGACTATGATAGGTATGTTGTCAGGGATGAGGTGATTTACTATCGAGACAGAATTTGGATCACATCAGATTCCAAGTTCAAGAGATAGATATTCAGACTTCTAAATGATACATCTATGGCAGGACACCCTGGCTAATATAATACCTATAGGTAGATCAGGGAGAGGTTTGCTTGGAGAGGGCTTAAGGATGATATATTATAGTATATTCGAGAATGTTTTATGTGCCAACAGAACAAATACGAGCATACATTCCCTGTGGGTTTACTTCAGCCACTCCCCATTCCTTCACATAAGTGGGAGAGCATATCCATGGAATTTGTTACAGGACTTCCCAACGTGCAGGGGAATGATTGTTTATATGTGGTGGTATACAGACTCATGAAGTATACACATTTCTTTGCCATCACCATAGGGTTCACAACAACACAGGTGGCTGAGCTATTTTTCATGGAGATATTCAGACTACATGGCTTGCCTAAGACCATTGTCAATGATCGAGACAGTAAATTCATGAGTCTCTTTTGGCATGAGCTATTCATATTATGTGGGACAGATCTGACACTGAGTACAAGTTATCATACTCAGACTTACGGACAAATAGAGATTATCAACAAATGGATTGAGGGATATCTAAGGAATTACGTGTCAGGACAGTAGAAGGCATGGGTTAGATGGTTGCATTTAGGAGAATATTTTTACAATTCATCCTATCACATGTCGATTAATATGTCACCGTATATGGCATTGTATGGGTATGAAGCACCCCACTTCATGGATTTAGTTTTAGGTGACAGTCGGGTTCCCAGGGCCAAGGATTTTCTATAGGAGACACAAGATATCATGCATTCACTACAAGAGAACATCATACAAGCACAAGAGTAGAAAAAGAAATATGTTGATCAGAAGAGGATTGCAAACTCATTTGAGATAGGTGACATGGTTTATCTAAGACTACAGCCATTCAGGAAGTCATCACTAAAGAGGAGTGGAGCTAAGAAGCTTAAGCTTTGATTTTATGGCTCATTTAGAGTCTCACGACTTGTGGGTGAGGTAGCTTATGAGATGGAGCTACCTGAGAGCATTAGAGTTCATAATGTGTTCCATGTATCACACGTCAAGAAGGCATTGGGACACAATGTCACACCCTTGGCAGATTTACCACCTTTGGACGAAGAGGGCAAGTTGGTATTAATTCCAGAGGTAGTAATTGGGTAGAGAGAGTGTACCCTTAGGCGAAGGACTATAAAAGAGTATTTGATCAAATGGAGGAACTTACCTGAAGAATATGCCACTTGGGAGGGCGATGCTATATTGCAGACTCCAGGATTCCAATTGCTTGAGGATAAGCAATTTCGAGGGGAGACTGTAATATCCTCTTCTTTGTAGTAGACGAAATATAGACCTGTTAGCCTATTCATAGGGGTCCCCTAGGCTAAAAAATTTAGTTAGGGACTCATCTTAGCGAGAATTCCAACATTCAGATGGTATAATTCTACCATTTGCAAGTGTTGACCTTGGAAAAGGGTTGCTAGACAAAGTGAAAGGGGACATATTTTAATGTTAAGTTATAACTTTAAGTTATAAAGTGTTATAACTTAAAATCATAAAGTTATTTTTCTAGGAATTGGGTGACCACTTTAATGACATTAAGAGACATCAATTAAAAATTATAAAACAATGACTTGTGGAAACCTAAAATGGGACCCCAAACCCTAATTTGATGTTCTCTTTAAATTGGTTTTTTGAGGCTCATTGGTGCATGGAAGAATTTATATTTTTTTGAAGAAGTTTTTTAGGGGTTTTCACCAAAAGATCACAAGGCTTATTGGGAGTGGATTTCTCAGCAGGATTATCAGTTTCAGATGTGTGAGATCATATCTAGATGATAATGGATTGAATTTCTCATCACAAAGAGATTATCTGAGCTTAACAGAGGTAGAAAAGGGTTTGCCAAATTTTGAATTCATTTGGGTTGATGAACTGACCATCTGGGTTATATTATTTTGGCTATACTCCATATGGATCAGTACCATTTTGATTTATTTTGGAGTGATAGATGCAATACTGGAGTAGGACGTACAACATATGGGCACTTAGGGAATCGAGTCATTTTCTCACAGCAGGGAAATATCCCATCAAATCGTTCTAGGCAATTTACAAGGCAATGTCGAACCCTTAAGAAGTTGTACATCTTGCCTGCAACGACCTCGAGGTGCATGCAATATTTAATTGGGGCTTGGATTCACATTTGTGAAGTTTACATTTTGGATGACTTCATTTGGAGAGAAAATTGCACTTTACGGGTAAGGAATTGGAGTTCCGGTGATCGAGTTACGAGCAAATACACGTTTCAACTGTGTAATTTTTAGTTTGTTGTGCAAATATAGATCTGTACTTTCAGGTCAGAAAATTAAATAAATAAATCTCCATCTCCTTACTACAAATTTATCATTTGTTCAAGTGTTTGTTTCCTTATTGCATTATGAATGAAATTCAAGTCAATGCCTCAAACTAAACAAGCAAAACCAATCATTTCATTGCAAAAACAAATAAGCACAAACCAAAACAACTCAGAACCAACAAGTGGGGGTGTATATTATAATAGGGTTGGTTCCATTACTAACTACTTTTGGTTCACAAATTTAGAGATCAAGAAAGGAATGGGAAATACCTAAAAGGGATGGGAAAGGGGTTGTAAGCCAATTGAGAAGGGGTGATGAACAGGTAGAAATATCAAAAAAATTCACCTCAAACCAGCAACATTTTACACAAAGAACCAAACAAAAACCAAAACCAAAATTCATTAAACATGTATTTTCCAGGGATATTCCAACATTCACCCTTTACCGACAGCTAAATCCAGGAATAGAATTTAAACTTTTTGATAATGAAATGAGTTTAACATAAATAAATGACAGAAAATCTGCACATAGAATTGGATTAGAATCAAAGTCAAGAATTCTTTGCATTCATAGTAGAGGTTGATTTTTTTAAGCTTTCAAGAAAATTGTCCATATTTAAAACATTAAATTTGCTAGTTTTTATAGATGATTCCGCCTCTAAAACATTAATGCTCAACTACAATCCATAATTGTGGCAAGAAATATTTTATTTGGCAGCACTTCAAGAGTTGTGAGGCATGGCAACGTTTGAATCTATTTTTGGAAACATCGTATCTCATAAATACATTTGGTAATATTTACCTTTAACGATATCTCCCTGCATTCTAACACCACCTCAATGGCAAATATCGGTTCCTAAAATCTATGGACGTTAAATTTTGTTCACCCTCACACCCACCGCCATTAAATAGATGAAAGCACGTCCTCTAAATTTGATTTCATTGCTATAAAATGCTTTGGGGTGGTTTTGTTGAAGGGAGAGGCGAAAGGGGAGTTTCTCCCAAAAGAGGTGTGAAAGAGAATCTCACCACCTCTTTCGAGCAAAACATAAATTTAGAATACTGGGCCCCAAATGCGTTGCGCTCAAAAGGAAATCCCTGGAATGGATTTTTATTGGGATGAATCTATTGGTACCATGTGGATTGCATTGACTTTGACCATGCTTTGTTGCCAGGGTGGCATGGTGGGCCAATGCATGACTTTGAACAATTAAAAAATTATTTTTGGCTTTTCACCCCTTCTTGTAGCGAGAAGGAGTTTCACTTCATAACGAGTGCGAAAGAGATTGGTCCCCATGTGAGTTTCACCTGATTGCAAGCCCGAAAGGGCTTTTCAGAGCGCCTCTTGCTCGAAATAACCTTTTCTATTAGTGGGGCCCACCACGTGCTTTGATTTAGATATTTCTCATTCACCTAACTCACAACCTGAAAAGGATTTCCTCTCCTCATATTTTCCAAAATGATCTTTTGCGACTGCAAAGGGGCCTTTGCCGAAATGTGGGCATGAAACGTCTTACCTCGCGTGTTCATGCGTACTTGTTTTTTATTGCGACCTCAACACTCTCATCCACGGACCTATCACAAGGAGTTTTGAACATATTTTTTGTGTAAAAGAACTCTTGCTATGAAGGCTTGGCAAAACATGGTCTTTGCAACACCAACATGATAAAATATAAATCAGAAAATTTTCTTGCATGTCGAGTGGAGATGATATTTTTTCATTCTTTGACTTGGATGAAATGAATACTTAGACAAAAGTTATTACAAGAGAGAGAGGGCAGCAGGAATTTTTATAATAAGTTTTAAAGAAGGAGAAAAAGTAGTTTTAAGAACTTAAACAAAATTTTACAAAAAAATTGAATGTGGTAAAGATGCCAATAGGACAAAAGGCTAACTTTTAGATAAATTTGAGGGATGGTCACCCTCTTCCAATAACTCAATTCCTTTGGAGACCATTAACAGAGAACCTACATAGAAACAACTAGGTTAAGGCAACCAATTACTCTAAGAATCAAAGTAGTAGCTAGGAGGTAGGATGGCAATGGATCCCAATAGATAAGTGGTCAATCCAAGTCTCGAAGGATCAGAGAAACAAAATCTATAGGACATTCCAAACAAGATCACTCTTGTGGTCCCAAAAGAGGATACTCTTGGATGGGGTAAGAAAATTTAAAATGAGTATATAGTTACCTCTATTTACTTAGTCCTCTACTAGAGTTCCCCAATCCCATTAAAATATATATTCATGCAATTATGGGCATAGAACCTTTGGCCCAAAGTGAGATTCTTCATTTAGCTACTATTTCATAGAAGGGTGATAACATGCTAAAAATTGATGAAAAGAAGGATGCATTGGGCCTTTTATATGTGAGCTATATTGGGAGAATAACGAAATGATCTCTCACCTCTTTATAGAATGCCCCATCACAATTATATTGTGAAAATAAATGGAAACTTTGCTAGGTATTAGTTGGTCTAAGATATAATTTGTAGAATAACTTTTGAGGGGATGGCTTAAATGGGAGGAAATGGACCAACCCACTCAACATATTTTTTGGATAGGGATGACTCTCCTTCTATGGAATTTATAGAAGAAGAGAAATAATCGTATCTTTAACTAAGATTACAAAGACATCCACTTTGTATGGCAAAGGATCAAAACCAATATGAAGTCAATCTAAAACCTATTACAAGGGACCCATAATCCTATGCAGAAGTGAATGCAAATAATATCTAGATTACAAGTGCCTCCAATCATGGTCACATCAAAAAGGGTAACCCTAAATCGCACACAAGTAATCTAAACTAAGAATTCGAAACATTCTCTAGAGGGATTGTGTAAGATTAATACAAATGGAGCCTTAATGGGAAATCCAAGAAGAGTGAGTATGAGAGGAATAGGTCACCTCTCAAATGATGCTCTTGCTTTTATATTTGCAAAAAACCTGGGTATCTTATTCAATAACCTTGTAGAGGGATATACCATCTTAAGGGGATTACAAGAGGCTCTAAAGGTGGGGTGGAGGAAAATTTAGGTGGAATAAAATTTTCAAATTATGATTAACTACTTAAAAGGACCATGCAATCAAAATAATACAAACTGGAGAACATAGAGAATAATTGAGCAAATTTAGATGACTGAACAGGGTGGCAGATGCAATGGCTAACTCGGCTCTTAACTGAGGAGACCTTACTTGCTATGGATATTCTCCTCGATGGTGGACTCAACAGACCAGGGATTATTTTTTCCATTCTTACCATTAATGATAGTACTACCTGTTGTATCTATCCTTGCTTTACTTGGTTACTCTTTTTTTACATAGATAGAGAATAGATGTGAGGGAGAATAATCTCACATCCTTTGTTAAATATTGACTCAAAAACCTTCAATCTTCAAAATGTATGTTAAATATTGACTCAAAAACCTTCAATCTTCAAAATGTAAAAGATGTAATTTACCTTTCAAATAAATTAATTTAATAATATTTTTATCGAAAAATAAAATAGTTAATAAAAATAAACTAAAACATGTCATCCAACTTAATTATAATTTTTTTTAAAGTATATTCTAATTTCTATTATATTATAGATCAATGTTTATAAAATTAAAATGTGTTATTTAACAAAATATAGATAAATAATTAGCTATACGAACAAGTTCATCCTCGGTGGTCTCCCTCAACTATTTGATCTCCTAATCCCAGTGCTAGTTTTCCTTAATATTAAGAACTCAAGAGGATTAAAACAACAAGAAAAAAACTAATGTCGCAAATGGATTTGAACAAAGAAAAATAGCAATTCTTCAAATATTATATTAATTTTAGAAGGGTAAATTAAAAATTATTTTTATTAGTTAATTTTAAAGAAAAATATTTTAGAAGGTGATTTAAAATTTTATTCATAAAAAATTAATATAATAATTATTATTAAATTATTATTATTATTAAATTTGGTAAGTGCAAGTGTGATTGGACACTTACCAAAAAGAGATCTAGGTTTTAACCTTAAAGAGAAAGCCAACCCTTTACAAAGGTAGTAGTCTACTTCAAATCCTTTGAGTGCGCACCAAACCGATGATGATGGTATGAAATCAGAGCAATTGGTGGTCCCATCTCACATTGGGTTACCTAAAAATGAGATGGATAGGTTTGTTGGTCGTAATCCTTGTGGTTTGAAACCTGCGCGCTTGCGAGTTAAAAAAATAGTGGATTTTGCCAACTCTCCTATGTACCAATTTTTTTTTAATAATTATTATTAAATATATATATAATATTTTAAAATAAAAAATTTAAAAAGAATATTTAGATTTAGAAAAAATAATACTTAAAAAAGTAAACAATTGTTAATATGCAAATACTACATAGGACTAAGTTAAACTAAAAACACGGTATCAACTATTTATCTAAGAAATATTATTTAATTTGTGTATATATATTATTCAAGTGATGATATGTTAATAATTTTAGTTACCTATTGATAATAGAATGCCTTAAATATGCATACAAAGATAAATCAAAACAAGATTTAATGATGGTTGTTTCTAAGTGGTCTTGTGTTCAAACCCCTTGAGGGTGGTTGTTGATGTAATTTGTAAACATAAATAATCAAATAAAAGTTAGCAATACATTGAATTACCCTATATAACCATAACAACTTGCTCAAGTGTGCACAACAAATGAAACAATTTATTCAAATAGGTACAACAAACTAAACAAATAAATTGTAGGTTAATCCTTCTCATCCCTTCCAAAAGCATTTATTCCCTTGTCTAAAAAAATAATCATTTAATATTGATTTTATTTAAAATAAAATTCAGAATAAAAATAACTCAATTCTAGTAAACGCATGCACACACTACACTAAGGATAATAGGTATTAAAGTAGAACAAAATTCTATACTATTGAAAATAGTAACTTGTATAGGAATAAGATAATCATAATGAATCAAATAGAAAGGAAGAGGGTTAGCTACTTCTTCGACATGTCACAACTCGATGCTAATAGAGGTGAGGAATCTCACCAAAGCTAGACTGAAGAGAGGGATTGCACCTCTAAACCTATTATCCCATTAGCAAAGTGTTTGGTAAGTGGTGGAACTCATAAACTACTGAAGTCCCACAATTAAATCAATGTAAAATTATGGGAATCATGAACCACTACGTCCCATAGATACACTACACTAATTAAGGAGAATAAGTATTAAAATGAAATTATTTTCTATTAAAAAATATATTAACAAGAATAAGTATTAAAGAGAACATGTATTAAAGTGGAATGAAATTTTATCAAAATTCCATAGTAGAATATGTCCCTAACATAGACCTTACCCCATAAACATATACATACATTACACTAAGTATAACTACCCTCACAAATGAGCATACACACTACACTCAAGAAAACATGTATTGAAGTAAAACAAAAATTTACTGAAATGTCATTAACATAGTACAAACAATTACCCACATACAAACAAATATATATATTTTTGATACATAGGAGAGTTGGTTACATCTACACTATTTTTAGTAACTATCAAGTGAAGGGTTCAAACCACAAGGGTTGCTCCCAACAAGCCTATACTACCTCGTTGTTGTTGACCTGATGTGAGAGGGACCATAGTTGCAGGGTTTAAACCACAAGAGCTGCTCCCAACAAGCCTATATCACCTCATTGTTGTTAACTAAACGTGAAAGGGACCACCGGTTACTCGAGATTCGTACCATCATCATTGATCTTGCAACAAGCATACCCCAAAGTTTGAACCTAAATTTCATCTTAGTAAGTATGTGATCAAACAAATAACTACCAATCCACCTAACCCTTGGAGCCCACACAAATACATATTAAAGTGAAACAAAATTTTGTTAAATTTCAATCCACAAACTTAAACCCTATCCACAAAATTTTATCAAAATTCAATCCTAAAATATACCATTAAAGTTTATGTAACTAAGAAAACTTAAACCCTATCCACAAAATTTTATCAAAATTCAATCCTAAAATATACCATTAACATAAAGCCTACTCCCACACAAATACACACTTAATACTAAAGAACCTACTCCCCAAAGATTAACATAAAGCCTACTCCCACACAAATACACACTTAATACTAAAGAACCTACTCCCCACACTTAATACTGAAGACAACGACGATCCATACATAAACGCATACACACTACACTAAAGAGAACAAGTATTACAGCAGACACAGACACTATACTGAGAAGAACTGATATTAAGGTAAAACAATATTTAATAATAAAATGTTTATAGTAAAATATGTATTTGTTATAATAAAAATTATTTTATTATATAATATATTATAATATTTAATTTTATTAAATTTTCTTAATAGTTGTTATAATAAAAAGTATTCTATCAATATACCATTAAAAAAAGTTTAATTCTATTAAATTTTTATAATAAAATATATAATTGTTATAATAAAAATAATTCCATTATACAATATACCACTGATATAAGTTGTAACCCCTACATACAAATGTGGGGTTATACAAAGAAGACTCGACTTTCCTATAAAATGAAACGAAATTCTGTCAAAATTCTATTATAAAATATACCACTAATATAAGTCCTACTTTCCCAGAACTGCCCACATATGTTAAAAATGAGTATTAAACTAAAATAAAATATTAGTAAAAGTAATACAAAGAAGAATCAACTTTCCTATAAAATGAAACGAAATTCTGTCAAAATTCCATTATAAAATATACGACTACTTTCCCAGAACTGCCCACATATATTAAAAATGAGTATTAAATTAAAATAAAATATTAATAAAATATTAATTATAAAATATGTCACTAACATACTTAGGTGTTGTAGGTGAGTTGGAGAGGAGAGGGCAATCCTCCAAGAAAAGTCTCAGGTTCGAATCTTCACCCTACCAAAAAGTTGAATTGGGTATCTAAAATTCAATTGATAATGTTGGTGCGGGCAGGGTCGGGTGCGACCCCATGTAACTTTGACGATGTAGAACCCCATGTTCGGATTTTTTTTTTTTTTAAAAAAATGTCACTAACATGATACAAACAACTACCATCCAAAAAAAAACCCACACATTATACTTTAAAAAAATAAAGAAAAACAGGTATTAAGGTAAAATAAAACTCAATTCTATTGAAACCTCATCATAGAATATGTTGTTGGCATATTATTAAATTTCCTGCTAACCCACACATTATACTTCAAAAAAAAATAAAGAAAAACAGGTATTAAGGTAAAATAAAACTCAATTCTATTGAAACTTCATCATAGAATATGTTGTTGGCATATTATTAAATTTCCATGGCAGGATATACTGCTAGCATGGTACAAACAAATAAACATACAGTACGAAAAGTATTAATGCAGAATGAAATTTATAGAAAATTTTAGAAGCAAAAAGGTTAACAACTCCCTCCTAGGAAGTGTTCTTTTTGCGACATCTCGAAATTCTCGATCTCAGTTTCAACAATTTGTTAGGCGCCGTAGGCATTGAGAAAGGTCTTTCCTCCATCAAAAGCCTTAATATCTCAAGCAACAACTTCATAGGTGAGCTACCAAACTTTGGGACTGCTTTAAGTCTGACTGCTTTCAGTGTCTGCAATAATTCTTTCACCGGTCAAATTCCTACCAACATTTGCAAGAATTCGAACTCAGTACAGATTCTTGATTTTTCTATACACAAATTTGTTGGGCCCCACCGCAGGAATTTAATGCAGGATACAACGGTCGTCATGGAACCCTTCTAAATGATCTTTACAAAATTTTACCTTTGGGACGGTTGTATCTGCATTTTAATAAATTTTCAGTCTTGCGAATGTTAACTCCCAGAGTCCTTCAACATTAAGAGGATGTTGATAAGGTAATGTTAGGTGTGATTGTTTATTTTATATTTATTTTAATAAATTTTTAGTATTGTGAATGTCAACCACTATTTTTTATGGGATGTTGATAGAGATAATATTAGTTATGATTGTTTAGGTGGAGTTGGTAATCCCAGTATTACATCAACCCAAATATTAAGAGGATGGATGTTGATAGGAGTAATGTTAGATGTGATTGTTTAGGTGTCTGAGTTGATAGTTGCCTAGGTGTCAGGAAATGTTGATAGAAATACTGTTAGTATGATTGTTTAGGTGTCAGAGCGATTTGATACCATAGTGAGATAGCTATTGCTTAGGTGTCCAATCAACTGTCATTGATGAGTTGTTCCAAATTTATTGACAATCTTAATGCCACCGTTTTTCAAGACTAGTCCATCCACCTTCCAAAACTAAAACTGAAGTTGACGCTGTCACGCTCGTTCCAAGACAGGCATATTATTATTATTAACTTTCCTGTGCTATGTTTCCCTGAGCGTTCCAAGACAGGCATATTATTATTATTAACTTTCTTTTGCTATGTTTCCCTTATTTATCCGACGGTATCAAATTTCATTTATTTTTTTAACTTTCTCGCTTGACCATGTTAAGAAATTGCAAAAATGGTGGGCAAGAAAGCTTAAGTTGTGCTGTAACATTTAATATATATATATTCTATCGTTGGTTATCAAAGGAAGGTTCTCCTCCTTTACAGGGCATTACTTTGTCATCCTTCTACGTCAAGGGGAGATTTTTATTTTATTTTCCTTCGGACCAGACTTTCAATAAAACCAGCGTAAAAACGAGGCAGATTTGGTAGAGCATCTATTCAGACTCGTCTGCAGTGCTCAGAAAATACTTTACATAATTTATTTTCCGTGGGATTTTGATACGTAACAGAGAAGAAATTGTTTGCATATAAATGTTTATCTGCACTCCCTGTAACGCATGTCAAACAAAAAAAAAAACAAACAAAAACAAACTGTAAACATGGACTGCAACGTTGATGGCTTTAAAACCAAAAAAAACTGTAAACATGGACTGCAACGTTGATGGCTTTAAAACCTAAATATACATTTTTGTCTAGAGATTAACAAACTTGTCAAGCCCCTTGTATATGTAGTTTCTGCCACTATAAATTGAAGGTTGAACTTCCGTCTTCTTAGAATCCAATTTCCGATAGTTGTATATAGTACTATCAAGATCTAGTCCAAGGCTGGATACTCTGGTGAAAAATGGGACTAAACTTTTTTTTAATCAATAAGTTATATTTATTTTCTGGTAGAGGATGGAGTACCACTATCCAAATCATTGCATTATATTAAAAAATTAGTTTATGCAACTCATTCAACTTAATCAAAAGAATTTCAATATAAGATGACAAACAAGTCCAACAAGGTCTTGTAGGCCAACTTTTAAATAAATTTGGACTATTTGATAATGATATGCCATTCAAGATGCCTAAGAATGGATAATATATATATAAAAGTGTGGATGGAATTCTCAATGAATAAAATAATCCATTCTTTACAAAGAACAAATGTAAATAGAGGTGAGGAGATACCACTATCCAAATCATTGCATTATATTATAACATTAGCTTATGCAACTTATTTAACTTAATCAAAAGAACTCCAAGATAAGGTAAAGTATGCAAACAATTCCTAAAAGGTCTTGTAGGCCAAAATTGACTACATCACTACTTAACTCAAAATTTTACAAAATTTGGTTAAGTATGGAAAAAGCAAGCAAAAATTCACTAATTTTTCTATTTTCTCTGAAAAATGCAAATCCGTGAGAAAAGGCTCAAATCAGGAAAAGGGTTCTAACATACGATTTTCATCTTCTTTATTATTCGTGCGCAATCCTGAAAGCGTCAAAAAATATATTTTGTTTGAAAATCGCAAATTCACGGGAAAGGGGCTAAAACAGATGAAAGTTGTGCACACAATTTATTTTTTCCTTTGTTAGCCATGTACAAACTAGAAAAGTGCTAAAAAATGCAAAATCGTTGAAAAATGTGACTTCGAGGTAAAAGGTACGCAATGACAGTTACAAGTAAAGAGTCATGATTTCTTATCCCTTTGGTCATCACACGTAAATTAAAAATGTTCGGAAAGGCCAAAATCAGAGATTCACTAAAAAAATGTAAAATCGTTAAAAAATACTGAAATCAGGAAAAATATTCAAAGCGCGGTTTTCCATCTTCTTTTTTATTCATGCGCAAATCAAAAAAATATTGGGAAATATTTACGAAGGATAAATCGCTAAAAATTGCTATTTCATGGAGGGAGGTGATAAAGAAGTTGACTTGGAAAAGCACGTAATTTCTTGTCTCCTTCATTTTTGGCATGCAAACCAAAAATATGCTAAGCCTATAAAGCTAAAGAAATATGAGTGGAATCCTTATTTTGTGTGCTTATCTATTTTCATGGCTAAGGCTGAGAAAGTCCAATACCGCATAGGCTAAAAGGGGAGCATAGGGATGAGCAACCGCAGGATAATCAATCACAATGATTCATCAAAAAATCAGTGGTGAAGGTTAATATTTCTTAGATTTCAAAATTGTAATGCATTTTCATGCAGATCTATGTTATAGAGATAGGGGAAAGCTGAACTAGGCACCATGGAAGTCAAATCACCACTCACACTCCAAAAGCTTCCAAAACATTATGTCCAATGGATTCAGTTGCAGTAAATGGATGAAATAAAGGAGCAAGAACCATTAATGATGGATATGACTCAAGTTTGAAATTTTGTTATAACTAATCAAGAAGACACAATTGGCTAGCATCATCGTGGTCTAGTTGCCAAGAAATCAAGAAAGTCAAAATTCTCTGTAATGCTTAGAAAAAAACTCATTGTAAATCTATAAATAAAAGTAGTGATCTTCTTTCAAAGGATCGGCTCTGAAGTGTTTGCTTGCACTACTGTCTATATCTTCTACAAGTAATTAAAGATGTTTACCTTGAACTTGCGTCTGTGTTGTTGGTTGAACATAATCTTGTGAAGTTATTTCTACTACTATTGCTATGGTTAGTTTATTTTGTTAATTTGGATTGCTAACTTAGAGAAAATTGGAATAATTCATACTTATATGCATGCTTATGAGAATTATATTTTTTTTAGTCGAGGCATTGATCTTATTCTATTAATTTGGATAATTAATGCTATATGTTTGGAATAGTTCTTTAAGTGTGTTTAAGGCCATTGATATAGAGTGTTGTTGAGTTTTGAATGTTGTTAGTCCCCAAATTGTCTATGTAAATTGATTCATTGGAAGATACTTTGTGATGTTTATTTTATTCGCTTCACCCATCCATTATTCATTCATACATTTGTAACCATTTCATTCCTATCCTTAAACCTTTACCATTTTGAGCTAAAGAGAGTCAATACCTATTAAGTTGACAAGGTATACCAGTATTTTCTGGAGGTTGAATCAAAGCGATTTTTTTCTTTCAATTTTTAGTTTGGGCTGTGATTAGTGGGTGCTCACCTTCAAATATCTCAAGATAATGTTCACAATTCTAGCATTGGCTTGATGACAAACTAGACTACAATAGTTTTTGACACACCTAATGGGATGTTGGTCCACTGTCTTGGTTAAAGAAAGCTTGGTGATACTTTATTTTATGACTTTTGTGCTAATTTCACTTGGCGACTCTATTGGAAGCAAATCTAGATTTTGAGGTTGGTCATATTTAAAAATTTCAAAAGGATTGAATACCCAAAGAAATCAAGGTTAGATGGCCCATCAAGATATCCATTCTTTGTATGACACAGGTCCATTAAACCTCCCAATCCTCCATGACATCCCTAGAATGGCTCTAAAAATTTTACCTAGCTATGAAGGAAAAGAGAAGTTTGCAAAGGAGCACTGTCAGGACATAGCTTCTATGTCCACATTTTATAATATTACATTTGAAGATATCACGGTTAGACTACTTGCGTTATCCCTTGAGAAAAAAGTACTATTGTGGTATGAATCCTTAGAGGACAAAAACATTTATAGTTGGAAAAATTTATCTAAAGTCATCATTGATGAATTTTATGACCCTAGAGACCCCTTCTTATTGCTCACTCAACTCTCAATTGTGAAAATATCTTCTCATGAATATCTTTTCGAGTTCAATGTCTGCTTCCAAATAATGTGGAAAATAATTCCTCAAGAATACCAACCTCCCCACCCTCAAACATATATTTACTATATCCATGCTCTCCATCTAGATTTAAGTCTTCTTGTTCAGTAATTCAAAGACAAGAGTTTCTCATTTATTTTCAAGGAAGCTATCAGAGCTGAAAATATGTTGATCATGGCTGGTAAACTTCCTCCCAAAAGGGTCAACCCTTCCTTAGATCTTCTGGCTTATCCATTCTCTAACATACTCCCAAAAGAGGTAAAGCCATGGCTAGAACAAATAAACAAGGATGATGGTTTCTTTGGTTTCCAAGTTGACCAAGTGTGTGGGTGTCAAGACTCTAGAATGATGATGCATGCAATGGGTGCAGTAATAAAGATAAAAGACCATGTTATTTAAGGATATAAGAATCCAATAGTATGAAAGAACAATGCCACCAACTCTAGCAAAATTACCACTCAAATTTCCTATAAAGTAGCATTGATAAAAGTGAGGAGGAGCCATATCAAAAATATGATAAAAAAGAAAATAATGATTAGTTATCTGTACCTTCAGTATTGGCTCTTAGCTTTGACGATCCAGGGGAACTCTGTCCATAAGTGTCATCAGATATAATAATTGGCAATATGCTTATCACCCGAATTTGGAGTTGAGAGGGCAACCGTATCCAATTTTTATAAACTAAGATGGAGGACACAAAAGGGTAAACATAGATCCAAGAATATATTTCTAAAGAGGTCCCCCTAAACCAGAGAAGATTATAAGCTCGTAAGAACCTTTACTTTTCAGATATAAAGATAGAGGAAAGAAAGAAGAGAACAATCTAGTTTCAAAATTTATTTAAGGAATCACCTCCACACAATCAATACTTGAAAAAATATTTGCTAGCTCATCCTCAAATCGATTTGGTCGACCTCTCTTTAGGTGATTCAATTCAGAAAAGAGTCTCAACTCCAGGAAGTAGAGTTTTATTTTTCTAAAAAAGAGATGTTGACCCATTGTGTAACTTATTCGAAGACTAAAATCTCTATAATACCCTTGAAAGTCTATGAGGATTTGGGGTTGACTATGACATCAACAGAACCAAGATGACTATAATTCAAAGGAAGAGACAAAGGTTGCAAATATGTTGGAGCATTTTGTGATGATGTTTCATGGACACCCAAACTTAGTAGTGGTTAATGATGTATTGATAGCAAATATTTCCCCTTTCTTTGGGGTATGCCTATCTAGGGTTGTCTTCAATAGATGCAATTTTCACTTCAAAAAAGAAACATACTAGTTTAAAATATTTGGAAAAGAAGGTTTGATTACAATATCCAACAAAGAGCCCTCTACTTTCATTATAAAATAATACAAGGAATATTATACCACCACGCCACAAGTGGTTTTCAGTAGCATTGGGATAGAAAAGGTCATTTTCCCACAAGGGAGTTAGTTGCAAGGCTATTATTTAGAAAAAAAGCAGTAAATGGCTATGTTGATCTCATTCTCCCACCAAGATGAACAGGTCAGTTGTACATTTTTTGTGTTGACGGTCAAAGAAATATAATTAATCAAAGAGCCAAAACATAAAATTTTGTAAAATTTTTTAGCACCTTTGACTAGTTTTCGGGAGTGATATGTCAATGCCTTATTGATTGCAAGGTCATCATTAATCTCACATGATTAATATTTGAAGAGAAGCATGGAGCTAGATGGTCCACATGAAGGAGTATGAAATATTTGTGCATCAATAGATGAAAGGTATGAGGAAAGGTACATATTCAAAACTATTTGGTCTAAACATTATAGATTCATTGGATAGTTTCATTGATAAATTCTAAAGCCAAGCATAGGTTATCACGTCACATTTTGATGTACATAGCTAACATATAAATAAAATGGCTGACTACAGTCATCATGAATAAATGGTGTAGCCGCATGGTAGAATGTGTTACTTGCATCCTCTTATGCATATATTTCATAAGAATAAAATGAGACTTGGAACTCAAGCTAAGAAAATCAAGACGAGATATTACTTGTAGCAATTATCAGAATATAAAACATGACATCAATATCTTGAATCTCACTTTCAGTATTCATCCTACAATGAATTCTTTCTGACTCTGATGCCCAATGGATAACCGATATAATATATCATGGGATAAAATGAGGGAAGACCAGCAGCCACGTGAACAAGATTGACCAATAGGGAGAAAGTTTCTTGATCTATGTAATATCAGGTCAACTATTAAGTAAAGAAGCACAAGTGGAAGGTTTGGCTGATGCAAGAAAGCTAGTTCAAGTGAGTGAAATATTTTCAAAATCTAAGGGGCATGATTTCCATAGTCCTCAGCTAACGATATGCTTTCCCAACCCAACCATATATAAATATCGATATCCATTTGGAATAAGAAGGAATGCTTCAACTTTTAAAATTGGTCTGAGTGCACAAACAGAAAGATCTAGAAGTGAGAATGATCAACTAAAGAAGGTGCTATTTGTCTATGCTAAAGGTAGAAGGAGACGCAGAAGACATGGACGATTGCCTATGACCCTGTTAATATATATGCCTTAAGATTGGTCTTGCTCCCTGATGGAATATATATATGAAGCTTGCACCCAGATGGAGTATATATATATATATATATATATATATATATATATATATATATATATATATATATATATATATATATAGTACAATGTTAGTGGTTTCTTCCATTTGTGTCCCTCCATTTTGTTGGAAATTTGAGTTAATTTGAGGTATTTTATGTTTTCATTGATGTCACATGGATCACATTTGGTTTTGGTGGCCAAAATATTTCATAAATAAGCATTTATGATATTTTGGAAAGCATGGCTATTTATAGGGTTTTTATGAAAACCAAGGCAGGAAAAATAAAAGGTTTTATTTAAAACCATGGTGGGCTTATATGGAAAGGGCTTTTCTTAAAATCCAAGGTGGAATTTTGTTTCATCGAAAAAGGACCTCCGATGATGAAGATATTAAAGTTTAAAGTTTAAGTTTAAATTAATGGAGGTTCGACCTCTGTGCAATTAATGGAGGTTGGAATATATATATATATATGTAAAGTTTTCAATTTATTTCGAAAATGGGGCATATTATATATCGTCGAAAAGCTTATTTCGAGGGATATTTGACTAACTTATTTAGAAGGAGAAATAAGGTTTGTGTAAAGAGATATTTCTGATTTTGCAAAGGGGTTCCAAAAGTGAAGTTTGCCTTGTTCTTTTTCAAGAGGATTAATTCTTTCATGAGGTGACAAGGTATGCAATACTGTGATTTATTTTATTTTATGGTATAAGTGGTTTTGGGAGTGAAAAGGTTATGCAATGTTTTGATATATTTTATTTTATGGTACAAGTGGTTTTAGGAGAGATAAGGAAGTTGTGCAATTAAAGGCCTTGGTGATGATTATTGAATAGTGGAGTAATGTTGATTGTTTTGTGATCTACTAACCCTTGTGAAGATTGGCAAAAGAATTTTGTGATTGTGGTAGATTTACAAAGAGGTTTTTTCATATTCATAGAAGGTATGGGCACATTATCCTATTGATTGCTTATGGTGGTTGATTTATGAAATATCGTTGGAGGGAAAAGTATTTTTTGTGGTTTCCTTTTCGAAAGTGGTTGGTTGAATGCTTCAAGGTTTTATTAATTGAGAGTTGTGTTTAAAACTTGTGTTATAAGCATAGTGGTTGAAGCCCATTGGTTGTGAAAGAACTTGAGTTAGAAAAGAACATGAGTATCATTGTTATGTAAGATTTGTGGTTGAGCATTGTTGGAAATATTTGAGTTGGTTGATGCATACTTGGATTAGGGTTTTGTGAGAAAGAGTTATCCCTTGAGATTTATTTGAGTTGAGAGTAATATTAGAACATATTGAGTCTCTAAAAATTCTCTTTATGCTTCTATGAGATTGACTTGAGTTGAGTTGAGATTGATTTGATTTGAGTTGAGTTGATATTGAGATTAGAACATATTGAGTCTCTAACAATTCTCTTTATGCTTCTATGAGTTGAGTTGAGTTGAGATCATTGTGGATCATTGTTGTCATCCATTGAAGAGTACATTGCCATTCATTGTTGAGTTCATCTTTGAGCTTTGCCTCAATAGATTTGTGGATGATATTTGATTACTACTTGAGCATGATTGATTGAGCCTTTGAGAAGGTATTTGTGGACTATTTTGAGAAATCTTTGTGGATAAATTTGAGGATAGTGTTGAGATAGATTTGTGGATAACTTTAGAACAAATTTTGGACAAGTTCTTAGTGATCTTGTTGGAGAATATTTGGACAAGTTCTTGGTGAGCTTGCTAGAGCAGTTTTGGACAAGTTTTGTGTGAGCTTGTTATTCAGCATTGGATAGGTTCTATGTGAACTTGTATTTTAGCATTGAGCAGGTTCCATGTGAGCCTATTGAGCAGGTTATTAGTGAGCCTATTGATAGAGCTTTGGAGGTGACAGATTATAGAGGATAGAGTCTCAGTAGATAGATAGAATAAATACTCGAGGAATTTCAAAGATATAAGGAAATTTAGGTGCTACAAGTGTGGTGATATTGGTCACTATGCATACAAGTGTCCACATGAAGAAATCAGTGATGATGAAAAATAGGGTCAAATAAGAAAATAAGATGGAAAGCATAAGCATGACAAAGATGACAGATTCAAGCAAAACAGGTATGAGAATATGAATTTTTTTCGTAAGGCTAAGAAATCTTACTACATTGTAGAAGCAAGTGATAGTTCATATTATAGTGATAAATATCAGTCAGATGAAGAAGAATGTACATTCTTTGGAATAAGTTAAGAAAAGCAAGAACACTTATTCCTAGGTATTGAAGTTAAAGAAGAAGATGTGCCTATTTAAGAAAGACATGAAGAGCTTGTCATAGCCATTGAGCAAGCAAATAGGTACAAGAAAGGTCTAATGATACTAAAATGCTTCATATGTGGAGAATTTGGACGTATAGATGATGATTGCACATACTACAACAATTACAACAAGGAAAGTGTATTTTAAAAAGAAAGCAGTAGTTCTAGTGACAATTCCAGCAGTAGTGAAAACAAAGAAGTCTCATTTTTGGTAATAGAAAAGGAAGAGGATGAGCTAAGTAAACAAAAATCAAAAATCAAAAGGTTAAAAGAATACAAGAATCTTGAAAATAAGATTCGAACAGATGTCAAAATCATATAAGAACTACTTCAAACAATCAGTAATCTCAGTAAGAGCTTCAAAATGCAAAAATTATAGAAGAGAGGATGAATGAAGAACTAAGGGTAACAACGGCAAGACATGGCACATTAGATGAAAATATTAAAAAAGGAGAGGAAACTTATTTTAAGGATGTATCTTACTTCCAAGAAAAGTCACACTCAAAAGGAAAGGAAGTTCTAAAAGATGAAAGAAAGGAAGCACCTAAGATTTGTGAGGAAATTTCCAAAGTTTCTATGGCTTCAAATATTCAGTTTGGTTCTTGTTTTGAGATAGGTCAATCAAGCTCAAAGGGAAAATAAATTCTTGAAGAGAAAGGCAAGGAAGAAACTAAGGAAGAAGTTTTAGATGCTACAAAGAAGGTTCAAGGATGCAATGCACAAGTTGAAGATGATCATAAGGATAATGGTCAAGAAAGGTATGAAGAACCAAGGCATGAACAAAGGTCTTTTCAAGGACATTGTTTTTCTTGTAATGGATTTGGACACAGGGATATACACTGCAAGGTCTATGAATCAAAGAAGTTTGATATTGCTAGAAGAAACTTCAAAGGAAAAAGGTATGGTTTTCAGGGACATTGCTTCTCATGTAATAGGATTGGTCATAGAGCTTTTTTAGTGCAAATAAAATGAGCAACATGGTTTTGGTTTTAGAGCTACACAATTCAGAAGTCATGGTTATAATGTTCATGAAAACAAAGCTTCACAATACAGGGTTCAGGAAGAGAATGGATATGGAAATTATTTTAAGAATGATTTCAGGACATGGGCACCATACAAAGGTTACTATATCAAGTGTTTTAATTGCAATAACTTTTGGCATATTTCAAGATGATGTAGGACTCAATTCCTAACAGGTTCTAGATAATAAAATCAAGTAATTCATCAAGAGCAGGATATCAGGAAAACATGGAAGGAAGTTGATAGAGGAAAGAAACAAAGTGTTATGGGAGTAAATGTACTCCCACCCCAAAATTAATCACCTCAAAATAGAAGGGGTGAGGGGGACTAAGCTTAAGAGTCATATATTTTAGCCCCATAGGTGTCCCTTTTGCCATTGATGTCAAATGGGGAGAGATTTGAGTAAGGGGGAGAGCATTGAGTTAGGAGGAGAAGCCTCCAAAGAGAGTATTGAGTTAGGAGGAGCAGCCTCCAAAGAGAGCATTGAGTTAGGAGGAGCAGCCTCCAAAGAGAATATTGAGTCAAGGGAGCGTGTTTGATTCTCAAAGATGGTTTTTGCAGTGATTGTGGTTTTTGCTTTAGAGGTGTTGCCATCAATGATAAAAGGGGAGATTGTTGGAAATTTGAGTTAATTTGAGGTATTTTATGTTGTCATTGATGTCACATGGATTATTGATGTCACATGGATCACATTTAGTTTTGGTGGCCAAAATATTTCATAAATAAGCATTTATGATATTTTGGAAAGCATGGCTATTGGAATTTTATTAAAAGCCAAGGTGGAATTTTTTTTGATCGAAAAAGGACCTCCGGTGATGAAGATATTAAAGTTTAAAGTTTAAGTTTAAATTAATGGAGGGCCGACCTATGTGCAATTAATGGAGGTTGGCATATATATATATATATATATATATAAAGGTTTCAATTTATTTCAGAAATGGGGCATATTATATATCATCGGAAATATTATTTCGAGGGCTATTTGACTAACTTATTTATAAGGAGAAATAAGATGTGTGTAAAGAGATATTTCTGATTTTACAAATGGGTTCCAAAAGTGAAGTTTGTCTTGTTCTTTTTCAAGAGGACTAATTCTTTCATGAGGTGACAAGGTATGCAATATTGTGATTTATTTTATTTTATGGTATAAGGAGTTTTGGGAGTGAAAAGGTTATGCAATGTTTTGATTTATTTTATTTTATGGTACAAGTGTTTTTAGGAGAGATAAGGAAGTTGTGCAATTAAAGGCCTTGGTGATGATTATTAAAAAGTGGAGTAATGTTGATTGTTTTGTGATCTACTAACCCTTGTGAAGATTGGCAAAAGAATTTTGTGATTGTGGTAGATTTACAAAGAGGTATTTTCATCTTCATAAAATTTATGGGCACATTATCTTATTGATTGCTTATGGTGGTTGATTTCTGAAATATCATTGGAGTGAAAAGGATTGTTTGTGGTTTCTTTTTCAAAAGTAGTTGGTTGAATGATTCAAGGTTTTATGAATTGAGAGTTGTGTTTAAACCTTGTGTTATAAGCATAGTGGTTGAAGCCCATTGGTTGTGAAAGAACTTGAGTTAGAAAATAACATGAGTATCATTGTTATGTAAGATTTGTGGTTGAGCATTGTTGGAAATATTTGAGTTGGTTGATGCATACTTGGATTAGGGTTTTGTGAGAAAGAGTTATCCCTTGAGATTGATTTGAGTTGAGAGTAATATTAGAACATATTTAGTCTCTAACAATTCTCTTTATTCTTCTATGAGATTGACTTGAGTTGAGTTGAGATTGATTTTAGTTGAGTTGAGTTGAGATTGAGATTAGAACATATTGAGTCTCTAACAATTCTCTTTATGCTTCTATGAGTTGAGTTGAGTTGAGATCATTGTGTATCATTGTTTTCATCCATTGAAGAGTACATTATCATTCATTGTTGATTTCATCTTTGAGCTTTGCCTTGACAGATTTGTGGATGAGATTTGAGTGCTACTTGAGCATGATTGATTGAGCCTTTGAGAAGGCATTTGTGGATAATTTTGAGAAAGCTTTGTGGATAAATTTGAGGATAGTGTTGGGACAGATTTGTGGATAGTTTTAGAATAGATTTTGGACAAGTTCTTAGTGAGCTTGTTGGAGCAGATTTGGGCAAGTTCTTGGTGAGCTTGCTAGAGCAATTTTGGACAAGTTCTGTGTGAGCTTGTTATTCAGCATTGGACAGGTTCTGTGTGAACTTGTTATTCAATATTGAGCAGGTTCTGTGTGAGCCTATTGAGCAGGTTCTTAGTGATCCTATTGACAAAGCTTTGGAGGTGACGTAGTACAGAGGAGAGAGTCTCAGTGGATAGAGATACAACATCCAGCACAGTTGAAGACAAATATAAGTGAGGAGTATTCAAGTGGAGAGAGGTCCACCAGTCAGTGTAGTAGAGAGATAGAGTCTTCTAGAAAATCACATAGCCAAAGTAAAAGAGGAAATAGTTCTCCTATGGAAGAGATCCACGAACTTGAGATTAGGGTATCAACATATCCTTTGGATAAAGATCCATAAACATTGTAATTGGGAGTGATTCCCAAAGAGATTGATTGAGAAAGTTTTAGTAAAATATTTTCTTCGTGGAGTAGCCCACATTAGGTGAACCATGTAAATTGTGATGTCTCTATTGTGTATGGTTTATGTGCATTGCTTTGATTACTTATATTGATACTGCTATCTTTACACAACATAATATTGAATTGGAAGAAAAAGTAAAAAGTGGTCATATACTGTTCACCCTGCCCTATCAGTATAAGCTTGTATTCTTCACATTTCTCTTTACTTATTTTCTCTTTTCTCCTTCCCTAGCATATTAGTGTTGTTTCTTCTTGTTCGTCTATAAAGATACCACATATCCCCTCTTTTCAATTGTCCCCTTTTTATTTTTATAGGTTTTCATACTATGTTTTGTCCCTCTCCATTTCCACTCACCACCATTTCATGTGTATTATGAGGTTTGTTTTACCTCACTCTGTCACATACCATTGTAGTATCCCCCAACCCCATGCATTTTTTATCATGTCTTGTTTTTTCTAATTTAGTGCCAGTTAATGTTTCCCTTAATTTTGTTTGGCATAATACCTTTCCATCCCTAGTGCATCATTTAGACTTTTGAGTTACTGTTGAAGATGTTAACATTTGGATAAGGCTCTGAGTTATACAACTTTCCAAGTAAATTTCCCTTAGTGGCACCATAATGTAGACCAAAATTGACTACATATCTACTTAACTCAAAATTTTGCAAAATTTGGCTAAGTATAGATAAAGGAAGCAAAAATTCATTGATTTCCCCATTTTCAATGAAAAATGCAAATCCATAGGAAAAGGGCTCTAACACATGATTTCCATATTCTTTGTTATCCGCACGCAAACCTGAAAGCGTCAGAAAATACATTTTCACTGAAAATCATGAAATTGCATAAAGAAGGCTAAAATAAATGAAAGCGGTGTGCACAATTTCTTGTTTCCTTTGTTAGCCACGTGCAAACCAGAAAAGCGCTAAAAAAACACAAAATTGCTAAAAAATGTGATTCCATGGTAAAAGATACGTAGTGACCATTGCAAGTAAAGCACCACAATTTCTTGTCCCTTTGGTCATCATGTGCAAATAAAAAAGGCTCATACAGGCCAAAGTCATAGATTCACTAAAAAATGCAAAATCATAAAAAAGGCTGAAATCGGGAAAAAGCTCCATAGCATGATTTTCCATCTTCTTTGTTATTTGCATGAAAATTAGAAAAGCATTGGTAAAGACTTACAAAGGGGAAATCACTAAAAAATGATATTTCATGGAAGGAGGTGACCAAGAGGTTGAATTGGAAAAGTGCATGATTTCTTATCTCCTTCATTGTTGGCACGTAAACCAGAAATACGTTGATCTTAGAAAACTAAAGAAATATGAGTAGAATCCCTATTCTGTGTGCTTCTCTATTTTTTTGGCTAAGGCTAAGAAAGTTCAATCTCGCACAGGCTAAAGGGGAGCATAGGGATGAGCGATCATAGGATAATCAATCGTAAACATTCATCAACAAATTAGCATTGAAGGTTAATGTTTCTTTGAGTTCAAAACTGTAATGTATTTTTGTGCAACTATGTGTTATAGAGATAGGGGAAAGCTGAACCAGGCACCATGGAAGCTGAATCACCACTTATAGTCCAAAAAAAATTTCTATCCAATGGATTCAATTGCAGATTGATGGATGAAATAAAGGATCAATAACCATCAATGGTGAAGATGACTTAGGTTTAAAATTTTGTTATAACTGATCAAGAAGACACAACTAGCTAGCACCATCGTGGGCCAGTTGCCAAGAAATAAAAAAAGTCAAAATTTTGTATAATGCTTAGAAAGAAACTCATTATAAATCTATAAATAAAGATAGTGACCTCCTTTCAAAGGGTCAAATCTGAAGTTTTTTCTTGCACTACTATGTATATCTTCTACAATTAATCAAAGAAGCATTACAAGGGAATTTTACCTTGAACTTGTGTTTGTGTTGTTGGTTGAACATAATATTGTGAAGTTATTTCTGCTACTACTGCTATGGTTAGTCTATTATATTAATTTGGATTACTAACTTAGAGAAAATTGAAATAATTAATACTTACATGAATGCTTATGGGAATTCTATTTCTGTTAGTCGAGGCATTGATCTTATTCTGTTAATTTGAATAATTAATGCTAGATGTTTGGAATAATTCTTTAAGTGTGTTAAATGCCATTGATGTAGACTTTTTTTGAGTTTTGAATGTTGTTAGTCCCCATGTTGGGTTTTGTAAATTGATTCATGAGAAGATACTTTATGGATATTTATGTTGTTAGCTTCACCCGTCCATTATTCATTCATATGTTTCTAACCCTTTCATTCCTATCCCTAAACCTTTATCATTTTGAGCTAAAGGGAATCAACAACTATTAAGTTGACAAGGTATACTAGCCTTTTCTAGAGGTTGAATCAAAGTGATTTGGTTCTTCCAATGTTTAGTCTAGGTTGTGATTAGCGAGTGCTCACCTTCAAAACTCTTAGGATAATGATCACAGTTCTAGTGTTGGCTTGATTACAAACCAGAATACAATAGGTCTCCCTCAACTATTTGACATTTAGAAATCTATGTTTATTTCCTCAATATTACCACCAGTAAAAAGGAACATTAAGGAAGGGAAGGAAATGAAAAAAGAATAAAATATCCATAAATAGAAATACAATATAATTTTTCCAATAATGGACACACATGAAAATAAGAAATTGATTCACAATACAAACATTAAGTCAACTAATAAAAAATTCAAACTTATAAAAACAACTCAACCATTGTGTATTATTTATTAAGAGATGAAATGCATAATACATAGGCTTATGATCCACACAGTGACTCATTACCTCTTTTAAATATCTTATATAGATTCAATATATTACAATAATAATGATAAACTGATTGTAACAAATAAGGACAAACCATTACACTTTACCATGTAAGCTAGATGATCATGGTAATGCAATGACTCCAATATAGCCATATCGATTATCTTCCTTATAATTGGTCAAGATTTGATTATTAATGTTAGGGTTATTGTTGATTAATCTATAAATAGAAGAGTTATATCGTAGTGGAAACACCATTCATATTTGTAATATTAAGTAATCTATAGTGCACATATGATACTTTGCCCTCTCTAAGTGGTGCTACCATGTTAGATCTTATGGATTTATTCCTTCCTCAAGGAGTATTATTGGTGTTACCATATCTTAAGGGTATTATCTATATTTATCTCATTTTGTGGATGGTTACTATAGATAACTATTTGTGGATGAATGATTTGTTATTTCAATATATTGTAAATGTTTCATGTTAATGAGAATAAAATTTTGTAATAAGTGGTATCAAAGTCATGATTCTAGTAGAGTGGATATTGTATTTTTTTTTTTATTGTATAAATTAGGCATTTTTTTTCTAGAAAACTTTACATCTTCCAAGGGTCATATCTTTCCATAGAGTTTTTTGATTTAGATAATTTTTGTGCTAGCTTATTCATAATTAGAAGAGCTTTGAAAGGAGTGTCCTATGAATGAATTCAAGCAATATTGAGGGAGATACGATCTTATGAAGCCAATAATATATTGGAATTCACATACCTTCTAGAAACATCTTGAAACATACATTCATCACAATCATATGTAGAAAAAACGAAGAAGAGTGAAATAGAAGAGCATATAGACAAAAATAAAAAAATAGATAAACAACATGAATAGAGAGGAGGAATAAGGGGTGGGCGCCTGTAGGCGCTCCCATGATCTCACATGCCAAAACTAACACAATGGATCAATCATTGGGGGTATGTGTAGTGATACCAAATCCTCAATTAAATTTTAACTTCAAGTCGACATAACTTGACTTGAAGGTTAAATTATAGTTTAATAAATGTATTATATCCTTTAACCAAAGTTAACCATAAAGGTGGTTTAACCAATTTTTCTAAAGGTGAATACATTAAATTTTCCTATAGGCTTAGAGAGAAATATGCTCATAGACTTAAATATAGAATACCCATAGACTTACATAGATAATACCAAAAGGCTTACATAGCTATTTATCATAGGCCACATTAAGAGCACCTATAGGTACTTCATCACTATTGGTATTGGCCTAATAAGATCAGATTGTAAATATGTTAACCGCCCCAATAATCTAAATTTGAGGGTCACAGAGAGAAGATATTAAAGATAATACATATACCTCTCATTCATAATTAATACTCATATAGGCCAATGGAATATTCTATTTTCAAAGGTACATGAACTAGATCAACCTCTCCCTGAACATGAAGTTGTAACTCCACCTTCTAGATCAAGATCTTGAACTTCTCATGAGAAGGTCTTCAACGTGCAATATGGTGACCAAAATATGTTCTCTAATCTCAAAAGAGGGTAGCTAAATCATGAAGCAATAGGAAATTCTCTAAATAATCAATCCTAATGGACCTATAGGAACAAGGTATACCTTGCATTTTCCATATAAAACTTACTCTTCTTGTAGCCCAAAATATTATGAATCACCATACCAATGGGTTTTTGGAGTTAAAATGAACACTCACTATGAGAGAAGAGAAGGATAAACATAGAAAATTTGAAATCTTTCAAATTTAGTATAACTAACCAACTATTGCACTAGCAAGTTTAGTTGAAGTTAGATGTATGATTCTTCTAAATATATCAAACCTACAATGATATAATAAATGAGAGGAAATGACTTTTGAACCTATGACCTTGCCGAAGAAGGCTTTTCAACCATATATCTGTTGATATGAGCAAATTTATCAATTGTCACACCAATTAACTATTGGAGTTAATATTGCATCAAAGAGAAGAATGTCAACTAGGTCAATTTTTCATAAAGAAATTCCCATGAAAAATATTAAAAAATCCTTGGATTAATATCACCAATATGTAGAGCTTAAAAATTTATGCAATCTAAAAAAATGGGTCCAAAATATTTTCATATGCAAAAGTTATGGCCTTTGAAAGTTTGAAGCATTTTAGAGCTAAAAGATGTGAAAACTTAAATTATATACCTTAGAAAAATTTGACCAATAAAAAACTAGCACATGTCACCTCCAATACCACCTCTACATACATCATTAAGAGACAGGAATGCCAATTAAGATGATGAGTAGCAAATAGAATTACAAAATCTATGTTAAAGTTGGTTGTATTCATAGTTATATATTTTAAAAATAAAAATAATAATAATATGAATGCCCAAGTTTAGGTTATGTCAACCAGAAATCCATACTAAGATTTAAACTTGGGAACTCCTACACAAAATACAAGGCCCCAACCACTGTGCAACCAACATGAACATGCTTGAAAAGAAAGAGTTTATTTATTTGAAATATGCCATAGCATTTCACACAAACAAAATATGATTGACATAAAGCTTAAATAAGATGTATCCAAATTCAAATGTAGAATCCCTGCATGCCAAACAAGCATCCTGCCATTGTGTTGTCACCATAGATAGAAGGAGAGGCTAGCCTTAACATTGAAATCTCTAAGGTACCAAAGCATAAAGATCAAAAAAATATATAAAGGTAAAAAAAAAACCCATGGGGGTTTAATCATGTGACCTACTACTTTTAATTAAAACATGCAACCACTATGCTATAAGCAACTACTGAGTATAAACATGACCACTTTAAGATAGAACTTACCATTACAATTTGAGATGTTCAAAATTAAAGAAGCAAATAGAGAGAAATACCTTATTTACTACTTCAACTCAAACACATGACCTTCCCCTTTCAAAATATGTGCCTTAATATAGTGATATAGCTTGCAAATAGGCTAAGAAAGGTTATTCCCTATACAAGAAATGACAAAATAAAAGCAAAAGTGTAGAAAAAAGAGATAGCTAACCCACATGATGATTTGAACATAGGACCTTTGACAAGTCACTCGAGTGTCTAACCATTGTGCCACTGAGTGTTACCACTAACATTGAAAAGATAAATTTCTAGTGAAACCACCTTTCGAAGCACCAAGAAAAAAACCATACGTGTCACCTTGTCCTTTCTTGGTAGAGAAGAGAATATTCTATAAAATACTACTTATTAAATTTCAAAAATTAGAGGAAAAAGGAAAGTTTTTTTTTTGGGAGGAAAAAGGAACATTAGATGGAAAAATCATGAAATTGTTGAACTACAAGCCTCCTAAATTTTTGCAAGGAATCCTCTGGAGCTAATAATTCATCCATATTCAATAGGGTTTACTCTATACAAACGTTTTGTGTGTTTGAGCAAAGTAACTTTGTTTTAGCTTTTCTACCATGTTGGAGCTTATAATACTTTTCAAAAATATCCTGAAACATACATTCACCACAATCATATGAATAAAAAGGAAAGAGTGAAATAGAACATCATATAGAAAAATAGATAAATAACACAAATAGAGAGAAGGAAAATAGGTAGATGCATGTAGACACACCCACAATATCACATGTCACAAACTAATACAATGGATCAGTAATTGGGGGATATTTATAGTGATACCAAATCCACAATTAAATGTTAACCTTAAGCCAAAATAACTTGATTTTAAGGTTTAATTACAATATAATAAATATATTGAACCTAATAACCAAAGTTAACCATAGAGGTCGATTAACTAGTTTTTCTAAGGTTGAATACATCAAAACTGATCATTAGAATGTTGTAGGATTACATAGAGAACACCTAAAGGGTTGTATAACAATTTCCCATAGGATACGTCAAGAAAACCCATAGGTACTTCATCACTATTATCCTTAGCCTAATAAGATAGGATTAAAAATATTTCAACACCATCTAGAATAGTGGCAATGACATTTTTCAAATCACATTTTTTCTAGAAAATAAAATCTAAGAAATGTTTTAGTCTGATGGTAACATGGCATCAAAGAAGTAATTGATGTGGTTATCAGAGTGGCACAATGAACACATGAAATAAAAGCACCATGTCTCATTTATAATCTATGGTCTTGACAATTTTTGGAGTTTTTTATTAAGTGGCAAGATCTCTTGAAAGAATATGTGATGTAGGAGCCTACTATTTTTTAGCAATTTCCAGCTTTGAGGACAAATGTTTTTGAGGGGGAAACCATGTAATGACTCTAATATAGCCATGTCAGTTATATTCCTTATTGTTGGTTTAGGCCCTAGTATTAGGTAAATCATCCCTTGAGAATTATGATTAGGGTTATTATTTATTTAATATATAAATCAAGGAGTTATTTTGTAGTGGAAACATCCTTCATATTAAGTCACCTCTAATGCACATATAAGACTTTGTCCTCTCTAAGTGGCACTCCCATATTGGAAAGTATTAAGGGTGTTATTTATCTCTTTCTCATTATGTGGATTTTAACTATGGATAATAATTTGTGGATGAATTATTTATTATTTCAATATACAATGAATGATTTAAGTTAATAAAAATAAAGTTCTATAATAACCAACGATAACATTTATACCAAAATGTTTATCCAAACCCCATAAGGGGGGCGGATGTCCAAGGTTCAAATCTTGGGTCTCGTCAGACTGAACGCTTGTCCCTTTCTTGGTTCTTTCAACGGCGTAAAAGGTTTAAAATGATTGTGGCATGGTGGTTATAGGGGTGGACTATGTGAATATATGTGTGGCGGCTTCTAGGGCGGACATCGCAGAATACTGTGGCGGCCATAAAAAGCTGGAAAACCTACCCGGATTCGTGGTGGCTACCGATTCCACCATGTAAATTCAAAAAATATATATTTATACCAAAATGGAAAATATACTAAGATAAATGGGATAACTAGGACACATTAGTTAATGATAGTTAAATATAATAAATCTAAACATCATCATATCACACCTAGGTATATATCTTTCACATCCTCCTTTATTAGTAGGGGTTACAGTAATATCAGTACTATATAATTCACTACAATCCCCTTTGATTGAAACTCCTCAATCTTACAATATTCTTATTGCTAAATAATATGCTTGATTTTTATTGTAGACTTTTCATCATCTAAATAATTTATTTGATATAGTCATAGTAGTATACACTCAAGTATTTATAATCCTTGATGTCTCTCCATCCTTCATGCATTTGTAGTTTGTATGTGTTTATATGTAATCTTCATTTATTTGTATGCACAACTAAGAGATTATTAGTAGCTAACTCATAACCATATAAACTATCCCTAGGGGTTTTCACATGGTTAACCCATAGCCATCCTAATATTTATTAAGATATTTTTGCAAGGTTGACCACTAATAAATTATATGCAAGAGTTTTTATGTGGACATCCCATTAACCATATTTAGGCACACACAAAAAAAAATGTGATACCCTTCAACAATAATTAAAAATTTTCATTCTCTATTGATGGGAGGATTGTTTCCTATAAAATATTTTTACAATATTTCCTAGTTTGTACCATTCCATCAAATCTAACCATCCATAATCTACATGTATTATATTGGATATTTTATCTTTTTGCAAACAATTTTGACACATTGGATTTTATTGACATAAAGAGTATATGACTTGGCCAATTTGCTCTAACATGACTTGCTTGACCATAATTACTACATGAATGCACTTGTAGAAGATAATTTTATGTACCTTTGGATGTCTCTTATATTACATAGATTTTACATTTTACAAATTTATTTCATTACATGCTTTAACAACATAACCAAGGCCTTTATTTTGTGTTCTTATACTTAGCTATATGAGATTTATTATTCCTTGCCCATTCCTACATAGACCTCTACAATTATATCCCATCCTTTTCATACATTATGAATCTATACCTTTGGTGTACCATTTAAAGGAATTAACCTCATCATCACTCTCACTATGGATATTGTTATTAACATGACCATCAAGAATATAATTTCATTGTCAACATTATATTTATCTTGGACTTAAATATTAAGATCACCATCAAGAAAAATATTACCTTATTATTTACAACATCACCATGTTCATTGTCATGGGATTGAAGATAATTAATATTATGCAAGTCATAAATATCATAACAAATGTCTATATTTTATATTAGATCCTTTATGTCACAAGAAAAATGTATCATTTTACACTTCAATTTTAGGCCCTCATATAGTTTTTTGGTCTTCCTCCTTAAACATAGAAATTTTAGTTATTACATTGCAAACAAATTTCACAGTAAGAATAGAGAACACAAAGCCATATTCAATTTTTTTTTACCAATATCAAGATCTTTGAAAAGCATATATAACTTGATCTTAAGTTATGATAGCTCTTCATCTTCACTACCTTCTCTAATACTAAAAACATAATTTGATATTACATATTTTTGAGCTTAGACTTATTTCTAGGCTATTCTCCTCTTTGCATTTATTGTTTAGTGTTGTGAATACCTCCTTTTTGTAGCATTTGAAACTTATATTTCTCAACACAATAGTGAGGGATGTTGAGTATTCTTCATAATGCACTCCACATATAACACTTCTTTGATTGAACTTTGATTGGCTCAAAAAAATCCTTAAAATATTCTTTGATACATAGGTCTTCAACATAATTGACGACTTTAGAAAAACTATTTCACTCATTGTTGGACCACATGATAAAATTTATCAACAAAAAATGCTTTCACATTTAAGTCTAAATCACCATGCCCATATACATGAACCTTACACTTGGTTTTTATAATTCATATTTTTAAACATATACTTTGTGAAACATTATTGGAATATTTGTCCTCTTAAATTTGTGGCACCTTAGAATATGATATTTGTGTTACTTTTTCTATCATGGGCATGAAAACTCTCTCTATGTTTTACTAGGTAATACATGCCACTTATCTACTTTAGACCTTATATTATACATATATTCTAGGCATTTAATTTTTATATCTATTGATAATCATGGACCTAAGGATCAAACTAGAGAATTTTATATAAGCATCATTATACATTTTAAGGGAAAATTTTAAAAAAGAGATCCTAAGGGAATTATTGAGGATATGGAAAGACTGTAAGGTTTTCTAAGGATGATCATACCTCAAGGCCTCCTTGTACTTTCTCAAGAGCCAAATTATTAAAAAATATCTTTGAAATGCTTAGCTTTATAAACTAATAGTATTCATATTGCCTCACAATGCGCCTATTTCACCATGATTTGAAGCAATAATTAAGTGCCTTATATAAAAATATATAGCCTTAAGTACTAAAAGTCCTTCAACATATCAAATAAGAAAATCAATTACTTCATGGGACATAGGGAAACCATGACCAAGATAATAAATAATATTCAAAATATGAAATGTATAAAGGATAAGGTTTTAGTGAGATCAAAGTAGAAAAATTAATTTCCTTTAGTAAATACAAAATATGGAGCGGATGGGTGGACAAAGTAGAACCAATATGGAAATATATAAGTATGCTAAATGGAGGAGGCCATAAGACTATATAAAAATTATGAGAGGTAACATGGTGCAATATCGTTACCCTTGAGCTATTGAGGAAAAGGAGATTAGATAGAGAGGAAAAAGAGAAAGGGTGAAAATACTTACATGGTTGCAAGGATAATATTTTTCCTTGAATCTACTTATGTCTATGGGAATCTAGGTAATCAATGTCTATGGGAATCTAGGTAATCAAAGTTAAAACTCATATCTTGATTTTTTTATGCTCATTTTTTTGACACAATGAAATACAATACTAGAATTCAAGTATCAAAATTAAATACCAATATGTGAGATATAGATTTTTAGTTACCTATGATGAGTTAAATAACTTTATCACTTAATACCTTGGTGCTAGTATATCTTTAAGATTCTTTTTAACATTTTTGTAATTATTTTGTAACTTTTAACTTTGTCTAAGTGGTGGGTAGACATGTGGGTGTACTTTTTTTACCATAAATATGACCAAATTTTGAGGATGGAAGGAACTAAAAGAGGGGATAACGTGGGGACCTAAAGCTATATCACATGAGGGAGAATCTAGTGTGAAATAAATAAAGTGAAATGAGAGAGGGGAGGGGGGAGTTAGCTCATAGGGAGGCATAATAAGGAGAAAAGTAATCTAGTGGCTAATATTGTTTGGTTAGAGGAGGATCTCATAAATGCATGGGGTATGATATTGAGATTAGAGGTAAGGTCGATAAGCTAGAGGATGGAGATAAAGAAGATTAGGAAAACTTATCAAGACATAACAAACAATGTATAACAACCTCCTAATATGAGTGATAGGTCATGATGTATTTAGTTGTACACGTGCTATAAATATGGTTCTTGATTTTTCAACTTAAAATGCAAATCATAGTATAATTATTAATTGTCATATTTATCATATATAAACTTATAAAGTATAGAAATAGGTATGCTTATTTAATGATTATTGATAAGATGCTTGCATAAATAAAATTTTCTCAATATTTTCATAAAATTGGGGTCTCATATTGAGTGGGTCAAATGGTGAAGACAATCGAAAAGAGGTCCGAGGTTTGAATCCTAAGGAGGTTGAGTTGTACACCATATTTTGGTAATCAAAGTATAGATGAATAACTATATATTGGGTAAAATAACATCTTCCATGGGGATTGTCCCATATGGCGGATAACTATATATTGGGTAAAATAACATCCTCCATGAGGATCGTCCCATATGGCCTATGACGTGTAGACGTTAAAAAATAATCTACTTTATCCCATTATTAAAAGTAAGGTTTTGAAAAGGTTACTCTTTCCCTTTTACATTGATTTAGTCACATTGAGCTATTTTGTGCCACAGAGATTTGAACCTTGGTATGGGCTACATCAACTATATGTTCCAACCGTTGAACCAAAGGCCCATTGGCTTCATACAACGATAGTTAATGTATAAATGAACTTCATGAATTTTTCATTATTTTGAGTTAATATCAATTATTACTTCAAATAATTGATTAAAATTGATTAACCTTTTTAAATGTCATTAGTTTTATTAAAAAGTCATATGTTAATACCTTAGCAACAATTATAATTTATTTGTTATATAAGATTCAAAAAGGCCCCTTATATATTAAAAATAAAATTCAATAAAACCCATCCATATTACATCATAATTACATAATAAGATTGCAACAATATGTTGACAATAAACCTTAATATCTACCTTAAAATTTATTTAACAAAAGAAATCCTATTATTAAATAAAACTTATAAATATTCCACTAACTTTCTTTAGCTCTCTTTAGAAAACATATATAATATTGCTCTATAATATATTATAATGTTTAATTTTAAAAATTATTTAAAGATATTTTATTTTAAAATTTAAAACACTTTGATACTATATAAAAAATAAAACTTTAATATATCTGCTCATGTAGAGTTGGAGAGTAAGTGGATAGTTAAAACTCTCCAGTTGAAATCCAGAGGCCCAGGTTCAAATCTCTCTTCACATGTTGTGGATATCCTATGTATAAGGAATTACAAATCAAATAAAAATAAAACTTTAATTTTTTTTTTTAAGCGAAAAACCCCTTGCGGAGTCACCTTGGTCTGAGAGACCACGAACAAGGGGCTCTACACCGTCAAAGTCACCCGGGGTCACACCCGACCCTGCCCGCACCAACATTATCAATTGGATTTTAGATACCCAATTTAACTTTTTTGGTCGGGTGGAGATTTGAACCTAGGACCTCCCTTGGAGGATTGCCCTCTCCTCTCCAACTCACCTACAACACCTAGGTAAAATAAAACTTTAATTAATCAAATTATAATTTATTTAATTAAGTTAACTATAAACTTTATAAAATTAATTTTATTGAGATGAAATACTAATAAAATTAAAAAGTTTTACTGATCATTTTATCTTTGGTTTAACATGTATATCTATACATATATTATTATTAACTTGTTCCATTAAATTCAATAAAAAATAACTCTGAGGGACCATTTAACAATATATTTTCAAGCGTTTAAGACTAACTTATTTCGTCTCATTTAATTTTTTTAACAACAGAATGATCAAAAATATATTCAAGACCACCCTTTCCATCAATAAAATCAATAAAATTTGAGTCTCTACAGATCAACGTCCGACAGGGACACTAATTTATTTTGACCACCCTTTCCATCAATAAAATCAATAAAATATGAGTCTCTACAGATCAACGTCCGACAGGGACACTAATTTATTTTGATTGAACAACCAGAGACTACAATTATTAACTTAAAATTAGTTCCATAATGGTTTTATCAGATGTTAATTGATAAATCTTGAATCTTTTATCTCTTCACAGCGTGTACTCACCCTTCTCTCCAAGACTTCATGGGAGAGGTGTCTTGTCTGCAAACACGAGCTTCCTTCCACACTCGACCGGGCCTACAGAAATAGCCTTTGTGAGGCGCACAATGCCTGTCCTCGCTACACTTACACATCTTGTGGAGGCCACATCCATCTCTAAACACCTGCACCGTTTTTCCTCCAATCCCCAGCACTCCATCTGTCCACTCGTTGGAGAAAACAGCATGGGGATCCATTCTATTCTTCACTCCGACAAACTTGTCCAAGTTTACCGCTCTCCTGGCCGTCCCGTCAAACAGATAGCCGCCGGATTTTCCCCAGTGGAGCGTGGCGCCGTGCTTTTCCACCAGCATTTGCTCAATCTCATCGTAAATGTCCATGTTCCATTTTGGCGTGCCCCAATGCGTAGATCTCAGATACTCGAACTCGAACGTGATAACGTCCTCCGAATGTCCCAGAAACGCTCCTGATTTCTTGACGGTGCGCATAGTGACGCCCTCCACAAACTCCAGCTCGCAGAGAGACTGCGGGTTCAGATCTCGGATTTTCTTCATGTCGAGAATGGCTTCCCTCACGTTTTTGAGGGGTACGTAAATTTCCAGGTCGAATCCCTTGACGCCGTTGGCTCGACGATCCCAGGCACAGATAGACTGGTTTTGGTCGAGAATGCGGTCAGGCGTACATAACATGGGATTGGGCTCCTGTGTGTGGGAATAAACCTGGCACCCTCCTGTGGCCTGCATGCGGTTATTGAAACCTATCACGGGGTATTTGAGGAACCCTGAGTTTTCATCGTTCAGGAATCCCGCGCCTGTGGACACTCTTGCGTTCATCATTGTTTCGGTAAGATTGCAGAGCAGCGTCGTGTCCCGTGTCGATTCAATCATATTAACTGCAATCTCAACCCCATGTTTGATTAAAAACAAATGGCAGAGTTTACAATTTTAAATTTAAATATACAAAAATTACAATTGTAGTTGTACCCTATTTTGTTGTAATCAAAATTTAGTTATAGATAAACAAATACATACATTATCAAATACAATACATTGTCTTCATATTACAATCAAAATTTAGTAAAATAAATACATTATCTTATAAAAATTATTATAACCTCATGTTAAAATCATTACTTCTACATATATTAATGGTTATAAAAATATATTTTAATTTGAAAATGTAAATTGAAATATGAATGGGTAAGTAATAAAAAATTGCTAACAACTAATATACATAGATAAATAATTAAAAATTAAGAAGAGCTAATGACAACACTATTTTACATTTTAAATGAAAAATATAAGGAAATCACTTATATTTATTTCTTGGTTTTAATTTGAGTTTTTTTTTCATGAAAACTTAAAGACATATCAATTAGATTTAGATAAAAAAAATTTCAAAGTTATACTTAAAAATCTTCCTAGTAATTTAAAAAGATCTTGATTCAATGATTGAGACACTAAATAATGTAACCCATACCAAATACCAAGGTTAAAATTTGAATGACACCCAATATAATATAAAAAACAGGACAAGTTTTTAAATCCGTATTTTTTAAATAATATAATTTCGTTGTACCGTTAAAGGGTGATTCAAATATTTTACATGCTAATAAAAATATGTTACGTATAGGGAAGGGCACGAGGTAAAAACTCACGAGCGGTTCCAATCTCTTCGGCTTCTGCGACAGAAATGGGCTGGCCCAACTGCTGCAATTTGTTCATTCCATTGCCACTCACATCAACGCCCACACGATCGATTTCCATGAGAAGCAACTTTCCATGCGCAAGATACCACCACGCATCTGCAAATTCGTGCTTCTTCACAAAACCATGTATCATATCTTCCATACCATCATCATCCACCAGCCGCATCGACACAGACCTCTTGAACATGGGTTCCAACCGGAAAGTAATTTCCGAGATGGCTCCCAACACTCCCAGAGACAGAGTCGCAGCATTAAACTCCTCTTCGTTCTCTTCTCTAGAAATCCTGACGACCTTGGCATAGCCCTCTTCAGCGGGAGCGGGGACTACAATCCTCAACCCCTCCACATACTCATGCACTGCACTTCCTCGTCCGATGATTCCACTGCCGTGGGCGCCGGTGCTCACGACGCCCGCGGCAGAGACGCCGTCCCAGTACATCATGGCCGTGAGAGCCAGGCCTTCCTTGGCCGCCGCATCAATGACATCCCTCATCATTACGCCCGGGTCTACCGTAATCATCATGGCGGTTTTGTTGACATGGATTTTGGAGTCATAGTCCCTGGTGCTTATTATCAATCCCTTCTCTCCGACGCAAACCAGATTGGTGAGACTGTGGGAGAAACGGCTAACGACCTTGATCTTTTTCTTCTGTTTAACCGCGTTGGCAACGGCTAGAACAAGCTCTGCTTCCGTCCTGGGAAAAACTGCAGCGCCAGCCTTGCAAGTGCCGAGATCGTCCCAAACCCCTTGAGAGTTGAAAATCTCACATGATTCACCACAACCATAATTAGAATTGCATTCCACAGCCGGGGGTGGAACGCAGGCCAAGCTAATGGTAGTCAAAAAAACGAAGAATACAGCAATTACAGATTTGCCTCTTGCCATCTTCAAATCTGGGTGCCCCCACATTGTATTTCCTTCATGTATTTATTATGTACAGATATTGCCTGAACGCATTCTTATAGAGTTTCCCCCTTCCCTGGCGTTGCACAAGTTGTCATAATAATGTCCGCCATTAAAAGGGAGGTGCCTTGTTACGCACACGAAAGCAACATACAGCGACCTGTGTATAATGTGAATGTCGAACTCCAACGTCTAGTCTTTTTCATATTTAAGGCCTCCTATTTAGGCTTCTACCAATATTTCGTGGACTGCTCACCAATATATCAACATCATCCCGTGGAAAGAAAGGAACAACTCTTTCAAGAGTGCGTTGCAACTTCATCAAACCCTTCTAAATGAAAAGCTGAAAAGCTTGACCCGCATTTAATAGCCTTTATCTTACGAACAACTTTGACGGTGTTAGCGTGTTCGATGGGGACCTGTTACTTTCTCAACCATCGAATTTATTTAGTTTTAACTATGAAGATGGACAGCGTGGTAAATATGGTGAATCGAGATAACACAGGATTCGACAAAGGACGAATCGCACCGATGAGACAATTGTTGGATAATATATATCTATATTTTTATTAGAACCAACAATTGTAGGAAACTGGGATTCACTTTAGGATTGCGTATATGATCCGTTTTCTTAAAACTAAATAAATTAAGTTTAGGTTGTGGAAGCCTTTATTTATATAATTTTTTTAGCTGGATAATAAGTGGTTGTATTTGGGTCTCTTGCTTTTAATAAATTATATCTCTTTCTTTAGAGTTGGAGAGTTTACAAATAGATACATTTCTCATCTCAATTGACCTACATCATTTAACATAAAATGTTTGGATTCTTGATTTTTATTTTCTGGATCTTTTTAAATTTATGTATGAATTCAATTAATGCATAATTTAGCATATTTTTTGGTATTTTCCTATAGTAGCCTTCACAATGCCAAAAATTCATCTCTACTATTTATGTCTTGCATCTTAGTAGAGTAATATTTCCAAAAAAAAAATCGCATTATCATAGTCCGCTTTACCAAATTTGGATTGCTAGTTTCCTTCCTAAAACACAAGTGCAACAAAAAAAGTTATAATAAATAGTCTAAATAAAAATACATTATTGATACAAAATAAAACAAATATTACCAATGGAAAACATTAAATTAAATCTTAATCATTAATTGATTCAAGGAATCAATATTTTTTATCACCTTCAACTAAACTTTCTACTTCCTCTAACCATGGAAAGGAGAATTTAACTTCACGGTCCTCAATCAAAACCCCTCTATTGGCTAATTTATCTACACATTTGTTTCTTCCTTTAATATATTTGTAAACTTGATTTCTTCAAACTCTTTAGCAAGATCTTGAATTTCCACAATTATCTCTTGTATGTTCCATGGAGACTTTGCTTTCCTCAAAATTGCATTTATTACTATGAGAGAATAACCTTTCATCCATACTCTATTTCATTTCATTTGTTTACATATTTTAACCCTTCTAAAGCTGCCCAAACTTCAACTTCATTATTTGTCTTAAATCCACTATTGAAAGCATAATGAGATAAAATCTCTCCTCTATTATTTCTAATTATTCCTCCTCCTACTGTTGGTCTTGGATTTCCTTTAGATTCTCCATCAAAATTCAATTTAACCCACTCTACATCTGATGGTTTCCACTTTATATTCTTTATCTTTTTTTGCTTCTCTTGTACCCAACATCATAATTACATTTAACGACTTGACTCCATCTATCAAGGCTTCCTTTATATGGCCCATCAAGATTTAATTTAACCCACTCTACATCTGGTGGTTTCCACTTTATATTCTTTATATTTGTTTGCTTCTCTCGTACCAAACATCATAATTACATTTAATGACTTGACTCCATCTATCAAGGCTCTTTGCTTCCAAATTAGGGATTGGGTGAGTTGATAGGGATGGTTTAGACTCCTCTATGGCTAAAAATATCTTATTTTTCAATACCTCTAAACTGCTTTCCTTTCCTTTAAATATTCTTCTATTCCTTTCTAGCCATATAATCCAAAGAATTATATCTTTTGATATATCCCATATTTTTGGTAAAGCATAAGTGCTCTGCCATTGCTTTAACCAATCTTTAATTCTTCTATTCATCACCATGCATTTATTAAACATATTAAGAATCCATTGCCATAGATTCTAGACTATTGAGCAATGTCCCAAGAGATGGTCTATACCCTCCTCCTCATTATTACAGAAAACACATTGAGATGGGCCATGAAAACCCCTTTTCATAAGGTTATCCTAAGATAAAATTCTTCTATGACCTACTAACCAAACAAACATTTTGAATTTAGGAATGCTTGGGCTATCCCAAATATCTCTCCATATTCTAGTGATATTATTATTTTTTTGGTGTTGAACATTATATCCACTTCTTGTTGTGTATTATCCTGAGCTATTCAACTCCCAAATCAATTTATCCTTGGTCCCCCTCGGAATAATCATAGTTTTTATCTTTCTACTCAATTGCCTCCTAGCATCAATATCTTGTATACTTGTAAAAAAATCTTCTTTCCATTTGTATCTTCCTTCTTGATCCTTGTACAAAATGTTTGAAACCCTATCACCATATTTGTATTGAAGAAATCTCATCCAAGGTTTCAAAATTGGATCTAAATTGAGTGGTTTTTTATCACACCAAGTATCCATCCAAATAGAAATTTTTTCTCTAGTTTCCACCACTCATCTTAAACCTTTAATCATAAGATCAATAGATTTTTTAAACCATTCCAAAGAGTAGAACCATTTGGTAGAGAGAATGATGTAAATATTAAACTTGGGTCATTGGGATCAACATACTTGGAAGAATTCTTGCCCATTGTATTTGACTCTCTTTGTAAAATCTCCAGATAAATTTTCTCCTAAGAGCTAAGTTTGCATCTGTAAGAACTCTTAAACCAAGATCTCCCCTAGTTTTATCATCACACAACTTACTCCATTTCACCAAAGGAAATTCTATTTTATCATGTAAACCTAACCATAATAAGAATCACATAATATAGATTAAATTTTTTTCAACTAATTTTAGCATAGAATACAAAGACATATAATATGTTGGAATGGGTTGTAAGACTGACTTAATTAACTGCACTCTTCCTACTAACGATAACCATATACCTTTCCAATTTGGAGTTTATTCTAAACTTTACTAATAATTGGATTCCATAAATCTATCCTTATTCTCCCCTCAAATAAAGGCATCCCTAGATAATTTTTTGGTAAATTTACCTCCTCCATTTGAAGCAACCTATAAATTCTTGCTTTGATATTAGCAGGATTGTTAAGGAAGTAAATTTTGGATTTAGTCCTATTAACTTTCTACTTTGAAGCTCTTTCATACTCTTTTAAAAAGTTATTCAAATTTCTGGCCTCATTTATCCTTGCCCTTCCAAAAAGGGATATATCATCTATAAAATATTGACGAGTGATGTTATCGATGTTATTACTAACCTTAAGTCCACTTATAATCCCATTTTCGTAAACCTTCTTTAATTTACTACTCAAAACTTCTACCATAATAATAAAAAAATAAGGAGATATAAAATATCCCTTTCTAAGGCCTCTCTTGGCTTTAAAATATTTTGTCACTAACCCATTGAACAAAACTGAATAAGAAATTGTAGAGACATAAGCTTTAATCCATCTAAATCATTTCTTCCCGAAACCAAACGTATCTAAAAATGCAAAAATAAAATCCCATTTAACCCTATCATAGGATTTACTCATATCAAGTTTTAAAATCATTACTTTCTCTTTTCTTGAAGTTCTTGAATGTATAACTTCATGAGCTATTATGATCCTATCTAGAATTTGTCTCTCTTTCACAAATCCTCCTTGCTCTTCTGAAATAATTTGTCTAACAATGGCTTTATCTATTTTCCATCACTTTAGAAATAATATTATATGCCATATTACATAGGCTTATGAGTCTAAAAAAATAAAACAATTCAACATCATTCTTTTTTAGAATTAGAGTAAGATATGTTGCATATATTTTATAAGGTATGTATTGTTTTACCCTAGACTGTTCCACTACCACCAATAAATAATCCTTCACTATATCCCAATTATATTTGTAAAAAGTTGCAAAGAGCCCATATGGACCTAGGAATTTATCCTTATTAGAAGAGAAAAGAGCTAAATGAACTTCTTTTAGAGTAATAGGCTCCATAAGTTTTGTATTTTCTTTATTCGTTATAACTTAAGGAACATCTTGAAGAAGTTTATCATTAAGAACTTTGGTCCTCTGAACCTAGAATATTCTAATAAAATAGATTTACCTCTTTTCAAATTTCACTCAGATCTTCAATCGAAACCCCTTCTATTGATTTAATTCTACTAATTCTAGAATTTGATCTCTGTACTATAGCCATCCTATGAAAAACTTTGTATTTTTATCTCCTTCTTTTAACCAAGTTTGTCTTAATTTTAATCTCTAGAATTTCTCTTCCTTACTCAAAATATTATGATATTCACTAAGCAACTCCATTTCCTCTAAGCTTGGATTATTATCATCACTTTTTTGAAATTTTGAAAGTTTATCTTTTAGTTCTTATTTCTTCTAAAAAATATTTCCAAATGTGTTCTTGTTCCATTCTTTTAATCTAGATGTCATAGCTTTAATTTGGTTTGAAAGAGCATACAACCCACCGTTACCTAAAAAACTCCACATTTGAGCTATCATATCAACAAATTGAGGATGGTCTTTCCACATCTACTCATATTTAAAATATGATCTTTTTTTGAATTCACTTACCATCATTTTAACTTTTATTGGCCAGTGATATGAACCAATCCTTGATAAGGTATTAATTTTAGCATAAGTTCCTTCATCTAGCCAATAATCCAAGAGAATGCATCTATCTAATTTTTTTTCCATTAGGTTATGGCCTCTCCTATTGCTGGTCCAAGTATAGTTGTCTTCTTCAAACTCAAATTTCCATTGATTATTGTTTTGAATAAAAAGTTGAGAAATATTTTATACTTTGGGTCAATTTCCTAATTTCCCTAAAATTTTCATCCAACTTAGTTATGGCATTAAAATCTCCAATGATCATGAATCAAGTTTCTTGATATTTACTTCTCATAAAGGCTTCAATCCCACTCCAAAATTCTAATCTACTTGACTGAGTTGTAGGTCCATAGACATTGATAAGGATGAAATGAATATTTGTAAAGTAGAAAGTGACTAAAGAGGCTATCCAATGCCTAGTTTTATGAATGGTTACACAAGATATTCTATAAGGATTCCAACAAGTTAGAATTACCCTTGCCGCTCCTTCAGAATCCATATCATCCCATTCACATCTTGCTCATATTGCTTTCATAGTTTTTCAAACTTAGTTTATCATTTTAGTTTCTAGGATACATAGAATATCAGTTTTATTACTTAAACATAGGTCCCTAATACATCTCTTATTTGAGGGGGTATTAGCACCCCTTATATTACATGAGATGATAATCACATCTCATTAGGGGATTTTGGTGCCTCCTACGTATTACCAATATCATTTTTTTTTTTTGTAAAGAGAAGTTCAACCAACTTAGTTTGTGTTCCTTTCTCTATGTTTGCTCTTGCTTCCCTAGATCTTGCTTGATAATTTGAGGATTTTCTTATTTTTGCCTTACCTATATCAAGAGTAGGTCTTATTATTCTATTCATCAATATTTTTTCACAATTTTTTTTTTCATCATATTATCCTCTCCTGGCTCTATTATAGAAGCTTTTGACTTGTCTAGCTCATTTTCTAGTATTTCCTTATTAATGGTAGAGGTATTAATTACTTCTAAAACTATATTTTCTTTAACAATTATTTTCTCCTGAATGGTGCATGGTACTTCAAGAGAGTCTTCAAAATATGATGAGATACATTCCTTAGGTTCATCAAGAATGTTCTTCCTTAAATTAGGATCATACTGAATAGACGATTCCTTGTTAATATGTTAAAATTATTGTATTGTGTCCTCTAAGTTTTGATCTACTTTTTCTTCATAGGATAAAGCCTCAAAAGAGTTGGTATTTCTTCCAATATCCTTATTTATTGGTCTCCACTATTTATTTTCTTCTATTTTTCTAGATCTATTTTTTGGAAGTTGAAAACCATCTTCATCCATAACCATTTGTAAGTTTCTCTTGCGATTTTCTACAAATGATTTTTTTGGGCTCTTCTTAGGGCATGATCTCTCAATATGCCCCACCTCATGACATATTCTACATCTAAAAGATATGTTTTCATAATCTATAGTTTGGATCCACATATTATCCCTATACTTAAGAATGATTCTGGTAAATATTTACTTATATCAATCATGACCAATATTCGAGCATAAATAGCCAAAAATCCATCTTTTATCGTATCTGAAATCTCAAGGAGTTCTCCTAGAGTGTTGCCTATTGCCTTGAAGGTATATATTTTCCAAAATTCAATGGGCAATCCAAAATTCCTAACCCATACTAGTACTAGGGATATATTTACATTTTTAGGTGAAAATCCTTCATACCAGTGGGTAAGGAAGAGTCCTACTCTTCCCATAAACCAAGGACCCCCTTTTAGGATTCTTTCTCTTTCTTCCCTAGAACAAAAAATGGCTAGGAAAAACCTTTGGGAAGAAATTATAGAATCACTCTTGGAGACTTCCAACTCCTATCAATCCATTTTCTCAAGGTTGAAGCCCTTGGCCAATACCCATTAAATTTACCAAAAACTGCCCTATTTTGGAGCAATGAGGATCTCTTTGAGGTGCACTCACTAACCTCTACCACTAGAGATGATTCTAGGGATTTAACTATAAATCTGTCCATAAAAATAAAACTAAAACTCAAAATCCATTGAAATTTATCTGAATGTCCTATAACAAATATAATATTTGATAAAAACTTTATAGATTTTTCATGCACAATTTCTAAGATAAAGAAAGGAAAAAAAAAAAACTTAGCTGAAAAATTCTTTGTCTAGATAGAATATCTTGCCTCGCTGAATTCCTAGACCTTCATTTCTCTTCCCATCGTTCGATCCCTATCTAGAAAATATTTGCAATTTTATTTTTCGCAACTTGAAAAATTGTCACTACTCTTGTTCCAAATGGTTGACTTCATAGGATTGTATATCCCTTAATATTACTTGAATTTTTGTATATGACCACTTATTTTAAATCTATTTAAATTATACACAAGCTGGTCCAAGAATTAGCTAAATTGAATAACTCTTCGTAATTATATGGATCCTAAAATATGAGACGTTTTTCAGGAAAAAACCCTAATCCTTCATACTTAATGACCTTTCAATTATGCATAGGATTATTATATAATACATAAAGATAAACTTTATATTTTATTTTTAATAGATTGTTATGAATTTTAGTTTATAGTGAGTTTAAAATAATTTATTTAAGGGACTAAACATCTATTATCTAAATTTATTGAAGTTTTATATTAATTATAAATTATATTTGAACCTTCTTTATGGGTCTTAATTTGATAAAAAAATCAATTTTTAAGGTTGTCAACTATACATACATCACTAAAAACATAAAGGTGGTATTGAATCCATAATATGGTTATGTTCGACCCTTATACCGTGCATTATTGTAAGTTTGACCCCTATCTCTTGGTTTTTTCATGACACTATAAGGTGCTTCACCTATGGGATGAGAAGCTTAGAATATAGTGTAAAAATCCTTATTCCACTTATGCTTTCCCAAAAATCATTGGGTCAAAAAACCTTGGATCTATTAAAAATCATATTTTAGCAAGGACACAACCCTAAGAATTTTTAGGAATTATAATGTTAAGGTTAATATTTTATTAGGTATCGAATGATTAGACTAGTTTTTATACATGAAGGATCATGTTCAGGTCTAGATGGACATAGAGGTAATATGTGAGAGTGATAGCTTCTTAACCCCAAGTTAGTTGTCTCAACCTCATTATAAATAAAATTCAAAATAACCCATTAAAAAATATTAGTCCATAACTCATAACTCATAGGAAACCTAATAGAGGGCTTGGATTCATAGTATGGTTACACTCAACCCTAAGTCCATGCATTGCCATAATTTCAACTTCTACCTCATGCGGAAGCATCCAAGTGGGATATTGGTTTTATTTTTTTGCAGATGGTTTTTGGTTGTGTTTAAATATTTTGTGCATATGGTTTTATTCTCTTTGGTTGGCTATAAAAAGGAAGAGGAAGGGACACAACTTTCCATATTTCAGCATTATTTCTCATTACTAGAAGGGCATAAGTGGAGATGTGGTTGTTACTTATTGTGGACCAAAAAAGGACTAAACGAGGTTGATAATGAATTGACAAAGGACTAACAATAAGTCTGTGACAACTATGGAGTTATGTAATGGTTTATGTTATAGTTAAAATATAAAAATATTGTTTTGTTTTTATTATTGTGCTTTACTATTTTTTGTGTGTCTTGGCATGGAGATGTCTAGGATACTAGAAGCAAATGTCTTTAATGAAACCCCTTTTCTAGATTGTATCAAATGGTATAAGAGCCCAAGGTTGATTTCTAGTGCTTGGAAAATTGTATTATAATAGACAAAGATCTTATCAGAGTTGCAGGTTAATTTTTTGTGGTGCAAAGGAAGTGTGATGGGACCATAAGACATAGGTCCTACGATAAAAACACAAAGTGGTTGTTATAATAATATGAGTAGTTGTCAGATAAATCATATTATAAGAGCTCTATGAATAGGAGCTCACATTTTCTTGCTACTTGTGGTTTTTGATGCAGGAGCATCCATGTGGGGTCATGGTTTTATTTTTAATGCACATGGTGTGCACATAGTTGTTGGTTTTTTGCACATGGTTGTTGGCTTTGTGCACATGGTTTTATTCTCTTTGGTTGGTTGTCGAAGGGAAGAGTAAGGGACACAAATTTCCATCTTCAAACATTATTTCTTATTGCTAGAAGTACATAAGTGGAAGTGTGGTTATTATTTTCTATGAACTAAAAAAATACTAGATGAGGCCAATAAGGAATTAATTAAGGAATGACAATAATTTTATGGCAACTATGACCACTATGGAACTATGTAATGATTTATGTTGTAGTTAAAATATAAAAACATTGTTTTGTTTTTATTGTTATTATTTACTGTTTTTGTGTGTGTTGGCATGGAGATGTCTATGATGTTAGAAGAGGTTGTCTTTTATTAGACCCCCCTTTTTTTTTATACTATGTCAGTCTAATGAAATATCACCTTTTCAAGTAGCCCAAACATCTCCACACAAATACACGTATAAGAACAGTAAATAAAACATATATCTGTATTTCATTATTTTAAATATAAACCACACCTTAATCTATAAGATTAGATTTTTTAATAACAACAACATAACATAGTACAAATAAAAATAGAATATTATTTTTTTATATATATTAACCATACCATAAACCATTACATGGTTTCATAGTGGCCACAGTTACCACAAAATTCTCAACTACTCTTCATAGACTATTGTTGATCATCCCAGATCCTTGTCGACTCCTACCAATATCTTGTCAGTCCCTTACTGACCCCTTATCTATCATTTTTGGTCTCTTACCAATTCTTTATTGGTCTCATCCAGGGTTTTTTTATCCAAAAATTATTTTTGATCATCTCGGATCCTTTTTTATTCCCTTACTAGTCTCTTGTCGGTCGCCTTTCGATCCCTTACCAATCCTTGTTGATCACTTATCGAATCCTTGTTGGCCATGTTCAATTATTTTTCAGTCTCCTTTGCTTTTCTCTCTTCTCTCCCTTTGCACCTATTTATAGCCAAACACAAATATCCAAGCCATGTGCACAAAACCAGCAACAATGTGCACAATGCTATGTGAACAAAAATAAAATCATGATTCCACTTGGATGATTCTACATCACTACCTCCAAGAGTTCTTATAACTCTATATGGTATCTACCCTAGGATTGAAACATTAACTTACAATACAAAACTCTAAATGCTTCTTTCTTGTCCCAAAATTGTTTAACATCCTACATTATATATTATTATTTATGAATTTATTTTTAAGTGTAAATATATTTATGTAAATAAGGATGAATTGCTTTTGAAAAAAAAATAAAGATGTTACTTTGCAAGAAACCAATGACTAACTTTAAAACCAATTTTAATTGAAGGAAAGCAATGACACACTTCTCCTTACTATACACTTTTATTTTTTTTAAGTTGTTGACATTTTTGAAAGATTTCCAAATTCTAGTTGATCTTTTTCTAACAATTTCTCACAAATATACTTTGAAAATGTCTTTGGTATTTTATTCTTACTTTTTTGGAATTACTATTAGCATGTAGTAGGTGATAAATTTTTAAATCCCATTTGCTTCTAGTTCGTTATATGGATTTATTATGCTATGAATCCATACTAGACAAACATGCCATATTTGTTCTTAAAAAATAACACTTGTTTATTAAAATGTTAATATCTATAGTATTAAAATATATTATTTTAACGGATTATCACAAATATTTTTATATTAAAACCAAGAAAACCCATTTAAAATCAAACATCCATTATTCATATTAGGCATCTATGACAACTTTTTCATAGGAGATGACCTATATCAACCACTCCATCTTAGCTTGATTAACAATCATTTTAATCGAAATATTATTATTAATTGATAATTTATATATTAAATTTAATTGTATGATTATGTGGATTATTTTTTGAAGTATGAAAAAAACCATTGATGTATATTTACAAAAATACAAATTAACTTAGTAATATCAATTAAATTAAAGTATTAGTTAATTAAGCATAAACATAAGAAAAGCTACACCTAACAAACATGGATAGTATTTTATTTTCCTAAAATATTAAATATTTCATTAAAAAACATGATAAATAATTTCATACTTTTTATATATAAAAATGAATCTAATAAAAATATAACACAAACAAATGTACAATATTTGAATTTTACACTTCCTAAGTATAATTGAATGATATTTTCATTTTTTTGAATAATATAACTATGCATACATTAAAATTTTCTTATAAAATTGATTGCTCTAAATTAGTGATTTCTCATTAAGATATATCTAAAGAGTGATTCACTCTAGTTTCAAAGCAATTCATTCAAAGAAATTTGCTTGGACACCTTGATATTCAAAATTTTCCAAGTTATAATTCTATTAGCAAATAAACTGAAATTACAAGCAAATTGTTCCAATTTGTAGGCAAGTTCCTCTACAAGAAAATCTTTAAAACTTCTCAAATTTTGATCCCAAAACTTTGTCTTTTTAGGTCCATATGCATAGGCTTATGAATGCATTCTCAAAGGCATGAACATCGAGAAAGAGCATAAATCTATGGAGATAATCATGTATCATCAAAAGAATGTCAAAGGGATAAGGAATGAACAAACCACTAAGTGGGTACACCAAGATGAAAAATTTGAGAAAATTCTAATTTCTAATCCTATTTCCTCAAAAGGCAACAACCCAATGGTCAACCCTTTAAGCTAAAATACCATACCCTTAAAAATTTATTTCTTAGGCCAACAAATACGTTATCCATTTGTCTTAGCTAATCAAACTTGGTCAAGCACCGATCCTAAATTAACCCATACAAATTATCTCTATTGGATTCCCTTTGATGTAAACAACACTACCAATATTTCATCTTTTGGAAGCTATTATTATGTTGGTAGCATGAACCTACCTCCTACATCTAGTGCCCAACATACACTTGCTACTTACGTTGCTTCAACTCAAAACCAACCTAGATCTATTTTATCTTATATGCCTAACCATTATCTAGGTCAACTTATCACTCATAATGTGGAGTCTTCAAGGAAAATAATTCTAAATTAGAGCTAGATCCTTGTTCAAAATACATGGCTATTGCACAAGTGAGGATGTAGGTTATCCAAGGAACACCCAAGAACAAAGGTACAACAAAACATGCAAGTCCCACTTCCTACAAATTAGTCAATTCCTTGACAAGTCTTGCAATACCCTCCATTTATAAACATGTAATCTCCTCTAAATAAATAATAGGGTTATCAAAACCCATCATCTCCTCATTTTTATATTCCAAATTCTCATCATCTTCCTTATTTTCCTCCTTACCAATACTCTTAGTATCCTCCATACCCACATTAGGGTTATGTGGTATATATTTATTTTCCATCACAATAGCAATATGATGAACTTCTTCCTCCCTAGAATAATCTAGCACTTCCACATAGCCCTCAAAACTAATTTCTCGATTGAATGTATCATGGACAATTAAACCTAGTTGATTATTCCCCTATTCCCCATCTTTGTCATGGCCCGCATTGGAAGGACTCTTTATAATATTTATTATGTATTGATTGATGTTTTAATGCTTAATATTTATGCAATATTGATGTCTTATTGCTTTGAGGAATATGGTACTGCTTATATGTTCCTTGATTGTATGGCCATGTACTCTTATGGGTGGAAGAGGTAGATTGACCACTGAGAATAGGGTACTGGAAAAGGGAAATTATGATGATGGTGGCTTGGGGTAACATGAACAATTACCCTCATGTAGATGCATGCATTCTTGCTTTTGTGGTGATCATCAACAATCCAACCATTTATAGCCAGAATTTGGTAGCCTAAAAGTTATTGTAATTCTTCGGTTAGGATAGGCAATTAGACTTGTGATGAATCACCCACCTTGTTTGATGCATTTGTTTGTTTGTGATTGATAAAATATTGACTTTGCATATACAATGCTATGTTTAGAGAAAACATGTTGTGGAAACATATTGCTGGTTTTGCAACATTTTGTGAAAAATATGGATGTTTTTGTGAAAATATATTAGGGAAATATATTTTGTAAAAGAAAAGCAATTTAATTAATTATGGTTTAATTGCATGTTACCTTGATGATTTGGTAAATTTTGGAATGCAAATTAATACCCGTTATTGTATTTTCTAGTAAAGCAAGAAAAATGATTATATTAAAATGAGATATTTTAGAAACGAAATCATACCATTATAAAAATAAAAAAATATTCCTTTGTTGTATTGCGTAGATGAACATTTAGTTTTAGTATATGCGCATTTATTTTAGAAGTTGGACTTTTAGTTTTCTTAGTAGATATTTTCCATTGGATAAGAAGTGAAGAAAATGTAAAGGAAATAAGTTGGAAGTTTTAAAATGAGCAAGAGGCCTTTGGGGTTTGAAATAATTTTAGAGGTGGGATGGAAGGGCAAATGGGTAGGCAATATTGGAGGCCATTCTTATGGGTAAAAAACTTGAAGAATGGGAAAGGCATTCAGAGGGGCTAATTTTGAGGCTTTTTCGGGAGGAATTCTTATGTTGGATCTCTCATGGACTCTACTTTATTTAAATGTGCTTATGCCTTGTGTAATTTATGCAATAATGATTTTGTATAGATTCTTTGGCTCTTAAATGCTTATGTTCTTTTCTAAAATATCTATGCTCGATTCCATTAGATGTTTTTTATATGATTAATATTGCTTTTAGATGTTTTGCTTCTGACAATGGACATCTAAACTGTTTGCTCTTTTGTTTCAGAAGCCTATATTTGTTGCAGGTTTTCTTCATTAAAATCCTTCGTTTTATTTTGTTTAAAAGTTAATATTGCTGCTTGAAATATATAAACAAATCACTATTAATATTTATATTGGATTTCCTTTGCAAATCTCTCTAATAGGATTTCTTTCTGTTCTTTCGTTGAGGTGGCCAAGATCTGATTGAATATGTGTGAGTCTATTTAAATCACCTTCGATGTCTCTAGTAAATTTCATGATTTACTGTTAGATCTGTCCACTTGTGAGAATAGGGGTTAAGAATTTTTTTTCCAGTAAATCAATTGGAAGGATTAAGTTATGTTTGTTACAGTCACCTTGGTTCCTAAAACCTACTTGCTACCTAAATTATTCTCGAGTTTGGAGTGATCATCGTCATTGTTGATTATTCTTATTTTCTCCTAAGGTTTAAGCTTAGGATGTGTTTTAATAAATTTCTTTCCATCGCTTTATGACGTCGAAGTGCGGTCTCTTTTGGGTAAGACCCATGGCATGATCCTAGCCTACCACCTTTGACATACTCAAGGAGCTAACAAACACAGAATAAGATATAAAATAAATAAATAAAAATGAGAATAAAACAAAAAAACCTGCTCCTTGAGTGTGTCAAAAAGATAAAGCACAACCAAGCACACAAAAAATAAGATAAAAAAAACCACAACACGAACCACATAGAAAAAATACAAGAACAACATAACAGAACACAAACATGACAAAAAACACTAAACACTACAAAGAGATAACCAATCATAAACATGAAAAACACAAACAACCAAAAACTACAAAATTAACAAATAAAAATAAAAATAAAAAAACAACCAACAATAGACAGTAAACGAAAACAAAAAAAATAGAAGAAACTCACACACAAAAAACATGAAATAACACAAACATACATAAACACAAGAACAAGAACAACAAAAACACAAGAACAAAAATAAAAAACACAAAACAACAAAAACACAAGAACAACAAAAAACAAAACAAAACAAAAAAAAATACACACCTAAAAAAAAAATTGAACATAACAATGACCTTTCTAGACCAAAATAATTTTAAGGCAAGAATCAACAGAGGAAAAAAAAGAAAGAATATTCTGAACTAGGGAACTAAAATAACCTGACCGAACCAAAGAGAAGCAAAAATAAAGCAAGAAGAAACTAGGTACCTTCAGAACTAGAGCCATCCATAGAAATGATAGAAATAAGAGCTTCTCTTATTTGTGAAGCCCACCATCTAGGAGGGTGGCCAAAACAAATAAGATCACCTTTTTCCAAAGCCCAATTAGCTAAAGCATCAACACTCTTGTTTTTATTTCTGACCACATGATTGTAATCAACTTTCAAAAATTCCCTATGGATTAATTGAATCTTCTCAATAATTCTTTTTATTATCCAATCAACCTTATGATTCTTAGAAGGATTCTTCAAAATATTAATCATGAGGTGAGAGTTAGACTCCACTAACACCTTTTTCCATCCAAACTTAGTAGCCTCTTGAAGGCGTCTGAGGATACCATACCCCTCAACAAGGTTATTGGAAAGAATACCCAAATTCTTAGCAAAAGTAAAAACCAGGAAGCCATCTGAAAGTCTACCAATTCCTCCTGTACTAGATTTTCCAGGGTTCCCTCTAGAGGCTCCATCAGTATTGACTTTACCAAAATCCTTAAGAGGAATTTGCCAATTTATTGTCCTATCCATATTACAAATACTCATATTCCCTTTAATATGGTTGCCCTTAGAAGATTTAATCTTCAATATTTGCATCACTTGATCCCATTTTTGGTGGAATTTTTGGGGGTGATTAAGGAGTTGATGGACTAATTCAACTAAGTTGGCTATGATCTTCTGCCAAATATCCTTCCTATCTTGATTAAAAATTTGATTGTTCCTTTCATTCCATATATTCCAAAGAAGAATGGTAGAACCCATCCAAACTAACTACCTAATAAAATGATCAACACCCTCTTGTTTAGGAAAATCCCTCCAAAGTTTTTCAAAAGTTAAAAATTTGGACCTCTGTAAGCCAAGTAGAGTGGCCATTATCCTCCATAGCTCAGAGGCTAAAGTACACTCAATAAAAATATGGTTGAGAGTTTCTACAATCTCTTCACACATTTCACATCTAAAAGGGCCATGAAAATCACACTCCATAAGTTGCTCACCAGTAAGCACCCTACGATGCAATAAACGCCAAATAAAGAACCTCACCTTAGGCCAGAGCTTTTGAGCCCACAACTAAGAAAATATGTCAGAATATTGGTTGGGATTATTATGGCATAAGGTCAAATAACCTTGAGCAACTGAATACTCACCCTTAGTAGTGATGTTCCATCCAAAAAAATATTTTTCATGGGACCAAGAGAGAGAACTCATATGAAGGATGCCTTGGATATCTTGTATTTGCCTTTCTGGTATTTGAATAGGCCAGTACTCAATAGGTATCCAATATCTACCAACCTTTTAATTACCAGTTTTGTTCCAATAGTAATTAGCCACCTTTATCCAGTTAGCTCGATGAAACTCCTCCATCCAAGGATTCCAATTGGGAAACTGAATTATCAAAGGCTTGTGACCATCCCAAGGATCTATCCAAAAATTTACCTCTTGATCATTATGAATGATCCAAAATAATTTTTTCTTTATCAAATCCTCACCAGTCTTAAGAACTGCTAATATGGGATAACCTTTGGTAGGAAGATGATAGCGAACAATATCTTTAGGAATTTTAGCATGGATATTATTGGCCCAAAGAGCATTTGGGTTATACAAAATTCTCCAATATAATTTAGCAGCTAAATATTTGTTATTATTAATAGAATACTAGAATCCTAACCCCCTTCGTTCTTAGGAAGGCATAAAGTGTTCCATTTCACCAAGGCCCATTTGTTTTTTTCCTTAGTACTAATCTAGAGGAATCAATGACTAATTTGATCTAGATCTCGAAGAATAGCCTTCGGGATATTCAACATAGAAGAAACATAAATAGGAATAGCTTGAAGGACTTATTTTACCAAGGTGATTCTACCCCCCGAAGAAAGCCACCTATTGGTCCACTTTCCAATTTTCTTCTTGACTTTGTCCAACAACCAATTCCAATAATTTTTTTCTACCTTTGAATATTGATGGGAATACCCAAATAAGTGATCAGAAGGGAGGACTTCTTATATTTTAATTTATCCAAGACCATGGATTCCTGTCTAGCAGAATAGTGAAAGAAAATAACTTTAGATTTGTCTTCATTAATCAACTACCCAGTATCCTTAGAAAAATAGCTAATGATTTGCTTAATGTTAGAAGCTTCCTTAACAGTAGCTTTACGTAAAAGAGTAGTCATCAACAAATTGAATATGAGAGATAGGTCTAGCTCCATGAGAAATGGTAACTCCCTCAAGGGTTTTTTTATCCCTCTTCTTGGTTATAGTGCTACCCAAGCATTCAGCAAGAATGATGAATAAATAAGGTGAAAGCGGGTCACCTTGCCTAATACCTCTAGAAGCTAGGAACGACTGAGAAGGCCGAATATTGATAGTAACTAAGTAGTAAATTGAAGAGATAAATCCCATAATCCAATCTATCCAATCCTTAGAGAAACCAAATTGCCTCAAAAATTTGATAAGAAAGTGCCAATCGACTTTGTCATAATATTTGGATAAGTCTAACCAAATGAACATGGAAGAAGATTTTTTGCATATCCATGGAATGGATAGCTTCCTGAGCCATAACTATCTCATCTACTATTTTATGAACTTCCACATATCCCCCTTGTTTAGGGGAAATAATCTTATGCAAAAGAGGCTTCAACATTTTTGTCATGATCTTAGTAATGATTTCAAAATATGTGTCTATTGCACAAGTTGGGATGCAGGTTATCCAGGGAACACCCAAGAACAAAGGCACAACAAAACATGCAAGGCCCACTTCCTACAAATTAGTCAATTCCTTGACAAGTATTGCAATACCCTCCATTTATAAACATGCAACCTCCTCTAAATCAATAATAGGGTTATCAAAACCCATCATCTCCTCCTTTTCATATTCCAAATCCTCATCATATTCCTTATTGTCCTCCTTACCAATACTCTTATTATCCTCCATACCCACCTTAGGGTTATGCGGTATATATTTATTTTCCATCATAATAGCAATATGGTCAACTTCTTCCTCCCTAGAATAATCTAGCACTTCCATGTAGCCCTCAAAACAAATTTCTCGATCGAATGTATCAAGTATAATTAAACCTAGTTGATTATTCCCCTATTCCCCCTCTCTATCATAACTCGCATTGGAAGGACTCTTTATGAGATTGATTATGTATTTATTGATGTTTTAATACCTAATATTTGTGAAATATTGATGTCTTATTGCTTTGAGTAATATGAAAAAACTTTGTACTATAGCCATCCTATGAAAAAACTTTGTATTTTTATCTCCTTCTTTTAACCAAGTTTGTCTTGATTTTAATCTCTAGAATTTCTCTTCCTTACTCAAAATATTATGATATTCACTAAGAAAATCCCTTTCCTCTAAGCTTGGATTATTATCATCACCTTTTTGAAATTTTGAAAGTTTATCTTTTAGTTCTTATTTCTTCTAAAAAATATTTCCAAATGTGTTCTTGTTCCATTCTTTTAATCTAGATGTCATAGCTTTAATTTGGTTTGAAAGAGCATACAACCCACCATTACCTAAAGAACTCCACATTTGAGCTATCATATCAACAAATTGAGGATGGTCTTCCCATATCTACTCATATTTAAAATATGATCTTTTTTTGAATTCACTTACCATAATTTTAACTTTTATTGGCCGATGATATGAACCAATCCTTGATAAGGTATTAATTTTAGCATAAGTTCCTTTATCTAGCCAATGATCTAAGAGAATGCATCTATCTAATTTTTTTGCTATTAGGTTATGGCCTCTCCTATTGTTGGTCCAAGTATAGTTGTCTTCTTCAAACTCAACTTTCCATAGATTATTGTTTTGAATAAAAGTTGAGAAATATTTCATACTTTGGGTCAATTTCCTAATTTCCCTAAAATTTTCATCCAACTTGGTTATGGAATTAAAATATCCAATGATCATGAATCAGGTTTCTTGGTCTTTACTTCTCATAAAGGCTTCAATCCCACTCCAAAATTCTAATCTACTTGACTGAGTTGTAGGTCCATAGACATTGATAAGGATGAAATGAATATTTGTAAAGTAGCAAGTGAATAAAGAGGCTATCCAATGCCTAGTTTTATGAATAGTTACACAAGATATTCTATAAGGATTCCAAAAAGTTAGAATTACCATTGTCGTTCCTTCAGAATCCATAGCATCCCATTCACATCTTGCTCATATTGCTTTCATAGTTTTTCAAACTTAGTTTATCATTTAGTTTCCAGGATACATAGAATATTAGGTTTATTACTTAAACATAGGTCCCTAATACATCTCTTATTTGAGGGGGTATTAGCACCCCTTATATTACATGAGATGATAATCACATCTCATTAGGGGATTTTGGCCCCTCCTACGTATTACCAATATCATTTTTTTTTGGTAAAGAGAAGTTCAACCAACTTAGTTTGTGTTCCTTTCTCTATGTTTGCTCTTGCTTCCCTAGATCTTGCTTGATAATTTGAGGATTTTCTTCTTTTTGCCTTACCTATATCAAGAGTAGGTCTTATTATTCTATTCGTCAATATTCTTTCACAATTTTGTTTTTCATCATATTATCCTCTCCTGGCTCTATTATAGAAGCTTTTGACTTGTTTAGCTCATTTTCTGGTATTTCCTTATTAATGGTAGAGGTATTAATTACTTCTAAAACTATATTTTCTTTAACAATTATTTTCTCCTGAATGGTGCATGGTACTTCAAGAGAGTCTTCAAAATATGATGAGACACATTCCTTAGGTTCATCAAGAAATTTCTTCCTTAAATTAGGATCATACTGAATAGACGATTCCTTGTTAATATGTTAAAATTATTGTTTTGTGTCCTCTAAGTTTTGATCTACTTTTTCTTCTTAGGATAAAGCCTCAAAAGAGTTGGTATTTCTTCCAATATCCTTATTTATTGGTATCCACTGTTTATTTTCTTCTATTTTTCTAGATCTATTTTTTGGAAGTTGAAAACCATATTCATCCATAACCATTTGTAAGTTTCTCTTGCGATTTTCTACAAATGATTTTGTTGGGCTCTTCTTAGGGCATGATCTCTCAATATGCCTCACCTCATGACATATTCTACATCTAAAAGATATGTTTTCATAATCTATAGTTTGGATCCACATATTATCCCCATACTTAAGAATGATTGATTTTGGTAAATATTTACTTATATCAATCATGACCAATATTCGAGCATAAATAGCCAAAAATCCATCTTTTGTCGTATCTAAAATCTCAAGGAGTTATCCTAGAGTGTTGCCTATTGCCTTGAAGGTATATATTTTCCAAAATTCAATGGGCAATCCAAACTTCCTAACCCATACTGGTACTAGGGATAGATTTACATTCTTAGGTAAAAATCCTTCATACCGGGGGGTAAGGAAGAGTCCTACTCTTCCCATAAACCAAGGACCCCATTTCAGGATTCTTTCTCTTTCTTCCCTAGAACAAATAATGGCTAGGAAAAACCTTTGGGAAGAAATTATAGAATTACTCTTGGAGACTTCCAACTCCTATCAATCCATTTTCTCAAGGTTTAAGCCCTTGGCCAATACCCATTAAATTTACCAAAAAATGCCCTATTTTGGAGCAACAAGGATCTCTTTGAGGTGCACTCACTAACCTCTACCACTAGAGATGATTCTAAGGATTTAACTATAAATCTGTCCATAAAAATAAAACTAAAACTCAAAATCTATTGAAATTTATCTGAATGTCCTATAACAAATATAATATTTGATAAAAACTTTATAGATTTTTCATGCACAATTTCTAAGATAAAGAAAGGAAAAAAAAACTTAGCTGAAAAATTCTTTGTCCAGATAGAATATCTTGCCTCGCTGAATTCCTAGCCCTTCATTTCTCTTCCCATCGTTCGATCCCTAGCTAGAAAATATTTGCAATTTCGTTTTTCGCAACATGAAAAATTGTCACTGCTCTTGTTCCAAATGGTTGACTTCATAGGATCGTATATCCATTAATATTACTTGCATTTTTGTATATAACCACTTATTTTAAATCTATTCAAATTATGCACAAGTTGGTCCAAGAATTAGCTAAATCAGATAACTCTTCGTAAATATATAGATCCTAAAAGATGAGATGTTTTTCAGGAAAAAACCCTAATCCTCCATACTTCATGACCTTTCAATTATGCATAGGATTATTATATAATACATAAAGATAAAATTTATATTTTATTTTTAATAGATTGTTATAAATTTTAGTTTATAGTGAGTTTAAAATAATTTATTTAAGGGACTAAACATCTATTATCTAAATTTATTGAAGTTTTATATTAATTATAAATTATATTTGAACCTTCTTTATGGGTCTTAATTTGATAAAAAAAATTCAAATTTTAAGGTTGTCAACTATACATACATCACTAAAAACATAAATGTGGTATTGAATCCATAATATGGTTATGTTCGACCCTTAGACCGTGCATTATTGTAAGTTTGACCCCTATCTCTTGGTGTTTTCATGACACTATAAGGTGCTTCACCTATGGGATGAGAAGCTTAGATTATAGTGTAAAAATACTTATTCCACTTATCCTTTCCCCAAAATCATTGGGTCAAAAAACCTTGGATCTATTAAAAATCATAGTTTAGCAAGGACACAACCCTAAGAGTTTTTAGGAATTATAATGTTAAGGTTAATATTTGATTAGGTCTCGAATGATTCGATTAGTTTTTATACATGAAGGATCATGTTCAGGTCTAGATGGACATAGAGGTAATATGTGAGAGTGATAGCTTCTTAACCCCAAGTTAGTTGTCTCAACCTCATTATAAATAAAATTCAAAATAACCCATTAAAAAATATTAGTCCATAACTCATAACTCATAGGAAACCTAATAGAGGGCTTGGACTCATAATATGGTTACACTCAACCCTAAGTCCATGCATTGCCATAAGTTCAACTTCTACCTCATGCAGAAGCATCCAAGTGGGATATTGGTTTTATTTTTTTGCTCATGGTTGTTGGTTGTTTTTAAATATTTTGTGCACATGGTTTTATTCTCTTTGGTTGGCTATAAAAAGGAAGAGGAAGAGACACAAATTTCCATATTTCAAAATTATTTCTCATTACTATAAGGGCATAAGTGGAGATGTGGTTGTTACTTCTTGTGGACCAAAAAAGGACTAAACGAGGTTGATAATGAATTGACAAAGGACTGACAATAAGTCTGTGACAACTATGGAGTTATGTAATGGTTTATGTTATAGCTAAAATATAAAAATATTGTTTTGTTTTTATTATTGTGTTTTACTATTTTTTGTGTGTCTTGGCATGGAGATGTCTAGGATACTAGAAGCAATTGTATTTAATCAAACCCCATTTTCTAGATTGTATCAAATGGTATAAGAGCCCAAGGTTGATTTCTAGTGCTTGGAAAATTGTATTATAATAGACAAAGATCTTATCAGAGTTGCAGGTTAATTCTTTGTGGTGCAAAGGAAGTGTGGTGGGCCCATAAGACATAGGTCCTACAATTAAAACACAAAGTGGTTGTTATAATAAGATGAGTGGTTCTCAGACAAATCCTATTATAAGAGCTCTATGAATAGGAGCTCACATTTTCTTGCTACTTGTGGTTTTTGATGCAGGAGCATCCATGTGGGGTCATGGTTTTATTTTTAATGCACATGGTGTGCACATAGTTGTTGGTTTTTTGCACATGGTTGTTGGCTTTGTGCACATGGTTTTATTCTCTTTGGTTGGTTGTAAAAGGAAAGAGGAAGGGACACAAATTTCTATCTTCAAACATTGTTTCTTATTGCTAGAAGGACATAAGTGGAAGTGTGGTTGTTATTTCCTATGAACTGAAAAAATACTAGATGAGGCCAATAAGGAATTAATTAAGGAATGACAATAAGTTTATGGCAACTATGACCACTATGGAACTATGTAATGATTTATGTTGTAGTTAAAATATAAAAACATTGTTTTGTTTTTATTGTTTTTGTGTGTGTCTTGGCATGGAGATGTCTAGGATGTTAGAAGAGGTTGTATTTTATTAGACCCCCTTTTTTTTATACTACGTCAGTATAATGAAATATCACCTTTTCAAGTAGCCCAAACATCTCCACAAAAATACATGTACAAGAACAATAAATAAAATAATATATTTGTATTTCATTATTTTAAATATAAAACAACACCTTAATCTACAAGATTAGATTTTTTAATAACAACATAACACAATACAAATAAAAATAGAATATTATTTTTTATATATATATTAACCATACCATAAACCATTACATGGTTTCATAGTGGCCATAGTTACCACAAAATTCTCAACTACTCTTCATAGACTTATTGTTGATCATCCTAGATCCTTGTTGACTCCTACCAATATCTTGTCAGTCCCTTAATGACCCCTTATCGATCATTGTTGGTCTCTTACCAATTCTTTATTGGTCTCATCCAGTATTTTTTTATCCAAAAATTATTTTTGATCATCTCGGATCCTTTTTTATTCCCTTACTAGTCTCTTGTCAGTCCTCTTTTGATCCCTTACCAATCCTTGTCGATCCCTTATTGACTCTTTTTTGGCCATGTTCAATTTTTTTTCAGTCCCCTTTGCTTTTCTCTCTTCTCTCCCTTTACACCTATTTATAGCCAAACACAAATATCCAAGCCATGTGAACAAAACCAACAACAATGTGCACAATGCTATGTGAACAAAAATAAAATCATGATTCCACTTGGATGCTTCTACATCACTACCTCCAAGATTTCTTATAACTCTATATGGTATCTACCCTAGGATTGAAACATTAACTTACAATACAAAACTCTAAATGCTTCTTTCTTGTCCTAAAATTGTTTAACATCCTACATTATATATTATTATATATGAATTTATTTTTAAGTGAAAATATATTGATGTAAATAAGGATGAGTGACTTTTGAAAAAAATAAAGATGTTACTTTGCAAGAAACCAATGACTAACTTTAAAACCAATTTTAATTGAAGGAAAGCAATGACACACTTCTTCTCCTTACTATACACTTTTTTTTTTTAAGTTGTTGACATTTTTGAAAGATTTCCAAATTCTAGTTGATATTTTTCTAACAATTTCTCACAAATATACTTTGAAAAGGTCTTTGGTATTTTATTCTTACTTTTTTGGAATTACTATTAGCATGTAGTAGGTGATAATTTTTTAAATCCCATTTGCTTCTAGTTCGTTATATGGATTTATTATGCTATGAATCCATACTAGACAAAAATGCCATATTTGTTCCTAAAAAATAACACTTGTTTATTAAAATGTTAATATCTATAATATTAAAATATATTAGTTTAATGGATTATCACAAATATTTTTATATTAAAACCAAGAAAACCCATTTAAAATCAAACATCCATTATTCATATTAGGCATCTATGACAACTTTTTCATAGGAGATGACCTATATCAACCACTCCATCTTAGCTTGATTAAAAATCATTTTAATCGAAATATTATTATTAATTGATAGTTTATATATTAAATTTAATTGTATGATTATGTGGATTATTTTTTGAAGTATGAAAAAAAGCATTGATCGATATTTACAAAAATACAAATAACTTAGTAATATCAATTAAATTAAATTATTAGTGAATTAAGCATAAACATAAGAAAAGCTACACCTAACAAACATGGATAGTATTTTATTTTCCTAAAATATTAAATATTTCATTAAAAATCATGATAAATAATTTCATACTTTTTATATATACAAATGAATCTAATAAAAATATAACACAAACAAATGTACAATATTTGAATTTTACACTTCCTAAACATAATTGAATGATATTTTCATTTTTTTGAATAATATAACTATGCATACATTAAAATTTTCTTATAAAATCGATTGCTCTAAATTAGTGATTTCTCATTAAGATAGATCTAAAGAGTGATTCACTCTAGTTTCAAAGCAATTCATTCAAAGAAATTCGATTGGACACCTTGATATTCAAAATTTTCCAAGTTATAATTCTATTAGCAAATCAACTGAAATTACAAGCAAATTGCTCCAATTTGTAGGCAAGTTCCTCTACAAGAAAATATTTAAAACTTCTCAAATTTTGATCCCAAAACTTTGTCTATTTAGGTCCATATGCATAGGCTTATGAATACATGCTCAAAGGCATGAACATCGAGAAAGAGCATAAATCTATGGAGATAATCGTGTATCATCAAAGGAACATCAAAGGGATAAGGAATGAACAAACCACTGAGTGGGTACACCAAGATGAAAATTTTGAGAAAATTCTAATTTCTAATCCTATTTCCTCAAAAGGCAACAACCCAATGGTCAACCCTTTAAGCCAAAATACCATACCCTCAAAATTTTATTTCTTAGGCCAACAAATATGTTATCCATTTGTCTTAGCTAATCAAACTTGGTCAAGCATTGATCCTAAATTAACCCATACAAATTATCTCTATTGGATGCCCTTTGATGTAAACAACACTACCGGTATTTCATATTTTGGAAGCTATTATTATGTTGGTAGCATGAACCTACCTCCTACATATAGTGCCCAACATACACTTTCTACTTACGTTGCTTCAACTCAAAACCTACATAGATCTAGTTTATCTGATATGCCAAACCATTATCTAGGTCAACTTGTCACTCATAATGTAGAGTCTTCAAGGAAAATAATTCTAAATTAGAGCTAGGTCCTTTTTCAAAATACGTGGCTATTGCATAAGTGGGGATGTAGGTTATCTAGGGAACACCCAAGAACAAAGGCACAACAAAACATGCAAGTCCCACTTCCTACAAATTAGTCAATTCCTTGACAAGTCTTGCAATACCCTCCATTTATAAACATGCAACCTCCTCTAAATAAATAATAGGGTTATCAAAACCCATCATCTCCTCATTTTCATATTCCAAATCCTCATCATCTTCCTTATTGTCCTCCTTACCAGTACTCTTAGTATCCTCCATACCCACCTTAGGGTTATGCGGTATATATTTATTTTCCATCACAATAGCAATATGATCAACTTCTTCCTCCCTAGAATAATCTAGCACTTCCACATAGCCCTCAAAACAAATTTCTCGATTGAATATATCATGGACAATTAAACCTAGTTGATTATTCCCCTATTCCCCCTCTCTGTCATGGCCCGCATTGGAAGGACTCTTTATAAGATTTATTATGTATTGATTGATGTTTTAATACTTAATATTTGTGCAATATTGATTTCTTATTGCTTTGAGTAATATGGTACTGTTGATATGTTCCTTGATTGTATGACCATGTACTCTTATGGGTGGATGAGGTAGATTGACCACCGATAATAGGGTATTGGAAAAGGGAAATGATGATTGTGGTGGCTTGGGGTAACATGAACAATTACCCTCATTTAGATGCTTACATTCTTGCTTTGGTGGTGATCATTAACAATCCAACCATTTATATCCAGAAGTTGGTAGCCTAAAAGTTGTTGTAATTCTTCGGTTAGGACAAGCAATTAGACTTGTGATGAATCACCCGCCTTGTTTGATGCATTTGTTTGTTTGTGATTGATAAAATATTGATTTTGCATATACAATGCTATGTTTAGAGAAAACATGTTGTGGAAACATATTGCTGCTTTTGCAACATTTTGTGAAAAATATGGATGTTTTTGTGAAAATATATTAGGGAAATATATTTTGTAAAAGAAAAGCAATTTAATTAATTATGGTTTAATTGCATGTTACCTTGATGATTTGGTAAATTTTGGAATGCAAATTAATACCCCTTTTTTCTTTTCTAGTAAAGCAAGAAAAATGATTATATTAAAATGATATATATATATATATATATATATATATATATATATATATATATATATATATATATATATATATATATATATATATATATATATATATTTTTTTTTTTTTTTTTTTTTTTGAATTTACATGGTGGAATCGGTAGCCACCACGAATCCGGGCGAGTCGTCCCGACTTTTTATGGCCGCCACAGTATTCTACGTTGTCCGCCCCAAAAGCCGCCACACAGATCTTCGTGCAGTCCGCCCCTATAACCACCATGCCACAATCATTTTAAACCTTTTATGCCGCTGAAAATAAAATGATATATTTTAGAAACGAAATCATACCATTATAAAAATAAAAAAATATTCCTTTGTTGTATTGTGTAGATGGACATTTAGTTTTAGTAGATGGGCATTTATTTTATAATTTGGACTTTTCGTTTTCTTAGTAGATCTTTTCCATTGGATAAGAAGTGAAGAAAATGTAAAGGAAAAAATTTGGAAGTTTTAGAATGGGTAAGAGGCCTTTGGGGTTTGAAATAATTTTAGAGGCGGGATGGAAGGATAAATGGGTAGGCAATATTGGAGGCCATTCTTATGGGGCAAAAACTTGGAGAATGGGGAAGGCATTCAGAGGGGCTAATTTTGAGGCTTTGTCACGAGGAATTCTTATGTTGGATCTCTTCTGGACTCTACTTTATTTAAATGTGCTTATGCCTTGTGTAATTTATGCAATAAGGAGTTTGTATAGATTCTTTGGCTCTTAAATGCTTATGTTATTTTCTAAAATCTCTATGCTCGATTTCATTCGATGTTTTTTATATGATTAATATTTCTTTTAGATTTTTTGCTTCTGACGATGGACATATAAACTTGTTTGATCTTCTGTTTCAGAAGCCTAGATTTGTTGCAGGTTTTCTTCATTAAAAGCCTTTGCTTTATTTTGTTTAAAAGTTAATGTTGCTGCTTGAAATCTATAAACAAAGAACTATTAATATTTATATTGGATTTCCTTTGTAAATATCTTTAATAGGATTTCTTTCTGTTCTTTCATTGAGGTGGCCAAGATCTGATTGAATATGTGTGAGTCTATTTAAATCACGTTCGATGTCTCTAGTAGATGTCATGATTTACTGTTAGATCTGTCCACTTGTGAGAATAGGGGTTAAGAATTTTTTTCTAGTAAATCAATTGGAGGGATTAAGTTATGTTTGTTATAGTCACCCTGGTTTCTAAAACCTACTTGGTACTTAAATTATTCTTGAGTTTGGAGTGATCACCACCATTGTTGATTATTATTATTTTCTCCTAAGGTTTAAGCTCAGGATGTGTTTTAATAAATGTCCTACCATCACTTTATGACGTCGTAGTGCGCTCTCTTTCGGGTAAGACCCAAGGAGGCAGGGGTATCCATTCCTCCAAAATCACCCATGGCATGATCCTGGTCTACCACCTTTGACATACTCAAGGAGCTAACAAACACAAAATAAGATATAAAATAAATAAATAAAAATAATAATAAAACAAAAAAACATGCTCCTTGAGTGTGTCAAAAAGATAAAGCACAACCAAGCACACATAAAATAAGATAAAAAAACCACAACACGAACCACATAGAAAAAATACAACAACATAACAAAACACAAACATGACAAAAATAACAGAACACTACAAAGACATAACCAATAGAAACATGAAAAACACAAACAACCAAAAACTACAAAATTAACAAATAAAAATAAAAATAAAAAAACAACCAACAACAAACAGTAAACAAAAACAAAAAACATAGAAAACACTCACACACAAAAAACATGAAATAACACAAACATACATAAACACAAGAACAAGAACAACAAAAACACAAGAACAAAAAGAAAAAACACAAAACAACAAAAACACAAGAACAACAAAAAACAAAACAAAACAAAAAAACATACACAACTCAAAAAAAAATGAACATAACAATGACCTTTATAGACCAAAATAATTTTAAGGCAAGAATCAACAGAGGAAACAAAAGAAAGAATATTCTGAACTAGGGAACTAAAATACCCTGACCGAACCAAAGAGAAGAAAAAATAAAGCAAGAAGAAACTAGGTACCTTCAAAACTAGAGCTATCCAAAGAAATGATAGAAATAAGAGCTTCTCTTATTTGTGAAGCCAACCATCTAGGAGGGTGGCCAGAACAAATAAGATCACCTTTGTCCAAAGCCCAATTAGCTAAAGCATCAACACTCTTGTTTTGATTTTTGACCACATGATTGTAATCAACTTTCAAAAATCCCCTCTGGATTAATTGAATCTTCTCAATAATTATTTTATTATCCAATCAACCTTATGATTCTTAGAAGGATTCTTCAAAATATTAATCATGAGTTGAGAGTCAGACTCCACTAACACCTTTTCCCATACAACATTAGTAGTCTCTTTAAGGCCTCTCAGGATACCATACCCCTCAATAAGGTTATTGGAAATAATACCCAAATTCTTAGCAAAAGTAAAAACTAGGGAACCATATGAAAGTCTACCAATTCCTCCCGCACTAGCTTTTCCAGGGTTCCCTCTACAGGCTCTATCAGTATTGACTTTACCAAAATCCTTAGGAGGAAGTTGCCAATTTATTGTCCTATCCATCTTACAAATACTCATATTCCCTTTAATATGGTTGCCCTTAGAAGATTTAATCTTCAATATTTGCATCAATTGATCCCATTTTTGGTGGAATTTTTGGGGGTGATTAAGAAGTTGATGGACTGATTCAACTAAGTTGGCTATTGTCTTCCACCAAATATAGTGAATATACTTCCTATCTTGATTAAAAATTTAACTTTTCCTTTCATTCCAGATATTCCAAAGAAGAATGGTAGAACCCATCCAAACTAACTGCCTAATAAAATGATCAACGCCCTCTTGTTTAGGCCAATCCCTCCAAAGCTATTCAAAAGTTAAAAAATTGGACCACTATAAGCCAAGTAGAGTGGTCATTCTCCTCCATAGCTCAGAGGCTAAAGTACACTCAATAAAAATATGGTTGAGAGTTTCTACAATATCTTCACACATTTCACATCTAAAAGGGCCATGAAAACCACGCTCCATAAGTTGCTCACCAGTAAGCACCCTACAATGTAATAAACGCCAAATAAAGAACCTCACCTTAGGCCAGAGCTTTTGAGCCCACAACTAAGAAAAGATGTCAGAATATTGGTTGGTATTATTATGGCATAAGGTCAAATAACCTTGATCAACTGAATACTCACCCTTAGTAGTGATGTTCCATCCAAAAAAATCTTTTCATGGGACCAAGAGAGAGACCTCATATGAAGGATGCCTTGGATATCTTGTATTTGCCTTTCTGGTATTTGAATAGGCCAGTCCTCAATAGGGATCCAATATCTACCAACCATTTAATTACCAGTTTGGTACCAACAGTAATTAGCCACCTTTATCCGGTTAGCTCGGTGAAGCTCCTCCATCCAAGGCCTCCAATTGGGAAACTGAGTTATTAAAGGCTTGTGACCATCCCAAGGATCTATCCAAAAATTTGCTTGTTGTCCATTATGAATGATCCAAAATAATTTTTTCTTTATCAAATCCTCACCAGTATTAAGAACTGCTAATATGGTATAACCTTTGGTAGGAAGATGATAGCGAACAATATCTTTAGGATTTTTTTTCTCAGCATATTTATCACGGATATTATTGGCCCAAAGAGCATTGGGGTTATGCAACATTCTCAAATATAATTTAGTAGCTAAAGCTTTGTTATTATTAATAGAATACCGGAATCCTAACCCCCTTCATTCTTAGGAAGACATAAAGTGTCCCATTTCACCAAGGCCCATTTTCTTTTTTCCTTAGTACTACTCCAGAGGAATCAATGACTAATTTGATCTAGATCTCAAAGAATGGCCTTCGGGATATTCAACACAGAAGAAACATAGATAGGAATAGATTGAAGGACTTATTTTACCAAGGTGATTATACCCCCCGAAGAAAGCCACATATTGGTCCACTTTCCAATTTTCTTCTTGACTTTGTCCAACAACCAATTCCAATATTTTTTTTCTACCTTTGAATATTGATGGGAATACCTAAATAAGTGATTAGAAGGGAGTACTTCTTATATTTTAATTTATCCAAGACCATGGATTCCTGTCTAGCAGAATAGTGAAAGAAAATAACTTTAGATTTGTCTTCATTAATCAACAACCCAGTATCCTTAGAAAAACAGCTAATGATTTGCTTAATGTTAGAAGCTTCCTTAACAGTAGCTTTACCTAAAAGAGTAGTCATCAACAAATTGAATATGAGAGATAGGTCTAGCTCCATGAGCAATGGTAACTCCCTCAAGGGTTTTGTTATCCCTCTTCTTGGTTATAGTCCTACCCAAGCATTCAACAAGAATGATGAATAAATAAGGGGAAAGCGGGTTACCTTGCCTAATACCTCTGGAAGCCGGGAACGACTGAGAAGGCCGACCATTGATAAGAACTAAGTAGGAAACTGAAGAGATACATCCCATAATCCAATCTATCCAATCCTTAGAGAAACTAAATTGCCTCAAAACTTTGATAAAGAAGTGCCAATTGACTTTGTCATAATATTTGGATAAGGCTAACCGAATGAACATGGAAGAAGATTTGTGCATATCCATGGAATGGATAGCTTCCTGAGCTAGAACTATCTCATATACTATTTTATGCCCTTCCACATATCCCCCTTGTTCAGGGGAAATAATATTATGCAAAAGAGGCTTCAACATTTCTGTCATGATCTTAGTAATTATTTTAAAATTTGTGTCTATTGCACAAGTGGGGATGTAGGTTATCCAGGGAACACCCAAGAACAAAGGCACAACAAAACATGCAAGGCCCACTTCCTACAAATTAGTCAATTCCTTGACAAGTCTTGCAATACCCTCCATTTATAAATATGCAACCTCCTCTAAATAAATAATAGGGTTATCAAAACCCATCATCTCCTCCTTTTCCTATTCCAAATACTCATCATCTTCCTTATTGTCATCCTTACCAGTACTCTTAGTATCCTCCATACCCACCTTAGGGTTATGCGGTATATATTTATTTTCCATCATAATAGCAATATGGTCAACTTATTTCTCCCTAGAATAATCTAGCACTTCCACGTAGCCCTCAAAACCAATTTCTCGATCAAATGTATCAAGTATAATTAAACCTAGTTGATTATTCCCCTATTCCCCATCTCTATCATAACCCACATTGGAATGAATATTTATGATATTTATTATGTGTTTATTGATGTTTTAATGCCTAATATTTATGCAATATTGATGTCTTATTGCTTTGAGGAATATGGTATTGCTGATATGTTCCTTGATTGTAGGACCATGTACTCTTATGGGTGGAAGAGGTAGATCGACCACCGAGAATAGGGTATTGGAAAAGGGAAATGATGATTGTGGTGGCTTGGGGTAACATGAACAATTACCCTCATTTAGATGCTTACATTCTTGCTTTGGTGGTGATCATTAACAATCCAACCATTTATAGCCAGAAGTTGGTAACCTAAAAGTTATTGTAAGTCTTCGATTAGGACAGGCAATTAGACTTGTGATGGTATTGTGTAGATGGGCATTTATTTTAGAAGTTGGACTTTTAGTTTTCTTAGTAGATCTTTTCCCTTGGATAAGAAGTGAAGAAAATGTAAAGGAAAAAAGTTGGAAGTTTTAGAATCGGCAAGAGGCCTTTGGGGGTTGAAATAATTTTAGAGGCGGGATGGAAGGATAAATAGGTAAGCAATATTGGAGGCCATTCTTATGGGGCAAAAACTTGGAATATGGGGAAGGCATTCAGAGGGGCTAATTTTGAGGCTTTGTCAGGAGGAATTATCAGGTTGGATCTCTCCTGAAATATACTTTATTTAAATGTGCTTATGCCTTGTGTAATTTATGCAATAAGGAGTTTGCATAGATCCTTTGGCTTTTAAATGATTATGTAATTTTTTGAAAGCTCTATGCTCGATTCCATTAGATGTTTTGTATATGATTAATATTTCTTTTAGATGTTTTGCTTCTGATGGTGGACATCTAAACTTGTTTTCTCTTCTGTTTTAGAAGCCTAGATTTGTTGCAGGTTTTCTCCATTAAAAGCCTTTGCTTTATTTTGTTTAAAAGTTAATATTGATGCCTAAAATTTATAAACAAAGCACTATTGATATTTATATTGAATTTCCTTTGCAAATATCTCTAATATTATTTCTTTCTGTTCTTTCATTGAGGTGGCCAAGAACTAATTGAATATGTGTGAGTATGTTTAAATCACCTTCGATGTCTCTAGTAGATATCATGATTTATTGTTAGGTATGCCCACTTGTGATAATAGGGATTACGAATTGATTTTCCAGTAAATCAATTGGAGGGATTAATTTATGTTTGTTATAGTCACCCTGGTTCCTAAAACCTACTTGCTACCTAAATTATGCCCGAGTTTGGAGTGGTCACCGCCATTGCTGAATATTATTATTTTATCCTAAGGTTTAAGCTCAGGATGTGTTTTAGTAAATGCCCTTCCATCGCTTTATGATGTCGTAGTGCGGTGTCTCTACACGTGTGAAGATGTGGGTAAGAAGAAGGTTACTCAAGCCATCCCACTTAATATCCCATATGAAATAGGTGGAGTCCTATGTGCACCTTAATAGGGGTTTAACTCCCCTTTAAGATCAACCATAGGTAGTGGTCGAGGCTGCTCCACTTGGTGGAGCCACCCAACGCTAGTTGGAGGTGTGGATGGATTTCGCATGGGGGACATCCTATGCTAGTTGGAGGTGCATACACTTGGACAAGTGGAATTTTTTGACCGCTTGATTAACATACTTTTTGACCTTGTTGTCTAGTTGATATTGTTAGAATCATATATTATATTCTAAGTTCCTACTAGGATAATCTGTGTAACTGAGATTAGCTCAGTTAGTTATGATCCAATGGATCATATTGTAAACCTTTGCTATTTAAGCAAGGTCACATTCATTGAATAATATCAAGTATTCTATTTTTCAACATGGTATTAGAGTAGACTTTCCCTACCCTGTGAGCCTGAGGAGCTTTTCCTCATGGGGGGATTTCCCTCATGGAAATCCCCCCACCCCATTTTTTTTCTATCTTTTTTTCTCTATTCTTTGACAATTTTTTTTAGACAACTGAGGGAGTTTGCTTTCCATCTTTGATGGACCAGAAACATAATTTTAAGAAATCATAACTGCCATTTTTTTATAGAGAAATTTTTAGATAGTTTAAGTTTTTTAGATGTGAGAAGTGGGGTTCCTCCTTCGGATTGTTGTTTCCATATCCTTTCTTGTTGAAATGCTTTTTTTTTCTCTGGCAAAACAAAAATCACCAAGGTGTGTCTATTGGTGTATGCATGAATTAGTTCTACTTTTGTACATCCTAGTGGAAAATTTTCTCTGATGGAGTTTTCAGGCTGGTTTTTTGGGCGTCACGCATATGCATGAGTTTTGTGCACATTTGCAAAGAAGTACGGGGGACTGAGGTATTTTTTTTCTGCTAGTGTTGATAGCAGGAAGAGGAGGCATAACACTGGTCTATGGGATAGATGATACCTAAAATTGTTGCCTGTTGAAGTGGATGATATTCTGATTCATGGGATTTAAAGAGTGCGATGTGCTGTTTGAAAATAGTAAAAGTAGGTGACATTTTATTTTCACAATGGAGACACTTGTGGGAATTGTGTCTCCTAGTTTTAACTGTGACTGTATTATTATTTTTCACTTTAGGTTCACATGGGCTCTCTCAGAGCTAGGTTTTGGAGAACTTTATCAAGGAAATAATATTTGGCTTTGGCAAAAATGTCACCATGAAGAAATGGGCAGCTCTCGATATTTCGCTTGACTATGTAGTTGAATATCAATGTGGGATTCAAGCAGTATGGTGAGCATATTACAGTCGATGCGAAGGTGGGTAAAGCTCATTACTATTATTTTATGGAGGCCACTGAAGAGCCTGAGACTAAGCCCTTGGTCCTGTGGATTAATGGAGGTCTGGGGTGTTCTTCCCTAGGTTATGGAGACATGGCAAATTGGGGCCTTTTTCGTGTGAATCCTGACAGCAAGACACTATGGACTAATCCCTTTGCATGGAATAAATTGGAAAATGTGATGTTTTTAGAATCACCCGTAGGCGTGGGCAACGAGAGAGATGATGGAATGTGGAGTTCAAATGGTGCTATCCTCGATTTGGTACGGGATGGGGGCAAATTGGTTTTTTTTAGTAGCATGTTTTTTCTACTAGATGCTGCATCTTCGATTCTGAACACGTGATTTACCCTAGAAATTTATGCTCTCACGATCTCCTGTAGATTATTTTTTTATGATTTCCACGTGCTGATTGTTGAGCGTAAGTGAATTTTGATATTTCTATTTTAACCAAAACATCAACAATAGTGGCTGGTCTAAAACAAATTGATTTCATTGCAAAGATGGCGAAGGCCGAGTGGTTTAATCTCTCTTTCTGCATTGATTTTTGATTAAGGCATCAGAGGCACCGAAGACAGTTTGGCCTAAGAATCAAACAAAGAATTCATATGAAGGATAGCAAGATTTCATGCTAGGAATCTTGATCGGGAGTGTATTGAGTGTGAAAGAAGGCGATGTTTTTTCATCTAACAAATTATATTCTATGAGCTTTGTGGTGCATTTTTGGTGACAACAGTGGATGAGCAATAAAAAAGCGTGACTTATTTTTTTAAGGCGATTTCAAATGGTTTGACAAAGTTTTTGATAGTTCTTCTGTTGTTTTTTGTAATATGTGAGGTGCAAATTGCTTCCTATATGTAGAACTGAAGTAACACACCCATATACCGAACCTGATCCACTAATCTAAACAATCACTTGAAAATAGTTTCACATGCGATGAGCATTGGAGTGCTAAACTAAACTGATGGGGATACTAATGTGATGATGTGATGTGTGCTCCAATGATGGATGGTGGTTGGGGGTTTTATCCTATGCACCTATGTTTTGAAGCCCTAAAATGACGTCACTGTACTATTTGACATCATCGTGGTGCATGGAATCCATGGAATGGAGGGGTCTGAGCGGTGACCAATGAGGAGGAGCACGTCACTGATGGAAGAAGGTGGAGATGGTGCCCACATCTACTCCGTCATGGTGCATTCAAGCTCGAATGTTTCTCATAGTTGATTTTCCCAAGAAGCTCGCCACCGCTACTACCGTCAATCGACCGAAAATCATGCAAAAGGTGATTCATTTTTTCAGGTCTCAAGTTTGGCACATAAATTACAATTTGTTCTATGCACCACAGAGAGAAAAGATAAATCTAGTGATTCTAGCGATTTTTATGTCGTGATGTCAAACACTTTGTTTTGGCAAATCTCCAACTTTGACGTAAATCCACCATCATTTGCGACGATGAGGATTTTTTCTTTTTGCATGGGGACTTTAATAAGCTTTTATGGCATGTAACTTTATAATAGTCGTAGGCTATTTCTAGTTTTTTTTAATTTTTCTTATATATTTAATATATATATATATATATATATATATATATATATATATATATATATATATATATATTCCATAAGAGAGGATATATTGCTTTCAAAGCATGAGGTATTTTTTAAAATTGTTCTTTTTTCCACTTGGGAAGTAAAAGGGCCCTATAATTTCTCATGTGAGAGATATTTTAAGAACCATGCTTTATTCTGGAATATTCCCTTGTAAGGAATGGAGAATATTTTTTTTCCTACGGATGGAGGCTACATTGACACCTGATTATGGGGTTTATAGTCATCGAAAAGGTTTTTCCGAGACGGACACATCGGTACTTTCCAATCTCTATTTTGAGGTTATTTAGCCTGTGTGTTTTAGCCTAAAAAAATTATTGTATCATGGAGTGCATTCTCGGTCGAACCCAACACTCCCAAAACATTTGTTATGTGATCCTAGTATCTAGTCATCTCCTCTATATCACCTAGCGGTTGTAGCAATTGGTTACCCATGCATTCCGGTAGGATGAGGAGGTCACCATAAGGATGCATTCAAACACTACATTGGTGCCCTTTCTTTTCTCCTGAAGTAAGCTATTTGTCCACTTATTTTGGATCTTGTTATCATCCCATAGTGTTCATATAGGTGGAAACCACTACTTATGCTTGTGGAGTCAATTTTGACATCCCTTGTGATTCTTGTGGTTCTTTCCACACTATCTTCACACTCTTCTTTTTGTGAGACACTTTGGTTTCAGGGGATTTTCTTTAGTGACATTTTTTCATGGTTCATAGTCTTGATATGTGTCACAAGCACCAGTATGGGAGTATGGTTTTAGGAATTTTATTTAGTGGCATTTTTTCATGGTTCATAGCCTTGATATGTGTCACAAGCACCAGTCTGGGAATATGGTTTCATTCAGTTCAGTGAAGAGGCTTCTCTATTTTTTGAGATATTTAATGGATCCTTTGCAGGCTTCTTGATGGAAGTTTTCCTAGGGGGGTTGAAGAGGACATCTTCCTCTCCATACTCATTGCACATCTTCCTCCTCCTCCTTCTTCTATTCTGGCAGGTGGTTTTTCATCATCTTTCAGCAGATATTTCTTATGGATATACTGTACATGAGTACCTTATCAGGCCTTGTTGTTGGGACTCATACTTGTGGATATGCCACTTGTTTTAGTTTTTTTTGTTTTTCACTACCTCCTAGTATCACTTAAGGGGGGGTGTTAGTATATCCTAGTACCACTTAAGAGGAGGTGTTAGAATAATATATTATATCCTAAGTTGTTACTAGGATAATATGTGTGGCCGATATTAGCTCAGTTAGTTATGATCCAATTGATCATATTGTATACCTTTTCTATTTAAGCAAGGTCACATTCATTGAATAATATCAAGTATTCTATTTTCCAACAGATATGCCTTTGGTGTTGTTTGCCTACCACGTGGTTCAACGATTTTGTTTGTCTTTGTGCTCTCGATTATTTAGTGGTGGATAAAACCTTTTTGGTATTTAGTGTGGAATTAGTACCACATGTCCTATGTGGGGGTGCCTTAATACCATATTAGGGGAATGTTAACCCTATGTGGATGACCACCAAGTGGTGGTCAGACAAGCCACTGCTTGATGGAGGCTAGAGTGTCGGTTGATGGTATGATCAATTGTGTTGATCCATTTGACTATGGTGACTATGGAGATTGACTCGTTTATCCACATTTGACTCAAATTGAATTTTAATTGTTGTTTGATACCCTATTTTGACTATGTTGACTCGATTTAACTATTTTTTTATTATTAAACCAACCTTTTCTAGATCATGAATATTTTTGATTAATTGAAAGAATGGATTATAGGTATCTTTTGGATTTTGAAAGGTAAGTTTATTATTTTGGAAATGTAATAGAGCTTAAAGATTAAAGCTTAGTTTTCTTTATACAAGAGTAGAACTTGTTTTTATAAAGGAACATAGTGGATAATATTAATGGAATTAAACTTATATTTATCTATGAATGATTTAGATTGATAAGTTTATACTTTCAAATGATGATATTTGAATGCCTAGAGTTTATATTTAAGCTTTGAATTTATGGTTAAGAATATATAGGTTATATTTTCTTAAGTGAAGTATGGGATTCTCTCAGTATGCTTCTATTAAATTTGAATAGAAGCAAATATTAGATTGTTCTATGTTTTGGATTATGATAAAAGACTTTCATTTCATGTTAGTTTGAATGATAAATGACTTTCATTCTTGAATGATGAATGTACTTTTGTGTGATTGATGAAAGAAATATTCTTGTATGGAAAGGGGGTATTAGATGAAAGGATGGGGTGGATTTCTTTCTTTGGGAAAATTATGGGGTTTCCTCTTTATGATTGATTGAATGATTTATGCATGGTTACATTGTGGAGAATGTATAGTTGCATTATGGCATTCAATTTATAAATGCATATGTTGCATAATGATAGATCATCTAGCAAATGCATTTAGTTGCATACTACATGATATCTATGAGTTTTCCTAATCCCTTACTACCATCAACTAAGTGATGGAGAAGCAATAAGGACCAGTGAAGACTTATTTATTCAAGATATTGACCTCTTTGACATATATTGTAGTAAAGCTCTCATTATGAAAAGCTTATTGTAAAGTAGTTTCTAGCATGAATATTCTCCTAGTTTGGATGATGATGTAATGCTCTACTCTTTTATACTGTGGTAGTACTTTTACCCTACATGGAATATGTAATGGTTGGAGTTATGAATGTGTTCATTTATGAATGGAAAATATATTTTTTACTTTGTTATTGATAAAAGATCTATGATGCTATGGTTTTGTAAATTATCATGTTTTGATAATGGAATTAAATAGGGATTACATCTTATTTATGTGACTTCTTATTTGATGAAGTTGTAGATGTTATTTAATGTTTAATTAAGTAGATAGACTTAATTACATCCCTATTTAAGGAAGAGATAAATGATCAAGAGAAATATTAAAGTCCAATCCTGAGGGAGTTGCGGGGAGGCAACACCTAGGATGATTGCATAAGTTACACTATGAGTGTGGAGCTCTAGTGGGATCCACAAATGGTAGTCTTTGGGGAAGTTCTAAAGTGGTGTAGCTTAGATATTATCTCCTACCGTGAAGGTTAGGAGAGTCTTATGCAAGTAAGTTGGGTGGTAGGCATTATGATGCCTATGTGGAAGTTATTCATTAGAATCTTAGAGAGAGTTAATATAAGGGATTATGGGGTCCCTTTTTGAAGGAAAATTTGGGTAACCTTGTTTCACAACTTCTCCTTAATGACCTAAACTTAGATAGTTGTGGGAAGGCAACAATTAGGTTGTAGTGTCAATGAATGGACTATCATGCAAAGTGATAGATGCTTTGGTTGGCTCATCGCATAGATGAGACAAAAAACTAAAAATTTACCTACATAGATGGACTTATGTATGGTAAAGGAAGCATAGAAACCTTATGCCACTATGCTTAGTACACCTACATAGATAGACTTATGTACGGTATGGGAATCGGTGTACCCTTTTGATAGATAAATAGATATAAGTTGGCTCATAACAAATATGAGAAAGATAACTTAATAACAAGGTATTACATCAATAGATACCTTCACAAAATGACTTATGTAAGGTGGGGAGTTGTAGATCCCTTGAGTAGAAAAATATATCTCTCTTGAGGTTGTTATTATTTTTGGGATTGTTACATTTGGTATCATAGAACTAGGTCATAGGACTAGAAGCTTCCATGGATAAGCTAAATATTGCTTAAGAAATAAATCCTAGGAAAGGTAGCTTTACTTTGGTATGGTACCTTGCATGGAGCAAGTGTGACCATCATCATTATTAGGTGATTGATAATGAGTAAGCACACCTAGGAATAGTACCTTGTGTGGAGCAAGTACAACCATAGCCATTATCAAATGAATGATGATAAAATAGGTTAGTTCGTAAGGATAAAAGAACTAAACTCAACTCCTTTGTGGTTAAGGAGAATGACACCTTATGACGAGGCAAGTGTGACCCAAATAATTACCAGGAAAGTAATAAGGGTCATAACTAAGATGGTGCCTTGTGGGGATGCAAGTGTGATTAAGACCATTACTAGAAAAATATTAATAATCTAAGTTAGTTCATAGGAAGGTGTAACTAACCATATGAAGTGAAATTGAGAGGAATTGTAACTTATCTAACTCCCTTGTGTGGCAAAGCTCGAATATTGGTAGAGCTAGCCAAGGACTTGAAGAATATCAAGGTATTCAAATTAATTGGTAAAATTAACCGAGACATGGCTGTATGAATCTGGAAACGTATCTTTCCTTGTGGAATTATTCTTTAAATTCCCAAATAGTAGGGTTACCCTTCATATTACAAGATGTAGCTTTTGAATTATAGAATGATTTCAAAGCTAGAAAGAAGATTCAATTCATGAAACTTTAATAGACAATTTTTTCAAGCCATAGTTAATTTCGAAGATAGACTTCTCTATTGTTATATAATTTCCATATTCATGAGTAGATCATTCTTGAGGTTCATAATTTGAGAAGAGATTTTTAATGTTCATTTTAACCATAAGCAAGATGGTTCCCAAAAGTGGGTAGGCTTTGGAAAAGTTCTAAGCAATGTAGCTTGGACTATGATAGATACATCTAGTGGTACTCTAAACATTAAATTGTGCTCTTTACTTATTATGAACATTAACTATGATCCTTGTGAATTTGGACTATGAATATAACATATAGTAGAAGAAATTAATTATGTTGTTTATTGGGGAAAGGATAGATGAGGAATCTATTCTTGAGAGGATTATGGGATCCTCTCAAAAACCAACTATTCTTAGTTAAGTTTTTATCATACTTAATGAGAAGGAATAGATGGGAAAATCTATTCTTGGTTAAGTTTTGATCATACTTAATGAGGAGTAGATGGAGAATATATTCCTAGTTAAGTTGATTGTACTTAATGAGAAGGAATAGATGACAAATATTTTTTTTTAGATTAGTTTGAGAATTTTTAGTAGAAATAGTAGATGGAAAATTTATTCTTGAGAGGAGTATGGGATCCTCTCTCTAAGTTGTTAAATAATGTACTAGAAGATGAGACTAATAGAGTATTTGAAGCTACCTAAAACCATCTGAAGAGAATATCCTAAATACTTAAATAGGATAAAATTGCTCAAGTTCAATACCTTGAAAAATGATTATAGATGTTTTGACCTGTAGTCATGTTGACTCAATAGACCAAGTCAATAAAATGCAATCTCAAGATGAATATTGCAATGGAATTTAGACCAAATAGAAAGAAATCCTAGAGAAAACAAGGATTTCGACATAAGGGATGGACTTATGTTTCAAAGACTAGGTAATTATACCCAAAATTGGTAATCTTAGGAGTTTGATTATAAGGGAAGCACATAGTTCTCCTTATTCCACTCACCTTGGAGGGGCTAAGATGAGAAAATTTTGAAAAAGGCCTTCTTCGGGTCAGATATGAAGAAGGATATTATTAATTTTATTTCTCGATGTTGGTATTTCCAGAAAGTGAAAGTTTTGTATAGACATACAATAGGAAAATTGTACTCACAAGATATACCAATGCATAAAATTGTAGGTCATATCGATGAATTTTATTATGGGGTGTTACGAAATATAAATGGTAGATCCCTTGGGTAATGAGGTGAGGCTAGTAAAGACTCTAGAATTTTAAGGAAGTGAACTCTAGAATAATGTAAGGTCCAGCAGGACCAATATTTTGATAAAAATACCACTTGGGAAAGAGTGGATGAGATGAAAAAACATTTTCTTGTTTTGTTTGAAAATGTATTGTAATATTTTTACTGTAGGAAAAATACAAGGGATTGTGTTTAGTCCAAGGAGTATAGTATGTCATGACCCACCTTTATAGGACTCTTTACAAGATTTATTATGTATTGATTAATGTTTCAATGCTTAATTTTTATGCAATATTGATGTCTTATTACTTTGAGGAATATGGTACTATTGATATGTTCCTTGATTGTAGGACCATGTACTCTCATACCTATTCATAATACTAGAAAAAATTTTGGACTATCTTATCTCTAAAGACACAAGCAACCGATCTCTTCAAAAAATTACAACCCCTAGAGCCCTCCTACTATCCCAATTATTGTCTATGGATTATTCAACCGTGTTAGATCATACACATTTGGTAGTGGTGTCCAGGTTCAAGAATATTTTGAATTTCTTTTCAACAACCATAAGATAATTTATTAATAAGAAAATTTTGAAAATCATATTTCATTGTTCTGTTTGAGTGGAAACTATGATTCTAAATATCTTGTATTTTAGATAAGCTTCTCTTCTAATTTCCTATCCAAGAGTCCTACTAAAAATTTTTAGGTAGAAAATGAAGAATGGATGTGGTTGATAGAGAGGATAAAGAGTCGACTGGATAACTAGACCAATTGATGGCTATCTTCTAGAGGTAGAATTATTTTGTTAAAATTGGTTCTTCAATATCTTATTATTTATCTCTCTTATGTCTTAGATATCCCTAAAGTTGTCCTAATGGAGCTATATAAATTCAATCAAATATTATTATAGAGAAAAACAAAATTAGAACACAAATAGGCACTTGTGAAGTGGGAGAAGTTATGCCTTCAAAAAAAAAGGTGGGTTATGAAGAAAACAAGCTTATTTTGAGAGGGGGGAACAGTATAAGACCACTTTTTACTTTTATTTACCAATAAATATTATACAATACATAGATAGAAATATCAACAACAGTAATCAAAGCAATGCACAAATCACCACACACAATAGAGACACCAATTTAACGTGGTTCACCCAATATGGGCTACTCCACGAAGAAAATCTTTCACTAAAATTTTCTCAATCAATATCTTGGGAATCCTTTCTATATTACAATATTTATGTACCTCTATCCAAATGAGACACCAATACCCTAATCAAGTTCATGGATCTCTATCCATAGGAGAACTCCTTTCTCCTTAGCTCTGACTGGTGATATTTTAGAAGAACTAATACCCCCATTGCTCTGGCTAATGGATCTCTATCCACTGAAGACTCTTGTCCTCACTACCCTGGCTAATGGATCTCTATCAACTAGATACTATCATCCACTATACTCTATCACCTTCAAATATATATCTCAAATTTACACTAAACATAGTCCTTTGGTCTAGCACAAATATGATCAATCCCTATCTCTGGTCTGGCACAAACCTGTCCTCAAATCTACACCAAACTCTATCCTCAATATCTATCCTCTGATATGCACTAAACACAATCCTTAGATTTATTACAAATATGTCCTCAATATCTATCCTAAAGCCTTAGCACAAATCTTGAATCAATATCAAATCAATACTGCTAGATCTGCCCCAAATCTTAACTCAAGGTTTGAACAAATCAATCAATAAAATCTACTCTCAAGTATTCTCAAATACTTATCTTAAACCTACCTTGTAAGCTTCCACAAAATCTCACACAAATCTATCCATAACTCCTCTCTAGAACTTGTCCAATTTTCTCAATAAGTCCTCACTAGAACTTATCCAAATCTGCTCTCAATCTGTATTGTAAGCTTCCACAAAAGATCACACAAATCTATCCACAACTCTTCTCAAAAACTTACCTCTAATATTCTCAACAAGTACACACTAGAACTTGTCCAATATCATAGAAACATAAAGAGAATTTTTAGAGACTCAATATGCTTCACATTCATCACAATGCTCAATCACTTTCAATCACTCTTTTAGAAACATATAGAGAATTGTTACAGACTCAATATGCTTCACATTTACCTCAATGCTCAATAACTTTCAATCACTCTTTTATAAACATACATATATTTTTTAGAGACTCAATATGCTTTACACTCACAAACTCTCAATCACTTTCAATCTCTCTTTTATCACTGAAACATATAGAGAATTTTTAGAGACTCAATATGTTTCACACTCATAAAAACTCAACCTCTTTCTCAAATCAATTCAGAATATAGAACAATTTGTTTCATAGAACTTGAACTATTAAGAATTTTCTAGTGTGGGTAAGGCTTCTTGGACTTCCATATCAAATTATCAATAAATATGTTTTGAAGAATATTTGAAATACACTAGAAGAATTTATCAATGAAGGACTAACTATTAAGGAGAAAAAGTATGCTATATATGCATCAACAAGTGTATTAAGAAAATATCGTATTTTGATGCCACAATTGTTATGAGACTGGACACATGATAAAAGCTTACAAAATGATAATTATGAAGAAAGAGACATAATTTTTTTTCATGAGAAAAAATTTAAGATGAGGAAATGAAATCATACAATAATAGAAGCTAGATCAAATCAAGGATAGTCAACTCCAAAATAAGAGGTAAATAAAGCCTATCTACAACATCATATAGAAAAGGCCATCATAGCTCACTTGGTTCAATTTTTAGAAGAAAAAAATAAGGATATAAGGGATACGAAAATACAATATGTAACCTCAAGTTTAAAAGGAATTAAGAGTGTAAAGGAAGGTTTGGAGGAAAATCCTAAAACAAATGCGACATAAGAGCTCAAGTTTATTCTAGGTAAATCACCTTCATTTTACTCAAGTAGTATTGAATCCTCTCCTAGTAATAAACATGAAAGTGGTGTAGATGTTATCCCTTGCATTTAGAGTTTCAATAGAAGCATAATAAATATATGAGGATGACGGGAAAAATAAGAAGGTAATTGATATGGAAGAGCATCCTTGCACATTAGGGTTTTTAGGGAAACATAAAGAAGAATGTACTTTTGAGGTTATTCCTTGCACTTAAAATCATTTAGAGCAAGATAAAACTAAATATGAAAAGTATTACTATGAGTAGCATGAGAATATTGAAGAGATTGATGAAGATTAAAGTATTGGTGGGAATGACAAAAAGAGAGGAAGACCCAAGAAGCAAAAAAAATAGCTGTAAGGAAAGGTATTTTTTTTTTGGATGTTGAGGAGGGTTCTTGGTTCAACTTCTTTTTTAGTTGGTTTGAGAGGCCCTTTGGGTGGTGGTGGTGGTGTTGGTGGTCTTCATATTCTCAAGACTATCTCTTCTTTCAGCTCTGTTACCAACTTTTTCTTTTTGCTGGCTCATTTTCTCTGGTCCAACTGGTTGTTGAAGGGTTCCCTTGGTGTGGAACTTCTCTCCATGGTTTGCATTGCAAGATATGATTTCCCCGAGTGAGAAATATTTTTCAAATTTTTGTGGTGTTTCATTTCGAGTGGGAAGCTCGTGTTTCAATTTTTATGATTCCTAGAAGTTCCCTCGTGCTAGAACTCGAATTATTTTTTCAAATTCAATTTTATTTGAATATGAGATGTTCCTTGAGTGATAAATCAATTTTAATTTCCAGGAAGGTGGTTGTTTCCCTCAATTCTTCAGCCTTCCTTCAATTTTTATGGTTTGCATGGTTGTTTCTTCAGTCCTTGGGAAACCTTCCTTTTTTATTGTGTTAGTCTAGAGATGATTTTGGGAAAACCATATCCTAGTTTTATGCATGTCTAGTGATGGTTTTGGGGAAACCATCTTTGTATTTGTACTTGTCTAGATATGGTCTTTAAGAGATCGTCTCCTGTTGTTCAGAGGTCATCTCCCTACTCTTGCTTCTTCCTGGATATTCTTTGGGAGGTTGTATCTCTTGTTTTCCTCTCTATAAAAGGTTTGGGGACCCTTTCAAAACCCCCTTACCAATCAAAAAAATAAAAATAAACCCAAAGGGGTATTGATATAATAAAAGAAAATATCACAAGTGTCAACAAGAAGTGGGGCTAAACCCACAAATAAAAATAAAAAATAACAATGAAAATAATATCTTGGAATATTAGAAGCATGAATGAGAACCCTAAAAAAAGGTATTACGAAATTGTTAGGTTGTTATAGACAATATATTTATAGATTTGAAAAAAATTAAATTTTTAAAGGATCTGTATGAGTGGGATTTTATCTATTAATAAAAATGATATAGAGGGGTTGATTGTGGAAACTTACCAATTTGAAGAAGATGGTGAATATCTTTTATAGAAATGCAAACAAAAAATATATTTTATAGAAAGGCAAGAAGGATGTGGTTTAGTTAACTTGATACAAATGTAATGAGAGCAATGTAATGTTCTATTTTTGTAATGGGAGTGGCCCCCAACAGAAGCCACACATAGCTTATTAAAAGAACATAGAGTTAATATGAAAGATCCAATATATCGGATTAATTATTATCATGTTTTCAAGGTATTTTACAATTTAAAATTCAAAATAATTTATATGTTTTTAAACAATTACATGGAGAGATTTTTTACAATAAATATATTAAAACCTTGTTATAACAAATTGGCATCATATATTTTTTTATTCAAATGTGTTCAAACTTGATTAAACTTTGATTTATTTTAAGCCTTTATTGTGAAATTGTTAGATAGTCTTCATCAAATGATATTATATGAATTGGTTATATTCCTCAAATTTCAAGGAGGAGACCCTGATTTGAATTTTTTCCAATGATACATGCATAAATACCAAAATTATTGTAATACTATTATGTGGTCGTGATGTGATACGGGCGAGGTCATTTCAATACCATATAATCAATTTAAAAAAAAATGTTAGATAGTCTTACTTTGATTTAGTGATAACTTATTTTTACCTAAAGATACTAAAAAATTAAGACTAAAGCTAAATTTTTGAGCATCTTCAAATCATGGTAAAATTATAGAACAAAACCAACAAGGCTAATTTTTCCTAAACTAAAAAAATGAATAAGTTCAAGCCTTGAAGATAAAATTAAAAATCAACTAAAAAATATTTAAAGGTTTATGTTAGTCCTTAGCCTTCAATTTAAGCAATATTATGAGCTTCACATTAATTATTATAAGTTGGTACAAAAAATCATTGTCTAACTTGTCTACAACAACATATTTATAACCATCAAGTGGCTTACACCTTAATTATTATAAGCTTGTAAAAAAATTCATGGTCTAACTTGTTCATAATAATATCTTTATAATCATCAAATGGCTTAGCTTAATTGATTAGATTCCTCAAATTTCAAGGAGGAGACTAAGGTTCAAATCTTGTCAAGCAATACATGCATAATTTTGAATTTGTTTTAATACCACTATATGATCATGGTATAATATAGGTGGGGACCTTTCAATCCCATAGAACCAATTAAAAAAGAAAATATCTTTATAATATATTAACTATTTATACTCCTTCAATTTATCATTGTTGCACACCAAGTGCCCATGCTTGAAAGAAAAATATTACACTTCATTTTTACCTCATTCTTCCTATGTTCCTTATAAAAATATCCAACCAAACGTACCCATGCTTGAAAGGAAAATATTACACTTCATTATTACCTCCTCATTCTTCCTATTCTCCTCACAAAACTCTCCAACCAAAGGTGCCTATGCTTGAAAGAAAAATATTACAATTCATTCTTACATTTTAATTATTTATGTCTCCTCATAAAATCTCCAACCAAAACACCCATATGCAACATGTAGTTAAAGTAAAGTTAAGGATATCCTATTGACAAGGGTAAAAAATCATCATGAAAACAATTATAACACCTAACCACCCATATGTGGCTTAGAATAAACTATCTAATGGTCTCGAAAATATTGTCAAACATAATAAAAACTCAATAAAACCTCTTTGCTATGAAATGTTTTTGGATAGTCTATAAAAAATAGCTTCTCAAATTCCTTTAGCATACTAACATGACCCAACAAGTGTTTAGTCATTTTAGCCCTACCAAGGATGATGAGTTACTTAATATAATGTCAAACTTGACCAATAAAGTTTTTGATGGAATCTTAAGTTTGATAATTATTTAGGTTAAAATATATTAGGCATTGATATTCCTAATTTCCATACCTATTCACTTACAAATCTCCAATATGACTCATCAAACCTAGAATTGCATTTATCATTTGACTTGAATGAAAATAGAACAAGAGAATTGAGAAACCTATAAAGAATTTTAATTATTGATTCATTTATATTTCTACCATAATGCCAACACCAATATTTAAGTCGTTTATAGTGGAGAGCAAATTGCATAAGTATGGTTTTATGATGCAATTTAATGGCACCCAAGTTTAGTGTTAATATATTAGTACTATGACTTTGAAAGTCTAAAAATAAGGTCAAAATATATCATTTTGTAATAAAAAAATTGTGAAGTGCTAAGTATTGTAATATACATTTCATATATATATATATGATCAAGTTTTAATATAATTATATATTTATATTTATATTAAATTTTTTTTGAAAAATCCTATGAGGGATATCATAGTGGTATATATTTGGGTTTTCATCCAAGAGACCCAAGTTTAAACCTTGATACAAGGGGACAAGGATCCCTTTCAAAAATCCCATGCTTTACCCTTAAATTTATCAAATGGTATTAGATCAACTGGTTAGATTTCTCAACATTCAAGTAGGAGATCTAGGTTCAAATATTACCAAGTGATACATGGATAATATCCAAGCTTTGTTGTAATACCACTATGTGGTGATGATGTAATACGGGTGGGGTCCATTTCAATCCCATATAACCAATGATGACAATGTAATAGTAACAAAATTGACCAAGGATTTCAAAAAGGTGAAATGGGGGGTGTAGGACCAAGCACTAATGTGTTTTAGGTAAATGGGATAAATAGGCCATAAGTAGGGCAAGAGGTAGTTTTCCTACTCTAATAATAACATATTCTACCTAGGTTGCTTCTTTGAAAGATACAACTAATGTATAATGATAAACATTACAAACCATCAAAGCTAGATCTAATTATAAACCCTCGATGTGGTAAGGCAATGTTTTTTCTTCATTTGGCATAACATTTTGTGGAATAAAATTTATGTTTCTCAAGAATCTAGTTTTAAAATCATGCATTTTTTTAGGATGCCTTTGTATTATGTTTAATTTGAACAAAACAAAGTAACCATTACCCATACTATCCAATATATGCATAAAATGTTCTACAGTTGATGCCCAACTTATAACAAAATTATCTAGTAATCCTCTATACCATAATGTAACCTTATCATGCTATAATAAACTAGCAAGCATACCATGATGTCCTTCTCTTTGATGTAATGAACTTAATTAAGTGTTGACAACTGATTGAGGTGATCTAATGTAGTCTTATTCTCTCTTCCATTAAAAGTAAGGCTTTCATAATGGCTAAGGGAATAAGAGAATAAGAGACTATGTTTAATGGTCCTTGGTAGGTCAAATTAGAAAGTCAATTTGGTGTCCTAGGAGATGCCTCAAGATTATTTTGTTGAGGGGGTTGACCATAGTGTTGATGAAAAGGTTGATAAGGCTACATTACATAAACGTGATGTGGATATGGAGGGTATTGAAGATATAGGTAGAGAGGATAATAAGGTGGTGGATTTTAATAAGCCCATTATAGATTTAGAGGAAATTGCATATTTAGACATGGAGGAGGATAGAAAAAACCTTGTTATAGGATTTGTTAATATGAAGGAGGTGGTCTTTGCACATTATATTGTACTTGACTAGTTAGAGGTGGTGTTTTCCCCTGGTGGATTCCCTATGATACCTTTGATCCCATTTGTCTAGTTGACAATTTTGTATTTTGAGCAAGGTAATAGTTTTAATTTATAAATATTTTTTTCTAAAGATCCTACATTTAGGGCTATGAACTGACCTTGTGGAAGGTTATATGTGTTTGATAAACTAGATCTAGGTGGGTTTTGTGTTGAATAAATGCTTGTAGGAGGCATATTTTTAGCACTAGATATGGGAGGTATATAATAATGGCTTCAAAAAAGTGTATTATTGGTGAAGTTATATATATATCAATAGTTACACCATAAATAGGGTTTGTATGTTAATGCAAGATCAATATTTGACAAAGTTTGGTTTGTTAAGTTGGATGAGTAACTCATTTGTTAGCCTAAGAAACTAATTTTTAGGGGCATACTATTTTGACTGATAGGGTTAGCATTGGGGCTTTTGCCTTTTGAGGAAACAATATTCGACTTTAGAATCTCCTCATATCTTCATCTACAAGTGCCCACACTATAGTTTATTTAGTTTTTCCTTTCACATTCCTTTTATGGTATGCAACTATATCTATCGATTGATGTTCTTTTTTTTTGTGGTCTCAAGTGTAAATTCATAATATTTTGTGTATGGACTTATACAAAAAGAGTTTCAGGGTTAAATTTGTAACATTTTGAAAAAATGATTATAGAGTGTTTTGCTTGCAAACTAGAGTGATTCACTTATAATTTTAGACCATTTCATTACAATTTTAAACAATTCACAATTTTTGAACTTTGAAAATTTCATAGTCGAAATGGTTCAAGCAAATTGCTCAAAGCAAATCACTTTAAAACTAGAGTGAATCACTCATTGAATTGAGTGAAAAACTTATAGACTCTATAATTGGAAAAAAATGACTAAAACTCTACCTTAAATGCTTTCTACTTATGACAAATGTAAAATTTGAGGTCAATATGAAATTTGATGATGCTCTAATATTTTTTGTGTTATCCTTTTTGTGAAGATTTTAAAATTTTGAGGTTTGTATTGGAGTTTCCATTCATAAAGCACCTACAAAAATTGAGCACAAAAAATAAAATTGATAAATTTTAAGGGTCAATATAATATTGGACTTGATAAATCAAGTCCCTAGCCTTAGCAAATCGTTCTAGATTCGACTAGTAAAAATGTAATAAATTCAAAGTAAAACACTTACAAAATTTGACTTCAATAATTTTTAGGCAATTGGATCAAAATGAAATAAATCATTTTATAATTAGACCGAATCACCTCCTTAAATTAGAATTGACAAAAATTCACTCAACCTTGAACCAATCATTTCATCTGTGATGAATGTAAATTTAGCATAAAAATTGAGGAATTCTAGCCAAATTGGGTAAAATTTGAGGAATAATGAAAATGAATCCCACTAGGCATGCCAAAAACTATGTTTAATGGTGTGCAATGGAGATTTTGGTGATTATGGGATGATTAATGGAGATTCTTTCTACCAGGCATGTCAAAAAATATGTTGAAATAAAGAATTATCTCGACTTCTAATTTTAATGATGCATTCCAATTATAACTTCAACAAAGTTGTAAGGAGGTGCCTATGGCTCCTCCAATATTGAAATTGAGGTTGGATATCCACTATACCCACAAATACTCCTATGATAACCTGCAATAATTGCATGAAATTAAAGTGTTGAAATAAACATGCATAACCTATTAAGGGTGCAAGTGATTCAAATTAATATGGGTTTAAACCATAATGATAAAGTGTGCATGATCAATCAACAAATGATAATTTGAATAACATAAATATTCTCCCATTTTATAAGTACAAAATTACTAAGTGAATGAAAAAATGGATAAAATGGCAATGCCCTAATCACCATAAACTTAGCAAACCATGAGGGTGGTGTCAATTTCTCCATAGTCACATGAGATAAAGTCACAATCTGGGGCTCATAGAGTATAGATCTAAATTCTCATGCCTAAAAGATGAATAAAATGGAGACCTAGGTCCCTTTATTGTTGGAGTTCATCCTTGAGTTGCATGGGATGAGAAGTAATCTCCTAGTAAAAGTAAATATTTGGGGGAAAATTTAGCAAAATGATGCACCACCAAATGTTATATGCCTCTAATGATAACTTTAATAGGCTTATAAAGATTCTAAAATGACTTAGCGTGCCACTATATACTAAATATCACCCTCAAAATATTCTCCTTGATATTTATGCCTTTAGTTTTACCCCTGTGTTGGCTATTAAGTGATTTTCTCTAGTTAGGGAGTGAGTCACTCACTTTTGCTATTGAATCACTAACTAATCTTGAGTGGTTCAATTCTACAAGCCAAATTGGTTCATTGAAAAGTAAATCCATTCTAAGATAATTGACACCTATGTTGGACTTAGACAAATTTTGAAAGGTTTTGTAAGGTTATTTTTTATTGATCTCACTATTTTGTGCTACTTTAAAATTATAAAGTTCAAGGTGGTGTTGAGGAACTATAGGGAAATTAATGACAAAGAGGTATAAGAGATACGTTTGACAATATTGTATTCTATCCAAAACTTAAACAATCACTTCCTATAACTTTTTTACTATGGAGTACTTTGCTTCTCACATAAAATATCAACTAGAAAACTATCAGGTATAAGCACATTCAATTTTAATTGATACCTAATTTGGTTGATTGTACATTAGAAGACACACTAGTTCTAGATGCTACAAACCATATAAGTAGAGAAAAAGGGATAAACTCTTCTAGTTGCTGAGTGAATGCAATTCCCATATAGATATGATAACCTAACTACCTACGACTTTTGTCAATATGTGTATGAAGATATAAATAAAAATGTAGTCGATTGAATGTCAATTTTATCACTTGATAGTTGGTTGATGCTAATGATACCTCATGATCACTTTGGATATTGATATCTAGGAAGTAGGAGCTTCTTCATCCAATGATATGGGTTCTTACATCACCCATTCATCTTGCCAACATTTGTGCGATATCATCTCTTTACATTGGAGCTAGTAAGATAAATGAATTATATTGATCAAAAGTACTTCAAAAATAAAAGTACAGTACCATTTTATAATCTTGGAGAAAAGTATCATTTGGATTATAAAAACTATTAGATTACTAGGCATATGATCCTAAGACCCTATTCTACTAGAAATTTTTGTATATGGGAACTAAGACAATATATGTCCATAAAAATAGACCTAAGTTGGAGCAAGAGAGACATTTGGACAAACCTAAATATTTATTAAGACTGAATTCTATGTTGACCTAGGAATAAGAATCTCAAATAATAAAAATTAGACCCTTCCCATGGTTTAACTTTTGGCACAAGAAGGTTTTTGATCCAAATGCCTATAGGAATTATCACCAAAATATAGGTACACTACTAAACAAATACAAGTGGAACTACGATAAAATATTTTTATTACAATGTGTAAGGGTTGAAACCAACATTGAGAGTGACAAGATCATGTGAAGACACATAAACAAGAATTTTTATTATATTTGGGATAAATTTTGTAGGATAGATTCACAAGGAGACATACAATCTAGAGAATAGGCAATGACAATATTTTTATCAATAACAACTTCAACACCACTTTTCAAGAAAGTCCATTGGTACATCTCATGAAAGACACTTGAATAGAATGAAGATGATTGAGAACATCTTTTTAAGTAGAAATTTTGGTACCTATAGGAGACAATGCACCTTTTAGGTTTAAAACTTTATGAATAAAGGAATCAATAAGGACTCCTCCTAACATCTCAATTAATATATTATTTCCTACTACAAGCTTTGCAGCTTAAACATTTTAACCTCAACTTTGATATCATCCTTCAACCCACTAACAAAACAACTTTGAAAGAAGTCTTCATTCAAGCCAGTAGTATGGTTTGCCAATTTTTCAAATTGAGCCTGATAGTCTCTAACAATTGAGGTCTATTTTAGTTTAGTGAGGGATCTTGTGAAGTCCTCATATTCACTAGGGCCAAATCAAGAGAGTAATTGCTTTTCAAATTCATCCCAATTAATATGGGGATATACTTTTTTAACCCATTGATACCATTGCAAAGCATTAAATTTAACATTAAAATATGTAACTATGAGCCATAAATATTGTGGAATACTATGAAGGTTGAAATACTACTCCACTAGACACAACCATCCATCAGGATCCTTCCCATCAAATTTTGGAAATTCTAACTTGGTACTCTATATGCATTATTATTGGGATAGGTGTTGTGTGTTTCCATTTAGGGATTATTCGATCCTTCACCTTTGTAGTCAAAATAACCATATTGACCATATTTTTAGGTGCTACTAGTTATGCAAATTTTCATTTTTGTAATTTTTCACCTACTCCCTCAATGTCTTTATGTTCCTGTTGGTCCAAAATCTGCCACAGGAAAGGATTTTACAAGTGCGCCCTAGACCCGGCCAACATTGAAAGGCTGGAAGCAAGAAATGGCTCCCAGACCAATATCCAAAGTGGGCTGGTTCCCTCTACTATTCTAAAATTGGTTTAAGATAAGGGTTACTGGAAAGAAATTGAAAAGGTTACAGAAAGAAATGGGAAATATGGCCACAGGCCAAAGTGATGGGATCAGAAAATAGCAGCAGGAAACTTCAAGTGCAGCAACAGCAAGCAATAGAAATTATCAACTTGATTCTCACACAACGTATGCAAAAAACCCTCCAAGACTACACTCCAGAGATTATATTCTTACAGCAGTATTTAAATTCAGAATGCAGAATTTAAACGCAACAACCGTTAAAGAATAATAATGCGATTAGAAATGCAACAAAGACAGAAAGGAAATCACCCAAAGCGTTGCTTGAAAAATCAGAATTCAATTCTTTTATTCTTGCAAATGCACTTCAGTGTCTAGCAGAGGACTTTTCCAACCCTTGTAAATGAGAATTACATTGGTTTTTATAGAGGTCCGTCCTCTTTGCAGCATTAAAAATTGAAAACCAACTTCCTCGTGATCTACAACCATGCAAAGGAAATTATGCACACGATCCCCTTAATTGCAGCATTTGAGGAGGCAAAAATTAAATACAATAAGATAATCATGGTTGCCTTCATTAAATTTTATTTCTCGAACATGTGCATGAAACCATTAAAATAGACCACGACCAGTCGCTTCGAACAAATAAATCTTTAATTTTGGAAGCCTGGGCGGTTCTTTGACTTTGAATGCCTTGGAAATCCACAAAATATTTAATTTGGGGTAGCATTTAATCATCGGAAATCAAAAAAATCTCCTCGGGCGTTCATACTATGTTCTGGCGGGAAACTGTCGCAGGTCACGAAAACGTGATGGGTCGCAAAATCGCGACGTCTTGTTATGTCGTACACCTTTGGCTGTTGGAAACCACGAAAATCCTCCCTGTCGCGATATCGCTGCATCTTCGGCTTCAATGTCTCCATCGCTAGCTTGTTCCGCGAAAACGGAACATGTAGCGATTTCGCTACGTCTTTCGGTCGTTGGCTCCTTTCTTCGCTTTGCTCCATGAAAATGGAACATGTAGCGATATCGCTACATGTTTTGGGCACTTTGTACGGCTTCATGGATGGGTCACGAAAATGGAACACTTCTTGCCCTTTGCATGTCTTCTATTCTTTCCTTATCAAGAATTCGCTATGCACTTGAGTCATTCAAGCATTTCAATCAATGCGTCATGAAATCGCTGTCATCTCCTTGTCTTTTGTTTGATTCTCTTAGCACTCCGCCTTGTCGCCCAGAACTTGCAGCGAATCGCTACATCTTCTATGCCTTTTGTGAAAACAGTCAGTGCATCGCTACCATTCTTGCATCTTGGACTCTTTGTAAATAAACACCCCGAGCTTTAGAATATGCAACCTTAGAAATAAAATAGCTTACAACTTGGAATATGCGGCCTTAGACACCTCCCTTAACAATGCTCGATGAAAATGTGCAGCGCATCGCTGCACTTTTGAACACTTAGACCCTTGAAGCCAAACGCCGCGCGATTTCGAAACGTCAGCGAATCGCTGCACTTTTTAGACTTAAGGCTTTTGGAGCCACTACTCCGCGAAAATGAGACGTTAGCGCGTCGCTGCAATTTTACCACTTGAGCCTTTGAAGCCAATCACCGCGTGATTTTAAGACGTGCAGCGCATCGCTGCACTTTTTGCTTTAGACTCCCTCTTGCAACCACTGCCCACGATTTTGAGACATTGCAGCGCATCGCTGCAAGTCTTGCTTTGAACTCTCCTTCGCTCGAACATGCAGCGCGTCGTTGCAAGTTTTGGCACTTAAGCTTTGGAAGCCGTCAGCATCGCGAAAATGCCACATGCAGCGCATCGCTGCACTTTTTTAACTTAGACTCTTTTTGACCACGCCACCCGCGATTCTGGAACATGTCAGCGATGCACTGCAAGTTTTGCTTTGTGTCTTCGGCTGGACTTTTCGTCGCGATTTCACGACAATTTGTTGTTGTTCCTCCTTTGCCTTTCGAAAGTCACAAAAATGGAACACGTCGCGATATCACGACGGTTCTCTTTGGCTGCATGCGTTGACCGCGCTGACCGCGATTTTGTGACATGTCAGCGAATCGCTGCAATTTTTGGACTTAGTTATTTTTTGCTCCTTTTTGCTCAAAACCGCATCAAAGCCTGTGTTAGTATAAAAATAAAATCTGCAACAACTTAAACAATATTTCAATAAAAATCAATGTGGCAAAAATGCCAACATTATTTGCGGCTCGCGGGGTATACAGCTCGCTGTATGCAAGAATCCAGGCCTTAGTCCATTGGGCACAGAGTCATATTAGAACAGGAGGCCGGCTGCTGTAATACATATCAGGGGACTGCCGCAAAACTTCTCTGCTGAAGAGCTGAAACTGGAAGGACCTGCAACTTGTTGTGAAATGAAACAAATGGAATGGAAATGGAATGAGCTCTTGCGGTTGCGCAAGCGGTGAATGCAATGGAATGATGATAATAATGGAATGATGGAGTGAGCAAATGATGTGGTAGACATAACAACAAAAGCTATTATACTGCCATCTGCAATGGATGGAATGAAAGTGAACGAACGGATGAAATGGAAATGGCAATATGGAAAGTGTGGAATGAAAAATAAAAAACTGTAAATAAATGCGTAAATTGACATAACTTAGAAGAAAGGGATAAGAAGGGACGGGGAAAAATAGAAAAAGGGAAAAGAAACAACAGTCGTGGCTTATTTCTTAACTGCAGAAGAAAAAGAAGTAAAAGAAGAAAGATGAAGAAGGGAAAGGAAGAAAAAGGGAAGAGAAAGGAAGAATTTTCTAGAAAGCCACCAACTGCTGGGAAAGGAGGAGACAAACAGAAAAAAACAAGCACCTACAGCTTGCAGACAACAAAAGAGCTGAGATGAACAGTAAATTTTTTTTTTTTTAAATAGATCTATATACAAGGGTTTACGACATGATTGGCATGTCGCCACCAGAAACCCAGTCTCAGGAGTTATCCGGTAAATCTGCAATGTCCCGACCAGATTTGATCATACTTGAGTCGGTTCTTGAAATTGGGCTGGCTCCTTCCTAAAGTTCTCCATGGTGTGAACAGGATGCAATGCGGTAGATTATCCTTCTTACTAGTACCCACATGGAGGACTTCTTCAGGTACTGGATGTAGTGGCTGGAACCAACACCACAACTTTGCAGACTTTACTGGTTGTGGGCTGAGTACAGGCTCCTCTAACTCCTTGATGTGATCACAAGGCTCTTCAAGTGAGAAATCTGATTCTGGGATCTCCTCAGGTTCGGAATTTGAACTTGTTCTTCTACTTGGCCCATATCTTGATGAAAACTGCAAGCAACCATATTTTTCATTGTTTGGAAAAGTGCTTGCATGTTCCAATCCTTGACTTTGGACGAGATCTGTCCCTTGAACTCCACATGACTGCATCTCAGGTTTCTGCTCAGTATAAGGGATCTGGCATGAAAAGTACTGTGCAGGGTAGACAGGAGCAGCAACCACCGGAGAAGGTAATGGAGTTTCTCCCCACGGTAACTTTCTTGATAAGAGCAAAATTTGTTCCGCTCGCACTGCTTCCTCAAAGATTTGTGGGAACCATTGTTCACCTGACTGCAGCAAAAAGAGACCTATGTCAGAATTAAAAGCTCAAACATAAAAGAGGTGGGCTTGGGTGGGTGATGGACGGATCTTCTCTGGAATTCTCTTCCAACTTATCAAGAATCGGACATTGAAGTCCGTGATGCTTTCTTGAGGTGCTCTCTTGATGTACATGAAAAATTGGTAGAGATCCAAAGAACTGTAAAAGGGATCTTCATCAAATCTTCTGATTAGTGCCCCCGCTAGATCGTCCCATGAGCTGATGCTTTGACGTTTGAGCAATCTATACCACTGCAATGCTCTTCCTTCCAAATACTGAACCAGAAGTCGGATCATGACATATTTGTACTCTATGACATGGATCATGGACAAAGTAGCAATGTATTCAACATGCGCCAGAGCCATGCCTTTGGTACCATCATATTTTGCCAGGGCCTTCAGGGCACCTTCGGGAATTTCATGCCGAACTTGGAGATTCAAATGGCCAGGATCATCCCATATAGAAAAAACCCTCGCCTTTGTGGCAATGGTCTACGGAATCACGGCCATCGCCATTAAGTCAGAGTCGCCAGATGAACATTCTTTGAACTTTAAAAAGAAATAGGCATCCACGATCAAGAAATTCGGATCTTCAACTCAGCAAAGTTGCCAGATGAACTTACAAATCTCCGTTGTGAGGCCAAGACAGCTCATCAAATCTTGAGACCTCCGGGTGTTTAAAAAAATGTGGATTTTTGTGAGACAGAAGAAGTCTGTCCCACCGGGCGTGCCAAAACTGTTGGCACCGGTGGGTTTATCACTTTGGAAAATTATGCTTATCCCACCGATTATGAATTCTTGGAGACAGAAACAGTCTGTCCCACCGGGCGTGCCAAAAATTGTTGGTCCAAAATCTGCCACAGGAAAGGATTTTACAAGTGCGCCCTAGACCCGGCCAACATTGAAAGGCTGGAAGCAAGAAATGGCTCCCAGACCAATCTCCAGAGTGGGCTGGTTCCCTCTACTATTCTAAAATTGGTTTAAGATAAAGGTTACTGGAAAGAAATTGAAAAGGTTATAGAAAGAAATGGGAAATATGGCCACAGGCCGAAGTGATGGGATCAGAAAATAGTAGCAGGAAACTTCAAGTGTAGCAACAGCAAGCAATATAAATTATCAACTTGATTCTCACACAACGTATGCAAAAAACCCTCCAAGACTACACTCCAGAGATTATATTCTTACAACAGTATTTAAATTCAGAATGCAGAATTTAAACACAACAGCCGTTAAAGAATAATAATGTGATTAGAAATGCAACAAAGACAGAAAGGAAATCACCCAAAGCGTTGCTTGAAAAATCAAAAGTCAAGTCTTTTATTCCTGCAAATGCACTTCAGTTTCTAGCAGAGAACTTTTCCAACCCTTGTAAATGAGAATTACATTGGTTTTTATAGAGGTCCGTCCTCTTTGTAGCATTAAAAATTTAAAACCAACTTCCTCGTGATCTACAACCATGCAACGGAAATTATGCACACGATCCCCTTAATTGCAGCATTTGAGGAGGCAAAAATTAAATATAATAAGATAATCGCGGTCACCTTCATTAAATTTTATTTCTCGAACATGTGCATGAAACCGTTAAAATAGACCACGACCAGCCGCTTCGAACAAATAAATCTTTAATTTTGGAAGCCTGGGCGGTTCTTTGACTTTGAATGCCTTGGAAATCCACAAAATATTTAATTTGGGGTAGCATTTAATCATCGGAAATCAAAAAAATCTCCTCGGGCGTTCATACTATGTTCTGGCGGGAAACTGTCGCAGGTCGCGAAAACGCGACGGGTCACGAAATCGTGACGTCTTTTTATGTCGTACACCTTTGGCTGTTGGAAACCGCAAAAATCCTCCCTGTCGCGATATCGCTGCATCTTCGGCTTCAATGTCTCCATCGCTAGCTTGTTCCGCGAAAACGGAACATGTAGCGATTTCGCTACGTCTTTCGGTCATTGGCTCCTTTCTTCGCTTTGCTCCACGAAAATGGAACATGTAGCGATATCGCTACATGTTTTGGGCACTTTGTACGGCTTCATGGACGGGTCGCAAAAATGGAACACTTCTTGCCCTTTGCATGTCTTCTATTCTTTCCTTATCAAGAATTCGCTATGCACTTGAGTCATTCAAGCATTTCAATCAACGCGTCATGAAATCGTTGTCATCTCCTTGTCTTTTGTTTGATTCTCTTCGCACTCCGCCTTGTCGCCCAGAACTTGCAGCGAATCGCTACATTTTCTATGCCTTTTGCGAAAACAGTCAGCGCATCGCTACCATTCTTGCATCTTGGACTCTTTGTAAATAAACACCCCGAGCTTTAGAATATGCAACCTTAGAAATAAAATAGCTTACAACTTGGAATATGCGGCCTTAGACACCTCCCTTAACAATGCTCGGCAAAAATGTGCAGCGCATCGCTGCACTTTTGAACACTTAGACCCTTGAAGCCAAACGCCGCGCGATTTCGGAACGTCAGCGAATCGCTGCACTTTTTAGACTTAAGGCTTTTGGAGCCACTACTCCGCGAAAATGAGACGTTAGCGCGTCGCTGCAATTTTACCACTTGAGCCTTTGAAGCCAATCGCCATGTGATTTTAAGACGTGCAGCGCATCGCTGCATTTTTTTTTGCTTTAAGCTCCCTCTTGCAACCACTGCCCGCGATTTTGAGACATTGCAGCGCATCGCTGCAAGTCTTGCTTTGAACTCTCCTTCGCTCGAACATGCAGCGCGTCGCTGCAAGTTTTGGCACTTAAGCTTTGGAAGTCGTCAGCGTCGCGAAAATGCCACATGCAGCGCATCGCTGCACTTTTTTAACGTAGACTCTTTTTGACCACGCCACCTGCGATTCTGGAACATGTCAGCGATGCGCTGCAAGTTTTGCTTTGTGTCTTCGGCTGGAATTTTCGTTGTGATTTCACGACAATTTGTCGCTGTTCCTCCTTTGCCTTCCGAAAGTCGTGAAAATGGAACACGTCGCGATATCGCGACGGTTCTCTTTGGATGCATGCGTTGACTGCGCTGACTGCAATTTTGCGACATGTCAGCGAATCGCTGCAATTTTTGGACTTAGTTATTTTTTGCTCCTTTTTGCTCAAAACCGCATCAAAGCCTGTGTTAGTATAAAAATAAAATCTGCAACAGCTTAAACAATATTTCAATCAAAATCAATGTGGCAAAAATGCCAACAATTCCCCTACCATATATGCCACAAATTCATTCAATATCTTGATATTGATTTGTAATTGGTTTAATCCATCAGTGATTTGTTTTCCATGGTTGTAGTGATGTGGTGACCCCATTGAGTACTTTTTGGTTGATTTTTTATCCATTTGTTGACTCCAGGTGCATGTAGACATATAATTGGATTTTGGGCCTTCCAATGATGCTTACTAAAAATAGGTGTTATTTTAGTAGTTACTATTTTTAGTAAGGGTCCTAAAATTGTGTTTGGATGCTATATATCAAAATAATCAACCTGTTTAGATGATCACAATGGACTAGGTCTCAAAATGAAAATTTTTGGCATCCCAAACTTTTTTTTATCCCAAATATTTTTTTAGTTGATTATTGATTATTTTTCTTGTGTCTTTTATTCACCAAAAAATTATTTTCTTCTTTGTTCTCTAACAAATACCTAGAAAAAAATTACCTTTTCTAAAACTATTTTTGACTGTTACTAACAACTACCTTGTAAAATATTTTTTTTGAATGTTATTGAAAACTACTCTATCTAACATTGTTCCCGAATATTACTGATAACGTTTTGTTATGACAACTATCGCTTCTATTATTGACCCCAACAATTATTTTTGTCTATCAAGAACTATTATAGTATCATCAATTTTGTGATAGGTGTAGTTCCCTTAGTATACTCAAGTATATGGTTATGATTTTTAGGTTTGACGATATATGTTTAGGGTTTGACATACAATAAAAAAAGGGTAACTCTAGCCCAAGGTGTGTGCATTGCCCATAGCCTTTTGATATATTAGTGATTGATAATGATCAAACCAATATTTTGGGCCACTACTCAAGGAGGATTCCATACATACCCTTGAGTGCACTACCTACCTCTCTATTCCCGAGTGTTGTGCTTGGTGCACTATGGATAGATACATGGTTGAAAGCTTCCTAGGGCTAAAATTTTCTTCTAAACATGGGGGGCCTCCCTATATACTCGAAGGTATATGGGATCTCAATTCTATATACAAGTGTTTTATAGGGCCTAGGTATTGGAGTATGATCACCGCTCACTTCACTAGATGCTTTACGAGCAATCTAGCTTAGCCAATAATGATAACTCCTCCATGATATTTTAAAATTACCAACACAGGGTTTTTAACCTATTAAACTAAAATAGAAAATAATTGAGTCATAATTTCATAGGATAAATTATAGAAAGCACAAAAGGAAGGAAAATTATACCTAGAATGCATAGAAGGGTAGGATAATAACTATCATAGTTACAATAGGATGCAACCTTCGAAAGAAATATTATACCACTTATTAGGAACCTTAGAATAAATTAAAGAACATCCACATAATATTACAATAATAATAGGAAGGTAATGCAAATAATTAACACTAGTGCAACATGAAATGGAAATGCAGTAGATTATATTGTAAAAACAAAAGCACATTACAAAATCACAAGTCACTTTGAGGGGGTAACCTCCTTGGACGCAAAGCTTTATTACAATATGAAAATATGAGATGATTTGTCCTCTTACCCCCTTGGTTATTATAAAGAATCTATCTAACTCTAACCCTAATTCTCAAGGGTTCCTATCCACTTACCCCTAAGCTAGTAAATCTTAAATAACAACTGTTACATCTTTATATAATATCTCTTTACAATAAATAAAAATTACATCATATAGACCCATAAGCCTAGGTACCCAATGCACCACATGACTACACAATTATTAATTATTTTAGGATAGGGTTCTTACAAAATTTGTATGTACATGCCTAGGTGGTATGCATAACCTACTATCATATATCCACATGATTTGAAACATCGACATAGACAATGTGGTGGCTATGCCACATGATTTAGAGCTAAGAGGTTGGACACTCAAATCTTGAATTCTCTCCCTCTTTTATAGCCTCATATGCTTGATTCATATATGGTCCCAATTCCTAGACAAGGGAGTGGTGTGGTGGTAGTCATGTTGCCTAGTTTGGAGGACCTCATAAGGTTGAATTCCTACAACTCTTTTCTTTTGATAGATCTATTTGAAAATAAGTTTAAATAGAGACTTCTTCCCATATTTCTATCACATATGGTAGAACAATGTAGTGGTAATATGGGTGGGTTTGAAGGAGGAGGTTAGTAGGTTTATTATTACAAGCACTTAATTTTTTGTGAAGAGCACCCTTGAAAACTGGTGGCATACATGTTATGATTAAGGGCAATCCTTATTTTCATCAACCAAATATATGATGTAGTGGTTGGGTACCTTGCTTGCAGAGGAGTGGTGTTGGGTTCAAACCATGGTGTTGGCATCCTTTTATTTTAACTAAAAAATAATCCTTCAAGTACTTTGTCATATTGTGTAATCTCCTCTCTTATCCTAGCATGCATGCATGACATGTTGGTTGGTGTTCTTACTTTCTCACAAGAGGTATTTATTTTGATCTTCATTGGCTTCAAACACACATAATAATCAATTTATATATATACACATACAATAAACTATCAAACTCAGATTTGTAGGTACAACACCAAATCTAGTGTCAACATGCCATAACAACTGATTTGGAAAAATAATTTTCTAAGGTTTGGCATTTCATTTTTTCCTGATTTGAGTGCTTATTTAACCAAATATTTTTAAAGCCATAAATTTTACATGCAAAACAGTTTGAGGCCCATATTTTTGCATGATGTTTCTAGCTCTATGTAGTGGTGACATCAGTTTATGGACCTATTATAGATCTGTTTTAGATTTTTGTGAAAAATGAACTCCTTAGGTTATGTTATCTATATCAATGGGAAAAACTATAGCACTTGATCAATTCAAATGGCAAGATTACTCAAAAATAAAAATCTCTATTTTATCTTCAATAATGAGTCAAAATGTCTCAATGATAATGAACTTATTAAGAGAAAGGAGGAAGCTCTTGGACTATTCTTCATGTTAGTGGAACTAGATGTACTTTTTTGCATTAGAGAGAAGACTAATCCTATTGACATATGGACTACTTTGAAATATATTTATGGAAAAATAAGTGCTAGTAAAGTTAATCGAATATAAATTGAGGTATTTCAATCTTAAATTTTAGATTCTAGTAATGCCAAAGACTTTATATATCACTTTAAATATCTAAAATTGATCAAGATACAATATAAGGTAAAGTAAAGAGTTATGAAGAGTATGTCAAATATATTACTTCCAATATTTTTTCTACTTTTCATACAATGGGTTTGGTTCTTTATGTGAGTTCTATGACTATCAAAGAGCCTGTTGGTTTGAAAATCCATCTAATGGAAAGGCTTGCACACCCATGAACCTTAACCAACATTGAATGACCACGGTGGCCATTAGGACTGCATGGGTTAAGTATCTGAAGAAGTCCAACTCCTCATAATAGAAATCTAAATTCAATCAGGAAAAAAGGAGCTGGAAAAACTAAAAGAAACTGAAGCTAGAACTTATAGGGGGATGGATATAGTCGCATCAAAACATATGCATAGTAAAGCCAGACCATTGTGAGAAGCACAAGTGAGCTACCTAATAGATCAACCAACCTTACTCTTATTTAGCATCTATCACACCTGATTGAAAGCAAATTCCAGAACTAATGAATGAGATGTATGAAATCCAGATTGCAAAATTAAAGCATCTTCATCCAATTAGATTTAGCAAAAATAAAAATTTAAAAGTCACATATTCAAAAGATTATTTGAAGATAAAATAGTAATACACTTGCATTTCCTTAATAGAAAAACCTTTACATATGAGTTGTAATGGATAAAGAGTCGGTACCTAAAATGTGTTGGAAATTACCATTAGTACAAGGTTAAAAATTTGATTTTAACTGGGGTAAAGGTAACTTACCTTTTACCTTACCTGGACGGCAGTGGACGGCAGCATTTGGGCAGCAAGAGAATTCCTTCCATCCTTCTTTTCCTCCAATTTCTCCTTTCTCCCTTTCTTTCTCGAATAGGTTATTTACCGCCTATTTAATCTATGTAACCTAAGTTTGAAGGTTAATGCAATAATTCCTTTGTCCGTAATCACTCACCTTTCACATTTGGTATCAGAGCGGCACGATTCTCGAGGCAATGGGGCCCATAGTTCGAGGCGATGGCACGGATCTCAAGGTAGCCCGTAGGAGCCGAGGCGGCACGGATCCTGAGGCGGCCTACAGGAGCAGTCTGGCATGCTTTTCAAGACATTGGAGGAGCTGGACGAGGTGACCCGTAGGAGCAGTAGATCCGCATGATTCCTGAGGTGCTGTTGATGTGGCGCCAACATGATTCTCGATGTGCTGTTGACGTGGCGATCTGCTGCATGTGACTTGAGGCACGAGACTGACATGGCGTGATGCGTGGTGATGTGTGACTGGCACGCGGCCCAAGGTGTGGTGACGTGGCACTAGTGCGCGGCCCGAGGAGGGTGACGTGGTGATCCCCAAAGTGTGGTGACGTGGCACTGGTGCATGGCCCGAGGAGGGTGACGTGGCAATCCGCAAAGTGTGCGCTGACGTGGCGCTAGCGCGCGACCCGAGTGGTGATGTGGCAAAAGGAACCTGCGTGTTCGTGACTTCCCGTAGGGAGTTAAAGTACAGTAGGTGTTTAGTTATTTTTAAATAACTAAAACATCGCCCTACGGGCGATGTGGGACAATTAGTCCCAACAATTTTTAAGCTTCGTGCCGAAGCGCGAAGCCAACACTAGCTTCGCGCTCGACGCGGAAGCCAAGGGGCGGGGAGCACGCATTGCTCCCGGATCAGCCCGATAGCGCAGCGGCTACCCTCAGCCCTGACACCCGCGAGGTCGCAGGATCGACTCTCGGCGGGGTCGATAGATAGTTAATTTTTTTTTAATTAAATTTAAAAAAAAAAAAAAACTAATGAATAGTTTAAAAAAATATATATAATATTTTTTTTGTGTGTGTAATTTCCTAAGAGGAAATTTCTGTTCATTAGTTTTTCAAAAAAAAAAAAATTCAAAGTTAAATGAAATTTCCTAAGAGGAAATAATTGTAAATTTTTTTTTATAAAAAACTTAGAAAGTTAATTTTTTTTTATTACTATTTCCTAAGAGGAAATCTTTGTAAAAGAAAATTTCTAGGAAATTTTCTTAAATGATAAGATCGGAAGGTTGTTATCATGCCCTCTGCAAGTTGTTACTAAGAACAACTCCTGAAAACTTTGATAGGCATGTGAAAACACTAGGACTTAATACAGTTTTTTCACAATTGCAAAACGCGGTTATTGCACACCAGAGAAATCCTGATCAAGGATACGAAGCAGATTCAGAAGATAACTCCTTTGGCAACAAGTTTGAACAATCTGACACAGTTGCAATTGCTCCACAAGGATCAGAATATACTCATTATAGTAATTCAGTTGAAATCCTACAACCTCCTTCTCCTAAAATAATATTGATCAGTGACGATGATGAACAAGTCGCTGACAATTTTGTAATTGCTGAACAAGTTTGAGTTGTTTATGATTTTAAATCAAGCAGGGATTGATAGTTTGTAAAGTCTTTTTTGCAATAAGACTATAAAAGAGAGGTTTCTTGTTTTAGTAGATAAATGGTATCACGTAATAATCTACCAATTCTCGAATTCAAAGGGGATAATTATGAGTACTGGTCCATCAAGATGAGGACATTACTCATCGAAAAAGGACTATGGGATATTATTGAAGACGGTTACATTGCTCCAACAGATTGGACTACCTTAAGTGCAAATGATAAAAAGATCTACAAAGATGCACAGAAAAATAATTCATTTGCCTTATACCATCTTCAATCAACATTAGATCCAAGTATATTTCCGAGAATTGCATCTTTCTTAAGCGCAACGAGATGCATGGAATGCCTTGAAAGAAGGATTCCAAGGAAGTGATAAAGTAAAGCAAGTCAGGCTTTAGACTTTGAAAAGAGATTTTGAAAATCTCAGAATGAAGGAAAATGAAAGAGTTGGAGACTACTGTGTTCGAGTTAAAGTAGTAGTTGATATGATGCAAACTTTAGGTGAAGACACAAAAAGTGAAACAATTGTGAAGAAAGTGTTGAGAACACTTCTTCCTAAGTGGAATCACATTGCAATCATAATTGAAGAATCCAAAGATCTTTCTACTCTTACATTTGATAGTTTGATTGGATCATTAACATCACATGAAGAGCGACTTCAAGGTGCACCTTCAACAAGCTATGGAGGTGATGACAAAGCCTTCACTTCGAATGAAAGTGCAAGACGAGGACAAGGAAGAGGCCGAGGCAGAGGTCAACAACAAAGATGCAAGGGCCAAAGCAACTCCTACAGAGGAGGTAATCAAAACAGAGGTGGAAATCAAAACAGAGGAGCCAATCAGAACCAAAGCGGCAATGCAGGCCATGGAAATCAAGGACAAGGAAGTAACAAGACTAAAACAACTTGTTTCAATTGTGGGAAACAAGGCCACTTCGCTCGGGACTGCTGGTCAAAGTCTACAAAAGATCAAAGCAGTCAATATGGCTCATTCTACGGAGAAGAAGAAGGTCCACCAAACCTTTTTCAATCTTATGGACATCCAGATCAAAATCTAAATGATACATGGATTTTGGATACTGGTTGCTCCAACCACATGAGTGGCAAAGAAAATCTCTTTGCTTCATTAGATTCAAATTACAAATCTCATGTTAAGTTAGGGGATAATAAATCCTTGCAATTTGAAGGCATAGGAGCTATGGAAGTTCCAACAAAAGAAGGCCTTAAAAATGTGAATGACATATACTATACTCCACAGCTACAACACAATTTGTTAAGTGTTGGCCAAATGATGGAGAAGCATTACAAATTAGTTTTTGATGAAAGAAAATGTACAATCTTTGATAAAAACAATTGTAACCGGGTCATCACTGAAGTACCTATGACAAAGAATAGGTTGTTCCCTCTAAAATTTGGTGAGCCAGGGGGAGCTCAACTTGCAAACATTGCTATTACAAATCCAAGTGAATTATGGCACTTGAGATATGGTCACCTCAATTCCGCTAGCTTGAAAATGTTAACATCACAAGCTATGGTGACAAGACTACCAAAAATTCCAGAACATAAAAAGGTATGCGAAGCATGTGCTTTGGGAAAGCACTCCAGAATGAAGTTTCCAAGAGGCCAAGCGTGGAGAGCAAGCTATCCTCTTCAGCTAGTACATTCGGACATCTGTGGTCCAATGCAAACAAAGAGCCTTGGAAACAATTCTTATTTTCTAACATTCATAGATGATTATTCTAGAATGTGTTGGCTTTATTTTTTGAAACACAAAGATGAAGCATTTGATTGCTTCATAAACTTCAAAAATAATGTAGAAAAGCAAAGTGACTACTATGTCAAATGTCTTCGCACTGATAAAGGAGGAGAGTACTCCTCAAATGAATTTCTTCATTATTGTAAGCAAAATGGGATAAAAAGGCAGTTCACCACTGCCTACACCCCACAACAGAACGGTGTAGCTGAGAGAAAGAACTACACCCTTGTTGAAATGGCACGAACAATGCTTCGAGCAAAACATCTCACAAACGACTATTGGGCAGATGCGGTGAGAACAAGTGCATATATTCTAAATAGCAGTCCAACTTCTAGTTTAGATGGTATCACTCCTTATGAAGGATGGTACGGTAAGAAACCAAATGTCAAAAAATTTCGAGTATTTGGTTCTTTAGCATATGCACACATTCCTCGAGGAGAATAGAAAGAAGCTTGATCCAAAGAGTCAAGCATGTGTTTTTGTAGGGTATTGTGATTCAACCAAAGGGTATAGATTGTACAATCCCACGACACATAAAATCATTATCTCCAGGGATGTAATTTTTGATGAAGGGGGAGAATGGGGTCATAAATTTTTTTTTGATTTTGACTCTAATTCAGACAGTTCTACATTAGTACCTACCACATTGGTACAACCCAAGAAAAGCATTGTAAAAAGTCCTCCACAAATTCCACATCAGGAAACTTCATCAAGTACATCAAGTGGTACACCAAGTCCAAGAAGGAATTTGTTGGCACCCTCAAATTCTCCAAAATGATTTCAAAGATCTGTAAGCGCTCCAAGCCCGATGGATATTGATTCAGTTTCTCAAAGGAAAGAGACAAATAGAGGAAAGCGCATACTGCAGAGTCATCCATCTACTCAAATGTTGGATAGGAATTTCCAACAAAGATACACTAGGAGTCAAGCTAGTGAGATGGATGACATTTTGTCAAGACTTGAAAATATTCAAATGTCAGGGGATGATGAGTCTCATGAACCAAGGGGTGATGTAGTCAATTATGCTTTGTTGGCTGCTGCACAGCTAGAACCTTCTAGCTATGAAAAAGCATGCACTAAAAATATATGGCAAGATGCCATGGAAGAGGAAATATCCTCAATTAAAAAGAATGATACTTGGGAGCTTGTGAAGCTTCCCAAGGGAAAAAAATGTGTTGGATGTAAATGGGTCTATAAGACCAAATTCAATGCTGATGGGAGCATTGAAAGGCACAAGGCGAGATTAGTAGCTAAAGGTTTTACTCAGAAATATGGAATAGATTATGAGGAAACCTTTGCTCCAGTTGCTCGACAAGAAACAATTAGAACTGTTCTTTCCTTGGCAGCCCATAAAGGATGGAAAATTCAACACATGGATGTGAAAAGTGCATTTTTAAATGGATACCTGATAGAAGATGTGTATGTTCAACAACCTCAAGGTTTCCAAGAACCAGGAAAAGAGAACCTTGTTTATAAATTGAAAAAAACACTTTATGGCCTCAAACAAGCACCAAGAGCATGGTACTCACGAATTGACGGCTATTTCAGCAAATATGGTTTCACAAAAAGCAAGAGTGAACCAACATTATACTACCTGAAAAATGGAGTAGATATCCTCATAGTTTTTTTATATGTGGATGATCTAATATTCATGGGTAGTAATGATAAAATGAATATGGAGTTCAAAAACTCCATGATGAATCAGTTTGAGATGAAGGATCTCGGATTAATGAGATACTTTCTAGGAATGGAAGTACATCAATAAAAGAATGGGATCTTCATATGTCAAAAAAAATATGCTCATGACATGATCAAGAAATTTGCTATGCAGCAGTGCAAATCAGCTGCAACACCAACTGGACATGGAATCCAGCTAAGCAAAGAATATGGAGCACCAAAAGTTGACTTGACCAATTACAGAAGCATGGTTGGGAGTTTAATGTTTCTCACCAACACTAGGCCAGATATACAGTATGCTATTTCTCTTGTATCATGATATATGGCATGCCCATCCGAGCTGCATCTTCAAGCAACCAAAAGAATTTTACGATATGTAAAAGGTACATTGGATTTTGGAATCCATTACCACAAGTCTAACTCTATGAAGTTATTTGGTTATAGTGACAGCGATTGGGGCAGTAATATAGATGACAAAAAATCTACATCGAGGAACTGTTTTAGTCTAGGTTCGGGACTAATAACTTGGAGTTCCAAGAAGCAATCTGGTGTAGCATTATCATCTACAGAAGCTGAGTACATAGCCATTACTCATACCAGTACTCAGATCCTCTGGTTGAGGAAAATCCTTGAAGAGATTGGCGAAAAACAAATTGGTCCAACCAAACTGAATTGTGATAATATTAGTGCCATATAGTTGGCATATAATCCGATCCACCACAAAAGGTCAAAACATTTTGATATGAAGTATCACTTCATAAGAGATATGGTGGAACAATAGACAGTTGAGCTTCAATATTGTAGCACTTTGGATAATCTAGCAGACATCTTCACCAAAGGCATGGCTAAAGCTCAATTTATAAAGTTGAGAGACTATATAGTTAGTCCTCTCAACTTTAAGGGGGAGAATGTTGGAAATTACCATTAGTAAAAGGTTAAAAATTTGATTTTAACTGGGGTAAAGGTAACTTACCTTTTACCTTACCTGGACGGCAATGGATGACAACATTTGGGCGGTAATAGAATTCCTTCCATCCTTCTTTTCCCCCAATTTCTCCTTTCTCCCTTTCTTTCTCGAATAGGTTATTTACCGCCTATTTAATCTATGTAACCTAAGTTTGAAGGTTAATGCAATAATTCCTTTGTCCGTAATCACTCACCTTTCACAAAATGACTAGCACTTTGGTATATATAACCTTTACATTAAATTCAAATACAACTATTCATGGTGGTGAGTGAGCTAACACAGTTGCATCAGAAGATCATCCATGTTGTAAATCTCTTCTAATCCTCTACAAAATGTAGTCGTAGGTGGCTATCAGGAGAAGGCGAGCAGTACTAATTAAATTTGGATCCTTGATCAATTATACCTTACCTGATAGTTCTAACAGATCATAAACTTATCCATATGCTCCTAGAAAGTAAATTCATTATTGAACCTCTTGGAGTTGATCGCTTCCTTGGACTTGTGGTTCAACCTTTTTTTTCCCACTAGATAGAAACTAGACCTAATTATTGCTAGCTACTCATTGTGCACCCTTATAAAGGAGGGTATAACTTCCCTCTTGTAGAGACCCTTTGACACACCAAGTTTTCTATCATGGGTGGATCTTTGGGAACCCTCCATTATCTGTTGAAGTCCCATAAATTTTCCCAATAGGATTACTCATCAGGGTGGGCTTTCAGGCTTCATATCAATTTTCTAGTTTGAGCAGGATTTTGAGATCCATCAAAGGCATGGTGAAAGCCCATTTCCTTACTTTGCCCCAAACTTTGGTGATTTTATCCCACCTATACAATGAGGCTTCGAGTCCAATTGAGGTCCATATACATCTCATTTCTTCTCTTGTAGTTTTTACCATGGGCTTTTAGGATCTTCCTCTTCTGCCTATCCTTCATGTGGTGGAATTTTGGGACCCACATAGGCTCCATGAGTGCCCATTTTTCTGCTAGAGGTAATACTTAGCCAAATTTTACATGCTAAACTAGTGGATCTTTAGGAATCATGACGGGGGACCCAAAATTACACTCCTGCAAACCCTCCCTTTTTCATTGAAATCAACTGAAAATGTACAGCAAAAATTAACAGCCCGTAGGCTTTTACAATCACCGGCCCTCGGCTCGGTTCTCTCTCTCCTCTACGTCCTAAGTGCATTCGGAATCCCCCCATCCCGATTAAAACAATAAAATGGGTTTTTATAGAGGCCCCGACCCTCTCATGCAATTAATGCCTCCACCTACCAACCTTCCCGCTCGAATTTCCCTCCTTGTCGAAGCTTCAAAATTCTCGATCATAAATGGGCCACCGCCCGATCTGCACTGCTGCTCGCATTCATGGTCTTCCTCGACCTGCAACCATCGTCGTACCCTGTACTATCGTCTCCTCCATACCGGCCATGCCCTGTTACAGTTGTTTTTCATAAAACGCATCCGAAAGATGGTTCTCTCCCTTTAATGCACGTGGCTGCAAATTTAAATTCAATGATACGTGGCCTCCATCTTCACTTGGATACACGTATTCTCCCACGTGCAAAATTTTCCATGCCTCCTCCTGGATGTAAAACATATTTGGTACACGCGCCTCTCACAAATAACAAGATACATGTGGCAACCACGTGTCAATTTTGGCCCAGCATGGCCTCCCACGTGTCCACCTTGGCTTGCTCCCTGTCTCCTTCCTTTCTCAAGTCCTGCGGCCCTTTGGTTGACTCGCCATGTGTCGAATCTGTACGGTCCTCGAAAACACCATTCTCGCCATCTTTTTTTCTTCCTCCCGTGCCATTTTCTCTCTCCGTCATGATATCGCGACATGTCATGATATCGTGACGTTTCTGGATCCTTGTGCTTGCTTCTCATTTTGGTCGCGATATCGCGACCATTTTGCCTCCTGCCCCTCCGCTGAGAAACTCGTCACGATTTCACGACGTCGCGATATCGCGACGTTTCTGGCTCTCTACACTTGCTTCTCATTTTGGTCGCGATATCGCGACCATTTTTCCTCCGCACCCGCTTGTCCAATTTGCGTCGCGATTTTGCGACGTCGCGATATCGCGATCGTTTTGTCGCTCTCTCCTCTGCTCCGAAACCTGTCGCGATTTCGTGACATGTAGCAAAATCGCGGGTCGCGATTTCATGACATGTCGCAAAATCGTGCCCCCTTCTGCGCCTTCGTCCCTCTCCGGCAAACTGTCATGATTTCGTGACATGTCACGAAATCGCGGGTCACGATTTCGCGACACGTCACAAAATCACGGCCCCTTCTGCTGCACTTCCTCCTTGCCAATTTCTGTCGCGATTTCGTGACACGTCGTGAAATCGTGACGGTTTTCTGTCTTTGCCGCTTTTTCTTCCTGTGCCGACTCTTCAGCACTATTTTTCTCGACACTTGACACCTCGGTTGCTGGTGCCACCGGATGCTCCTGCATCAGACACCCGGGGTAAGTGAAGAAGTGATCTTCACTTCTGCTGGGTCCGATTGCTGCCTCCCGCAACACTTTCGAACTCATCTCTGCCTTTACAGTCTTCTCTAACCCCGGCTCCTAGTCCATACTTCTGTCTTCTATCGGACAGATTTCTCCACTACTGCAAACTTCTTCTGCAGCCTGCTGTATTTCCTCCTTTTGCATAGAAAAATTTGTGCCTTCTTTCGGGCAGGTCTCGGTACCGCTGTACTCTTCCTCACATGCGGTTTTCTTTAATTTTTCTTCTTTCTTCCTCTTTCTTTCTTCCCGTCTTCTTTGTCGCTCTTCCTTCTCTCGTAATTTCATTACGGACCATTCCTTTTGCAAGGCCTTTCATTACCGTTGCAATGCTTTTACTTCTTCCTCCGAAACCATATCCTCCATGCTGTCCCGTCTTCTTCGGGAATGCATTCTTCTCTCTTCTTCTTTTTTTTTTTTTTTACCGGGTCTTGGCGTAAACTGCCTCCCGCTCGACGAATCTGCTTATGCACTTAAAGACCGAACTCACTCTCTCTCAGAACTCTCCCGCAGGTCCTGGTGCAACTGCCTCACCTTCGACGGATCTATTGCACACTCAGGAACCACTGGCTCTGATACCACTGATGGGGGACCCAAAATTACACTCCTGCAAACCCTCCCTTTTTCATTGAAATCAACTAAAAATGTACAGCAGAAATTAACAGCCCGCAGGCTTTTACAATCACCGGCCCTCGGCTCGGTTCTCTCTCTCCTCTACGTCCTAAGTGCATTCGGAATCCCCCCGTCCCGATTAAAACAATAAAATGGGTTTTTATAGAGGCCCCGACCCTCTCACGCAATTAATGCCTCCACCTACCAACCTTCCCGCTCGAATTTCCCTCATTATCGAAGCTTCAAAATTCTTGATCATAAATGGGCCACCACCCGATCTGCACTGCTGCTCGCATTCATGGTCTTCCTCAACCTGCAACCATCATCGTACCCTGTACTGTCGTCTCCTCCATACCGGCCATGCCCTGTTATAGTTGTTTTTTGTAAAACGCATCCGAAAGATGGTTCTCTCCCTTTAATGCACGTAGCTACAAATTTAAATTCAATGATACGTGGCCTCCATCTTCACTTGGATACACGTATTCTCCCGTGTGCAAAATTTGCCATGCCTCCTCCTGGATGTAAAACATATTTGGTACACGCGCCTCTCACAAATAACAAGATACATGTGGCAACCACGTGTCAATTTTGGCCCAGCATGGCCTCCCACGTGTCCACCTTGGCTTGCTCCCTGTCTCCTTCCTTTCTCAAGTCCTGCGGCCCTTTGGTTGACTCGCCACGTGTCGAATCTGTACGGTCCTCGAAAACACCGTTCCCGCCATCTTTTTCTCTTCCTCCCATGCCATTTTCTCTCTCCGTCATGATATCGCGACATGTCGCGATATCGCGACGTTTCTGGCTCCTTGTGCTTGCTTCTCATTTTGGTCGCGATATCGTGACATGTCGCAATATCGCGACCATTTTGCCTCCTGCCCCTCCGTTGAGAAACTCGTCGGAATTTCGCGACGTCGCGACGTTTCTGGCTCTCTGCACTTACTTCTCATTTTGGTCACGATATCACGACATGTGATGATATCACGACCATTTTCCTCCACACCCGCTTGTCCAATTTGCATCATGATTTTGCGACGTCGCGATATCGCGACGTCGCGATATCACGACCGTTTTGTCGCTCTCTCCTCTGCTCCGAAACCTGTCGCGATTTCACGACATGTAGCAAAATCGTGGGTCGCGATTTTGTGACATGTCACGAAATCGTGCCCCCTTCTGCGCCTTCGTCCCTCTCCGGCAAACTGTCATGATTTCGTGACACGTCGCGAAATCGCGGCCCCTTCTGCTGCACTTCCTCCTTGCCAATTTCTGTCACGATTTTGCGACACGTCGCGAAATCGCGACGGTTTTCTGTCTTTGTCGCTTTTTCTTCCTGTGTCGACTCTTCAGCACTATTTTTCCCGACACTTGACACCTCGGTTGCTGGTGCCGTCGGATGCTCCTGCATCAAATCACCTCATCCTTTACTCATGGTGGCATTTTGGAGCTAGCCCTATGGCCCATGATGACCCATTTTTGCCATTCTTGGCACTTCATTTGTGCTCTTACTTTCATACTTCCATCGCCTGTATTTCAACCCAACTCATTCTCCATAAGGCTTCACTAGAATATATCAAATATTGTGGCTCCTTATCAACAACCACCACCTAGTGCTTATAGGTTCATCTCCAAAATTTTATCTTACTAATAACCATCATCTTGCTTATCACAAAAAAGGGAAGCGTGGGTGGATGCACTCAAAATTTCAGCCACAATATTGGTAGATCATAGGGGATTTCCACTTTGTGGAAAAAATAACCCATAGGGACATATTTTAGCAAAAGGCACCTTCAAATAGGGAAGATAAGAGGAAAATACAAAAAAAAAGCATAGATAAAAATAACTAGTAAAGGCTGCAAGACAAAGGAGGGCAGCAGATGATGGGGTGGAAACTACACAAACAACAAGGTGAGGTAGAATGGAAAAAAAGAAAACAAGGGGGGCCAAAGGGGAGAAAAAGGATAAAAAAAGAGAGCAAGGTGGGAAACAAGAACAAGAACACACAAAATAAAAGGGAGAGAAAGAGGCAGCAATAGGAAGGTAAAAAGTGCCACTAACCAAAGTAGTTAGTGATAACAAGCACAAGAGCAAGACAATAGAAGGATAGAAAGGGAGAAAAACAAAGAAACAAAAGGAAATATGATTGTGGGACTGTCCTATGGCACTAATAGACTGAATTGCTTAATAGACTGCACTTCCATAAATATACTCTGCTACAACCAAAGGCTTATTCAAGAATAGATAGAATGCCCAAGACATTTTTCTACCTTGCCATAAATTTTATTTCTCACACAGTCCAGTAAGAACTAATTCCACCTATCACCATACATTATGGGAATATTTAACGACAAATGTGTTCTTAGACTTATGCTTTCTAGCACTCCACTGCTGCATATGAGGTGTTATATATAGAATAATTCTCCTAGTTTCTCATGGAATGGGTCTCTCACTTGGCATACTTGGTTTGACATGAATCGTTTGGTAGTCCTTTTAGTGAGTGAGTCCAGATTCTTCCCTTTTGGGTGCCTTTTAATATTATGATTTTATGTTCATATTGGCATGGCACATTGTACTGCTCACATGAGTCTTTCAAATTTTGCTTCATGCGATCGTAGATTTTTAGGAGTGGTATCTGAAGGCTTTTGTACTTGCTACTCTTATCCATTAGGCTATGAAGTCACAATAATAAAATAAAAAAAATGAAAAGCAAAGAAATACCGCACAAAAGAAAGAAGAAAAATGAGAATAAAGTGATTTTATGGACTGCATTGATGATGCTCATGATTGCTTAAGCATTCCTTATCCCATAAATCTTTGTGCTTAGATAATCCTATATAAATTGCTGCAATAATTGCCCCAACAACCATTGCACAAGATGATGAAACCTACCAAGTGATGATGTAATTTTCATAATTTTTTATTTCTTTGTCGATTATTTACACAAAATTATGGCATGCTTAGCATGCCTAATCCAGGTATTACTTTGCATATTATCTTGTGAATCTACAATACCCAAAATAAATGGCACCAAACTTGAGTTGTTCTTCATATCCCATTTGGTACTGCTACCATCATCCAATATAGCAAAGTTCCAATCAGATCTCACATCTCATCTTGGATTTCTTGTACTTTGGTTACAAGTGGTTGGTGTGGAACCCACTCCTACATTGTCAGTCTTCCTCTTGGACGATGACTATGCTGGAGACATATACCAAGAATTCATTTCCCTAGAATTGATATGTGCATCACCCATACATCATTCTTATCTACCATATTTCTCCTTTGAACCCTTTTCCAACCATTAGGATCATCATCCTTTGGGTACCATTGGGGTTGAAAATTGGCTATCAGATTTATGAAGAGTGGCAGGGCATATGGACCATAGCACAAATCCATATAGAATGAATATGGTACTTGCACAACATCTGAGTTTGCACTTGGTTCACGTGTGACCTCCTATATAGGTCTCAACTCTTGTTTGGAGTATCCCTTGATATACAAAGGGTGCAATCCTTGACTTAGCATCATGATGGAATTCCCCTTCAATGGGATGAAAATTTGGCCACACTCCTGATTAAATCATCCTCTCAATTGCTTGAGAAAGTGTGAGTATAGAGAAATTCTGAATATAGGAGGTGTCTCTACCACCTCTACATCTTGGATAATGTCCAGACCCGACTGTCTGTGTATTAACATTGGGAAATTATGCAATTTTCCTAATCTCTTGAGCTATTTTCCCTTACAACATAGTTTATTTGGACCTCCTCTATCTGGGGTAAGCCTTAAAATTTTACAAATTTGTGTAGGCATGATGGATATAAGGACATTAGGATCCACCACACAATTGTGTAGTATATGCTTTTCTAGGGCCAAAGATAAGTAGAAAGGATGAGCATGGTCTTTGGAAGAGTAGAGAAGGGATATCTCAGCACATGCAGGAGCACCATGAGCCATTGGTGACTTTCCTAGGGAAATATTTATCAGGTTGACCTTATCTAATGCCAAAAAATATTCCCTCCATCCTATAGAGATAGGCACAAAGTTTCTACATAAGTTGTGCAATTGTTCTATTGTCTTTGGTCTTTGTTCAACGTTGATAGCTGTGAAGTATAGCTTCCCATATGCCCTCAATCTTTGTTGGTTCTGCAAGGGGATTCAGGGGGAATAAGTTCAAGAAGGCTTGTAGCTCCTTGTTCTAATGTTCTTTGCTGATGTGGGTAAGAGTCCTTCTTCCATATGCAATTCAGAATGAGAGGCAACCAAACTTGCATCCTCCCAATCTTAAAATATCTATATTTTATTGCAGACAATCATGTTGTTCCTTATATAAAATATTTTATTATATGATAACAAACTTTTTCCTAAATCAGGATACAACTCAAAAATAGAAGCACAATTGATTTTGATATTTGATCCTCTTCATGCACCTTAGCTTCATCCTACTACATTTTTATCGTTGGACTGGGTGATTGGAGATGGGCAGTAGATTGGTATTTTGATGCAACTGGTAAGCAATGGTCTAGGTTTTGTTCTTCTTTATTAATAGGTTGCTACTTCAATTTGGGCACCTTCGTAGATATCCATGAAACTATATTCCTCAATTCACCCTCTGCTCAGTGATTCTCCTTATGAGGGTTGGATGGAAGTTGGTTCCTGATCATTTGTTATAAGAAATGCCTGATATCCTTAAGGAATGAATTTATGAAGGGTGGTAGAGGGATTACAACCTCTCAAGTTTGAATATTGCCTACCTACATCTAAATTTTTTTAGTATGAATGGCTTATTTGAAAATATGTGAAAATATTCTTTCTATGGACTGCTAGATAAGGATGTTTATGTCAGGGTGAAATGCCTAAATATAATATAGGTACGCTTTAGTAGGTGATGATCAAACTTCATGGGGGATTCTTCTCCAAATTCTCAAGAAATAGACATTGAAGTTGACCATGTTTTCACAATGGGTCCACTTGATAAATTAGAGTTGAGTGAGTAATAATAAGGGATCTACAAAGTTATCAAATGTATGAATTAGTGGTTTCACCAGGTCAATCCATGTGCTGATGCTCCATTTTTTAATATATCTATACCACAATAATACCTTTCCCTTGAGAGAAAAAACAAGTAGCCTCAACATCAAATATTTCAATTAAATGTTGAAAAGGGTAGCCAGAGAAAACACATCCTGATAGTGCTCATATGCAATTCCTTGTGTGTTGTCAAAACTTGGAAAACTTTTTAATATTATATTGGGTATGTCATGCTAGTCTAGGATGTTCAAAGTACCTATATCATTCTAGCAAGGATAGCCTCACCAAGCCATAAGTGACATAGATCCTTCACAACTTCCAGGTTCTTCTTTTGGAGTGGAGTCACTAGATGAGCATAATTTCTCTACCAATGAGGTTAGGACTACTTATAAAATCTCAAATTCTATGATGAATATGAGGTATAATATGATATTAAAGGCAAATGATCACAAAATATGGATTACACTTGCAACAAAGTCACCAGGTGATTACAAAAAAAGGCTCCAAGTAAACTAAGGAATCTCCAAAACCTTATTTGATCAAATAGTGGGACTGTGTCCCACCAGGACTAGCATAAATTTTTGGTTTATAAATCCATCTAATGGAAAGGCTTGTACACCCATGAACCTCAACCAACATTGAATGACCATGGTGGCCAGTAGGGCTATTCAGGTCACTCTTTGGAGAAGGTTGTCTCCTCGTAAATCCTAGCTAACTACGATCAAGGAAAAGGGGGTTGAAAGAAACTAAAAGGAACTAAAGCTAGAACTTACAGGGGGATGGATTCAGTTGCATCAAAAAATATTCACAATAACCTAGACCATTACGAGAAGCACAAGTGAACTACCTAACATATCAACCAACCTTACTCTTATTTAGCATCTATCACACTTGATTGAAAGCAAATTCTAGAACTACTGAATGAAATGCATGAAATCCATATTGTAAAATTAAAGCATCTTCACCCAACTAGCTTTAGAAAAAATAAAAATTCAATAGTCACATATTTAAGATATTATTTGGATATCAAACAATAATACACTTGCATTTTATTAATAGAAAAAACTGTACATATGAGTTGTAATGGCTAAAGAGTCGATACCCAGAATGAATTGCGCTCTGGTATATATAACCTTTACATTTAATTTAGCTACAACTATTCATGGTGGTGGATGAGATAATATAGCTACATCAGAATATTAGACATACTTCTATTCTGATCCTCTACAAAATGCAACTGCAAGTGGTTGTTAGGAGAAGGCGGGTAGTACTGCTTAAATTTGGATCCTTGACCAATTTTATCTTGCTTGATAGTTCTGATAAATCATAAATTTATCCATCTACTCTTGGCAAGTAAATGTATTATTGGACCTCTTGGATTTTACCGCTTCCTTAGACCCACGATTTGACTTGTTGTCGTCCACTAGACAGGCATCAAACCTCTTTATTACTAGCTATTCATTACGCACCCTCATAAATGAGGGTACCACTTCCCTCTTGTAGAGGTCCTTTGATGCACCGAGTATTCTATCATGGGAGGACCTTTGGAAAATATCCACTATCTGTTGAAGTCCTAGAACTTCGATCAACATGATTACTCATCAGTGTAGGCCTTCGAACTTCATATCAATTTTTTGGCTTGGGAAATATTTTGGGATCCTTCAAAGGCATGGTGAAAGCTCATTTTTCCACTCAGCCCCAAAATTTGGTGATTTTTTCTTGCCTATGTGGCAGAGCTTTGGGGTCCAACTAGGATCAACTTGCATCTCATTTCTCCATCCATAGTTTTTGCAGTGGGCTTTCCAGATCCTACATTTTTGCCTATCTTATCTATGGTGGGATTTTAAGTTCTTCTTGGGCTCCATGAGTGCTCGTTTCTTCACTAGAGGTAATAATTAGATAAATTTTACATGCTAATATGGTAGATCTTTAGGAATCACTACATCATTCACTCATGATGGCATTTTGAGGCTAGCCCTATGTCCCATGATGACCCATTTTTTCACCATGCTTGGTACTTTATTCTTGCTCTTACTATCATACTTTTACCACCTATATTATAGCCCAACCCATCCTCTAGAAGGCTTCACTATGACTCTGCCAGATTCAGGAGCTCCTTCTCAACAACCACCACCTAGTGCTTATAAGTTATTCTCCAAAATTTTATTTTACTAATAACCATCATCTTGCTTATCACATAAAGGGAAGCACGGGTGGATGCACTCAAAATTTCACCCACAGAGCCACAACCCATCTCTCTTAAATAACTTTTCAAGCTTCTAATCCATTATAAAGTGGAAATGAATATGGAGCTCTTTATCATACACAATATCATCTAAAAGAATTCAAGTTATTGGAATATTAGGCTTATGTGCCTAAGGGAAAGTCTAAGGCTTCAAAGAAGTTAAAAATTTACAAGTATTATAAAAGGGAAGGATGCTCCATCAAGAATTACATTACAAGGATAAAGAAGATTGAGATAAATTATTGAGGGCTAGACACAAGATTTTTGATGATGAAGATGAGGATAAATAAGGAATAGAGGAGACCCACTATAACATCCATTATGGGGGTAGGTGTTACCTCTAGTGTCTTCTCTATTAGCCCTCTCAACTTAGATTACAGTGGGGTGTTGAAATATGCATAATCTAATCTTGTGTAGGCCAAGACCAAAAGTGTGATAAGGTTCTTATGAGTGCCATTTATGTAGCCTATGGGCATGTGATTATGTAGGCCTATATGCATTCATAATTTATGTTAGTCCATGGGCATGTTCATGTAAGTATATAGGCCCCTTTCATATTTCACCCTTAGTGGTTTAGTTAATTCACCTTTATGGATAATCTCTTTTTTTGTGGAAAACATCCCAGAAGGGATGCCAATTTCAAGTAATACCCATGGATGGAGGGACATATCTTTCACCAAAATAACCTAGGTTCAACACAAACACACTCAAGGATCATGCCTACAAAAATAAAAACAAGAACACACAAACACACAGCCTCAAAAAAACACAACCAAACACACACACACACAAAACAACAAAAGACAACCAAAAAATAACAAAAATATATATATAAACAACAAAAAAACATGAAACACACAAAAATAACTACAAAAATAACATAAAAAATACAAACATAACAAAAAAATAGAACGATACAAAGACACAATAAACAAAAACATGAAAAAAATCAACAAAAAAAAAAAACATAGAAAACACACACACACCAAAACACAAAAAACACAAATATACAAAAACAAAAACAATAATTAAATAAACATTAACAAAAACAAAAACACCCAAAACAAACTAAACCCTTGGAACTATTGACTATTTAGACAAAAACCCCTGACAATCTCTATCAAGGATAGTAATGAATAAATGAACCAAAACTAAAAATATCAAAATAAATTGCATAACCACAATAAGGATTTGAAATGTCACACCAAAAATGGAGCTTCCATCCATCCATCCTACCATTGAAACTTTGACTTCCTGTATCATGAATAGTATTAAATATTTTTTGGAAATTTGGGATCCTTTCATGAAAAAATCTCTGAACTACTTATCATTTTAAACATAACTTTCTGTATTGCCATCAAGAGACTAAACAAGGAGAAGATTAGTCCTAATTTGTTCTATCCACCACCTAGGAGGATAACCATAACACTTAAAATCTCCTTTTTCAAGAGCCCAGTTTGCCATATTATCTACCACTTTGTTCTGTTCTCTAGGCACATGATTGAAAACAACCTCTTGAATTTTTTTTATGATTAACCTAATACTATCTATAATATTTTGGATTCTCTAATCCACCTTCTTAGAACTTGAAGTTGAATTTAGATAATTGATCATAACTTGAGATTCTAAATCAGAAATCACCCTTCTCCACCCTACCTTTAGAGCCTCCTACAAACCTATCAAAATATCCTGTCCTTCAACTAAGTTATTGGATAGAATTCCTAAGTTTTTTGCAAAAGTAAAAATTGAAGTACCATCCTCCAATCTACCTATCCCCCCTATACTATATCTTCCAATATTTTCTTTGGATGCTCCATCAGTATTTATTTTTATGAAGTTCTTTGGATGAGGATATCATTGCTAAGTTTTATCCATCATTTGACCAGTCCCTTTATTCCTTCTATGTTGGGCTAATCCATTTCTTATCTTTAATCGAACCATCATTATTTACCATAGTTGATTTGAATTGTGTGGATGAGTTAATAAATACTAGATAGTCTCTCTCACATTTTATATGGTATTTAGCCAAACAGAGTGGATGTCCCTACTTTCATGTTGAAATATTCACTTATTCACTCTTTCTAGATGTTCCAAGGAAGAATAGTTATACCTGTCCAAACCATTTGGTTCAGATAACAGTATTTTCCTTCTTGTTTGCTCCAATCTCTCCATAGTTGTTCTATGTATTGTTCATTGGACCATCTTAAATTTATAAGGGAATCCATATTCTTCCACAATTTTATAGCTATGGGGTATTCTATGAACAAATGGTTAAGATTTTCATTGTTATCCCAACACATTACACATTGAAATGGTCCATTACAACCTTTCTTCATAAGTTGCTCCCCTATGAGAACCCTTTTATGGAGCAGCAACCAACTGAAGATTTTAAATTTTGACCATAACTTTGAACCCATAACTGCTTGACAATATCTTGACCCTTATGGGGATTATTAGGGCTTAAGGCTAAGTAACCCTGAGCAACATTGTACTCACCCTACCCTGAACTATTCCAGCTAATACAGTCCTCAACTTGTGACCACGAAGGTGATCTCATTTGAAGGATTCTATGAATAATTATTTTTTGAGATTCATAAAGTTGGATTGGCCAATATTCTACTTGGATACAACATCTTACCACCTTTGCATTTTTTTTCTAATCTGTATAATATTTGGCAACTTTTATCGAATTCATCCTATACATTTTCTCCATTATAGGTCTCAATTCTAGATGTTGGATTGAAAATGAAAGGTGTCCATCCCAAGAGTCTATCCAAAAATTTATCTTTTGACCATTTTGTACTATCCAAAAGAGATTTTTATTTATCAACTCCTCTCCAATTTTTAGGACCTTTAAAATTGGGAACCCTCTAGAAGGCATTTAATGATAAATTAAGTCAGACGGGTCTTTATTTTCTGCATACTTGGCTTTAATATTTTTGGCCCATAAGGTATTAGGGTGGCTAATCCATCTCCAATATGATTTTTCTACCAAAGCCTTATTATTATTGACTATCTATCTAAGACCTAAACCCCCTTAATTATTAGATAAAATTAGATTATCCCACCTTACTAGGGCCCATTTCTTCTCCATTTTTAAACCTCTATAGAGAAATTTATGACTAATTTTGTCTAGTTCATTGAGAAATGACTTGGGGATGTTCAAAATTGTTGAAACAAAGATAGAAATAGACTGAAGAACTGATTTGATAAGAGTTATTTGACCTCCTAATGAAATCCATATATTGGTCCAACTTCCAATCTTGTTATTAACTTTCTCTAATAACCAAATCTAGTGCTCTTTTTTTTGGTACCCATATTAATCAGAACAAACAAGTATTTAATTAGAATAGAAGTTTTTTTGAGTCCTAATCTGCCCATTATCAAAATATCTTTTCTGGGTGAGCAATGAAAAAAACTACTTTTTATTTATCTTCATTAATTAGTTGCCCTGAGGCTCTAGTGAAATAGTTAAGATTTTACTTTATTGAGGTTGCTTCCTTTATTTTTGCCTTCCCCAAAATGGTGAAATCATCAACAAATTGTAAATGAGTGATAGGTCTAAATATTTTAGCTATAGTGACTCCTTCTAACCTCTAACAATATTGATTCTTAGAAAAAGTCCTTCCCAAATATTTTGCTAGGATGATAAAAAGATAAGGAGAAAGGGGGTCTCCTTATCTGATGCCTCTAGAAGCTAAAAACCAATGAGTAGAATAACCATTAAGAATAACTGAATAAGAAAATAAAGATATACAACCTTTGATACATTTTTTCCATTCTTTAGATAATCCAAAAATTTCCAAAATTTGGATGAGAAAGTGCCAATCCACCCTATCTTATGCTTTGGACAAATCCAATTAATAAACATGGAGGGGGATTTTTGAGCTTCCATTGAGTGAATTGCTTCTTGGGATAACACTATCTCATCCACTATTTTTCGTCCTTCAACAATTTACCCTTGTTCTAGAGATATTGTCTTGTGAAGCAAAGGTTTGAGCATTTATAACATATTATTTGAAATGATTTTTAGAATAACATTACATAGAGCAATTGGTCTATATCCAATAATGTTATCTACTTATTGAGCTTTTGGAATTAGAGCTATAAAAGTCTTGTTTATATCTTTTGCCTTTCTAGCCTCTTCTACTACCTCTAGAATGTCATCCTGCAAAACATCCCAAAATTCCTGATGAAATTCAATAGGGAAACCATATGGACCTAGGGTTTTCTCCTTTGCACTTTGAAAACTATCTTTTGTAGTTCCTTCTTAGTTATAGGAGCGGTTAGAGCCATATTCTTCTCATAAAAAATAATCATAAAAAATAAGAACAGGTATCGCCTATGAAATTTCTTGTTGATATTTTGAATCAAGTAATTGGGCTGTAAAGAGGTTTGAAAAATGAGTCACAACTAATGAAGACATGCCTTCCCAAGTGTGGACTATATCTCCTAATTCATTCTTCAATGAGGGGATAAAGTTATGAGTTATTAAAGCTAGGAGGGACTTATAAAAAAAACATGTGTTCTGGTCTCCTTCTTGTAGCCATTGAATCCTTGACTTTTGTTTGCACATTAGTTCTTCTCTTCTATCCCATTCCTTCACTTAGGCTGAAATATTAATTTTTGTCTTAACCCTATTTTCTGTGAATCCCTGAAGATGAATTTTTCCATTAATATCCTCAAGTTTGGTTAGAGCTTCCCTTTTATTTGCCTAACTTCTCCAAATTCCTTCCAATTCCAAGTCTTTATTTTATATTTAATATACAACCTTTTGAAAAAACAATACATATTAGTACCATGTCTTGGATTGAATTCTTGCCACCACTGTTGTATATTTGATTTGAGAGATTCATCTCTAAGCTACATTAGCTGAAAACAAAATGGTGTTGGCTTACCCTTGGTTCTCCAAAATTCAATTAAAACTGGCCAATGATCAGATCCAACATTATTTAATATTTTCATATTTGAAATGTGTTCTTGTATCAAAAACTTGTTTGAAAGTAAGAACCTATCTAGTCTTTCAATAATGCATGTTGAGCTTTGTCTTCTATTGCACCAAGTCATCAAACCATTGGTTGGATTGATATCTACTAGATGAAGGTTGTCAATGTATTCACTCATGAGTTCTAAACTCCCATCCAACTTCCTACTTCCTCCCATTTTTTCTTCTAAATAAAGGATAGAGTTGAAATATCCTCCTATCAAAGCACAATATTCAGGGAATTGAGAGCTGATAAAAGTTATATTTCTCCATATTTTTTGTTTTTCTTCTATGGTACTTGGAACATAGACATTTATATAAAGTATAACCTGATCTGAATCTATATTTTGGGTAACCACTGCTAGCAATCCCTTGCTCCCCATCATGTATTGTACTGTAATTTCATTTGGATACCAAAGACATGCCACTCCTCTTGAGATCCCTTGGGTTCTGAGGGACACTACTTTACTGGATGGCCACATATTTTTCACTATTATTTCCATTTCTTCAAATGAAATCTTTGTCTCCTAAAGAAAGAGAAGTTGAGGCTGATTTGTTTGAATCATTCTTCTAATTTTTTATTGTTTAGAAGGACGTATTTTAAGTCCCCTAATATTCCAAGTGATAATATTCAAGATTAACCATGTTTGGATAACTAGGTAATAACTGTTACCTTACCTTCCTCAATTAACTTTTGACCTTCCTCTTCCAGATGATGTTGGTTGCATTTATGTCCCACCTTTTGATTTGTATCTATCCTCATTTTTTTTTATATCTTACTTCATTATTGTAAGGTCTATAGAATGATTACTTAGAACCAAGGCACTATTGTTGGGATCTATATGATATTTTTGAGGAATTGACTTGTTTGTTGTTTTAATCTGGCTTTTAGTTTTGCAATTATTTAAAAATTTTATGTTTTTCTTTTCTTGAAGGTCCATTACTGAATGATATGGCTTCCTTGGTTATTTTTAAAAATTAGGGAAGTTTCTTTTATTCTGATTTCATCATACATTCCTTCATGTTCCTTCTCTTAATCAAACCATGTTTTTTTAATAACTATTTCCATTTTTTCATCCTCATCATCTAATTGCTCATCTACAGAGAGAATTTCAAAGGTGTTAGGTGAAATTACTATTTTATATTTTGGTGTTGTTTTTTCTAATATTTGTTTATTTGGGGATTTGAAGCCCTACTAAGTCCCCATATTCTCTCTCTTTATTAGAGATCTTATGAGGACAATACTTGACTATATGACCATATTCGTGATAGATTCTACATATAAAAGGGACATTTTTATAGTCTACTTGTTGCTCCCATAATTCTTCCTAATATTGTAAGGTGATCCTCTCTGGAATTGGTTTGTCAAAGTCAATTAGAATACAAATCCTTACATAAATCATATGATCCAACTATTGAGTGGTATCAACTATCATTATGAAAACTCATATATAATTCCTAATTGTTTCTAATACATTTGGATTTCATTATTCTATTGGGAGGCCAAATAAATGGACCCAGACAAGTGCAGTTGATGGAATTTCTTCCTTAGATTTAAACTTGGTATGTCAGGTCTTCATGAAAAGCCCTGACATACCTAAGAACCATGGCCCCCCTTGAAAAATATCCTCCCTATATTTTCCAATGGCAAACATAGGAAGGAAATAACTATTAGAGTAAGCAAAGATTTGGATTTCACCTTTAGTTCTCCAGTTTTTGGTAGCCCATTGCTTGATGGTAACAAGATCTGATCAAAATCCCATGAATAGATAAATTAGTCCCCTCCTCTCCATAGTGTATATTCGCTCCTGGATATCCTCCATTTACAACTTCACTAATGGGGATCCTTTAGTAGCTTTAATGCAACCCATCTCTATTTTTCTTAGATCAGTTTTCAGCATCCTTAGTGGTTTCCTTGGCAGTCGTTGGTTATTTTTCCCTCTTATTTGGGGTGGTCCTGCATATATTGCTTCTTTAAAAATTATTTTTGGAGGGAGGTCCTCCGATCCATCCCTTCAATTTTTTTTTATGACTGGTTCTTTTTTATTGTGTGCCCTAGATCCAGTTGTAGCTTTGTCGAGATCTAAATCTACCATCAACATGTTATCTCCCTTTGTTTGATCCATCTCTTGAATCTTGTTTCTATTTAATTTTAGCCATTGTCTATAATTTTGAAGAGGATACCCTTCCTACTTATTTTACACTATTAATTAAAAAAGGTGATCAATTTTTTTCAATACCTGTTCATTCTGTTGGATTTGTTGGTCCACGTGCATGAAGGAATATTGGATATTACTTTCCCTTATTTTCCTTGATTGCTTCTCACTTGATTCAGTTCCTTGAATATTATCCCTATTAACCTAATATTTTCATGATCATGTTGCATTCTTGAAAACCCTCCAAGAGGCCCATAGACCCCCTAAATATTTGGTCCTAAAGGGCCTTTTTCGTTGTTCTCCACTGCTTATGCTCAAAGCATTGTGAATAGGGGGTGTATAACTAGGAGTTGATGGGTTCTAAGTAATATCAGAAGCATAGACCATAGGTATGGTAGGTAATAATTTTCTTACTTTAATCAAAATGTCTTCCACCTAGGCTACTTCTTCGAAAGCTACAACTACTATATTATGACTAGCATTAGAAATAATCAAATCTAAGTCAAATTTTAAACCCTTGATGTAGTAAGGTAATGCTTGTTCTTCATTAGGCCTAATATTTTGTAGAACCCGATTTAATATCCTCAAGAATCTAGCATTAAAATTGTTTATATTTTCATAGGTATTCTTTTGTATTATATTTAATTAGAACAAAATAGAGTAACAATTATCTATACTACCAAATATATGCATGAATGGTTCTATTATTTATGCCCAAATAGTAACAAAATTATCTGATAAATCTCTATAACATAATATATTTTTATCATGCAAATAATAAATAAGTAATGGTACCATAATGTCCTCCTCCTATATGTAGTTAATTGACTTGAGTGTAGACAATTTTATAAGGTGATCCAATGCCATCTTATTCCTACTTTCGCAGAACATAGGTAACACTTTCATAATGATAGTGTAACAACACCAAAAATACTAACCAACTTGAGAGAGAGATCCACATTACATAAGTCATTCTATGAAGGTGTCTATTGATGTAATACCTTATGATTAAGTTATCTATCTCATCTCTACGATGAGCCAACTTATCTCTTTTTTTCTGTCAAAAGGGTATGCCCATCCCTACACCATACATAAGTTCGTCTATGTAGGTGTACTAAGCATAGTGGCATAAGGTTTCTATGCTTCCTTTACCATACATAAGTCCATATATGTAGGTAAATTTTTAATTATCCATCTCATCTATGTGATGATCCAACCAAAGCATCTATCACTTCACATGATAGTCCATTCATTGACACAATAACCTAATTGTTGTCTTCCCATAACTATCTAAGTTTAGGTCATTAAAGAGAAGTTGTGAAACAAGGTTACCCAAAGTTTCCTTCAAAAAGGGATCCCATAATCCCTTATATTAACTCTCTCTCTAAGCTTCTAATGAATAAAGTCCACATAGGCATCCTAATGCCTACCACCCAACTTACTTGCATAATACTCTCCTAACCTCCATAGTAGGAGATAATATCTAAGCTACACCACTTTAGACCTTCCCCAAAGACTACCATCTATGGATCCCACTAGAGCTCTGCACTCATAGTGTAACTTATGCAATCATCCTAGGTGTTGCCTCCTCGCAACTCCCTTAGGATTGGACTTTAACATTTCTCTTGATCATTTCTCTCTTCCTTAAATAGGGATGTAATTAATTCTATCTATTTAATTAAACATTAAATAACATCTACAACTTCATCAAATAAGAAGTCACATAAATAAGATGTAATCCCTATTTAATTCCATTATCAAAACATGATAATTTACAAAACCATAGCATCATAGATATTTTATCAATAACAAAGTAAAAGATACATTTTCCATTCATAAATGAACACATTCATAACTCCAACCATTACATATTCCATGTAGGGTAAAAGTACTACCACAATATAAAAGAGTAGAGCATTACATCATCATCCAAACTAGGAGAATATTCATGCTAGAAACTACTTTACAATAAGCTTTCCATAATGAGAGCTTTACTACAATATATGTCAAAGGGGTCAATGTCTTGAATAAATAAGTCTTCACTGGTCCTTCTTGCTTCTCCATTGCTCAGTTTATGGTAGTAAGGGATCATGACAGCTCATAGATATCATGTAGTATGCAACTAAATGCATTTTCTAGATGATCTATCATTATGCAACATATGCATTTATAAATTGTTGGCAATTTTGGGTACATTGCCTTTGCTCAAGTGTTGATGTTGTCATTGATGTCAAGAAGCGGAAGGGTTTTTGTGAAAACCAAGGCAGACAAAATAAAAGGTTTTATTTAAAACCATGGACAACAGATTTGAAATGGGTTTTTCTTAAAACCCAAGTTGGCTCTTCGTTTCATTGAAAAAGGTGCCCCGGTGATGAAGATATTTAATTTTAAATATTTAGTTTAAATTTTATTTATTTAAAATTTAAATTAATATTTTAAAATTAAATTAAAGTATTTTCCGACATGTTTGGAAAAGCCGACGTGTTTGGTAATGCATCGAAGTGCATATATAATGAGGCTAATAAATTCATTTAAGATTGTGCGAAAAAGGCGATATCAATCGGGAATAAGGAGTGTTGAGATAAAATGATTTTTTGATGACAAAAATAAGCAAGTGAACCTTTGATCAGAGCGCACGCCAATCGAAAGGGAGAAGGAAGTAAAGTTTGTGAAAATACAAAGGTGAGCGGTTAATGCAAGGCTAAGAATAAAACGTATTCGCATCCGCTCGAACACGTGAGGGAGCAAAGAAGAGGACAAGTTTTTGCGTATTCCAAGGCCAACAAAAAGACTAAACCGAAGCACACCTTTTTCGTCTTACATGGGCAGATAGCCTAGGTGGAAGGTAAGCTTTCAAAGCGCGTAGCAGCCGAGAAGTTAAGTGTTCGAATCGCGACGCAATCTTTTTTTGACTAGGAAGACGCACCGGTTTTTTAGTGGAGAAATAGAAGTGCATGCTCCTCGATGTTTGCATGAGTGGTGACACGGGTTCAAAGTAAGGTGGGTGCACTTGAGGCAATATAATAATTTTTATAAGGTATGCTTGGCACATGACCTTGGGAGTTATAAGGGTTTAGATTTTTGTGAGATTAAAAGGTAATATTTTATTTTACTTTTATGGTATAAGTGGTTTTGGGAGTTATAAGGTTATGCAATGTTGTGATTTATTTTATGGTACAAGTGGTTTTAGGAGAGATAAGGAAGTTGTGCAATTAAAGGCTTTGGTAATGATTATTGAAAAGTGGAGTAATGTTGATTATTTTGTGATCTACTAACCCTTGTGAAGATTGGCAAAAGAATTTTGTGATGGTGGCAGATTTCCAAAGGGGTTCCTTCACTTCAATAAGGTATGGGCACATTCTTCTTATGAGTATGATTGGTGTATGTTTTCCTGAAATAAGATTGGAGTGAAAAGATATTCAACAAGGTTTCCTTTGGTTGGGTATAAGTCCTAGTTTCTAGTTTGTTGAAGACTACTTATGCATTGTTATCATTGATGAGAGTTTTGGTGAATGCATATTTCTGGTTTGGGGTAGTGGAAGCATTGTGCACTAGGGTTTATGGTTGTGAGTCTTGATACTTGCTTTGAGTTGGTGAAACCCTTGGATGGCTGTGTTGAGGTTGATGGTTGAGTTACTTCCATAGAGGTTGGTTGATCAAGTTATTGCTTTTACTTGATACATGATATTGGGCTTACTCCATTGAGTTGATTTGAACAAGTTATTCTTTGCAATTTGGTGATATTGTGTTGGTGGCTGTTTTGTTCAAATATATTTGGAGGGAAAAGGATTTCTACTTGTTTCCTTTTCTTGTGATGATTAGTAGAATGCTTCAAGGTTAGTGTTGAGTTGAATGATGTTGGTTAAACCTTATCTTTGAGCATTGTTGTTGAAGTCCTATTTGGTTGAGAAAAGATATTGGTTGTTGGAAAGAACATGAGTATTATTGTTAAATGAGATATTGCTTGGTTGGCAATTGTAGGGTTGTGTTTCATGTTCTTGAGAAAAGCATACTACATCTATCTTATTATTTTGAGATTGAGATTGAGTTGAGATTGAGATTGGGAGTTAAGTATAGAACATATTGAGTCTCTAACAATTCTCTTTATGCTTCTATGAGGTTGATGAATCACATTGGGTCTCTAACAATTCTCTTTGTGGGTTCATGCCAAGCAAGTTTTCTTGATGAACTTGTGAGCAGGTGACAGGTTTCATTGGGGACTTGTAAGAAGATTTTGACAGGTTCTGGTGAGGACTTGTGAGGAGATTTGGATAGGTCCTAGCAGAGGACTTGTGAAGCTGATGTTGATAGTTCTATCAAAGAACTTGAGGACAAAGGTGCATTGGTTCTATGAGAAGAACCTGAGGATAGATTTGTGCCAGACCGATGGACTATGTTTGGTGCTAATCAAAGATAGAGGACGAGGACATTTGTGCTAGATCGAAGGACTGTGTTTAGTGCAAATTCGAGGACCAGCTTTGAGGTGATAGAGTTGAGGACAGAGGTATCCAGCCAGAGCAGGGAAGACAAGTGTCTTCTATGGATAGAGTTCCATTTGCTAAGGGCAGCGGAGGCAGAGGTATTCTAGAGGATCACCAGCCAGAGAAGAGGTAGGGGAAGGTATCTCCTTTGAGCAGAGGCTCATAAATTCAGATTGGGGAAGGTTTCTCCTTTGAGCCGAGGCTCATAAACATTGTAATTGGGAAGGTTTCCCAAAGAACTTTGAGATAACTTTTAGAGAAAATTTTTGTGGACGTAAATTGTTGTGTCACTTTGTGGATGGTTTTGTGCATTGCTTTGATATTGCTTTGGGTATATTGCTTTACTATTTTGAAGTATAAAGGAAAAAGTAAAAAGCGGTCTTATACTGTTCACCCCCCCTCTCAGTATAAGCTTGTGTTCTTCATAAATTGAATACCATAATGCAACTATACATTCTCCACAGTTTAACCATGCATAAATCATGCAATTGATCATAAAGAAGAAACCCCATAATTTCTCCAAAGAAATAAATTCACCCCTATCCTTTCATCTAATACCTCCTTTTCCATACAAGAATATTTCTTTCATCAATCACACAAAAGTACATTCATCATTCAAGAATGAAAGTCATTTATCATTCAATCCAACATAGAATGAAAGTCATTTATCATTCAAACGAACATAGAATGAAAGTCATTTATCATAATCCAAAACATAGAATAATCCAATATTTACTTCTATTTAGTTTTCATAGAAGCATACCAAGAGAAGCCCATACTTCTCTTAAGAATAGTTAACCTATCTATTCTTAACCATAAATTCAAAGCTTAAATATAAACTCTATGCATTCAAATCTCATCATTTGAAAGTATAAACTTATCAATCTAAATCATTCATTGATATGGATATTTAATTAAGCAAATAATTTTTAAATTAGCCTTATGTCGACATATCTGTTAGGATTTTGTATTTAGGTGGATATTTTTATCTTGTCAATAGATATTGTATTTGGCATCTACGAATGCCTATTAATATTTGTAAATTTAATAAAATTATACAGTTGGGTTTTTACCCTTCGTATTGGTATCAAAGCCTTATTGGCTCCTAGACTGTGAGGGAGAATTTTCCTCATAGAAATTCTCCATATTTCATGCAATTTCCCTCTATTTTTGCTACATTGTGTGTGTCCCTATTTATGCAAGTTTGCGTTGTTTTGGTTAAGTGACAATGCCATTTATCTTTTGGTGTAAAAATTTGAAGATCACAGTAGCAAAAGTTTAGGGTGCCTCTATTGAGCACCAAGTTAATATGATGGATCCATGTGGAGGCTTTTTTGGTAAACTCATTTGTTAGCTTTGCTGAGATCATTCGAATATGGAAATAACCAATATTTTTGGCTTCAATCCCTCTACCGCCTTCAACACTACATCTCCCATTTTATTATTCGTCTCATAGTTTTTGGTCATCATCCCCTTCACAATGTCTCCCATTTTCTCTATCGATGGGAATGATAGTTTTTTAAAGGCTAGCTTGCACTATAAAAAATGTAGTGATGACCATAGTGATTGTGACTTGGATTCTTCTCTAGTGCCTTTGGTTGTTTGTCTACCACAAGAATTTGCATAGTAAACTGTACATTTGTCATGGAATTTATTTTCTTCCTACTAATAAAACCCTTCCACCAACCAACTTCCTTCCACTAGTCACCCACTTGTTCCACCGATTATCAATTAGATTCATAAAGTCAAATTTTTGTCATGATTTTTGAGCTCTTCTCGATCTCTCGAAGTCCTGTTGCTACCAGAATTCACCCCTATGACCACCATCGACCCCTACTCTAGCCAATTCAAATTATCTCACATTTTTAGAAGCTTCAGATCCATTATGGTGTAAGACAACATTGTCAATATATTTCACCGCTCAATGAATTGAAGGTTTATGGTGATCTTAGGATGATCTGTGCCCTCCATTAAATTGTGCCCTCCATTATTTACATATAGAAGAATTTATAATTAGTGATGGATCTTCCACCCTTTCCTATTCCATGATATGGACATCACAAGCTACAACACCACCACATTGCCAACGTGGCCTTCGATGACTACATATTTAGTGAAGATGAGAATTTTAGGCTCTCTACCTTCGATGAGATTCCACATTAGTTGTTCACCAAGTGCCCCCTATTTCTACACCATGATTCCCAAGAATAAAAGGACACACCATCATGCACACATATTTTAATTGTGAACCTCTTTTGGTGATCGAGGAGCCATGTTTTTGATTTCATTCTCCAAGCCTAGACTACCACGTGACACAATCACAATCTTGGAAAAAAATAAAATATTGGTAGCGGTGGTCAAATTTCCATTTGTCATTTAATCCCACATGTAGGATGCAAAGGATATTTCCTTGTTTAAAGGGAAAAATATATAGTTTTGTACTTGTTAGCATTTGATAGCTATGTTTTTGCTCATGTGCAAATTTTTGGTCACAACTATGTTGTTAATCATGTTCAAATTATTTGTCACGCTTGTGTAGTTTGATCTATGTGCTTGTGGAGAAGAATTAGGTGCCTAGCGCACAAATTTTTAAAGGTTGATGCCTATACACACCAGTGGTAGACGTTTGGCATTGGTTTTGGCTCACCAACCACATGACATTGATTCCTCATGTAGTGATATCGTTGACCTTGACTGCATCATGTGCTGCTTGATCGGATAAACACATTTCTTTTTGAAAGGTTTAAAATGAAAATTTAAATTTTATTTTTTAACCTTTAGAAAATTCCTTCGAAAAGGGACATTGTTTTTTCCTTTTATTTTGCTGCCAGAGAGCTTGCTATTTTTTCAATTTTTGAGGTTCGATCTTGTTACAATTATAGGCTTGCATATAGTTGTTGGAAATCTCTTTCTGAGCTGGTTCCAATAGGACTATCATTTTGATGTTTTTTAAAGGTCTTCTTGACCTTATGGTGCTTGGAAGATTATGTTGTCTAAACCTTCTTTCATAAACAACTTCTTGTAATATGGAGTGCATTCTCGGTTGAATCCGACACTCCTTAATCCACCATTATCTTTTGAGATATTTTTGGAAGTAATTCTTCCTTCATAAATACCTTTGGCCCTTTCTATGTGATCAAGGATATCACATGGGTACTCCACACATTGGAGTTGTCTTTACCCCTAGTAGGCTTATCTCTTCATGGATTTTTCAGCTACCAACACCACATCAAGCATCACTTCTGCATCTCTTAAGACTATAGAGATTTTGACACTTCAAACCACAACCACTTCTAAAGACTACAAAGCCTTGACACTTTAGAAGCTTCTTCTTCTCAATATTATGCTTTTGTAATAAGGAGTGTAGTTTGGTGGTACCTAACACTCCATTCTATGCTTATTTTGAATCCCCATGATTTGTGTTTTTTTCCTCCACTCTTCCTCCACTGACTATAGTTACAAGATGCTTTCTTGGTAGGATCATTTGTACTTAGTTTTGGGTGTATGCTTATGGTTCAACATGATTGGTGTGAAGATTTATTTCTTGAAGATTGAGTGACATTTTTACAAGGCCCTTATTTTAAGCATAGTAGTGTTCATTCCTACATGCTAGGCATAGTAGTTCTCACTCCTACATGCTAGAGGCTGATCCAATTGGTAATAGACCTTGAGATCCAATTGGATATTCCTAAATGGACCCTTTTAGAGCATGTATTTTGCTCATTTTTTCTCCCTTTGATTAAATTGTAAAAATCTCCTTGGGGCTCTTGTACATCATCTATATATTTTATTTTCTAAACCATTTTTGAGGATTTCATTTTTGGACACATACTTGTACTATCTTCTCTTCCACTTCCTTGTAAAAGCATTGGATTCCAATGCTTCTATGGTGGAGAGGGATGATATGGATATTTAATTAAGCATGGTTTTTTTAAATTTATGTCAACATATCTGTTAGGATTTTGGTTTTAGGTTGATAATTTTAGCTTATCAACATATATTATATTTGGCATCTGTGAATGCCTATTAATATTTGTAAATTTAATAAAATTAGATAGTTGGGTTTTTACCCTTTGTATTCATAGATAAATATAAGTTTAATTCCATTAATATTATCCACTATGTTCCTTTATAAAAACAAGTTCTACTCTTGTATAAATAAAACTAAGCTTTAATCTTTAAGCTCTATTACATTTCCAAAATAACAAACTTGCCTTTCAAAATCCAAAAGATACCTATAATCCATTCTTTCAATTAATAAAAAATACCCATAATCCAAAAAATGTTGGTTTAATCATAAACAAAAATTCAACTAAGTTAATATAGTCAATACAGGGCATCAAACAAAGATCAATATTCAAGCACCAGATCAAAGGTGGATCAACGAATCAACCTCCATAGTCACCATAGTCAAATTGTTCAACATAGTTGACTGTACCATCAATCGACACTCTAGCCTTTTCCAAGCAATGTCTTTCTTGACAACCACTTGGTGTTCATCCACATAGGGGTAAATTTCTCTTAATGTGGCATTAAGGCAACCCCACACAGGGTATGTGGGACTAATCCCACACTAAAAATAAAAAATGTTTTATTTGCCCCCAAACAATAGAGAGCATAAAGATAAACTAAATCACCCAACCACGTGGTAGGAAAAAAACACCAAAGGTAGATCAAGTAGAAAACAAGATCAACAAACATATCAGTCAAGAGGTAAAAAAATACCACATTTTCAAGCATATGTGCCTCCAACTAGTGTAGGGTGACCTACATACGAAAGCCATCCATACCTCCAATTGGGGCTGGGCAGCTCCACCAAGTGGAGCGACCTCGACCACTACATGTGGTCAACCTTAAAGGGGAGTTAAACCCTTACTAAGGTATGCACATGCTCCCACCTATCCTATGTGGGATATTAAGTTGGATAGCTTGAGTAGATTTTCCCTTGCCTATGCCCTCCTATGCATGAATATGTCATGCTACAACATCGTGAATCAATGGTAGGGTATTTATTAAAACACGTCCTAATATTAAACCTTAGGATAAAATAATAATAATCAGTTATGGCAATGATCACTCTAAAATCAAGCATAATTTAGGAAGCAAGTAGGTTTTAGGAACTAGGGTGCCTATAACAAATAGAACTTAATCCCTCCAGTTTATTTACGGGTAAAAATTCCTAAACCCTATTCTCACATGTGGGTATATCTAACAGTGAATCATGACGTCTACTAGAGACATTGAAGGTGGTTTAAATAGACACATAGATTCAATCAAATTTTGTCCACCTCAATGAAAGAACAAAAATAAATCTTACTGGATATATTTACAAAGAAAAGCCAATATAAATATTAACATTGCTTTATATATAGATTTTAGGTAGCAATATTAACTTTTAAACAAAACAAATAAAAGGCTTTTAATGGAATGAGGATGACTCTTCTCATTTATTTTTCCAGTGCTCCCTTGCCATAGACATTTGGCACTATTGGTGGAGTTTCTGGAACCATAGTTGTTTTCATGTGCTCTCCCTGGTGGAGTTTTGGAGTAGTCTGGGCAGACCTCCAGCCAAGGCCCCCTTCCTCCAAGTGGCTTGGAATTTGGGCCCTTCTTGCATCATCTGGCAGATTTGGCTCGAATGAAACCATCATATTTTTGAGGGAAGTCATTTGGCTATTCAACAAATCTGGCAAAGGATCCTGTGTATGGTTCAAGAAACTATCCATAGTAAATGTGATGTGGACCCCCATTTGGACTCTAGGGAGGAGAAGGTACGATAGGCCCCTAGTTTGTTTGGGGTTGGTGTGAATTATTCTAGCCCTAGTAGGATTCCTCAACTTAGCAAGAAGGTTAGGAGAGAGGGTAGATGGAGACTGCCCCCTAGAGGAGTTTTAAAAATTAATACTGATGGGTCATCCAGGGGTAATCCTAGACATGCTAGAATTGGTGGTGTTGGGAGAGATTCTGCTGGCATGGTCAGTTTTTTATTTTCCATTTATAAAGGTGTTCACTCCAACAATCTTATGGAAGCTCTGGCGATTCTTGAGGCCTTGCAAAGGGGGTTTTCTCTTGGTTGGCGCAGGATTCTTTGCGAGTTTGACTCTCAAATTTTGGTTAATCTTTTAAACAGCAAAAGAGTGGAGGATGTTAATTGGCAGTTGGCCTCTGTGACCATTCAGATTCTTAGAATGAGTGAAGAGTTTGAATTTATATCCTTTGTGCACATTCCAAAGGAATGGAATGGGGTTGCTGATTACTTGGCCAAAAGGGCTTCTGAGCTATTTGATACTTAGAGTATTGATAACTGGGAGAGTCTCCCATCTGGAGATTCTCAACACCTACGGGAGTTGATCCATAAGGATGTTCAGACTTAATGTGGTTTGTTTTTTTTGGTTTTCTTTGGGATTTGACCTTGTCCGGTGATTTAGCCTGTATTGTTGCTTATTTGAGTCCTGGGTGGGGGCTCAACTGTACTTTGTAATCCTGAATTTTTATCAATAAATTTTTACCCCTTTATTTAAAAAAAAAATGCTTTTAATGGAGAAAAATTGCAACAAATCTAGGCTTCTAAAATAGGGGAGCAAACAAGTTTAGATGTCCACCATCAAAAGCAAAAAATCTAAAAGTAATATTAGTTACATCCAAAACATCTAATGGAATCGAGAATAGAGCTTTCAGAAAAGAACATAAGCATTTAAGAGCCATAGGATCTATGCAAACTCCTTATTGCATAAATTACACAAGGCATAAGCACATTTAAACAAAGTGAAGTTCAGAAGAGATTCAACCTGATAATTCCTCTCGAAAAAGTCTCAAAATTAGCCCCTCCGAATGCCTTCTCCAATCTCCAAGATTTTTTCCCATAAGAATGGCCTCCAATATTACCTACCCCTTTTTCCTTCCATATCGTCTCTAAAATTCTTTCAACCCCCAAAGGCCTCTTGCCCATTCTAAAACTTCCAACTTTTTTCCTTTACATTTTCTCTACCTCTTATCCAAGGGAAAATATCTACCAATAAAACTAAAAGTTCAACTTCTAAAATAAATGCCCATCTACTAAAAATAAATACCCATATACACAAGACGACAAAAGAAGATCTTTTTATTTTTATAATAATATGTTTTTTTCTAAAATATCTCATTTTAATATAATCATTTTTCTTACTTTACTAGAAAAGACAATAGGGGTATTAATTTGTATTCCAAAATTTACCAAATCATCAAGGTAACATGCAATTAAACCATAATTAATTAAATTGCTTTTCTTTTACAAAATATATTTCCCCAATATATTTTCACAAAAACATCCATATTTTTCACAAAATATTGCAAAAGCAGCAATATGTTTCCACAACATGTTTTCTCTAAACATAGCATTGTATATGCAAAATCAATATTTTATCAATCACAAGAAAACAAATGCATCAAACAAGGCAGGTGATTCATCGCAAGTCCAATCACCTATCCTAGCCGAAGACTTATGGTAACTTCTAGGTTACCAACTTCTGGCTATGGATGGTTGGATTATTGATGATCACCACAAAAGCAAGAATGCATGCATCTACATGAGGGTAATTGTTCATGTTACCCGGAGCCACCATCATCATCATTTCCCTTTTCTAGTACCCTATTATCGGTGGTCAATCTACCTCTTCTACCCAAGGATAATTAGGATCCCCATGACAAATATCCCTAGAAGACATAAAAAAATGAGATAGGTTATCATTGATAAGCACTGCATAGGAGACAGAGGAAATACCACCTCCAATATAGTTTGTCTAATCCTGACAAAAACCAAACTACTTCAGAATCCAAAGAATAAAACACTAGTTTACCTTGTCATAAGCCTTGGAAAGATCCAAACGAACAATCATGGAAGGGGATATATGGACCTGCATAGAATATAAGGCTTCCTAGACTGATTCTATCTTAGATGTAATCTCTCTTCCATGAAACCTCCTTACTTTAGGGAAATTATCTTGGGGAGAAGAGGTTTAAATGTATCATCCCTCACATTAATAATGATTTTGAGGAGGAAATTACGTAATGCTATAGGATTGAAACCATAAATCTAATCAATATCTTGAGATTTATAAATGAGTTCAATAGAAGTTTTGTTGATTTCTTTAAGTATTGACTTAGCCCTCCTTGTTTCCTCTACCACATCAAGTAGATAATCCTTAAGTAGATCCAAAATTCTTGAAATAATTAAATGAAAAAGTCATCTAAGCTTGACATTGTACCTTTTTTCATATTGAACATAACAACATGTAATTCCTCCATGGATATCTGGTAGAGAACAGTTCTAACACAAGACAGGGAACCAGAAAAACAAGAGCCCAAAATTTCTTATTCAATACTTCGGAAGAATTTTACAAGAATATACAGCAATCTGCCGTTTGCCAACCCCATCTCATTACAATCCATGGGTTTTTATCGAGGTCCCGATCCTCTGTGTTTTCAAACTTCCCACGATATAAAATTGCTACCTGGAACAATACTGGAAAGTCGCATTGATGAGACTCTAGGTGAGGTGCGCGACTGGCTGCCATACCCAACGAAATCTTCTTCTCGATCTGTTGCTTGCTGTTAGTTTCTATAAACGCGTCTCTAGATAGCCTGCGTGAGTGGCCAACATGCCTATTGAAATCCTCCTTTGAAACTGCTGCTTCACTACTGCTAACTTGCCACGCACGAAGGGACGCCTTTATGAAAGCTGGGAGTGCATGTCTTTTTGTTTGGTTGCGATATCACGACATGTCACGATATCGCGACCATTTCCTTTCTACACCTTCTCTCTCCTGCTCCCGTCGCGATATCGCGACATGTCACGATATCGCGACATTTCCTCCTTCAAGCCTTCTCTCTCCGTTTTGGCCGCGATATCACGACCTGTCGCGATATCGTGCCATTTTTCCTGTCGGCCTCCGTTCTCCCGTTTCGGTCATGAAATCGTGACATGTCACGATTTCGTGACCTTTGATCCTCCACGCCTTTGTTCCCCTGCTTTGGTCACGATTTCGTGACATGTCATGAAATCGCGACATGTCGTGATTTTGCGACCTTTGGTCCTCTGCACCTTTGTTTCCCCTGCTTTGGTCATGATTTCGTGACATGTCGTGAAATCGTGACATGTCACGATATCATGACCTTTTGTCCATCGTTTCTCTATCTCCTATTTTGGTCGTGATATCGCGACACTTTAAGTGTCGCAATATCGTGACATATTTTTCTTTGCAACAATTAGAAAAAAAATAACAACAAAAAGTTTGGTTGATGCTCGATTGCTTTGCTGCCCTCGGATGCTCCTGCATCAGACACCCGGGTGGATTGAGAAGTGATCCTCACTTCGATCTTTGAGAGGAAGACCCGTGCGGTCAACCTCTATTTTTGACAGCCAAGTTGCATCTTCTACAGGTCTGCCCCTCCACTTGATCAAATATTCAGAATACTATTTGTTTCTTGTGCTTCTGCCTTCACGAGTATCTAATATTTCTTCGATCTCTTCTGTGGTCGAGTTAGACTCTGGAATGCTCCACAATTTTGTACTTGGTGCCTCTGTATTGTTTCCCTCATGGTATTCCACTAAATCTGATATGTTAAAAATAGGTGAAATGTCAAGCCCACTTGGAAATTCCACTTCATATGCATTGCCTGAATCCCGTTTTTCCAGTATTCTACATGGCCCAAACTTCTTCATCTTCAACTTGTTATAAGTTTTGGCTGGAAATCTTTATTTTCTGAGATGGACCATGACTTCATCTCCCACTTCGAACTCTTTGAACTGCCGCTTTTGTTCTGCTCTTGCTTTATAATGAGTATTCATTTTTGTAATTTGTTTCTTCACTTCTTCATGCAGGCTTTTCATCTGTTTCACAAATTCCTTAGCCTCTGCACTGCACTTTTCTCGTTTATCTAATTTCCTTAGCTCAGAAACGTTTCTTGGACTGTTTCCATTTATGATTTGGAATGGATATTTTTTTGTACTCTTATTGACAAAATTGTTGTATGCAAATTCTGCCTGCGGCAAAACCAAATCCCATACCTTGGGTTTATCTGCTATCAAGCATCTTAATAAATTACCCAGGGTTCTATTTACCACCTCTATCTGTCCATCGGTCTGTGGGTGGTATGCAGAACTAAACTTTAGATTTGTCTTCAGCTTCTTCCACAATGTTCTCCAGAAATACCCAACGAACTTTGTATCTCTATCAAAAACTATGCTTTTTGGTAGACCGTGAAGTCGTACCAATTTGAAAAATAACCCTGCAATGTGAACCGCATCACTTGTTTTCTGGCAGGGAATAAAATGTGCCATCTTGGAGAATCATCAACCACCACAAATACAGAGTCATTTCCCCTCTGTGTTCTTGGCAACCCAAGAATAAAATCCATGCTGATGTCCTCCCATGGCCTCTCAGGTACAAGTAATGGCTGGTATAATCATGTGTTCTGCCTCACGCCTTTTGCCATCTGGCATATTCTACAAATTTGCACAAAAATTTTCACATCTTGCTGAAGTTGCGGCCAGTAGTAATTTTCACTCACCAGGGCAATGGTCTTATCCCGACCAAAATGTCCAACCAATCCCCCGCTGTGCTTTTCCTTGATTAAGTTCTCCCGCATGGAACTCATTGGAATGCATAATTTACTTCCCCTGAACAACATTCCATCTTGGATTAGAAAATCCAACCATTTTGTCCTGTCCACAGTAACAGGTGCCAAGCAAGCCGTCCAGGCTTCTGCAAAATCAGGATCTTCAAGATAAATACCCTTCGCTCTTCGAATCCTACCACTTCCACCGTCATTTCAATCAGCAGATTCTCGCCTTCTACTTAAGGCATCTCGCAACTCTGTTTTATTTTCCGCTTCGTGCTTCAACACAAAGGTATAGCTTTGGAGGAACTCAACCCACTTCAAGTGCCTTTGATTTAGTTTTTTTGGTCGTTAATGTACCGTAATGCCCGATGATCAGTGAATAGAACAAACTCCTTTGGCAACAAATAATGCCTCCACTTCTTTAGAGCCTGAACTATAGCATAAAATTCCTGGTCATAAACTGAATACTTTTTTTGAGCATCATTGAGCTTCTCACTAAAATAAGCAACAGGTATGCCTTCCTGACTCAGGATAGACTCCCTATTGCACTGCCACTGGCATCACAGTCTACCTAAAATACTTTGTTAAAGTCTGGAAGTGCCAAAACAGGTTGTTCTATGAAATTTTTCTTTGATGCATCAAAGCTCCTTTCATCCCCTAAGGTCCACTTGAATTCTTTCTTATCCCCTCTCATTGTTTCTGTGAGGGGTGCACAAATGCTGCTAAAATTTCTAATGAATTTTCTGTAAAAGCTGGCTAGACCATGAAATGATCTTACCTCTGTTGTGCTTCTTGGGGTAGGCCATTCCATGATAGCTCTCACCTTCTCTGGGTCCATTTTCAGACCTTCTACCGAGATTACAAATCCCGGGTATACTAACTCTTTCTTTACAAAATTACACTTTTTCGGATTTATTAATAATCGCTCCTCCCGCAGCCTTCTCAAAAACCCTTCCTGATATGCATCAGGTCTTCCTCCAGGGTTCTGCTAAATATTAATATGTCATCTAAATAGACAATGAAAATTTTTCCTAAAAACTCTTTCAGTACCTCATTCATCAGTCGCATGAAGGTACTTGGTGCATTGGATAGCCCAAACGGCATGACCAACCACTCATACAAGCCCTCTCTGGTCTTGAAGGTTGTCTTACACTCATCTCCTTCCCTGACACAGATCTGGTGGTAACCACTCTTGAGGTCAATTTTGGTGAAGTACTTGGCTCCACTCAAACAAATCCATTATGTCATCCATCCTGGGCAATGGAAATCTGTATTTTATTGTGATCTTGTTGATGGCTCGAGAGTCTGTGCACATTCTCCACTCTCCATCCTTCTTTGGTGCTAGCACTACCGGTACTGCGCATGGACTTAAGCTTTCCCAAATCAGTCCCTTCTCTAGCAACTCCTAGACCTGCCTGTTTAGATCCTCAGTTTCTACAGGCATCATTCTATGTGCAACTTTATTGGGCAAGCTTGATCCTAGAACCAAATCGATATGGTGACTGATCTTCCTTACTGGGGGTAAACCCTCAGGCACATTATCAGATATGATATCTGGAAATTCCTCCAATATATCTTGGACTTCTGTTGGGGTATCTTTGCATTCTGTATCCCTGACTCTAGGAATTAATGCATAACACATATGTTCATGCTTTAAATCATCTAAAAATTTCCTTCCGTCAACCAAGAAAATTCTTGCACTGCCACATACCTTTTCTTCCACCTCCTTCAATGGTTTCAGCTTATGACGCATTCCATTCTTGGTCACGGAATAGGTGTTGGCACGGCCATCATGAACCGCACACCTATTAAACTGCCATGGCCTTCCCAAAAGCAAATGGCACGCATCCATGGGCATAATGTCACACAGGACCTCATCACGGTAATTCCCAATACTGATTTTTACCAGGCACTATTCATTGACCAAAACCTTATGGTCTTTCTGCAACCACGCGATCTGATATGGATGCGGGTGTCTCTTCCTCTCTAGTTGTAGATTTGTAACCATTCCCTCTAAAACTAGGTTATCCGTGCTACCATTGTCAATAATAATATTGCAAACCTTACCCACACATTTACACCTTATGTAGAATAAGCTTTTCCTCTGATTTGCGGCTCCCTCTTCATTCAGCAGGACTCTCCTTGCACTCATTACTTCTCCTCTCTTAGCTTCTTCAGAATGCTCAGATCCAACATCTTCATTAGCGACTGTGACTCTGGCATTTCCTTTCGGCCTCCGATTATTCCTTTCTCGTTGCTATGGGCACTCATATTGGTGATGTCCCTCTTCCCCACACTATAAGCAAGTTCCATGGAATCTTCCTCTTCCCTAGCCACGTCCAGCTCTGCCCCTTCCTCCTCAATAATCATTATTCTGATTACGGGGGCGGTAGGTATTTTCTCTCCTTTGTTCCTGATTGCTGCTACCTTCTCCATTCTTCTAAGAATCTTCATCCCTCCTTCCACTGGTCCTTCCACCATGACCTCTTCCTCTTTGCTTGTTCTCGAACCTCCTATTGAGATTTTCTTCAACCTTTAAGGCAAATTGGTAAGCGTCCTCTATGGTGGTCATCCGGACTAGACTTAATTCTTCCTAAATACTTGCTCGTAACCCATTAATGTAATGGGCTACCTTCTCCTTGTTGGCCTCTGAGTGACCTGTTCTGATCATAATTTTATGAAACTCCTCTGTGTATTCCTTTACAGACTTACTTTCTTGCCTCAGCCCTTGCATTTTCTTTAGCAGGTCTAACTCATAATCACCAGGGATGAACTACCCCTTTAGCTTTTCTGCCATTCATTCCCATTTTGTTATTCTCTCTTTTCCTCTCTTATTTCGCTCCAGCTGCACTCCCTTCCACCAAATACTGGCATGACATTTCAGTTTGGTCTTTGCGAATCTGACCCTATCAGGATCCTCAACCTCCTCATACTCAAAGTACTCTTCCAAATCGTTGATCCAGTCGATCAATTCCTCTGGATCAAGGTTCCCGAAATATGTGGAAACCTCCATCTTCGGCCTCTTCCCAATCTGGGATATGGCTTTGTATAGTCTGGCTTGAGCAGGATCTACTGCTTCTTCTTCTTCCTCAGGTTGGTCTTCTTCTTCGTCATCTTCCTCTTCACTACCTTCATCTCTTCTTGGTTCCAATCTTCTATGCATTTCTTCTTGCAGGGCTTGCATTTGCCGCTGCAAAGCTCAGACATCTTCCGCTGCTACCATGCCTCTCCCACCAATAGGGTTTCTTCTTGGAGTCATTATGTTCACCCAATAACAAGCCCTCCCATAGATCCTGGTGTAACTGCCTCAAGTCCGGTGATCTGTTACACACTCAGGAACTTCTGGCTCTGATACCACTTGGTAGAGAACAGTTCTAACACAAGACAGGGAACCAAAAAAACAAGAGCCCAAAATTTCTTATTCAATACTTCGGAAGAATTTTACAAGAATATATAGCAATCTGCCATTTTCCAACCCCCTCTCATTACAATCCATGGGTTTTTATCAAGGTCCCGATCCTCTGTGTTTTCAAACTTCCCACGATCTACAATTGCCACCTGGAACAATACTGGAAAGTCGCATTGATGAGACTCTAGGTGAGGTGCGCGACTGGCTGCCATACCCAACGGAATCTTCTTCTCGATCTGCTGCTTATTGTTAGTTGCTATAAACACATCTCTAGATATCTTGTGTGAGTGGCCAACATGCATGTTGAAATCCTCCTTTGAAACTGCTACTTCACTGTCGCTAACTTGCCACGCACGAAGGGACACCTTTATGAAAGCTGGGAGTGCGTGTTTTTCTGTTTGGTCGCGATATTGCGACATGTCGCGATATCGCGACCATTTCCTTTCTGTGCCTTCTCTCTCCTAATCCTGTTGCGATATCGTGACATGTTGCGATATCGTGACATTTCCTCCTTCAAGCCTTCTCTCTCCGTTTTGGCCACGATATCGTGACCTGTCGCGATATCGTGCCATTTTTCCTGTCGACCTCCGTTCTCCCGTTTCGGTCATGAAATAGTGACATGTCACGATTTCGTGACCTTTGATCCTCCGCGCCTTTGTTCCCCTACTTTGGTCGCAATTTCGTGACCTTTGGTCCTTCGCACCTTTGTTTCCCCTGCTTTGGTCACGATTTCGTGACATGTCGCGATATCGTGACCTTTTGTCCGTCGTTTCTCTATCTCCTGTTTTGGTCGCGATATCGCGACACTTTTTGTGTCACGATATCACGACACATATTTTTCTTTGCAACACTTAGAAAAAAATAAAAAAAAGTTTGGTTGATGCTCGATTGCTTTGCTGCCCTCGGATGCTCCTGCATCAATATCACACCTATCAAAGTAGCATTGTCTTATTTTGTGAAGAGGGGAGAATTTATTGAAGAAATTCTTATTAAGCCCTTAGATCCAAAGGATATTTTGAAGAGTCTTTTGTAAAATTGTCCAAAGAAATATTCTTCATGCCATCCCATGAATAAATTGAGTCACCAGTGTCTATATTCAAGGATGATATAAATTATATTATCTTCTTGAAAGAAGGGATTTATAGAAGAAAGTAGAATTTATATGTCCTTCTTTCAGTCACTAAATCCTTGATTTTTTTTTCCATATAAGCTCCTCCCATTTCTCCCATTCCTCTAGATCAACAGAAAAATGTATTTCCTTCTTACTCAGATCCTCTTAGAGGCCCACAAAGTGGATTTTCTCATTCACAAATTCAACTTGAAGAGTTAGATCCATATTTTTTTACTAACATCACCAAACTCCTACTAATTGTATTTCTTAATTTTGGTTCTAAGGAACTATAAGTTCTTCATAAAATAATACATTTTGGTACCAAATATTAGCTTACCTTCCCTCCATCATTATTGGACTAGGGATCTAAAAGTGTTGTTCTAGAGCCACATGAGCTAGAATTTGAAAGGAGTGTAGTTGTGAGTGAGCTTCTAAAGAACAAACAAAACATGCCAATGCTTTGAATTGGTATTATTTAGGATGATATATTTTAGAATTGTCTTAATTGTAAGGATATCATCAAAAATCGTAGACCTATCTAGACATTCCAAAATGTATGCTAAACCTCACCTCCTATTAGACCATGTTATCATACCATTATCAGGTTTGACATAAATCAATTGAATATGCCTCAAATATTCATGCATTAGATTTGATGCAACATTTAATGCTCTAATCCCTCACATTTTCTCCCCCAAAGAAATAATTTCATTAAAATACCCTCATAAAATGAGTTATGTTATAGGAAACTAGATTCAAATCTATCAAATATAGATCTACTACTTATGTTTATCCTCTATATATATGGATACATATGTTTTGATACATAATATTTTCTACTCCAACTACCTCCATTGGACAAGATAACCAAGGATACATCTACTACCCATGACTATATGCACCATAAAATCCTTTTATTTCCAAAGCCAATAAAGGCCCCTTGATGCACCTTGGGATATTAGAGAGTCCATCCTATCTACAGGTAAAAATTTTCTTGCCACTATATCCATCTCTTCCATCGATAGATTAGTCTCTTGAAGGAATACTAGATGTGGTTTCTTTTCCTATATCATTTTTAATTTTATTATGTTTGGGAGGACTACCTGTAATACCCTTACATTCCATGAAATAATTCTCATGAGGATAAAGGAGTGAATAAAATTGTAAGGGGATTAACATTACATTCATAAATAAGGTTTCCCCCTTGCCTAGCTATGTGCTACTGATTGGTTCTATGTCCAACCTTCTAATTGGAGTCTAATTTCATTTTCTTGAGTTTTTCTATATTTTATGCTAGATGAATCCTACATGGACTCTAATTCTAGAGAGCATGTGTAGACTTCTAGGGTATTTTTGAGAGGAAGTGAAGGTTACCTACTTGTTGATGGCTCCTAAGAAAGTGGATTTTCTTCATTTGAGACATTCTTCTCTTTTGTATTGTCATCCCTTATGTTCTTCCTTTGGGATCCTTTAGGGTTGTGTTTGATATTTATTTATATAACTATCTGATTCTTAATATTTTTTGGGATGGATTTCACTATCTCATCTAGTTTGGGTCCTCCAATACCAATAGGAGTTTTCTCTACCATATATTTTGTCTCCATTTGGTTGTCTTATTCAACATCTATCTTTAGTAGGAAGGTGGGTAAATATATTTGTTGTCACACTATTTTCTATGACTACCTTTTTCTTTGGGATCAATTTCCTTTTGGGTTCTTAGAAGCCATCTATATTAGTCTATTTCTTTTCTTGCTCCAATATTTTGTGAGGGCATTCTCTTAGTCTAATTTTGTAGATTTCCATACTTGTGGTAGATCCAACATTTGAAAGGAACATTCTCATAGTCTACTTCTTGTTCTCAAACTTTAATTTTTGCTTGTAATATGATCTTATTTGCAAGGGGATTATCAAAATCCATCAAGACACAAATTCTTGTATAGATCATATACTCAAAATAAAAACCATATGTGCTCTTAACCATCATAATAATAGTTTCAAAAATATTTCCAATAGCTTTAAAGGAATTAGATTCTAGTATTATGTAGGTAATCTAAACAACCTGACCCATACTGGACCCATCAATGGCATTTCCTCCTATGCTTTATATTTTAGTTTCTAGGGTTTCATGAAAATACCTACTCTTCTAAAACTCCACTTCCCTCCTTGGAACATTCACTTGTGATACTCATCACTAGTAAAGAGATCCAAGAAATAATAATTAGGGTAAAGTGCTATATGAATATCTCCCTTTGTACACCAATATTTTGTTACCTAATTCTTGAGTGCTGCCAGTTGAATTTTTTTAATTTAGTAAAAAAACCCTTATAGGGCCACCTTGGTCTGAGAAACCATGACCAGGGGGTTCTACACCATCAAAATCACCTATGAGTCACACTTGATCTTGACCACACCAACATAATCAACTAGATTTTGGGTATCCAATGTGCATTTGGTAGGGTGAAGATTCGAACCAAGGACCTCCTTTGGAGGATTTCCCTACCCTCTCCAACTCACCTACAACATGTGGGTATACCAATTGAATTTTGAACCCCATGAATCTGCATATTAGTCTCCTTTCCATACTATCAATACCTTCATGAAGATCCTCTTTTTCTAACCTTACTATTTGAGATCCATCTACAACCTTAATACAATATTTTTCTATCTTCCTAGGGTCCACCTTAATCATTCATAGGGTTCTCTGTATAAATTTAATGCCAACACTACCAACATTTCTACTTGGTCCTCTCTTGACTATATCTTGAAAGGATATTTTTTTTGGAGGGGGAGATCTCTCACCCATCGTATTAACTTTAGCAAGTTAAATAAGCGTATTGAATTTAACATAAGTTAATAAAATAGAATGTGAATAGAAGAAAATCAGTCACTCTTATTCTTAATTTAAATTATATACTACTATTAAAATTTTAATAATATTAAAAATAATAGTTATACATGTGTGTGTATGGGAGGAAGAACGAAAAATAATCTCAAGAGCGAGTTAAAGACCTCATACATATTAGAAATTAAAGAGTTAAAAAATATTATGTGATAGATGATAGATGTCCTTTTAATATTGACCTTTAGATTTTTAAAACCTTAAACAGACTTATCAATTAACTTGTAGTAGTCGTGGGGCAACTATTATACGTTACATTGATGCATATGTACATATATATATGTATGTATATATATATATATATATGTATATATATATATATATATATATGTATATTTATACATATATATATATATATATATATATATATTGTATGTATATATATATGTATATATATATACATACATATATACATACATATATATATATATATATATATATATATATATATATATGTATAGGTTCGAATCTCCACCCTACCAAAAAGCTGAATTGGGTACCCAAAATCCAATTGATAATGTTGGTGCGGGAAGGGTCGGGTGCGACTCCCGGGTGAATTTGACGGTGTAGAACCCCCTATTCGTGGTCTCTCAGACCAAGGTGGCCCCACAAGGGGTTTTTCACTTTATATATATATATATATATATATATATGTATGTATATGATATTTCATGAAAAATAAATATCTAGTAAATATAATCATAAAAATAAAATATTAATTAGAAAAATCATATTTTAAATATGAGTAGATGTGGTAAGACCATTCTCAATTTGTTAATATGATAGCATATATGTGGAATTCTTTAGGAAATGATGTTTTGTATACACTTCCAAAATAATTTAAATCAATGACATCTATATTAAAATAATGGAACAAGATAAGTTGTAAGCTTACTCTAGTGGTAAGCGCTTTGGCCTCTCTTTGAAAGGTCCAAGGTTCAAACCCCACTCTATAAGAGGGGACCAGGACCCCTCATAAAAACCTATGTAAACTCATTGAAAATATCAAGTGATATTAGCTCAACCGGTAAATATTCCTCAACATTTAAGGAGACCAAGGTTCAAATCTTGCCAAATGATACATGGATAATATCCAAGCTTTGTTGTAATACCACTATATGGTGATGATGTAATATAGGTGGGACCCATTTCAATCCCATATAACCAGTTGAAACAAAAAATGGAACTAGAACACTTTTAATTTAAGAAGAAGGAAGAACTAAAAGAGAAACTTTTAATTTTCCAAAAAGGTGAGTGCAATAATCCAAGCTCAAAGGAAAGGGACTTAGAGAATATCATAAATTTTTGAGTAAGGAGGAGAAAGTTTGGAGATTAAAAGTGAGACAAACTTGGTTAAAATAAGGAGACAAAAACACAAGTTTTTCATAGGATGACAATAGTATAGAGATCACCATCTATAATTAATAGAATTAAATCAATAGAAGAGATTTAGATTGAAAATCAAAGAAAAATTAGAAAGGAGGAAAGGATTTTTTACTAGAATATTTTAGGAATGAAGGAGATTGAAGTTCTTAATGATAAACTACTGAAAGAAGTATTTTTTGTTATAACAAATGAATACAATAGCAAACTAATGGAGACTATTACTCTAGAAGAAGCTCATTAAGCTCTTTTCTCTTTTAATAATGATAAATCTTGAGGTCTATATGGGCTCTTAGTATAATTCTATCAACATAATTTGGAATTAGTGAAGGATTATTTACTACTGATAGTGAATTAGTCTAGGGTAAAATAATACATATTTATAAAATAAGTGCAACATATCTTACCCTAATTCCAAACAGGAAGGATGCAAAATTGTTTGATTCATTTAGATCCATAAGCCCATGTAATATGACATATAAAATAATTTACAAAGTGACGGCAAATAAATTAAGACCATTGTTATACAAAACAATTTAGAAGAGCAAGGACGATTAATTAATAGGAGAGAGATTATAGACAGGATCATACTAGCTCATAAAGTAATGCATTCAACAAATTCTAGAGAAGAGAGGACAATAATCTTAAAACTTGATATGAATAAACCCTATGATAGGGTTAGATGGATCAAATGGATTAAAAAATAATCTTTTTACAATATTAGAAAATCTTGGATTTGGGAAGAAATGGATCAAATGGATTAAATCTTGTGTCTCTACAATATCATATTCAATGTTGGTCAATGGGCTAGTAACATAATCATTTAAATCCAAGAGGGGTATTAGATAGGGAGATACTCTATCACCATATATGTTCATTATTATGGCAAAGGTATTGGGAAGTAACTTGAAGAAGGCATACAAATATGGACTAATAAGTGGAATTAAGGCTAGTAATAACATCAACAACATCACCCATCAATAGTTTATAGATGATACAACCCTTTTTGGGAGGGAAGAGAAAAATGAGGCCAAATATTTGAATAACTTATTAAATAAATATAAAAGAGCATCGAGGCATAAAATCAATAGGACAAAATATAAAATCAACTTCCTACACACTCCAGCTAAAATCAGAGTAAGGATATGCAGGTTACTTAAAATAGAGGTAAATTTGTTGATAATATATCTATCAATGCCCTTATTTGAGGGGAGAATGAGGATAAAATTATTAAATCCAATTATAATTAAAGTTAAAAATAAAATACCAACATGGAAATATAGATGATTATAGTTAGCAAGAAGAGTGCAACTAATTAAATCAGTCTTATAGGCTATTCCAACATATTATATATTCTTGTATATTATGTCAAAATCGATAGAAATTTTTTTTAATGTATATTATGCGGTAATTTTTGTGGTTAGGATTAGATGATAAAAGGAAATTTCCTTTGGTGATATGGAGTAAGTTTTGTGATGATAAAAGTAATATAGGTCTTAGTTTAAGAGTTCTTATGGATGCAAACCTAAATATAAGGGGAAATATAATTTGGAGATTGTACAAAGAGTGTCAAAGAGAATGGGTGAGAATTCTTCTAAGTGCATTGATCCCAATGACCAAAGCTTATTCTTTACTAAATTCTCACTACCATATGATTTTGCACTATGGAAATTTTTTAAAAATAATAATTAATCTAGTGATTAAAGGTCTAAAGTAGGTGGTGGAAGCTGGAGAAAACATTCTATTTGGATGGATACTTGGTGTGATAAAAAAACCACTTAATCTAAAGCCAATTTTGAAGCCATGGATGATATTACTTCAATATAAATATGGTTATAGGATTTCAAATATTATGTACAAGGATTAAGAAGGAAAATACAAATGGAAAGAAGTTTTTTTTACAAGTATACTAGACATTGTAGCTAGGAGGCAATTAAGAAGAAAGATACCAACAATGATATTCTAAGGGGAACTGATGATAAGCTGATTTGGGAGTTGAATAACTCAAGAGAATACACAATGAGAAGTAAATATAATGTAAAGTTCCAACAAAATAGGAATATCACAATAATATGGAGAGATATTTAGAATAGCTTGAGCATTCCAAAAACAAAAAGTTTGAATGACTAGTAGGCCATAGAATTTTTTTATCCTGGGATGACCTAATGAAAAGGAATTTTCATGGCCCCTCATAATGTGTTCTATATAAAAAGGAGGATATTGTAGACCATCTCTTGAGATACCGTTAAGTCCTCTAGGAACTATGACAATGGATTCTTAATATGTTTGGTAAATGCATGGTGATGAATAGAAGAATTGAATAATGGTTAAAGCAATGGTAAAACACTTTTAAAAATGAGGTATTACAAACAATTTGGGATATATAAAAATATAAATACTTTGTACTGTATGGGTGGAAAGGAATAGAAGAATATTTAAAGGAAATAAATGCAATCTAAATATAATGAAAAGGAATATTTGCTTAGTCATAGAGGAGTCTAAACCAACCCTATCAACCAGTCCAATACCTAATCTTGAACTAGAGAACCCTGATAGATAGATTCAAGTCATCAAATGGAATTATGATATTGGGTATATAAGAAAAAAATGAAGGAAAATAATATAAAGTGGAAACCACTAGAAGTACTGCTAGTCAAATTGAAATTTGGAGTATCTAAAGGAAATCCTAGGAGGAGGAGGAAGAGGAATAATTAGAAATAATAAGGGTGAGATTTTGTCACATTATGCTTTCAATCTGGACTTAAGACAAATAATGAAGCTAAAGCTTGGGTGACATTGGAAGGTTTAAGAATATGTAGGAAAATAAAATGGAATAGAGTATGGATGGAGGGATATTAAATTAATAGTGATAAATATAATTTTGAGAAAAGCAAAGGCTTGATGGAACGTACAAGAGATCATTGTGGAAATACAAGACCTTGCTATGAAGTTATAATAAATCAAATGTATACATACATTAACAAAAGGGAATATATGTATAGATAGGCTAGACAATAGAGGGGTTTTAATAAAGGATCGTGAAGTTAAATTCTCTTTTCCATGGTTAGAGGAAGTAGTAAGTTTAGTTGAAGTTGACAAGAAAATTTTGATTGCCTAAATAAAATAATGATTAAGATTTACTTTAATGTTTTTCATTGGTAATATTTTTTGTATTTTATAACATTGATCTGTTTTCATATAAAATATTTATTATAATTCTTGTGGTTGCACTTATGCTTCAGGAAGGAAACTAGCAGTCTAGATCTAGTAACATGAACTATGATAGTGTGAAGTTTTGGAAATATTACTCTACTAATATGTATTGCATAGATAGTAGAGGTGTATTTTTGGTATTGCAAATACTCCTATAGGAAAATTTCAAGAATAATGATGTTGAATTTTAGAATATTTGTATTTACAAAGAAAATTTAAGATCCAAAAAATGAAAATCAAGAATTCAATATGTTTATGAAAAAATATGTAGGTGTCTACTTATAGCTATCAACAAGTATGGAACCTTCACTTCCTCTCAAAAATTCCCTAGTAGTCTACACATGCTCTCTAGCATTAGAGTCCATGTAGGATTCATCTAGAATAAAATATAAAAAAACTCAAGAAAATGAAATTAGACACCGATTAGAAGGTTGGACATAGAACCAATCAATAGCACATAGCTAGGCAAGGGGGAAACCTTATTGATGAATTTAAGGTTAATCCCCTTACAATTTAATTCACTCCTTTCTCTTCATGAGAATTATTTCATGGAATGTAAGGGTATTACAAGTAGTCCTCCTAAAAATAAGTAGTAGAGTTATATTTGATAGCTTTGAATCTAGTTTCCTATAGCATAACTTATTTTAGGAGGGTATTTTATTGTTATTATTTATTTGGGGGAGAAAATGTGAGGGATTAGAGCATTAAATATTGCATCAAATTTAATGCATGAATATTTTAGGCATATTCAATTGATTTATATCAAACATGAGAATGCTATGATAACATGGTCTAATAGGAGGTGAGGGTTAGCATGCATTTTGGAATGTCTAGATAAATCTACGATTTTGGATGAGATCCTTTCAATTAGGAAAATTTTAAAATATCTCATCCTCAATAATACCAATTCAAAGCATTATGTTTTGTTTGTTCTTTAGAAGCTCACTCGCAACTACACTCCTTTCAAATTCTAGCTCATGTGGCTCTAGAAAAAAAAATTTAGACCCCTAGTCCAATAATTATGGAGGTAATGCAAGCTAATATTTTGTACCAAAATGTATTGTTTTATGAATATCTTATAGTTTCATAGAACCAAAATTAAGAAATAGAATTAGTAGGAGTTTGGTGATGTTAGGAAAAAAAGATGGATCTAACTCTTCAAGTTGAATTGGTGAATGAGAAAATCCACTTTGTGGGCCCCTAAGAGGATCTGAGTAAGAAGGAAATACATTTTTCTATTGATCTAGAGGAATGGGAGAAATGGGAGGAGCTTCTATGGAAACAAAAATCAAGGATTTAGTGACTGAAAGAAGGACATATAAATTCTACTTTCTTCTATAAATCCCTTATTTCAATAAGATCTTATAATTTATATCATCCTTGAATATAGACACTGGTGACTCAATTTATTCATGGGATGGCATGAAGAATATTGCTTTGGACTATTTTACAAAACTCTCTTCAAAATATCCTTTGGATATAAGGGATTAATAAGAAGTTCTTCAAGAAATTTCCCCCTCTTCACAAAAGAAGACAATGCTACTTTGATAGGTGTGATATCCATGGACGAATTACATGTTGTTATGTTCAATATGAAAAAATATACAATGTCAATCTTGTATGACTTTTCCATTTAGTTATTTCAATAATTTTGGATCTACTTAAGGATGATCTACTTGATGTGGTAGAGGAAACAAGGAGGGTTAAGTCAATACTTAAAGAAATCAACAAAACTTCTTTTACACTCATTTATAAATCTCAATATATTGATTAGATTTATGGTTTCAATCCTATAGCATTACATAATTTCCTCCTCAAAATCATTATGAAGGTGAGGGATGATACATTGAAACCTCTTCTCCCCAAGATAATTTCCCCAAATTAAGGAGGTTTCATGGAATAGAGATTACAGATGAGATAGCATCGGCCTAGGAAGCCTTATATTCTATGCAAGTCCATCTATCCCCTTCCATGTTTATTCATTTGGATATTTCCAATGCTTATGACAAGGTAAACTAGTGTTTTCTTCTTTGGATTCTGAAGTAGTTTGGTTTTTGTCAGGATTAGAAAAACTACATTGGAGGTGGTATTTCCTCTATATCATATGCAGTGCTTATCAATGATAACATATATCCTTTTTTCATGGTTTCTAGGGATATTTTTCAAGGGGATACTAATTATCCTTACCTATTCATAATACTAGCAAAATGTTTGGACTATCTTCTCTCTAAAAACACAACCAACCGATCTCTTCAAAAAATTACAACAACCTCTAGAGCCCCTCTACTATCCCACTTATTGTCTATGGATTATTCAACCATGTTAGGTCATACATATTTGGGAGTGGTGTCCAATTTCAATAAGATTTTTAATTTCTTTTCAACAACCACAAGATAATTGATTAATAAGAAAAATTTGAAAATCATATTTCATTGTTTTGTCTGAGTGGAAACTATGATTCTAAATATCTTGTATTTTAGATAATATTCTCTTCTAATTTCCTATCTAGGAGTCCTACTAAAAATTTTTAGGTATAAAAGGAAGAATGGATGTGGTTGATAGAGAGGATAAAGAGTCGACTGGATAACTAGACCAATTGATGGCTCTCTTCTAGAGGTAGACTCATTTTATTAAAATTGGTTCTTCAATCTCTTCTTATTTATCTCTCTTATGTATTAGATATCTATAAAGTTTTCCTAAGGGAGCTATATAAATTCAATCAAATATTCATATAGAGAAAAACAAAATTAGAACACAAATAGGCACTTGTGAAGTGGGATAAGTTATGCCTTCAAAAATAAAGGTGGGTTATGAAGAAAACAAGCTTATACTAAGAGGGGGAGAACAGTATAAGACCACTTTTTACTTTTATTTCCTAATCAATATTATGCAATGTATAGATAGAAATATCAACAACAGTAATCAAAGCAATGCACAAATCACCACACATAATAGAGACACCAATTTAATGTGGTTCACCCAATGTGGGCTACTCCATGGAGAAAATATTTCACTAAAATTTTCTCAATAAATATCTTGGGAATCCTTTCCCTATTATAATATTTATGGACCTCTATCCAAAGGAGACACCAATCCCCTAATCAAGTTCATGGATCTCTATCCACAGGAGAACTCCTTTCTCCTTAGCTCTGACTGGTGATATTTTAGAAGAATTGATACCCCCACTACTCTGTCTAATGGATATCTATCCACTGAAGACTCCTGTACTCACTACCCTCTCTAATGGATATCTATCCACTAGAGACTGTCATCCTCTATACTCTATCACCTTCAAAACTCTATCTTAAATTTACACTAAACATAGTCCTTCGATATAGCACAAATATGCTCAATATTTGTCTCTGGTCTGGCACAAACCTGTCTCTGCACCAAAATTTGTCCTCAATATCTATCCTATGATCTACACTAAACACAGTCCTTCGGTCTAGCACAAATATGTCCTCAATATCTATCCTCAAGCCTTAACACAAATCTTGAATAAATCTCAAATAAATACTGCTAGATTTGCCCCAAACCTTAACTCAAGGTTTGACCAAATCAATCAATCAACTCTTCTATCAAGTATTCTCAAAGACTTGTCTTAAACCTACCTTGTAAGCTTCCACAAAATCTCACACTAATCTCTCCACAAGTACTCTCTAGAACTTGTCTAATTTTCTCAACAAGTTCTCACTAGAACTTGTCCAAATATGCTCAATAAGTCCTCACTAGAACTTATCCAAATCTGCTCTCAATATGTATTGTAAGCTTCCACAAAAGCTCACATAAATCTATCCACAAGTCTTCTCAAAGACTTGCCTCAAATCTACTCAACAAGTCCACACTAGAACTTGTCCAATCTCATAGAAACATAAAGAAAATTGTTAGAGACTCAATATGCTTCACATTCATAATAATGTTCAATCACTTTCAATCACTCTTTTAGAAACATGTAGATAATTTTTAGAGACTCAATATGCTTCACATTTACCTCAATGATCAATCACTTTAAATCACTCTTTTAGAAATATACAGAGAATTGTTAGAGACTCAATATGTTTTACACTCACAAAATCTCAATTACTTTCAATCTCTCTTTTATCACAAAAACATACAGAGAATTTTTAGAGACTCAATATGTTTCACACTCATCAACACTCAACCTCTTTCTCAAATCAATTCATAATATAGAACAATTTGTTTCATAGAACTTGAACTATCACCTTAACAAATTCACTTGACTAGGGTCAATAAACTCTACTCAACAAATCACTCAATGAAATAATCCTTGCTCACAAACCCTAGTCCAAACATATGAACACTCACTCAAATGTTTCCAACAATGCTTATCATAACAATGATACTCATGTTCTTTATAAACCCTAGTTTAAGTTCTTCACTCAACCAATTACTTCAACAAAAATGCTTATAAATAATCTTCACATAACAATGATACTCATGATCTTTGCAAACCCTAGTTCAAGTTCACTCAACTTAATCACTTCAACAACAACAATGCTTATAAAACAAGGTTTTATCAACAACTCTTTATTTTAGAAAACCTTGAAGCATTAATTCAAAACACACTTAACAATACTTAACCCTTCCAAAAATTTTGATGCTTAATTTCAATGCATTCCTTTTGCTTCCCCCAAAAAGGGTTTCGGTGTGATTCAATCCGCAATCTCCCCAAGCCTAAGCGCCTTAGCGCTTAGGAGTCCACCACGTGGGCTATTGATGACCACATGAAGGAAGGACCACTTCCTTCAGCTTATGCCTTCATGCATCGTTGACTTCCCACAAAATCCACAATGCTCTCCACTTAGATGTAACATGATTCACAAAGTTCAAAGTTAATTAAAATCGAAGGCATGGTTATTTGCTAAGGTGGGATGATCCTCCCTTTTATACACGTTTGAAAATTTGCTCCCACATCGGCGCTTGGAATTCGAATTTCAAAAATTTGAATTATAATTTGATAACCCACCTTAGAATTAAATTAATATAAACTAACTTATAATTAATATTAAAATTAATTAATAATTAATTTAAATAACTTAAGTAAATTAAATTATAAATTAATTTATAATAAAAATTATATTAATTAATTTATAGTTAATTTAAAACTTCCATTTATAATATTATAAAAAAATATTATAATATTATTCACTTGGGCTTCTTTTTTTTGCAATTTGAACCATATATGACTTTCTAGAACTGGGTCTTGATTAACTGAAACCGGACTATCCTTTTGCACTTATTGGAGAACCTGAAACTAATTCTGCCCACTGAAACTACCACTGACTGGTGTTGAAAGCTTGACATCAATGACCACTCACTCTTGACATCAATGAAAACTCATCTACTCAAAATTTCCAACAATCTCCCCCTTTGTCATTGATGGAAACCCAAATTATTTTTACTAAACCTTGACCTTTTACCTTGTTCTCCTCCCCCTGGGACATTTCTCCCCCTGACTCAATGCTCTCTCCTTAAACCAAATCTCTCCCCCTTACTCAAATCTCTCCCCATTTGACATCAATGGAAAAGGGTCACCTTTGGGGCTCGGGGCTAAGAATGAGTCTCTTAGCTTAACCCCTCCCCACATCCTCTTGATGTGGTTAAATATGGGGTGGGAGTATTTCTACTCCCATAAAGAACTAGTCTTTACCTTTGTCCTCTTTCCTTCTCATCTGATCCTTCTAATTTTTTTGATTGTTCCTATCCATGTCCATGTTCCTGTTCATGTCCATGTTATTTTTCCTATCCATATTCTTGTTCATGTTCATGTCCTTATTCATATTCCTGTTCATGTTCATATCCATATTCTTGTTCCTTTTCCTATTCATGTTCATATCCATATTCATGTTCCTGTTCTTGTTCTTATTCATGTTCCTATTCATGTTCATGCTTGGTTCTGGAATGTTTGCTCTACACCACTTTGTTGTATGTCCATCATTATTGTACTTATAACACTTAACATTATTATTCCTTGGAGGTACAAATATCTTGGGATTTCTCCTAGTGAAGCCATCTCAGTTCCTATTATGTACCTTGTAATTCATTGCATTGTGACCAAACTGATTACATGAGTAGCAATACCCATGGAAAATTTGCATGTTTATGAAGTTCCCATATTCCTGTATTTCATGTGTCGTGCACTATGAAGCCATGTGGCCAAATTTGTGACATGAGACACATCATCCGTTAAAATTTCCTTGCCCTGACCTCATTGGTATCTTAGTCTCTTTTTATCTATGTTGATTCATGTTCCATTTGTTTCATTTTTGTGCATTGTACCTTTCCTTGTTCAACTTACTATTGTCCAACTCATCCTCAGAAGTCTCACTTTCTCTTACCCTATCTTCTTCTAAAGTTTCTTCTTATTCAGAACTATAGGTTGACTCTTCTTTTTGTTTCTTTTGAGCTTTTTCAAAACCAATACCTGTTTTATTTGTTGACCTTATTTGTACCTTGATCATCTTATCCAAATTATTTTAACTCTTTTCAAACTTTTTTAGCTTATCCTTGGACTTTTCTAACTTTTCACATTCAAATACCTTTGCTTCTAACTTATCCTTGAACTTATTTGTCTTAGACATTGACTTGTTTAAATCCTCCATAAGTTTTCCTCTCTTTTCATCACATTCTTGAAACTGAAATTCAAGTTGGGATTTTTACTTTCTTACCTTATTTAAAGTTTTAAGAGCATAAATAAGCTCTCCCTCAATATCAACTCCTCCCTTTTCTGATTCTTCCTCTATTTGTTTACCTTTGTCAACATCTTCATTATTTTATGACTTGTCTTCTATAGGATCACCTTATCCTTCTTCTAGTGCCATTAGAATATTCTCTTTTGGTCCTTCAAATGCATCCTCATACTCATCATCATTGAAACTAAAACCATTCCTTGTAAAACTAACTTCAAGATGTCCAAAATTACCACATCTAAAACACTTGAGAATTATTGGTGGCCTTTCCTTAACCTCTTCTTTTCCTTCAATAAAAATAGGACTTCATATTTATCATTATCTGAGAAAATATTATAACTATCACTTGAGTACTTACTTGCTTTGTCTGCACAGTAACTCCTCTTTTATATTTGAAATATCTTCTTTCCGTGTCTATTTTGTCCATCCTTACCTTTCTTTTGGTACCTGTATTTTTTGATTCCCTATTCTTATGATCCTATTTTTCTTCATCATTTCTATTTCTAGCTTCTTGAAAATCAGTTGCATAGTGACCATACTTTACACAATTTAAACATCTAATAGATTTTGCATCCTTAAATATTCTTGAATCCTTATTCTTTCTGCCATAATTTTCTTCTTCATCACTGGATGACTCATTGCTTGAATCTGACTTGCCCTTTGTTTTATTTATCGCTTTGAAGGTTGCTTCCTTTCGGTGATTAGGTTCCTCTTTTGTTATTAACTCAAAAGTTGTAAGAATACCAAGTAACATATCTCTTGTCAAAGAATCACCATATTTTGATTATTCTATAGTAGAAATATTTTCAATAAATCTTTTTGGAAGATATCTTAAGACCTTATCATAAACATACGATTATTCAACATTAAGTCAAAGTCCTAGCATAGCATTAACAACCTCATCAACACAAAGTAGAAAAGTACTAATGTTTTCCTCATCCTTCATTCTTAACTCTTAAAATTATCCTTTGAGATTTCGTATATTTGCCTTTCTGACACTTTTATCTCCTTCATAAATGCTTTACAAATTATCCCATATTCCTTTTGCATCTTTAAAATTCATAACTTTTATTTATTTTTTTCTATGCAAACCTCTTAAAATTGCATTCATTGATTTTGAATTGTAATGTTGTAGAAGCTTAACTTCCTTATCTATAGGAGGATCATTTGGTGGTATGTATCCATTTTCATCTGCTTCCCAAATTTCATTACCAAGTGCCTTCAGGTGAATCTTCATTCTCATACTCCAAAATATATAATCACTTCCATAAAATATTGGTGTTGAATTATTTGAGGACACATTCTTAGAATCCATTGTGTTCTTGAAATATTTTTCTTCAAACTATTAAACTCTTCCGAAGGAACCCACCTTGATACCAATTGAAGAACACAAGCTTATACTGAGAGGGGGGAACAATATAATACCGCTTTTTATTTTTCTTTCCAAATCAATATTATGCAATGTATAAATAGCAATATCAACAATAGTAATCAAATCAATGCATAAATAACCACACACAATAGAGACATCAATTTAACGTGGTTCATCCAATGTGGGCTACTCCGTAGAGAAAATATTTCACTAAAATTCTCTTAATCAATCTCTTGGGAATCATTTCCCTATTACAATGCTTATGGACCTCTGTCTAAAGGAGACACCAATCCCCTAATCAAGTTCATGGATATCTATCCATAGGAGAACTCCTTTCTCCTTAGCTCTGAATGGTGATATTCTAGAAGAACTACTGCCCCCACTGCTCTGGCTAATGGATATCTATCCACTGAAGACTCTTGTCCTCACTGCCCTAGCTAATGGATCTCTATCCACTGGATACTATCATCCTCTATACTCTATCACCTTCAAAGATCTGTCTCAAATTTGCACTAAACATAGTCCTTCGGTCTAGCACAAATCTTCTCAATCTCTATCTCTGGTCTAGCACAAACTTGTCCTCAAATCTACACCAAACTTTGTCCTCAATATATTTCCTCTGATATGCATTAAAAACAGTCCTTCGGTATAGCACAAATATTTTCTCAGTCTCTATCCTCAAGTCTTAGCACAAATCTTGAATCAATCTCCAATTAATACTGCTAGATCTACCCCAAACCTTAACTCAAGGTTTGAACAAATCAATCAATCAAATCTGCTCTCAAGTCTTCTCAAAGACTTGTCTCAAATATACCTTGTAAGCTTCCACAAAAGCTCACACCAATCTATCCACAAGTCCTCTCTATTACTTGTCCAATATTCTCAAGTTCTCATTATAACTTGTCCAAATCTGCTTAATAAGTCCTCCCTAGAACTTATCCAAATCTGCTCTCAATCTGTATTGTAAGCTTCCACAAAAGCTCACACAAATCTGTCCACAAGTCTTCTCAAAGAATTAACTCAAATCTACTCAACAAGTCCACACTAGAACTTGTACAGATCATAGAAACATAAAGAGAATTGTTAGAGACTCAATATTCTTCACATTCATCACAATGCTCAATCACTTTCATTCACTCTTTTAGAAACATATAGAGAATTGTTAGAGACTCAATATGCTTCACATTTACCTCAATGCTCAATCACTTTCAATCACTCTTTTAGAAACATATAGAGAATTGTTAGAGAGTCAATATGCTTCACACTCACAAACTCTCAATCACTTTCAATATCTCTTTTATCACAGAAACATATAGAGAATTGTTAGAGACTCAATATGTTTCACACTCATCAAAACTCAACCTCTTTCTCAAATCAATTCATAATATAGAACAATATTTTCATAGAACTTGAACTATCACCTTAACACATTCACTTGACTAGGCTTAATCAACTCTACTCAACCAATCACTCAATAAAATAATCCTTGCTCACAAACCCTAGTCCAAACATATGAACACTCACTCAAATGTTTCCTACAATGCTTATCATAACAATGCTACTCATGTTCTTTGCAAACCCTAGTTCAAGTTCTTCACTCAACCAATTACTTCAACAACAATTCTTATAAATAATATTCACATAACAATGATACTCATGATATTTACAAACCCTAGTTCAATTTCACTCAAATTAATCACTTAAACAACAACAATGCTTATAAAACAAGATTTTATCAACAACTCTTTATTTCAGAAAACCTTGAAGCATTAATTCAAAACACACTTAACAATGCTTACCAAACAATCCTTTTCACTCCAACTTTGCATTCACAACATTCAACAATCACTCACTAGGAATAATATACCCATACCTTTTGTTTTATGTATAAGTGCCCTTGGAAAACCTGTCTAAATCACAATTTCCTTCTTTCCAATTTCAATGGTTAGATGACAAAATCTCACTCTTAACACTTTCTCAAATATTCCTTGGACACAAAAATACTCAAAGCTCAATTATGCCTTATTGCTCCTTTTTAAATTAACAACCATCAAATCATACATGAAAAATAATAATTCCTTGGATACACCTTATAAAATCCAACTTAAAATAATATCCAACACCACAATACTTCAAACAATCTTCCTAAAACACCTTACTACCCTTTCCAAACACTAAAGAAAATAACACCAAAAAATTTAGTTTTGCATAACCCTTATAACTCCCATTACTACCTTACAAACCAATATAAAAATGCAAAAAATAATTTTTAAATAGTCAACTAACCCTTCCAAAATTTCCGGCGCTCAATTTCAATGCATACCTTTTTCTTCCCCCAAGCCTAAGCGCCTTAGAGCTTGGGAGTCCACCATGTGGGCTATTGATACCCACGTGAAGGAAGGAACACTTCCTTCACCTTATGCCTTCATGCATCGTTGACTTCCCATGAAAACCACAACGCTCTCCACTTAGATGCAGCACGATTCACAAAGTTTGGAGTTAATTAAAATCGAAGGTATGGTTATTTGCTAAGGTGGGATGATACCCCCTTTTATACATGTTTGGAAATTTGCTCCCACGTTGATGCTTGGAATTCGAATTTCAAAAATTCGAATTATAATTTGATAACCCACCTTAGTGTTAAATTAATATAAACTAACTTATTATTAATATTAAAATTAATTAATAATTAATTTAAATACCTTAAGTTAAGTAAATTAAATTATAAATTAATTTATAATAAAAATTATATTAATTAATTTATAATTAATTTAAAACTTCCCTTTATAATATTATAATATTATTCACTTGGGCTTCTTTTTTTTTGCACTTTGAATAATATCTGACTTTCTGGAACCGGGTCTTGATTAACTGAAACCAGACTATCCTTTTGCACTTATTGGAGAACCTAAAACTGATGTTGCCCACTGAAACTGCCACTGACTGGTGCTGAAAGCTTGATATTAATGACCACTCACTCTTGACATTAATGAAAACTCATCTACTCAAAATTTCCAACAAGATAGGCCTTAGATCATTGATCAACTATAATAAAGTATTGGTAGCTAAATTGTATTGGTAGTTAATCAACACCCCTCATGTATTTTGGGCTTAAAATTTGAGATCTAAATATGCAAAAAAATAAATTACCAAAAGAATTTACCAAAGATCAACTACCTATCAAAGGATCTTCGATCCTAGCAATCTTGAGGATGGGGAAATATTGATCAAGATGTAATTGTTTTGTATTATCAACAATGGCTGCCAAAAAAAGTTTTGGAATAAGGCTTGGGACGAGTAAGCCCTATTGATTCAATAATTTCCTAAATGGGGATAACCATCTCATGGAAAAAACCATAGGGAAGGTTGCATTTAAGTTTTACACTATTATAGGAACATTATGGATGGTGCTTAGCATCAAAGAGTGTGGATTCCAACTGTTGAGTGGTCTATGGTGACATTGGAGGCTTAGAAGGAAGCTATTCAAATGGTTCTTAGAGATAAAAATCTTTCTTGATCTCAAGAAAATGACTCTTTTCATTGGGGCTCTTACTCCAAGTGTGTTTATATAATAGCCTTAAGATATTCTTCATCATGTCAGTATGTTGCCAACCCCCTTAGTGATATCTTCAATTGACTTTGAAAGTAATTATTATGGCCCAAAATGAGGTTTTTTATTTGGCTTCTTATCCATAAGTGGGTCCTTATAGGATATTAGTTGATAAAATAAGATTTTTTCAACCCCTACAGATGTGTGATGTGTTGTGGAGATGGAGAGAATTCAAATCACCTTTTTATTTCTTATCCCTCAGCTACCCAATTATAGAAAATGGTGGTCTCTCTATTGGGTTTTAGACCTCACATGTTCACTTCCATTAAGTAAGATTGGTGTACCTAGCCCAGGATGGGAGGCATGGATAGTTCTATGAAGGAGATGGTATGGACCAATATTTCTTTACTGCTTTAATGGAATCTTTGGAAAGTAATAAAAATAAGATGGTCAATATGATATTCACTATATCTTATAGAGGACCTTAGCTAATATCAGGAAAATTGTCTAGCATGTATTATAGGCCTCCTCTTCCCCATCTAATAGTGAAATAATATTCTCGGTAAGATAAAGTTTTTCTTTGGATGAATGGAGACAGAAATCCTTAGAAACACAAGTTTCATATTCATCGGGATGGTCATTAGCAAGCCCTTCCTAATGGTGTTGGGATGATTATAATGGATGGAGCTTCGAGAAGTAATCCAAGAAGACCAAGAATGGGGAGTATAAGAAGGCTTTCAGAAAGTAATCCTATCTTCATCTTTGCAAAAGAGTTTGGGTATTCTCTCTGATAATCTAGTAGAATTTTATGCTATCATTTGGGGTCTTTAAGAGGTTGCTAAGGTTGGCTAGAGTTCGGTATAGGTAGAGTCAAATTTCCATATTCCCATTAATCATTTGAAAGATCCCACTAAGACACCTTCTTAGGACTGGCATTTACAAAGAGTGTTGGAAAAGATTCGCAAACTTCAAACAAAATTTAGGATAACCAAACCTTTTAATGTCCCTTGCGAGCGAAACAAGGTAGCGGATGTTATGGCAAATTGGGCCTTAGACCGAGAAAAAATAATTTGTTATAGAAACCTCTACATATAGTGAATATAGCAAATTAGATAATATTTGTATTGTATCTTACATCTTAATGCTAGTGACATTGATTTATATGTCTCATGAATTAAAAGAAATTATTAGGATCTTTTTCCTTTGCAATAACTGAGCATTGTAATCAATTCTCTCAAAATGAAAGCCCTATTTATGTATCACTTAACAAGAACCTTGGTCTCCTCATTAAATGTTGAAGAATCTAATCAATTGAGCTAATACCACTTGATTTTAAATGTTAAAATTTACGGATAAAATTTAAACCTTGACTTAAGATATGAAATTCTTCACTTCCACCAATTTCTTTAGACCCAGTGGCCAAAAAAGAAAGTCTTTTTTAACCAATATATAGAATTTAAATTAAAAATATATATAAAGTTATATACACTAAAAACTATTTTGCTTGTTACATCTATAGAATAGACGGAGTCGGTTGCGCATCTATACGTACAATTGCGCTTGTAACAAACTTGCGGCATGGCTGATGGTGTACAGTTTCTTTGAGCGACATTACACCTGAGTCAGAGAGCTTTAGCTTGAAATATTCTAAATCTAAAACTTTGCCCTACCTAGTCTCTTCATACAATTGATTGAAGAGGAAATCAGAGAATACCGGCTCGGAAAGCATCTCCAAGTCTAACTCTTGCAGCACAGACAAACCTGGCAAAACAACTTCACACACCTGCTCCTCCTCCAAACCAAGTACATCACTGCTATTATTACCATACACAGTAGGACTAAAAATCGAATGATTTCGATGCACGGTATTAGAGCCCTCCATTGTTTGACATTCTTTCGCAGAAGAAGAGGAGGAAGAAGAGGACTCCTGTCCTGTAAGACGCTGCACCAACGCCATGAAATCCCTCGGTTCTGTGTGTATTACCTTGGGAGAACGAAGGTATTTAATCACAGGTTTCTTCTCACATACCCCATTTATATTTACATCCATATTCCTGCACTCATGAGATTGCCTAGGCCTGAGACATCGAACCTCCTTTTCTCCCTCCCTGCTCTTGTGATCATGCTGATGATATCTCGTTCTCATCATATCGCCCATGCTGCAATTATTTTCATAAAACAAGAAAACTTACTGCAATAACCTTGGGCAGATTCATGGTATATTCAGGTATTTATAGGAAGAGAGAGGAGAGGGAGAATAGTTGGATGGTTGGATTTGGACACAGGCACAAGGTTTTGCAAAGTCAGAGAAACAACACTCCCTGCTCTCACCGCCCTATATAAATTCTTATTCTCTTATCCACTCCATGTAGGCATTATCGCTACCATCTTTATCTATTCTTCCAGCATTTAGACGCAAGGCGCACTATCTGGATACTGGGACACACCAGTTTCAGATAACAACAAAAGATTTTGATGGTTTAGGCAGGGTGATAGAATCTATAAGCAAATACTAAGGACTTTCAGGCAGCATAAATGGATTAGTCAATCGGAACAAATTTATTCAACACAAATAATGAGTATTTCCAGTTATGTAGACTAGCAGGAGGTATCCTTATGCAAACTGATAAGGTTAGTGGGTGTTTAAGTTGGAAACAAGGAAGGAAAATGCTAGGAAGAGGCCTAAAATGGTCTAATTAGTTAGGCTGCTGCTCCTGCCGAGCATAATTTTTTTATAAGATGGTCTCATTCGGTAGGCTGCTGCTCCTTCCAAGCGTAATTTTTTATGTGATATGCACGTGTGCTTCTGTTTTCAACTAATTACGTGATTGGTGGGAGCTATCCAGCTTAGGTAATAATGACGTTGACATTCCATCAGTGGGTAACCATATGGATGAGCAAATTATTCTTGAATTTAACCATCAACTGCCTGTCCTAGAGGGTAAATTATATTAAAAATTACCTTCAATCTTATCTTTATGTTGACATTGACTAAAATAAAGGAGGAATAAGTAAAATATCAAAGGCTTTTAATCTTAAAAAAAACAAAACACCTTATGAGACTGTACACATAGGACACTGCAATTTTATGACGAAAAATATAATTAATAACTTATTTAGAGTAGGACAATGCAATTCTAGAAAAATATATATATTAATAACTTATTTAATGAATAAAATGGTTTAGAAATTAAAAATGTCAACTATTTTTTCACATATGTCCCAAGCCTATGATAATAAAGATAAGGAATCAAATATAGTGTTTTTGTTTTTAATAATCTGTATGGGTTTTTATTAGGGACATTTCAATTAAAATAAAAAATATTATGTTTGATGTTGGGTTTATTAAAGGATATTTAAGTTATTTATTTTTTATTAAAAATATTTTTGGTTTTTTTTTAAATTATTATGTTTTTTATGATAATTTTTTTTAAGTATAAAAGATAAATTTTTAAACGTAGAGATTTTGTTTTATAGAATTTGTTATGTTTTAGTTGTTGTGAAGGTTATCAATAGTTATTATTTGTTGATATTTATATTTGATCTTAGATTTTGGCTTTTTAAGTCATAGTCATGTAACAAGTTTTTACTCATAATTTTGTAAACAAGGTTTTTATTAAAAATGGTGCCACCTGTAAAGTGATATAAAAAAATCATCTTAGAATTGATGCACAAAGGAATGATTTTGAGCATCCTCCTAATTTTGATTTAGAGTGTTCGATTGAGATAAGTTATAATTATTTTTTTCAAGTATTACAAGATTTTCAAAATAGGGTTACCATTGAATATTTCATGGGCAGTTAAGCTCCCCTAGCTACTCATATCTAGTATTAGATCTACGAGGCATGGGAGTGATTGGGCCTTCAAGTTGCTAAAGTTAGGAATTTGTCCAAAGATTTGTATTCTTTTTCCTCTAGGTCTGTTGAGAAATCCAAAGTCAGTGTATTTGTTTTGGTCATTTTTTACTCATGTTCAATTATGACCCCAAATTTATAGTTGATGCTAAAATGGATCTTCACTACTTAGTGCGGTTCAATTTTTTAGGTTTACCCATGCATTTCAAAGACCTTATCCCTCAACCTTATGATAAACTTAGAGAATTTATTTTTGGGAAACTTCTCATGGGTTCCATCCATGCCTATTCCCTAGGTCCTTGTGCACATTCCACTTTATAAAGACCTAAAGGATGTGGTGTACTTTAGGTTTGATGATAAATATTATTGTCAAGTTGTTCAATATGTTAATATTTCAAATTCTTTATTTTGATACCAAAGTATGGAGCACCATGTCAAATACTACCCTTTGTTGAACCAAACACAAGTGAGTTCTATGGTGAAACAAGATTTGGATAATTTTTAAACCGAAGTAACTAATACTTGGATCCAAGTAGTCATAAGAAAGTGAAACCCTAAGCCAACTTCTCTAGCCATTAATTCTAGTTGTCATCCTTCTAGCCCTAAAATTTCTTTAGTTTCTCAAGTCAACAAAGTAATTACCATATCTCAAGATACTGGTTCCTCAGGTCCAATAAAAACATCTATATCCTAGTCCTGACAAGCCTATGGAAAATCTCATAGCTTTGTTCCTATGAATGCATAAAAGTATACTTACCCCAAGTCATTGACTCACTCTAGTATGCTCAAGGGTGGCCATATCAAGAAAGAAAGAACCCCAATTTTTCTAGAGGAATATCTAAACTCATCGAAAGGTAGTGCTCTTGCCTTACTTAATAGGTTTAAGGTACTCCAAGGTGACGGTGAAGCTAATAATTTAGACAATGATAGAGAGGATATCAATTAACTAGATAAGTTGTCTCATATAGAATGTTAGGGGTGTATCTCACTTAAACAAAAGAAGAATAATTTAGAACTTTTGCAGAAATAAAAAAATATTTTAATTATTTGTTTTCAAGAAGTAAAAATTATAAATGGTGAACTGAATTTTTTCTCAAGTCTCTTTGGAAAGACTCTATAGTGGTATAGATAAACCACCCTAGATGTCATGGTAGTGCATCCTCATATTTTTGGTATGGTGGTCAATTGGGGGTCTGACACCCACCATAAGATAGTTTAGGTTCATGTTTTTATTGATAACTTATTATTGGGAGTCCTCAATGTCTTCACTACCAATGATGTTGAGGAGAGATTTGAGCTATGGGAATAGCTTTCGAAAAGTCTCCCAAATAACCCAGGGATGGTTTATGGAAATTTTAACATTGTGGATAGCCAAGAAGATAAAGTGGTTCTTATCTCAGTGAGGCTATTAGAGAGTGAACATAGAGCCAAGAAGATAAAATGATTTTGGTCTCAGTGATGATTTGAAAATTGGATTTTCATCACTCTCCCAATGTATCTTGCAAAATTATTGCTAAAAATCCAACCTTAAGGTTATACAATCTACTACTAGATGTTGTTCATATTGAATAAATACAATTTATCAAAGGTAGGTATATTCTCGATAATAGACTTATTATATGGAAGGTGTTTCACTATGCATGAAGTATTAATGTCAATATGATTTTTCTTATGTTAGACTATGTTAAGGAAAATGACATGATTGAATGGGACATAATTGATATAATGATGCAAGCCTTGGGTTTTTACCATCCATTTCATACCATGATAGCTTCCCTTTTTGCTAATGCCAATGCAACCTTGAATATCAATGGCTATATTTCCATAAGCTTCTTTCTGACATGATCCATCCTTTAGGGTCGAATTCCCCTTGACACCATCACTTTTCATTCTTGTTGTTGATAAATTTGGATACTTACTATAATTTTAGATAGAGAGGAGAGCAATCTAGAGGATCCCGTATCTAGATAAACTTTGGAATTCTTTCACTTATGGTGGTTTTGCTGATGACATATTTTTTACTATTGAGGAAAGTCATGACTATATTGAACCAAGTGAAACATACATAAATATTTACTATAAATCTCTAGAAACCATGATTAGATGGTGTAAGGTTTGTGCCCATAGAACTAGTAAAGGCCTAATGCCTTAATGGATGCAAATCATAGATGTGAAGTGGTTGTCAACGAGGCCAAATTTTTAAGTTGATAAGAATTCCTTTGGTGTTTGAATGTCATCCCTTAGCCTTATGGAGTGGTGTGGTAGAGAAATTTATGGTCAATTTGGAGAAGTGGATTCCTAAACCACTATTACTAATTAGGAAATTCTAGATTTGTTATAAATTTTTGGCCAATACTCATGCTATTATTTGATTTTTTGGGAAAGTTACCATACCTCATAAAATGATAAAAAAAAATTAATATTTATCTATGGTCTAAAACTAATGGAACTACTAGATTTCATAGTATTAACTAGGACCTTTGTTGTACCCCTTCGTACATGGGGGCCTAGGTTTGGTTGATAAAAAAATAAGGACTGGCCTTGACCACAAAATGGGTGGTTTGTATGGTTACAGGTAATGAACCATGGAAATGATTTATTAGGAATACACTTGTTAAAGCCCATCCAAAAGGATTATCATCATGGAAAAGTGTTGGTATTTAGACTCGTATGGAGAGTGTATGGTGATTGATGATGGCTTCTCCTTGTAGGTAATCAAATATGATGAGGTGATAGTTGGTTCCTCCTTATTTCAAAAAGTTCTTCATGTTTTAGGTATGGGTCCCAATAATATTTCTATTTATTATACAACTCGAGTGGCCTAAATATGGAGACTTTGGAACTCTGAATAGAGGTCCAAGGTTTGAATCTTACAAGAGTAGGGTTGCACACCATTCTTTGACAACCAAATTATGGTTAGATAATCATATATTGGGTAAAAAAACATCCTCCATGAGATTCATCTCATATTTCTTATGGCCTTGTGAATGTTAAAAACTACTTTACCCTTTACCCTTTGTATCAACCATACAAATAACAAGATTGAGTTTTGACTAGATCTATGGGTGATTAAGAATATTGATGATGACTCAAATCAAATGTACAATCTTGGTAAGTGTTCTTATTTTCTTCTTCTTCCTCTAAGAAGAGATACTTTAAAGCTATGGTGGCTTGGGTGGATGATATTGAAAGAAAATAGCACCATAGGCATAAATACATTAGCTATGAATTCTTGAGATACAAGAGTTAGGATCAATTGGATCATTGTATTCCTACTATCTTCCTCACCAGTGGTATTTATGAGGGGTACATCTAAGGGAAGGATTATGAAGAGCCATTTCCAAAAGGGATAATTAGACTTGCTATTCAACCCTTTGAGCTTATTCATAGTGATATTTTGGGTCCATGGGATCTCCATCTCTCTCAAAGAATGAAAAGTTGTTTGAGGAGATGTTTTTCTTGCACATCCTATTTTAATAAAAAAAACATTTAAAAATATGGCTCGATGGATAGGGAACCAATCAAAAAACTAAAAATCCTAGTATCTCTTGATAATTAAAATGATGATTGTCTCTAGTTTGTGCCAAATGATGGTGTTAAAATGGGATATATTTTTAAAACGTAAAAGTGATCCATGATAAGGACCTTTTTATTCTAGAAAGGAGATTTTATCTTAAAGAAATATTCAAAATAATATCCTAAGAAAAAATATTAAAAGCAAATTTCCCAGAGAGGAAGAAATTTATATGTCATTTACAAATTTATGGGCACAAAAGTGTAACTAACATATAACACATGCAAATTCCAAGGTGTTAGTGCAATATCACACATCACTTTGGAAAATATATGCTAAGACCAATGCAAAGATAATTTTGCATAGATGCTAGTCTAGCACCATTTGTTTTCCTTCCTCCCATAAAAACCTTTATGCAGGTTGCTTTTCATGGGAATGCTTATTTCCTTATGTTTCTAATATTGGAATATAGTGTTTTTTCTTGTCTTATATCTACATACCTATAGAAAAAAATTCTATCAAATCAAGGCATAAGCCTCAAAGCCATAACTCAAAATTTAATGCTTCCATAAACTAAATGTTTTGCTTGTGCGTATATAATAATTTCACATATTGCATATATATACTTCTTTCCAATTTATTATTTATTTTTACCCTCCTTTAGATCAAGTGATAAGGTTCATATCCACTTTTACTCAATTCCTCTTATGCAATGTCAGTTCAATTCAACATTTTTCAATAGTAAAATTATGTGTTTTCTTTTCTAGCAACCTTACCTTTTATTCATGAATCCTCTTATCTACATTTTTATTTATAGTTGTACCAATTTTGGCTATGCTCATATCTTCTTAAAAGTGGTCCTATAATATATATTCATATCCATGCTACCATAAGAGTCTTCATAGTTTTTTATTTGTTTCAGATCATATTAAAAAAATAGGTTATTTTCTATGTCAATTTGTGCATAAAATTCCATGCATATTTTTTGTTTGTCAAATTCATTATGGGGATGATATATTTAAAGTACCAATATACAGTTAAAATCATCCTATGCAAATAATTTATCTACACTTTCTCAACTTTTATGTCAAATTTTCCTTATTTTCTATTTTGATCTCACGGGTGGTTTTATGTGGTGTTGTTCTTATAATTTGGTCAATTTTTCTTCCATGCATTTCCCTTAAAGCACCCCTATAGATTCATTCCTACATGAAGTGAAACCCACTTGACTCTTCCTTTAAAATCTTGTAAAAAAATTTATTATATGGATAAACACCTTATGAGTTGTGCAACTTGTTTTGTAATGTGCTTTAAATCATGTCATCCCACAAAATTTTCTTTCACACTCTCAAATCCTTTCAAGTATATGTTAGGTACCTAGGCATAGGAATGTGGAGAAATAATATTGTATATGGGTATTAGAATGGGTTACACATAGAATTATAATAACATATAGCATAGTCTCATATTTTAATACTATGCACTTTGTAACTCATGGAAGGTAAATTATGATTACGAGTGACCTTCTAACTCATGGAAGGTTCACATTCTTGTATAAAGAGATATGTTAACCCAATTATTAAAAAAAATCATATCAATTATTCTTTGTAATATTCTTGGCTCGTGGAGCTTGGAGATATTATGGAGTGATTCCTTCCTTAAGGAATACTTTTAGTGTTTCCCTACCTCAAGGGTATTATCTATCTCTATTTTATTGTGTGGATTATTATTGTTGAATTTTATGGATGAATGTTTAATATTTCTGCATATTGGTGAATGATTTGTTATTCATGAGAACATAGGTTCATAACAAGTGGTATCATAGCAAAAATTCTGGAAAAGTGGGGTTTTTTTTGCAGAGATAGGGCACATTTTTCAAAAAACAATATCTCATCTAGTGAGAGTCATATCTTCTTTTTAGTAGTCTTTTTCAAAATATTTTTGCACAATTATGTAGATATTTTTTAGTGCTACAAGAATGACTACTTGTTTGTTAAATTATAATCATTATTTATAAATTTATGGTTATTTCAAGTTAGGGTATTTATTTTATTTTTTGTTTATGTGATTTTTTTTCACAAGAAAAAAATTTATATCAATTTTTTTAGCAATCATTTTCAAAATATTTTTGTATGATTGTGTAGATATTCTTGAATACTAAAAAAGGGTTTATCACTTGTTAAATTATGATAAGTATTTATGGAGTTATAGCTATTTGAAGTTGGGCTATTGATGTTGTCTTTGGGAAACGAAAAAAATATATATTTCTCAATCTAGATAAGTAAATCAGTTGTCATTTTTTTAGTTTTGAAGAAAATCTATTGATTTAATTATTTATTGAAAGGAATAGATGAGATTTAAGAAGTTTTATTTTTGAATTTTTTGGTTATTTAAAACCCTATCTACTTTGGGAAAAACATATTTTGGGTTGAGGTCGTGGAGTTGTAAATATTCACTAGAAGGGATGATATTGAAGCTAAGGAATGGTGGAAAATTTTTAAATATTTATATTTCAATGAATATTTACGGAGATGTAAGCTTTCTTTTTGTTTACAAGGGGAAGCTTATTCTTAGTACGTGAACTTTTCTAGTAGACATAATCATAAATATACATGGAAAGAATTTGAAATTGATTTTTTAAGCAAATGAGGATTAGAGAAAAAATAAAAATATAGCTAGGCTCCAGGATAATATAAAGGAATTAAAGAGAGTAAAAACAAATTAGGAAATGGATAGAAGAAAAAGAAACCACAGCTTTTGTGTTTAATAGATCAAACAATGATCATAAAGAATTGTTGGAATCTAAAAATGCTATTTTACAAGTTTGTGGTTGCACTCCAAATAAAGAAGTTATTATTTCCATAAACCATAGTAGCAAAAATTATTTCATTAATATTATTTTTGCTAAGGGGCTAAAAGTTCAGGAAAAGAAAATAAAAAACCTATAGCTTGAAGGTGAGATTGTTCAAATTTTTGAATATTTTGTTAGAATTTCCCAAGAATAGACATGCAAAGCATTACAAGAATTATGAAGAGAGAGTAGAACTGATTGATTTATTCCATGGATCAACTTTGTATAAATAGAAAAGTTGATCATTGAGAGTCGTTGGATTACAACAACTCATCAAATCTAAACTAGTCTAAACTGAGAGTTCACTTGACTCATGGAAGAGTGGTAACTCAAGTAAGTCTATCCTAGTAGAACTTAAGATAATAATTATTTATTCTAACACCCCCCTTAAGTGATACTAGGGGTGAATGTAACAAATAAGTCCCAACAATAGAGCTTGATGAGGTGCTCATGTACAATGATTCTTATTGAAGAGATGGTAAAAAACCACATGGGAAAAAACCATCTATCAAAAATAAAAAAGAAGAGGTGTGTCTTCGGATGGCGAAGATTGTCCTCATTGAACAAAAAAGAAATGAGTCTTGATAACTAGGCCTGATGAGGTACTCATGTACAATGTTGTTACATATAGAAAATATGGTGAAAAAATCCACATGAGAAAAAAATCATCTTCCAAAGAAAAGAAACAATAAGAAGAAAGGAGAGGTGAAAACCTCTTTTGTACCTTCTAATGCATCTTCCTTACCCCAAGTTTCTCTTGCAAATGAATGTAATGCGGAGAAGGAAAGGATTTGGTGAATATGTCTGCAATTTGATTTTTTATGGGAATATAGTCTATGTGTATTTCCCCTCTCTGAATATGCTACCGAATGAAGTGCATGTGAATTTCAATGTGCTTGGTACGTTGATGCTCAACTGGATTGCAGGAAATATGAATTATGCTCTGATTATCACACCAAAGAGTAATAGGTTTGTCATGGAAAAAATCAAATTCTCTTAGTATCTAACGAATCCAAAGAGCTTCATGACTTGTTAAAACTGATGCCTTGTATTCTACCTTTGTAGATGATAATGCTACTACTTGTTTTTTGCATAACCAATTGGTGAAGAACCAAGATAAAAGACAACCAAAAGTTAAACATCTATCTTCTATTGAACCTGCCCAATCAGAATCTATGTAACCAATGATATCCATGGATTTTCCTTCATATAAAAGCCCAAACTGAGTAGTTCCTTGCAAGTAGCGTAAGATTCTTTTTGGTACTTACCAATGGCTGAAATCAGGTTGATGTGAGAATCTAGATATCAAGCCAACAACATATGAAATATCAGGGTAAGTATGAGTGAGGTATAACAAACTCCCTACAAGCTATTGGTATAGAGTAGCATCACATAGAGGGGATGTGCAAGAAGTACTTAGAGTGACTCCAGACTGAAAGGGTGTAGAAGAGGGCTTGCAATTAGTCATATTAAACTGTTGAAGAAGTTCTAGAGTATATTTCTATTGACACATTGAAATTTTTGCATCTATTTGATTTATTTGAATCCCAAGAAAGTAATGAGCTAAACCCAGATCAACCATTTTAAATTTTCTAGAAAGGGAGTCTTTGATAGTCTGAATGTGAGAAATGCCACTATCAGTGAGTAGTAGATCATCAAAATAGAGAACAAGTAAGGTGATTTTTTCTTCATCTCTCCAAATGTAGACTGTGGCTTCAGACTCACAATGAGAAAAACCTGAGGAAAGAAGGAAGGAGTCCATTTTTTCATACCAAGCTCTAGGAGCTTGTTTGAGGCCATAGAGAGATTTCCTTAGTCTACAAACAAGGGAGGAGTCTTGAGTGAATACAGTAGGTTGTTCCATGAATATATCCTCTTTTAAGTCCCCATGTAAGAAAGCACTTTTAACATCCATCTAAAAAATAGGCCATTTTTGAGAAGTAGCTAGTGGAAGAACCAGCCTAACAAAATCTATTTTGGCAACTGGTGTAAACGTTTTAGAATAATAAATGCCTTTAATTTGTGAGAAACCTTTAACTACCAAGCGAGCTTTGTGTTTGTCAATTTTTCCATCAGGTCCATACTTAGTTCTGTAAATCCATTTACAACGAACTAACTTCCTTCCCTTAGGTAGAGGAACTAAATCCCAAGTGTTGTTTTTGATTAAGGAAGAGAATTCATTTTCTATGGCATCATTCCATTATTTTATTCCAGTTGCTTCCTTGAAGGTTTGAGTATCTATGGAAATGGACTGACACACAAGACCAACACCTATGGTGTTGCCTAATCTGGATGATGGAATATTTTGGATGTAAGGAGTGGTTTCTTCAACTATGGTGCGGGCCCATTTTGGCATTGTGGAAGGAGTAATTGGATTGGCAGGGCTTTGATTTGGAGTTTGGATTATAGGATCCTCATCTTGATCATTTTGATCATTTATCTCTAAAATAGAATCTTCATTATATTGAGGCTCTAATATTGGATATGGCTCAAGAGAAATAATGTTGGAAGAGTATGGTTGTGGATATTTATTAGGGAATGTTTCATCAAATTGAACATTTCTATGAAAAAGACCTCATGAGTTGTGGTATCAAGAAGCCTATATGCTTTCATTTTCTTACAATTACCAACAAAGATGAGTTTTTCTCTTTTCTTAGCTAGAGCCTTCCTTTTCTTCTTTGGGATATGTGCCCAAGCAGTATACACAAATTTTTTTAAGAAAGATACATTAGGTTTTGATCCAATCCATGCTTCCTCAGGAATCAAATGGTCAAGAGCTTTTTGAGGTGTGCAGTTTTGAATATAGTTTGCACAGTTAATTGCCTTAGCCCAAAAAATTGTTGGAAGATCTCTTGAGTGAAGCATACAGTTTGCCATTTCCTTTAAATTTCTATTTTTCCTTTTTGTTTTGGATTATGGGAGACTGAGTGCTAATGAATTATTCCATGACTTGAGAGGAAAATTGAGAACTCATTACTGAAGTATTCCCCCGATTATGTGTACAAATTTGTTTGATTTTGCAAGTGGATTGATTTTCAACTAAGGTCTTGAAGATTTTGAAGTGGGATAGAACATCACTTTTTATTTTAGAAAGTAGACCCAAGTTCTTTTGGAAAAATCATCAATGAAAGTTAAAGAATATTTTTCTCCTTTGAAATAAGGTTCTTTGAAGACCATCAAGTCACTATGGATTAGCTCTAGAGGGGATGAGGCTCTTTGAGAACCACTTGGGTGGAAAGGATCTTGATGTTGCTTTCCAAGAGAAAAACTAGGACATACTCCATCAATGGAAGAGAATTTTGGCAACCCTGTTACCATTTCATGGGTGTTCGATTCATTTAGGTAGTTATAACTGAGATATCCAAACCTTTCATGTCAAATTTTGATTTCAAGATCTCCATTTGCAACAAAACAAGAGCTTCCTTCTAAATTTTTGAGTCCTTTGAAGTGAAATAGATGAGTTTTGTGATCAATATATCCTTTTTCTATGAGTGTTTGGTTCTTGAAAGTCTCTTATCTCAACTCTAGTTGGTGAGAAGAGAACTGTTTTGCCTTTTTTAGAAGTACAAATCTGATATATGGAGAGGAGATTTGTAGTTATTTTTGGGACATAGAGAACATTTTTGATATAACCACCATCAACCCTTTTGCTGGGATGAAGTATGAGTCACCAACTTCTATGCTACATGTTGAACTTGAGGATATTGAAGTGAATGACTCATCTGAGTAAGTCATGTGATGAGTTGCTCCTGAATCTAGAACCCAGTATTTTGATGGATTTTTTATAGCTCTACCTCGAACATTTAAGGCTTTTCCTATCTACTTCTTAGTGTCTATCTTGTGATCCTTCATTGCTGCCTCTAATTGGTGTAGCCTTTTCCAACATTTGTTCATAGAATGACCATTTTTTTACAGTGAGTACAAGTTATGGGACTTCTTTATTTCTTTTTGAATTTTTCTTTAGTATAGGTTGATGCTACTAAGGCTTTTGAGGAAGAGGTAGAGATCTCATATTTTTCAAGTTTTGTTTCCTCTCTAGTTAGCCTATCATAAAACTCCTCTAAAGAGGGTATTTTAAAACTTGTACCAAGTGCATATTTTGTATACAAAAAGTGGTAGAAAAATTTTGAAACACTCCATTTAACTCAGAAATAATAAGATAGATGCATTCTTCTTCTATTTTATCCTTTCCACTGCCTTTTAGTTGAATGAGGACTTCTTTAAATTTGTTGAGAAATTCAACAATATTGTTGAAGTCTTGAGGAGATAATGTTGTTAACTCTGCCTCTAGCTGCATTTACCTTATTTTATCCACTTTACCAAACATGTTATTTAGTTTTTCCCAAATTTTAAATGGGTTTTTACATTCTAAAATGTGAAACCATAATATTTCATTTACATTTGTGCTTATAATACCCATTGTTTCATACATCTTCCCTTTATGAATAAATTTTTCATATGCCTTTTCAAATTCAGGTTGCTTCTCTTCTAGCAAGTGTGTGAGCCCTTTTTGAGAAATGAAATTTAATATTTTGGTCTTCCATGTATGATATTTATGAGGGGTGAGAGGATAAATTGTATTAATTTTTCCAAAGAAAAATTGAAGTGAACCAATAATTCCCCCCTTTAACTTCAAGTGATTTAGTGAATACAATGAAGTTGTAGCAGAAACACCTGTGTAAGAAAGGAAACTGAAGCCTAATTATAATACCAATCTCATAAAAATACATGCCCTTATGTGAGGGAAACTATAAGTATAGAGGATATTTTTTTAATATGAAGTTAGGCTTATAAAGAAAGAAATATTGACCAGGCCTTTATACCTTATATTCTCAATTATCGGCCCTTACGTGAGGGAAACTATAAGTAATGAGAAGATTTTATACATGGAACATAGGCTTATGAAGCAATTATAATTAGCCAGACCTTTATACCGTACTTCTCAATTACCCACCCTTACGTGAGGGAAACTATAAGTAAATGAGAAGTCCAATACATGGAACATAGGTGATTTTTAAAAAAAAATTAAGTGCTCTCTTTGAAAAAATATTTGAGTTTCTTGCATGAGTTTACAAATGTTCATGTGTTTTAAAAAAATAGTTTTGTATTATGAACTTTTTAGAAGATGTTGAAATGAGATGTAAGCAGCAAAACTAAGTGGCCAAAAAATACTGCCAGACTTAGGATGCACCACAAAAATTTCTTCCTATACCTATTTACTATAAGGAACTTAGAAAAAAGGAATGTGTGAACAAAGCCAAGGAGCATAATAGGATATGAAAGGACCAACAACAACAACCCCCTTGAATTTTTAACAATAGGTGCAAGAAGTAGCACCTCAAGAAAATTTCCCCCCAAAAAAATTGTTTCATTTAGATGTTACAAGGAGATCCATCACTCTCTTGCCTTTACACATTAGGGAGAGAAAAAGTGAGAGGGGCCCTTAAAACAAAGGATTTTATTTTACAATATTTGAAAAATATAATAAAAAATGATAATACATTTATAAGAAATATCTTTGCAAAACCAGCAACAACTTCATTGGATATGGAGGCACGAAATGAATGGTTGCCATTTATTTTTCATTCCTGTGAACTTAAATACATTACACTAAAGAAAAAATATGCAGTGTTCCCTTTCTTACAAACATAGAAAGTATAACTCATTTGCATGAATGGCATAATTAGATCATATTCAAAATATTTTCAAAGGATGATATGCACATGGGACTCTTGACAAGGCAAGGCCCTTCAAAATGTAAGTTTCAAATGCACATGGGTATCTCAATGTGATGTTCCCATCGATACGTGAGCTTAGGAGATTTCACTGTTCTGAGATCCTCAAAAATGCGGAGAGAATTCAAATGTAAAAGACACCGCAAGATCTGACTGTGCCAAAGGTGACGCAATGATGCAATTCATGGTCACAAAGGAATGTAGCCTTCAAATTTTCCTCTCTGATGGTGCCAAGGTTGAACGTCATTGAACACCAAACAAAAGAAATGTTCTTCTTTCTTATCCTATCTGTACTCTTCAAAGCTTCCAATCACCAATATTTAGCTTCCAATATGCACAATGAAATGAGAAAGGAAACTAATAGCTCTTATATAAAAAATAGTAGATTTTAGCTTCGAATATCGTGAAAGGAAAGAGATTTACACATAAATCTTGGAGGATATTTTTTTTTATTTCAGAGTGCAATGGAGGGAAAGTGCAGATGTGTATACGAAGGAAAGAGTTTAGCTATCTCAAGAGCAGTGAACATGATTTGATTTAGTTTTTACTCGAAGTGAAGTGCTTCTCAAACAACTTTCACAACGTTATAATAAATTTGGAACAACAGGCAAAATAAATCTAAGTAACACCGAGGACTGAAGCTCTTCCACTTAACTCATACGTAATACTTCCTCTTAAAGGTGAAGTATAGTGATTAATATTGAGTATCTAAAGCAGCAGAGAGATACAACACACCATAAGACTTTTGTCGATGGGCCAATGTGTACGTCTTGACCTCGTGGACGGTAATGCCTTTGATCAGTCTCAACAATGGAGACTGGATATGTTATGATAAAAGGTACCGTGCTTGCTTGAAGTGGAGAGTGATGGCTACTGCAGTCTCCTTGGAGAGAGGAGACAAAATTATGGTGGGCACTGAGGCTTCAAAAATGTGGCCTGAGAATTCTGAAATTTCACAGAAAAAAAGGAATTAAAATAATTTGAGGCCAAGATTGCGATAGCAATTTTTGGCAAAAAAGAAAAATTAATAGTCACTGCTAAAATAGTAGTGTGATTCTCCTATTTTTTATTATCTAAATATATTTTAATAAGACAATAATATTCAGTAGAAACCCTTTTACATATATTTTAAAAAAATATAGTTAGAAAGAACTATATATAAAAAATTTGTTGACTTGAACAAATGCAGTGAGTATTCTATAAGAGATACAATGAACCAGCTCCTAGAAACTTCAAGAGATAATGCTAGCAAAGTCTATCCTACTCTGGTACCATGTTAAAATTTCCCAAGAATAGACATGCAAAGCATTACAATAATTATTAAGAGAAGAGTAGAACTAATTGATTTATTCCATGGATCAACTTTGTATAAATAACAAAGTTGATCATTGAGAGCCATTGGATTACAACTCATCAAATATGAACTAGTCTAAACTGAGAGTTCACCTGACTCATGGAAGAGTGGTAACTCAATTAAGTCTATCCTAGTAGAACTTAAGATAATAATTATTTATTCTAACATATTTGAAGATCACTATGGATAAATATGATTTACATTCACATTTTTATGCGATTGAGATAGATGATGTAGACATTATTCTTAGTTATCCTTGGTTGAATTTTTTGGGTACTATAAAATTAATGTACAAAAGAATTTCATGAAGTTATGGTATTGAAAAAATAACACTATAGGATATTTATCAATGTAAGACGAAAAATAAGAAGCTATAATAGGGAAACAAAATAGATAATAAGTAGAAGAACTTGAAATAAAGTCTAAGGAGGAGGCAGTAACAGAAATTCAAGAAGAAGCAAAAGTAAAGGATGAACCAAAAGAAGGGTGCAAGAGAGAAGAATAAAAAAAGTAGAACAATAGGCTAAGGTTGTAGCATATTGTCATCCACACCACCATGAGAGATAACAATGGATATAGGGCATAAAGCAACAATGGAACTACAATGGACATACATGAAGTCATAGGAGTAAACATTATGGATACTCAAGTGACACAAAGGTATCTTGGCAACAATGCAAATTACTATAAATCAAAATTTCACTTGGATGGAGAGATAATTAATATAGGTATAAGTTGTCATCATTGCTTAGAAGTTCATACTCTTTAGTTTCTTCTTATATTTTGAGGATGAAATATTTGTAAGGGGTTGAATGTTAGGTACCTAGGGATAGGAATGTGGAGAAATAATATTGTATATGGGTATTATGGCATGGTTCACATATAATATTATAATAACATATAGCATAGTGTCATATTTTAGTATTATGCACTTTGTAACTCATTGAAGTTGAATCACCACATAGGTGACCTTCTAACTCATGGAATGTGAACCATCACATTCTTGTATAAATATAGATGTGCCCCCAATTATTAAAAAAAATCCATATCAAGTATTCTTTTTAATAGCCTTGGCTCACGAAGCTTGGAGATATTGTGGAGTGAATACTTTCTTAAGTATTAATTTTTGTATTTCCCTACCTCAAGTGTATTATCTATCTCTATTTTATTGTGTGGATTATTATTGTAGAATTTTATGGATGTATCTTTGATAATTCTACATATTGTTGAATGATTTATTGTTAATGAGAATAGAGGTTCATAATAGTATCATATAAAAATAGCTTGTGGACAATCCAAGTTGAATGTGTACCCAAGTTTCACCATGGTTACTTCATGTAGGTACCGCTACACAAGTTTATCCCCACCTCATGCATACTCCTTTTGTGGGTATTATCTCACATATATATAACCCATCATGTGGAATTTGTCTCACATACACATCTCACTTTGAATTCGTGTAGGTTTGCACAAGGTCAAAACTCACAAAGGCCTAGATTGGTAAGTTAATTGCATTGGTCATTTTTTAAACATACTAATGAGTTTATCAATCACTTTGGGCACTCTACCATCCACCAAGAAGATGATTATTTCACAAGGATAAAAATTAAGGTAGCGTCTAAATTGCTAAGCATAACCACATTGGAGATGAAAATGGGTGATTTTTGGCACCTTGCTTAAGTAGAGATATGAGCTAAGGAACTTAAATATGGCCAAAGTCTCAATTTTCAAGAAAAATTTTACATGCCTAAATTTGATCATTATTTATGTTGTGCATCTAGATTTGTTGATTAGCAACCTTATAATATCAAAAAAGAATTGTTTTCCTATATTAATTCATCAAGGGTGAGAAAAGTATTAAGAATTGAGAGGCCTACAAGAGATGTAAAGGTAACAATCAAAGTTAAAGTAGCCTCCATATGGGAGAAGAATAAAGAGGTATTTTTAAAATTCATTGAAAAAATTTGGATATGGATTCCAAAGAAAACAAATATCCACACAATAGTAAAGGCCCATAAAGCTTATTTTAAAGAGGCATTGGGTATGTAACTATCTTACTCGATCACATTGGATGGGAACTCAAGCCTTGACACTTTAGTACTTGGAAGTTCCCATACTTGAAGTTTATATTTAATGATAACAAACTCGTTGATTAGATCCACTTGATTTTCTAGGATTCTATTGGTCATATCACCAATGTCTTAAGAACTAGTCCATTTTATATGACCTCATATTTAGTGTATTTTATTTTTAAGTTCATCCTCAATGGGGAAATTTTAGGATTAAATAAGAATATTGATTAGGGACTTCCAGTCCCCTAGTGTTACTCCTCATTTCATAAAAATAATTGGAAGAATAAAAGGTATTCCATATATGATAGATTTTTAAGGCATATTTTTTACATTATTTCTAGAGATATCAACACAAGACTAATAGAGTAAGTAATAAAGTTAATATACGTATATGCATATTAATAATTGTAGATACAATGCACTCATGCATCTCGATATTTAAAGATATAAGTAATTCAATGGTGCTTCCCATTAGGCCCACTAATGATCTTATTTTTAGGGAATTCTTCCAATTAATACTTCCTTTTCATAACAAGATTATTGGAAAATACCTTAAGGACTTGATATAATTTTCTTTCACCATTGGATACTATATCTACAATTACTCTAGGGAGTTAATTAATTTTGAAAGAGAAATCCAACAATTTCATTTCCCAACCATGGAAGAAAAATGATACTATGACCAGAGGGGTGTATTAAAAGCCTTTGACTCAAAAATAATAGATGTGGTATTTGATCATGAACCTAAGGATGAAGACCTTTTGTTCAACTATGAAAAATACCAAGGAGTTCATGGATGAGCTATAGGGTAGTTAGGTCTTCCTATGTAGATTAATATTGAGGATGACTAAGAAATAATAGAAGAAAAAAGGTTAGAAAAATCTAATGACTCCTTTGGCATAAAAAAAATAAATAAAGATCTAAAGAATCCTCAAATGATGAATCAACATGAAAGGTACAAGTTACCCCTATGGGAAATATGTCAATCTCTCTAGAAAATATTTTGAGGGGGAATATTCCTCTAAAGAAGCAACAAAAAATTGTGCAAATATCCAAGTAATAGGATTTTGTATTATAGGATATTATTTACGCAATGACTTACATATTCCATATAATATAGAGAGATAGTTAAAGTAGTTGGAGTAGTGGTAGAATCGTTTGAAACACAACAATCCCCTCACCAATATTTCTCAAAAATAGATTCATAAGGTACTCCTATGTCCACTTCAATAAAGTAAATATGGATTAGAGGAATCAGTGGTGGTGTTAGATGAGGAAGTGGAGATTATAAATATAATTATAATGATTCCATTAGAAACAAAAGAAAAAATATCATTTGACAAGAGGAAGAACAAAGAAAAAAAAAGAAAATTAATGATAAAGGTGAAACTCTCAGTGACATTTCCCAATTTATAGGTGGTAAAGAGATGAAGTCAATAGAGTTACATCAACAAGATAATGCATTGGCCTAAACAAAGTAAATCCAAAATTACCATGATGGTTTTTTGATGTAGATGGTTAAATAAAACTAGTGCCTATAAATAATTAAGAAACAAATTGATATTTCTAGTATGTTTGATGATGTATTAGAAAAATCAAGGTAAAGGGGGGTTAAATCTAATATGGAATATAATATAAGTAAGAGAAATACAAAGGTAAAGCAAATTATCATGAAGCCCAACACACCATTTTGTAAAATGCTAACAAGAAAAGGACTTTGATGTCATCATACATATTTGTTCGCATTAGACATCTAAGAAATATAAGACATGTCATATTGTAATATGAATTGATGGAGGAAAACATTTAGTATTTGGTGAATACAAAACTAAAAGCAAAAAATAATACATGAAGAAGCTCTTTGCCAAATTTAGAGTGACAAGGATAAAAAAAAAGGATATGTTGGATGCACAAGTTTAAGATATTGTAACCTAAAGAAAGTATAAATAGTCTTAACCATCCAATTAGATTACAAAAGTGATCAAGAAGGATAAGTATATCCTAATTATTGAAGAACAAGAATATTTGGAGGATATTCTAATTAAATTAAACTTTCCAAAAATATATTGATGGACTTAGAAAAACATTATAGTATCACTACCTAGTAGAGTCCTAATAGATAAGGCCATTTTTTTTATAAAGGGTTTAGGGTGTTGGTGGATAAATATTGGACCATAAACATATGCCCAAAAAATTGAGTGTTATTTCTTCCTTATGTGGCTTTGTCCAATATTTATACGGTTATCTTTTGTCAAAGATAATCCAACTAAAAATTAGGGTGACTTTTTATTTGTCCCCTCAATCAATTCTTCAAACGTTGATCTTAAAAATATTTGAATAGAGTCCTAGTCTTAACTCCTTCTTTAATAGAGTGGATAGACTCCAAAATATAAAGAAACATTTCTATAATATTTTTGAATCAATGGAACCCTTATCATATCTCAATCTGCAAATTTGAAATTTAAGTCTATGTTTTCTTCACATGACTCTAAATATAAATTCACACTGAAGACTTCCTCCAATGCTAGAAATAGAGACTACTAAAAGTAGCTATGATACCATTGTTGAATTTTAATCCAAATTATCTTAGGTCCTAATATTCTAGATCTTGATTAGTCTCAACTATAAGAGCGATCAATATATAAAATGGTCTACATAATTAATAATAATATTCATAAAAATGACAAATATAAATATAAATGGCCAAAATCATTCATACAATAACATGAAGAAAACATAGAGTAAAATTTCTCAAAAAATGCAAATAAACTTCAATATTAATTCTTGAATATTTCATACATTTTTTAGATACATTTCATGGAGCTTTATCTCCATAATATAACCTTAGAAAGATAACTTTCCATATACTCGACTATTGCACTCCTCACATATCTAGGATTTGTATCCTTTCCTATTCTATACATAAGATAAACCTCTCATATCCTTTTGGCTTCTCATATTACCACTTGTATACATGAATCTTGACTCTCTGTTTACATGTGCACTTAATACTATGACACTTGCACACTTCTACGTGACACTTATGCACTTCTAAATGCACACCTAATACATGACACTTGTGCACTTTATCACATTACACACTTGCACACTTAATTACATGACATGTGCACTTTCTCATATTACACACTTTCTCACATAATTACATGACACTTGTGCATATCTTGCACATAGACACATAAAGGTAAATCACACTCCTAAATATTAGATTCAAACCCTATTCTAATATTTTTATTATACCTATTAGGACTCCATCCTAACACTACTATGTAATAAACCCTTTTTTTAATGATGGGACCCCATTATAATATTTTGTAATAGTTTTGTAAGGATATTATGTATTATTTTGTAATATTTTGTGGTACTACAGATACAATGTAAATTCTAACAGATGAAATGGTAAGTCAACCTATGTTTCCAAGCAAGAAAGTGATACAAAAAAGATAAAAAATGAAATGGTACTCCAAATAAATTGGGAAGATGGTAGGTAAAGCAAATGCAATATAATAAATTATGGAATCAAGACTATCTAGCTCATCATGCTAAGCCTTTATTTTATATATGCACTTTCAATATCATCAGTAGACTAGTGAAGTGTTTGATACTAACTACTTTATATATTCAATCATTGAACTAACGAGTTAGATTGTTTACCTATTTAGGTCCATTTCTAGACTAGTGACATCATTAGTAAAATGCCCATCTACATTTTTCTATTCTAGTTAAATAATTTAGAAACCTTGTGCTAGGGATTTTAAAATATCTTAGAGGAGTTGTTATTGAATAAGTCATATTTCTCATAAAGAAATTAGTAAATTGAGGGGCGATCAGACTCTAATACTTAAGCCTTACATAGCACCCATGTACAAAAATTGAGCTCTCATGTATCTTCGGTATATTAGGAGACCCCCTAGGATTAATAGAAACCCTTAGCCCTAGGAATATTCTTGACTATGTATTTTTCATAGTGCATCGAGCACAATATTCTAGAAGATCACCCTCTCATACTATTAAAGAGGTGGGTAGTGTGCTCAAGAGTATAAGTGGAATCCTCCTTGAGTAGTGGCCTGAAATATTGATCCAAACACTGTCATTCATCATTGTGGTATTACAGAGGGCTATGGATAGTACATACACTTTGGCCTATAATACCCTATTTCTATTGAATGCTAAACCTGAAACTAAAAATCCTACCACAAAAATTGAGCATTCTAAGGATATTACACTATTCCAATATCAATTGCATGAAACAAATGAAATAATTGGTGGTGAAAATATCATTCAAGATAGGTTCTATTAAGAGAAGTAATTAATAATAATTTTTTATGAATATGGTCAGAGTCAATAACAGTCAAGATAAAGTCTTCCAACGTTAGTAACAGTTTTTTGTGACAGGCAAGAATCATAATAGATAGATAAATTAACAGTAAAAATATCTATATTATCAATAATAGGACAATGTTAGACTAGTTAGTGTTAGTAATAGATAGTGTAGAGTCAAGTAAGGGGTTGTGAAACTAAAGTTAATTTTTTGAATAAACCAATATTCCAATAGAAAAAATAATAACACTTGACAACACTCTTGAAAACAAAAATGGAGTGCTGAAAAATGTTATTTTGAGACCTAGCCCATTTTGATTATTTTCGAGGTGATCGATTTGATATATAACACCCATACACTTTTTTGGGATCTTAATAAAAATAGTAACTATCAAAATAATATTTCTATTTTTAGTACCATCAGAAGGTAAAAAATAAGAGAGCATGGCTACAAGCACTAGGGAACAACAAAAGGCACAATAATTAGACCAAAAATCTTACCACTCATATAGATTCTTGTAGGAATCAGGTGAAGGATTAGTTATCAGATAGTTTAAATTAGTTAAGGATGGATATCAAATTCCTACATGAATTCTTGACCTATGTAGAAAATGAGCATAAGAAAACGAAGGAACAATTAAATGAAAAAAATTGTAGACTTAGAAAGTCATATAGCTAATAACACCCACACATATGGTCAATTTGGTTCTCATGATTGTAAGGAAGAAGGAACCAACAATCAATAGCAAGAAAAACCTTAATAACAATGGATATAAATTGCCCAATTAATACTTTTACAAGTTTTATGGAAAGGATCCATATGGATGGATGTGTCAAGAAGAACAATATTTTAGTCTTCATAATGTTCCCCATTATGTGCACTAACAATTGTCTCTTTCAATTTTGAATCAGATGCCATGCATTGGTTTCAATGGCTCCCTGATCTTAGTTGGCTTGAATTCGAGCAAAAAATACTCACTCAATATGGTCCTAGTGAGTTTGAATATTTTATAGGAACCCTTTCTAAACTCAAAAAAACTTCAACCATTCATTATTATCAAACTTAGTTTAAAAATTTGGCCAAGCATACCACTAGTTTGAGTCTTGAATTCTTTCAAAGTTATTTTATGAGTAGTTTGAAGGATGATATTAAAGTTGAAGTTCAAATTTTGAGGTCACAAGCATTACAATAGGAAATAGCCTTAGCTATATTGGTAGAAGAAAAAATTAAGTCTCCAGGATGCACCCCAAAATTTTCTCAATCTCGGCCACCTTTTTCATCTAAGCCAACACCAAATCCTGTCAACAAATCTCCTACCATCAAAATTTTGACACAAGAAGAGATGGAATCTAAAATATTCCAAGGGCTATATTATGATATTGATTAGAATTATTCCCTAGTACATAAGTATGTACATCATAAATTGTATTTTCTTTATGTGGAAGAGGCAAAAACCATTAAATATTCAAAGGTAGAAGAGGATCGTCAATAGGAGGAACACACATAATAGTCATAAGTCTTAGATGAATCACAACAAAAATCTCGGTGCATGCCTTAGAATAAATATTAACTCATCAAATTATGAAAGTGATAGGACACTTCAAATGACAACAAGTAATAATTCTAATTGACTTAGGAAGAACATAACTTTATTGATCCATAAGTGGCTAAACAGAGGAACTATTACATTAATACTTATAACTCCTTTGAAGTCATGATTGCCAATGGAGGCACCCTACCATGTAAAAGGAAGTGCCCAAGTTTTAAAATAAAAATAAGGGAATATAATCTTAAGGTGGATATATTTGCCTTACCCCTAGGTGGATGTGATGTTATTTTGGAAGCATAGTGGATACATATGTTAGGTCTAATTTTATGGTACTTTTCTAAGTTATGGATGAAATTTAGCCAACACGAAATGGAGTGCACCTTACAAGGTATGAAGGCTAGGGCTGCTTAATTTATTTCAATCCATAATGTAGAAAAATTATTAAAACGTTCATCCCATGGGATTGTGGCTCGATTATTTTCTATAGAATATTTCAAGGAAGGGGATAAGTATCATCTTGAGGAATTATATGTTTTATTGCAAATACATGCCATAGTCTTTGAGGAATCCAAATAACTACCCCCTCATTGTACTCATGGCCATGTGATTCAACTTATTTCTAGTAGTCTTCCCCTAAATGTTTGCCCTCATAGGTATCCATATGCCTAGAAATCAAAATTTGATAAAATGGTATAGGAACTTCATGTTGCAAGGGTTATTAATCCTAGAATTAGTCCCTATTCTTCTCTAGTATAGTTGGTACAAAAGAAGGATGGATCTTGGCACTTGTGTGTGGATTTCAAGGAACTTAATAAAATCACTATTAAAGATAAATTTCCCATTCTAATCATTGATGAATTGCTAGATGAGTTGCATGGTGCCCAAAAATTTTCAAAATTGGATTTGTGTTTGGGTTATCATAAAATTCAGATCAAGTATGAGGACATTCCTAAAACAAATTTTAGAACTCATGAAGGGTACTATGAATTCCTAGTTATGTCATTTGGTTTGACCAATGCACCTTCCACTTAATAAATTTTGATAATTTCTATTTTTGACCCTTCCTTCACAAATTTATTCTAGTCTTCTTTGATGATATTTTTATTTACAATCAATCATTGTAGGAGCATCTCCAACATTTGGATCAAACACTACAGATTTTTTTAGAGAATCAAATTTATGCCAAGAGGCCAAAGTGTTGTTTTGGGTTGCAAGAAGTCAAATATTTGAGTCATATTATCACCAAATATGGATTTAAAGTTAACCCTAAAAAATTTAGGTTGTTCAAGAATGGCCAAAACCCAAACCTTAAAGGAAATTCTAGGATTTTAAGGACTCAATGGATATTAGTGTAAATTTGTGAAGAATTATGGAAATATAGCAGCTCCCTTAACAGCTAGTTGAGAAAGAATTTGTTTATATGGTCAAAACTAGTGGAGAAGGATTTCAAAGAGTTAAATAAAGCTATGACCACCACCCCAATATTAGCAATGCCTATTTTATCTAAACCTTTTGTAATTGAAAGTGATTCTTCTAGCAATGGAATTGGGAAAATTTTGATGCAATAAGGAAGACCATTGGCCTTCACTAATAGAGAACTTTTTAGCCAAAATTTTAGCAAGTCTACTTATGAAAAGGAGATGCTAGCTATTTTACATGTTAATCATTGGAGGTTGTATTTCACTAGGCATCACATTTATCAAAGTCTCAATTACTTCTTGGAACAAAGAGTTTCTAGATTGTTAGGCTATGATTATGAAATCACCTATAAGAAAGGAAAATAGAATGTGGTGGTTGATATCTTATCCCAACAATATGAAAATAATGGAATTATACATGCTATATCTACACCACTTCTATAATGGATCCATGATCTTAGAGAAGAAAAAACCAAGGATTCTAGATTACAAAATCTGGTCAACAAACTCTAAGCAAAGCCTAACTTATGCCCTGGATACACTTGGGATGGTCAAGATATGAGATATCATGATTGGCTCATCATTCCCAAAAATTCACAATATGATAACTCATCTTGTAGAAAATGCATGCATCACCAACAACTAGGCATTCTAGGTTTCTAAAAACATATGAAAGGACCAAGAATATTTTTTCTAGAGGGGAATGAAAAGGGATATTCCAAATTTTATGGTATAATATGACAAGTGTCAATGCATGAAAGAAAAAAATGTGTTCCATTGGAAATTTTCATCCCTTGCCAATTCTATAACAAGTATAGGTAGATATCTCTAGGGATTTTATTGAAGAATCACCTAAATCAGGAGGAAAATTAGTTATTCTTGTGGTAGTATATTTTCTCATAAAGTATGCTCATTTTTGTTCCTTGTCACATCCCTACACCACATTTGGCATTACCCAAATTTTTTTATATTCCATATTTCATCCTCATGGAATGCCCATATCCATTATGTTAGATGGGGACCCGTTGGATCATCAAAATCCAACTTGAAAATGACCCCTAAATTTAAATTTTGAAATATTTTGTGGAGTCTTAGTTTTAGGTTAAGTTCAATTATTTTGCCTTTCAATGATCTTCAAAAAAAATTATCTTCAAAATTTTCCTTATGTTTTCAATCATGTTTTTACAAATATTTGTCTTGGTTGAGAACAAATATCTTACTAAAATTCCTTAATAGTTTTTGTAAGGTCATAATCCCAAAAGTCTTAACCCCTCAAATTTATTTATGGTTCCTAAAGTTCACTTTTGAAAAACCTACTAGCCATTGACCTCCTTTTTTTATTTTTTCTCTTATAAATCCTAAGTATAAGCTTCAGTGGTTATTATTTTAAAATCATAATATTAATTAGATCATTCATACATCACCCCCTTTCCCTGCATTTCAAATTATTCTATAAAGACCATACTTGAGAATCCCTTTGCAATATAATATTTCCAAGTGCTTAGGTCCATTTCATGTTCTGAAGGACTAAATCATAAATATCATATTCCCTCCTTTTGATAGTCACATTACCATTTTTCTAAAGTTTGTAAAGTCCTAAGTTCACCCCCTTAAATTTTCAAATCATCCAATATTCCATTCTAACCATAGTGCCTAAGTCCTAGGTTAAAATCAATCATCCCGTCCCTTCTTATTCATTTCTTTCCTAAGGTTCAAAGTACCTTTATGTCCTATGTGCCCATTCCCCCTTTATTATAGTCATGATATTTCCTAAGGACAACGATATATTATGTTCAAAAAAATTCCCTAAGGTCTTTCACCTAAGTCAAATTTTTATCCTATCTGTAGAAGATCTAACAATTAGAAAACATATTTGAAAGATATATGGCTAGGAAACATAACCAATGAACCAAAAATTACATGCACCTAACTTAAATTTTGTCTTATTTGCGAAGGATCTAACATCTAGAAAATATAGTTGGTATATCTATGACTAGGAAACATAGTCAACAGACCAAAAAGGACATGCACCTAAGTCAAATTTATCTTATATACGAAGGATCAAACGATTGGGAAATATACCTAACATATCTATGGCTAGGAAACATAGTTGATCGATCTGATAGCTCAGAAGATAAATGTTGTGGAATTATAGTCTATGCTCTCATTGGCCAAACAATGAATGGTGCAGATGCATTCATGGAATATCTAACAGTTCAAAAAAATCTTCAAAGAATCAAAACATAAAGGACATTGTCTTATATTGCCCTAAATTGATGGCCAATAAAAAACTTGGGAGATCTAACAATCAAGGTACATCCATAGTCTTTCAAAGCTAGTTAGGTTTATCAAAAGTCAAAAGTCATTGAAAAGTATAGCACCCTTACCCTACTGGTTTAAAATGAATGGCTTAGAACCCATCCAATAGATCTACAACCAAGAAAATTTCTCATGGATGAGAAAAATACAAATAAATAAGACTATCAATAATGAGATTGTAAGTTTTGACAAATTAGAAATTCATTTCTATTTTGTGACTAACTATTGCTTTATTTTCATTGTAAAGTGTGATAAAGTCTATACCATGATAAAAACTCCTTTTTAGGAATAAAAATACATAGGTAAATATGATACATAGGTTATAAAACCTTTTTAACAACTCGATTTAGGTATCTATAAATTATTAGACATAAATATCACATGTTAATATCTATGTCTAAAGTGATGAAACACAATTAAAAATTTGATGGGTCAATGATAAAGTAAAAAATATAGTACTTGAGCAGTTAATACCATTGAATATGGTAAGGTGGCACATGTAGGGTGGCAAAAGAGGAAGTCAGTGGCTGGATATCATGAAAGTTGAGTCATGTGAAGAAGACCGTCAACTAGATATAAGTGAATGTCCTAAAGATTAAAAAAAATTACTATAGTTTGTTATCATACAAAGAATAGCCAAGCTGAATAATATCATAATTAGAGCGAGAAGAAGGTTTCTATAATAAGAACATGACCTCCTCCAATGCTCATGCAGTGATCCCTAAAGTTGTGGTCACCTAAATTAGACAAAGCAATGATAACAACTCATACCAATCACTTTCATGGAAGACAAACACGAAATAGATGCTTGACTACATGCAGAAGTATAGGCTTGACAACCACATCACTTCAGCTCAACAATGGGAAATTAATAATAATGCAATATACTCTTATAATTTTTTAGAATAAAATGAATAAATACACCCTGCTCTTCTCATAAATTTATTTAAATAGGATCAAAGAAATCAAAATATCCCTAAGCCGTACAACAATCGATGGACTAGTAATTTAGGCATATTGACTTGCCCTAAAGTCTATTTTTTAGAAGATCTGATGTCTTGGCTAGTAGTAGCATATGACCCTGATAGGATGCAATTCAAGAAGTATGGTGGTAGGCCTTCTATAATCACACCAAATATTTTTCATAGGGTTTTCAATTTATACAAAGCTTACTTGGCTCTAGACAAGATGGTGCTAAGAACTCAATCCAACCAAGTTTTGTTCATAGACTCCTACCCCAATATTTTTAGGTATGATGTAGAAGTGTCTTATGAATTACCTCTTAAAAATAATATTTTGTAACCTTGGGTAATGGATTATGCTAATATGATTAGTATAGCATTAGCCTCTCAAGATTTTTCCAAAGTGTCTAAAGAAGTAGTGTACCTTATAATCCAATGCAATAGAAAATATTAGACATCCATGTACCATTAGAAAGACATTATTAGTAAGAAATAAACATAGATATAATAGCACTATATAATTAAATCAAATAGGGGAAAGAAGTAATGCCACGCTTCACATACTACTCTATCTTAATTCATCTATTTGTTGGATACTTGGAAAGGAGCAAAATTAAATATCTAGGAGTACCAAACACACCTGATGTGCAAGATAGATTACCTTGGATTTGTGAGAAAGAGTCCAGTCATACCGATTTCTTAGGAATATTCTTACCCATTGTCCACAAACACCTCTCTGGTTTTTCTCCTTGTAAAATAGGTGTTTGGGTTACAAAAATTTTACGTGAGAATAGAATAGGGGATTTTTTATCATTGAAAATTTTACATATATTAGATTGTATGGGGCTAAAATCCCTCCCAAAATGCTCCCATCATATTGTCCCCTCTGAGCTCTCTATAGATTCATTGGAAATTACCAGATATATTATTGAAGAGGCAAAAATGAGGATCGGTAAGAAAGTAAGAAAATTTCCTTGGCTTAATGTCCCATGTAAAATGGGCCCATACATTTTCAAAGGATATCCAAATTTATTGAAGGAAATATAGAGGATGGATGAGTATGGTTTCTTAGAACTTAGTTGAAGACTATATGACCACCTATTCATTATCGTGAAATAGCAGAAGGTATGAAGTATGCTTGGATTAATCATAGGTCTGATAGATTTGAAGATCTCCTACGAGCAACTATCAAAAAAAAAAAAACCTTTGCAAGAGGTTTGAAATAATTTTAAGATTAACAAAAGACCCCATATTCAAATGGAATTTCTTGGGGATTATCTTGCTGACTTGATGTCACTATAAAAAAAATTAGTTGAAACTTATGCACCTATAATTCTAGTTATGCAACTAGAAGAATTTCAAGATCTAGTATTGGAAGCTATCAATATTAATGCTCAACAAGTGGAGATCCTCGTAGATACTATAAATTTAGTTGAGGTAGCAATTGAGGTGGTGCAACTAGATTTTATTAGTTTAGAGAATATTTCAACTCCTTTTGAAATAAGACCTCTTGAGACAACATCTGTTGAAGTCATACCTCTCAAAGAAGGACCACTAGACAAAATCAAATAATTTATCTCTACTTCCTCTTCTCAAAATCAATCCATTGTCCTAGTATCCATCAAATGCCAAATATCTCAAAAAATATAAAATTAGAATAGTAATGCAAAGGCCATAATTTGTGCCTAAATCCATGGTTATAGACAATAAATAAATAAAACTATCATCCTTCATGCAAAAATGATTGAAAATTTTGGAGGGTTCTCTACTCACCTTAGATAACATCAAGTAAGCATGCCCAATCCCTCTAAATATCCAAAACATAAAAGGTAAAGAATTGAAGTTGATCATGTTCAAAGAGGTATACAAAGCATCAGTCTATTCATAGCAAAAGAAGTAATCACCATAGATTATTTCTATGAAGAACAAATTTAGACTATGGATGAAGGAAAATATCTCAAAATCATCCAACACATAGCTAAGGAGCCAAGAGCTCAAACACAAGTAGGTGAGATAACCATCCTTATACCTCAATTACATGAAATATAAATGAAACTAAAAATAGGGGAGATGCATATCGTGGGAGACATAGAAGCCAAATTACAATCAGTATAATAGATAAATGTTGCAACATCGAGATTTTTACTTAAAAATAATAAAGAGCTTCAAGTTGAACTAAAAAAACTCAAGGCATGGGTATCAATCCCTCAAGTGGTCACTCAAAAGGTAGAAGCCTAGGTCATAATCAAGAGCATAGATTATTCTAATTATATAGCCAAACATAATAAAGAAATTCTTAATAAGGTAAAGGATAAGATAGAATATCTAGAGGAGAAATCATGAAGTACCTTTTGGAAAAGATAGAGAGCAGGGTAAGAGCAATATATCCCATATTCTAATAGTTTGAAAAATACTACAAGGAAATAAATGAAGAGCAAGTGAAATTGGGATATTGGCACCACCATGGAGTGTGTTGAATAATTCATAAAGGTATCAATATTCATAAGAGATAAACTCGGATGGCACAACTGGATTGAAGATGTAGCAACATGCGAGAATGAAATTAGTGATGAGTTGAATGAAGTAGGATTTTCCCTTGAATAATGCTTATAGGTAGTTTATGTTGAAGACCTCATCCTAAATAGAATTCAAGATCTTAACTATGACCTACATAATTATTCAGAATTAGCTAGACAAACTTTCTAGAAAAAATAGTTAACCACCTATGCAATTTTGTTCAAGAGAGCAAAGAATGGTCATAAAACTAAAAATTAAAATATTGTAAGATTTAAGTATGTTAAAATTTACTAGTACCTTTTGTGATGAGGCATGGGAGCTCATCGACATACTAATAAAGGACATCCATATAGAGTTAAATAAAAAAAATGGTAAAAAAATATAATATCAGAATGCCCATCAAAATGCTTAGAGTTTATGATAAAAAGGGTATGGAAGAAGGATAGAGTTCAAAAAAAGATAAAATAAAGGAATTCAACCAAGATAGTATGGATCCCACCATAGAAGAAGAAAAAGGGTGAAGTTATTACGACCAATAAGAGGATGAAGTTTTGTAGAGCCATATTTTTCTAGAGGCATACTAAGAGTGCCTTGGCCTTGTTAATTGTATCTCATTTTTTGTCTTGTTTTCCATACCTCATTCCTTCATTTGATTAAGCACATTTTATTCAGGATATATCCAGTTAGCTGAGATTATTTCCAATGATTGGATCAAAATCCTAGAGACTCTTTATCACTACTTTTAGAATGAAGAGTGGAGTTCCTCTATTACATCATTTGAATAAAGAGAACCCTTTGCATTTTTTCAATGATACATAAGCACTTTGCTAGACTCTAAATCATAATATTTTCTAGAAATTAATACAAATCCAAATTCCTCCTGGATAATTCTTTGGCTCAATTGTGTATATGTGGTCACATTTGTATATTACATCATTTGAATGTATGAATATCACTTTCTTTCACTATGTGTGTTAATTACATCTATTACATTATTTGAATGGATCTAATTAACCTAGTTACTCATTTCTCCTTCTTTCTTTCTCATTAATGTTCTAAAGCTTTGCTACAATTAATAATGGACAAGGCACTAGTCTGCTATTAAGGCATAATCTAAGGGTTCTTGTGAATCTTGGTCAAATCTTTAAATAATTGCATTTTATATAATCTAGATGAGCATGGGTGTGTAAAGAAATATTATAAGCTCACCTCGGGGTATCCTTACCATACTCAGTTTGTCTAGAGTCATTTTTGATAATATTTTCCTGAGTTAAAGAGGCAGATTGGCCAAAGTCTATAATACTACTTGTGATTCAAAAAATATTGTGGCATGACAAATCATAAGGTACACAAGAATTTTTGGCACCATTTTTGGGGATAAAATTACATGTTCTTACATTTGATTTTTTCGTGGTTTTTCCTATATGTTTAAATTTTCAAAAATTCAAAAAACAATGGTCATGGGTCTTGACAGTTTTTAAAAATTTTAGTCTTTCTTTGACAACAATCCCCAAATACCTTGAGTGTATTACTATTTTTTTGAGGCTAAGAGTATTTTAGATCGAGCAATCTTGGATAGAATTTCGTTGTTCTTTCTGCACATATTGTGTTTGCAACTTCGATTGGGTTATACCTAGAATTCAAGAATTAAAAAAAGAAGCTTGTCCTAGTATCTACAAGGAGTTATCATGATTTATATCCAAAGTTATCAAATCCAAAGGTACTCCAAACTCATAATAGAACACCTATATCTAAAATGTTTATTTTTTATAATAATTCAAGTTTTGCTTCTAGTCAAAGTATAAGTACAACTACTTCGAGTGTTAATACTTGTGTTACTCCATATTTAAGTGTTAGCACTATTCCTATTTCTACCACCCCTATAGTTAACATGGCCAATCCACAACCTAATATTCATCAGTGGAGAACCAATAGGTACCTCCCTTTTGTCTTACCTCCAAATTTGAATCCCCTACCTAGAAAATCTCATAAGTATTTACCCAAGTTTCAAGGGAATAATGCTATCTCTGGTGAAGATCACATTAGAGATTTTTTATATGCTATGGATAGTCTTGAAGTAAATAATTATGTAGTCATTAGGCTATTCTTATAAACATTAGAAAACGATTCCAAAGAATGGTTTAATAGTGTTATAGTTGGTACTATCCATAATTTATCAAGAAATAGGGTTAAAGAAAAAGGAATAGTCTCTTTTAATAGAATTGGCAATAATGAAGAAGAAAGAGAATGAGTCAATAGAGGACTTTAACAGAATATTTATCAATACTAGAAATAAAATCCCCATTGGGTTAAGACCTAATGATGTATAATCAATCTATTTTTACAAGAATGCATTTCTAGGAGAATTCAATTATGAGTTGAGGTAGGAACAAGTAACCACTATTGATGCATGCATGAAAAAAGCCATTCATATTGAGAGAAATATGATCAATAGTGGAAATATGAAACCTTATTCTTTTGAGCTGAATCAGCCTGATAAGAAATCAAAGAAATTAGGATTCACTATATTGAAGAAAACAAAGAAAGATCCTATGGAAAGACTAGTTAATCAAATGATAGAAATATTTAATACTATGAATAATATATTAGTTAGGATTGAAAGAGGAAAAGAGAATAATGTTGAAACTTCATAGTCTTAAGGTGATAAACAGTAGGAGGATTACATACCTTCTTTTAGAAGAAACTTTAACATGAATTGAAATAATAACTCTGATGAAGGGAACACAAATAGAAATGGTGGAAATAATTAGAAAAGGAAAGAAACAAAAAAATATCTAGATGTTGTTCCAAATCCTATTCCTTCTGTTAATATAACTGCATATTTTTCTTTTTATTGATCTACTTGTAATGCTTCTCATAATTTAATTTATTATGGAATTTATCTAAGTACGTATAATAATATAGATCTTGAGGATGAATCTAAGGAATATATAAGGATTGATATATGTTGGACTCAATATGATGAGTCTAGAGAAAAACTATTCAAATAAAATATGGATTTATATGCCTCTAAACTTCATCCCAAGAGTCTAGTCATTGATAATATATAAATCATGCAGATATCACAAGATTCTATATACAAGAGAATGAAACAAATAAATTTAACACCAATAGTAGAAGATATAGAGGCACTATGCGATAAATCTAAGAAATAGAACAGTGTCAAACAAGGCAAAGAAAGTATCTACTAATGAAAATAGAGTACATGTAGGTCTAAATAAACCTGTCTATAAAGATAAAAACAAAAATATAAGAAACAATCAATCATTCCTGAAGTAGTTCAAATAGGTGAAGATATACAAAATAAATAAAAAGAGGAATATTCAAGAACATTGGATGTCAAGAAATTTGAATTTGATGTTGGTTCTAAAATAACTAATAAAAAGGTTAATATTAATTTTGGAGAATTAATGATAGTCCCAAAATACAAAGATTAGTTTTGCAAAGCCTTTGTATTAATATAATAGACAAAAGGTTAGACATGTAATGCTCTAAGACTAGAAATTCATGAAACCAGAGCACCCTCTTTAGTCAGACCATTCTATGTGTCTCTCAGGTATACATCAAAATTAGGAGACCAATATGTCATTCATAATTGCATGCTTGATAGTGGTGCCTCACACAATATTATACCTAAAAAAGTAGAAGATCAGTTAAAGCTTATTTGCACAAGATATTCTCCTCCCATGTCAATAATGGATAGTATAGAAATACCATGTGTGGGAGTAATAATTGGTTTACTAGTATTTCTAGATCAATATCCAAAGAAAGGTATTGTAATGAATGTAGCAGTAGTGGATGTAGATCCTTTCTTCTCCTTGCTATTGAGTAGATATTGGGATAAATAATTAGGTGGTTTTATTTAGTTATATTGGTCTTATGCTACCATTCCCCTATCAGGAAAATAAAATGCTACTCTCAAAAGAGAACTCTTTAACAAGTATTCTATAGAATTGAGAAAATTTGATGACACTATGATAAACCTTATGAATTTTATTGAGGAAAAAGGAATGGGAGTATATTCATTCTGGCATACACCTTTTATAAAATAAGTCCCTAATGTTAAAGGTATGGATCTAGAAACTAGAGCAAAAGTTGATGCAAAATTTGATAGAATTCTAACTTCAAAAATGTGGACTATGACATTTGATGGAGCTAAGTCATATATTGAGGTTGTTGCAAGGATAAATTTAATTGATATTAAGGGTAACTATTTAGATATGCCCTATAGACTTAAATTCCCTAATACTAATAATGTGGCTAAATATGAAGCAATATTATTGGGGCTCAAAAAATCCAAATAATTAGGCATAAATTACTCGATTTTTAGTGGATATGTTGAACTAATTATTTAGAAATTAAAAGAAAAATATTAGTCTAAGCACCCAACGTTAATATAGTATAAATAGGTAGTGTTTTCTGAGATAGATAAGTTTCTAGAATTCAATTTATTGTATATTCCAAGAGAGAAGAATTATGTTGCATACCTATTAGCTATAAATGCATCTAGTGAAGAATAGTCTAGAAATTGATACATAGTACATGGATAGATTTCCTACTATTTCTATTTATAATCCGTTTGTATCAGATAATATTTTTTATCTCCAAGTATTTTAGGATGATGTAGACATTAAGACTTCATGACTCTTCAAAATCAGTTTGCTGATGTAATATGTGAAGAAGATGAAGAGAAATTAAAGGATGTCATTAGAGAGCTAGTTGAAGTTATCCAACTAAAAATAAATAGAATCCCTAGGGGGTTTGTTTCTTGAAAATTTTTATTTTATGATTTTAAAAAATCTTATAATCCACTTTTTAAATAATGTGAAGTTTATGATGTTAATATTGGAACAGAAGAAGAGTCGAGGCTTGTTAAAATAAATAAAACTTTGTCAAGAAAAGAAAGATAGTAGTGATTTTTAAAAAGGAATAAATATGTTTTTGCCTAGAGTTATGAAGATTTAAGGAAATTTAATACAAATGTTATGACTCATATAATACTTCTACATGAAGATGAAAATTATTTATGGAAAAATCAGAGAGAGTTCAACCCCACATTACATCCAATCATGAAAAAAGAAGTACAAAAATTACTAGATGCCAAAATAATAAAAAAGGTGAGATTTTCTTCTTAGATAGCAAATTTAGTACTATTTAGGAATAAAAATGGGGATATTAGATTATGTGTTGATTTAAAGAATTTGAATATAAGTTCACTCAAAGACAATTACCCAATATCCAACATGGAGCAATTATTGCAAGCAGTAGTTGGGTCAGCCAAGATGTCTCTGCTAGATGGTTTTTTAGGGTATAATTAGATATTGATTAATCCAGAAGATTGATATAAGACTACCTTTACCACACCTTGGGGAACCTTTGAATATATTAGAATACCATTTGGACTAATGAATGCAGGTGCCACATTTTAGAGGGCTTGTTAGCTTTTGATGCTTAACTCTTAATGTAAAATAACCATAGAATCAAATATAAAGTTGCAATACAAAATACTCAATAATGGCAATAATTTAATATAACTCAAAAATAACTTCATAAATAACTCATAAAATGGACCCTAATAAATGCTCTCAAAAATAGTAAATTGATATAGAATAAAGTCCATATACATCCTCTCACTCTTTTACAATGCTTAGTCACATATATAATAGAATATGACTCTTCATATGGAGTACTCTTTGTCTTCACTCTTCTTTGAGACTTTTCACTTTCCTATTCTAAGGACACATGTGCACATTTACACTCACCACAATTGCACACTCAATTACATTACACTTGTGCATTTCGCACACATTATTACATCACATTAAATATTTACTCACACTCTAATCTAGAACACACTCCTAATCTAATGATGTACCCAAGGTGATACATTAGCATGTATAAAATAATATAATATACTCCAACACCCCCTGTATTACATTATTTTTTTATTCAAGACTTTAGTCCTCAATACAATATTCATCTTCAATCTTCAATATGGTCATTTTAATTTGTTTTGCATTGAATGCCTCCTTCATCTTGATCAAATTCCTTTTATTCTTGTTCACCTTTAGTTTCAGCTCTATGTTCTTCAATTTTTTTATTTTCTTGAACTACCTTCTTGTCGTTGAGTTCTTCTACAAGGAGAACCCTTTTTTCTTTGTTCTTTATTTTACTTGTTGTCTTTGGTATAGCGTCTTCTGAACATTCACGTAAAGCATCATGATAAGATCCTAAATTGGATGAACTTGATGTATCAATATTGCATGAAGAATGAAATATTTTTTCCAAAAATGATTCTTCTATTTTTACCTTTCTCTTAAGGGATTCAATCAACTCTCTTTGTTTCATGCTTTCTTCTTTGTAATATTTGAGTGTCAGTAGTGCCATATATAGAATGCTACCAATATCAATAGGAATTAGAATATCATATTTTCCATTATCAATTGTTTCAGTGATCCTAGCATGTAGATAATATTCCAAAGTTTCAAATCTTTCTCCTATTGCTTCATTATAAATAAGGTTTGTAGTTAGATACATGCTTCCTTCACATTTTGTAAGAACATTTTTTATTCCATTTTTTATGGAATTAGCTCTTTCTTTTCTAATCATGTTTTTCATATCATTATTCATTGAATTATTTAATGTAGACATCCTTATAGCTCCCTAATTTTCAAAAATATTTATAGTCGACTTCTCTATGTCTTCCTAGTTTTTGAATAAGAAACTTAAAAATAATTTTTTAATGTTTCTAAGCTCTTGAATTAATTTTCTTATGTCTCCCTAGGTTTGAATATAGTATTTCTAAACTCTAAATTTCACAAAACTATTTTTTATGTTGAATACCTCATGTCTCCCAAATCATAAATTTAGCAATTTAGGAAATAATATTTGTAAATTTAATATTTCTAATTTGATGTAGAAAACCTTATTTCTCCTTAATATTAAATTATTTTCAAATTTAAAACTTGAATTACAAAACTTGTAATTAATATCCCAAAATTCCAAATTAACCTTTCAATAAACTTCAAAACTTTTCAAAATACCTTTATAAGGTTTCTAATATTTCAATTACTCAATTTGATGTCTTATCTCTCTATTAGAATAATTAATCAAAGTGGAAATATAATAATCAAGTTCAACCTTAGGTAAATCAAATATAAATCAATCCTTATTTCTCCAATATTTATAAAATTCAAAAAATCAAACTTAAAATATTACCTCCTTTATTGGGCATGCGATATTTTTGGCCCTTCAATGTATATGCCTTCTTCAATCTCTGTGAATTGTGCTCTTCTTCAGGTGCTCACCAAACTCAAGTTTGAAACTTCTCCTTTTTGGTGCTTATCACCTTACATGCATTTAATGCCTCATCAAAAAACACTTACTCTTCCTCCAATGATATTTGGTGCTTCTTCTTCAATGTGCCACATGGCATAAGAAGTCTTCAGCTTCTCAACAAACATAATAAGTGACACTTAGATTATGGACATTACCTCTTCAACACTTGCACTCTCATTGGCAACGTTATGATTCCCTTGGTGCTTGATTTTTTCTTGTACTTTCCTTCTTTTCTCAATGCTCGACCGACTAGGTAACGTATTCTCCATAAAAAAACCCTTTGCCTTACCAAGATTTTGTTGCCATGTCTTCTCCTGTGCACTAGATTTTTTGTCTTCTCTACAATGAGTTATGAATGCCAATGCTTGGCTCTCCTTGTGGTTGTTGCAAATCCTACCACTTTGACTTTGCTTTCATGCTCCTCCAATGTGACTCTTTGACATCCAACATTGTCTTTTTTGCTACTCACTCTCGAACTTCATCAATGGTGATTATGTTCCTTGCAATGGCACTTGTGGTGGCTTTCATATATTTTACACTCTAGTTGGCTCTAAAATCTATGATCCTGCTCCTTTCTTGGTGGCCCCTCCTTACAAACTCAATGGCTCTTCCCTTCAAACTTGATGGTGCTTCCTTGATTTTGGTGCTTCTCTCCTTTGCATGGTGGTTCTTCCTCAAGCTTGGTGGCTAGGTGAATCTTCTATTACTTCTGCTCCATTCAATGCTATACTCTGTAACTTTTTGTACCATGCTATATTTGCTATATTCCTTTGATATTTTTCTCCTTTTCTAGCTTGTATATAATATTTTATACTCCATCTAACATGTATTTTCTTGCAACTTGATGTAGGTTTGATGGCAATGAAGATGTTTGGATAAAGTTTGAAATCCTTAACTTGCAATGACTTCTTTCTTCTTGTTTTTTATATCCTTGATAAATATGCTTACAAACTTAATATAAACACTCTTACAAATGCTTAAATAAGATACACTTTATACATTAATATTGTAATCTTATTTCTCCTAATTTTTTAAGCTTGATTTATTGCTCACTTACTCACCTTTTTGTTGTTCAAAACTTATAAAATTTTATCTTTTCTTCTTCTCAAACTTCTACCCAAAAATATGCTCTTTTCTCCTTCACATTTATGTCCAAAATTTTTGAAATTTATAGATTTACTCTTGCTTAAATTGCTGCCTAAAAATATGCCTTCTCCTCTCCTTCAACTTGCTATCCAAAGCTTTCCTTTCTCCTTCCAAAATGCTACCCAAAACCTCTGAAATATGCAGCTCTAAATATTCTTTGAATGTTGTTCAAAAACCAGCTTTATCTCCTTCAATTTTATGCCCAAACTTTCTAAAATTTGCAGCTCCAAATGCTGCCCAAAATGTTGTCAATTCCTTCTTCACTTTGCTGTCCAAAACACTTCCAAATTTTCAAATTTCACCCTTCAAAACTTTAATGGCTGCCTTAAAAAAATATCAAATAGTGACCTCTTAAATCCTATTTCTTCTCCTTAGATCTCACTGAATTCTATCTTCAATTTTGGACTCTTTGTTGGCCTATTCTTCAAGATTATCAATGTCTTGATGTCTTCAATAATACTTTATCAAAATTTGATAACCACTTTGCAAAATGTTTTCTCCTTCAGTCAGTTTTACAAATACTTATGGGCTTGTTGTTGGATAGCAATGATTATCCCAAATTTGATGTGATTACCTCTTTTCAAGATTTTCTTCTTCTTGCAATATTCTACCTCAAACTTTCATCAAATATTCTTCAATGGCCACTTCTTCAATTTTTCCAATAGGGCTTCTTTATTCTCCTTCTTTCTCCTTCTAAATTTCAATGGGACCTTTTCCTAGGCCTCCTCAATATTCTCTCTTAAATCTCATATCTCCTTTCTCAAGTATTAAATGGGACCTATTCTCTTGGATCTCCTTTGTCTTAATATTCAATGGGGCCTTTCTCTTGGGCCTCCTTAATCTTCAATGTCTACTCTTTTGTTGTAATCCCAAAATCAATTCCTACATGAGGAAAGCACATAGGCAATAAAAGGTGAAATTATTCTCTATATTTTGTATGAAGTTTCTCAACTTCTGAGAATAATTTTCTATAATAAAAACTTAGACAAAAATAACCAAATACATTCAAATCTTCAAAAAATTTGAAATCAATTAACTTCACTAGTTGTTTTCCAATCTAGTGGTAAAAACTATGTTGAGTCCTAGTCTTCACGAGTTATTCTACAACCTTGTGGAAAGACTCTAGCCAAATGCAACTTGGAATCTTCTTCTACCTTCAAATTTGCTTTCTCTATCAAAATTTCCAATAGGACCTCTTTCTTGGGTCTCTTAATCTTGTCAATGTCAAGGTCTATATTCAAGACCTGAAACTATGTTGTAGATTGCCTTCTATTCCAAATTTATTCTTGGAATAAGTAAACTCAATCTATCTAAAAATTTTAAATATTGAATCTCCAATATTCACTGGTTTTTCTTCAACACAATGGAAATACTATCTTCTCTGGTTTTCCTTCTCCATAGGTAATATCTTCAACTTCACTGGTTTCTCCTTGACCAATGGAAATATCCTTAGACTATTTGCAACTTTTCAAAAACTTGTGCAAGAAAAGACTTGTTGTAGCTCTGATACCACTATTAGCTTTTGATGCTTAACTCTTAATGTAAATAACCATAAAATAAAATATAAAGTTACAATATAAAATACTCAATAATGGAAATAATTTATTCAAATATAACTCACAAATAACTTCAAAATAACTCATAAAATGGACCCTAATAAATTCTCTTGAAAATAGTAAACGGATATAGACTAAAGGTCACATACATCCTCTCACTCTTTTACAATGCATAGTCACATATTTAATAGAATGTGGCTCTTCATATGGTGTACTCTTGGCCTTCATTCTTCTTTGAGACTCTTCACTTTCACTTTCCTATTCTAAGGACACATGCACATTTACACTCACCACACTTGCACATTCAATTACATGACACTTATGCATTTCCTACACATTATTACACTACATAAAATATTTACTCACTCTAATCTAGAACACACTCCTAATATAATGATTTACCCAAGGTGGTACATTAGCATGTATGAAATAATATAATATACTACAACAGTGCTATGAATTTTACCTTTAAAGGTCTGATGTTTGAGATAGTAGTGGTATACCTTGATGATATTATAGTATTCTCCAAAAATTCAAAATATCACTTTAAAATTTTGGCTATAGTATTTAGCGGGTGTAAATAATTTGTCATCTCTCAATCCTAAGAAGTGTATCTTTGGATCAACACAAGGAAAATTGTTAAGTTATGTTGATTATAAAGAGGGCATCAACATTGATCTACAAAGGACACAAGTTATTGGTAAAATCTTCCCTCCCAAAAATCTAAAAGGAGTCAGATCTTTCTTTGGCAAGATTAAATTTGTAAAGAGGTTTCTCCCCAATTTTTTTGAACTTGCAAAGCCTATCAATGATATGATTAATAAATATAGGGGTATAAGGTGGACAGAAGAGAACATCACGTATTTTAGAATATCAAAGTTGCAATTACTATAAACCCTATTTTTAATTGCCTTAATTACTCTAAGGATTTCAATAGATATTCCTTTGCATCAGAGCATACTATTGTTGCAATCCTATCTTAGAAATATGATGAGAATAATGAAAGACCCATGGCTTTTATGAGTACAGGATTGAAAGGAGGTCAGTTGAAATATTCTATAATAGAAAAATAGACATATGCTTAAGAGCATTGGAGTATTTTAAAAGTATATTTGGATCAAAAAAAGTAATAGTTTGTATTTATTACATAGCCATCAAAGATGTCCTCACTCAATTTGAACTCACAGGTAGTATTGAAAGGTGGATGGTTAAACTACTTCAATATGAGGTAGAATCCAAAGCAGTCCAAATTGTCATAGGATGGGGTTTAGCAAAGTATATGGCTAAAAAATAAGGGGAGGATATGAACAATATTATCATAGTAGATGAACAACATGAAATTAGAAGAACTAAGAATGTTGAATGTAAATGGATGATGACATCATGCTATATCTTTAGATCTTATCCTTTGCAAGAGGTATACCTTAAAATAGAATGAGATCCATTAAACAACAAGACCAAATATATTATGTTCATGAAGGTAAAATTTATTGAATGTGTCTTGATGGTGTGTTGTTACTCTATTTATTTGAAAAGGAAATACCTCTAGTGTTGAAATCGTATTCTTGGGATTTTGTGGTGGTCATTTTGCATTGAAAGCTAGAGTTAATAAAATCATGAGAGCTGGTTATTACTAGCCTACCCTATTTTAAAATGTTCATCATTTAGTTATAAGTTGTCATAGTTGTCAAGTATTCATAGGAAAGAAATAATTTTCAGCTATACCTCTACAACCAGTGATCATCGATGCTCTATTTTCTTAGTGGGGAATTGATTTAATTGGTGAAATTAATCCTAACTCTTCTAGAGGTCATAGGTGGATCATAATAGCTACAAAATACTTTACTAAGTGGGTGGAAGTAGCTCCCCTTAAGAATTCAAAAACTAAGGTTGTAATTAGATTTCTTGAAAAATATATTGACTAGATTTGGGGTTCCTAAAAATATAGTTATAGATAATTTCAACTACTTCACCTCCTTTGAAATGATTAAAACATGTGCTAATTATAGTATAGAACTATATCATGCTATAAATTATTATTCTCAATGAAATAGTCAGGTTGAGTCCTCAAATAAAATTTTTATTACCAGAATAAAGAGATCACTAGGTAAAAATAAAAGGAGTTGAGACAGTGAATTAAAGTATGATCTTTGAGCACATAGACTATCAATCAAAATAAATATAGGAAAATCCTCATATGAGCTACTATTTGGTGAGAATTATTTATTGCCTCCTCAGGTAGAAAGAATTTCACTATCTCTATTTCTCTAAGACCATGAAAATCCAAATATTTTATAAATGAGATTAGATCAAATTGCACAAATATAAGAGGGTAGAAGAGAAGCCTTGACAAATATGATAGAACAAACTTAGAAAACAATACAACTCTTCAATAAGAAAGCCAAAGGTAAACCATCCTTTAAAGGTGAAATAGTGATATCATAAACACTGGATGACTTAGATTTACATTGGTTTATCAAGTTGGGGAACTAGCAGATCACCACATGGGAAGAACTAAGGAAAATATTCCTATAATAGTACCAATACTTTAGTAGAGCATGAGACTCCAGAGAAGAGGTCCTAAGTATGACAAAAAAGGAGGATGAATCTCTAGAGGAATACTGAGAGAGGTTCAATTTTGACCTGCAATGATCCCCTCATGCGAAGCTGGGTGATAATTCCCTCAGAAGCATATTTTTGAGGGGACTCAACAATGAGTCACTGGAGGCACTCAACATGATTTCTAGAGGGGATGTCTACAAACACTCGATGGGAGACATCCAAAATTTTTGTTAGAATTACTCAAAAAGGAGAGGCCAACCCACTCCTAGAACCATGAAGGCAACCACATCGATCACAAAAACATAGATATGCAACATGCTAGAAGATCTAAAAAGTGAAATGCTCTCATCTCTAGCACTATAGTTGCATATGCTCTTGCTAGAGAAGAAGAAACAAGAGAACAAAGTAACATTGGCCTATTTCTACTCAAAATGCAAAGGGAAGCATGCTAGGAATGCATACCCATAGAATAAAGTTAGAGTATGCATGATTTGCCAATAGAATCATAAAACTCTACTGTGCTCATAGCTACCTAATATCAAGGAAGATGTTGATGTAAGCGAAGCATATTTTGTGGGTAATCGAAGAAACTGATAGCAACCCCCTATGGGGAATATGCCAACGGGTATGCCACCCTATTTAGGAGGACCTTATATACCATAAAAGCAACCACAACGACCTAATATGAGGTTGTGGGGACAACCACCTTGGATGATTATACCTCCAAGAATTGTGTTTCCCAATCAACAACCATGGATTCCATATCATCACTTTGGGCAACAATGGAGGAACCACGGTTTGTGGAACTTTGATCCACAAAATATGGCATAGGCTCCACCACATCAAGGTCTACCAACCCTTCCTATGGTGATACCTACACAATTACCAGTACATCCAATAGTGAACCCAAATAATAAGGTAAACCAACTAGCATACCAAGTAGAGGGAGAGATGTATCCAATGTACAATATTAGTTGTAATCCTATTCAACTTAGATTAGGTAGGTACCTAGTAATAGAAGCACCTCTCCTGGTAGAAGATGAGGAAAATTTAGAGGATCCCCCTCTTATCTAAGAGGTGGAGGAAGAAATTTTTTTTTAGAAAATAGAGGCCCCATTCCCTAAATGGTTGCAGGAACAAAGAAAGCCGACACAACCAAATTTTGATATCCTTTCTAGCTTGAGGAATCTGATAGTTACTATTCCACTCTTCCAAGATATCCGAGATGTTCCGATATACACCAAGGTGATAAATGAACTTTTTTTGATGAAACCTAGATGGAAAGTGACCCAAAAAATCAATGTCATCAGAAATTTGACTGAATTGATGATGAGGAATTCATGCCATCCCAAGTACACAAATCTAGGTAGTTTAGTTTTTATTGTAAAGGAGGGCATTTATTGACTAACACATTAGTTAATATTGGTGCAACCATCAATGTGATGTTGTAGGAGACCATTCATAAGCTAAAACTCTCCAATCTGAAGCCCACCAAGATGATGTTGCAATTGGCTGATAGGTCAATAGTAGCATCAAAAGGAATGCTCAAGGACATCATTGTGATAGTCAATGCATGGGAGTATCCAATGGACTTCCTGGTTCTACAGTTGAAATTAGGACTAGGGTATTACCCACTCATCTTAGGGAGGTCATGGATAGTAAGAGCCAATGCATACATCAACTCCCACAATGAACTAATGACCATCTCAAATTGTCAGAACGTCAAAATATTGATGATATCTCCCCCTACACAATCTATGGATACATTGGGTGAACCCATGTGGTATAATCAGGAGTATGGGTTGTTTTCCATGATCCAGCTAATAATGGTGTTGAAATAGTTGTATGGTGTCTTTATGGAATTCCTCCAGGAATATTCCTCCCTTATAATTCTTGAATCACCCTTGGTCGATGCTCAGGATCATCATACTAGACAAATCAAAATTGAATTGGGTAGAACATTGAATGTTAGTAATGAGTTGACACCCACACAACTGATAGAGCTAAAAGAACTTTTAACCAGGTATCAAAAAGAATTTTCTTGGGATTACTCATATATGAAAGGAATCAGCCTATAAATCTGCACCCATCGAATCTACCTCGAAGAGCAGGCGACTCCAGTCATACAATCGCAAAGGAGGATGAACCTCGTCATGAAGGAGATTGTCAAATATTAGCTACAAAAGCTCCTATCTGTAAGGTTAATCTACCCAATATCTAATAGCAAGTGTATATCACCACTTGTGGTGGTCCCCAAGAAAAATGGGAAATGGTGAATATACATTGATTACAGATCGCTAAATAAGGTGACCGAGAAATATCACTTCCTGCTTCCCTTCATTGATCATATATTGGATACATTGTTCGAAAGGAAATATTTCTCCTTTATGGATGGATTCAGTGGGTATAACCAAATTCAGATTGGAGTAGAGGACCAAGACAAGACAATGGTTACCTATCCATAGGGAACATTTTCCTATAGAGTGCTACCCTTCAAGTTATACAACACACTAGCCACCTTTTAGAGGTCGATTTTAAGTATATTTTTAGATATGATGGGGAGGCAGTTGAATTGTATATGGATGACTTCACCATTTATGGTGAAAATTTTGAAGAAGTGATGATGAACTTGGAATGAGTGCTCCAGATATGTGAGGAGAACAACTTATCCCTGAGAAATAAAAAGTGCTTTATGATGAAGCGCGAGGGCATAGTGTTGAGAAACCACCTCTTGGCAGAGGGAATTAAAATTGATAAAAAGAAAATAGAATTCTTCAAGGACCTATCCAACCCTAAAATGTAGAGGGAAGTGAGAATTTTTCTTGGCTCTACTACGTACTACAGGTAATTTATCACTGACTTTAATAAAATTTCCAAACCACTACACACCCTACTCTTGAAAGACATGGAATTTACCTAGACAGAAGACTATGAACAAGCCTTTCTAACACTGAAAGAGAAGCTAATTTCTACCCCAATCTTGTGGGGCCCAAATTGGGCAATCCCATTTCATATTTACTATGACACGTCCAATAACACAATTGGAGCGGTCCTCGGGCAGAAATATGGTGAGGAATTCTATGCCATCTACTATGTTAGTAAGAACTTAGCAGGGACCGAGCTCAACTACATAGTGACAAAAAAGTAATTCCTCGCAGTTGTGCATGCCATCAATAAATTCTACCACTATATCACTAGCTATAATTTATTCATCCATATGGACCATGTATTCATTGGGTACTTAATGAGTAATCTAGAGATCAGTGGTAGGATTATCAAATGGCTCTTACTACTACAAGAGTTCAAAATCACAATTGTATACAAACCCAAGAAATATAATGTCATCATAAACTTCCTATCTATATTGATACCCACAGATCACACAATGGTGGAAGACCAGTTCCTATATGAACACTTGTTTGTTATCGATGAATAGATTTCATGGTATGCAGACATTGCCAACTATTTGGCCATCAGTAGAACATCCCCTACTCTTTCTTCATGAGAGAAGTAGGCAGTAATAAAAAAGCACCTCTTTTCTATGGTTTTATGGCCTCCTATTTAAAATAGGGCCTGATAAAATCATAAGGAGGTGCATAGCAAAGCATGAGTTTGTAGAGATACTTAAATCTTGTCATAGCGAGCCATGTGGAGGACACTTTGCAGGAAGGACGACTATGTACAAAGTCCTACAAACTAGGTTTTTTTTGCCCACTTTGTTCAAATATGTAGCCACATATGCCAACAAGTGTGACAAGTGCCAATGAATGGGTAGGCTGACCCACAGGGATTAAATGCCCCTTCAACCTCACGTGCACATAGATCCCTTCAACAAATGGGGCATGGATTTCATGGGACCAATCAACCCACCTTCAATCGGGAAGAGATACATCTTGGTCTACACAGACTATGTCACTAAGTGGGTCGAGGTCCAAGCACTAAGGGACTCTAAGGAGGGAACAATGGTAGAATTTCTATTCACCCATATTTTCACAAGGTTTGGGGTGCCCAAGGAAATTACAACAAACCAAGGATCCCATTTTACCTCCAAATTAATTGGGGAATTGATAAAGTAATACAGGGTTAGACATAATAATACTACCCCCTACCATCCACAAGCAAATGGATAGGTGGAAGTAACCAATAGGGAGATAGAGAATATTCTAATGAAAACCATGCAATAGCATTAGAAGGATTGGGCTGCAAGGTTACCAAAGGTAGTGTGGGTATACAATACAATGTGGAAATCAACCACCGGCTTTACACAATTCCAACTGGTATACGGGAAGGATGCAATGATGCCCATCAAATTTGAGATTAAAACACTCAGAACGATGGTGGAACTGGACCTAAGCCTAGACAAATTATAGAAGGAATGGATTCGATAGCTGAATCAGTTGGAGGAATGTCAAATGGATGCCCTGTAGAGAACATAAATCATCCAAAGGTAAAGAAAACAATGGCATGACCACCATATTAAGAAAAAATAGTTCAAGGAATGAGACTGGGTATTATTGTATGATTCTAGGTTCTAAGAATAGAAATGGAAGCTAATGCAAAGGTGGATAGGACCATACAAGGTGGTGAAGCTAATCATAAATGGTGTTGTGCATGTTAAAACAATTAAAGGTTGCAACACCATTTCCATAGTTAATGGCTACTGGTTACGCCCATACCACATATTTGAGGATTTAATGGTGAAGCCTATAACAAGTGTGGAGGAAACCCCATCAAATTAAAATTGCAAACTTCTCAGCAACATGGTGGACACAAAGGCATCCACCAAAAAATTAGTCTTATTTTCTTGTTTTTGTATGTTGCAGGTATGATACCCACATGCAAGCTACATGCATCCTGAGATCCAGAGCCTAACAGGCATGGATTGAACTAGACCTACATATTTTCCTACTTTCTAGCTTACGGTATGTTTTGTAGGGACAACACTCACATGCAAGCTACAGGCATCCTGAGAGTCAGGTCCTAAGAGGCATGGACTGTGTTTAACTGCATTTTATTTTTTTTCATTTTCTTTTTGTAGGAGAATGGCTTGATTGTTCAAACAATAGGCATCTTGGGTAACAATACCTAGACCGACTTAGAAATTCCAAGCAAAGAAAAATTATGCACCCCCATGCTTGGATGAAAATACCTAGACATATTAGAAGATATTTTTGATCCAAGCATAGGCATGGGTACCAATTCCCTGCAAAGAAAAATTATGCACCCCCATGCTTGGATGAAGCAGACGCTGACATAGTATGAGGAGAATTTTAGAAGGCTTGATCAACCTCACATCAATGAACACATCAGCTATTGCTAACTTTTTAACCATGGTAGAATTTTTTAACATAGAATATAGACACCTTACTCTAGAAGGGAGGCACCTTACTCTAGTACCTTACTCCAGAATAGAGGCACCTTACTCTAAAATGGAGGTGCCTTACTCTAGTACCTTACTCTAGAAGAGATGTGCCTTACTCCGAAATGGAGGTGCCTTACTCTGATGCCTTACTCCAAAAGAGAGGCACTTTACTCCAAAATGGATGTGCCTTACTCCGGTGACTTACTCTAGAAGAGAGGCACCTTACTCTGAAAGGGAGGTGCCTTAATCTAGTGCCTTAATTAGAAGTAGGCATGTCAATCAATGGATACATTTGACTTTGGTTGAAGATTTCGAAAAAAAATGTGTGTGTTCAAGTAAGTGCCTTACTCAAGTAGGCACCAAGAAAGCGCCTTACTCTAGTGCCTTGCTCCAAAGGTATGCACCTTACTCTGAAGGTAGGTGCCTTACTCTAGAAGTAGGTGCCTTACTCTGGAAGTAGGCGCCTTACTCCAGAGGTACCCAAAATTCCTTTATTCAAAAAAAATGAGGTGCCTTGATGTTATGCATTGAGGACAAAAAAAATGTGTACTCAAGCAGGCACCTTACTCTGGCACCTTACTCTAGTATCTTACTTTGGGACCTTACTTCGGTGTCTTACTCCAGTGCCTTACTCAGGTGCCTTACTCCATTGCCTTACTCAGACACCTTATGCAAGTAGATGTCAAGAAGGCACCTTACTCAAGTAGGTGCATCGATTGAATTAAAAGCACATATGCAACTTGGCAATACGTGGATCTCCTGAAGCCAACATCATCACCTCACATGATGGAAATCCGAAGGCACCTAAAAATATTTAAAAATAATTGGGTAGGATTTTTATACGTCCCAAGGCCAACCATTAAAGTAAATATGCATCCCAAACTGAACCAATAAGATCCACCACATTTTTAGCATGGGACCTCGAGCGAACCAGAATTGTAGTAACCAAGGTGATGTAATTAGAACCTGGAAAATGCATTATCACCATTATCAAAGATCACTATATTGGTATACTCCATGAAGCATGAAATGACCAATCAGGTATGTGCATGATTATTTTAAATATATACATAATTTTTCATATGATATGCTTCTTTAAAAATAATGCCAACGCAAGAATTGAATTGGCCCCTCATGCCTAATACATCATGCCAAAAATAAATTCAGGTGGTGTACCCTATCAACCCCAACACAAAAGTAATTTCTAGTGTTAGGCACCTGAATCTATAAGAAGGTGTCTTACTATGAATAAGGCATCAAACCAGTTGAGATAAATAGAGAATTCACCATGGGAGGACAATTGAAGAACCATGCACTCAAAAAGCATGAGCCCAGTGGCACTAAGGGGATTAAAGGAGAAGCCTGTAACTAGTTCGAAGTGGTCGGGTGGATGGATTATTATCACCTGGTTAGAAAAAACCAAGACATAGAGGTAGCAAGAGTTTTCTACTATTGTGAGAAGAGAGGTCACCCAACTACGCGGACTGGATATTCTAGTCACCCCAGAGCACATCGTTTGTGTCACTGACCTCCCCCTCAATAGAGAGTGCATATACAAGTCCAGCATGGTCATTTGAAAGAGTATGACTCTGAAATTCTACTTAGATAATTACACCCTCAACACATTGACCTATGGCAAGCAGTAGAGATGACATTCTAGAGAGGAGAAACAACTATGGTTGTGGTACCCAGCATAGGTGTTGGGCCGAGCAGGATAGGGGAGCGTAGCTAGTACAGCCAAAGGATGAAGGCCAACCCAGCATAGCTTGAAGACAACATAGTTGAAGGTCATTGCAACCCAAAAATGCCCTGCAATAAACCAGTGTCCCTCAGTAGAAATGGAAGCCTCTGAATGAAGAGAAAGCCAAGGTCACCAGTAAGAAAAGTATATAGGGAGATGTGGCCTATGGGAAGGAGGCGATTACCAATTTTTAGGTGCCACAAGGGCGTGGCACATATTAGGCATGGGGGGATGATAAGAATCAAATATGCTCATATTTTTGTATGAGTACCAATGGTTTTTGCATGGTAATATAATATGAGTTGTGTATTTTTATGAATCATTATGTATTTATTTAATGAAATTATGTGCATTATCTAATTTGTGTGTGAAGTGTGTTTTGTGTAGTTATTCACTGATTTTGTCATATTTTGCTCATTCAGGGTCCTACATGGACCTGACATGCTTCTACTTCATCAAAATAAGGCATATTAAGTAGGCACCTTACTCAAGCAGGTGCCTTACTCAAGCAAGCACCTTACTCAAGTAGGTACCTTACTCAAGCGGCACCTTACTCAAGTAGGTGCCAAGTAGGCACCTTACTCAAGTAGGTGCCAAGTAGGCACCTTACTCAAGTAGGTGCCAAGCATGTGCCTTACTCAAGCAAGCACCAAGAAAGCACCTTACTCAAGTATGCACCTTATGCAATGATTATGTGTGTTAAATAGATGACTGTAGAAGGACCCCTTTGACCATAATTCCACATCACATAGGCTATTAGTGGGAAACCACTAAACGAATGAGTTTTCCCAATCAGAGTGGATGAAAATGTAACCACTCAATTAATCAAAACCCAAACAACATAGATATCATCCTATTTCTAGGAAAAATATGAAAAGATATTTATCGTGCACCTATTACAATAACTAAACTATCCCATTTTAGATTGTAACTAGGATGCCTATTGTAATAGAACTATAACTGGAAGTCCTGTGTGTGTTATATAAACACACATACTTCTCTGAAATAGGGGAGGCAATATTTTTTAGAGAACATTATTACATGTAACATTGCATTGCTCTATCAATAAAATCTCAAGAGTTCTTTCAGTAGCATTTAGTCTTCATGATTTGTCAGGCAGGATCTATTGGAGCTCGAGCCCACTCCAAGCTAGTATTCCTCCCTTGCTTCTTAGTTATTTTCTTATATTTAAATATGCATTATAGTGTGTTTATTTCCTAGATTAATTTACTTGCTTTAGTGTGGTGTGCCTTTTAATTACACAAGTGTGCTTACCACTTTTAGTGTGGTGTGTTTACTTTCACATATTTTATTTATGCATAAGTTTTATTGGTGCGGATGAATCAATTGTTGTTTTATAAACCCCCCCCAATGATAGTTTAGTGGACTCATCTCAAAAGTGGTAGTGTGAGCAGTCTTAACCATGGCACTTCAAAATTCTATGAGCTCCCTGGTTTGACAAATTAAATGTGAGGGTTGTGACATATATATAGGACAAAATCAACTAGTGTTTTACCCCCAACAAAATTCTTCAATAATTTTTGTAAGGTCATAATCCCAAAAGTCTTAACCCCTCAAATTTCTTTATGGTTCCTAAAGTTCACTTTTGAAAAACCTACTAGTCGTTGACCTCCTTTTTATTTTTCCTCTCATAATTCCCTAATTCTAAGCTTCATTGGTTATTATTTCAAAGTCCTAATATTTAATTCATTCATACATATCCCTCCCCCACATTTCAAATTATTCTATAAAGACTATACCTAAGAATCCCTCTGTAATATAATATTTCTAAGTGCTTAGGTCCAATTCATGCACTGAAGGACTAAACCATAAATATCTCATTACCTCCTTTTGATAGTCACATTAGCATTTTCCTAAATTTCATAAATTCCTAAGTTTACCCCCTAAAATTTCCAAATCATCCAATATTCCATCCTAACCATAATGCCTAAGTCCTAGGTTAAAATTGATCATCTTTACCCTCCTTAGTCATTACTTTCCTAAGGTTCAAAGTACCTTTATATATTATGCATTCATTCCCCCTTTATAATAGTCATGATATTCTCTAATGTCAATGACATAAAATGTTCAAAAAATATTCCCTAAGATCTTCTACCTAAGTCAATTTTTTTTCCTTTTCATAGAAGATCAAATGGCTAGGAAACATAGCTAGCAAATCTACAACTAGGAAACATAGATGGTATACTAAAAAGAACATGCACCTAAGTCAAAGTTTTGTCTTACTCATGGAGGATCTAACAACTAGGAAACATAGTTAGAAGATGTACAACTAGGAAATATAGTTGATAGATGAAAAGGACATGAACCTAAGTTAAAGTTTTGTCTTATTTATAGAGGATCTAACGAGTAGGAAATATAGCCAGTAGATCTACGACTATGAAACATAGTTGGAGGATCTAATAGCTAAAAATATAAACATCATAGAATAATAGTTTGTGCTCCCATTGGCCAAACAACAAATATTCTAGATGCATTCACAAAATATTTATTGGTATGAAAAAATATTTGAAGAATCACCAACATAAAGAGCATTATCTTATATGGATCCAAATTGATAGCCAAGAAAAATATTTGGGAGAGCTAATGATCGAGGTACACCCATAGTATTTCAGAGCTTGTCAGATTTATCAATAGTCAAAAGCCATTAAAATTATGGTACCCTTACCCTACTAGTTTGAAATGAATGACTCAGAATCTATCTGGAAGATCTACGACAAGGAAAATTTCCCATGGATGAGAAAAATATAAATAAATAAGACTACTAATAATGAGCCTGTAAGTTTTGAAAAATTGGAAATTCATTTCTATTTTTTGACTAACTATTGCTTGGTTTTTAGTGTAAAATGTGACAAAGTCTATACCATGACAAAAGAATCCATTTTGGGAATAAGAATACGTAGGGAAATTCGATACATAGCTTAAAAATACTTTTCAACAGCTCAGGTATTTGTAAATCATTAGCCATAAATATCATGCACCAATATCTACCTCTAAAGTGATGGTACACAATTCAAAATTAGATGGGCCAATGATAAAGCAACAATACAATACTTGAGTAGTTAATACCATTGAAGATGGTAAGGTTACTAGAAATTTTGAGTTAGTTGTGTTGTCATTGATGTCAAGAGTAAGTGTCAGTGATCAGTGCAGGACTTGGCAAAAGAAGGGTTAAAATATTTATATTTTAAGCCCAAGAGATTTGGTTTAAGGGCTTCACATGATTGGTCAAAAGGATGGTTAAATACCCTGAAGGAAAGGCCTAAAGGAAATAATATTATAATATTTATTATTATAATATTAAAGGAAGTCAAAAAAGGTCTAAGGGTGAAAGAGAAAAATACCTAGGCCCAAAGGAAATAATATTATAATATTTTTATTATAATATTAAAGGTTAATATTAAAAGCCTAAGGTAATTTATAAATTATTTATAATATTTATATTATAAATTAATTTATAAAATAATATTATTAAAACCCAAAGTTGGGTTGGGCACAAAATTTGATTTAAATTTTTATTCCCCCATCGATGTTCGAAGGAAAGGAGCATATGGTATAAATACCATAAGGTTTACCTCACAAAAGTAAGTCTCCAAAAATATTATGCACATGCGATTTGTGAAAGTGAATGCGAAATATTCGTGAGCAAATAAAGACAAGAGTTTATTATTTTTTAATTGCACCCAAAAACGTGAAGGACAAAGTGACCAAGGCATAAAGCCTTGACACCAACCAATCGGTTGGGCTAGCGGCAAGTTTGAGGTGTGTAAGGTGCAAGGTACGCAGAGGTTCTACGTTCGAGTCTCGATGGCTGCAAAGGGACAAAGCCTTTTGTTGGCTTTGGCTCTGGAGGAAGAGACAAAGCGCTCAAAGCGCTTTTACCTCCCATGTGAGCGCTTAGCTCACGCGGTAGGGTAGCCGCGGCTAAGGCGCAGGTGGCAGCTTGACCTGGGATCGAATCCCACCGAGGTGTTTGCAAAGGTACTTTAATTTTTGATAATGTGCATGTGGTCTAAGGTTGTATTGTGAGTGCATGTGGTCTAAGGTTGTATTGTGAGCGCCTAGGGAGATATAAGGTGATTAAAGAAAATTTTTATTTTTATTTTAATTAAAGGTTGTGAAGGATTTAAGTGTGGTTTAAAAGTGAATTGAATTATTTCTGGAAAGGTGTGTTGATTATTTGATAATGCATTTTTGAGTAGGGAGATATAAGGGAGTTATTTTGATTATTTTTATGCATTAAAATTCTGAAGTGGATTATTGTGAAAGTGTGTTAATTGAACCTTTGCTAGGTGTATTTTGAAAATATTGGAGATTATAAGGTGTACTTGAGACTTGTTATTTTTGTATGGTGAAATAAAATTATGAGTGGAGATTTTGAGATAGATTGTTGCTACCTAACCTTGAGATTGGCAAAGAAGATTTGATTGTGATTGAGATAGGTTTTGAAGACATATCTCCATAAAAATAAAAGGTATGGGCACATCTTCCTTGTGAGTGAAATATTGTTGGGTTGAATGTTGTGAATGCTAAGTTGGAGTGAAAAGGTTTGTTTGATAAGCATTGTTGAGTGAGCTTTCATGTGCATGATTGGTGAATGTTTGTGAGAACATTTGAGTGTGAAATTGAGAACTATATTGAACTAGGGTTTGTGGAAAGATATGAGTATCATTGTTATGTGAGATTGTTTGATAAGCATTGTTGGAAATATTTGAGTAAACTTTCATGTGCATGATTAGGGTTTGTGAAAAGATCATGAGTATCATTGTTATGTGAATGTGGAATCATCTTGAGTCAAGGGTTGAGATTCATAGTGTGAGTTGTTGGAAGTATAGTGAAACACTTGGTTAGGGTTTGCAAGCAAGTTGTGTTTCATTGAGTGAATGGTTGAGTAAGATTGGATGAGCATTATTGATTGAATGCATTGGAGTGATAGTTCAAGTTCTGTGAAATAAATTGTTCTTTATTCTAAATTGATTTGAAAAGGAGTTTGAAAGTGATAGAGTGATTTGTGAGTGTGAAACATATTGAGTCTCTTACCATTCTCTATATGTTTTATGGTTAAAAAATTTTTTTTGAGGTTAAACAAGATTCTGAGTGAAACTTGTTTGAGTGATTGAAGAAGTTTTTTGAAAGAGATTGAGTTGAGTTTTGTATGCAAGTTTTGAAATTGATTTGAATAAGATTTTGTGAAAGCTTGTGAGCTGATTTGAGTAAGTCCTAGAGTGGACTTAAGGACAGAGTTGAGTAAGATTTTGTGAAAGCTTAAGGATAGATTTGTGTGAGCTTTTGTGGAAGCTTACAATCAGATTGGACAAGTTCTAGAGAGGACTTGTTGAGAGATTTGAGGTAAGTCTTGGTGAAGACTTTTTAAGTAGATTGAGCAAGTTATTGAGTGAAGACTTGTTGAGAAGATTGAGCAAGTTCTTGAGAGGACTTGTGGATAGATTTGAGGTAAGTCTTTGAGAAGACTTGAGAGCAGAGTTGATTGATTGATTTGTTCAAGCTTTGTGTTAAGGTTTGGGGTAGATCTAGCAGAGTTGATTTGTGATTGGATCAAGCTTTGTGTTAAGGCTTGAGGATAGATTTGAGGATAGATTTTGGTGTATATTTGAGGGTATATTTGTGCATAGAGATAGAGATATTGAGCATATTTGTGCTAGACCGAAGGACTATGTTTAGTGTAGATTTGAGATAGATATTGAGCAGATTTGTGCTAGATCGAAGGATTGTGTTTAGTGTAGATTTGAGATAGATATTGAGTAGAGTTGAGAGTAAGATTTGGAGGTGATAGAGTAGAGGATAGTAGTCTCTAGTGGATAGAGATCCATTAGCTAGGGTAGTGAGGATAGAGGTCTTCTAGAGGATCACTAGCCAGAGTAAAGGAGAAGGAGTTCTCCTATGGATAGAGATCCACATATCAGTTGAGGGGATTGGTGTCTCCTATGGATAGGGATCCATGAACTTGATTAGGGGATTGGTGTCTCCTTTGGATAGTGGTCCATAAATATTGTAATAGGGAAGGATTCCCAAGAGATTTGTTGAGAAAATTTTAGTGAAATATTTTCTCCATGGAGTAGCCCACATTGGGTGAACCACGTTAAATTGGTGTCTCTATTGTGTGTGGTGATTTATGCATTGCTTTGATTACTATTGTTGATATTGCCATTGATATATTGCATAATATTGTTTGGGAAAGAAAAGTAAAAAGTGGTCTTATACTGTTCACCCCCCTCTCAGTATAAGCTTGTGTTCTTCAATTGGTATCAGAGTGGGTTCCTTCGAAAGAGTTTAATAGCTTGAAGGAAAATCTTACAAGAACACAGATGGATTCTCAGAATGGATCTTCAGGGAATACGACACCATTGTTTGATGGGAACAATTATGCACTTTGGAGTGTGAGAATGAAGATTCACCTAATGGCACTAGGGAATGAAATATGGCAAGTAGTTGAGGATGGATACATACCGCCAGCTACTCCACCTACAGATAAATATGGTAAGCTCCTACAACTGAATAATTCAAAGGCAATGAATGGAATTTTAAAAGGCTTGCATGAAATAGAGTTTATAAAAGTTATGCATTGCACATCAGCAAAAGAGATTTGGGATAAGTTGAAAGGTATATATGAGGGAGACAAAAAGGTCAAGATGGAAAAATTGCTAAATCACAAGAAAACATTTGAAGACCTAAAGATGAAGGATGAGGAAAATGTTGTTGCATACCTACTTCATGTGGATGAGGTTGTTAACTCCATGCAAGGACTTGGGTTTAAAGTTGAAGAAATAGATGTTTGTCACAAGATTTTAAGGTCACTTCCTAAGAGGTATAGTGAAAATATTTCAGCCATAGAAGAGTCAAAATATATTGAATTTTTGACAAGGGATGAGTTACATGGAATTCTCACAACCTTTGAGATGAGAATAAAAGAGGAACCTATTCCCTAGAAAGAAGCAACCTTCAAAGTAACAAAGAAGTCAAAGGGTAAGAAGTCAGATTCAAGCAATGAGTTATCTAGTGATGAAGAAGCAAACTATGGTAGAAGGAACAAGGACTCAAGAAAGTATAAAGGTACAAAATTAGTTAGGTGTTTTAATTGTGGTAAATATGGTCACTATGCAACTGATTTTCCAGAAGCTAGAAATAGTAGTGAGGATGAGAAACAGGATCATAAGAATAAGGAAATAGGAAAACATAGGTATCAAAAGAAAAGCAGGGATGGACAAGGCAAGCAAGGAAAGAAGTTTTTCCAAAGGCATAAAAAGATTTTTTATGTAGATAAGGTAGGTAAGAATTCAAGTGATAGTGATGAAGGGTCCTCAGATAATGATGAAGAAGAAATTCTATTTCTGGCAGAGGAAAAAGAAGATGTTAAGAAAAAGGTAAAAAGGGCACCAATAATTCTCAAGTGTTTTAGGTGTGGTAACTTTGGTCATCTTGAAGATAGTTGTACAAGGAATGGATTCAGTTTTAGTGAAGATGAATATGAAGATGCACTTGAAGGTCTAGAAGAAGAAAGTCTTCTTATGGCAATAGAAGAAGAAGGAAGTGCTCCTATTGAAGATGAATCAGAAAGGAATGAAGATGCTCTTGAAGACAAAGGAGTAGAGGAAGAATAAAAATAGAGGAAGGAGAAGTTGATCTTGAGGGTGAGCTTATTTTTGCTCTTAAGGAATTAAGGAAGGTAAGAAAGCAGAACTCAAAACTCAAGCTTCAATTTCAAGAATGTGATGAAGAGAAAGGAAATCTTATAGAGGATCTAACCAACTCAATAGCTAAGACAAGGAGATTCAAAGAGAGGTTAGAGGCAAAGGTTTTAGAATGTGAAAGATTAGAGCATGAGGTAGCTTCACTAAGGAAGGAAGTAAAAGAGTCTAAAAATAAGCTACACATGTTTGGGAGAAGCTCAAAGACCTTGGATAATATTATCAAGGTACAAAGATCTTCATCAAACAAAATAGGACTTGGTTTTGAACAGGTACATAGTGAACAAGGAGAGGAGTCAATCTCAAGCTCCAAAGAAGAAGAAGCTTCAGAAGAAGAGAGTGTAAGAGAGAGTGAGACTTCTAAGGATAAGTTGGACAATAGAAATTTCAACAAGCAAAGGAACAATGCACAAATGAGGAACAGATGGAATAGGAAACAACATAGGGTAGAAGAGACTAAGAGACCAATGGGGTCAAGGCAAGGTTTCTTCAATGGATGATGCTTCTCATGTCACAGGTTTGGGCACAAGGCTACATAGTGCAGGACACATGAAAGATAGGAATATGGAAATTTTAGAAATAGGCATCTCTTTCAAGGGTATTGCTACTCTTGTAATCAGTTTGGTCATAAGGTAGTTAATTGTAGGGTTCATGATAGGAATGGATATGGCTTCACCAAGAGGAACTACAAGATATTTGCACCTTCAAGGAATCACAACATTAAGTGTTATAAGTGCAATAATGTTGGGCATATGGCTAAGTGGTGTAGAGCAAAAATTCTAGAGACAAGCAGGAATAGGAACATTCAGAGGAATCAGAAGGATCAGTTGAGGAAGAAGGTGGACAAAGGTAAAGAGCAGTGTATGCTGGGAGTAGAGATACTCCCACCCCAAAATTAACCACCTCAAGAGAGGAGGTGGGGGAGGGGCTAAGCTAAGAGTCTCATTCTTAGCCCCAAGCCCCAAAGGTGGCCCTTTGCCATTGATGACAAAGGGGGAGAGATTTGAGTTAGGGGAGAGCATTCAGTCAGGGGAGCAATTTCTCAGGGGAGCAGTTTTGGAAAAAGGAAAAAGGTTTGGTTATAGAAAAAGGGTTGCCATCAATGACAAAGGGGGATATTGTTGGAAATTTTGAGTTAGTTGTGTTGTCATTGATGTCAAGAGTAAGTGTCAGTGATCAGTGCAGGACTTGGCAAAAGAAGGGTTAAAATATTTATATTTTAAGCCCAAGAGATTTGGTTTAAGGGCTTCACTTGATTGGTCAAAAGGATGGTTAAATACCCTGAAGGAAAGGCCTAAAGGAAATAATATTATAATATTTATTATTATAATATTAAAGGAAGTCAAAAAGGTCTAAGGGTGAAAGAGAAAAATACCTAGGCCCAAAGGAAATAATATTATAATATTTTTATTATAATATTAAAGGTTAAAATTAAAGCCTAAGGTAATTTATAAATTATTTATAATATTTATATTATAAATTAATTTATAAAATAATATTATTAAAACCCAAAGTTGGGTTGGGCACAAAATTTGATTTAAATTTTTATTCCCCCATCGACGTTCGAAGGAAAGGAGCATATGGTATAAATACCATAAGGTTTACCTCACAAATGTAAGTCTTCGAAATATTAATGCACATGCGATTTGTGAAAGTGAATGTGAAAGATTCATGAGCAAATAAAGACAAGAGTTTATTATTTTTAATTGCATCCAAAAAGTGAAGGACAAAGTGACCAAGGTATAAAGCCTTGACACCAACCAATCGGTTGGGCTAGTGGCAAGTTTGAGGTGTGTAAGGTGTAGGGTACGTAGAGGTTCTGCGTTCGAGTCTCGATGGCTATGAAAGGACAAAGCCTTTTGTTGGCTTTGGTGCTGGAGGAAGAGATAAAGCACTCAAAGCACTTTTACCTCCCATGTGAGCGCTTAGCTCATGTGGCAGGGTAGCCGTGGCTAAGGCATAGGCGGTAGTTTGACCTGGGATCGAATCCCATCGAGGTGTTTGCTAAGGTACTTTAATTTTTGATAATGTGCATGTGGTCTAAGGTTGTATTGTGAGTGCCTAGGGAGATATAAGGTGATTAAAGAAAATTTTAATTTTATTTTAATTAAAGGTTGTGAAGGATTTAAGTGTGGTTTAAAAGTGAATTGAATTATTTCTGGAAAGGTGTGTTGATTATTTGATAATGCATTTTTGAGTAGGGAGATATAAGGGAGTTATTTTGATTATTTTTATGCATTAAAATTTTGAAGTGGATTATTGTGAAAGTGTGTTAATTGAACCTTTGCTAGGTGTATTTTGAAAATATTGGAGATTATAAGGTGTACTTGAGACTTGTTATTTTTGTATGGTGAAATAAAATTTTGAGTGGAGATTTTGAGATAGATTGTTGCTACCTAACCTTGAGATTGGCAAAGAAGATTTGATTGTGATTGAGACAGGTTTTGAAGACATATCTCCATCAAAACAAAAGGTATGGGCACATCTTCCTTGTGAGTGAAATATTGTTGGGTTGAATGTTGTGAATGCTAAGTTGGAGTGAAAAGGTTTGTTTGATAAGCATTGTTGAGTGAGCTTTCATGTGCATGATTGGTGAATGTTTGTGAGAACATTTGAGTGTGAAGTTGAGAACTATCTTGAACTAGGGTTTGTGAAAATATCATGAGTATCATTGTTATGTGAGATTGTTTGATAAGCATTGTTGGAAATATTTGAGTAAACTTTCATGTGCATGATTAGGGTTTGTGAAAAGATCATGAGTATCATTGTTATGTGAATGTGGAATCATCTTGAGTCAAGGGTTGAGATTCATAGTGTGAGTTGTTGGAAGTATAGTGAAACACTTGGTTAGGGTTTGTAAGCAAGTTGTGTTTCATTGAGTGAATGGTTGAGTAAAATTGGATGAGCATTATTGATTGAATGCATTGGAGTGATAGTTCAAGTTCTGTGAAATAAATTGTTCTTTATTCTAAATTGATTTGAAAAGGAGTTTGAAAGTGATAGAGTGATTTGTGAGTGTGAAACATATTGAGTCTCTTACCATTATCTATATGTTTCTGTGGTTAAACAAAATTATGAGTGAAATTTTGTTAAGTGATTGAAGAAGTTTTTTGAAAGAGATTGAGTTGAGTTTGTGTATGCAAGTTTTGAAATTGATTTGAATAAGATTTTGTGAAAGCTTGTGAGCTGATTTGAGTAAGTCCTAGAGTGGACTTAAGGATAGAGTTGAGTAAGATTTTGTGAAAGCTTAAGGATAGATTTGTGTGAGATTTTGTGGAAGCTTACAATCATATTGGACAAGTTCTAGAGAGAACTTGTTGAAATAGATTTGATTGTAGTTGTGAGATAAGATTGAGCAAGTTCTTGAGAGGACTTGTGGATAGATTTGAGGTAAGTCTTTGAGAAGACTTGAGAGTAGAGTTGATTGATTGATTTGTTCAAGCTTTGTGTTAAGGTTTGGGGTAGATCTAGCAGAGTTGATTTGTGATTGGATCAAGCTTTGTGTTAAGGCTTGAGGATAGATTTGAGGATAGATTTTGGTGTATATTTGAGGGTAGATTTGTGCTAGATTTGAGATAGAGATTGAGAATATTTGTGCTAGATCGAAGGACTGTGTTTAGTGTATATTTGAGATAGATATTGAGCATATTTGTGCTAGATCAAAGGACTATGTTTAGTGTAGATTTGAGATAGATATTGAGCAGAGCTAAGAGTAAGCTTTGGAGGTGATAGAGTAGAGGATAGTAGTCTCTAGTGGATAGAGATCCATTAGCCAGGGCAGTGAGGATAGAGGTCTTCTATGGAGAGAGATCCACAAGCCAGTGTAGTGGAGGTAGTAGTCTTCTAGAGGATCACCAACTAGAGCAGAGGAGAAGGAGTTCTCCTATGGATAGAGATCCACATATCAATTTAAGGGATTGGTGTCTCCTGTGGATAGGGATCCATGAACTTGATTAGGGGATTGGTGTCTCCTTTGGACAGTGGTCCATAAACATTGTAATAGGGAAGGATTCCCAAGAGATTTGTTGAGAAAATTTTAGTGAAATATTTTCTCCGTGGAGTAGCCCACATTGGGTGAACCACGTTAAATTGGTGTCTCTATTGTGTGTGGTGATTTGTGCATTGCTTTGATTACTATTGTTGATATTGCCATTGATATATTGCATAATATTGTTTGGGAAAGAAAAGTAAAAAGTGGTCTTATACTGTTCACCCCCCTCTCAGTATAAGCTTGTGTTCTTCAAAGGTGGCGCATGTAGGGTGGCAAAAGAGGAAGGTGATGGTTGGATATCATAAAATTTGAGTCATTTGAAGAAGAACCAGTTATAAGTGAATGTCCTAGAGATAAAAAAATTCCTTTATAGTTTGTTATCTTATAGAGAACAGCTAGAGTTGAAGAACATCAAAATTAAAACAATAATTTTTCTATAATTAGAATAACATGACTTCCTCTAGTGCTCATGCAGTGGTCCTTGAAGGTGTGGTCACCCATATTAGAAAAATCATGATAACAACCCATAGTAATCAATTTTGGTGAATGCTAGCATGAAACATATGCTTGACTACATGCAAAATTTTGGACCTAACAACTGCATCACTTCAGCTCAACAATGGAAAGCTAATAATACTACAGTATACTCTTACGAGTTTGTAGAATAAAATGAATAGAGACACCCTACTCTTCTCATGGGGTTTTTTAAATGGACTCAAAGGAATCGAAATAGCCCTAAGTCATACAACAATTAATGGACCAATAATTTAGGCATATTGACTTGCCTTAAAGTCTATTTTTTAGAAGACCTGATGTCTTAGCTACAGTAGCATATGACCTTGATAGAATGAAATTTAGGAAGTGTGATGGTAGGACTTCTATAAAAATCACACTCAACATTTATGAAGGGTTTTCAATTTATAGAAAGCTTACTTGGTAATAGAATATATAGTTTTGATAACTCAAGCCAACCTGATTTTGTTCACAAACTCCAACCCCAAGATTTTTAGGTATGATGTAGAAGTGTCTTATTAATTACCTATTAAAAAGAATATTTTAAAACCTTAGGTGATGGATTATAATGATATTATCATTATAGCATTAGCCTCTCAAGATTTTTCCAAAGTGTCTAAAGAAGTAGTGTACCTTATAATCCAATGCAATAAAAAATATCAGACATCCATGTACCATGGGGAAGATATTATTAGTGAAAATATGCATAGAGTTGATAGCACTACATAATATCAATCAAAGAAGTAAAATAGGTAATTTTGTGCTTCACATATTACTCCATACTAATTCATCTATTTTTTGGATACCTAGAAAGGAGAAAAATTAAATATTTAGGAGTATCAAACACACCTGATGTGCAATATAGATTACCCCATATTTGTGAGGGATATTCCAGTCATGCCTAGTTCTTAGGAATATTATTACCCCTTATCTATGAATACCTCTATGGTTTTATCATAGAAGAATAGGTGTCAAGGTTGTAAGAATTTTACATGAGAACAGAGTAGGGGATTTCTTTATCACTAAAAACTTTACACATAGCAGATTGTATGGGGCCAAAATTCCTCCCAAAATTCTCCCATCATATTGTCCCCTCTTTATAGCTACCTTAGAAATTTCTAAACAAATTATTGAAGAGGCCAAAATGAGGATCGATAAGAAAGTAAGGAAAGATCCTTGGCCTAATGTCCCTTGTAAAATGAGCCTATACATTTTCAAAGGATGTCCAAGTTTATTGAAGGTATTATAGAGTATGGATGAGTATGATTTCTCAAAATTTAGTTGGATACCATATGACCATTACCATGAAACAATAAAAGGTATGAAATATGCTTGGGTTAATCATAGGCCTCATACATTTGAAGATCTCCTACAAGTAGCTATTAGGGAAAACAAACCTTTGCAAGAGGTATGGAAGAATTTTGAGATTAACAAAGATCCCATACTCAAATGGAACTTCTTGGGGAAAATCCTATTGAATTAATGTCATTATGAACAAATTTGGTTGAAACTTATCCACCTATAATTCTAGCTATGGCATATGCACTTGAAAGAGTTTCAAGATCTGGTATTTGAAGCTATCAATATTGATGCTCAGCAAGTGGATATCCTCATAGATACAATAAATTTAGCTGAGGTAGCAATTGAGGTGGTACAACCATCTTTGATCATTTCAAAGAACATTTTAGTTCCTTCTTAAATAAGACCTCTTGAGATGACATTTATCAAAGTCATATCTATCAAATAAGGACCAACAGACAAAGGTAAATAAGTTGCCTCTACTTCCTATCCTTGAAAGTAATCCATCATCCTAGTATCCACTAAAAGCCAAATGTCTCAAGAAGACAAACTCATAATGGTAATGCAAAGGTTTTAGCTTGTGCCTAAAGTCATGGTGATAGACAATAAATAAAGAAAATATCATCCTTCATGCAAAAAAGGATTGAAAAATTTTGAGGGTTGTCTACTCTCCTTAGAGAACATCAACTAAGCATTTCTAGTCCCTCTAAATCTCTATAATATAAAAGGACAATAATTAAATTCGATCCTACTAAAAGGGTTTATAGAGCATTAGTCTAGTCAAAGTAGAAGAAGTGATCACCATAGATGATTTTTATGAAGAATAACTTTAGACTATGGATGAAGGAAAATATCCTAGAATCATCTAATGCATAGCTAAAGATCCAGGAGCTCAAACTTCAGTAGGTAACCATCCCTATGCCTCAATTCCATGAAATGTAAATGAAATCAAAAATAGGGTAGATGTGTGTTGTGTGAGACATAGAAGCCATAGTATGATTGAGAGAACAAATAAATGCTACAACATTGATATTTTTGCTTAAACAAAATAAAGAGTTTCAAGCTAAACTATAGAAACTCAAGGTACATGCATCAATACCTCAAATGGTCACTCAAATGGGATAACTCTATATCATAATCAAGAGCATATATTATTTTGATTATATCATCAAATATAAGAAAGAAATGATTAATAAGATAAAGGATAAGATAGAAGATCTAGAGGAGATATTTCATAATCTTAATATAATCAAAGGCTCTACAAAAATCATGAAGCACCTTTTGGAACAAATAGAGAGTAGGGTAAGAGAAATATATCCCATTTCCCAATAGTTTGAAAAATCCTATGAGGAAATAATGAAGAGCAAGTGACCTTGGTAGATGGCACAACCATGGAGTGTGGAAGACTTCATAAAGGTATCAATTTTTGTAAGATATTAACTCGAATGGCACAACTTGATCAAATATGTAGCAACATGGGAGAATGAAATCAATGATGAGTTGAATGAAGTAGGATTTTCCCTTGAAGAATGCTTATAGGTAGCTAATTTTGAAGATCTTATCCTAAATATAATTCAAGATCTTAACTGTGACCTAGATAATGATTCATAATTAGCCAAAAAAATTGCTTTTCTAGAAAAAATAGTTAACCACCGATGCAAATTTTCTCAAGAGAGCAAAGAATGGTCAAAAAACCAAAAATTCAAGATATTACAAGATTTAAATATGTTAAAATTTACTAGGACCTTCTGTGATGAGATATGGGAGCTCATCGATATACTAATAAAGGACATCCAAATAGAGGCAAAGAAAATTAAAAATGTTAAAAAAATATTATATTAGAATTTCCACCGAAATGCTTAGAGTTTCTAATAAAAAGGGTATGGAAGAAGGATGAAGTTTGAAAAAATATAAAATAAAGAAAATCAACCAAGATATTGTGGAGCTCACCACATAATAAGACAAAGGGTTGAAATAAAAGACACAGATCCAAGGGTAGGCCAGTCATAAAACCTAAATGCCATGTAGTTCTAATACATTTTGATCTAAGATCTAGGAGCATCTAAGTGCTGACTTTAAATAAAATAGCTCAAGATATCTATAATCTTGTTGTAGCACATTCAGTCAATCGAGGGAAGATATGATACCAAATGGAATGCTTAGCTAGAGGTACTTTTAATAGAAAAAATATACCTTGACACTATAAAAAGGAGTTGTTACGGCCAAGAAGAGGAGGAAATTTTGTAGAGCCATATTTTTCTAGAGGTATACTAAGAGTGCCCTTGCCTTGTTAATTGTATCTCCTTTTGTGTCTTGTTTTCCATCCCTCATTCCTCCCCTTGATTGTGCAGGTTTTGTTCAAGATATACCCAGTTAGCTAAGATCATTTTTAGTGATTGGATCAAAAGCCTGGAGATACTTTATCACTACTTTTAGGATGAAGAGTGGAGTTCCTTTATTACATCATTTTAATAGAGAGAACCCTTTGTATTTTTCCAATAAGATCTGAGCTCTTTTCCAAACTTTGAATTGTAATATTTTTCTAGAAATTAATACAAATCTAGCTTCCTCCTGGACAATTCTTTGGCTCAATTGTGTATATGTGGTCACATTTGTATGTTACATCATTTGAATGTATGAATATCATTTTCTTTCATTGTGTGTTTTAATTACATCTATTACATTATTTGAACAGATCTAATTAACCCAGTTACTCATTTCTCCTTCTTTCTTTCTCATTAATGTTCTAAATATTTGCTACAATTAATAATGGAAAAAGCATTGGTCTACCATTAAGGCATAATATAAGGATTATTGTTAATCTTGGTCAAATATTAAAATAATTACATTTTATATCATCTAGACAAGCATGGGTGTGTAAAGAAATATTATAAGCTCACCTCAAGGGTATCCTTACCCTACTCAGTCTATCTAGAGTCATTTTTTATAATATTTTCCTGAGTTAAAGAGGTAGATTGGCTAGAGTCTATAATACTTTTTGTGATTCAAAAAATATTATGGCATGACAAACCATAAGGGACACAAGAATTTTCCACAAAAAGACCCTACTTTTACCAATCACTTTTAGAAAGAACTATTCAGGTTTTAGGGCACTTAGCTCAGAATGACTTTGACTTATCACCCTTAAACTAATGTCTAAACTAAAATTGTCAATAAGTTCTTGGAAACTTACCTCTATTGCTTTGCCTCAGAATATCCTACATAATGGGCTAAGTGAATCTCTTTGGATGAATGGTGGTATAATACTTCATATCATACCTCTACTAAGGCTACCCCATTTGAATTAAAATATGATATTCCTATACCAAAACCCTCCTATTACATTCCAAGAAGCTCTAGGGTTCAAGTGGTGGATTCCACCCTAAGTCAACATGATACCCTTCTTCGACAACTTAATTTCAATCTTGAATTGGCCAAAAATCATATGTGTCAGCAAGTTGATCAACACTACTCTAAGTGTAACTTTTAATTCAAGGACATGGTTTTTCTTTGCTTGCATCCCTACAAACAGTCATATCTCCAGCTTCATGAATGCTAGCAACTTGTAGCCAAATACTATGGTACCTACCAAGTGTTACAATGGATCAGGTAAATATCCTATAAACTAGCCCTTCTAACCACTTCTAATATTCATCCAGCCTCTCATGTCTCCTCTCTCAAGAAGGTTTTTGGTAACAATGTACAAGTACAATCAACATTACTAGAGTTGGAAAAGAAGGAAGTGTCATTCTTGATCCTAAATGAATTTTAAACAAGATATCATGCACCCTTTGCCACCATGTTGTCATTGATTTTATTGTTCAATGGAGAGGTTTACAACCTAAATATATCATTTGGGATTCCCTCCAACAACTTCAACAATAATTTCCTCATCTTTAGCTTTAAGGACAAATATTTTTTAAGGGGAAGGCATGTTAGGACTCCATCCTAACACCATTATAATATTTTTTAATAGTTTTATAAGGATATTAAGTAATGTTTTGTAATATTTTATGGCACTAGAGGTACCTAGACAAGTGGCACAATTTTATGTAATTGTTATAAAGAATGTAGCTATTTTTTTTGGTAGAATATTTTAGCTTAAGTGGCATTTTGCATGTAAGCCAACCTTGAGTGTTAGGTAGGGTTATGAAGAGTCTTTAAAAATGTGAGGGGCAAGAATGGATGTATATTTTTGCATAGCTAAAATTGAAGTATTTAAGGATTTTTTCCCCTCAAAGATACCCACGATTATGTATTGTGATTTGTGAGATTTTTGTATTTATATTTCATATTGCAATATTATGTTCTTTCATAAAATTATTGCTTTTATTGCAATATTTATGTGGATGTGCTAATTTTAAATAGAAGGATACTAATAGTACAATTAGTACCATGGAGGCACATTAGCGTGTACCAAATAATGTAATATTCTCCAACAAAAATTAATAGATGTGGTATTTGATCATGAACCTAAGGCTGAAGACCTTTTGTTCAACCATGAAAAAGACCAAGGAGTTTATGGATTAGCTTATATAGGGTAGTTAGGTCATCTTGTGTGGATTAATTAAAAATATAAAGAATAATCATATGATGAGTCAACATGAAAGGTACAAGTTACCTCTAAGGGTAAGTTGTCAATATCTATAGAAGAATATTTTGAAGGAGAATATTCCTCTAAAAACGTAAAATTTGATGTAAATGTCCAATAGGATTTTGTATTATAGGATATTATTTATGCAATGACTCACTCACTCCATATCAATATATAAAGATATTAAAATTAGTTGGAGCAACAAGAGTCCTTCAAAACACAAAAATCCCCTCAACAATATTTCTCAAAAATAGACCCATAAGGCACACATATGTCCACTTCACTAAAGTAAATATGGATAGGAGGAATTAGTGGTTGTGTTAGAGGAGGAAGTGGATATTATAATGATAATTATAATGATTCCACTAGAAACAAAAGAAACCAATATCATCTAACAAGGGAAGAACAAAGAAAGAAAAAGAAGAATAATGACAAAGGTGAAACTCTTAGTGACATTGCCCAACTTATAGGTGGTAAAGGGATGAAGGCAAAAGAGTTAGATTGACAAGACAATGCATTGGCCTTAACATATAAATCCAAAATTACCATGATGAGTTTTTGATGTAGATTTTGAAAAATAGAAAAACCTATAAAGAATCAAGAAATAAATTGATATTTCTAGTTTGTTTGATGATGTGCCAGAAAACTTGAAGGAAAGGGGGGTTAAATTTAATATGGCATATAAGTAAGAGAAATACAATGGTGAAGCAAATTATCATGAAACCCAACATACCATTTGGTAAAATGCTAATGAGGGAAGGACTTTGATGCCATCATACATATTTTTCCATGTTAGAAATCTAAGAAATATATGATATATCATATTGGAATATGACCTGATGGAGAAAAACATTTAGAAATTCATGACTAAGATTTAATTGTTATTGCCAATTTTTTCTTTCATCTACTACCATACATTTAGTGCCCTTATAGGATCTACACTCACTGTGCCATTTTGTGTAACTATTCTAGATCATATGAAGGAATCCTTCCCTATTGATGGCTACCTCTCAGGTTGCTATTTCACTAGTTAGTGAAGTGGTAGTTGCGAAGAGCCATGGCACTATTAAAAAAACCTAGGAAGTTTTTCCTAAAGGTAGTTCCTCTATGTTAGACATATTTCTTCCCATGTAGGATTTTGATAAAGCCTACAACTGGCTTGAGAGTCACACCCTGGTTGGGTACTTTCTAGGGAGGGTTCCCAGTGACTCGCTAATCTGTTAATGTATTTAGAAAGTTTGGAATCCATATGACATAAAATTTGACCATATTCAAAATCTTACTAAAGGTTTTTTCAATCTTAGTTTGTTTATCTGTAGCATGTGGTTGTATTTATGAGTAAATATCCTTGGTATGTTAGAAATACCCTTTTAATTATTCAATCCTAGCACCATAATTTTATTGTTTCTACTAATTTTTCCTAGTGTGTCCCACTTTGGTTGGAATACCTAGGTCTCCCTTTGCCCCTTTGGCCATTATTTCCATAGTTTTTTGCATCCATTGGCAAGTTTGCGTACATGGATCCAAAAAAATTCTATGGTGTGTGGCCATACAAATGCATTTGCATTGAGATTGATCTCTCAAAGGACCTTAAGTATTCTATTGATATTTAGGTTAGTGAGACCCATTTCAAAATAGGTGGTTTATATCAATCTCCCTAATACCTATTATCGATGTCATTCTACAACTCACAAGATAAAATATTGCCCTTTTATAAAGGATTGATTCAAAAATTTAGCTCCATTAGAGACATCAATACCTTCAAATATAGTTAAATCTACCCCTCCCTCTAATGGAGAGGAGGAATGGACATCTATAACCAAGAAGAATGGTAAACGAAACTGGATGTAACCTTTTGTAGGAGCTGGTAAAAAGGAGCCTCAACTGAGATCTTAGTCAGGTTGCTCTCATACAACCTCTATAGAAGGAACTATTTTCCTTCCTGTAGGTACCTCTAGTGGTAATAACCAAAATATTTCCCCAAGTCTTCAAGCATCCTATTTGGATAACCCATCAACTATGCTAGAATCCATCCCCTCAAGCGGATACCCTATCTCTCCACCTAACATGCCTAGTGGCGTTTCCTCATGAAACCCTTATCACTCTTGCAATCCAATTAGGGAGGCTTCAAGCATCCCTTTGGAGAAGCGACAGATAAATTTTTTCATTAAAACCAAATAGATTTCTCACAAACATCTTTGAATATTTGGTATATTTCAAGGAGTTTGAGGTCATGGAAGGAAATATGCTCCTCTATCATGTCTCATAAAGTGTATGTCTTGGAATATCAGGGCTTTGATAGATCCTATGTGCAAGTACATAGTGAATCAAGGGATAGATGAATTCAAGACTAAATTTAGTAGTATTGATATTCTTTGCCTTCAATAAGTCAAAATTACTAAATTTATTTTATCTAGTACTTGCTCCTTTCTCTAGCCTCAAGGCCACACATTTAATACTATGCATAACATAGGTAAAGAAGGGGCAGTCATCTACATTTCAAGACCTTATCATTCTAGACTAATAACTTGGGGTTGTGATCCTTCTAATCATATCATATGTGTTGTGATGATTATTGATGGCCATTTTATTGGTGTTCTCAACACCTATGCACCTAATGATGTCAATGAACATTGTGCACTTTGGTAATGGGTGATTCTCTCTCTCCCCCCTACTATTTGGTTGCTCTATGGATACTTCAATATGATCAAATTACCACATCAAAATGTGGGTCTTATTCTCATGAGGTGGCCCACACGGGAAATATAAGCATGGTTTTTCATGAAAAAAAGTTGGGGCTCTCTGAACCCAATAGCTAATTTTTACCTCTTCATTCCCTGCTAGTACCTAGTTCACATGGTCTAACAACTAACAGGGTGAGAGTCATGTTCTAAAAATATTGGATAGGGCCATGATCTTAGATTTTGATAATTTATCATTTGAGTGGCTCTCATATTTTTATCCATTTTTCTCTATCCACCTCGAGCTCTGCTTTTCTGGTCATTCTTCCATTTCCTTTTCCATTCTGATTTCTTCTACCCCCACTCCTCTTTCTCAATCTCAATTTTACCTTAATATATCTATTTTGCACCACCCCATGTTGAGGGCCTATGTTATAATAATTTGGAACCTATTCCCTAGACCGAAAGGTGTCTTAGACTAGATTGATTGGTGGAAAATTGTTATCCAATGCACAACTAGATTCCTATGATCACTTGGGCATAAGATTGCTAAGTTTCATTATAACTCCAACACTACTCTTAAGTGGGAGTTGGAAGTGGTCTTAACTCATTTTCATTCCAATCCTTTCAATGAGGAGTTTCATAGGTAGCTTGTTATGGTTAAAAACTAGCTTTTGATGGTAGAGTACTATAATGCCAAAGGGGTACAAATCAAGGTGAGGTAGCACTGGCTCAAATTTGGATATAGAGTGTCCAAGGATTTATTTCATTACTTGCATCCTCATAATCAATTTTTGGGTATTAAATCCCTTAACATCAATGGAAATTATGTTTATAATATTCCTAGTATTCTCTCTACTTTTGAAGAGCACTACCAGACTATATTTGTGGCTTAGGTTCGCTTCTCACAACGTGACTAGGCTCTTAAATCCTACCTTTTTATTCTCCTAGAGTGGCTTTTTGAGTCTTAAACATTTGCCTATGAAAATACCTTCTCTTTTAAGGATCTAGAGGAATCTCTTTCTTAGATGGTCAATGATAAGTCTCATGGTCTTGACGATTTCCCCTATGAATTCTACAAGTCCCTTTGGGACACTATTGGGTATGATATTCTCAAAGTCTATTAGGAGGCTTTCTATAAGGGTTATCTGGGCCGCATTATAAATCAAGGGATTATTAAATTTATCCCCAAGGCTGGTGATCCTGAAATAATCACCAATTGGAGGCTTATTATTCTTCTTAATGTTTCTTATAAGATTATTACAAAATCCTTAGCTTTACACATATGTCATCTCCTTCCTATTATTGTGCACCCAGAGCAAACGGGCTTCATTCGAGGTAGGTTCATCCTTGAAAATATTATTTTTGTCTAGGAAGGCATGGAATGGGCTTGCAATTCCAACCAATGATCATTGTTCATAAAAATTGACTTTGATAAAGCCTATGATAGGATCGATTGGTCGTTCATTCTAGCCATGCTTAAATATCTTGGTTTTAGGTCTTGTTTCATTAGTTCTATGGAAATATTGTTTGTTGAGGCTTCAACTATTTTATCCATTAACATACACAAGTCATCAACCATTGGGATATTTCAATCCATTAGAAAAGGTTATCCATTGGTGTCATCCCTTTATGTCCATGCTATTGAAGTATTTTGATATTTACTATCTCACCATGTTGCTTAGATATCTATTCAATAAATTTCTCTCCCTGGAGGTGAGACTCAGTTAATCAATGGTCATTTTTTTGATGACTCTTTCATCACTCTTATTGAGTCATCAGATCCTTGCCTTCCTGGACCTTTTTTGCGTGACTTTTGGATCCTCCATTCAATGGAGAAAGACTCAATGTTATAGGTAATATCTCGACCTAATGCCCCACTAGCTTAGTCAATGTCAGTGTAAGATCATCCAATAAGGGGAAATATTTCATTTTTTAGGTATTCCTTTTTCCTTTAACAATTCATTACCAGAGTTGTGGAAGTATGTTACTAATAGGGTGGAACATAAACTTACCTAATGGTCCACCAAGAAGCTCTCCCTTACTGGTAAATTCTAAATTTGCATCAAAGTCCTTGTGACCACCTATGTTTTTTATTTTTCCTACTAGGTCCCATATAAAAAATTGCTATAAGAAGTTTGATAAGCTTCTACGAGACTTTTTATAGTCCTCTTCCAATAATGCTTCAGGATTCCATCGCGTTGCTTAGGAGTATTGTTGTCTTCTTATAAGCCATGGTGGGCTTGGCATTCACAATACCCAACATCAAGGTTTGGTCCTCTATTTTAAGTGGATCATCAGAGCCCTCATAGGTAGTGAGGCCTAGAAGATTCTAATTTTACACTATATCAGTAAAGGTTCCAATTTTTATCATAAGAGTTGGAGGGGCATGGGGTTCCCTTCCCTTCTTGTTACCCTTGTTTCTATACAAGTGTTAGGATTGTTCATCATTAGAAGCATTTAGGAATCCTACGAAAATGTTAAGCCTTGGCTTAGATGGAATATCCAGAGCTTCTAGCATGGCCTCTGCATCAACCAGATGAAAGTTTAGTGGTCGTTTGTTATCACCTACCAGTATTCCTCGCTTGTGTAGGTTCCCTATATTCATGCACTTATATTCTTTTGTAAAGGTGTGTGATGCATCACTAATTTATTTTCACATACTACTAGGTATTGAATCCCTTGGGATGACTTCAAAACCAAATTTAGGATTAGTCACTTTGATAGGGATACTTTTGAGGCTCTCAAGGATGCTCTCTCTAACTCCATGTTACACAAGGTTTTTGTACTTTTACAATGACCTTGGTTGGAGGACTAGAAGTGGTATCCAAACAATCCGCTATGAAACTATAAGACTTGATTGGGGTATGGATGGCTATCTCCTTGCCTCCCCATGATTGATAAGCTCAATCAATGGTGGAAGGTCTCCTCCTCTCAACCTGTTTGGATGCATAGGTTCTGGATTGCTTGGGCTCTTTTCTTAATATTTTCTTGACTTAAAGAGGTATATTGGCCAGAGTCTGTAATACTGTTTGAGATTCAAAAAATCTTATGGCATGACAAACCATAAGGGACACAAGAATTTTCCACAAAAAGACCCTACTTTTACCAATCACTTTTAGAAAGAACTATTCAGGTTGTAGGGCACTTAGCTCAAAATGAATTTGACTTATCACCCTTAAACTAATGTCCAAACTAAAATTATCAACAAGTTCTTGGAAACTTACCTCTATTGCTTTGCCTCAAAATATCCTACATAATGGGCTAAGTGAATCTCTTTGGATGAATGGTGGTATAATACTTCATATCATACCTCTACTAAGGCTACCCCATTTGAAGAAAAATATTATCTTCCTATACCAACACCCTCCTATTACATTCCAAGAAGCTCTAGGGTTCAAGTGGTGGATTCCACCCTCAGTCAGCATGCTACCCTTCTTTGGAAACTTAAGTTCAATATTGAATTGGCCAAAAATTATATGTGTCAGCAAGTTGATCAACACTACTCTAAGTGTAACTTTGAATTCAAGGACATGGTTTTCTTTACTTGCATCCCTACAAACAGTCATATCTCCAACTTCATGAATTCTATAAAATTGTAGCCAAATACTATGGTACCTACCAAGTGTTACAATGGATCAGGTAAATAGCCTATAAACTAGCCCTTCTAACCACTCCCAATATTTATCCAATCTCTCATGTCTCCTCTCTCAAGAAGGTTTTTGGTAACAATGTACAAGTACAATCAACATTACTAGAGTTGGAAAAAGAAGGAAGTGTCATTCTTGATCCTAAAAGAATTTTAAACAAGATATCATGCACCCTTTGCCACCATGTTTTCATTGATTTTCTTGTTCAATGGAGAGGTTTACAACCTAAATATATCATTTGGGATTCCCTCCAACAACTTCAACAATAATTTACTCATATTTAGCTTTAATGACAAATATTTTTGAAGGGGAAGACATGTTAGGACACCATCCTAACACCATTATAATATTTTTTAATAGTTTTATAAGGATATTAAGTAATGTTTTGTAATATTTTATGGCACTAGAGGTACCTAGACAAGTGGCACCATTTTATGTAATTGTTATAAACAATGTCGCTATTTTGTTTGGTAGAAGATTTTAGCTCAAGTGGCATTTTGCATGTAAGCCAACCTTGAGTGTTAGGTAGGGTTATGAAGAGTCTTTAAAAATGTGAGGGGAAATAATGGATGTATATTTTTGCATAACTGTAATCAAATTATTGAAGGATGTTTTCCCCTCAAAGAGACCCACGATTATGTATTGTGATTTGTGAGATTTTTGTATTTATATTTCATATTGCAATATTATGTTCTTTCATAAAATTATTGCTTTTATTGCAATATTTATGTGGATGTGCTAATTTTAAATAGAAGGATCCTAATAGTACAATTAGTACCATGGAGGCACATTAGTGTGTACCAAATAATATAATATTCTCCAAAAAAAATTAATAGATGTGGTATTCGATCATGAACCTAAGGCTTAAGACCTTTTGTTCAACCATGAAAAAGACCAAGGATTTTATGGATTAGCTTATATAGGGTAGTTAGGTCATCCTATGTGGATTAATTAAAAATATAAAGAATACTCATATGATGAGTCAACATGAAAGGTACAAGTTACCTCTAAGGGTAAGTTCTCAATCTGTAAAGAAGAATATTTTGAAGGAGAATATTCATCTAAAGAAGTAAAATTTGATGTAAATTTCCAATAGGATTTTGTATTATAGGATATTATTTATGCAATGACTCACTCACTCCATATCAATATATAAATATAGTAAAATTAGTTGGAGCAACAATAGAGTCCTTTAAAACTGACGGGGCACCAGAAGAACGACACATTACCAATTCCAAATTTTCATTTCAAAGCTCCATAAAATATTTACAGGCATCAAATAACATAGCACGCAGGCTTTAAAATAGCCGACTTCAGCTCTGAAGCATCAAATAACACAGCCCACAAGCTTTATAATATCTGATTTTGGATCTATTCTTCCACTGTACTACCTCCTCTGTTCTCCGGTCCACCTCCTTCCATTACAAATTTTTGGGCTTTTTAACGAGGCCCCCGATCCTCTCGGCAATTAATGCCTTCACCTAACAAAAATTCGAATTCAAATTTCCCCCCCTTCGAAGCTTCAAATTTTTCGATCATAAATGGGTCACTGCCTGACCTACCAAGAAGCCCTCATTAATGGCCTCATTGACTTGCATCGCCGCTCCGGTTAGACTGTCCTTCCGAGCCTCTGCTCACCCATACTGTCCATGCTCTGAATCTACCGTTTTGTCGAAAAACAAAATCCCTCTAAAAGGTGGTTCTCTTTCTTTAATGCATGCAGCTGTAAAATTTCATTCCATGATACGTGGCCTCCATATTTAACCAGATTCACGTAGCTAACCACGTGTTTAAATTCGGCTTGCCCTCTCCTTAATGCGCAATCTTCAAGGCACGTGCCCTCACAATTGTCTTTAATACAAGTGGCTGGCCACGTGTCAAAAAAAAAAAAATCGGCCATGCCTGGCCGTCCGCTATTTTCTTCGACCTTAACTTTACTTGGTCGTGGTCGACCCCTCCACCTTCGTCTTCACCTTTCTGAGGTCCTTTGCCATGATCTTGGGTTTGTCTTAACCCTTGGTACTGCCTTGGAAATACGCCACATGGTAGTTTCTGATTTGTCGCGATATTACGACAGGACTCAACTCCTCTGCCATGTTCTGTAGACCGCTACGATATCGTGACTTTTTATCTCCCCTTTCGCCTTTGCCTTGACTAAAGTCACGATATCGCGACGTCCTCCCCCCTTCCACCTTTGCTCTGAAGAACTGTCGCGATATCGCGACGTCGTGATATCGCGACGCAACTCACCCTCGCCATCAATGTAGCCTTTGAGGTCATGATTTCATGACCCCCTTCCTCCATGCTTTGGAAACACTTCCCCCTTGGGAAAAACTGAAGAAAAATACTTGGAAAATTGAGAAAAATTCTGAAGATGCAGGATTTTTCCACTGTTGCCGGATGCTCCTGCATCAGACACCCCGGGTAAAAAGGAGAAGTGACCTTCACTTCTAAGCTGTTCGGTCTGCTTCCTTTGCAAAATCTCCGAACACTCATCAACCTTTACAACTTGCTCAAATCCTATTTCCTGGCAGAATTTTTTGCCCTCTACCAGACAAATTCTGGCATTACTACACACTTTCTCATCTTCGGTCTGCAATGGCTTCAACTTGTGCTGCACTCCATCTTTCTTCAAGGTGTAAGTATTTGCATGACCATCATGTACTGCACTCCGATCAAACTGCCATGGCCTTCCCAATAGCAAATGGCAAGCATCCATGGGGAATACATCACATGGGGCTTCATCCTGGTATCTCCCAATCTGGAACGTGACAAAACACTGTTCTCGAATCCAAGCTCGGTGATCCTTTCGCAACCATGTAATTCGGTACGGGTGCGGGTGCCTCCTTCTTTCTAACTGCAAATTAGTAACCATCTCCTCGAAAACCAAGTTATCGGTACTCCCATTGTCTATAATCACATTACAGACTTTGCCCGCACTTTTGCACCGGGTGCAGAACAGGCTTCTCCTTTGCTCAGACTGGTCTTCATCCACCAGAATGGTCCTTCTCACAATCATGGCTTCCCCCTTTTTAGCTTCTTCAGAATGTTCTGAGTCAGCATCCTTAACTGCCACAACTGCTCTGGCAGGACCCACTGGCCTCTTGTTTGTCTTTTCTCGGTGTTGCGGGCACTCAAATGCCCGGTGTCCTTCTTCACCATAATGGAAACATGTTCCACGAAATACTCCTCTTCCATACCCGCGTCCAGATCTACCTCTTCCTCTCGGGTAGCCATCATTCTGAACTTGCGGTTTGGATTCTTCATCTTCTTTCTGATCTCGGCTGCTGCTCTCCTCTTCTTTCTTCTCTTCCTTTCCTTCTTTCTTTCCACCGTTCTTTCCTCCCGGTCCTTTTACTCTTTGCTTGCTCTCAAACTTTCGGTTCAGCTTTTCTTCAACCTTCAAAGCAAATTGGTAAGCATCTTCAATGGTGCTTACCCGAACCAAACTCAACTCCTCCTGCACACTCGGTCTCAACCCATTAATGTAACGGGCCACTTTTTCCTTGCTTGCTTCCAAATGTCCGGTTTTGATGGAGATCTTGTAAAATTCCTCCGTGTATTCTTGAACTGTTCTGTTCATCTACCTCAAACTCTGCATTTTTCGTAACAGGTCCAGTTCATAGTCAACGGGGATGAACTGTCTTTTTAATTTCTCCACCATTCTATCCCACCTGGTTATCCGCTCTTTTCCTCTTCGGTTCCTCTCCAAATGTACCCCCTTCCACCAAATGCTGGCATGACCCTTCAGTCGAGTCTTAGAAAATCTGACCCGGTTAGGGTCTTCAACTTCTTCGTATTCGAAATACTCTTCTAAATCATTCACCAAGTCTATCAACTCCTCTGGGTTCAAGTTCTCAGAATACGTAGGAACTTCTAACTTCGGCCTCTTCCCGATCTAGGATATGGCCTTGTAAAATCTGTCCTGGGCCGGATCTACATCTTCTTCCTCTTCTTCAAACTCATTCTCCTCTTCCACTTCATCCTCACTGTATGCATCCCTTCTTGGCTCACATCCTCTGCGTAGCTCTTCTTGCAGGGCCTGGACTTGCCGCTACAATGCCCAAAAATCTTCCGCTGCCATGCCTCTTCCACCCATCGGGTTTCTTCTCGGAGGCATCTTCACCCAAACTCAAACCCTCCCACACGTCCTGGTACAACTGCCTCTCTCCTTCGGTGGTCTGTTGTATGCTCAGGAACTCCTGCTCTAATACCACTGATGGGGCACCGGAAGAACGACACATTACTGATTCCAAATTTTAATTTCAAAGCTCCATAAAATATTTATAGGCATCAAATAACACACCCGCAGGCTTTACAATAGCCGACTTCGGCTCTGTTCTTCCACTGTACTACCTCCTCTGTTCTCCGGTCCACCTCCTTCCATTACAAATTTTTGCGCTTTTTAACGAGGCCCCCGATCCTCTCGGCAATTAATGCCTTCACCTAACAAAAATTTGAATTCAAATTTCCCCCCTTGTCGAAGCTTCAAATTTCTCGATCATAAATGGGTCACTGCCCGACCTACCAAGAAGCCCTCATTAATGGCCTCATTGACCTGCACCGTCGCTCCGGTCAGACTGTCCTTCCAAGCCTCTGCTCACCCATACTATCCATGCTCTGAATCTACCGTTTTGTCGAAAAACAAAATCCCTCTAAAAGGTGGTTCTCTTTCTTTAATGCATGTGTCTATAAAATTTCATTCCATGATACGTGGCCTCCATATTTAACTAGATTCACGTAGCTAACCACGTGTTTAAATTCGGCTTGCCCTCTCCTTAATGCGCAATCTTCAAGGCACGTGCCCTCACAATTGTCTTTAATACAAGTGGCTGGCCACGTGTCAAAAAAAAAAATCGGCCATGCCTGGCCGTCCGCTATTTTCTTCGACCTTAACTTTACTTGGTCGCGATCGACCCCTCCACCTTCGTCTTCACCTTTCTGAGGTCCTTTGCCATGATCTTGGGTTTGTATTAACCCTTGGTACTGCCTTGGAAATACGCCATTTGGCAGTTTTTGATTTGTCGCGATATCGCGACAGGACTCAACTCCTCCGCCATGTTCTGTAGACCGCTGCGATATCGCGATGTCGCGATATCGTGACTTTTTATCTCCCCTTACGCCTTTGCCTTGACTAAAGTCACGATATCACGACGTCGCGATATCGCGATGTCCTCCCCCCTTCCACCTTTGCTCTGAAGAACTGTCGCGATATCGCGACGCAACTCACCCTCGCCATCAATGCAGCCTTTGAGGTCGCGATTTCGTGACCCCCTTCCTCCATGCTTTGGAAACACTTCCCCCTTGGGAAAAACTGAAGAAAAATACTTGGAAAATCGAGAAAAATTCTGAAGATGCAGGATTTTTCCACTGTTGCCGGATGCTCCTGCATCAAAAACACAACAATCCCCTCAACAATATTTCTCAAAAATAGATCCATAAGGCACACCTATGTCCACTTCACTAAAGTAAAGATAGATTGGAAGAATTAGTGGTTGTGTTAGAGGAGGAAGTGGAGATTATAATGATAATTATAATTATTCCACTAGAAACAAAAGAAACCAATATCATCTAAAAAGGGAAAGAACAAAGAAAGAAAAAGAAGAATAATAACAAAGGTGAAACTCTTAGTGACATTGCCCAATTTATAGGTGGTAAAGAGATGAAGGCAAGAGAGTTAGATTGACAAGATAATGCATTGGCCTTAACATGTAAACCCAAAATTACCATGATGAGTTTTTTATGTAGATTTTGAAAAACACCAAAACCTAGAAAGAATCAAGAAACAAATTCATATTTCTAGTTTGTTTGATGATGTGCCAGAAAACTCTAAGGGGGATTAAATTTAATATGGCATATAAGTAAGAGAAATACAATGGTGAAGCAAATTATCATGAAGCCCAACATACCATTTGGTAAAATGCTAATGAGAGAAGGACTTTGATGCCATAATACATATTTGTCCATGTTAGACATCTAAGGAATATAAGACATATCATATTGGAATACGAATTGATGGAGAAAAACATTTAGAAATTCATGACTAAGATTTAATTGTTGTTGCCTATTTGCTCTTTCATCGACCACCATACCGCTAGTGCCCTTACAGGATCTACACACACTATGCCATTTTGTGTAACTACTCCACCTCGAGTGGGGGCTCCTTCCCTTTCGATGGCTACCTCTCAGGCCACCATTTCACTAGTTAGTGAAGTTGCAGCTACGGAGAGCCATGGCACTAGTAAAACAACCCAGGAAGTTTATCCTGAAGGTAGTTCCTTTGTGTCGGACATAGTCCTACCCATGCAGGATTTTGATAAAGCCTGCAACTGGCTTGAGAGTCACACCCTGGTTGGGTACTTTCTAGGGAGGATTCCTAGTGACTCGCTAATCCGTCAATGGATTCAACAAGTCTGGCATCCATATGGCATAAAATTTGACCATATTCAAAACCTTACTAAAGGTTTTTTCATTTTTAGTTTGTCGATCCACAACATGTCATTGCAGTTATGAGCAAAGGTCCTTGGTATGTTAGAAATACCCTTTTAATTCTTCAGCCCTAGCACCATAATTTTATAGTTTCTATTGATGTTTCCTTGCATGTCCCAGTTTGGGTGGAATTCCTAGGTCTCCCTTTGCCCCTTTGGTCATTCTTGCCATAACTTGTCACACCCATTGGCAAGTTTGTGTGCATGGAGCCACATAAATTCTATGTTGTGCGACCATACAAATACATCTGCATTGAAATTGATCTCTCAAAGGACCTTAAGGATTCTATTGATATTCAGGTTGGTGAGACCCATTTCCAACAATGGGTGGTTTATATCAATCTCCCCAATACCTATTATCGATGTCAGTCTATAACTCACAAGATAAAAGACTACCCTCTTATGGAGGGTCGATTCAAAAATTGAGCTCCAGTAGAGATATCAACACCTTCAAATATAGTTAAATCTACCCCTCCCACTAATGGAGGGGAGGAATGGACATCTATCACTAGGAAGAATGGTAAAGGAAACCAATTGTAACCTTCTATGGGAGATGGTAAAAATAAGCCTTGATCGATCTCTCAGTCAAGGAGCTCTCATGCAACCTCTATAGAAGGAACTTCTATTTCTCTTCCTGTAGGTACCTCTAGTGGTAATAACAAAAATATTTCCCCAACTCTTCAAGCCTCCCAGTCGGCTAAGCCATCAACTATGCTAGAGTCCATCCCCTCAAGCGGATGCCCTATCTCTCCACCTAATATGCCTAGTGAAGTTCCCTCATGAAACCCTCATCGCTCTCATAGTCCAGTTAGGGAGGCCTCAGGCATCCCTTTGGAGAAGCGATGATAGATAATTTTTTTCATGAAAACCATAATAGGTTTCTCACAAACACCTTTGAATATTTGGTAGATTTTGAGGACTCTGAGGTCATCGAAGGAAATATGCTCCTCGATCATGTCTCATGAAGTGCATGTCTTGGAATGTCAGGGGTTTGATAGATCCTATGTGCAAGTACATAGTGCATCAGGGTTTGGATGAATTCAAGACCAAATTTGGTAGTATTGATATTCTTTGCCTTCAAGAAGTCAAAGTCACTAACTTTATTTTATCTAGTACTTGCTCCTTTCTCTGGCCTCGAGGCCACACCTTTCATACTATGCATGACATAGGTAAAGGAGGGGCAATCATCTACCTTTTAGAACCTTATCATTCTAGACTGATCTCTTGGGGTTGTGACCCTTCTAATCATGTCGTCTGGGTTGTGATGGAGATTGATGGCCATCTTCTTGGTGTGCTCAACATCTATGCACCTAATGATACCAATGATCATTGTGCACTTTGGTGGTGGGTGATGCTCTCTCTCCCCCTGTTGTTTGGTTGCTCTATGGAGACTTCAATATGATTAAATTCCCACATGACAAGGTGGGTCTTCTTCCCATGAGGTGGGTCACAAGGGAAAGAGAAGCATGGTTTTTCATGAAAGAAAATTTGGGGCTCTCTGACCCCAATAGCTACTTTTTACCCTCTTCATTCCCTACTAGTGCTTGGTTCACGTGGTCTAACAATCAATAGGGTGAGAGTCATGTTCTAAAAATATTGGATAGAGCCATGCTCTCAGATTTTGATATTTTCTCCTTTGAGCGGCCCTCATCTTCTTCTCCCTTTGTCTCTATCCACCCTGAGCTCTACTTGTCTGACCATTCTCCCATTTCCTTTTCCATTCTAGTTTCTTCTACCCCCACTCCTCTTTCTCGATCATAATTTTACCTTAATACCTCTATTCTGCACCACCCCATGTTGAGGGCCTATGTTATCAAAATTTGGAACCTAGTCCCTAGATCAAAAGGGGCCTCAGGCTAGATTGATTGGTGGAATGTTGCTATCCAATGCACTACCAACTTCCTACGCTCACTTGGGTGTAAGATTGCTAAGTTTCATCATCGCTCCAATGTTGCTCTTAAGCGAGAGTTGGAAGTGGCCTCAACTCAACTTCAGTCCAATCCTTTCAATGAGGAGCTTTAGAGGCACCTTGCTATGGTTAAACACTAGCTTCTGATGGTAGAGCACTATGATGCCAAAGGGGCACAAATCAAGGTGAGGTTGCACTGGCTCAAATTTGGAGATAGGGTGACCAAGGAGTTCTTTCATCGCTTGCATCCTCATAATCAATTTTTGGGTATTAAAGCCCTTAACATTAATGGAGAGCATGTTTCTAAACTTCCTAGTATTCTCTCTACTTTTGAAGAGCACTACTAGACTATGTTTGTGGCTCAGGCCCACTCCTCACAATGTGACCAGGCTCTTAAATCCTACCTTTCTGTTGTCCTAGAGTGGCTTTTTGAGTCTCAAAGAGCTACCTATGAAAATGCCCTCTCTTTGAAGGATCTAGAGGAAGCTCTTTCTCAGATGGCCAATGATAAGTCCCCTGGTCTTGATGGCTTCCCCTATGAATTCTACAAGTCCCTTTGGGACACTGTTGGGCCTGATCTTCTCAAAGTCTATCAGGAGGCCTTCTCTAAGGGTTCTTTGGGCCCTAGTATTAATCAAGGGATTATTAAATTTATCCCCAAGGTTGGTGATCCTAAAATCATCACCAATTGGAGACCTATTACTCTCCTTAATATTTCCTATAAGATCATTGCCAAAGCCTTGGATTTATGCATCTACCATCTCCTTCCTATTATCGTGCACCTAGAGCAAATTGGCTTCATTCGAGGTAGGTTCATCCTTGACAATATTATTGTTGTCTAGGAAGGCATGGAGTGGGCTCACAATTCCAACCAATGATCATTGTTCATCAAAATTGACTTTGAGAAAGCCTATGATAGGATCGATTGGTCATTCATTCTAGCCATGCTTAAAGCTCTTGGTTTTGGGCCCTGTTTCATTAGTTCTATGGAAATATTGTTTGTTGAGGCTTCAACTATTTTATCCATTAACAGACACAAGTCCTCAACCATTGGGCTCTTTCGATCCATTAGACAAGGTTGTCCATTGGTACCATCCCTTTATGTCCTTGCTGTTGAAGGGTTTGGCTATTTACTAGCTCACCATGCTGCTCAAGGGTCTATTCAAGGAATTTCTCTCCTTGAAGGTGAGACTCAATTGATCAATGGTCATTTTGTTGATGACTCTTTCCTCACTCTTATTGAGGAAGAAGGTGTCATTCATCAGGCGCTTGCCTTCCTGGACACTTTTTGTCTAGCTTTTGGATCCTCCATTCAATGGAGAAAGACTCAATGTTATAGGTAGTCTCTTGACCCGATGCCCCACTGGCTTAGTCAATATCAATGGAAGATCATCCAAGAGGGGGAAATATTTCATTTTTTAGGTATTCCTTTTGCCTTTAATAGTTCATTTCTAGAGTTGTGGAAGTATGTTATTAATAGGGTGGAATAGAAACTTACCTACTGGTCCACCAAGAAGCTCTCCCTTGCTGGTAAATTCTAAATTTGCACAAAAGTCCTTGCAACCACCCATGTTTATTATTCTTCCTATTGGGTCCCATCCAAAAATTGCTATAAGAAGCTTGATAAGCTTCTGTGAGACTTTTTATGGTCCTCTTCCAATAATGGTTCGAGATTCCACCATGTTGCTTGGGAGTATTGTTGTCTTCCTAGAAGCCATGGTGGGCTTGGCATTCACAATACCCAACATCAAGGTTTGGCCCTCTATGTTAAGTGGGTCATCAGAGCCCTCATAGGTAATGAGGCCTAGAATATTCTCATTCGACACTATATTAGTGAAGGTTCCCCTTTTGGTCGTAAGAGTTGGAGGGGCATGGGGTTCCCTTCCCTCCTTGTTGCCCCTGTGTCTATCAAAGTGTCAGGATCCTTCATCATTAGGAGCATTTGGAAAGCTTAGGAGAGTGTTAAGCCTTGGCTTATATGGAATGGCTAGAGCTTCTGGCATGGCCTCTCCATCAACCAGATGAATGTTTGGTGGTCATCTGTTATCACCTACTAGGGTTCCTCACTTGCGTAGGTTCCCTGGGTTCATGCACTTAGATTCTTTTGCAAAGGTGTGTGATGCATCACTGATTTCTTTTCTCATCCTACTAGGGATTGGCTCCCTTGGGATGACTTCAGAGCCAAATTTGGGCTTAGTCACTCTAATAGGGATACTTTTGAGGCTATCAAGGCTGCTCTCCCTGACTCCATGTTACACAAGATTTTTGTGCTTTCACAATGACCTTGGTGGAAGGACTGGAAGTGGTATCCAGACACTCCGCTATGAAACTATAAGGCTCGATTGGGGTATGGATGGCTCTCTCCTTGCCTCCCCATGATTGATAAGCTCAATCAATGATGGAAGGTCTCCTCCCCTCGACCTGTTTGGATGCATAGGTTCCAGACTACTTGGGCTCCTTTCTTGGAGCCCAAACTTTCCTATTTTTCTTAGAGTCTTTTGCACCAAGGGCTTCCTATTGGGGAGCATCTCCAACATTTAGGCATCCCTAACCCTTCTTGCCCTTTTTATCTTCAATCTGAAGACTTTGTCCATATTTTTTGGGTTTGTGCTCGTGCTCATTCCCTTTGGGAGTGGCTTTTTCCTTTTTTAGACCCTATTCCTTCACCACGTTTGAGTGGAAGCATATCATTTTGGGAGACCCCCCACCATTGCCGGCTATTTTCTTTGAAGTGTGGCACTTGTTTCGTATGGCGACCATGTTCAGCATATGGAGAGCTAGAAATGATTGTATCTTTGGTAAGTGTTCTTCCTCTTTGCACATCTCTGCTTTTGAGAAGTCTAATATTATTTCTTCTGTGTATTTTTAGATTACAGTTCAAGCCAATAAGGTGGCCATGGAGCTCACTCATCTTCAGGAGCTTATTGATCAGTGGAGGAACGCATCGTGCATAGTCAATCAGGTTCCTCTTGAGCAGGATACTCCTCGAAGTCGATCCAGGTCCAGACAATAGTGTCGCTCACTCCCAAACTGCACTCCTATCCCAGCTCAAGGTCCTTACAGAGATGGTCGTGGCTACTTGACTATTCCTCTCTCCCCCAACTCCTCGACTTGACGCCTAGGATAATTTAGGAGCTTCGATGATTGCTGCCAGCCAAGAGCCATTTGTTTATAGCTGGGAGGATGTTCCCAACACTTCTGGATAGGGGAGGGACTCAGTGCCAAAGTCTCTTGATGCTACTGTTGGGTGGGAATCAGTCCCAGGGGTGGCTAAACCCATATAATGGAGCCTCATCATTATGTAATCAGTTAGTTTTGTTGGCCATCAGTTCTGTAAGGTAGTGTTGATTAGTTGTAAATTGTTTGCTTGGGTTCCCGCTCTGTTTTGATATGGGATGGTTTTTTGGCTGATGGTGTTAGCCACGTGGCGTGTTTATCCACCTCTTTTTTTGTTTGTAAAAATGTATTCTGTTAATTTTTTAATATAATGCCTTTTTACATAAAAAATACATTAATAAGGTCTTTGCCAAATTTAGAATGGCAAGGATAAAAAAGGAAGGACATTGGATGCACAAGTTTAAAATATTGTAACCTAAAGAAAGTATAAGTAGTCCTAACCAATCAGTTAGATTATAAAAGCAATCAAGAAGGATAAGGATTTCATAATAATTAAAGAACATGAAAAGTTGGAGGAAGCTACCATTGACTTAGAAAAATTATAGCATGACTACAACTAGAAGAGTCCTAGTACATAATACCAAAAGGTTTTATAAAGGGTTTCGGGTGTTGGTGGATAAATATTGGACCATAAAAATAAAACATAATTTATCAACCTTTAAAATCAAGATGAAGTGGCCTACATAGATATGGATAAATATGTCTTATTGAAAGCTACTAGTGGTATTGTATAAAAGCTAAAGTAACAGAGTGGAATAAAATAATAATTGAGTACCTAGGAAAGAATGGCCATCCTATATTATAAAAATCTCATGCAAATATAAGAAATAGATTATTGAAGCAAGTTGTTGAGGATGACACCAAGTTGAAAGACAATGTATTCAACCAAGTCAATAAGATAAATGGCTACTTCAAAGGAAGTGGTGTTAACTTCAATTTGAAATTAGAATAGATTATGAAGAAGACTAAAGAAGTCACACTCGTAGATTTTGATACAAATTGGAATGAGGTCTTATAGAAATTTGTGAAAATTTATGAGGAGGTTCTTAGCAAGTTTGCAAGACTTTTCTCAATCAAAATCCAACTTTTTAAGTTAATAAACAACATGGATGCTATTAATGAACAAATTTAAGATAAAAAGGATATTGGTGCTAGGATTACTAAGCATGGATAATCTCAATTTGGAGTTTCTTGATGCACAAAGGTGTAGATGAAATATCAAGAGAAGGATGTCAAAGAAAATGTAGTTTATGGATATGCTTCATACTTGGCTTACAGCCTACCTATCTCTCCTTAATGGAAAAAACTCAAATCATTTGTTAATTTGATATGTTGACTCACAAACATGGTATGTCTGACTATATATCGTAATTAAATAGCAAAGAAAATTAGTTTCTATACTAACTAATTAAAATAATTAAGTTGTAAGTAGTTGAGTTGGTTAACCCTCTTATCCAAAAAAAAATTGTATAAAAAGGATGGATGAAAGGAACAAAGCGTTCTAGTTCTAATTTTTGCTAACCATATTATAGTATCGACATCTTGTTGGATTGTTATTGAATAAATTAAATACTATTATTCTCAAATTTCCAGAGACTTTTGTGTGATATTGTTATTTCTTTCTTTCAAATTTATTGTTATTTTCGAAAGTACTTTATTTATGTGTTGATATGTGTATGTGATTTTTTATTTAGGATTTTGGTTGCATATGCATTGTTTCCTAAGGATCCTTAAAATCAAGTTACAAATCATTAAAGATCCCTCATTTGTTTGTATTCACATTGATTTTATTTTTGAAATATATAAAATCTAATAAATATATTTCATAAGGAACTACAGTTCGATAAAATTATGGAGAAAATAAAAAAAATTATTTTTCTTTGAAGTTCAATCTATTGTCTATAGGACCAAATTTTACACCAATAATATTATATTCATATGGTATTTAGGATTTAGTTTGACAATTTGACTTATCTCATTGCATTAATATAAGAGTTATATTTAATATAAAACTTTAGAACATATTTACATTGTTGAGTGTCTATATTATCAATTGCATATAAGAGAATTCTATCAATATACACAAGGTTATATCGAGCATAATTATTCTCTATTTACTTTATTACATTCTTTAATTTTTGTATGAGACTAAAATAGTCTTATTCATATACATATAGATGCATATATAGATAATGACTGTATTTTGATAAGTTGCATTACCATGGTATTATAACAAATCATATCATTACAGCAGCGAGTGTGAGTGTGATCCAAGAGTAAATGCAACAATGAGTGCAAGTGTGAGCTAGGAGTAAATGCAAAAAAGAGTGTGAGCATGATCTGGGAGTAAGTTTAGCAATGAGTGAGAGCACGAGTCGAAAGTAAGTGTAGTAGTGAGTGTGATCATGAGCTAGGAGTAAGTTAAACAGCAATTCTGAGCATGATGTGGGAGTAAATACATTAATGAGTACATGCATGAGTAAAAAGTGAGTACAATCATAATAAAGTGTGAGTGAGTGTAGCTAAAAGGGATTGCGAGTGTGAGCTAGGAGTGAGTGTGCAAGCTAGGAGTGAATGAGATCAGAGAGGGAGTGTGAACCAAGAGGGAGTGCAAGCCAAGATTCAATCATGGCAGAAGAGTGATGGGTTCATCCAGAGTGCATCAATGCTTCAAACCCTTACCATGAATGCGTGGAACATTATTTCCAAAAAATTGTTGAAGCCAAGGAACATCGACAAAAATAAGAGACAAGGGCAATTGTGAGCCAAGAGGGAGTGCAAGTTGGGAGTGAGTGTGAGGTAGGAGAGAGTGCAAGCCAAGAGTGAGTGCAAGCCAAAAGGAAGTGCAAACTAAGAGGGAGTGCGAGCCAGGATTCAGTCATGGCAAAAGAGCGGCAGGTTCATCCGAAGTGCATCAATGCTTCAAACCCTTACCACGAATGCGTGGAACATTATTTCCAAAAAAATTGTTGAAGCGAAGGAACATCGAGAAAAATAAGAGACACGAGCAATTGTGAGCCAGGAGGGAGTGCAAGTCAGGAGCAAGTGTGAGGCAAGAGAGAGTGCAAGCCAGGAGCAACGAGTGCGAGAAGAGAGGGAGTGCGAACCAAGAGGGAGTGCAAGCCAAGAGCGAGCCCCATTAGCTATTGTGGAAGGAAAGTCATATTTGAAAGCCCTAATGGGAAGTCAAGATGCCCTAGCTAGAAATCAAAATGCCCTAGTTGGAAGTATGGAGGCCCAAGTTGGAGATAAGCAGAAGAGCGAATACATGGCAAGTTCGATCCAGGTAGCAGATGTTACACCAGAAGTAAGTATCAAGGATGAGATGATTGAGCATGATATAATGGTTCTTAAAAGTAGAGGGTTAATATGTAAGTTCCATAGATCATGGCCAAGGTTTTTGGAGATTCAAAATTGGATCAAGTGGAAGTGGGGATTGAATTCAAATTATTCTGTGACTTTTCTTCCTAAAGGTTTTTTCCTCATCATCTTTTCCAGTTCAAAAATTAGGGATAAAATAATGGTTGGTGGCCCATGGTTTAGGGGAAGAGATGCACTTTATTTGAGACCATGGAATGAAATTTTTTTGTTGAGATAAAAACTTTTAAGAAGCTTCCAGTGTGGGTTAGGCTTTTTGGACTTCCATATCAGCTTATAAATAAGGATGTTTTGAAGAATATTGGAAATACCCTAGGGGAATTCATCAAGGAAGGACCAACAACTAAGGAGCGAAAGCATGCTATATATACTCGAATATGTGTTGCTATGGATATTTCAAAACCTTTGCCACAATCCATTAAGATTAAATCTGAATCAAGAGAATGGGATCAACAAGTAGATTATGAAAATATTGCATTTCGTTGCCACAATTGTTTTGAGATTGGACATATGGCAAGAGTTTGCAAAGTAAAAACTATGAAGAAAGAGACAAAAAATTCTAGCCATGAGATAAACTTCAAGACGAAGCAAGGAAATCATACAATAATAGAAGCTAGATCAGATCAAGGATATTCCACTCCAAAAGAAGAGGTAAATAAAGCCTATCTACAATATCATTTGGCAAGTTCAGAAGGAATTAAAGATGCAAAAGAAGATGTGGAGATAAAACCCAAAACAAAGACAACAAAAGAGGTCAAGTTTATTCTAGGTAAATCATCTTCATTTTCCTCAAGTAGTATAGAATCCTCTTCAGGTAATAAAAGTGAAAGTGGTGAAGATGTTATCCCTTGCACTTTAAGGTTTCAAGAGCAGAATAATATAGAAATGAGGTTGGAGGAAACCCATAACAATTTAGGGTTTTTAGGGTAGAATAAGAAGGTAATTGCTATATAAGAGCATCCTTGCACTTTAGGGTTTCCAGGGCAACATAAAGAAGATTGTGCTTTTGAGGTTATTCCTTGCACTTTAGATCCTTCAGAACAAGGCAAACCTAAAGATGATAAGTCTTACTATGAGCAATGTGAGAAGATTGAAGAGATTGATGAAGAGGAAAGTATTGTTGGGAATGAAAAAAAGAGAGGAAGACCCAAGAAGCAAAAACAAAGAGAAAAAGAAACACAAAGGGATATTGATATGGGAAAACAAAAGCAAATATCACAAGTGTTAACAAGAAGTGGGGCTAAACCCACAAATAAAATAAAAAAATAACAATGAAAATAATATCTTGGAATATTAGGGGAATGAATAAGAACCCTAAAAAAAGTATTAAGAAATTGTGAGGTTGTTATAGACAAGATATTTTTGGATATAGAAGTTGGGCAACAAATATTTTAGCCATTTGCAGTGTTGAATTTCATCTTGACAGAATTTAAATTTTTGAAGGCATTTGATATAAAAGGAGTTGATTGTGGAAACTTAGCAGTTTGAGGAAGATGAAGAATATCTTTGATAGAAGGGTAAATGAAGAATATCTCTGATAGAAAGACAAAGTTGGATATGCTTTAATTAACTTGTTAGAAATGTAATGAGAGCAATGTAATGTTTTGTTTTCGTAATGGGAGTGGCCCCCAATAGAAGCCACGCATAGCTTATTAAAAAAAAAAATCATATCAGCATGATACCTATGGGAATTGAAAATTGGTGGGCTCTTTGAGAGCCAACTATTCTCACTATTCAAACTTCAACTTCATTGACTTTTTTGTACTTTTTTACATCATTTATGAAGTTAAATTTCAATAGAAAGTTGTGTTTTAATTCATTTTCTCCTTTACATTTACTATAATTAAAATGTAAATTACATTTTAAAATTCAAACCAAGGTACTATTTATTGGAATAGCTATAATATAACCTGATAAGCCAAGGTTGATGGTGATATAATATTTTTAGGTGATCTTGATGTAACCTATGGGCAAGTGACATGTAAGCCTATGAACAGTTTTGATGAATTCACACTTAGCAATATTGGTTAAATCACCATTATGGTTAACCTTGATTAAATAATTTAATACATCTAGTGTATTGCATCTTATACTTCAAGTTAGTTTACGTCAACTTAAGGTTAGCATTTATTTCAGACTTAGGTATCACTATATATAACCCCTAATGACTAATCCATTCCATTAATTTTTGATATGTAATATCATAAGGGTGCTTACGAGCATCCACCTCTTATCCTTATTTCATCTATTTTCTCTCTATACATATTTCATCTAATTGTTCTCTTTATTTTGCTCTTCTATTTTTTGCATATGATTGTGGTGAATTGTTTGGAAGAATTTTGAAAATTATTTTGAATTTCAAGCTAGCATAAAAGCCAATCAAAAGAGACGATATTCAATAAGCCAAGAAGAATTATCTATTTGTAGCGATAAATGGAGCAATACTTTTTTTTACTATTTTGGAGGGTGTTTTTTATTTGAAATTTTTGAAAAGTTAGCACCAAAATTTGTGCCATATTAAACTAGGTCTAGAACCAAGTTTTGCATGCCAAATTCCATGGGGTTAGGTTTCATACACCATTTCATAAGAGATCTTTAACTTTACTTGCATAATCAAAAAGGGTAAAATGGTAAATTATTAAATTATTTATTGGCATGTAGCAGGTTTGAATCACTAGACTTCCATCTTAAAGAGAACTCTTTCACAAAACATGTGCCCATAGGTAGTGCAAGACCTTGCATAAGCACCTTCCCCCTAAACTATGTATATATCAAGAAAGGGTATGTCTTCACTTCACTCCAATTGTCACTATGGTGGCTAGTCATTGTATTTGCGATGACAAGGTATTCTATACAATACTCATCAAATCAAGATGTTTCTTTTTTACAGTTTTCTCCTTTAAAGTGTGCAATCTTCATATAAGACAATGTTGTCTTCTAACTCCAACCTAGTAATTAGATTGTTGGTTCATAAGTCACTTCTCTCTCAAGAGGTATTATGTTCAATTCGGTGTGTTAAATAGTTTTGCATATGCCTAAGGCATGCCATATTTGGAAAGGTTTTTCTATTAACTCCTTGTTACCAATTCTAAACAATAGGTGCAACTTTGTGGATAGCCCAAGACTTTTAATAGACACAAGTGCAAGTTTTGAGACCCATCATCTTTAGGTTTTTACACATTCAAAAAAGGGAGAGCTCAACAATATAAATATCAATTACCCCTAATTCCAACTATCCACATAATGCAACAATTGGTATTCTCATTTGAGGAGGAGAATATCCAATGTTTGATTCCAACTAAGAAAATTATTTTTGTGTGGTCTTTCTTTGAAGTACGCACTTTTCAACCATATGCATAATGGTAAACTTCTATCTCTAATACAATTATTAGCTTTTCAATTGATATGCTTGTTTTTTTCTATGGAATATCAAGTTTGAAACCTTTTGGATGCATTATTTTTGCATGCCTTTAGCCTTAGAACATTCCTTTTATGTATGATTAGTCTTTATCTCCATTACATGCTATAGTACAATAGTTGATCACTTACTTTGACATGGCAAGGGATCTAGTTTGATTCCTCTAGTGACCATTTTCATAAAGTGAGTTTTTATAAATTAATAGTTTTGGATAAGACTTTGTGGTGCAAAATGTTTAGTGGCTCTATGGCTCTCATGACTGTGCTTAGGACATTTAAACCCAAGGGAGTTTAGAGTTTGAATCCCATCCCATATTTTGCTAATATAGAACTAACATATCTTCAAAAAATAAATTTGTATTGATATCCAATGAAATAACACTATTTGTTACCCTCCTATTTGCTCCATTTAACATAGTTGGTAGCCTAGAGTGATTATGTCAACATAACATAAGTGGATCTATGTAATATCCCTTTCTTGGCTTGTTGCCAGTATGGGAGTATTCAGAGAAGGTTGGAGGATTACCAGGTTGATGTATGCTTCTGGATGCCTATTTTCTGGAGTTATACTGAGCTCAGATGATGGACTTACTATTTATAGTAAGTTAGTTATGAGGGTTTATGGCTGAGTAGATAACAGGATGTTACTCTACACCATATTGGGTATCCATATATATATATATATATTTGATAGACTTCGGTCCGTTTGGTCATTGGTGTAGAAAATTTACTATTTTTAGTAAGTTAGTTAGGGTTGGCATTTTGGAAAATAGAAAAGGTACGTTTGTCATCTACGACAAAAAGGGTATCAGTTTCTATATTTTGTTTGGTGATTGGATGTTAGGAGCCTGATTATTTTAATGCTCGAAGTTAATTAATATTATAATTAAATGTAATGTTTAAATATATTATAGTTCGACTTATATTTTTGATTAAAAGGGGCCTTGTGAGTACTCGTTTTAAATGGGATGAAATAAATATTTGATTGGGAATATTAGTTTATCATTTTTAATTACTTTTGTCACATTGGGAAGTGGGACGCCCCTTTTTGGCTCTTAAGTTATGAAATTAACGTATTTCTTTATCCCACATTCATCAAACATGAGGAACCTCCAACTTGAAGAAAGAATAAAAGGGCATTGAGGAGGCATAAGGAGACATCTTTGGTTATTATATTTTCTCTTGGAGAACTTGGTGAAGTTATTGCACATTACAGGAGTTACCTTTCAGATTTGTTGTGACGAAAACCACAACAAGAGACACCATTTTCGGGAGTGAAAAATCTCCTCACTTTGGCAGTTGCATTCTCAATCCTTGAGAATGACTTTGAGCTAATTGGAAAAATTATTGCAGGTTCTTTGTGGTAGATTGGAAGATTTTAAAAAGAGTTATCTGAGCATTCTTATCAGCCAACAATATTATTGGATTTGAGGACAGGTTGTATTGATTGGAGATCATATTGGAAGATTCCCTTCATGGTATTTGAGCAGGTCCAGCAGTTGGAGATTGAAAATTTACAATAATAAGAGCATCTATTTCGATCATTGTGGAAGAGCTTCTTCGAGGAATATTATAGGAAGAACACAAAATTTCTACATCAGGTTTATATCTCATCCAACTCGCCCATTGCCATCCAACCGTGGCATTGTTGAAGCATAACACTATAAACTCTAAGGACAATGATTAGATTTGAGGGAATTCGAGGGTTGGGAAGAGCAGAAAACAAAGTATATTGCAGGCATACCAAGCCCTGCACCTGACCGTACAAGCTGTGTAGGACATGATTCCCTTAGGGTTCTAAACACCCATCCTTGTAAAGGATTATCAATTGTTGAGTCTTCCTCTCAGTAAAGGGTATCTGAAAGTGCTTTGAGTTTCATGAAGAAGCATGTATTTGATGACATATGAATGAAAATGATAATTTTTATGAGTCTGATTTGTAACTTCAGAATTATATCAGGACCTTCTAATCATGGGTACATCTCCTTATTTCATGATATGTTTTAGAGGGTTTCCTTTAATATGTTGGTAGAATATTGTCCTCAATTTTCATTGTAATTGGAGAAGTGTTTTAGAAGTTAGAGAGAGATTACTTCTTGGTTGTAGCTTCTTTCATTGAATGAATAACAACTGTTTGTAAAAATGTGTTGCTTGAATATCATAAGTTTTTAAGATCATTCAAAGGATGGGATTAGCATATTGAAAACAACATATGATATTTCTACACCAAAAAATGAATTTATATTATCCAAATCAGCAAAACAAAGTTGCAATTTCAAACAATTACACAAGAGGAGCAGTATTCTGGTAGTCTCAATTGGGGTGGGACATTACACTCTAGTGTGACTCATGGAAATAATTTATTTGTAAATTTTCCTTCTAAGGTTTGGGGCCTAATCTTTAATTTTTCCTACTAATATACACAAACTTTCGAAGGCCATAATTTTTACATACATAAGTGCTTTAGACACATTTTCTTAATTATATACTTTTTGAAGTTCTATGCATCGGTAACATCAATTCAAGGACATTGTATAGCCTTATAAATTATTTTCTAGCTATAAGAGGGGCATATTCTGGATGATCAATGTAAGGTATACCTTGTTCCTATGGGTTCTTTTCTAACCATTAGGGTTGATTATTCAAAGACCTATTTATTACTTGATGATTAAGTTGCTTTATTTAAAGCTTTGGAAGATAGATTGTGATTGTCATACTGCATATTCATAATCTTCCCATAGGAAGATCAACATGTTGAATCTAGAATATGGAGTCACAACTTTATGTTTGAGGAAGTGTTGATCCAATTCATGTACCTTTGGAAAGAGAAGACATCAAAATTTTTAATAAATATTCATTATCCCATTTGAGCATTCATTATAAGGAGAATATGTATCACCTTTAATGTCTTCTCTCCTTAGCCCCTCAAGTCAGATTACGAAATGTATTGAAATATCTATAACTTGACCTTATTATACCAAGGTTGATAGTGATGAAGTGCCTAAAAACACTTTTGATATAAGCCTATGGGCAGTTTTAAAGTATTCATCCTTAGCGATATTGGTTTAAATAATATGGTTAACCTTGATTAAAAGGTTTAATACATTTATTATATTGTAATTTAACCTTTAATCCAATTTATGTTGGTTTGAGGTTAGCATTTAATTGGAGATTAGATATCACTATAAATACCACTAATGATTGATCCATTGCATGAGTTTATGATATGTGATATCATAGGGTGCCTATGGGAACCCATCCCTTATACTTATTTTATTTATTTTCTCTCTATCATCTAATTGCTCTCTTTATTTTGCTTCTTTGTTTTTTTCTACATATGAGTATGGTATGTTTAGAGAGATTTCTAAAAAGTGTTATAAATTTCAACACTATTGACAAGATAAATTATAGAATTGGAGAATCCTAGACAATATGTGAACTTAAGAATAGACATATATCAAATTATATTAATTTTAAATAAAACCCTTTTCAAATTAAAAAGTGTTAATTAATTACAATTAATAAAAATAGAATACTTATATAATTTTCAAATTCTTATATAATAAACTATTAATATTTGTAAAGAGTGTGACAATGATATATTAGCTTTAAGCGCTATGATCATGTGTAAGAACACTATTATAAACTTATATCTTCTATTCTAGACTCAAAAAAATACATATAAATGGATATAATTTAGTTACCTATCTTTCTAATATGGGAGAGATCAAATGTTAATATAAGGCACATGATTACCATTATACAAATTATGTTTTATTGTGACTACAAATATCATTATAGATCTAAGTATTTTTAATAGTATTGGCCACTAACCATAGCCAAAAGAAAGTTGTTAATGCAACATTAAGAATCCTTATGCTCAAAACAAAACAAGGTGATTTAGTTATTATTAAATTTTAGATAAATAAACAACTTCAAATCATACTCTTAAGATATCAAGAATCAACATTTCTATCAATAAGATATCTCACGTATATCTTCCACAAATCAAGAACTTCTTATGAGCTTAAGAATATTTCAAACCTATAAAAAAAATAGTGATAAATTTAGTTCTAGGAATAAGGGGACAGTAACAAATTTAAAAAAAAAAATTAAAAATCTTACATAATAGATGGCTATGAAGAAAATAATATATAAAAAAATAGATTAAACTAAAAAAAATTATTTATGTTACTTTATTAACAACTTAAATTAATAATCAAAAAGTATTTATAAGTATAACAATTAGAGTTTTGCTCTATTTAAAATATTCAAGATTTAAATTGGAACATGTATATAATTCTTTATGATTTGAGATTTAATTCTCATAAAAAATCTCTTTTAACATAATAATATAGATTATATGTTGAAAAAAATTAATAACCAAAATAGATGACATATTCACCATCTTGACATAATAAAGATATTATTTCATCACTCTTGATGAGAGACAACATTACAATATAATGATGTTCAACTTAGAGATGAGAGAATTAGATGTTAGACTAAAGGGATATGTTATCTTCTCATATAAAAAAATTACAAGACAAAAATTAACGAACAATAAATATAAGGTTAATTTTTAATTATAAAGATTGAATGGATCAAATTTACATATTTTATGTGTTTTACAATGTAGTATAAGTATTGTTTTTCAAAAAAAATGTTCATGTAAATTATAAATTTTTACTTAAAATGATTTAAAAAATTGGTTCATAAAATTTATGTTTTCAATTAAGAAAGTTTTTTTATGAAGCTTATGTGCTATAAAAAAAATTACAATTAATTTGATAAATAAAATTATTAAAGAGATTATTTTTTATAGAATTGATCTCAAAAATAATTTATAAGGAAAACTTTGTTGTACTTTTAAAAATATTGAATAAATTTATTTTATATAGTTTAGAAATTCAAATATTCAATATTTAGTTAAAAATAAATGTAAAAAAAAAAAATCTTAAATTTTTAATGGTAATAATTTAACAATAGAAATTTATTTTATTTTATACCTAAAATTGTATAAATATATATCATTATCATTAGCTCAATTAATTAAATCCCTTAACTTTCAAGGATGAGATCCAAGTTCAAAAATTATTAAGTAATTAATGCTTATTAATCAATCAATTGTAATACCATTATATGGTCATCGTCTAATATGGGTGGAGGTAATTTGCCCTACCTTACCCTATTGTAATAGGTTTGGGGACCTCAAAACCCCTTTGTTTGCCAAGTCAAAAAAAATATTCAATATTAAAAAAATATAGATGGAGGTCATTTCAATCTTATAACGGTAGAGACTTTAGAACTTTGAATAGAGGTCCAAAGTTCAAATCATGTGGGAATTAGGGTTGTATGCCTTGTCATATCATATAGCATATGGCCTCATGGATGTTAAAAACTATTTATTTACCTTTTCTTTTTTAAAAACTTTTGTATAAAAAAGCAATTTATTACTTTATAAAAATTAGTGTGGTTTAATGGATGAATCATCATGAAAATGGGTGGGCATATAATTTTTATGAAGCTTGGGAAAATAACATCATGATAAATTTGACAAAGAAAATTGTTGGAAAAACTAAATTTCATATAATTTTATAAGGAAAACTTGGTGTCTTTTCCAAAATATTGAATCAATTTGTTTTATAAATTTGAATCCCTAATTGAAAACCAATATAAAAGAAACCTTTTACTTATTTTATTTTATTCTTAAAGTTGTATAAAAATATATAAATGTCATTTGATCAATTAGTTAAATCCTTCAACTTTTAAGGAGGAGATACAAGTTCAAACCATGAGAAGATGCATGCATAACAATCAATGAGTTGTATTAACATTATATGTCATCATCTAATATGGATCGGTTCATTTCAATCTTATATAATTAATTAAAAAATATTGTATAAAAAAGTAATTTATTGTTTTACAAAAGTAGTGTGGTTGAATGGAGGAATCATCATAAAATGGATGGGCGTATAACTTTCTATGAAGCTTATATGTTTGCGAAAATAACATCAAGATAAATTTGACAAACAAAATAGATTTTGAAACTAAATTTCATACAATTTGATAGTAAAACTTGGGTGTGCTTTCCAAAATATTGAAATTTATTTAATTTAGTTTATAAATTTGAATCCTTATATTAAAACGAATGTAAAAGAAGCTTTAAAATTTTAATAGTAAATGATTTATTATAAAAATATTTATTTTGTTTGATGCTTAAAATTGTAGAAAAAATATTAATATTATTAGCTTAATCAATTATTTTCTCTAATTTTAAGGAGATCCAAGTTAGAATCTTGCCAAGAAACGAATGTATAGTAACCAAGTAATTATAATACCACTATATGCTCACTATTTAATATAGATGAGGTCATTTCAATCTCATATAACTAGTTTAAAAAAAATATAGGCTAAAAAGGTAATATATTACCTGCAAATGTAGTTGAAATAATGAATCATTGTTAAAATGGATGGGTGACATAGGCTAAAAAGGTAAACTATTACCTTAGAAAAGCAATGTAGTTGAATGAAATAATCATCATGAAAATGGATGGGTGAATATCTTACTAAAGGATTAGGTATAGATCTAGCCAACAAATATATGTATATGATGGCAAAACTTAGCAATTCATTCATTGATGCAAGAGCCTGTTTAATACATGTCTTACTGTTACAAACAAGGAGATCAATACTATCGAGGAGCAGATCATTATATGCAAGAAATATTAAAATAATACTCCATATAAAATGGATGACCTAATCATCTAATGATGCATGACCTAATTAAAATAGTAATATAATGTAATAAAATATTCCTAATATCCTTCCCTTATTACATTATTTGGGATAGAAAATATAATAACCCCATTAACTTAAAGGACATTAAGTTCTAGCTCTTGGATCTAGCTCCTAGATCTAGCTTTGGCTCTAACTCTTCACTCATGGCTCTAACTCTTGGTTTTGGCTCTAGCTCTAGCTCATATATCTGTCTCTTAGATTTAGATCATGGTTTTAGCTCTTAGATCTAGCTCTAGCTCTAGCTTTAGCTGTTGCTCTTGGTTCTTGGATCTTGCTCTTGGTTCTTGGCTCTTGCTCTTGGTTCTTGTCTCTTGCTCTTAGCTCTAGCTCTATCTCTTGGCTCTTAGTTTTAGATCTTGATCTTGCTTGTATAAACATCTCTAGGTTTGCTTTTGCATTTACATGTAGGTATACTTCCTCTAGGTCTAGCCATTGGGTATATCACTAGGTCAGCCTATGGGTTAGTATGTAGGTTCACATCTAAGTTTGTTACCTCTAGGTCTACCTCTTAAGTTTCCATTAGGTTTACCTCTAGGTTTTATACCTCTAGGTCTACCTCTAATTTGGTTGCCTTTGGGTCTACCTATGGGTCTACTACCTTTGCCTTTACCTCTTGTCTACCACTAGATCTGCCTCTTGGTTTTCCATTAGATCTACCTCTAAGTCGGGCACTAGGTGATTGTATTTGTCATGGCTACTAACAATGTTACATTAGGAGCATATTGGACATCTAGGGTAAACATATCATTTTTGTATGAATTGATCACCACACTTTCACCATTTTTGGTGATGAAACACTTCTTGCAACCATTATCAACTCTAAAATCTACCATAATATTTTGATCTAATAGTTGTGGAATAGACAAGTTGTTTTTCAAGCTCGTTATATATAGTACCTTTTTAATGGCACATTTCCCATCTAGAAGATGAATCAAAACATTACCCCATCTAGGTTCTATTATCAATTATGATCATCACTTTTCCTTCTTTGGGTTTTAAGGTATCAAACCATTTTTTATCTCTTACCATGTGCTTGCTAGCACTAGAATCAATGTACCAAGCATCATCCTTGGTTTTGGTTGCAACCTTTGTCATTAGTACCTTATATGCTTGTTCAAAATCTGAATTTGACTCTTTAATTGCAACATGTCCTTTTTACTGCTCTTGTTGGGGATGTGGTCTATATTTCTTCTTTTTCTACAAAGGTTTGTAGAATTTATCACCCTAAGTGGTTAAATTATACCAATAATTTTTGGTATGATATCCTTCTCTTTCATAGATATGGAGATACCTCTTTTATTTTTGAGTTTACTTTTGTGAGGATGAGGATGAGAAGGAAGGATCTTTCTATAAAGAACCCTTTTGCATTTTTTTGTTTCCAAAATTCTGTATTGATGAGTTCATTAGTTGAAAATGGATCCCTTAATTTTTTGGTTTCTTCTTCTTGTTGTAGAAATTTTATCAACTCTTCAAAGGAAATCATCTTGTTGAAGACTTGTAAGGTGGTTATGATAACTCTAAAGGAATATAGTAAAGCTTGAAGTATAATGGGGACTAATAGCTTATCTTCCACTTGTTAACCCATGGTATTCAATTTGGTATTTAGTTCTATGACTCTACAAATAAATGCCTCTATACTCTCTCCATATCTCACTCTGTATGTGTAAAGTTAGAAATGAAGGTTCAGAATGGTGGACTGATTCATCCCTTCATAGATAGTTATAAGGACACCCCATGCTTGCTTGTAGTTTTTTGCTTCATAAATGTATGGTTGGATTACATCAACTATAGAAATGGTGTGAGACAAGCAAATTCTCTCCAAGATCGAAGAATGCTCCACAAGATCAATCACACACAAAATAGGAAAACCCACAATACCAATATTAAGTGGTAAAACCCTACTTCAAATGAAGAAGGGAAACATCCACTATGAAGCTCACTATATTACTCAATGATTCAACAATACAAGAATGCTTCAATTTTATGCAACAATATGCATCAACATGATATATCAAGATGTAGTAGACAACACCCCTATTTAAATAGAAGCTTTTCTACTACAATCCTGAAATTTCCCTAATCTTATCACAATCTTATCTTGAGATGTGTGACAAATATTATCTCAATATTATCTTGAGATGTGTGACAAGTGACATATATCAAATATTAAAAAGTGATTGGTTACTTTTTAATATTTGCTAGAAAAGTGGAAATAACTTTTTCCCACAAATTAAATATTCCTAGAACCCTTATTTTATTTATTAATTGGGTGGAAATATTTTTACATAAAATAGAATTATTTTATAATTCAAATATTATTCTTTAGACTTTATATTTTAGTCTAAGAATAATTTACACAATGTTGCATTACATATTCCAATAAATGGTAATGAATATCAATGCTCTTTTATTTGTATCATCATATTTCTCTACTATTTCCATGTCTTGAGGTTGCATTATTTTACCTATCATAATATCCCATAGCTTTTCCACTGTCAAGATATTCTACATATTTCTCTTCTATGGTACAAATTTGGGACCTTTCAAGAGCTACAAATTTGTGAGAGACACTTCAGGAGTGGACATTATAAGGATTTTGTATCTCTCCAAAATGGTCCCCCTTTCAATATATCATCATTCCAATATACCATATCTTTTGATATACCCTTCAGTATGTGGAAGAAGCTAGTCCTCTCAATATACACGGTCTTCCATGAGAGAGACCTTAAGGTACATGAAAGAGCATATAAAGTGGCACCTAGGTAGTACAAAAAAAATATTCATCCTAACTTTGACACCTACTTAGAAAGACCTCATAGGAGAGTCAAATTCAAGGTTTATGTCGAGCAATAATGGCAACTAGGATGAATTACAAAGTGAAAATAAAAAATTTGGGCTTCCTTATTTCTCCCTGATTATTTATAATGATAGAACCTAGTTCTCATTATTGTAGCTATGTTAGGCATTAAAAGCAATAGCTAATCATGACATCATTGTGTATAAACAATTGCTAAAAGAACTGCAAATATTGAACGCTACTTAAAACCTTTAGGGTTTGAGAAAAGGTGAATTTATTTTTCCTTCTAATTTAATAAATAATGAAATTCCTTTTTCCATCCAATATAATAAAGCATAAATTTGCAAAAAAAGAAATGTAAAAAACTAAAAAGATGTTGTTGGACTCTGCAAAAATGCACCTTTTTACAATCATTTATTCTTGCAAAATAAAGTTGTTGAACTTTGCAAGATTAACTGATGGATTTTTAAGCCTTAATACTAACATAAAACTCGCAAGATCAAATATAATATGGCCATAAAGCAATAAGAAAATAATGACAATAATGAAACTTACAAATTTGACAAGAATGAACACAATCTATAAAATCTTATTACGATAGAACTTGTACATACAAAGTTATGGATATTTATATCCATAATATAGCTTTACAAAATGACTTTTAAATTTATTATCTTACCACCTATATAAGAGACTCTTGATATTTTCTTACGATATATATCAAATAATGTAATATACTCTAACACCCCTTGTACTACATTATTTGATATGAGTTTCTCTTGATCTGCATAGATGATTCCTAAATATCTGAAACTTGTTTTGACCAAGAGCCTTTGTGAAAATATCTACAATCTACTCTTATGTAGGAATTTATTTTAATTGGATATGATGACTATGAAAATGATATTTGATAAAATGACATTGAGCTTAAATATGTTTGGTTTTTTCATGTATGATTGGATTTTTGATCAAATTTAATACTCCTTGATTATCACAATTTATTATTGTTGTTCTTTTGATTCCCATACCTAACAATATGTAATATAACCATGATGCTTCACAGACTACATTATTTATTGTATGATACTCTGCTTTTGAATATGAAAGTGCTATTGCATATTGTCTCTTATTGTACTATAAATTGGTCGTCAACCAAGATAAAAAAAATGTATCTTGATGTTGATTTTCTATCACCTATAGATCCAGGATAATCAGAATTTGAGTATCATCACATAAAAAAATTGTATCATCCTTTTTATATGTAAGTCCATATTTTCTATTCTTTTTTATATAAAATAATATTCTTTTTTTATATTTTCAATGACTTTATCTTGGTTCTTGCATAAATCTTGAGAGATTATTTACAACAAAAACTATATCTAGTCGTGTATTTGTTAAATATAAGAGACTTCCAATTAATTGATGATAGGTTGTTTCATCATATCTAGATAATTGTAGTCCTTGTTCCATAGGTGTATCCTTGGGATTACAATTGTTCATTCTATATTTCTCAAGTAAATATCTTGCATACTTTGTCTATGTTATTATAATATTATCTTCATTTTTATAAATTTCTAAACCAAGACAATAATGCGTAAGTCTCAAATCAGTCATTTCAAAATCCTTTTTGAGATCCCTTTTAACTTCATTTATTAAAATATTTGAACTTCTTGTAATTACTATATCATCAACATATACTACAAGTATTATTATATCATTTCCAACCATTTTTGTATAGTGATTCGGATATAACAAGCTTCTCTTAAAGTTATGCTATGATAAATTATTATTAATTTTTGTATACCATGTTGGTGGGGATTACTTTAGACCATACAAGGATTTTTTTAGCTTATAAACTTTGTGTTCTTATATCTTAATTATAAATCCTTCTAGTTGTAACATATAAACTTCTTATTCAAGATCATCATTAAGAAATGCATGTTTTACATCCATTTGATGATGTTTTCATCCATGATGTACTACTTGTAACGGACCCATATCATTACTCCTTATCCAAAAAAAAAAAGTGTTCATGTGGAAAAGACCTAATCCATAACCTAATATAGGCATATTCCATTTGGATTGTATCTTTCAAGGCATATAGCTTCAATAACTATAGAGACTTGATCAAAATTTCTTTAAGTAGAAGTGATCAACTTCTACAAAATCTTCATATCCCACTTGGTATGAGTACGCTGGCCTAGTGTACTAGTTTAATCCTCTCAAAAAGTGGAAATCACAAAATGGTCCACCCATACCAGGTGAATGCCTTGAAGATGGTAAACCACACCAATGGTAAACCATCATAGATGGAATAACCACACCTATGGTTATCCATAGATCTTAGCTCCGATCCAATCCATATAGAAAGGAGTTCTAAGACTATTATATCACTATTGTGATAAGAATCCATGGAACATCTATCTTTAATCCTCCTTACACATTATTACACCCTTGATTAGGCAATCCCTCTATTGAATTCCTTTTAAATGGACAATACTAGTCCCATGTAAATTTAATTCTTTAGTGTAGAGTGGAGGATCTATCTTGGTTTGTAAATCAAGGTCAAAGTGCCCTCTTGAGAGTTTCATTCCACAATATGATTTCAACTAAACCATCTTGAGTGCATTTAATCCATGAAGCAAGATTCATTACATCTTATCCTTAGGTTTGAAGAATTATGTGAGACTCCTGTTTAACAAGATTTGTGTTGCATAAATTCAATTTTTCCCTCTTAATATTTGGTCTCTATTGCATAATAGTTCTTGGAATCCAACAACATGAACATAATCAGTGTTGTATATGAAAAGGTGTATCATTCATAAATAATCATCCCACAATATTATAGAAAGATAAAAAATTCCATTGATTATCTAACATACTTAACTGAGCATACATCCATTGCATAATATTATTATTTGAACAATTCCACCAACTAGTATCATTCATCATTACCCATTATATTAAAATCTAAATGATTCTATTAAATTATAAAAATATAAGAAATTGAGCATACTATTCCAACATCCATACATATTTAACCTACTGAAAGTTTAGTATACATTCTAGCATCATTTTTGGATTTTTTTTTTCTCAAACATAGTGCATAAATGTAGAAATTGTCATTTTTCCTTAACATTCCAAAATTGATTACCCTAACTGCCATGAAAGAAACATCCACCATCATTATTAACTTACTTAAATCATACATAGCATAATCAAATTATAACATTCAAGATTCTCATTTGATCCATAAATGTATGAGAAGTAATAAAGCATAACAAATTATAACATCTGTAAATGCAACTCGCACAAGAAGCAATAAAGCAAACCACCAATTATTGACACAATGATTTATCTTGGGAACCCTCATGGGGAATAAACCCAGCCTCAAAAATGTGATTTTTCCTCATATTCATAAACTCAATATGAGTCAAAGGTTACAAATATATAAGGGCCAGAGTGGATCCTTCAACTAATCAAGGAATGCAAAATTTTCTAATTATATACTCGATGCAATTAAGGAATTACCTGAATCCTTTCTCTAAGACATTAAGATATTATTACAATATTTTCCATGCCAAAAAGGAGCTACCTGTTCCATTATAATTTAAGGAATTCATCAATTCCTTTCCCTAGATCATCTTAGAATCCACTGCATCTTGTTTTGGTTTATGATAATCATTGGTTACATACTTTGGAGAAGACTCTTTGATATTGGAGGAAATTTTAATAAATTACCTCCTAAATCCATTCCCTCAAGTCAATATATCATCAAATTTCTCTTCATAAACTAAGGTCCCATACCCTTGATTTATGAAGCATTCCTTCTTTTCATCAATTTCAACTAATTTCCAATACAATATGATTTAGGAAATGTACTCATAACATGGTTATATTTGATTATAATCTACTTTAATTAGATACAATCCATAAATCCTAACTTAATTCCATAATTTACCAACAACTTTAATTTAAGATAGATTCACTTTGTTTCTCTTGATTTATATCATCCTAGGTGGTTTATAACATCAACATAAATTATCTCTACTTTACAACACATTACCTTATTATACTTCCTCCCATATGTGTTCACTCATACAGATTAGTTAACTCTATTTATATATTATATTCTCAATCTCCTCTAATGTCTTAATAGTTCTCTATTTTAGTATGGTTGACATGCCCTATCCTATGTTTTGATCATAAATTTCAAAGTCAACCTATTTTCTTATAATTGATCTAGGAATCAGTGACTCCAACCAATAATACCTATTCATGTCCAACCTGTTGCCCATCATGAACACAATGGATATATATATAGAGCCATTCACATTGATGGCCTTTATAATATTATAGTCATCCCACATTAGTCGGTGGCCATTTCATTAAATGGCTATCCATTCATCCAAAATAGATATGCAAATTTGAAGTGCACCCCTCCATTCACCCACAAAATTATGGACAATATACAAAAGGAAGGTATTTTACCTAATATTTCATAGATTATGAAGGGACTATTAAAACTTATCCAAACCAGGTCTTCCTCTCATCCATTATTAATTTAATTTGAAGTTATTATGTCTTGGGGATTTCATGATTAGTCCTTGGAGAATATCCTATCGAACAACAAAATGGTTTATTCCCACCTCTATAGAGTAGGCAATTCCAGTATCATAGAGAAACCACGTGTCAAGGATCAAATGATGCATAAAAATGATTGACTAGGGTTTTACCAACCCATCATCGATGCAGTTCTCGAGGGTGAAATACTATTTGGTCACAAGGAAGTTCGATGAGTCTTAGGCATTTTATTTTTAGCTTCCTTGCACCTAAAACTAAATACTTAGCCCCTTGTCCCTGACCTATCCCAAAAAGCGTACACCTAGCTATTGCATTAATGGAAATCAACATAAAAGCATGACAAGATAACAAGATTGCATGAAACAAAGAAAATGTGTGTTTCTTTTATTGATATAGCCAATGAATTTCGGTTACAATATTGCCCCTCTTAGGGTCACCCAAAATGTTGATACAATCAATACAATTGCCAAAGCCCCCAATGGGGTAGGCGCACTATAAATGCTTTTTCAAATAGTCGCAAACTGCTCTAGGGTGGAGTTAACCCTCTTCTTCGTGTTGAGGAAGGAATTTGGTGATTGAAGCTCCTTTGAACCTATTTCCTATGATCAAGAAACAACACAAGAAAGTTATACAAATAGGCAGCCTCTCGTGATGAGGCCCTTTGAAGGATTAAAGCATGAAAAAGCCATGAAAAGCATATAATCAAGAAAGCATGAAAAACACATCTAAACTATGCCAAATTAATAAAGATTCATGGAAATGCATAAAAGACTATTGCAACTAAGTATTGAATGGTCTAATTAAATGGAATTAAGCATGAAAGCATAAAAAGAAACCATTCTTGCATATTCTACACTAATGTAATAGAATTACTCTAAACACTAAATCTACGGGTCAAAAATCTCTAAAACCCTATTTTAACCATGCAAATGATTAATCTAATCTAATTAAGTAATCTGAAACAAGAACAATAAGGAGATCGTATACCTGTGGCAAACCGTAGCTCTGATGAGTGGTCTGCACTGTAAACCATGGCTGAAAGCCATGGTGAGCAACCAAGTAGGTTTGCCCTCCAATTTCAAGGGTAGTGGGCTTGATCCTCCTTGTCAAATTGATGATCAAGGGTCACCTCAGTGTCCTCTGATAGGTTTGGCGGTTGAATTGTTGAATAGGGCCTCCGTTTGCCCAAATTAGCATTTCTTGGCTCTCCTAGGTCCTTAGGGCATCCATGGCCTAATTCGTCATGATGCTTGACAAATTGACAATGGTGATGGCAACAAGGCTCTCTCTATGCACTCAAGTGAGTCCACAATTCGACAGGGCTTCACTGCTTTGATCTCCAAATGCACTCTCTCTCTTTTGCCCTAATTCGAAGGGGTACTTATAGGATGTCCCAGGGCTAGGGGTGGCTTCATGGAGAAGCCAAGATCAAGAAGGGGTGGTTAGGATAGTTGGATTGGAAGCTTCCATCCTTTAACCACCTTCTTCTAGAACAAATGGTCATTCAAACCGATTTGGCTCGGATGAAGGCCAACTAAACTTCAGTTAAGACCGTAGGTGACAACTACGGTCCAGACTATAAACCATAGGTCTCAGCCATGGTTCAATCTATAGACCATAGGTCTCAACTATGGTTCAGACTGAATAGGCCAAGGAGCCCAAATTGAGTGGTTAGAACCACTGCTCTATCTTGGAGTCTATCCAAGATCTTCCATATGGTCTTGTAGCATGTCCATATGAGTAGTCACCATCGACATGACACATTTTAGGTGTCTACAAATGCCCCTTTTGAGATGCATTGTGAGATCGAACAATGCTGAGAAAAAATAGACCTCCTAAAATGATGTCGAAGGTTCTATGATGATCATTAGTCGGATCAACATTAGATGCCCTAGGTCCTACAAAAGGACGCGCATCCTAGAATCATTGCTTCCAACTCGGTGAAAGGCTTAAATTTGAAAGAGTTTGCACTTCTCATCTACATTCGAGTAGCTTTGGTGCATACAATAGGAGTTAGGCCTATATAACCGAAAGGATGAGAGTTACAAACTAATTATCATATTTGCTATTTTCCCCAAGCAAAGGGGTAAGCTTATGATAGTTGTTGACAATGATTCACAAGGACGAACACAATTTTGACAAGATCAAGGGATCTACGATCTCAGGGATCTTCTACTGATTTTGATTATGATTTGATATTATGACTACCCCCTCAAGCGACGAGTCGATGAGGGTAATGACAATGTATGAAGCGACGAGGTCGCTTGACCACAATGAATGATCTAAACAAATTTAGAATTGAGCATTTAATTACTTGGCTAAGCCTAGTTCAGCTTATGATTCCAACTGTTAATAGTAATTGCACATTTCTATCCCATGGAGCAGTCGGGCTACAATAGCCATCTTAGGGAATCGAAATGATGCAAATCCAATTAGTTTTGTGTTGAATCAATTCATCGATGATTTTCTGAAAATATGTCATAGAGGAAATGACATGAAACACCTCATTCCCATGGAGCAGTCCAGCCTCAAAGGCCTTCTTCGGAATTGAAAAGAAGCATATCAAGTCAACGATGACAATTTTACCCCAAATGTCCTTATGGTTATTTACTCATCTCGTCGGATTGCATGGAGCGCAAGTCACTGCAACCACCAAGTGTATAGAGTAAATAATTGAATACGAGGTGCATTTGGCTTTTGATTATTTAATTTTTTTTGTTAATTTTGAATTTTTGATTAATCCTGGTGCTTAAAAATCACCAAATTTGCAAATTGATTGCTCTTATTGACATTTGATCCGGTAGGAGACATTAATTTATCATTTAAGACCCTCCCACGATGGGATTTTGCTATTTTTGATACCATTTGCAAACCACGGGTGTAGTCTACGGTTGGAATTTTCAAATTTTGGGAACCATAGGTCGGACCCACGGGCGAAAAACCCTAATCCTAGGACCACGGGTGTCAGCTATGGTCCGACAAAAATAGGAAAAGGTTTAAAAATCTATCATTTTCAAAATTCCTCATTATTCCTTTGATAGTGACTGCCATTTCAAGAGCTCTGAGAGGTGTGCCAGTTTAACTTGAAGCAATTGAAACCCTACTACCTTTCACACATCAGAATGGCAGACCACGACCAACCTTCTTCCAACCGAGGCCTCGATGCGGGAAAGGTAATTCGAAACCAAGACCTCGCATTCATTGCCAATAAAATGAACCAAACTAATGAATTGGTTAATTAATCACACTAAACTATTGGCAATGAACCACACCCTAGGTTAGGCTAGCTTAGATTAATTTTAATTAATTTTTTTTTTTTTTTAGCTAGGAAAAGACTTGGAATGGGTCGCATCCCTAGACCACAGCTACCAGTTATGGTTCCCCTTTGACCGATTGGGGGCCGCAGGTATCAGCTACGGTTAGGTTTGAATTACAATGGTAAAAAATTTGACCATTGGGCGGACCACGGGTTTGACCTGCGGTTCCCTTTTTTATGAAAATTTTCAAATTTTTCAATTTTTTTGTGATTTTCTTAGTAGTTAATGCCATTTTATTGCACCTATGAGATGTATTTTTAAAATTTTTGATCATGCTTAGCATAATTTTGCATTGTTAGCTATTTTTTGCTTGATCTATCTCTTTTTAGGTCATTTTTTAGCTATTTAATTAGCCTTTAGTTAGATTTTTCCTTATACTATATTTCTTTGTAGAGACTGACCTCTAGAGCTAGGGAGCCAGAGCTCCTTAACACTCTCCACCCACTACTGACTGACGGGGAGCGAGAGTGGTTTGGAGCCATAGGCTTTGGCTATGTCTTGGATCTACCCACTATCAGGGTAGATCAAGCTTACATGACTACATTGGCCCAGAGCTGGAATGCCTGGACCAACACATTTCACCTATCGATAGGTGAAATGACTATCACCCTTGAGGATGTCTACAGGATCTTTTGGATCCCTATTGATGGTGAGGCCATCACCTCCTCCTCTAGCAGGAGAAAGGAGGTAGTTTGTGCTACTATCTTCGATGATCGAAGCGATGAGGCTCAGCGCAAGATGGACCATGAAGGCATGCACATCGGATACTGGTATGATGAGTAGGTCTTCTCTATCTATGAGGTAGTTTTCATGCACCTAGTCATGCAGGTTGTGCTTCCAGACTCCTCAGGCATGAGGATTCCCTGGAACCTTCTAGCCTGCATCAGGAGAGTCATTCAGAGCTCCACATGATGGCCATTGCTCCTAGCCTAGGGGAGTACCTTACTATGCCAGTTGTACCATGAGTTGTACCAGATTACCTATTAAAGCTAGGTTGGGATCAGCTGTAGTCTATTACTATAGATCTAGGGTTGGTAGCACATCTAGATCGAGTGACTAGTAGAGCTACCCCTAGATATTACTATGATTGATGATGCACATCAGTGTTACACTACATGTTGGCCTCGTGAGGAGGAGGGATTCTAGAGTAGGTCCCATGCTAGGGACATTGATCATTATATCAGCCAATTTGTAGCATTGAGCCTTAGGGACATTGAGTGACATCCATACATGGATTGCCCTACGTGGATGGAGGCTGGCGAGTGGTTGCACTAGGCTCGATGGGATAGATGGTTACTCGGCCATAAGGTCGAGATCTATGAGTACCAGTTCTACTCATGGGTCTAGTGATAGTTTGGCTTGGTACAAGATATTCTAGAGCTACCCATTATCTATAGGTGGCTAGTTCTAGAGACTCATCTATAGTGGGTGCTGCCTACAACTCTAGGTGATGTTGTAGATGATTTCTAGGAGTCTAGAGTTGTTGTTGCTAGGACCACCCCAACATATGATACCTGGTGGTCCCTACTTTGGTGGTAGGGATTTGGGCCTCTCGGTCAGGTTGAGGAGGCAACAGAGGCTGATCCATAGGGGTGCAATGTGCACCCATGGACTGAGGGCGGATGGGGTGTAGAGGATGCACCACCAGTGGAGGCCAAGGATGAGGGCCTAGATGAGGGTGAGGTACCTCTAGATAGTGAGGTAGAGTAGCTGCTAGCCTAGGTAGCAGATTTGTAGAGCTAGGTTAGTAGGCTACAGTCTCAGTAGCTACAACGGGACACATCTATCACCATGCTAGAGGTGAAGCTATCTGATAGGGAGAGGTGACTCTAGGAGGCCTAGGATCAGGCCACAACTATGATAGAGCATGCTACAGTAGTAGAGGCACGAGTTTAGGAGCTGACCAGATCACTCGAGCTAGTAGAGGCACGATAGGTGATGGCTATAGTAGAGAGGGACTTGGCTCAGTCCTAGGCTTAGAGAGGTGACCCATCATCTTCTCGTGCTATCATGGCACCACCTTCAACACCAGCACTTGCATTTCTAGGAGGCCATGATCCTATGGCTGAGATTAGGTGGCTTACTTCCCTCGTATAAGAGGGGAATGATTTATGTGATGCAAGGGTAGCTCACATCTCTCAGTTGGAGGGATGGATTAGATTGATATGTGGGGAGGTTCTAGAGGATCCACATGCTTCAAGGTCCCAATAGACCAGATCTAGGACTATAGGGCAGTCATCCATGAGCTCGAGTCATAGGACTCATAGGATTGAGAGGACACATAGGTCCTCTAGTACACATGGTGCTAGCTCACATGGGAGGCATAGGGATGACAGAGGTGATACTGGTGACTCTCTGGCTGGGGGTGTAGGCCCTCCATAGCATACACATGGGTTGCTATTTTGATGTACTATTTTGTGTGTAAGGTCGAGGACCTACACGGATGTAGCCTATGGGCATTTTTGATGTACCCTGATGTACTCTTGAGACACATATATATATGATTTGATCATTTATGGCTCATTATGTGTACTTGTATATATTTTTAATTTTCTGTTTATGTTATGCACATGGATGCAATGCTTATGTTAATTTGATGCTATATGATGTGATGTATGGATGACATGCACTAGATAGCTATTTTATTTATGATGATGATGATATGCAGTGATCTAGATGTTTAGATGTGTTATATGATGGATGCATATGGATGCGATGTTTACTTAAATGCATATTTGATTTTGCTTTATTGCATGCATTTAATTTTATGACAATGTCATGATATGCTGATGCAATGTATGTAATGCATTATTTACATGATGGTAATCTAATGTAAATGAACCTGTATGCTTTAATCACTTAAAACATAAGGAATGAATGCAATATGTGTTTATCAATCTAATGGACGACACCACAGAATGTATAAAAATCATGAATGTAATTGGAAATCCTCATAATAAGAATTTGATCAATTAATCACCCATATATGAAATGCAATGATATGAAGTTGTATGATGCGAATGATATAATGTGTCATTCTATTTTCTTTTGCAAGTTTGAAAAATATGCACAATATAGTCAGTGGTCATCTAAATATTATTTCTAATATCCATCCGGTATCTATCCTATATCTTGATTGTGCTTTATATAATGATGTATCATGGATTCGATACTTTGCAGTTTGATGATTTTATTCTATATGGTTTATGATATTTGGTATTTTGTTGCTATTAGAGAAATTTTTGAGGTTTTCCATGAGACTCAAACACCCTAGTAGACTTATCAAAAGTTGCATACTGACCACACTAGACTTCTGAAGTGCAAGGATTTTGCTAGGATAGGCCCTAACTATTCATTATCCCTGTGTGTGCACATGAGTATATTAAGATAAGACACGAGCATTCCCCGATGTCAGATGGGATTCTTTCAGCCCATTGCTAAGATAGGGGCTCCACAAATGTCTTATCCAATCCCAAGTTTAGATTTTAGTTGGACTAAGCCACTAGGCAATGCAGGACACCTGAAGCTAGCTCTTCCACATTCAAACATTGGTCTGCACACAAGAAAAATGCAAGTGTATCAGACATATCATCATGCGTAAGGTACAGTAGTGCCGATAATTCTAGGGATTCAGGCTCATTCCTTTCTATCCTTCAATTTTTGGGATACTTGCTCATATGTGGTGAAGCAAGGGAGTCGATTCCATATTGACTTTGAATTTCTTTGGATCTTCATTTGATCTCTCTTCGAACTAGATTTCTGATCTTCATTTGATCTCCACTCGAACTTTGATTTATGATCTTCATTTGATCTTGATTTGAACTTGATTTGATCTTCACTTGAGCTTTTTTCGATCTTCATTTGATCTTCACTTTTTGGCATTTACATTTGATAATTTTCTTCAAAAACCTCCCTTTGGGGATTTGACTTTGGGGAAACTATTTTTGGTATATCGATTGAGGATATCGATCTTATGATATCAATATGGGATATCAATCTGGGAAGTCGATCTATGATATCGATCTAGGGTATCAATATTGAGGATTGATGTGGGATATCACTCTAGGATATTGCTCATTTTATCGTAAGCAAGGGATTATGAATAGGGAACTAACCTGTACATTTCCCATATCATACACACTAGAGGGATAAGCAAGAATAAATCTTTTCACCTCAGGATACCCGGTCCTACTTCATGACTTTCATCTTCCCCTAGTCCTTGTTAGGATTGTTTAATTTGTTGATTAGTGATAGGATTTTGATATGCTAAGGGCTATACTAACTGGACCTCAACTACAAAAGCAAAGCAAGCTTTCTATCAACTCTTGAGAAGACCTCTAGGTATGGTTGAATGACTAGAAAACCCTAGTATATTCTCCATAGCAACAAAATGGGTTGTGTTGAAAAACACAATTACTCACATGAATGATGGATTTATGATAAATGCAGAGATGCATGATTTAGACACAAACGTGGTGTCATTTGTAAGATTGACAAACACAATCCCTCCTACTATGGAATGCAATGGATGATGAATGCCTATATGCAATGCAATAATGCAGTGGATGCATGTGTGAATGCAAAATGAAAATGCAAAATTCAAATGCAAATGTTTTTGGATTTTATGCTTTACCAATTTTTTTTGGATTTTATTGATTTTATAATTTTTATGAGTTTTTGAGCCTCATATCTGACCAAACGGTGAGTACATGCCTCTGGAGCCTTTAGGAGTGACCAAATGGTGAGGAAATATCATTGGAGCCTTTAGATTGACCAAGCAATTTTTTAGCAAAATCCTTGGAGCTTTTTAGGATGATCGAGCGATTTTAAGCAAACCCTCGGAGCCTTTTGGGTTTGACCAAAGGGATTATGAGCACCTTTGGGACTTTTTGGGATGACCAAGTGATCTTTAAGAATCCTTGGAGCTTTTGGGTTGACCAAGCAGTTTTTTAGAAACTCTTGGTACCTTTTGATTGACCAAACTACTCATAGACGAGCTTGGAGCCTTTTAGGATGACCGAGCGATTTTGAACAAACCCTCGGGGCCTTTGACTGACACGACCAAGTAGTTTTAGGAACCCTTGGAGCCTTTTGGGATGACCGAGTGGTTATAAGCAAACCCTCGGAGCCTTTTACTATGCTCTCAAGCATAAAATGCCTTAATATGGATGATGTTGAGAGGTTTAGGCTCTTCAACACCTCCTAGCGATGTTAGGCGATAGGTACCCAGACCAATATTTTTAGATATGATATAGGGTCCTAGCCAATTAGCCATGAATTTGTCTTGCATATCTAGTGGTAAATTAGAGTTCTATTGGTTCTCTTTCAAGACAAGATCCCCAACTTCAAAGTCTCTCTGGTGGACTTTGATATTGTAAGCTCATTTTAGTCACTCCTAATAAACATGGAGATGCTCTAGGGCATTCATGCGATGTTCATCAAGCAAGTCTGGTTGATCCAGTCGAGCTTGCCATGTGGTGTCGTCATCGATGAACTCTTTCAATGCGATGCGTAGCATTGGAATTTCTAATTCCAAGGGCATAATGGCCTCAGCACCATATACTAGTGAGAATGATGTTGCCCCAGTGGGCATCCGAATACTAGTCCTGTAAGCCCATAATGCAAGAGGTAGCTGAATATGCCAGTCTTTGTGGTTTTCTTGGACCATATTTTTCAATATGGCCACCACTATCTTATTTGAAGCTTCAGCCTACCCATTTTCTTGTGGATAGTATGGAGTCACAAAACTATGTTTGATTCTATATTTAGATGTCAAAGCTCTCATAGTTTTGTTCTTGAATGATGTTCCATTATTCGATATTATTTTGGATGGAATCCCAAAATAACTTATGATATGCTCCAGTATAAACTCTGCTATACGAGATCCAGTTGTCATTGTTAAGGGTATTGCTTCCACCCACTTTATGAAATACTCAGTAGCCATGATTATAAATGTATGTCGGCCCGATGATGGAGGAGAGATCTTGCCTATAAGATCTAGTCCCCACTAAGAAAATGGCCAAGCCGCTTGGATGGGTTGTAAGGCCTATGATGGCAAGTGCGTAAGATTAGCATGATGCTGACATTTGACGCATTTCTTGACATACACATTGCACTCCTTCTCCATAGTGGGCCAATAGTAGCCCATTCAAAGGATGCGCTTGACGATGGCCATGCCGCTGAAATGGCCACCGCATGTACCATCATGAGCTTGTGAAATCGCCCATGATGCCTCTTGGGGCTCTAAGCAATGAAGGAGAACTCCATCGTAGCCTCGTCGGTACAAGATATCTCCTATTAAGACATATTTAGCCACTTTCTATTTAAATGTGCATTTTTCGACATGTGACAATCCCTCTGGGATTACACCAAGCTTCAGGAAGTCTTGGATTTGTGACATCCAATTTTGATAAGCCTCAACTTCGACTGCTAAGATGACTTGCTCCCCCTACGTATTTACTTTTGCAAATGCAGACTAGGAAACAACCTTATGGTGAATGGTGGTACCACTCCCCATCGGACTCTGAGAGGTTAATGACCCCCAGGGTGCCTTCTTCAGAAAGTCTTCAGCTCTACAGAACCATTCGGCTTTTGGTTCTACGCTGATCATGTTGATTGACATTCTATTATCAAAGGCTTCATGTTCCATAGCTAGGTGTGAAAGTGTTTTAACATGAATGGTAGTGAAATCAGCAGATGAATTCTAAGGGATTAAGGATCCCAAAGAGGCCATGGTGTCTGCGAACCTATTTGATGATCGAGGGATTGCCTCGATGTCGTACCATTCCAATTTAGCTAGATATATAGCAACAAGATCCTTGTAAGCTTTCAATATGGGACATCGACACTGGAAGAGCCCCTTAACTTGATTTACTATGAGCAAGGAGTCACCAAAGATGTTTAATATTTTAATATTCATGGTGATGGTTGTGTGGAGGCCCAGTAGTAGGGCTTCGTACTCAGTGTTATTTTTGGTGCATGAAAAGTCTAGTTTAAATGACAAGGGCATAGGAGCTCCTTGTGGCATGAAAAACACTATTCCTACACCACCCCCTTGCTCGCACTTTGAACCATCGAAGAACAGAGTCATATCAACATTGTTCTCTGGTTCTTCGGGTTCGGGAGCTTCAGATATGATGAATACTGCATCATCCAAAAGCTCTATGGTTAGAGGCCTACTGTTTGACAATGGTGCCTCAGCTAATTGATCAACTATGACTTGTCCCTTAATGGACTTCTGGCTTATGAATTCTAGATCAAATTCTATCAGTAGCATGATCCACTTCATAGTATGCATATTATGATACATCTTACTCATCATGTACTGCAAAGGATTTTGTTTGGATATAACATATGTCGTATGACTTAACATATAGTGTCACAATTTCTTTGTAGCGAACACTACTGCTAAACATAGTTTTTCCACATATGCATACCCGAGCTCATAGCTCACCAAGGTTCGACTAATATAATATATGGCCTGTTCTTTGCCTTGCACATTCTTTTGGGCTAACATGGTTCCCAGTGCAAAGTTAGTTGTCGATATATATAGTAGAAAAGGCACCTCTGGCCTTGGTGGAGCTAGCACTGGTGGCATCACCAGGTATTGCTTTATTTCAGTGAAGGCTGCTTGACAGTCCTCATCCCAGTTGAATGGGACCCCCTTATGTAGCAGTCGATTCATGGATCAAAATTTATCCGATAACTGAGCGATGAATCACTTTATCGATGCTACCTTGCCCTGAAGGCTTCTTAACTCTTTAATATTGGTGGGAGGATGCATTTCTAAGATAGCCTTGACCTTCGTTGGGTCAAATTCGATGCCTCATTTAGAGATGATGAATCCTAGTAGTTTACCAGAAGTTACGCCAAATACGCACTTCTTAGGATTCAACCTGACATTGTGCTCTATCAGGCGATCGAAGACCTTCCTTAAGACCTCTACATGCTCTTCTCATAGCAATGACTTGGCCAACAAGTCATCGATATAATATTCTAGAATTTTATGCATATAGTCATGAAAAATGTATGTCATGGCCCGCTGATATGTGGCACCAACATTTTTGAGGCCAAATGGCATAACTTTATAGAAAAACATTCCCCATGGCGTTATAAACATGGTTTTATGCTGGTCTTCGGGTTTAATCCGAATTTTATTGTAACCAAAAAAATTGTCCATTAAGGAGAGCATTTCATGACCTGTAGTTGCATCTACAAGAGCATCAATATTGGGCAACAAAAATGAATCTTTGGGTGTTGCCTTATTTAGGTCTCTAAAATCCGTACAAATATGGATTCTTCCATCAGGTTTTCCCATGGGTACCATATTGGACACCCATTTTGGATAGTCGATGGAGATTACAAATTCTACATCCAACAACTTTTGTAGCTCATATTTCACCATTAAGGCTACTATTGGATGCATCTTTCTAAGATTTTGCTTGATTGGCTTCTTCGTCAGATCTAGTGAAAGGTTATGCATAACCAATTTCAGGTCTAGACCTGGCATATCCTTATACGTCCAAGCAAACATATTTGGTCTCTCTTTCAGCAGAGGGATGAGGGTGGCCCGCTCATATGGAGTGAGACTCTCTCCAAATTTAACCTTATTTGAATTGGTGGGATCATTACTGATATCCACATCGAAGGTTTCCTCTACTGACATATGCGATCCCTCCTCAAGCTGATGAGGCATAGGGATCAAATGGATGTCATCAACCGGGTTGATAGGTTCCATGTTGGAAGCATTTTTAGCATGATAGACATCATATGCACATCCTAGCACAAAATGAAATGGTTGTAACATTTCTTCATTAGGGAAGAAATCTTCAGGCTCAACGGGTGAATCAGCATGATCCCAATCGATAGCATCTTTGTTGAGATACAACGGTTTGGACGGATCTGCTGGATTGTGAGTGGGGTGGTCAAATAAATGGAGACCATATTGATAGAATGGAATTGATCTCCAAGACCACATGGACCAACTTCTATATCATCGATACAACTCTCATACTTGCAATCTATCTCTAACGACACTAGAACAAATGGGTCCTCTCTATGAGGACTATGAACTATTGGATACTCTTTGTGCACTAATTGCAATATAGGATCATTTGGCCCAAGGAGCTCCATGTAAGTCGATGGAGGGGGATTAACCAACCGACAATGACCAACGGGGTTTACAATGCAAACCGCTCATCAGAGCTACGGTTTACCACAAGCATACGATCTCCTTACTATTCTTGTTTCATATTACTTAATTAGATTAGATTAATCATTTGCATGATTAAAATAGGATTTTAGATATTTCTAACCCATAGATTTAGTGTTTAGAATGATTCTATTACATTAGTGTAGAATGTGCAAGAATGGTTTCTTTTTATGCTTTCATGCTCTATTTCATTTAATTAGACCATTCAATACTTAGTTGCAATAGTCTTTTATGCATTTTCATGAATATTTATTAATTTGGCATAGTTTAGATGTGTTTTTCATGCTTTCTTGATTATATGTTTTTCATGGCTTTTTCATGCATCAATCTTTCAAAGGGCCTCATCATGAGAGGGTGCCTATTTGTATAACTTCCTTGTGTTGTTTCTTGATCATAGGAAATAGTTTTAAATGGAGATTCAATTGTTCAAACACCTTCCTCAATACGAAGAAGAGGGTTAACTCCACCCTAGAGCAGTTTGCAACTATTTGAAAAAGCATTTATAGTGTGTCTACCCCGTTGGGGGCTTTGGCAATTGTATTGATAAGTGACCATAAGAGGGGCAATATTGTAATCGAATTTCATTGACAATATTAAAAAAGAAACATCCATTTTCATTGTTATATACAATATTGTTATCTTTTCATGCTTTTATGTTGATTTTCATTAATGCAATAGCTAGGTGTACGCTTTTTGGGATAGGTCAGAAGGTGATCACGGTGGGAAAACATGTGATAAATCACATTAAATTTTGGTGGTGTTCCCCTAAGATGAGTTTCGATATTGATTTATCTTTGTAGATCCTCGGTCGTATACATTGCATGGCGATGACGTAGGTAAGGAGGCCCTAAGTAGGCTCTCTCTATTTCATCCTCTTCGTCATTGTCATAGTATAGTCCTTCATTTACCCCTACAGGTTGGGGACACTCTGGTAGGTGTGGTCTCATGAATCTCACTTTATGGTCACTGTCACCCATGCCCAAAAAAATTGGATAATTAGTTTGTATTTATGATGCTATCGACAAAACTGGCTCTGCTTCTTCTTCCAAATAATTAATGTTGGGAAGCATTTCCTCGGTAACATGTACCGACTCTGTAGGTAGTAGGTGAGGTACATACAAATGCCTTAAATAGACCTCATCAACTTCCTCCTTAGATTGATCATGGTTTGAGGATTCATTGTCGGCATCATAATTTGGTCCACTTTTCTCAAAGGTGGACTCCTCTCCATCATCGTTGTAAAGATCTCCTGACTCGAGATTACCTAAAAATATGGGGTTATGCCCCTGCACACCTGTGTCATTGGCTGTATTATGGATTTGATGATCCAAGTTACCTTTGGGTTTCTACTCCATGTCAGTCTGCTCTATGAGCCCTTCATGATGCTCTTCAAGTGGCTTAGAAGTGACAACAGATATCATCAGGTTAGTCCTCCAGAAGCTGGAAAGATTAGGATGATATGGGTTGAAGTCCACATAATCCCCTAAACTAAGGTACAAGTGATCTAAGGATATTGCATGCAAATTATCTTGTCCTTATATCTATAACCGCAGTCCAAACATATCAGTTGTCAGCTAAAAATGTGGCTCAAACGGAGTTCTACACCCTTGTTCAAATAGACCAATTCCATACCCATGCTAGTGATACAACTCAAATATATGCATGGAGTACTCTGGGTTGGATAAATAATGAACATTTACTATGAAAGGTTCATCACTATCTTCATCCATGGGATATCACATTGGAAGCTAATCTAGCCCAATGTATATGAAGTTAGTTTGATTAGGTGGATCTCCCAATGGTACCATCAATCCAACCAGATAACGATGAGCAGGCAGTCGGTCCATCTCTCGTGTAATCTCCAAAATTGATCTAAAGGTTACATTCTACACAATGTAGTCACCTAATCTGGTTTTGGTGAGATGTACAGTCACCCACGATGTGAATGATCCTACTGATGATGCAGGTGAGGTAGGTTGAGGTACCTCCTCGACTATATCTTGGGCTTCCTCCACTTCCATTGGGATGGGAGCCTCCTTAGCGACTGGTTCGAGCATTTTTTTCTTCTCTTTTTTACCCATATTTACTTTTAACTTCTTGTCATATCGAAGCATCACTGATGCATACTGTTTCAAGAAAGTAGCGGTAGTATGCTCAAATCTATGCGACACAGATATTGATGGTTGAGCATGTACTGTTGGTTTACCTCTTGGATTTTTAATCGGTGATGATGGCCAGAGGTCCAGGTGCATTTATGGGAGTATGAAACCCCCAAGAAAATATGCTAGGTTCACAAACTTGAAAGGTTCTTTGTCTAACGACACTATGTGAACCCGTCCCTCATGTAGATATTTTACACATTGGTGTAATATGGAGGGAACGCAACACATTTCATGAATCCAAGGCCTCCTAAGTAGGATGTTGTATTACATGGCCCCCTCGATCACATGACACATCATAGAGATGGTCTTTAGGCCTTCCTTCATAGGTAGGACAATTGTGCCAACCATCAAGCATAGGGCATTGTTAAATGCTCTCAACGTGAAGGTGGTGGGCACAATATGTGATTTTGATAGCTTTATATGATTCAATGCCTTGGTCATTATTATATTAATTGAAGAACCAGTGTTGATCAAGACCCTCTTGAATGGTATGTGATTTATGCATGTAATGATATCCAATGGCCAATCAGCCATATATGTAGGAACCATATTAATTTCATGATCATAAAACTAGATCATGGGCTCTTGGCACTGTTGTACATGTCCCACAAAATTGGTAAATGTTTGTGCATCCTGAGACTGTACTTTTATGGACCTTAGAATATCCATAAGAGTCTCCATGTGCCTAGGGAACTATTGTATCAATTCATATATAGATAACTTTGTAGGAGTCATCTACAGGTTTTGGACTAGCCTACTCTATATGGTCACCATCGGTCTCATTGGTGGGCTTGGAATATTCTACACTGGTCGTTGATTCGGTGTGGCTTGTATTATTATGGGAGCACACATTTGATTTGGCTGCTCATATGTCCCATGTCTTGTAACAATATTTACCATGCATACAAACCCTTAGGTAGGCAGTTCGACACACACTTCGTTGACCTAGCCAATGTTTTTGCATGACGCCTCATGGTTTGGTAGCAAATTTTTGTAAATCCCCATGTTTTGGTTTTCAAGAACCTATAGATTACTTGGTATTACAAGCTCACCATTTTCAATCATTTTTTGCACAATGTGCTTGAAGTACCACAATGTGCTTGAAGTACCAACATACCCCTTCGACTTGAGCTAATTTAGATTGACTAACTTAACTTCGAGTAGTTTGATCACCTTAGCCTCGCATAACTAGTGGAATATTGAAGTCAATGATTCAGTTAGAGGCATTAATTGGCAAGGTGGATGTTGGTCTTTAATTTTTTCCCTTGTAGTTATTATTGTGCTTTTCATACTATGCAGGAGGAGGTTGGGCCTAATAATTCTACTTTTTCTACCCTTTATCCTCTCTTTGGAGGTTTAGCACTACCTGGTTGACATGGGCCTACTTGCACTTTTTCTTTGTGGAGATATTCTTAGGTCCCTCTTTCTTGTTCTTAAGATTCAAATTGCCTTCTTGCAACTTGATCTCTTCAATTACCTTGGATTGCACCAAATCATCCTCAAATGTTGGATACTGCTATAGTTGCAACAGTAGTGAGATGTTCTTGGCATAACTCTTGGTGAACATTCGAGTTAATTTCTTAGCAGGAATAGGGAATGGTATCTTTGCCATAAATCTTCTCCACCTCTTTTTGTATTGGTCAATTGGATCATCATTGCATTGAGCTAGCATAGCCAAATCGAAAAGGTTAGTCTGTTTCTTGATGCTAAAATAAAAACATCAACCAGTTCCTCAAAACTGGTAATGTTGAACCTCTTTTGCTAATTGAACCACTCTCAATATGGGACTAAGAGGGTCATGAAAAATGTGTGCAAAAGCAAGGCATTATTACTAGCAATTTGGAAACATGCATCCAAAAATTCCATGACATGCTCTTGTGCATATTTGTCACCTTTAAATTTGTCCAACCTGGGCATAACAAAATGCTCAGGGTATGTTGGAGTAGGTATCAAGGGGTCCAAAGGCTCATTATGAATCTTTCTTAATGTCAACTTTTGAAGTGTGGTATCTTGCCTATCAATCACTTTTACCATCTCAGCTAGGGCTTTATAAGCCTCTGAGGATAAGAAGTCCTCCTCTCTAAGGTAATGTGAGGGTGGTCTCAGAGGTACATTCTTCCTCTATCGAGGTGGAGGTCATTGCTCTTCCTCCTCCTCAACTTGGGATTCTTAAGGATACTCTTGATTTTTTTCCTCTCCCTCTTCTTCCTCATATTTTTTTTTCCTCTCGTGTTCGAACGGTGGTGGTCGTTCTCTTTTTTTGGCACTAATATGAGTATGAGCGTCCATGCGCTCCTGCTATACATCAGCTTGTAAAAAAGCCTTTCTCTTAATGTGTTCTCTATTATCAACATGAGTATATAGACCAGCCTTGGATAGCCTATCCTCCTTCTCTACATGCTCCTTTTGGGCAAGGATGCATTCCTCATACATGCACTGCTTGTATAGTCTTTGTCTGATGAGCCTCTGTGCCTGAAGATTCTCATCTTCAATGTGTTACCTTTCTAGGTGAGCATCCTCCAATTGATCTTGGAGGAGCTGTCGTCGCTGCTCAAATACCAATCTATATGATATATCAAGGTCATTGGCCATGATAGGCCTCTGGTATGCATGCTCTGTGTGAGCGACCTTATGGTTTCTATACCCATATGAATGATTTGCGATGCTTTTGACCTTTTCTTTAAAGATGACATTGGCATCCTGCTGAGCTTTGTGCTTTGTGCCACCATGTGTGTATGGTGGATGTGTCACATGAGGGCACTTAGAAGTCTCTCCATGTTCTATAGTAGCCCTAATAGAACCCCCACTATGCTCACTTAGATCACAATTGGGTGGAGCCAAAGGCTTATAGCCTAGCTACTCAAGGATGCTACCTAAGTTGTCTAACTATCTAGATCTCCACCGCTCATGTGGTGGTGTGCCATTGGATCCAACCTAGGCATATAAATAGTGATATTTTGATGTTCACCATGTATGGGATTATACACAGGCCTATGCTCAGCGGTAGCCCTATCTACATACCCCTGAATGGGTGGGTCTCGATCATGTCTATACTCCAAAGGTGGAGCCACGAATCCTCTTGTAGACCTATGACGTAGGGGTACCAACTTGGATCCCTGTATAACATACTCTTTAGCTGATCCTATGGATGCACGTGCAATGCAATCCTGGTAATGGCTTCCGAGTGGAACACCCTCATGCTAAGAGGCTCCCTGCTCTATTTTGTGTCTAGAGGAATGCACAAAATCTCCTCTATTGGGGGTATGCTCAATAGGTTCCCCTCTTGTCGAATTATCTCCTCTAATGCTCATTGAATAACTTTCAGGAAGTGCATGTGGGTGGTGATTTGAAATATGTTGATGTGAATATGTTGGGGCTTAGTCATGGGCTTCAGACTTATGCCTTTTCCGACCGCCCTGTGTCTCCACCATGGTGCACCTAGTGTCTAGATTTTTTCTTTATTAATAAAACAAGGTATACAATGGTGTTTATCTTGTATTAATTTTTAAAAGTGAGCCCTAGACTATTTGATGTTGTTTCAATTATTTTTTGTATTAGTATAGAACTCCTTATAATGTTTTGAAAAGTGTTGAATGATATTATCAGTTTAAATTGACTTTCACTTGTATGCTCGCAGCTTGAAAACCTAGATGTGACTTCCAGGCCGCGTAAATCCCCCGTGTGTGGTGATGAAAGTCCACATCTAGAAAAGAAGCACAGGTCCTCCCATATCCTCACTCGTTTTCCCCCAATCAGCATTATACCCTTCGAAGATAATACATGCAAATTTTCTAGGGTATGAAAGGTTCTTGGATCTAGTATTGGTCTAGTATCCAAGGGTACGTAGGATTTGGGCCAACAGATGGAAATCACCTCCATCTTCATTGAACCCTACTAGTGGTTGGATGTCAAGCCCAACTCACTAGCGTTTAAGTGAAATGTGGTGTGTGTGGTTTGAATATATTTGCATAAAATGACAAATTCATCATATAGTACAAATGATTGTTTCCTATAGGTAATGTAAAAGACACATTTTATATTCAGATATTCATGCTATACTCTACATGATTTTTTGACAATCCAAACTAGCATGTAAATGGCCATTACTTGGGCCTCAAACATGTAAACCCACACACAATTCTAATATAGCACGTTGTATTCTAGGGCAGACTATAATCAAATATTTGTTGTTCCTAGCAGTGCCTATCGAAAAATTAGAAAAAGAAACCTAAGGACCTAATCCATTTTTAGTTCATTTTAGCCTTAGTAAATTTACGTTTTAATTTTTGTTCTCTAGAAAACACAGACAAAAATAAAAAATACAGAGGGTTAAAATGGATCCTACCTCAGGTCCTCATCTGATCTATACTTTGTTTTATGATGTTTGCTCTGTTAGATGTAAACCGTAGGTCTGGTTTGCGGTCTACACTGTAAATCATGTGTTGAACCTACGGTTCAATTGTTGGCCCACAGCTGATAGCTATGGTCTGTACCTACAATTACAAAAATCAAGAAACAATAGTTAGATCACTTGTTTTGTGGAGTTCGTCTGTGATCACCTTCTGACCTATCCCAAAAAGTGTACACCTAGCTATTGCATTAATGAAAATCAACATAAAAGCATGACAAGATAACAAGATTGCATATAACAATGAAAATGTGTGTTTCTTTTATTAATATTGTCAATGAAATTTGGTTACAATATTGCCCCTCTTAGGGTCACCAGAATGTTAATACTATCAATACAATTTCCAAAGCCCCCAACGGGGTAGGCGCACTATAAATATTTTTTCAAATAGTTGCAAACTGCTCTAGGGTGGAGTTAACCCTCTTCTTCGCATTGAGGAAGGTGTTTCAACAATTGAAGCTCCCTTTAAACCTTTTTCCTATGATCAAGAAACAACACAAGAATGTTATACAAATAGGTAGCCTCTCATGATGAGGCCCTTTGAAGGATTGATACATGAAAAAGCCATGAAAAGCATATAATCAAGAAAGCATGAAAAACACATCTAAACTATGTCAAATTAATAAATATTCATGGAAATGCATAAAATACTATTGCAAATAAGTATTGAATGGTCTAAATAAATGAAATAGCATGAAAGTATAAAAAGAAACCATTCTTGCATGTTCTACACTAATGTAATAGAATCGTTCTAAAAATTAAATCTACGGGTTAGAAATCTCTAAAATCTTATTTTAATCGTGAAAATTATTAATCTAATATAATTAAGTAATCTAAAATAATAATAGTAAGGAGATCATAAATCGATGGTAAACCATAGCTCTGATGAGCGGTCTGCACTGTAAACCACGGCTAAAAACTGCGGCAAGAAACCAAGTAGGTTTGCCCTCTAATTTCAAGGGTAGTGGGCTTGATTCTCCTTGTCAAATTTATGATAAAGGTCACCTCAGTGTCATTTGATAGGTTTTGTGGTTGAATTATTGAATAGGGCCTTTGTTTACCTAAATTAGCGTTTCTTGGCTCTCCTAGGTTCTTAGGGCATCCATGGCCTAATTCATCATGATGCTTGACAAATAGACAATTGTTATGACAACAAGGATCTATCTATGCACTCAAGTGAGTCCACAATTTGATAGGGCTTCGATGCTTTGATCTCCAAATGCACTCTCTCTATTTTTCCCTAATTCAAATGGGTACTTATAGGATGTCCCAGGTCTAGGGGTGGCTTCATGGAGAAGCCAAGATCAATAAGGGGTGGTTAGGATAGTTGGATTAGAAGCTTCCATCCTCTAACTGCCCTCTTCTAAAACAAATGGCCGTTCACACCAATTTGGCTCAAATGAAGGCCAACTTAACTTTAGTTAAGACTACAGGTTACAGTTGTGGTCCAGACTGTAAACCATAGGTGTTAGTTGTTGTTCAATCTATAGACCATAGGTCTCAGTTACGGTTCATACTGAATAGTCCAAGGAGACCAAATTGAGTGGGTAGAACCACTACTCTATCTTGGATTTTTTCCAAGATCTTCCATATGGTCTTGTAGCATGTCCATATGAGTAGTTTCCATTGACATGACAAGTTTTAGGTGTCTACATTCCCACTAGGTGAAAATGTATTTTTAAGACATCCACAATTTTTTGCACCTATCGAGCATATCACAATCGCCATAGTGACTTCATCTCGATTCCCATACCTTCATCTATTGCCTGCATATGACAACGATAAAATAGGAGGAAATAACACTTATAAATTTGCTTATTCTAATGTCGATAGTTGCTTTCCAATGCCATATGGAGATAAATTAAAAAGAGCATCACAAATCCTGACTAGAATTTCTATGTTTTATATTATTGAACCATTGACCAGTGGAAAAAGGGTGTTGTTGCAGATTACCATCTGTCGTATCAAAAATTACATAGGTACACACCTTGGGTCATTTTTAGGAGAGCAATGGATAGCAAATACTTCTCCCCAGTATCTCTACAACATCTTATCATAGATTGAAGCATCGTCAAGCAAGTAGTATAGTTGGTTCATGTGATTCCATAGATATTTAAGATAATGTATAAAGGGAATACGTTGTGGGAGTATGTGTATATCCAGGGCATACCACTATAACCCCATGGTACCAAGAATCTATATGGTAGCCCAGGGCTAACACCCAATAGGGGTAATTTGTATAGAATTTTGAATCCATACATATAACCACAACTTTATAGGATAAATTAGTTGTGAAAGATGACTTCATCCGATCGTAGTAAAGTTTCCAAGAACCCAGGACTATATCCCAAGGGGCCTATTGTCCAAATACTTACTAGAGTTGGTATCTAATTCCATACATGAATATTAGGTACATACTGAATTCCTTAGGATGCGTATTATCTTATTTCAAGGTTCTAGGAATGGTCATATGGATTTGATTGACCCCTAGTTTTAGATTCCCTTTGATCGGTTGCCATTAGTAGCTATACTTCACAGATTTACAAAAGTGATTTTGGTCTAATTACCATTGATAAATGGTACAAAGACTTACCCAAAACCATCAATTAAGAGGCACTAACATTCATTTAGCTCACATTGATATTTTTAGTGATCTCGACCTTGCTAGATAGTCAATCGACGTCTATATTAAAGGCACCAATATTTGTATGTCTAGTCATTAATGAAAAATTTCTAGACCTTCCCCTTCACTTTATAATAGTATACTGATTAATGACGCATTGATTTCTAAAAGCTAAACTCAATTTAATAATTTTTAATAATTGTCATACCCTACTCATAAGTTTATGATGACAATCTATACTTCCTTAATTAGTTTATTTAAAGGAAATAATAGATGCTTAAAACCCTTGAAAAGTAGGTAATAAAAGATGAATTCTATAATACATATTTGGGATGAGATGAAGTAAATTGAAAACACAATATATGAGAATAACTCCAACCTTGGAATCCTGCAAAGTGCTCCTTTTGAGTACCTGGTCCTACAAAAATGTAAAATATTAGCAGTACCATCTTATTGTAACCAATATAACATTCATCTTGCATATCAACAAGTATTGAAAGCATCATAAATACATAATATTAATACACAACTATAGTTTTAACTCGTTTCAAATTGCACCAACAATTGACCTAGAGAACTGTAGAATTGCAAAATGATGTTACAAGGATATCATGAAATTATGAATTTGTACCTTACTAGACAAAAAAAATGTCTTATTAGTTTTATCATAACTCCCACTAAGGAGTATCACAGTATAATTTGGTTAACCTTTGGCATGAATTAACCTGATAAAATCAAGTGCTAAAAAAGATACAACATAATTTTAGAACTTAGATTTTAGATATTCACATATATCCTAATATGCATTTTGATGACATAGCATCCACCCATATGTCTTCTGGTTTATATCATCATGGAGAAGTTCCATACCTTCTCCAATAATGGACACCAATCCATTCTTCAAATTCATCTAGTGTTCTTCTATAAGTTTGCTTTACATACATAAGCTTTTCATGATAGAAGACACAATATTTCATTTTTATACCAACAATGCATATATATTTCAAATGATTTTTGCTTACAATTGGCCAAACTAATTGGCATACATATAGTTTTCTAGGTTAGTGGTTTTGGATCTCAAGGTGGTTCTTCCTCAGGTCTTTCAATTGTCGGTTCTATAACTATATTACCAGCTTGATAATTTGTTGGAGAAACTGCTTGAGGAGTGGCTTGACTAGTTTCTTGAGTAGTATTCTCCTGTCCATGCTGCCCCACAACCACTGGTTGTACTGGAAGAAGTAAAACATGGCTTATAAGTGCATCCATACAAGAAGTCAAGAATGCAGCTCGATATATATCTCTTCTGTCACGTAATTGTGCATTCTCTGCTTGCAAGACTTTCCTGACTATATCTCTCTAGTAGTGTATTTGTGTTAACTCCAATCGAAGCCTTTATCGCTCTGAGATGGCGACTTCTCTCTCAAAATCCAACTTAAACCTTTGTTGCACCCATTTATCCACTAACTTCAACTATCGAGTTTCTAACAGTAAAAATTGTTTCTTCAGCACATCCACCTCTTGCTATATTTTCCTCATAGATTCCTCTTCTCTTAGGCTGGATGGTCTAGCTTCTGCATCCAACCTTTGGTGCACACATCTTTTATAAGGTTATTTCTAATTTATCTTCCTAGATGAGTGCCCCGCATCTACAACTTTAGTTGTTTCTCTACAGCTGCTTTCCCCACTAGAATCTTCCTTTTGGTGTTTTCGCTAAGCGATCCACCAAATTTCATAGTCAGGGGTCGTGCTAGCGTCATCCTCCTTAGGTGTCCATATAGCTTCATCAGGTTCTAAATCTAGTGGTTCTTTTGGTGGAGGTATCACAATTTTTTGCCCCTTCCTCGTGTAAACCATGGATGGGTCTGGTATCCATTGTGTAATATTGAATTGTCACAATACTTGAGTATATTGAAAATACTCGTATTACATACTAGTGTGTTCGATCAACCATATTTCTTATCTCACCTGAGTGATTTGAACACCATATTTTGCCCAAATTGGGACCAATCTCCACGGTCTCCAAATAACATCACGGGATTGCAGGTTTTCCCAAATAGAGCAAAATCACTCTTTATTTCCTTCAATTGGTCTGTGGTTAGACCATTCCTTTTTCATTGCTATATCAATGCATAGGGTCTCTCTGGCCCCATAAATTGGTGTGTATCATAAGGTAGACCTTGGGTTCTAGCCACTACTATGTGCACTCATGCACAAACTTGTAGCAAAGTGTTGCAGTTCAATACAGTTTTTATCATTGTTCTTAAATTGAACTCTTTGTAAGTTTGGGCCAATAATATTGGTTCCCATGCATATATGATTGACTCTTCCACTATGTCTTGCATGATTCCTAATAAATTCCAAGGAAAAGGTGCACTTCTAGATTCGGGAAGAATGATAGCTGATATGAGTTCCATTATAACCACATGTTTATGTGTCAGTCTATCCTGCACATACTAAAGTTCATGCTCTATACATCCCATATTGGTGTTCACATTCCTCCAATCTACTCCGAACACACTTTCTATAATATATCATATTTCTACTTCATTTGCAATGGTTACTACATGAACTTCTATTGGTACTTGATATATTCTATATATGTCTTCCAACATGATAGTCATTTGTCCAGTGGGTAACTGAAATGTCCCTCTATCAAGATCCCATATTTCTACTAGGGAAGATAGATAACATCTGTCTATGTGTATTGGCTCTAATCGAGCCGCTACCTCAAATCCTATTTCTTTCAACCATTGCCAATCGCTTGCATCCAGTCTATCTTTGATATTTTGAAAGATCATCTTCAAAGGATATCTTTCCCTAATGATATTTAATGGTAGAATTCTTGATGTTTCTATAGGATTGCCACTACTGGTTTTGAAATTTTTAGAAGCCATAACTCAGAGATTATGTACCAATAGATCGGCTAGCAGGAGTAAAATAATTACGAGACACACTATGATATTTGTCCCTGAGATCACTAGTATTAATAGGGTAAACCCTAATATGAGCAATATGATATTCACTGCCATGAATAGTGCTTAGGGTATTTAGTTTTTTGAAACTTAGATAAATTCTACACTTTTCTCCATTCTATGATGTTGGGGTTTTACTCTAGTTTTATTCATTGGATAGTATTTCGAAGTCCATTTACTTTCGTAGATTTGTAGATCCATACAATTGAATTATGGGTTATCTTCCAATTATCAATGGAGTAATATTCTTTCAATGTGCATAGAACACATCATCATAACCCACGTCTCCTCTCCTTGGTTTGCATCACATCCTATCATCGACCCTTCGATAACTCCAATGGATAATTTTGTACCCTATTTCTCTGTTGGCAAAACGTGTCTAGAGCATGGTACTTTCATTGTAAAGTGTACCCCTAATGACCTTATTAACATATGGTAAAATTGTAATTAATTTGCATTATAATGTGTATATATATATATTTTTAAACTTCGATGCTTGGTTTATACCGATTTCGTATACTTGATTTTTTTGTGCTACATACAACTGTTTCAAAATTACTATTTAGTTTTTTTTATAAGTCATAATACCACATGCATGCCATATTGACTAGTTCCTAGTTTAAATAACTTATCACCCCATATTACTTTCAACCACCACTCGGGTGGTCGGGTGCATACTTTTCAGAATAATTAGGCGGAGCTGCATGTGGCAATGACACTTGGGATTCTAAGGCTTACTTGGAGGAGTTCCCTAATTTTCATATTTGGTGGGACTTATGTGAAGTTTCACCATCCTTGCTCTCTTCCAACATATCGAAGTTTCAAGTTCTCGTGTTGTTTTCAGGCGACTCCTTCCACCATTTCCTACACCTTAGCCTCTGATTAGGAAAATCCCAAAGTGTATTGTAACAGTTATCAAAATGAAAATAAAGAAAATATTGTTTTGTTTTAACTTCCACTAGTTATTTTTTTGATTACTTTATGTTTGTAGTAAGACCCCAAGGTCTTACTATAAAATTCTTAACAAATTAATGTAAATGTAATCGCTTTGCCACTATAGGGGGCTCCCTCCTTAGAATCTATGCTTATTATTCTTCTTCTTGGATGATTTGATATGGATGACCAACCTAATATATATATATATATATATATCTACCCTAAAGCTACGTTGGTGAAGAGACATGATGGTTCACGTATGAAGAGACGTGATGGTTCACGTTATGAAGGGTTGTGATGGTTCACTTTATAAGTTAATAATATAATAATTAAATGATTAATAATACTAACTAATACTAACTAATAATGTTAGGATTGAGGATCCTAACATGCCACCCTCCTTAAAAAGAGCTTTGTCCTCAAAGCTCAAAGTGAGAAGCTTTATCCTTTGTTTTCCAAGAAGGATTTGTGTAAGTTCTTGGACTCTTTTAATGCCATCCTTTCGTAGGCAGGGATATCGAGAAGGATGAAGCATTAGCGGGAGGTTGCCAAGAACAATAGTAGAATCTCCCTTAGGAAAATCATGATGACGATGGGAGGGCAACCCTTGGGGTTCCTCAAATACTTCAGAATGATGCATCAAAAGTGATGGTAATGATTTCATATCCTTTTTTGGTTCCTTGGTAGAGCCAACGGAGAAGGAGTGTGTAGTCACTCTGCGTTGGTTTCGAATAGGTTTGGTCATATGGCAAGAACTCACTATTGGTGAGGAAGGTATGTGTAGGTCTTGTAGAGTGCATGTTTGGCTAGCATTGATCACTTTGGGTATGTCTACTTCATCCTTGCTTGGTACATCAATCACTTCTTGCACATCGACCTCATTGTCTTCATTGCAGTGAGTAGGTGCACTGGTCACTTCGGACACAACTACCTCATTTGCTTGCTCTATGGAGAGACAGGGATCAACTTCCTTCAATAAATACAATGTTAGTGTAGCACATTTATGGTGGGGTCCAAATTGTTCATCACAATTATCATAAAGTCCTTTTGCTCATTGTTCCTTCATCTCCTCAAAGCTAAGATGTTTAATTTGTAAAGTTTGGTTAGATTTGGGGGTTGTGTAAGTGCTTTGTGCCCTTCCATTATGCATAGGTTTGGGAGCGATGTAAGTGGTCGATGATTTTTTCCATAAGTGGTTTCCCTAATCGTTGTTGTGCATTGATTTTATCTTCACTAATTTTGCCAATCCATAGGTCTGCATCATGGTATAGGGATTGAACCTTGTCACCTCCATTCTAATTTCCTCTTTTAATCCCCTAATGAAGCCATTGATGAGAATTGATTCATCCAATATTGTGTTGTGTTTGGTGATATCCTCAAACCGAGTTTGATACTCATGCACAGAAGTGATTTGATGAAGATCTTTGAGCAATTCCCACATGACTGGGTCCCACATGGCTCTAATACCAAATGGTAAGACCCCAAGGTCTTACTATAAAATTATTAACAAATTAATGTAAATGTAATCGCAGGCCACTCAAAGGGGGCTCCCTTGTAATCGCTTTGCCACTATAGGGGGCTCCCTCCTTAGAATCTATGCTTATTATTCTTCTTCTTGGATGATTTGATATGGATGGCCAACCTAATATATATATCTACCCTAAAGCTACGTTGGTGAAGAGACATGATGGTTCACGTATGAAGAGACGTGATGGTTCACGTTATGAAGGGTTGTGATGGTTCACTTTATAAGTTAATAATATAATAATTAAATGATTAATAATACTAACTAATACTAACTAATAATGTTAGGATTGAGGATCCTAACATGCCACCCTCCTTAAAAAGAGCTTTGTCCTCAAAGCTCAAAGTGAGAAGCTTTGTCCTTTGTTTTCCAAGAAGGATTTGTGTAAGTTCTTGGACTCTTTTAATGGCATCCTTTCGTAGGCGGGGATATCGAGAAGGATGAAGCATTAGCGGGGGGTTGCCAAGAACAATAGTAGAATCTTCCTTAGGAAAATCATGATGACGATGGGAGGGCAACCCTTGGGGTTCCTCAAATACTTCAGAATGATGCATCAAAAGTGATGGTAATGATTTCATATCCTTTTTTGGTTCCTTGGTAGAGCCAACGGAGAAGGAGTGTGTAGTCACTCTGCGTTGGTTCCGAATAGGTTTGGTCATATGGCAAGAACTCACTATTGGTGAGGAAGGTATGTGTAGGTCTTGTAGAGTGCATGTTTGGCTAGCATTGATCACTTTGGGTATGTCTACCTCATCCTTGCTTGGTACATCAATCACTTCTTGCACATCGACCTCATTGTCTTCATTGCGGTGAGTAGGTGCATTTGGTCACTTCGGACACAACTACCTCATCTGCTTGCTCTATGGAGAGACAGGGATCAACTTCCTTCAATAAATACAATGTTAGTGTAGCACATTTATGGTGGGGTCCAAATTGTTCATCACAATTATCATAGAGTCCTTTTGCTCATCGTTCCTTCATCTCCTCAAAGCTAAGATGTTTAATTTGTAAAGTTCGGTTAGATTTGGGGGTTGTGTAAGTGCTTTGTGCCCTTCCATTATGCATAGGTTTGGGAGCGATGTAAGTGGTCGATGATTTTTCCATAAGTGGTTTCCCTAATCGTTGTTGTGCATTGATTTTATCTTCAGCTAATTTTGCCAATCCATAGGTCTGCATCATGGTATAGGGATTGAACCTTGTCACCTCCATTCTAATTTCCTCTTTTAATCCCCTAATGAAGCCATTGATGAGAATTGATTCATCCAATATTGTGTTGTGTTTGGTGATATCCTCAAACCGAGTTTGATACTCACGCACATAAGTGATTTGATGAAGATCTTTGAGCAATTCCCACATGGTTGGGTCCCACATGGCTCTAATACCAAATGGTAAGACCCCAAGGTCTTACTATAAAATTATTAACAAATTAATGTAAATGTAATCGTAGGCCACTCAAAGGGGGCTCCCTTGTAATCGCTTTGCCACTATAGGGGGCTCCCTCCTTAGAATCTATGCTTATTATTCTTCTTCTTGGATGATTTGATATGGATGGCCAACCTAATATATATATCTACCCTAAAGCTACGTTGGTGAAGAGACATGATGGTTCACGTATGAAGAGACGTGATGGTTCACGTTATGAAGGGTTGTGATGGTTCACTTTATAAGTTAATAATATAATAATTAAATGATTAATAATACTAACTAATACTAACTAATAATGTTAGGATTGAGGATCCTAACATGCCACCCTCCTTAAAAAGAGCTTTGTCCTCAAAGCTCAAAGTGAGAAGCTTTGTCCTTTGTTTTCCAAGAAGGATTTGTGTAAGTTCTTGGACTCTTTTAATGGCATCCTTTCGTAGGCGGGGATATCGAGAAGGATGAAGCATTAGCGGGGGGTTGCCAAGAACAATAGTAGAATCTTCCTTAGGAAAATCATGATGACGATGGGAGGGCAACCCTTGGGGTTCCTCAAATACTTCAGAATGATGCATCAAAAGTGATGGTAATGATTTCATATCCTTTTTTGGTTCCTTGGTAGAGCCAACGGAGAAGGAGTGTGTAGTCACTCTGCGTTGGTTCCGAATAGGTTTGGTCATATGGCAAGAACTCACTATTGGTGAGGAAGGTATGTGTAGGTCTTGTAGAGTGCATGTTTGGCTAGCATTGATCACTTTGGGTATGTCTACCTCATCCTTGCTTGGTACATCAATCACTTCTTGCACATCGACCTCATTGTCTTCATTGCGGTGAGTAGGTGCATTGGTCGCTTCGGACACAACTACCTCATCTGCTTGCTCTATGGAGAGACAGGGATCAACTTCCTTCAATAAATACAATGTTAGTGTAGCACATTTATGGTGGGGTCCAAATTGTTCATCACAATTATCACAGAGTCCTTTTGCTCGTCGTTCCTTCATCTCCTCAAAGCTAAGATGTTTAATTTGTAAAGTTTGGTTAGATTTGGGGGTTGTGTAAGTGCTTTGTGCCCTTCCATTATGCATAGGTTTGGGAGCGATGTAAGTGGTCGACGATTTTTCCATAAGTGGTTTCCCTAATCGTTGTTGTGCATTGATTTTATCTTCAGCTAATTTTGCCAATCCATAGGTCTGCATCATGGTATAGGGATTGAACCTTGTCACCTCCATTCTAATTTCCTCTTTTAATCCCCTAATGAAGCCATTGATGAGAATTGATTCATCCAATATTGTGTTGTGTTTGGTGATATCCTCAAACCGAGTTTGATACTCATGCACATAAGTGATTTGATGAAGATCTTTGAGCAATTCCCACATGGTTGGGTCCCACATGGCTCTAATACCAAATGGTAAGACCCCAAGGTCTTACTATAAAATTATTAACAAATTAATGTAAATGTAATCGCAGGCCACTCAAAGGGGGCTCCCTTGTAATCGCTTTGCCACTATAGGGGGCTCCCTCCTTAGAATCTATGCTTATTATTCTTCTTCTTGGATGATTTGATATGGATGGCCAACCTAATATATATATCTACCCTAAAGCTACGTTGGTGAAGAGACATGATGGTTCACGTATGAAGAGACGTGATGGTTCACGTTATGAAGGGTTGTGATGGTTCACTTTATAAGTTAATAATATAATAATTAAATGATTAATAATACTAACTAATACTAACTAATAATGTTAGGATTGAGGATCCTAACATGCCACCCTCCTTAAAAAGAGCTTTGTCCTCAAAGCTCAAAGTGAGAAGCTTTGTCCTTTGTTTTCCAAGAAGGATTTGTGTAAGTTCTTGGACTCTTTTAATGGCATCCTTTCGTAGGCAGGGATATCGAGAAGGATGAAGCATTAGCGGGGGGTTGCCAAGAACAATAGTAGAATCTCCCTTAGGAAAATCATGATGACGATGGGAGGGCAACCCTTGGGGTTCCTCAAATACTTCAGAATGATGCATCAAAAGTGATGGTAATGATTTCATATCCTTTTTTGGTTCCTTGGTAGAGCCAACGGAGAAGGAGTGTGTAGTCACTCTGCGTTGGTTCCGAATAGGTTTGGTCATATGGCAAGAACTCACTATTGGTGAGGAAGGTATGTGTAGGTCTTGTAGAGTGCATGTTTGGCTAGCATTGATCACTTTGGGTATGTCTACCTCATCCTTGCTTGGTACATCAATCACTTCTTGCACATCGACCTCATTGTCTTCATTGCGGTGAGTAGGTGCACTTGGTCGCTTCGGACACAACTACCTCATCTGCTTGCTCTATGGAGAGACAGGGATCAACTTCCTTCAATAAATACAATGTTAGTGTAGCACATTTATGGTGGGGTCCAAATTGTTCATCACAATTATCACAGAGTCCTTTTGCTCGTCGTTCCTTCATCTCCTCAAAGCTAAGATGTTTAATTTGTAAAGTTTGGTTAGATTTGGGGGTTGTGTAAGTGCTTTGTGCCCTTCCATTATGCATAGGTTTGGGAGCGATGTAAGTGGTCGACGATTTTTCCATAAGTGGTTTCCCTAATCGTTGTTGTGCATTGATTTTATCTTCAGCTAATTTTGCCAATCCATAGGTCTGCATCATGGTATAGGGATTGAACCTTGTCACCTCCATTCTAATTTCCTCTTTTAATCCCCTAATGAAGCCATTGATGAGAATTGATTCATCCAATATTGTGTTGTGTTTGGTGATATCCTCAAACCGAGTTTGATACTCATGCACATAAGTGATTTGATGAAGATCTTTGAGCAATTCCCACATGACTGGGTCCCACATGGCTCTAATACCAAATGGTAAGACCCCAAGGTCTTACTATAAAATTATTAACAAATTAATGTAAATGTAATCACAGGCCACTCAAAGGGGGCTCCCTTGTAATCGCTTTGCCACTATAGGGGGCTCCCTCCTTAGAATCTATGCTTATTATTCTTCTTCTTGGATGATTTGATATGGATGGCCAACCTAATATATATATCTACCCTAAAGCTACGTTGGTGAAGAGACATGATGGTTCACGTATGAAGAGACGTGATGGTTCACGTTATGAAGGGTTGTGATGGTTCACTTTATAAGTTAATAATATAATAATTAAATGATTAATAATACTAACTAATACTAACTAATAATGTTAGGATTGAGGATCCTAACATGCCACCCTCCTTAAAAAGAGCTTTGTCCTCAAAGCTCAAAGTGAGAAGCTTTGTCCTTTGTTTTCCAAGAAGGATTTGTGTAAGTTCTTGGACTCTTTTAATGGCATCCTTTCGTAGGCAGGGATATCGAGAAGGATGAAGCATTAGCGGGGGTTGCCAAGAACAATAGTAGAATCTTCCTTAGGAAAATCATGATGACGATGGGAGGGCAACCCTTGGGGTTCCTCAAATACTTCAGAATGATGCATCAAAAGTGATGGTAATGATTTCATATCCTTTTTTGGTTCCTTGGTAGAGCCAACGGAGAAGGAGTGTGTAGTCACTCTGCGTTGGTTCCGAATAGGTTTGGTCATATGGCAAGAACTCACTATTGGTGAGGAAGGTATGTGTAGGTCTTGTAGAGTGCATGTTTGGCTAGCATTGATCACTTTGGGTATGTCTACCTCATCCTTGCTTGGTACATCAATCACTTCTTGCACATCGACCTCATTGTCTTCATTGCGGTGAGTAGGTGCACTGGTCGCTTCGGACACAACTACCTCATCTGCTTGCTCTATGGAGAGACAGGGATCAACTTCCTTCAATAAATACAATGTTAGTGTAGCACATTTATGGTGGGGTCCAAATTGTTCATCACAATTATCACAGAGTCCTTTTGCTCGTCGTTCCTTCATCTCCTCAAAGCTAAGATGTTTAATTTGTAAAGTTCGGTTAGATTTGGGGGTTGTGTAAGTGCTTTGTGCCCTTCCATTATGCATAGGTTTGGGAGCGATGTAAGTGGTCGACAATTTTTCCATAAGTGGTTTCCCTAATCGTTGTTGTGCATTGATTTTATCTTTAGCTAATTTTGCCAATCCATAGGTCTGCATCATGGTATAGGGATTGAACCTTGTCACCTCCATTCTAATTTCCTCTTTTAATCCCCTAATGAAGCCATTGATGAGAATTGATTCATCCAATATTGTGTTGTGTTTGGTGATATCCTCAAACCGAGTTTGATACTCATGCACATAAGTGATTTGATGAAGATCTTTGAGCAATTCCCACATGACTGGGTCCCACATGGCTCTGATACCAAATGGTAAGACCCCAAGGTCTTACTATAAAATTATTAACAAATTAATGTAAATGTAATCGTAGGCCACTCAAAGGGGGCTCCCTTGTAATCGCTTTGCCACTATAGGGGGCTCCCTCCTTAGAATCTATGCTTATTATTCTTCTTCTTGGATGATTTGATATGGATGGCCAACCTAATATATATATCTACCCTAAAGCTACGTTGGTGAAGAGACATGATGGTTCACGTATGAAGAGACGTGATGGTTCACGTTATGAAGGGTTGTGATGGTTCACTTTATAAGTTAATAATATAATAATTAAATGATTAATAATACTAACTAATACTAACTAATAATGTTAGGATTGAGGATCCTAACATGCCACCCTCCTTAAAAAGAGCTTTGTCCTCAAAGCTCAAAGTGAGAAGCTTTGTCCTTTGTTTTCCAAGAAGGATTTGTGTAAGTTCTTGGACTCTTTTAATGGCATCCTTTCGTAGGCAGGGATATCGAGAAGGATGAAGCATTAGCGGGGGGTTTCCAAGAACAATAGTAGAATCTCCCTTAGGAAAATCATGATGACGATGGGAGGGCAACCCTTGGGGTTCCTCAAATACTTCAGAATGATGCATCAAAAGTGATGGTAATGATTTCATATCCTTTTTTGGTTCCTTGGTAGAGCCAACGGAGAGGAGTGTGTAGTCACTCTGCGTTGGTTCCGAATAGGTTTGGTCATATGGCAAGAACTCACTATTGGTGAGGAAGGTATGTGTAGGTCTTGTAGAGTGCATGTTTGGCTAGCATTGATCACTTTGGGTATGTCTACCTCATCCTTGCTTGGTACATCAATCACTTCTTGCACATCGACCTCATTGTCTTCATTGCAGTGAGTAGGTGCACTGGTCGCTTCGGACACAACTACCTCATCTGCTTGCTCTATGGAGAGACAGGGATCAACTTCCTTCAATAAATACAATGTTAGTGTAGCACATTTATGGTGGGGTCCAAATTGTTCATCACAATTATCACAGAGTCCTTTTGCTCGTCGTTCCTTCATCTCCTCAAAGCTAAGATGTTTAATTTGTAAAGTTTGGTTAGATTTGGGGGTTGTGTAAGTGCTTTGTGCCCTTCCATTATGCATAGGTTTGGGAGCGATGTAAGTGGTCGATGATTTTTCCATAAGTGGTTTCCCTAATCGTTGTTGTGCATTGATTTTATCTTCAGCTAATTTTGCCAATCCATAGGTCTGCATCATGGTATAGGGATTGAACCTTGTCACCTCCATTCTAATTTCCTCTTTTAATCCCCTAATGAAGCCATTGATGAGAATTGATTCATCCAATATTGTGTTGTGTTTGGTGATATCCTCAAACCGAGTTTGATACTCATGCACATAAGTGATTTGATGAAGATCTTTGAGCAATTCCCACATGATTGGGTCCCACATGGCTCTAATACCAAATGGTAAGACCCCAAGGTCTTACTATAAAATTATTAACAAATTAATGTAAATGTAATCGTAGGCCACTCAAAGGGGGCTCCCTTGTAATCGCTTTGCCACTATAGGGGGCTCCCTCCTTAGAATCTATGCTTATTATTCTTCTTCTTCTTGGATGATTTGATATGGATGGCCAACCTAATATATATATCTACCCTAAAGCTACGTTGGTGAAGAGACATGATGGTTCACGTATGAAGAGACGTGATGGTTCACGTTATGAAGGGTTGTGATGGTTCACTTTATAAGTTAATAATATAATAATTAAATGATTAATAATACTAACTAATACTAACTAATAATGTTAGGATTGAGGATCCTAACAATTTGTATCTCCAAAGGTTTCACTTTCATTTGTGACTATAGTCATTTAAGTTGTCTAAATTGGTTGGATAATTATAATTTCAAGTGAATCTAAACCTTGAATTATACATAAGTAAATATTAAAGATATAGATGTAATGTAGTTTTCAATAAGAGTCTAAGGTACACTGCTTAAAATCCATGTAGGAGGGTTCTCTTAGCTCTTCTACTTTCAATAAACTATGGGTCTACTCATGGGGAATAGGAACTCAAACATCATCCCAAGAACTTACCAAGTGTATATTTTAGAGTTGTGGAATTTTCTTTCAACTTTACTTTCATGTCCCATGTCTTTGCTAACCTAGACTTTCACTAGAGCCTATCAGTTAGCCTGCGCTCTGATACCAACTATAACGAACCCATATCGTTAATCCTAATCCTTAGAATTTTTTTTTTGTTCATGTGGAAAATACCTAATCCATAACATAAGATAGGCATATTCCATTTGGATTGTATCTTTCAATGCATATAGCTTCAAGAGTTATAGAGACTTGATCAGAATCTCTTTAAGTAGAATGTTGGCAATTTTGGGTACCTTGGGTATATTGCCTTTGCTCAAGTGTATAAGTTGTCATTGATGTCAAGAAACTTTTAAAGGAATTTGATTTGATGTAAAAGAATTTGTTTTGATGAAGGTTTCGGCATGAAAGGTTCGAAAGAAAGTAAGTTTGAAAAATGTCGCGATATCGCGACATGTCGCAGTTTCGCGACTTAAACAGGAGAGAGAAAGCTTTTTGAAAAAGTGTCACGATTTTGAGACATGTCGCATTTTCACGACTTAGGTAGGAGAGAGAAAGCTTTTTATAAAAGTGTCGCGATATCGTGACATGGCGCAGTTTCGCGACTCAAAGAGGAGAGAGAATGTACGAAATCAGAAATGTCATGATTTCGTGACATATTGCAAAGAAGATTGTACAGGCGAAAAAGTGTCACGATTTCGCAACAAGTTGCAGGAGGGGGAGTCCGAAAGAAAAAGTGTCACGATTTCATGACATGTTGCAAGAGAAGGATTCCAAAAGAAAAAGTGTCACGATTTCACGACATAATGCAGAAGAAAGAGTTCGTAGTGTGAATTGTCATGATTTCGTGACAAGTTCAAAGAGAGAGAAAGTAGCAAGATAAAGTATCACGATTTCGTGACATGCTACAAGAGTCAAAGTGAGAACTATCACGATTTCATGACATGTTGTAGAACTCGAAGTGAGAACTGTCATGATTTTGTGACATGCAGCAAAGGGAAGAGTCTGAAATGAGAACTGTTGTGATTTTGCGACAGGTTGCAAAGAAGACGTACGAAAGCTAAAAACATCACGATTTCATGACAGGCTGAAAAGAAGTCGTACGGATGTAGGAAGTGTCACGATTTCATGACTGGTTGAAGAGAAAGCTTATGGATGTAGAAAGTGTCATGATTTCACGACAGAGATAGTAAGCAAGTCTTCAACAGAAGAAGCATCATGTTTTTGCGATGAATTCAAGAAGGAAGAGCTCGAAGGCGAAAGCGTTACGATTTTGTGACATGTTCCAGTTTCGCGAGCATAAGGCAGAGAAAAGTATAATGCAACGAAAGTGTCACGATTTCATGACATGTTCCATTTTTGCTAGTGCAAGTCAAGAAGAGTGCAAGGAAGCAAAAGTGTCATGATTTTGTGACATGTTCTGCTTTCACGGGTGCAAGCCGAGAAGAGGTTGAGAAAGCGAGAAATGTCACGATTTCACGACAGAAGTGAAGATGACATCAGTAGAGGTAGAAGTGTCACGATTTCATGACAAAATCCAAAAGAAAGTGTTCGGAGGCAAAGGTGTCGTGATATCGCAACATGTAGTTTCATGGAAAAAACTACAGAACCATAAAGGCAGTGAAGCCGACAAAGTTAAATTTGGGCCGACGAAGATTAGGGTTTGCAGTCGACGTAGTTTAGGGTTGTGCAGCCGACTAAGATCAAGGTTTTGATCTTGAAAGTATTAGTATAAAAGGAGGGTTGTTTGAATAGTTAAGGTATCGATTTTGTGTGTGCGTTCAAAGTGTGACATTCATAGATAGAGTGCGGGGGAGAAGTTCGATCGCTGAGAGCAGAGTACAAAATTTAATAGTAGTGTACATAATGCTTTTTTTCAAATCGTCTGAGTGAGAGAGATCACAAGGAATCAGAGTGCGTGAAGACGGTGCTATTGAGTTTGCACACAGAGAGCAGAAAAGCGCAAAGCTGTGGGGTGCATCATTTTTGTGACATTCGGTGATTGTGTGTAGACTTTGATGGTTTTGGACAAGTCATTGAGAGGGATTGTTGCACAGATTTGAGCAAGTTTTTCTTGAGCTTGTGAAGCAATTTGGGTAGGTTCTAGTAAGAACTTGCAAAGCAGATCTGAGATAAGTCTTGGTGAAGACTTGGGTGAAGATCAAGCAAGAATTAGTGAAAGCTTGTGAACCACTTTTGTGAACCAGATTTGAGGACCAGTTGAGGACATAGATAGGTGTAGATTCTAGGATATTTGCACCAGATCGAAGGACTGTGTTTGGTGTAGATTAGAGAAAGAGAACGAGGAAATTTGTGCTAAATCGAAGGATTGTGTTTAGTGCAAATTTGAGGACCAGTTTTGGAGGTGATAAAGTTGAGGGCAGAGGTCTCCAGCCAGAGCAGGGAGGACAAGTGTCTTCTGTGGATAAAGTTCCATTTGCTAAGGGCAGCAGAGGCAGAGGTCTTCTAGAGGATCACCAGTTAGAGCAAAGCTAGGGTATTTGTGTCTCCTTTGGGTTGGTGCCCATAAACATTGTAATCGAGAAAGGTATTCCCAAAATTTGATTTGATAAAATTTAGTAAAATATTTTATCCATGGAGGAGCCCACATTGGGTGAACCACGTAAATTGTTGTGTCTCTATTGTGGATGGTGTTTTGTGCATTGCTTTGATTACGACTATTGATACTGCTATCTATACACTACATAATATTGAATTGAAGTATAAAGGAAAAAGTAAAAAGAGGTCTTATATTGTTCACCCCCCTCTCAGTACCGCACATTTGCATCTCGTGCGAAATAAGCTCTTCCTTTGATCCACATCTTTCTCTCCATTCATTAGTGCTCTTCTTGTCATCAACACTTCTCCTTCTTCTACTTCTTCAGAATGTTCAGACTCAGCACCTTCATCTGCTATAGAAGCTCTAGCATGATCCTCAGGTCGCTTATTCATCCTCTCTTGGTGTTGGGTACACTCATATGCCCGATGTCCCTCTTCTCCACAATGGAAATAGGTTCCATGAAATCCACCTCTTCCATACCCACATCTAGCTCTACCTCTTCCCCTTTGGTAATCGTTGTTCTGATTACGGGAGCAGTAAGCATTCTCCTCTTTCTGATCTGGACTAGTACTCGTTTCACCAGTCTTATTTCGATCATCCAATTTTCCTCCACTAGTCCTTCCCCCAATTCTTCCACCTCGACCTCTTCCTCTTTATTTGCCTTCAAATATTTTGTTTAGTTTCTCTTCAACCTTCAAGGAAAACTGATATGTATCCTCAATGGTGGTAATTCTGACTAGACTGAGTTCTTGGATATTCATTCTTAACCCATTTATGTAACGATCTACTTTCTCCTTACTATCCTCAAAATGTCTAGTTCTTATTAAAATCTGGTAAAACTCCTCGATATATTCCTTGACAGATTTGCTTGACTGTCTCAAGCTCTACATTTTTCTCAATAGCTCTAATTCATAATCTATAGGAATAAACTGCCTCTTCAACTTCTAACCATTTGGTCCCATCTGGTTATCCTTTCATTTCCTCTCCTATTCATTTCTAGTTGTACTTCTTTCCACCATATGCTAGCATGGCCTTTTAACTTTTTTTTTGTCAATTTGATCCGATATGGATCTACAACCTCCTCATACTTAAAATACTCCTCCATATCATTGATCCAATTAATCAACTCTTTTGGATTGAGGTTCCTAGAGTACGTGGAGACATCAAACTTTGGCTTCTTCCTGATCTGAGTAATGGCCTTAACTAATCTGACTTCTATAGGATTCATTGCTTCCTCTTCCTCTGATGGGTTATCAACCTCCCAAGCTTCATCTTCACTATGATCTTCTCCCCTTGGTTCAACCCTTCTCTGCAACTCCTCTTGTAGGGCTCGCACTTGCCTCTGTAAAACTCTGAAATCTTCTTCAGGTATCACATTCCTCCCACCACCATGGTTTCTTTGTGGAGGTATTCTTCCTCACTCTCTTTGCACAATCCTTCCATAGATCCTGGTGCAAACTGCCTCACTTTCAGAGATCTGTTCGCACACTCAGGAACTCCTGCTCTAATACCACTTGATCAAGAACCCAATTGCTCACACCAAATATGTAATAACATTCAATAGATTAGAATAAAATTACAGTCATGGCAATAATCTGCCCACAAAAATTCTTTTGTCTTGACAGATAGTTCTGTTACAACATCTTCTGCCTGGAAGAAACAACAACCTAATCGATTTAGAATGGCCTCTTGTCTTTACATCTGCAACACTGTCTCTGCCAATTTTTTGACCCTTGTGTAGGTCTTTGCTTCCCCTTTTAAGCTTTTTGTCATGATGCTCCATCTCCCTTTTTTGACGCTTTCATTTCATCTCCCATGTCTCTTTGTTGTTCTAGCTATCGAAACGTTCTGACTCTTCATCTTCGTCTGCTTTCATTGCAGCTTGGTATACCACTGCTCAATTGTTTCCTCTATAACGGCTCCTGTAACCACTTGCGCTTCCTTTTATTTTGTTTGGTCACAAAAATGTGACATGTCATGATATCATGACACTTTCAGTTTCCCTGCCTTCCTGCACTCTTCAAGTCACAAAAATGTGACATGTTGCGATATCGCGACATCTTTGGTTGCTCTGCCTTCTTGTCCTCTTCGAGTCACAAAAATGCGACATGTCACGATATCGTGACACTTTTTGCTCTTCTGCCTTTCTGTCCTGTTCGAGTCACGAAAATGTGACATGTCACGATATCACGACACTTTCGGCTCCTCTGCCTTCCTATCCTGTTCGAGTCGTGAAAATGCGACATGTCGCGATATCATGACACTTTCGGATCCTCTGCCTTCCTGCTTTCCTCAAGTCTCAAAAATGTGACATGTCACGATATCGTGACATTTTTGGCTTCTCTGCCTTCCTGTCCTATTCAGGTCGCGAAAATGCGACATGTCGCGATATCGTGACACTTTTGATTTTTGACCTTACTGCCTTTCCCAAGTCACAAAAATGCGACATTTCACGATATCGCGACACCTTTTCCTTTCGGGTCTTCTTTCTCTTTTTCGATCTCGAAATCGTGACATGTCGCAAAATTGCAACATTTTCCTTCCTTGTTTCCTTTCTAGTTCTTCGGTCATGAAATCGCGACATGTCGTGAAATCATGACATTTTCCTTCCTGACCTCCTTTTTGCTTCTTCGGTCACGAAATCGCGATATGTCACGAAATCGTGACATTTTTCCTTCCTTGCCTCCTTTTTGCTTCTCGGTCGTGATTTCGCGACATGTCACAAAATCGTGATATTTTTGCTCCATGTCTCCTCTCGCCTTCTTGAGTTGCAAAAATGCGACATGTCACGATATCGTGACACTTTTCCCCTTGCGCCTTTTATCGTCCTTCGATCATGAAAACACGACATGTTTTGATATCGCAACACTTTTTTTGTCGCGATATCGCGACATCAAGGCACACTTAGAAAAAAAGAAAAGAAAATCAAAAATTTTCTTTGATGCAAGATTGCTCTGCTGCCACCGGATGCTCCTGCATCATTTAGCCACATGTTAGACTAATAAGGGTGATAGGGGGCATCCATATATGAGTCCTCTAAAATTCTTGAAGAAGCTAGAAGATTAACCATTAATTAAAATTGCAAATAAAGCAGAATTAATACATCCCATTACCCAATTTACAAATGGCACACTATAGCCAATATGAATTAATATAAGCCTAATATACAACCAACTTACCTTATCAAAATATTTTTCCAAATCAAGCTTACTTATTTTTTTTGGTAAATCAAGTCTATCATTAAACTAGGTTTTAACGGTTGACCCAAAACCGATTTACAAAAATAAAACTTAATTATCATTGATTGTTGCTTCCTTGATTTTACTGAATGAAGTCCTTCCTAAGAAACACTTATAGCTTCATGAAATTTATCTTTTACTCAAGAAGCCAAATTTTTCTTTTGATAAGGTATCTGAAAAAAGCCCTTTTGGATATGATATTGTAGAGAGTATTACACAAATGTATAGGCCTATACTCCCCAAATTGTTATGGGTTATCCTTCTTAGGAATCAAGACCAAGAAATTTGTATTGATAGACCCAAGTACCTATCCGAAAGTCCTTGATTCCTCAACCACTTTCAAAATTTCTTCTTCTAGAAACTCATAAAAATCCACATAATAATCAATTGAGCAACCATCTAGTCCTGGAATCTTTCCCTTTTGAAAATATTTAACTATTATTTGTAGCTTCTTAGTTACTTTTGTCATCAGAGTCTCTTTGACTTGATAACTGACCATCCTAGGTAGATAAAGTACTAACTTAATGATTTCTTCAATATTTGATTTGTTGGGTCTTGATAAAAAAATTAAAGTAGAATACTATTATTCTTGCTATTTATTCAAAAACTTATCATATTTCTTCTATCCTCTCCTTTCATCTCCCAGATTGTAATTATTATTTTTTTCAGTTGGTTATATGGGATTGAAACAGGCCCCACTTGTATTACATCATCACCACATAGTGGTATTATAAAAAAGGTCGGATATTATCCATATATCATTTGGAAAGATTTGAACCTTGGTCTCCTCTTTAATATTGAGTAATCTAACCAAGCTAATGCCACTTGATTCCCAGATTGTATTTGTTATTTTTCTACGTTTCACATAATTTTGAAATAGTTTTAATTATCATCCCCTTTTTCTAGACAAAGTGCTCTACTTATCATCCTCCACTTTGCTTATTACCATTCTAACAATTCCCTTTTCTTCTTTTCCAACTCCTTGACCTATAAATTATCCTTGTTTGAAAATACATCATTGCCTTTGTATACATATTTAATGAAGATTCTATGTCCATTATCTTTAACTCTTATTCCCAACATCTACCTTTGGCCCAACGATTGTAGCAAATTTGATTCTCCTCAAATTTTTAGAAAACTAAAACATAGTTTTTTCTTCTATTGTTAAGTCAATATGTCTCCACTCATATTTTACTATATTTATAAATCCCTCATATTTCAACAAAATAGCATTGTACTTGAAATGTCTTGTTGGTTTCTCTTGATATTTTTCTAACTATAATAAAATTATGAATGATAAAATCCCCCACCTAGATATATCCAAGACCTCAGCCTTTACGCTTTAGCTATGAGGTTTTTAGACACTAGAATTTGTCCAACATTTTAGTAATATCATGTCTTCCATTTCTTTTATTCCTCCAAGTTACCATTAATTTAATAGGTTCTACATCACAAAACCTTGCATTCTAGATTTTCTGTAGAAAATTTTTAGTGAGGATCCATTCTAGCCTTCTATTCCCATATTTGTTTTATTTTAGTTACAAAATTTAAGTCCCCTCCCACCACTACATTTATTTTTTTAAAATCTTTTATAAATAATTATTCCCAAAACTGCCTTCTACTACCATACAGACCATACAAATTGACTACAAAAATCAGCTTATCTAGCTCCATAGAATGTAAGTTTGTAACCACACATACCTCAATTGATTTTACTACCTATCAAGGATACAATTAAACCTAAACATGACATGTTTTAGATGTCTACAAATATAAACCTTATCAACTATTTGGAATGAGTAAATCCATCCCATTACATTCCCCCTTGATCTTCCTTTTTATTCTAACCCTGCAAAGTTTTGATTTGATAGGAGAGAGGCAAAAATGGCTATTGCTTTTTTTTACATCCAACATAGTCTCCTAGATTAAAATTATATATGGATTATGAAGTTTAAACAAATTATTTAGGACTATTTTTTATGAGGGACCCCAATCCCTTTGAAATTTAAAGAGGGGTTATAATTGATACCCTTTCCCCTGGGGCTATCCTACTCTACGAACCCCAATAAGATATTTTTTTTTACAAGATAAAATTTCCTTCTCAACTTTTTCTTGTACAATTTTTAAGTAGGATTTCCTTCCTACTATAAACTCTTGAGATTGACTTGTCTCAAGACCCAAGCCCCCAATAACTAACCATACACAGTATCTTCTTTACCTTTTTTCAAGGCTCTTAAGGTAAATCTACCAAAGGATGTGCCTGTATAATGGTGATTTGGAGGACTTGGTGAGGAAGATATCCTACTATGTTTATTTAAGCCATGTTTGTTTCCTTGGATTAAAATATCTCTAGCTAAAGAGGGTAAGAACTTAGTAAATTTTATACCTTTCTTCTCTACTTGTTCTAAGCCCTTGATAGCACCACCCTCTTGAAATTTCCTATCTAAATTATGGCTTTCCAAAACCTCCATATAGGATCTTGGTCTAAAATAAGATGATATATCATATTTATCATTATTAGAATTCAATCCTCCATCCCCAAAAATTTGATGGTTACCTAATAAAATACCTCCATATGCTTTGTCGATTGTAGGTGTGGTCTCCCTTCCTTCATCAAAATATTCCCTATTGCAATTATTGGGAACCAACTCTTTCTCCTTCAACTAGACATTAATGATAGTAAACCTTTCTTTAAGTGATTCAGTAATCTTGATTAGGTCTTCATCTATATGAGCTTCTACTGTCCCTACCTCCCCTAAATTTTTTAGAACATAAGAACCTTTAACTTCCTTTTGTATAGTCTATTTACCTCTTCTCTCTTATATTTCATAATCTACCTTAAGATGACCATAATAATGATAACTACTACATCAAAAATGCACCCCAATGTAGTCAAGCTTTTGTAAGTACATCCATTCCTAATATGAAATTTATGTTCTTTGATAATCTAAAACTAAGATCAAGATCCACTAAGATATGAGCTACTATTTTATGGATACCAATTAATTTTTCCATTTCTACTCCAAGTAAAACTCCCAAGGAGTTCCCAATCTCACGTAGCATTTTTTCATTCCAAAATTCAATGGGCAAAGATGGCAGCTTGACCCAAATAGGTTCAATATAGTTTTTTCAAAGCATGTATCTAACCCAAGAGTGCATAATTTTAGATTTTAAATGTTGATCCCCAATCCATATTCCATTTTTTATAATTGTATCATATTCTACCTTATGGAAGATAAAAACCATTCTTTCCTTTATCATTACATAAAATGTAGGAGTATAGCCTAGAACCTCCAACTAGGTAACCTTGATTCATTCTCATAAAGTTTTGGTTTCATGGAACAACCCATAAACATTCCTATCAAGCCTTGTTCTTTAGTTACAAAATTTTCTCTAGCATTAGATCCTCACCTACAACCATTTAGACTAGCTCTTTCTGCAATTTTATACAACATTTTTTCTTTTATTTCCCTCTTTTTTGGTCAGTTTGTTTATCTCCCAATTTGGTTGGACTACCCTTCAGTGTTTTCTGTAGTTTATTTGGAAACACTTCTCTTTCTTCATTGCCTCCATTTTATGCCCTAGGATTAGGGCATACAAGATCATAGGTTAAAAGAGATAATCCTTATAAAGATGTTATTGACTTAATATGTGTGTATCCAACTAAATTATGTTCTATTATCAAAGTATGATGTACAACTTTACCTTCCATTAGATTTGAGCCTTAGACATTATATTCATAGTTTCAAAGTCTTGCCCTTAAGGCCACTTAAGTTGTACAATAATGACTATTATGATAATAAATCTAATCAATAAAGAATTACATTAACAAACTAAGATAGACACATCAAAGTCTTAATTTTTTTAATATTAGGGTTTATCTCTATGATATATATATTTTAATATCAAGGTTGATATCTATGATATAGAGAAGATAAGGGATGCTTTTTTTAATTTATCTTATGTATAGGGTGTATGAAGTCATTAAAAATTATACTTATAAATATGTAAAAGAATATTTTAAGGATAGGTGTTATTAAAATTGTTTCATGGGTTAAAAATTGACATAAATTTTAATACCTTTGCCTTAAATCATAAATATATACTATATTAAAAATATATGTATATGATCAAATAATATTAATTCAACTATTAAAAACTTTTGAAAAGGAAACCTAAGTTTGAATCTTGTTGAGTAATACATTCATAGTTGTTAAACTATTATAATACCAATATGCAAATATATATATATATATATATATATATATATATATATATATATATAATTAAATGTAATATATATGATAATTATTAAAAAATATATAATGATATATTGATAGACAATGAATATTCATATAAGTATCAAATTAATTATGGTGATGTATTTTACAATTTAATAAAGATGAAATAAAATGATTTTAATTGCATCCACGAGACCAAAATAGGTTATAGGACCAATAGCTTTAATACAATATGGGGTATGGTGCACAACTCTAATCCCTTTTGAAGTTAAACCTTGGAAATCCTATTTAGAGTCCCAACATTTAACAACATCCACAAAAGAGAATTCTTCAACAAATTCAAAAAGCTCAACATCCTCTTATCATCTTATGGAGTGTGTTTCTTCTATTGTTGATTATGATGAGAATTTTTTCAGTTTTTTCCATTCTTAAATCTCCAAAAATTTCCCTTAGTGATTTAATTTTAAAGTGTCCTCATATGTGACCTTGATGTCCTTGTAGGATTCACATTCCATGACAAAATATTTTTTGGTCTCCACTACTCTTGTTGTGCAAAAGACACTAATGCAAGAGCATCCAAGAAAAATAAAATAATAAAAAATGGAGGGTCTTTCCATATACCAAGAGAAGCGGAAGGGCATGTATTTCCATATTTTACCATTATTTCTCATTGCTAGAAAGGCACAAATGGATATATTGTTGCTACTTCCAATAACTATGAAAGGATCATCCATGGTCGATAAGGAGTCAGCAAGGAACTGACAAGGATTGGTAAGGGGTCGGTAGGAGACTGATAAAAAACTAGTAAGGGAGTTGGCAAGGATTTGGGATGACTAGCAAAGGGTTGGAAAGGGCTAGCAAGGGAAGTGTAAGCTTGTTGTTGTAAATTTTAGAGTGAGAAATGCAAATATATTATTTTTATTTATTGTTTTTGTGTGTTTGTTTGCATGAAGATGTTTGGGTTGCTAGAAGAGGTAATCTTTCATTAGACCCCCTTCTCTAGATTGCATCATAATGGTATCATAATGAATGAATATTTTGTGTGAGCATTGAGAGTTGTTTTACAAAGGGACAATCGTTGTCATTTGATGACATGCCCTTAATTTTTTTTGTATACCTAGGAATGTGTTGCTTTGGAATATACTGAGGTCAATATTTTACTTCCTGCATATGTATTCATTTATATTAGTGCTTGCTTTAAGCCTTAGTACTTGGTGTGTACAAGCACAAAGAATTTTTTGAGAAATAACAAAGTCGTAATACCTTATATATATATATATATATATATATATATATATATATATATATATATATATATATATATATATATATATATATATATTCTAAATAAGCTTAGTAATACTTTTTTGAAGTTTCTCATTTATTTCTAGCATCCCATTCATAAAATATAAGCTCCTTGTTTGTGTAATAAAAATAAAAAAAAATGAAGGGACTTCAAAATTTTATAGCCCATGAAATAGAACCTGCATCCCTATTTTACCTAATATTTTAAGTTTTTTATTATCTAAAATCAAAAGAAGCTACATTATGGAGGAATGTATGCAATCTACCAAGTAACACTCATGGGGAGGTTCGGATTGGCTAATTCACTAATGACCTAGAAAATCATGTTGTATTTCCTTGTGGTTGATTTGAATACCTAGAAATTATAATAATAGATGATGAGAATGTGCTCAGGTTTAAAATTGTGTAACGGGTGAAGAAAGAGGCAGCACCAGTTTGACTAGTTAGCAATGCACATTTTTCATTGTGATAATATATGGTTATACATTTATATCTCTTTTTATAGCTACAAATTTCATGAAAGGTGGAGTGGTGTTTAAAAGGAGAAATACAATTTTGAGAGAAGGTAAGTTCAAGGTTTGATTTTTTAGGCAAAGTTTTCCTTTAAGCATTTAATTGAAGGAGTAGAGATCCATTATGTGCAAGGAAAATTTTAATTGAAGGAGTAGAGATCCAATATGTGCAAGGAAAAGTTAAATATATATTTTTTTAAGAAAAAAGTTATAAAATTCTATAAAGAAGTGCATTGGGGAGTTAAAATGAATACACTCAAAAATATATGAAGGATCATTTTTTTCAATTGGAAAAATTATTTTTAAAATTAAAAAAGTGAAAATTTTACAATTTGCCTATGAAGCATTTTATTACTTGGCATGTACGATGCCAAAGCATCTAGGAAAATAAAAATAATAAAAAATGGAGGGTCTTTTCAACTTCCAAGGGAATAGGAAGGGACATGGCTTTCCATCTTCAACCATTGTATCTTATTGCTAGAAAGGCTTAAGTGAGATATGGTTGCTAATTCCAAGCACTGAAAAAGGATCAGACAAGGTTGGTAAGGAGTCAGTAAGGTATTGACAAGGACTAGTAAGGCAGTCAACAAGGATTTGAGATGACCACAAAGGGTTGGCAAGGGCTAACAAGGGAAGTGTAAGCTTTTTGTTGTAACTTTTATAGTGAGAAATGCAAAAAAAAAAATAGTTTTTTGTATGTTTGTGTGGAAATGTCTAGACTACTAGAGGAGGCAATATTTATTAGACCCCTCCTCTAGACTACATCAGAAATATACTCATACTAACCATGCATCTTCAGGAATTTTCCATCTCCTAATTTTGCATCTAAGATGGTGTGAACTAGATCTTAGTTGGGCTATAAGTATTTTTTCCTTCCATTTTATCTTTCCATCTATGTACTTATTTTGGTTGTATTCATAGTTTGGGTTGAACTTGTTGATGTATAATTATTTTTTCTTACTAAGTTTTCAGTCCACATGACAAGTCTAAATTTTTCCCTCACATGCTATTTATTTTCTTTGTTGGAGTTTAAGACCTCATGAAATTTAAGGCCTAAATTTGTTGTTTTGTTTTATTCATGTATCTTTTCTTCTATTTAGTGTTTCTTTGATTACTTATTTTGGCAACCTGTTACCTTTTATTTTGTTTAGTATTTCTATGGGATCGATGCTTTAATATTAAAATTATTTGTAATTAGTCCCTTTTGAATTCTTTCTATTTATCTCCATTTAAAATTTGATGTATGACTAGCCCACACCTCACACCCATATAGCACCGCTAGAATAACTAATAACTCAAAATGAAACTTATTGGTTTTCCAATCCCACATGTATTTGAAATTACAAAAATAACTTATAATGACACTTCTTTCTAATTACAAAGATTATAAAATACAATATTTTCATATATGTAAGAATAATCATATTAAGGGGAGCAAGTGCAAGATGTTACCTTTTGATGCTAAGTACATAAAGCAAAATAACCTCAAGATCTAAAATAAATATACTATATCAAATATAAGATAATGACAATATTCTAAACATATAAAACTCATAAATAACCTCTTCAACAACTCTTAAAATTACCATTAATAAATGCTCATGAAAATAGTAATTTGATATAGAATAAATATCTCAAGTATATCATACTTTCACACACTTTTACTCTACATTGTGTTTCATTGTCTCTCCATTGTCTTACATCCACACATACATAGAGATACATATATAATGAAATGTGACTCTTTATATGGAGCACTCTTGGCCTTCACTCTTCTTGAGACTCTTCACTTTCCTATTCTAAGGATACATGTGCACATGGACTATTATGCACATTTACATTATTAAATACTTTGCACATTATAATAATACTTGTGCATTTATTACATTGAATAAATTAAATATTCACACTCTAATCTAATACAAACTCCTAATATAGATATGTACTCAAGGTGGTACATTAGCATGTACCAAATAATGTAATATATTCCAACACCCCATGTATTACATTATTTGGTTATTGAAGACTTTAATCTTCAATATGGTCTTCATATTTTAACTCACTTTGCATTGTATCCCTTCTTGATCAGGTCCTTTCTCCTCTTGCTTATCTTCATCATTGATGTTAGTCTTTATGCTTTCAGGTGACACCATGTCATCATTAAATTCTTGCAAAAACATTTTCTCTTTGCCTTTGTCCTTCATATCACAAGTCTTATTTAGTATAGAACCTTTTGTGCATTCACTTATGGTATCATGATAAGACTCTGAATTAGACAAACTTGAAGCATCAATATTGCATGAATAATGAAATAATTTTTCTAAAAATTATTCATCCACTTTTTATTTCTTCTTAAGGGATTCAATCAACTCCTTGTAAGTAATGCCATGTATATTATACGAGCAACATTCAAAGGAATCATAACATTATCTTTGTCATTTTCAAATGCTTAAACCATTCTCACATGCAGATAGTATTCTAATGTTTCAAAATTTTATTCTAATGCTTATTTGTAAATAAAACTTGAGTCTAAGTCTAATTTTTCTTTAGACTTTTCAATCAAACTCTTGATCCCAAGTTTTATAACATTTCTCTTTTCTTCTCTCACAATATTCTCTATATCATTGTTTAATGTGTTCTTTGAAGTAGGCATCCTTATAACTCCCTAGCTTTAAATGAAATATTAAAGAACATGAATAACCTTGATAAGGAAATTTAATTGTTAAATCTCTAAATATTTGAGATTGACTACATTTTGTCTCCCTAGTGTTTGGATGACAATCTTCAACCTTGATGAAATCTTCAATTTTCAAATTTTGTAGAATACCTTGTATTCTTCCCTAGGTATAAATGATAAATCAATAATTTTTGACAAAATTTTCAATTCTTAAAAACTCTAGGTTGAATTCCTTTTATCTCCCAAATTTCAAAAATATAATTTCTCAATTCTAAATTTTACAATCCTATGTTGGTATTGAATTCCTTATAACTGCAAAATTAGAAATTTAGAAATCTAGTAAAAGGGTATTTGTAAACTTTATATTCCTAATTTGATGAAGGAAATATTATTTCTTTAAAATTCAAACTATTTTTAAATATTAAAATACTTCACAATAACTCAATTACAAAATGTTACTAAATCTTCTCAAATCTTGAAATTGATTTCTAAAATTTCCCAAAATAATTTTCAGACTTCTCAAAAAACTTTTCAAAGATAATTTTTTTTGGTAAATAAAAGTCTTCATTAATTACCGAGTTTTGCAGGTTAACCCAAAACCTATTACAATATCCAGCCTTCTATTGAGATTGTAGATCCTAGTCATCCTTGAAACTTTCTTGCCAAAAAATTTGTTGAATCCCCTACAACACCTTACTAACAAAGCACACCCATACCTAAACATAACTGTAAACATTACTTACATTGATAGGAATTGAAGTTTGGAACTTTGCACTTGTGAAACCTGTTGCTTGCCCATTTCCTATTCTCTATCAAAATATTCCAAGGCTTACACCCTGTTACCTTCATTTCCAATTTGGTATGATTTAGAGGGAAACCCCATAGTTATTACCGACTCCATGGGGAAAGAACACCCATTCATCTTTCTCCTTAACGGGTAGGTTTCTTTTCATGACTAATAATGTTTTCCACTTCACGTGGCACACCTTGTGTCCATGTCACCAAACTACCAACATCAACACCTATGTTGGCTAATTTTTTAGCTGACCTTTTGGCCTCACGATACACATGACGAGCCCTCATGTTCTGTCTTGCCGCAAAAAGGATCCTCACTTCATGGATGACTCCCTTGATTCTCCATGGAGGTTTTTTGCCATTGGTTAACAGGTTGATGATGTTCATAGAATCAACTTCAATCATCAAGTTACCTTGAGTTGCTTGGGCTACTTGCAACCCTCTCCAAAGGGCTCTAGCTTCTGCTTCGTTATTAGTTCTGATTCCCAATGGTTCAGTGAAGGCCTTGACTAGATTTTCTTGATGATCCTTGATTATTCCTCTAGCTCCAGCTCTTCTCAGGTTCTCCTTGGCTGCACCATCAAAACTAAGTTTAAACCAACCCTGGGGGGGTGGCTCCCAAGAAATCCCATTTCTGGGATTGGGCAAAGAAATGGAAGGTTTGTCCTCAATACCTAAGGCCCGAGCTAATTGTTTTCTTGGGGAAGAATTGAGTGGTTCTCATCCACTAAGGTGCTAAAGTTTTCTTTCGCAAAGACAATAATCCTATTGAGGATGGTTTTTGGGTTGTGAATGGTATCCTTAAAGGCTCTATGGTTCCTTTCTAGTCAAATCTGCCAGAGAAAATGATGCCAACATATTTTCCATAGGTTCTTAGGTTTTAGGCTAACAAAAGGTTGAGGCCATTGATGGAACACTTCGAATATAAGAGCAGGATTAACCCACGAGATCCTAAAGGCTTGGAAAAGTTCATCCAGGATGGACTCCGCTATCGGACACTCCAAAAACAAGTGTTGGGTTGTCTCCCATCCTGCCCTACACATGTAGCAATGGTTAGAAATAACCATACCTTTGGATAACATATTGTCCATAGTGAGGATTCTTCCTTGAATAAACAACCATGAAAAAATGGATATTTTAGGAATTAAGACTTTGATCCAAAACAAACTCTATTGAAATTGTTGACCTTCCACATTGAGAAGAAAATTATAGGTAGACTTAACTATGAAGTCACCACTTTCAATCTCAGCCCCAAAATGTGATCTTCATCCTCTCTAGAGGGAATAATTTGCTGAGTTAAAATGTTATAAAGCTCTTTAGACTCCGCTTCAAAACCCTGTACTCTAATGTGTTTCCACCTATTGATATTTATATCCTACCACATATAATTTGCAACCTTCTTCCCAATATTTTGCTCCATATGCTCTTGAATCCTAGCCAAACGAATATTCTAAGATAACTCCTCAGCTCTCACCCATCGATCTTTCCAAAAGTCTATTGTTTGCCCATTTCCTAGAATCCATCTAAGACCTTTCTTGACAAGATCCCTGCTCGTGAGGATTGCCTTCCAAAAATCAGACCCCTTGCTTGCTAAGTTGTCATTAAGGAAGTTTACACCTTGGAGGTATTTCCTCCTAACTATGGCAGTCCATTCATTATCGACCTTAGTCAATAACCGCCATACTTGTTTGGCTAACGTAGCTGTATTGAGATGAGAAACTCTCCTCAATCCTAACCCCCCATCGGATTTAGGTCTCGTAAACCTTGTTCCAACCTACTAAATGGATCCTTTTCTTATCCTCGGTCCCGACCGGAGAAATTTTTTTTGAAGCTGCTCAATTTTGTGATACACCTTGCTGGGAGCTCTGAAGACTGATAGGAAGTAAACGGGTATACTTTGAAGAGAAGACATAGTTAAAACTACTTTGCCTGCTTGAGATAACATATGTCCTTTCCAACATGCTAGATTTTTTTGGATCCTCTCTAGAACTATGTTCCACATTGATCCTTCAGGTTTCACCATAAACAAGGGAAGACCTAAATAGGAGGTGGGAAGGGATGCAATCTGACATTCCATGAGCCTTGCTATGTTGTTTTGCCTAGGAATGGGGGTATTGATGAAATAAAGTTTGCTCTTATAAAAATTCACTTTATGTCCATCCGCTTCTTCATACATTATGGGAATATTTTTAATCCTTCTTGCCTCAACCACAGAAGCCAAATTTAGTAGCAATGTATCATCAACAAATTTTTGATGTGTCATCGGGGTAGTTAGCGATGTGGCCTTGATACCTGATATGAGTCCAGCTACCGCTGCTGCCTTAATGGTTCTTCCTAAGGTCTCAACTAAAATTATGAACAACATAGGACTTATGGGATCTCCTTGTATTAGACCACATTTGCTTTGAAAAAACCTGCAGTAGACCCATTAACCAAAACTAAAAAACAAGGCTTAGAAATACACTCTCTTATTAACTTGACCCATTTCATGTTGAAGCCAAATTTTAATAAAACTGCCTCTAGGAATTCCCAATTTATCCTGTCATAAGCTTTGTTCATGTCTAACTTTAAATTCATGACTGCTTTTTTGGTCTGAGTGGATATATGAATAGCCTCATGAATAGTAATAACTCCATCTAAGATTGATCTTCCTTGTATAGAACTTCCTTGACTTGGATCAATGATAACTGGTAGAACTTTCTTCAAATGGTTGGCTAAAATTTTGGATAGAATTTTATAGGATATATTACACAGGCTAACCGGCCTAAAGTCAGCCATAGTCTTGGGGTTGGGGCCTTTAGGTATCAAAGCAATGAAATTTGAATTGAAACCCCTTGGAATATGATTTGAACTTTGAAACTCCTTGATTGCAGCAATAACTTCTACTCCAACAATATCCCAACAAACTTGGAAAAACCACGATGAAAACCCATCCGACCTAGGAGCTTTGTCAAGATCCATGTTAAACAAAGCCTCCTTGATCTCTTCGTATGAAAAAACTACTATAAGAGACTCGTTAATCATTTCATCAATGAGTTGTGGAATGAATTGAAGGAGAGAGTCCTTTGCTTGGGCATTACAGGCCCGTTCTTCACCCAATAATGAACTAAAAAAATTTACAGCCTCGTCCCTGATCTCCTGAATGTTTTGATTTGAGGATCCATCCACCTTAGTTAAATTTCTAATATTATTGTTGCTTCTATTGCTCAATGTGGTAACATGGAAATTTTTTGAATTAGATTCCCCTTCCTTTAGCCATAATGCCCTTGATTTTTGCCTCTAATACATCTCTTCACAAGCTAAAATATTATAAAACTCACAAAGGGTTTCCTTCTCTTCAATCCTTGTCACCTCATCATAGGTTCCATTTTGGATTTTTCTTTCTATTATTCTCAGTTTTTCCCCCACTGCTATCTTATTCTCAAAAAAATTTCTAAAGACTTATTTATTCCATATTCTAAGGTTGTTTTTCACCATATTAAGTTTTTGAGATAGTTTGAAGGAAGCACTTCCCTGGATAGGCTCTTGCCACCATTCCTCTATTCGTTTCTTGAAGTCCGGATGTATAACCCACATTGATAGAAATTTGAATGGCTTTTTAAAGGAGTTAGTCTAAAATGCCTCCCATAGAATAAGATTATGGTCTGAAGTGCATTTAGGAAGGGCTTGTAATGTTTAATCACCAAACATTGTTGTAGATTCCTTGGATAAAAAAAACCTGTCCAACCTTTCTTGAATCAGTTGACTTCCTATCCTCTTGTTACTCCATGTAAATTTGGTTCCTTTTAGTCTTACATCCATCAATTCATTTGTGTTAATGAATTCATTGAAGTCCTCCATGCTCCTTGAGGGTAACCTAGATCCTCCCTTCTTATCAAATGGGTAAATGGGGGTATTGAAATCTCCCCCAATCACCCAAGGAATGTCTTTAAAAGCTTGGCTCAAATGCCCCAAAAACTCCCACAATTCAGACCACCCTTGGACAGAGGTGGGAGCATAAACATTTGACATAATCCAATTCTTATTAGTATCAAAATCATGAAATAATACGATTAAGACTCTTTCATTTTCCTGAATAATACTTCCTTCTATTTTAATAGGATCCCATAAGATCATGAGGCCCCCAGATGCTCCTCTCGCCTGTTGAAATGCCACTTCCCCTTGCTTCCAAATCCTTCTAGCTATAAGTGTTGATTGTGCGACATCTCTTTTGGTTTCTTGAAGAAAAATGATAGTAGGATTCCAATCCTTCCTTATAGACTTCACCATCCTTTGTTTTGGTGGGCAATTTATGCCTATCACATTCCATGAGAGAACCTTCATTTAGACTGTTTGATATTTTTCCCCACCCCCTTCCCTGATCCAAAGGGGGTTTGTCAATTTTGCTATTATCTTGGCCAGGAATAGCTTGCTGTAACAATGTTCTTTGCTTTCCATTTGCAATTTCTTCATTGATTCTCATTCTATAGTGCTCTACTGTAGATATTCTCCCTTTCTTTCTTTCACTTCCATAATCTATCGGAGGCTTGGTAGTGCTTCTAGTCTGTTTTGGACTGAAATGATGTGGCACATACTATGATAGTCTATGGCTTGAACCTTATTCCTCATTTTGGGGGTTTTCAATTCCATCCTCATCCTCAGCCTTGTTTTGGTTCACCTCTCCTATCTGGTTCCTAAACAGGGGGCTTTCCTTCAAGGAAAATTTTATCGTTGGGCTCATCTAATAAGGGATAATTTGCTCCACTACCGGATTAGGAGCTACATTCCTGGCTCTTGTTTCCACAACTTCGACTCTTGACTCTATTTTTTCCATGTTTAAACTGAAATGACCTGGCAATTTTTCTTCATTTTGAGCATAACTTTTGGGGCTTTTTGTCATAGTTTTGGATGGTCCCAATTTGGATGGGGAGTCTAGGGTTTCAGGAAACTTGACACTGATGGTATCATCCTTACTATTTTCTTTTTCAACTTCTAGATTTTCTAGGATATCAAACATGTTCAAGCTAGGATATTTATTACATACCTTATGATTTTTGGCTCCCTCATTATGTTGCTTTCCTTTCTCCTAGATTTTTGCCAGTTCTGTGTTGGCTTGGTCAGCCTGGTTATTCTTAACTTGTATGTATCATTCCAAGTTAATATGCGGTCCTTGAAACTTTGGGATCCCTCTCCCATTAGCTTTCCCTAGAAAACCTTCTCTTGTGGCTTCCTTGTTTGCAGTTATTTTCAGACATTGAGCTTGAAGGTGGCCCTGGGTTTTGCACACGCTACAAAATTTTGGCTTGTTCTCATACTCCACAGGCTGAATCCTTAGAAACTCTCCATATGCTAGTTCCACCTAAGAAGGTAGATCATAATCCAAGTTTGCATTTACATAGATCTTGGCATGCGTCAGTCTAGTCCTTGCCTGGGTTGAATGGTATATTGCCATGAGCTCTTCTATCGTCTTTGCTATCAAAGATAATTAATAATTCTTCTAAGGTTTTAAATTTCACTTCTAACATTTTCTCTACAATTATCAAATTAATATTGAAATCAATCTTGCTTCAACCTTAAAAACAATAATTTTACCTTTTATCCTTATAACTCCTAGCTTGGGCAAATAATTTAATTTCAAACATAATGCTTTACCTCTAACTTTAGGCATGAAATAATAAGTCAAGGGTGTTTGACATTCCCTTGAATGGCTCTTTCACTCCTATTTTGCATGTACAACACTTCTCTCCCCTCTATTGCACTGATGAATGAATATGTTGTGCTATACTTAACATTCAATGTTGATTAATACAAATGGAATTAATTCCTTTACATTTATGAGGGCTTGAGATGTTTCTATTACCTCCAATTGCTCACTCAAAATGTAAAATTTGAAGATGCTTTATTATTTTCTAGCATATGCATTTAATGACACTTCTTTGAATGTTTTATCTCCCTTGATGGTTGTTGGTGCTCCCTTTCCTTTGTGCCAAGTGGCATCCAAACTCTTCAAGTTCTTAACCGATGTAACAAATGGCTGCTAAGCTCTTCCCAATGCTTGCAATTGATTCTATAATATTCTAGCTTCTTTTGGTGCTAGATGTTTGCTCTTCCTTAACGTTTAGGTGGTAGTAAAACATTCCACCTTACCAATCACTAATTGCCACAATGTCACTTGCTAATTAATCATTGTTTCTTCCAAATATTTGTTCCTCCAACATATTTTTTTTGTTCATAGAATGCTTGGTGTTTTGTTTCTTCAATTCTTGGTAATGGCTCTTGCTTTTCCAAATTTTTATGATGGCGACCCTTCCTTTTCCAATGTTTAAACCTTGGTGACTTTTCCTCTTACACGATGGCTCTTCTTCGATGGTTTTATTTTCTTGGTTGCTTTACATTTGCTCGATGGTTTCTCTTCCATGATGGATCCTCCTAGGTGGCTTCTCTTCCATGGTGGCTCCTCCTCGTTGGCTTCTCTTCTATGATGGATCCTCCTTGGCTCTATGATCAATAGCTTCTTCTTTGGTGACTTTGACCAAATAACCAAGCTTCTTAAATTTTACTAAAACCTTTGCCTTTTTGGATAGTATATTACCTCCAAAATTTGCTATAAAATATTGACTTATTTAACTTCCAAAAATATAGTAAATATTTGATCTTTTATCTTTACTTCATCTCTTTCCTTATATCATATCTAACTTCTCCTTTTTGCTGCAAATTTTAATCTAGTGTGAATGCTATCTTCTTCAACTTTGAAGACAAAAACTTGAGACCTTTCTTCTATTGTTTTAGAAACTTGAATATGGTGCTTTCAAAAACTTAAAATAATACTTGGATAAAATACTTTCATAGCACCAATTTTCAAACCTTTTTTGGCCTCCTTTGTAGCTAGCTTTCTGGTTATTTTGACTTTCCTCTTTGTTGTCCAAACTTGTAGAAACTTGCAGCTCCTTATTCCTTTCACTTGCTATTCCAAAACCATCAATTTTGTAGCTCTTTTCTTTTACTTTGCTACTCCAAAATCTGCTTTACCCTCTCCTTCAACTTTCTCTCCAAAACTATTCTTTCTCCTTCCAAAATGTTGTCAAGGATCAACTTCTATCTTCTTCCAAAAATATTGTCCAAGACTCTGGAATTTACAGCACCAAGTGTTTCCTTTTCACTATCCAAAATTTGTCTCTTCATTGTTCAATAACTCTATAATTTTACAGCTCCAATTTCTCCCAATATGTTGCCTTAAAACTTCTCCTTTCTCCTTCCAAAAGGCTGCAAAAAAACTCTGAAATTTGTAGCTCAAATATTTCTTCAAATGTTGTCCAAAATACAACTTTATCTCCTTCAACTTGTTGCCTTATATTATAGTCAATTTATTTTTCAAACAACTATCTAAAATCACTTCCAAATCTATCCAAAACTTCTCCAATTCACAACTCTTCTATCTCCTTCCAATGTTGCCCAAATTCATAATCAAAAACTCATAAAATGCTGCTCTGAAATTCTGAATTCTTCTCCTCTATCTTGCTATCCTGAAATAGTATCTAACTCCTCCAATCCTCTACCTTAATTTATTTTTAAGTCTGCCTTCAATATGTTGTTCAAGGATGCTTCAAAATCTGCCCAAATATTCTTCAATTTGCAGCTCTATCACCTTCAATTTTCTATCCTATGACCTTCAACTTCTGTCATGAAAATTAGCAATATTCTCCTCCACAAATCAGCCTTCAAAACTTTAATGGTTGTCTCAAAAAATATCAATTTGGTGGCATCTTTTTTTTTTCTCATCCTTAGCTTTTGCTCTATACTATCTTAAAATTTGGCCTCTTTTTTGGCCTCTTCCTCAATAAGTTGAATGTCTTGAGGTATTTAAAAATACTTTCTAAAATTTGGCAAAATTCTTGCCAAATCCTTCTTTCTTTTGGGCTTATTGTTGGATGGCGACAATTGTCCCAAATTTCTCTTTCTAGGAGTTTCTCCTGCTTGCAATATTTTTCCTCAAATTTTCTCCAATGGTCACTTCTTCAACTTCTTCAATAGGGCTTCTCTAGCCTTATTATTTCTCCTTCTAAATTTTCTTGAGACCTCTTCTCTTGGGTATTCAAATTCTACAAGTCTTTAATTGAACCTTTTTCTTAGTGCTCTATCTTCTTTCTCAAATCTTCAATGGGGACCTCTTCAATTGGGTCTCCTCTTTCTCCATTATTAAATAGGGCTTATTTCTCTCTTCTCAATATTCAATCTAAAGTCTTCAATATTCAATGGGGATATCTTCTCTCGAGTATCCTCCTTCTTCAATATTAAATATCCAATGGGGTCTCTTTCTTATACCTCCTTAGTCTTCAATGTCTACTTTTTTTCTGCAACTCAAAAGCAATCCATGCACGAGAAAAGTACATAGACTTTTAGGCAATTGAATATGAAATTCTTCTCTATTTTTTGTATAATGCTTCTTAAATTTTGAGAACTAATTTTCTACAACAAAATTTAGACAACAACAATCAACCAAATCTCCAAAATTTTAAAATCAATAAACTTCACTAGTTATCCTTTAATTTAGTGGAAAGAAATCTATGTTGAGTCCTAGTCTTGCAACCCTATGAAAATAGTAATTTGATATAGAATATAGATCTCAAGTACATCATACTTTCACACTCTTACTCTACATTGTGTTTTATTGTCTCTCCATTGTCTTACATCCACACATACATAGAGATACATATATAATGGAATGTGACTCTTCATATGGAGCACTCTTGGCCTTCACTCTTCTTGAGACTCTTCACTTTCCTATTCTAAGGACACATGTGCACATGGACTATTATGCACATTTACATTATTAAATACTTTACACATTTTAATAATACTTGTACATTTATTACATTGCATAAAGTAAATACTCATACTCTAATCTAAGACATGCTGCTAATCTAGATATGTACCCAAGGTGGTACATTAGCATGTACCAAATAATGTAATATCAAGAGTGAGTACAAGTTAGGAGCAAGTTTGAACCATGTGTGAATAGGAAGAAATAAGGGAATCAAAGTACAAGCAAGGAGTGAGCACCAATTATTTTTGCTCCAGATCTTAAGAGATACTAAAAAACTAAAGGATTCATATGAATAAAATCTAGGTAACATGTCAAGAAAGCCATTTTTGAAAGTCTCTACTAAAAGTAAGGATGCCCTAGTTGAAAGTATGTATGTCATAGTTAGTGATAAGAGGAAGATCAAATCTATGAAAAACCCTATCCATGTAATAGATACTACACTAGAAGTTATCAAGGATGACATGATATAATATGATATAATGGTTCTTAAAACTAGAGGGCCAATATGTAAGTTCCATGGATACTATTCAAGTATTTCCGAGATTTAAAATTAGATCAATTGGAAGTAGGGATTGAAATAAAATTGCTCCATGAGTTTTCTTTCAAAAGGATTTTTCCTTATTACCTTATCTAGTTTAGATTTAAGATATAAAATAATAGATAGTGACCCTTAGTTTAGGGGTAAAGATATTTTATAGTTAATATCATGGATTGAGAGTCTATTTGTAGAGATAGAGACTATTAAAAAGCTTTTGGTGTGGATTAGGCTTTTTGGACTTCCTTATCAAGTAATCAATAAGTATTTTTGAAGAATATTAGCAATATGCTAGGGGATTTCATCCAATATGATCCAAATACTAAGGAGATATGTCACAACCCATCTTGCTAGGACTCATTCAAAACCAAGATTATATATTATTGTGTGATTGAACAAATACCTCATTGTTAAGTGTTTTTTTGAATTGTTAGATGCAATTGATATTTTGATGATTTTGTACAAGTATATGGTATTTTTGATATCATATGTGGTCGTAGGAACAAAGTACTCTCATGGGTGGGTGAGTAAGTTGACCACCGAGAATGAGAGGATTGAAAAGAAGGGAAGTGATGGTCAGTTTAACTTAATATAGGTCCTAGGTAAAAAAAATGTTACCCGCATGTAGTTGCATTCATATTGATGTGTTTGAGGGTAATCACCATCAACTCAAGTTGTCCAAGGCAAAAATTCATAGCCTTGAAGTTATTGTAAACTCTTTTGCTAAGGATATGGGCAATGTATTATGGTGAATTACTTTTTTTGTTTGTTTATGTTTGAGTAATATTTATCTTATGAGAATGATGCATGAAAGGATAGGATAAGCATTTATTTTGATATAATTAAAGGAATTATATTAAAAATCATATTAATATGTTAATGTTTGATATTAATATTGGTCATCGATTGGATCCGAGGGCTTGGTTCAACAATCAAAATGCTTCTGTAGGAGCATGGAGACCAAGGTTCCAATCCTTGAGGCCCCATAGTACCAGTGGGCATGTCGTGTCAACATCATCGACTACATAAAAATTTTACCACAATGCAAATGGAGGTTATAGTGGCGACAAGGAGTGAGATTCAAACCCATGAAGAGGCATAGAAAATTGTAACATATTACCGATTCCTCTAGTATAATAAAAAATATTGGTCATTGATTAAATTATTGGAAAGGTGATTTAATCAATCCTTATGCTTTGTTAGTAAAAAGGAATTTTAAAGAAAACACAAATGAATTGATAGACTTGCTTTATTTCTAATATCATGCAAATATTAGAAAAGAAAAATTAATAGCTTTATTTCTAATATCATGCAAATATTAGAAATGAAATATTAATAGTGGAAGAAACTATTAGAAATTAATAAATTTATGTTTCTAAAAATAGGAGGCTTTCTCTTAATTAAAGGAATAAAAGCTTTCTTTTTGCTTTTATAAAAAAAAATGAATTATGGAGGAGTTAAAAAGGATCTTGGGGGGGATATTTTGTATGGAAGAAAGAAAGTAGACGGTGCAACAGAGGAAAAGATATTCTCTTATTTTTTGTAAACATAGGAGGCAAAACCAAGTAGCACAGACAAAGAGCTTGAGGGAGATGCCTTCCAAAGCAAAAATATTTAAATTTTCCTTTGGAGATTAATATATCAGGTTGGATCTGAAACCACCTTCTACTTGTATTTGCCTTCATTGTGTGCTTTTAGTTTTAAGAATGCTTAAGTGATATGGGTAGGTTAAGTGAGATGATGCTTTCATTTACATTAAAACATTAGTGTTTTAAAATGTTATCTCTCCATCACTATATTGTGCATAGAATACTAAGTTGGTTTAGTTGAGTTTATCATGTAGAAATACTTTGTTTCCTCTACCAGACTCTACCCGACCATTCAACCTCTAGAAATCTTTTTATTATAGTAAGTCAAGTTTTTTTTACATTGAAGGCAATGTACTCTTCTTTATAATAGCTTTCTAGGCAAAGAATCATCTAAGTTTTATATCAAACCATTTTTATTTTGAACTCATTACATTCACCCTGAAGGGAGTTTGGTTTATGTATTTTAAGCACCTTCAATTTTTGTTGTACACCCGATCTATGTTTCCATTTTGGTTGTTCCAATTTTATTTGTTGAAATATCACCATGTTTTGATGTCTTTAAACTACCATAGAGTGCTTACTAGAGTATGAAATTGTGATGTCTTTTATTACTTTTTTATTTATCAACATAGGAGGAGTCACCTTACTGATATTTTAATCGACTTTGATCGTGAGATATTCAATTGTGTACTTAATTTTTTAATCATAAACTCATAGGAGACACATCTTCAGGTAAAACTTTTTTAGCCTAGAAATTAATGAATAAATTACTGTCGAATAGCCTGAGTTAACAAGAATGCTTTTAAATTGGATATTGGATTGTGTTATGTTTGTTCCATGCGTTAGTTTGAAATCCAGATGATATTATTTGGACTGTGTAGTGTTTATAAGTCACAAAATTTGTATAACTAAGGTTTTATTAGTTTATTAAGGAACACTTACCCTTTTATAAGCCAAATAGATTGGTTAATTTACACTCCAATAAATTACGTATGAGTTTGACCACATCTTTAAGTTGGTGGTTTCATGATTGACTACTTTGTAATGTACATATTTTAGGCTTGAATTAGTGAAATAATTTGTTTATTGGATACCTTTATGATATTCATTATTATATTTGATATAATGATAAAGAAAATATTTATTATGTTTTTATTGAAGCATACTATTTGGAGCTTGAATTCTAAGAAACGTCTGGGTAAAAGGGATTTGGATCTTGGGTGATGAGTGTATCTTATTATTTTAATAAAAGAAAAAAAAAGGGGAGTTTTATTAATTAAAGAATGATATTCAGTTATTTTCTTTAATAGGATTCTTGTTTGGCTTTAGTATTAAATAAATATTGATTTAATAATTTTCATCTAGAAATAATATTAAGATGCTTTACTATAGGAAGATATAAAGTATGTTTTTGTATTATAGGTTAGTTTCTAATTAAAGTGAAAGTTTATGAAATGAAAGAAGATGAAATATTCCTTGTATGTATTGTGTTAAAAAATAAATATTCAAATGGGCGTGGAGTCCTTTTGAATGAGGAAATTATGGGGTTTCCTCATAAGTTGGTTTTTAGGAAAAATAGTAGAAATGAAAGGATCATTTCTATTTGGGATATTTGATGTTGTGAATGCAGTAATGTGAATGGCCATTTCCATTTATTTTGTTGAATGCATTGAAAAGAATCTAGGATTGCATTACATATTAAGGAGTTGTTTTGATCCCTTACTTCGTCTCCCTCTCTCGATGGAGCTCAAGGAATTCAACGTTCAAGGTGATGGATAGAAGGAAGCCTATCATGCTTTTTGAGTGATCATAATGATTATGATTGTAATGTAATTGGGACCTCAAAGAGAGTGATGTAACAATGAATAGTTCATGGGTATGAGTCTATGCGTATTGATTTATAATGTTAAGGAAGGTTATGTTAATAAGTTTCTTGATTATGTGAAGTTTTGTATATTTGATGCTTTTAAGTAATCACTACTCTTACTTCCAATACTTTTGATAGAATTGAATTATGATAATTCTTTTATATGATCAAATGGGGAGATTATGTATATTGGTAAAATGAATGGAAAGTAGTTGTGAAATTTAGATATGAAATATGTTCTTGCTCACCAATAGGGTAACTTCATTAAGATTCTTTAATGCTTTCAAATATATGCATTTGGAATAATTGAAGTTATTTCATTATTAAGTAAAATAGTATGATTTACTTATATTGATAAACAGAGAGAGTTAGGGTGAATGAATCTAGATGTTATGTTTTTGTATTAATTAAGGTTTTGGGAAGAGAATGCTCATAGAAAAACTGGTTAGTACCCTTATTGAGATAAAACCCAAGATTTGACCAAGTTGTGGGGAGGCAATAGTTAAATTAGTTGCAACAATTACATCTTGAGTGGTAAAAATTTTTCATAGACTCATTTGGAGACACGTCATTAGGTAAAAGTTTTTAGCTTGGAAAGTAATGAATAAATTACTATCGAATAACTTGAGTTAACAAGAATGTTTTTTAATTAGATATTGTATTGTGTTATATTTTTTCCATGCATAACTTTGAAATCCATATGATATTATTTGGAATTTATGGTGTTTATAAGTCACAAAAAAATTTAGGGGTTACCCCCTAAGGGGCCTAGAAAATGATCTGGTGCTTTAAAAATCAATAAATATTAAGGCTAAAGGATCATCGAAGGCTAGAGGTTGAAGGATCATGGAAGGCTAGAAGCTGAAGGAGCGTGGAAGGCTAGAGGCTAAAGGAACATGGAAGTCTAGAGGTTTAAGGATCATGGGAGGTTGAAGGTTGAAGGAGCATGGAAGGTTAAATTATGAGTTGATATTTGGAGTGTCAAGGCTAAAGGAGCATGGAAGGTTGGGTTGGTTGAAGGAGTGTGGAAGGCTGTGTTGGTTGAAAGAGCTACAACGAAAGGTTGGGATGTTGGTTGGAAGACTAGGATGGCTAAAGGAACATGGAAGGTTGATAAGGTTGAAGGAGCATGGAAGGTTGGGCTGGCTAAAATATCTACAATGAAAAGTTGATATGCTGAGTGGAAGGTTGGTAAGGCTAAAGGAGCGTGGAAGGTTGCTTACAATGAGAAAAATAAAATTACAAAGTGCAAAGGATTAGGGTTTTTTCCTAAAAAATATCTCATCTTTTAAGAGCCATATCTTCATGAAGAGTTATCCGATTCAACTAATTTTTGGATCAACTTGTGCAGAATTTAAATAACTTTAAAATGAGTGATCATAGACATAAATCTAAGGAATATTATGGGAGATATGACTCTATAAAGTCAACCATTTGGAATAAAGGAAATGGCAATTTTTCAAGTCACAAAAAATAAATTGCAAAGTGCGAAGGTTTAGGGTTTTTTCTTGAAAAACATCTCATATTTTAGGAGCCATATCTTTGTGAAGAGTTATTCGATTTTGTTGATTATTAGACCAAATTTTGCATAATTTGAATAGATTTATAATGAGTTGTCATATGCAAAACTTCGATCAATATTGAGGGAGATACGATATTGTGAAGTACCCCATTTGAAATAAGGGCAGTGACAATTTTTCAAGTCGCAAAAAATAAAATTACAAATATTTGCCAACTAGGATTTGAACGATGGGAAGAGCAATGAAGGGCTATGACTTTAGCAAGAAAGGAAATTAGCAATTCATATTTAGTAACCCGAACTATGATAGTACAATGTTTTTGAAATATTACTCTACTAAGATGCAAGGCATACATAGTATAGGTGAAGTTTTGGCATTGTGAAGGCTGCTATAGGAAAATATCAAGAAAGATGCTAAATTTTTGAGTAATTGTATTCATACAAAAATTTGAAAAGATATAGAAAATGAAAATCAATAATTTAGATATTTTATGTAAAATGATGTAGGTTTCTAGCTATAGCATCTCAATTGAGATGATAAGTGTATCTATTTATAAAATCTCAAGATCTAAAGAAGAGAGATGTAATTTTTCAAGGGTGGGGGACCCAAGTACAAACCCTTATTATCGAGCAAAAAAAAAAGTCACTGAAATTCATATAACTAAGGTTTTATTAGTTTATTAAGGAACACTTACCCTTGTATAAGCCAAATAATTGGTTAATTTACACTCCAATAAAATATGTATGGGTTTGGCTGCATCTTTAAGTCAATGGCTTCATGATTGACTACTTTGCAATGTACATGTTTAGGGATTGAACTAGTGAAATAATTACATTTATTGGATACCTTTATGAAATTTGTTATTATATTTGATATAATGTTAAAGAAAAGATTTATTATGTTTTTATTTAAGAAACTATTTGGAGCTTGAATTCTAAGAAACGTTTGGGTAAAAGGGATTGGGCTCTTGGGTTATGAGTGTATCTTATTCTTTTAATCAAGGAAAAATGGGAGTTTTGTTGATTAAAGAATGATATTCAGGTAATTTCTTTAATAGGATTCTTATTTGGCTTTAGTATTAAAGAAATATTGATTTAATTATTTTAATCTGGAAATAATATTAAGATGCTTTATTATGGGAAGATATAAAGTATGTTTTTATATTATAGGTTAGTTTCTAATTAAAGTAAAAATTTATTAAATGAAAGAAGATAAATATTCTTTGTATATATTGTGTTAAAAGAAAAGAAATATTCAAATTGGTGTGGAGTCCTTTTGAATGAGGAAATTATGGGGTTTCCTCATAAGTTGGTTTTTAGGAAAAATAGTAGAAATAAAAGGGTCATTTCTATTTGGGATATTTGATGTTGTGAATGCAGTAATGTGAATGGTCATTTCCATTTATTTTGTTGAATGCATTGAAAAGCATCTAGGATTGCATTACATATTAAGGAGTTGTCTTGATCCCTTACTCCCTCTCTCTCTCGATGGAGCTCAAGGAATTCAATGTTCAAGGTGATGGGTAGAAGGAAGCCTGACATGTTTTTTGAGTGATCATAACAATAATGATTGTAATGTAATTGGGACCTCAAAGAGAGTGATGTAAAAATGAATATTTCATGGGTTTGAATCTGCACGTATTGATTTATAATGTTAAGGAAGGTTATGTTAATAATTTTCTTGATTATGTGAAGTTTGTATATTTGACGCTTTTAAGTAATCACTACTCTTACTTCCAATACTTTTGATAGAATTAAATTATGATAACTCTTTTATATGATCCAAAGAGGAGAGTATGTATATTGGTAAAATGCATGCAAAGTAGTTGTGAAATTTAGATATGAAATATGTTCTTGCTCACCAATAGGGTAACTTCATTAAGATGCTTTAATGCTTTCAAATATATGCATTTGGAATAATTGAAGTTATTTCCTCATTAAGAAAAAAAGTATGATTTACTTCTCTTGGTAAATAGAGAGAATTAGGGTGAATGAATCTAGATGTTATGCTTTTAGATTTATTAAGGTTTTTGGAAGAGTATGCTCATAGAAAAACTGGTTAGTACCCTTTTTGAGATAAAACCCAAAATTTGACCAAGTTATGGGGATGCAACAGTCAAATCAGTGGCAAAAATTACATCTTGAGTGGTAAAAAGTTTTTATAGACTCATAGGTGACACATCGTTAGGTAAAATTTTTCAGCCTAGAAAGTAATGAATAAATTACTACTGAATAGCTTGAGTTAACAAGAATGCTTTTTAATTAGATATTGGATTGTATTATATTTGTTCCATATGTAAGTTTGAAATCTAGATTATATTATTTAGACTATGTGGTATTTATAAGTCACAAAAAAATTTAGGGGTTGCCCCCTAAGGGGCCTAGAAAATGATCTAGTGCTTTAATGATCAATAAATCTAAAGGCTAAAGGATCGTGGAAGGTTGGAGGTTGAAGGATCATGGAAGGCTAGAAGTAGAAGGAGCATGGAAGTCTAGAGACTAAAGGAACATGGAAGGCTAGAGGTTGAATAAGCGTGGAAGGTTGGAGGATGAAGGAGTATAGAAGGATGAATGATGAGTTAATATTTGGAGTGTCAAGTATAAAGGAGTATGGAAGTTTCAGTTGGTTGAAATAGTGGGTAAGACTCAATTGGTTGAAGGAGCTACAACAAAAGGTTGGGATGTTGGGTGGAAGGCTAGGATGGTTGAAGGAACGTGGAAGGCTGATAAGGTTGAAGGAGCATGGAAGGTTGGGCTAGTTGAAGGAGTTGCAATGGAAGGCTGAGATGTTGAGTGGAAGGTTGGGAAGGCTGAAGGAGCATGGAATGTTGCTTACAATGAGAAAAATAAAATTTCAAAGTGTGAAGGATTAAGGTTTTTTCCTAAAAAATGTCTCATCGTTTAAGAGCCATATCTTCATGAAGAGTTATCCGATTCAACTGATTCTTGGACCAACTTATGAAAAATTTTAATATCTTTAAAATGAATGGCCATATACATAAATCTAACCAATATTAAAGGATATACGACCCTATGAAGTCAACCATATGGAACAAGGGTAGTGATCATTTTTCAAGTCGCAAAAAACAAAATTGCAAAGTGTGAAGGTTTAAGGGTTTTCGTGAAAAACATCCCATATTTTAGGAGCCATATCTTCATGAAGAGTTATTTGATTCATATTATTCTTGGACCAACTTGTACATAATTTGAATAGCTTTATAATGAGTGGTCATATGCAAAACTTTGAGCAATATTGAGGGAGATATGATACTATTAATTAAACCATTCGAAATAAATGCAGTGATGATTTTTCAAGTTGCGAAAAATAAAATTACAAATATTTACCAACTAGGATTTGAATTATGAGAAGAGCAATGAAGGGCTATGAATTTAGCGAGGAAGGAAACTAGCAATTCAGATTTGGTAAAGCGGACTATGATAGTGCAATGTTTTTGAAATATTACTCTATTAAGATGCAAGGCATAGATAGTAGAGGTGAATTTTTGGCATTGTGAATGTTGTTATAGGAAAATATCAAGAAATATGCTAAATTTTGGAGTAATTGTATTCATACAAAAATTTGAAAAAATCTAGAAAATAAAAATCAAGAATTCAAACATTTTATGTAAAATGATGTAGGTTTCTAGTTATAGCATATCAATTGAGATGAGAAGTGTATCTATTTGTGAACTCTCAAGATCTAAAGAAGAGAGATGTAATTTGTGAAAGGTGGGGGACCCAATTACAACCCCTTATTATCAAGTAAAAAAAAGTCACAAAAAATTGTATAACTAAGGTTTTATTAGTTTATTAAGGAACACTTACCCTTGTATAAGCCAAATAGATTGGTTAATTTACACTCCAATAAATTATGTATGAGTTTTGCTGCATCTTTAAGTCAATGGCTTCATGATTGACTACTTTGCAATGTACATGTTTAGGGCTTGAACCAGTGAAATAATTCATTTATTGGATACATTTATGATATTTGTTATTATATTTGATATAAATTTAAATAGTTTGGAGCTTGAATTCTAAGAATCGTTTGGGTAAAAGAGATTTGGATCTTGGGTGATGAGTGTATCTTATTATTTTAATTAAGGAAAAAATTGAGAGTTTTATTAATTAAAGAATGGTATTCATTTATTTTATTTAATAGGATTCTTGTTTGGATTTAGTATTAAAGAAATATTGATTTAATTATTTTAATCTAGAAATAATATTAATATGCTTTACGATGGGAAGATATAAAGTATGTTTTTGTATTATAGGTTAGTTTCTAATTAAAGTAAAATTTTATGAAATTAAAGAAGATGAAATGTTTTTTTGTATATATTGTGTTAAAGAAAAGAAATATTCAAATAGGTGTAGAGTCATTTTGAATGAGAAAATTATGAGGTTTCCTCATACGTTGATTTTAAGAAAAAATAGTAGAAATAAAATGGTCATTTCTATTTTGGATATTTGATGTTATGAATGTAGTAACGTGAATGACCATTTCCATTTATTTTATTGAATGCATTGAAAAGCATATAGGATTGCATTACATATTTAGGAGTTTTCTTGATCCCTTAACCCATCTCTCTCTATGGAGCTCAAGGAATTCAACATTCAAGGTGATGGATAGAAGGAATTATATCATGTTTTTTCAGTTATCATAACAATTATGATTATAATGTAATTGGGACCTCAAAAAGAGTGATGTAACAATTAATAGTTCTTGGGTTTGATTCTATGCGTATTGATTTATAATGTTAAGGAAGGTTATGTTAATAATTTTCTTGATTATGTGAAATTTGTATATTTGATGCTTTTAAGTAATATCTACTCTTACTTCAAATACTTTTTATAGAATTGAATTATGATGATTATTTTATATGATCAAATGGGGAGATTATGTATATTGGTAAAATGAATGGAAAGTAGTTGTGAAATTTAGATATGAAATATGTTCTTGCTCACCAATAGGGTAACTTCATTAAGATGCTTTAATGCTTTCAAATATATGCATTTGGAATAATTGAAGTTATTTCCTCATTAAGAAAAAGAGTATGATTTACTTATCTTGGTAAATAGAGAGAGTTAGGGTGAATGAATCTAGATGTTATGCTTTTGGATTTATTAAGGTTTTGGGAAGGGTATGCTCATAGAAAAATTGGTTAGTACCCTTGTTGAGATAAAACCCAAGATTTGACCATGTTGTGGGAGGGCAACAATCAAATAATTCATAACAATTACATCTTGAGTTGTGTAGCTCAAGATGTATTACTAAAAATGTGGAGCTTTTGAGGAAGGTTATTATGCATGGAGCTTGAACCACATTTTCTATCGTAGAGGTTAGAAAATTGTTTGTGATATAAATAAGTGATGATGCCTTGTTCAGTAAGGACCAGATAGTTGTGTGTATTATCACATGGAGTGATAATAACCTTAATGAGACCACCATAGAGGTGTGGTCAATAAGCACTAAGTCATATTTATATCATCATGAAGATGAAATATTTGGACTTGAAGGTATTACACCTGAGAACACCAACATAGACTAACTTATGTTTGGTAAGTGAACTGACATCCTCTTCTCTAAATATTGAGAAATAATCATATCCTACACTATGGTTGGAACACCTTTACTCATGGAGGATATAGGGAATGTGGGGAAACCACTAAGAGCATCTTCTTTAATTCATGGAGGTTTATAAAAGTTTAACCCCAAAGAATGCCATGAGATATTGTCCAGTCCTATCCACTTGAGTGTTGTTGGCAATGATAAAAACTCAACATGTGGTTATGCCTTAGCTTGTGCAAAACAAAAGAGTTTGAGAATATCTCTAGTATGAACCTTACTTGTAAACCTATTTAAAAATTAATACTCTCTCTCAGGTTGGTTAGAAATTTGGTTTCTACAATTGGTATCAAAGCTCTAGGTTATAATACAAGAAGCTTCCATGGATATAACTTAATATTAATAGATTTGATGTGCAAACTTTGAGGATATTGCAACTTTAGGGGTCTTAACTTGGATTAGTTTTAGTGGATATTGCACTTTGGTGGGATCAATTCAGACTAAGGAGTAAAAATCCTAAAGGATGAAATCTCTTATTGGGAATGGCACCTTGTGTGGAGTGAGTGTGACCATTACTATTATCAGTGGATGATAATACTCTATTGTTAGTTCATGTGGATTACGTAACTAACTAGAAGTTAGAAGTACAATTAGGAGTAAAATTTTAACCTAAATCAAAATTTTTGTGGCTAGATAATATGGCATCGAAGCTAAGGAGAGGAAGAAGAGGAACCTCTCAGGCTCTAAGACAACCTAGGTAGAGTAGTCCCAAATATTGACCCCAATATTTGAGGAATTCTAATAGAGAGGTAGAGAAAATCACTGCTCTAGTCTCCCTAATATAGGAATAGATAGAACAACAAAGGAAACAAATGAACCAACAAAGGAAAATGTTGGAAATATTAGTAAGTCAAAACTTCCAAAACAAAAATGTTGAGTGTAGACAGGAGGAGGATCTTGACAAATAATAACAAGAAGTTAAAGCTCATATAGAGGTAGAAGTAGATAAGGATATGAATAATATTAAAATATCCAAATTTATTGGAAAGAATGGAGGATATTCAACTGAGGCTTGGTTGAATGAGTTAGAGATATACTTTTCCATGGAGAACTATTCTTCAATAACCCAAATAGTTTGGGCCACTCTCCACATTTAGGAAAGGGCATTAGAATGGTGGAATACCTTTAAAGTGGGTTAGAATATTCATGTAGTGAACCTCCAATGGGATGACTTTGTTCAAACTTTCAATAAAATATGGCGTGCACCTATACTATTTATCAAAATGAAATATGGTTCTTTACGGTTATGCATAGACTATAGAATGCTAAATAAAACAACCATCAAGAATAGGTATTCATTTCATAGAATTAAAGATTTTTTCGATCAACTTAAGGATGCCATCATATTTTCAAAAATTGATCTAAAATCAAGGTATCATTAGTTAAGGATCTGAGAGGAGGATACCCACAAAACAACTTTTAATATCATATATGGATATTATGAGTTCACAAAGTTACCTTTTGGACTGATAAATTCACAAGTAACATTCATAGATCTAATGAATAGTGTGTTCAAAACATATATAGCTTAGTTTATCTTGATATTTCTAAATGATATCTTGGTATACTCTTGAAGCAAGGAAGAGTATGATATACATTTGAGGATCGTACTTGAATTGTTGAGGAAGAATCAACTCTATGGGAACTTTTCAAAGTGTGACTTTTATGTTCCTTAGGTATAGTACCTAGGACATATCATATCTGTAAAGGAGATAGCTATGGATCCAAAGAAAATTGAGGCCATTCTGAGTTGGCCACCGCCTACAATGTGTTTTAAGTGTGGAGATTCATGGGTATTATAGGATATTATAGGTATTTTATGAAGGATTATTCCAAAATAGCTTACTATAAAAATAACCTTCAAAAGGAATTCAAATGGATATACAAGTGTAATGTCACCTTAGAATTGCTTAAACAGAAGCCTACTACTACACCTGTGCTTAAAATTCTAGATCCTCAAGGGAATTTTATAGTTTGTATTGATGTTTCTTTGGAATTATTAGGAGTTATATCCTAAGACGAGGTAGCCATAGAATATGATTCTAGGAAGCTCAATAAATATGAGGTAAACTATGCTATGCATGATTTAGATATAGCAACAGTTGTGCACGCTCTTAATATTTGGTAACACTACCTACTAGGAAAACCTTTTGAGTTAAGAACCAACCAATAGATTCTGAGGTACATTTTCATTCTACCTATCCTCAATGCTATAAAAAGAATATGGATCAAGTTCCTAGTAGAGTATGACTTTGGTATAAAGTATATCAAAGGCAAGGAAAACAAGGTCATCTATACCTTAAGTAGAAGAAGTCACATAGTGGCTTTGACCATAGTCATATGGACTTGATGGATCAAGTTATGAAAATACAATCACAAGATCAATATTGCAGTGAAATTCAAGATAATATGGAAAGAAACCCTGGAGAGAACAAGGATTTTAGCATAAAATATGGTCTTTTATATTTTAAAGACAAGGTGGTTATACCTAAAATCAATGATTTAAGGAGTCTTATTATGCAATAGGTACATAGATATCCTTATTATGCTCACCCTAGAGGAGCTAAAATGAGAGAGAACATGAAAAAGACCTTCTACTGGTCCGCTATGAAGAAGGATATCACTTATTTTATGGCTTGATGCTTTGAATGCCAAAAAGTGAAAATTGAGCATAGATATCCAATAGGGCAATTATACCCACATGATATACCAATGCAAAAATGGCAGGTTATATCTATGGAATTTATTGTGGATTTACCTAAGACTAGGTACTAGCATGACACAATCCTTGTGGTAGTTGATATGTTAACTAAGTTTGTGTATTTTATACCAAGAAACATAAAGGATGATGTACTAGTAGTGGAAAATATGTTTTCCAAAGAGATATTCATGTTACATGGGTTTCCTAAAGTGATTATTTTTTATAGGGACTTCAGATTTACATCTAATTTTTGGTAGGATATTCATGCAGTGGGCACAAAGCTAAACATTAGTTTTTCATGCCATTCAAAAATAGAAGGACAAATAGAGAGGATAAACAAATTTTTGAAAGACATGCTTTGCATGTACTACATGGGCCAAAAGTCTTTGTGGGAAGACTTTTTGAATTTAGTAGAATTTGCGTACAATAATGGGTATCATGCTTCCTTAGGAATGGCCCCATTTGAAGCCCTATATGGTAGAAGATGTAGAACATATTTATATTTGGATAATCTAAAGGATCAAATGCTAATAAAAGTGAATATTATCAAGGATATGGAGTAACAACTCAGGATGATTAGGCAGAGGCTTAAGAAAGTCGTCAATCATCAGAAGAGCTATGTTGATCTAAAAATATTACCTAGAGAATTCTTGATGGGAGATAGAATTTTCTTAAAAGTTAAACCCAATAAAAGTTCCATCAAGTCAACTAAGTTGGATCCCCGTTATGTTGAGCCATTTGAGATATTTTATAGGATAAGTCTAGTTGCCTATAGACTTGCATTTCCATCCAACCTATCAAATATCCATGACACTATTTATGCATCCCTACTTAGGAAGTATATTGTTGATCCTAATCATGTTTTGGATGTTTCTAAATTGCAGATGGTATATCCCTCAATCATTGAGTTAAGACAAATGAATATTCTAGATTTTTACTCCAATGTTATGAGGAAGTGAACTCTAGAATACTGTAAGGCCAAGTGGGACCATTATTCTGAGTGATGTGCCACTTAGGAAAAAGTGGAAGACATGAGAAAACATTTTTCATATTTTTTTGAATGAATAAAATAAAATTTATTTTGTAGGGAAAAACATAGAGGATTGTGTTTAGTCCAAGGGGGGTAGTATGTCATGACCCACCTTGGTAGGAATCATTAAAAACTCATATTATTTATTATTGTGTGATTGAACAAATGCTTAATTGTTAAGTATTTTTTGAATGGTTATATGTAAAAAATATTTTGGTGATTTTGTACGAGGATATGGTACTATTGATATCATAAGTGGTTGAAGGACTAGGTACCCTCATGGGTGGACAAGGAAGTTGACCATCAATAATGAGAGGGCCAAAAATAAAGGAAGTGATGGTCAGTTTAACTAAAGATAGCTCTTGGGTAAAAAAATGTTACTCACATGTAGTTGCATTCATATTGATGTGTTTGAGGGTAATCACCATCATCTAAAGTTATCCATAGCAAAATTTGATAGCCTTGAAGCTATCATAAACTATTTTGCTTAAGGATATGGGCAATAGGGTATGGTGGTGAATTACTTATTTTTGTTTGTTTATGTTTGAGTAATGTTTATCTTATGAGAATGATGCATGAAAGGATAGGATAAGCATTTATTTTGATATAATGAAATAACGTATATTAAAAATCATATTAATATGTTAATTTTTTATATTAATTTTGGTCATTGATTAAATTATTGGAAAGGTTATCTAATACATCCTTATACTTTGTTAGTAAAAAGGAATTTTAGGTATTAAATTGTTCATTATCCTGGCGGAGTCCCTAGGGAGAACCCTCGAAGTTGCTTGATCTCTCGAGGCCATTTCAGGTGTTAAACCTACCTCCCTACTACAAACCATCACACACCAAAAATTTTTTGATGATATGATCCTGGCAAACCTTACCTCTATTGTTGAAGCTCAATCCATGAAGACAATCCTCAAACAATATGAGTAGGCTACTGGTTAACTAGTCAACTATACCAAAAGTAAAATTTATTTCATTAATACCATATTTCCCACAAATTGAGGATAGTAATAACCCTATAATGCACCATTGATAACCTCCAATATTCCTACCTAGGCCTCCCCATTTTCATTGGTATCCCATTTGAAAACATTTGGAATAATGTCCTTGACAGACTCCTTAAGAAGTTGGTCAGATGGAAAGGATCCCTCCTTAGCCAATATTCCAAAGCAACCCTTGTCCATGTCTACCTCCAAAGCATAATTTTTTACTTCTTATCCATATTCAAAGTTCCTACTTCAATCTATTCTAAAATCTATTCTAAAATAGAGCAAATACAAAAGATATTCCTATGGTCAGGCCCTGATAACAAGAAAAAGTTTCACTTAGTGGCATGGGATAAATTTTGCATCCCCAAATCCCAGGGAGGTCTTGGATTCAGAAGGATTGGAAAAATGAACTTATCTCTTATTTCTAAGTAGGCCTAGAATATTTTCACTAATGCAAATATCGAATGGATCTCTATTATCAAAATGAAATATCTTCATAATCATAGTCTCCTATATGATGACACCCCCCAGTATGGCTCTATGTTCTATAATTCTATCATCAAAACTAAGGACATCATCAAAAATGGTTTCAAGTGGCAGCTAAAAATGGAAACACCATTGATTTTTGGAATGACCCCTAGATTTTTTATCACCCCCTCATCGTTGGCCCCATTCTAGCCACCTTAAAACCCACTACTGATCGACTCTTTGGATCCAAGGTTTCCCATTTTTTCACCCTTTCCCATGGTCATATTTCTTGGAATTCCATCCCCCCACCATCCTTTCCAAAGATCTTGCCATCATCTCCAACTCCCTGATCATCATCCTTAGCTAGTGCACCATCCCCATCACTTATTTACCTTACTTTACCCTTTGGAAGTTGTGTGATGATGGGCTCTTCTCTATCAAGTCTGTGTACCTACTTCAGGTCAGCCCCTCTGCTTGCATGATCTCAATAAAGCATATATGGCTCAATAATACTACCCCCAAAAGTTGGATTCTTTTCCTAGTTGCAAGACTATAATAAAATCCTAACCATCGACAACCTCATGACTAGAGGGGTGATGATTCCCAACCATTATTATCTCTATAATTCTGCTTGGGAGTCCACTTACCATATTTTCATGGATTGTACCTTCATTGAAATTGTCCTAAATTTCATCTTCAACACCTTCAGTATTGCTTGGGTCCGATCCAACTCCTTGATTGACATTTTTACTCAATGGCCCAATCCCTTTCGTCATAGTAGAATCAAATCCTTGTGGTCCCTTTTCCTCCACCATTTTCTTTGGTAGGTTTGGCTCGAACGCAACAATAGAGCCTTTGTAAACCTGTCTAGGGATCCTATCTCTATGGGCAATAGAGTGCTTTGTTTTACTAGTGAAAATGCCCAATTATTCCCCTACTCAAGACCCTCTGATCCTAGAATTGAATCCATCATTGCTTCCACCCTCAATATTTCAATGGAGCTATCCACGACCCCTTTGCCTACCAATACCCGATCCAATGCTAAGTGGACCCCTCCCCGTGAAGGATGGCTTAAGGTCAACTTTGACAGATCTTCCAAAGGAAATCCGAGAAGGGTTGGAGTAGGAGGCATGGTCAGATATCACAATGGAAAAATTATTGTAGCCTTTGCTAAAGATCTGGGCATCCAATCCAACCATACAACTAAAGCCATAGCTCTCTATCATGGGCTCTCAATTATTAGCACTCTCCAATGTAGACTAATAGTTGAAGGTGACTCTTTAAATATCATCAACTATTTTAAAAGCAATAAAGTGCCAAACTGGAGAGTCAATAACACCATTTTAGAAGCCAAAAGACTCCTCCAAGGCTACCCCATGTCCATTATCCAACACATCTTTAGGGAAGCCAACCATGCTGTTGATTCACTAGCCAACCTTGGCCTCCACCAACATCCTCTAAGTGTTTGGTACAATGATTTTCCTCAAACTCTTATCCATGTTGCTTCTTTTGGTTGGGTCATGTCACGTTGAGCCTTTCTTATTGCCCATCCCCTTTGGTCAACCTATCCATGGACCTATCCTAATATTTAACCCAAAACTCCTCGTTACCCGCCTCACCGTGTGTCTTGATCCCATGCCCTCCACCCAACCTTTACCCCTCATAGCCCCTTTCCACCCTAGAGTCTGCCCTGTCCATCCACATCACCCTTCGTTAACCCCTGCCTTGCTATATCAACTCCTTCCATCTCATCGTCATTGTAATACTGCATTCTTATCATGTTCCCCCTTGTCCCCCCATACCCCTCACTAATAAACTCTCTTTTATGTCCTCCATCATCTATCTGTTCATGTATCAAACCCTTTCCATCCATTGGAGCAATTGTTCAGGTTTTCCAACGTGGTATTCCTCGCTGCCTCGGTTATCATTGATTGAAGCTTATCATGTGACACCCTAGCTAGCTATAATTTCCAAAATCATGGTTCTTCTCAAACCTTTTATTACCAGAATATTTCACTCACCCCTTTCTCATGCTTGAAATGTCTCTCATCCCTAGGCACACATCCCAACCACCTTCGAAGATCAAAGGTGGTAAAAAATTTGTAGATATCTTGACATGTAGACTATTTGCACTTATAATTTTATCCTTCATATCGATGTGAATCATCTTCCTTACTTTTATCCTCATCTTGGCCAATGCTTTAGAACTTCTAATTTGAATCCCTCTTTCCCCATGGCTCTGCTCAAACCTAACTCCCTCCAAATAGACCCTTTGGTTGAAGAGATTTTAAGCAGCCATGGATTTTTACCCTTTCTAAAGATGTTCTCTAGTAGTGACGATGAGGTAACTGAGGAGATCATCGAGATGTGGAATAATGGCAACATCACTATTTGAGGTCTCGAGTTCCATATTAACATCCAATTGCTGGTGAAAGTGACTAGGTTTCCAATTGATGGTCGAGTAGTCATGCGTAACGAGAACTCCATGGTGTTGGAAATGGATAGATTTATAGAGAAAGGTAAGTATGTGGTTATTTATAATGGAGGAATCATTAGGTCATCTTTACCTACTCCTTGGTATCATGTCATAATCCCTATCATGCAGTTCATTACTATAGACAAAATTGAAAATCCCCTTCATAGCTTTCACATAACCTTTCTAAATAACCTTTGGGACATTAAGAAAGTTAACATCCCTGACTACTTATTTAGGTCCATAGAATTATCCTTCACCAATGTTAGGAAGAGAAAATCCACTCAACCCATCCACAGATATCTCCATCTCATCCTATATAAGCAAGCTCTTGATGATTTCACCAAAAATGTTATGGTTTCTAGTAGTTTACACCCTTCTAATCCCATTGAGAGTCCCATCCATGAAACCCCTATTCAAGATGTCCCTAGTGATGAAGAAGACCCTGAATTTGTTTCTCCTTCCTCCAAAAATCACACTTTAGGATCCAATAAAAAGGAGACTTCCCCCTATGTCGAGTATGAGTGTATACTTTGATCCCTCAGAAGCATTATGCATACCAAGAGCCCTGCGTCTACCAAGCGAAATCCTAGCTTTTCCACTCCTAAGGCCTCCCCTTGGCCCAAAAAGCAAAAAATTGAAGAACCTCTTCTTAAGGCTACCACTAATGAAATTCCAGCCATGGATTTGATGTCTAAACCCAAAAATATTCCCTCTGCAAATACTAGCCAGAATTACATGCTCATCCAGCTTGCTGGCACTGTGGTCAACCTGACTGCTACTGTTGATTCATCCAAAGTGACCCGAACCCTCTATCAACAAGCTACGAAAGTGTTGGACGAACTCCATAGCCACCTTAAGAAGACTTTCAAAAATGTTGGTGATGCTTCGAATGCCAATGTAACTACAAATTTCAACTCTAAATATTAATGGTGCTGCTCACTAGTTCAGTGTTGTCGGGATCATCCCTATTGGTTTTGGCTTAGGATTTTTTTGTCAAGATTTGGCTCAGGATTGTTTTGTTGGGATCATCCTGCTAGGATTCCCCTTTTTTGGTATGGTGTGTTGTGGCTATAAGCCCTTTTTTGTAAGCTCCTTGTTTTTTGTTCAAGTCAGTTGACCTTTGACTCTGTGTAAAATGTTTTGAGGCCCCTTTCAAAACCTCATTTTTAATACAATCTACTTATATAAAAAAAATATATTAAAGAGAAAACAAATGAATTGATAGGCTTACTTTATTTCTAATATTGTGAAAATATTAGAAAATAAAACGCAATAGATTTATTTCTAATATCATGCAAATATTAGAAAGGAAAACTTAATAGCTTTATTTCTAATATCATGTGAATATTAGAAATGAAATATTAATAGTGGAAGAAACTATTAGAAATTAATAAATTTATGTTTCTAAAAAGAGGAATCTTTCTCTTAATTAAAGGAATAAAAGATTTATTTTTGCTTTTATAAAAAAATATATATATAATTATGGAGGAGTTAAAAGGATCTTGGGGGGGATCTTTTAGATGGAAGAAATAAAGTAGAGGGCGCGAAAAAGGAAAATATATTTTATTATTCTTTGTAAAAACCAAAAGGAGATAGAATTGGGTAGCACGAACAAAGAGCTTGAGGGAGATACCTTCCAAAGCAAGAAGCTTAGAAGCATTCAAATTTTTCTTTGGGGATTAATATATCAGGTTGGATCTGAAACCACCTTCTACTTGTATTTGCCCTCATTGTGTGCTTTTAGTTTTAAGAATGCTTATATCCTCCTTAAACAAATATTGTTGCATATGTTAAGTGAGATGATGCTTTCATTTACATTAAAACATTAGTGTTTTAAAATAGTACCTCTCCATCATTATGTTGTGCATAGAATACTAGGTTGGTTTAGTTGAGTTTATCATGTGGAAATGCTTTGTTTCCTCTACCACTCTACCTAACCATTCAATCTCTAGAAACCTTTTTATTATAGTAAGTGAGGTTTCTTTTTCCATTGAAAGCAATATACTCTTCTTTATAATAGCTTTATGGGCAAAGAAGCATCTAATTTTTATATCAAACCATTTTTATTTTGAACTCATTATGTTCATCTTGAAGGGAGTTTGGTTTATGTATTTTAAGCACCTTCGATTTTTAACGTATACCCAGTCTATATTTCCATGTTGGTTGTTCCTGTTTCATTTGTTGAAAAATCACCATGTTTTGATATCTTTAAACTTCCATAGAGTTCTTACCAGTGTATGAAATTGTGATGTCCTTTGTTATGTTTTTTATTTGTCAACATAGGAGGAGTTACCTTACTATTGTTTTAATCGACTTTAATCATGAGATATTCGATTGAGTGCTTAATTTTTAATCATAAACTCATAGGAGATGCATCTTCAAGTAAAAAATTTTCAACCTGGAAAGTAATGAATAAATTACTGTCGAATAGCCTGAGTTAACAAGAATGCTTGTTAATTAGATATTGGATTGTGTGTTGTTTGTTCCATGCATAAGTTTGAAATCCAGATGATATTATTTGGACTATGTGGTGTTTATAAGTCACAAAAATATGTATAACTAAGGTTTTATTAGTCTATTAAGGAACATTTACCCTTGTATAAGCCAAATATATTGGTTAATTTACACTCCAATAAATTACATATGATTTGTTTTGCATCTTTAAGTCGACAACTTCATGTTTGACTACTTTGCAATGTACATGTTTAGGGCCTAAACCAGTGAAATAATTTGTTTAGTGGATGCCTTTATGATATTCGTTATTATATTAGATATAATGTTAAAGAAAATATTTATTATATTTTTATTGAAGCATACTGTTTGGAGCTTGAATTCTAAGAAATGTTTGGGTAAAAGGGATTTGGCTCTTGGGTGATGAGTGTATCTTATTCTTTTAATTAAGGAAAAAATGGGGGGTTTTGTTAATTAAAGAATGATATTCAGTTATTTTCTTTAATAGGATTCTTGTTTGGATTTAGTATTAAAGAAAAATTGATTTAATTATTTTAATCTAGAAATAATATTAAGAATCGTTATTATGGGAAGATATAAAATATGTTTTTGTATTATGGGTTAGTTTCTAATTAAAGTGAAAGTTTATAAAATGAAAGAAGATGAAATATAGGTGACATCCCACAGGATGTCCTGATTTGCTTCCCTGCTTCTGCCTCCCCTGGATTTGTCCCAGTTTCATGGCACTTCCCAGGCTCTTATCTATAGGTTGGTTGTGGCTGCAAATGATCTCCTTGGGATGGGAGGTCCCTGATCCACTTGTCTACTCCTTTCATATCTTGATTGAGGATTTTCTACCTATGCCCCTGATCTGGGATGTCCCTAGGACTTCCATTGGGTTTCTTGTTAAGCTTTCAGGATCCTTTTTCCATGTTGCTCTTAGGTCTTTATGAGGTTTGTTGTAGATTTTCTACTTGGTGTTGGATTCTAGTGTTTCATTGGTTGTGGTGTATCATGGATTTGGGATGGGGTCTTGACTTCATCTGTGTGCTTCTCTAGAGGTTTTCACTGCATCCTTCTGGTTTGGGGGGACCACATGCCTTATTTTTAGTGAATCTTCTCTTCGAGTTTCTTGGATCTAGTCTACTTGGTGGTTTCTTAGTGTATCTATCATGACCTTGGTGGGGACCTTGGGATTTGCTTACTACTAGGATCTCGTTGGTTTTCCTAATTGTTCCTTTAAGTCATTCATGTGTGGATTTAGAAGTTGCTTGAGTTTATCTGCTACATATTTTGGTTTTGGATGGAGACCTATTCTTATTACATACAACTTGATCACCCTGTGGCTCCTTCAATTTGGGTTCCTTGGTATCTTCCTGCCCCTTATCTCATGGTTGGTGTTTCTATTTTCGTTGCTTCCTCTACCTTCTTCTAGCATTTTTGTAGCTCAACCTCACATGCAAAGGGATATCATGGCCAATGGATATCCTTAAATTTTTTATCCATTTTCCAGGTCCTATGTAGGATACCACTTCCTGGGTCATCCCTGGAAGGGATCCTATTTTTGTTTCTTCAATTTTTAGTTGTTCCCGCTTTCCTATAGTGGTTGCTAGTTTTCTTGGATGGATTTCTAGGTTTTTTTCTTGCTCATGTTTATCTCGGACCTACCTAGGCAGGATAGCTCATCCTTGTCTGAGTGGCAGTTTTCTCTAGTCTGTTTGCTTTCTTGAGGTGGATTTTCATTCCTGGTGGTTTTGAATTTTGGTTTCCCATTAGCAGGATTCTAGTTTCTGGTTTTCCCCTTGGGTGGTATTTTTTACTTGTATTTTTCCTTCCTGTGTGGGATTTCCATATTTCCTAATTTGGGTGGGATTTTTTAAATTTCATGGTTTAAATTTCTTGTTTGGGCAGGACTTTTTTTTTTAATTTTCTGGTTCAAATTTCCTACTTAGGTGGGATTTTTTAAAGTTCTTACTTTGGATGGGATTTTTAATGTTCAACTGGCCTATCCTTTGGCCTTATTTTTTTTCTATTGACCTGATGTAAAAAGGTTTTGGGGCCCCTTTCAAAACCCACTTTTAATGAAATTTTTACCAATAAAAAAATATATATGAAATATTCCTTGTATGTATTGTGTTAAAAAAAAAGAAATGTTCAAATGGGCATGGAGTCCTTTTGAATGAGAAAATTATGGGGTTTCCTCATAAGTTGGGTTTTAGGAAAAATAGTAGAAATAAAAGGGTCATTTCTATTTGGGATATTTGATGTTGTGAATGTAGTAAAGTGAATGGTCATTTCTATTTTTTTTTTAATTCATTGAAAAACGTCTAGGATTGCATTATCATATTGAGTTGTCTTGATCCCTAACCCCCTCTCTCTCTTGATGGTACTCAAGGAATTCAGCATTCAAGGTGATGGATAGAAGGAAGCCTATCATGTTTTTGCCAGTGATCATAATGATTATGATTGTAATGTAATTGGGACCTCAAAGAGAGTGATGTAACAATGAATAGTTCATGGGTTTGAGTCTATGCATATTGATTTATAATTTCAAGGATGGTTATGTTAATAAGTTTCTTGATTATGTGATTTTTTGTATATTTTATGCTTTTAAGTAATTGCTACTCTTACTTCCAATACTTTTGATAGAATTGAATTATGATCATTATTTTATATGATCAAATGGGGAGATTATGTATATTGGTAAAATGAATGGAAAGTAGTTATGAAATTCAAATATAAAATATGTTCTTCATGTCCTATAGAGTAACTTCATTAATATGCTTTAATGGTTTTAAATATATGCATTTGGAAAAATTGAAGCTATTTTCTCATTAAGAAAAAGAGTATGATTTACTTATCTTAGTAAATAGAGAGAGTTAGGTTGAATGAATCTTGTTATGCTTTTGTATTTATTAAGAATTTGAGAAGGGTACGCTCATAAAAAAACTAGTTAGTACCCTTGTTGAGAAACCTAAAATTTGATCAAGTTGTAGGAAGGCAATAGTCAAACTGAGTGTAACAATTACATCTTGAGCGTAAATGTATTCCCAAAAGCTTAGATATTTTGAGGAAGGTTCTTAAGTGTGGAGCTTGAACCATATTTCCTATTGCAGAGGTTAGGAAATTGTTTGTGACATAAACAAGTGATGATGCCTTGGTTAGGAAGGATCGGATAGTCATGTGTATTATCATGCAGAGTGATAATACCCTTAATGAGCCCACCATAGATATGTGGTCATTAAGAACTAAGTACTAGTTGTCTAATCGTGGAGATGAGATATTTTGACTTTAATACATTATGCCTAAGAACACCAACATAGATTGGCTTATTTTTGGTAAGAGAATTGGTGTCCTCTTATCTTAATATTGAGAAGAGATAATTCCCTACACTATGGTTGGAATGCCTTTACTCATGGAGGGCATATGTAATGTGGGAAAAGCACTAATATCATCTTCTCTAGAGAATGCCATGGGATATTGGTTAGTTTTATCCACTTGAGTGTCATTGGCAATGATAGGAACTCAAAATGTGGTTATGCCTTAGCTTATGCAAAATAAAAGAGTTTGGAAATATCTCTAGTGTGAACCTTACTTGTGAACCTATTTAAAAAGTAATACTCTCTCTCGGGTTGGTTAGAAATTTAGTTGCTATAGTTGGTATCAAATCTCTAGGTTATAGGACAAGAAGATTCCATGGATATAACCGATTATTAATAGACTTGATGTGCAGACTTTGATGATATTGTAAATAATAATAATACTCTCTCTCGAGTTGGTTAAATTTTGGATTATTACAAGAGAAGACATGTTGTATACACTTGAGAATATGTTGCTATAGATATTTATAACTTTCATCGCAATATATTAGGATTAAATCTGAATCAAAATAATAGGATCAACAATTGGATAGTAAAAAAAATTAATTCAATGTGGAAAATATCATGAGATTAGACACATGGCAAGAAATTGCAAAGTGAAAATGATGGAAAAATAAATGGAAAATTTTAGGCATGAGACAAACTTCAATATGAAACAAGGAGATCATATCATAGTAGAAGCTATGTTAGATCAAGGATTTTCCACTCCTAAGAAAGTTTCAATAAAAACCCCTTTGTTTCATAAAATGGAAAATGTCATTATAGTTCACTTGAATCAACCATTAATAAAAAAAATGACACAAGGGATGAGGAAGTATAATGAGCAAATTCAAATACATAAGGATTTAAAGGTGCCAAGAAATATGGGGAGGCAAATTTAAAGTGAATGAGGTGAAGGAGGTCAAGGTTAATCTAGGTAAATCATCTTTATTTTCCTCAAGTAGCATAAAATATTCTTCTTGTAATAAAAATAAAAGTAGTATAGAGTGTATTTGTTGCACTTTAAATTTTTAAAAGTAGCATAATAAAGAAGCACATATGGAGGATATCCATGGAAATTTAGGGTTTTCATAGCAACATAAGAAAGTAATTACTATGGAGGATTATCCTTGCACTTAGAGGTTTTAAGGTAAACACAAAGAAGAAAGTGTTTATGAGACAATTCCTTGCATTTCATATTCCTTAGGACAACATAAATATTTATAACTCTCATTATGAACAATATGGAATACTAGAAGAGATTGATGAAGATGAAAGTGTTGGTGGGAAAGGAAAAATGAGAGAAGATCATAAAATCATGAACAAAGAGAAAAAGAAACTCAAAGGGATATCAATTTGGGAAGCCAAATAAAAATATTAAAAGTATCAACAAGAAGTGGGGCTAATCCCACTAGTAAAAATAAAAATAAATGGTAAAAATGATATCATGGAATATTAAGGATATAAATAAGACCTCTAAAATAAGTTATTAAGAAATTAATATGTATTATAGTCTTGAGTTTATTTTAATATAAGAAACAAAATTAAGTAATGAGGAATGTAAGGATGATTTTAAAAATATTTGAAAGATGGGTGATTGTCTAGAAGTTTATTGTATAATAACTTCAGGCGATGTTGCAAGAATATGGGAAAAATGCAAATGGGATGGACAATTGTTAGAAGCAAAAAGTAATTGGGTTGTTGGACTATTTTGTAGGAAAGAGGAAAACATCAAAGCTAGATTTATAAATGTATATGCTCCAACTATAGTTTCTCCTCATGAAAGATGTAGGGAGGACCTTAACATATTTTTGTCAAACACAATGGTGAAGCATAATTATGATTTATGGATTTTTGGGGGTGACTTTGATACAATTCTATATCCTTTAGAAAAGAAGGGTGGTACTCTAGGATGGTCTCATCTGATGCAATATTTTGCTTTATTTATCTATTATTGGCCTTTGGGATGTTAGTCCTTCAATTTATTAACATCCATGAGATAATAAACGCATTGGGTAACCTTATAAAATAGAAATATTGGATATGTTTTTGTTATCCAATATATGGTTGTAAATAGACTATGTAATCTCTTTAGATATTTTATTGCAAGTGTAGGCACAAAAACCTAGGCATTTTCAAAACCACATTCACATTGCATATTTCAAGTCTGCATAATAAAATATGTATCTAAAGCTTGACTTAGGCATATAATTCCTACACATTATCCATTCATATAGTACATTGCAATTTTGCATAATAATAATGTGCCTAAGGTTTGACTTAGGCATATTAATTCTACACATTATCCTATTTTCTAGAATGGAAAATCCTCTAGTATATCCTATATTCCCATGTGAGATGTATCCTAGCCACCACTACCCCTCACCTTGCCACATCTCACACCTCACTCCACACTTCACTCCACTTGCACCTACCCACATGCCACCACTCCACCTAAGTGAGACACTCTAAGTGACTCACTACAACTACCCAAGATAGGTGGTTGCCTAGTCCTTACCACTTGGAAACCTTGGCTTTCCACCTATATTTTCCCTCCAAAATCTAAAATTACCTATAAAAGCAACACTAGGCCATCAAGCAAAGGGGGTTGGAAAAGACACTGTTATGCTACCAAAATCATTACAGGGAATCGCCAACGTTTATGAAGTTCATGTCATCAAGGTCTCAGATTTGAGTTTTAAGTTTTTTTCCATCCCTGCACAATCATGCATCCATGGTTACATAGTGCCAACTGCCCTCCCATAGTTTCTCAACTGTCCTCCCATGGTTACATAGTCACACTCTCATAGTTGCTCAATTGCCCTCCCACGATTACACAGTCACAACTGTGGGACCACATTTGTGCATAAACTACCAAACTTATTTTGGTCATATCTTGCTCATATATACTTGGATTGAGCTAAAATTTTGAGGGTAGGTTTCTGACATCCCCTAGAATACCTTTGCAAGTTTTTAGACCAATTGTAGTAGTATATATCAACAAATTTTCAATTTGTTAGAAATGAACTTATATTCTAATTTCTATGTTTTCTATAAGCATTCATTCAAGGGTTTCCATTTGCATCGATTTTCAATCATTTATATAGGTGCTAATTACCCTTTTTTAATTTCCATGTGCACAGGATTTAGGTACTTAAAGAACTAAATCTAGGCATGGTCCCACATCCAAGATACAAATTCCCACTCACCAATTGGATTGGAGCAAAAGAAGACTGAAGACACCACCAATCATTTAATTAGCCAAAGGGGTTTTTCATATTTGTGCTCTTTTTATCATGTGAAATAAAGCATTTGCTTATTGTAATCATACCCCTATGCACTCGGGGCAAATAATTTGTAAAAAGGAGACTAAGGCTCCAATAAAATTCAATATAAAATTCATTTATTTTGTAATTGCTTGTCTTTAATTATTTTATTTACAAGGTGTTGTCTTATTTGCTTACAAAATGGTGATATACATGGCTAAAAAATAATAATAATTACATTGCATTTCATACATCTATCCATACATTCCATGTGCATTATATATACATATTGTAGGCATTTATTCATATCAATCATCATATTAAGGATCATTTGGTAAATTTCGATAATAGCTAGTCTATTATGTCTTGTTGCCTTAATCAGGGGTATCTTCCATAAAACATCACTCATAAATCCATTAATATCAATAATTTACAACTTTCCTTATAGTATTTTGATGATTAAGGAGTTCACATAAAGTAGGATAGATACTGTATAATTGTTAGCAATAATGATTATGCGGCCACTGACTATTTTATGTGCACCTTTTTAATTTTCAAAATATTGCAATGAAAGTATCATAAAATCTTACATACCACATAAATCCATAAGCAAATTCCAAATGTTTTCAATCACTCAGCCACTCCTAGTATTTTGAACAGCCTCAATTCAAAATCAAACAATATTTAGAAGCAATAAGTTTTTCTTGGTAAATCAAGTTTCCTCTTGGACCACACACATCAAAACACATTAAAACATTGTGAACCTTGGGAATAATGAATTCATAACTAGATATTGCCATAAAGTGAAAGGTTTTCCCTATTCATCCAATTATGCACATGGTCTAGAGTGCTAAGAGTTGACAAAAGGACAAGCTTCACCTTTACCCAAAAAAAAAAAATTCGTTGCTCTTCCTTTAAAGAGCAAGTATCCCAAAAAGCATTTCAAAAAAAAATCCCTTGCTCTTTATCAAAATGAGCAAGTACCAAAAAAAAACATTCCACAAAGCAATAAAATCTCCTTGCTCTTCCTCAAAATGAGCAAGTACCCCAAAATCAATAAAAATGCAAGTTGCTCTATTATAAAAATGAGCAAACTCAAAAATAAAATTCCAAAAACCAATGCAATAAAAGAAGGGAAAGGAGATTGAATCACTGGAACTCTTAGTGTCTCAAAAACCATGGGATGATCCTCATTATAGCAATGGGTTGAATGAAACCCACCTAGTAATGGGGTATCCTTATGTGTGGCACTGCGTTTGTCGTATTAGTGACCTTATTTTGTACATACCTATAGATGCTCACAGATGAGATAGATTATTGGCATAAGTTACTATTGATTAGTTTGACCTAGATCATAATGAGAAATAAGCATTCATTACACACACAATTGGTCCTTAATAAATTTGACATCACCATGATGTCCTTAGCATCATATGGATTCATGAGATGAATAAATGAGTTTGTTTGAGATCACTAGGATGTTTGAGTCTTTGCAAAACAACTCTAGATCCTTTATCCCTAAGGACAACAAAGGCATAAGCAATCTTCCATTTCATACCTCCATCTCATAGTCACATATATCATAGTCAATTTCATATTATAAAATATGATCAAATCAGTAGTATCATATTGGTGCCCTTGATTAAGAAATAAAATAAAAGTTTACTAAAACAATGGTCCATAACCTCTTCGAATGATAATTAATAAGCCAACATTATTCATTCACTTGCATACATCACCACCAATTACATTCATTCATAATACATTCATTTCATCACATGCACACCAAAAAAAAAAAATTATCCAAACAATCCATCAATATACATATACATGCACAATCACATAAACAACCAACTACAAGGGGTTCAAGGTCCCACACATTCCCCAATAATCACATAAGGTAGTCGACCAACTAGGGTGATTCAATATCTTCCACTTTCCCCAAAAATCATGTCATAAACACCAATTAGGGGGTTTCAAGGTCTCACAACTTCCCCATCAATCAAGCAACTTGGGGGTTCAAGATCTCCCACCTACTCCAACATTCATATTTCAAATCATCTACTAGCTTCAAAATATTGTGCCCTTTTATCAAAGTTTGTGCTCTTTTCCTTGCATTCACAAACATAATACATCTAATTCCATTTGCTTTATCACATTCATCAATTCAATTCACTATCTTAGATCCTTGATTGAACCTCGTATCTAGTGATATACTCTAGTCACCTAGCGATTGTAGTGACTGGTTATTAATGCAATCTGGTTACATCAATTCAAAAGGCTCTAAAGAAACCAAGCTCCTTTGGTAAAATTCACTTAAAAAAGCTCCAAAGGAACCAAAACTCCTTTGGTCACAATCAATCCAAAAGGATCCAAAGGAACCAAAACTCCTTTGATCACATTCAATTCAAAATAATCCAAAGGAACCACATCCCTTTGGTCAATTCAATTCAAAATATTCCAAAAGAACCACATCCCTTTGGTCAGTTCAACTTAAAAGGCTCCAAAGGAACCACATCCCTTTGGTCAGTTCAACTCAAAAGGCTCCAAAGGAACCAAAACTCTTTTGGTCAAAATCAATCCAAAAGGCTCTAAAGGAACCACATCCCTTTGGTCAATTCAATCCAAAAGGCTCCAAAGGAACCTAACCCCTTTGGTCAAATTTAGATTCAAAAGGCTCCAAAGGAACCACATCCCTTTGGTTAGTTCAAATCAAAAGGCTCCAAAGGAACCAAAACTCCTCTAGTCATATTCAATTTAAAAGGCTCCAAAGGAACCACATCCCTTTGGTCAGTTAAACTCCAAAAGGCTCCAAAGGAGCCACAACTCCTTTGGTCAATTCAATCCAAAAGGCTCCAAAAGAACCTAACACCTTTGGTCAAATTTCATTCCAAATGATCCAAAGGAGACACACCCCTTTGGTAAAATTATTTCAAAGGCTCCAAAGGAACCAAACTCCTTTGGTCAAAACATCCTCAAGAGAACCTTGTATCTAGTGATATACTCTAGTCACTTGGCGATTGCAGCGATTGGTTATCCATGCAATTTGATAGGATGAGTATATTACAATAAGGACACTTGTTGGATTATCACTCATGCAATAAGGTCAATTAACTCAAGGGTTTCATCTATTTTCATACTTCACCCATTTTTCACTTGGGGGAGTAAGTAAAAAAAAAAATCAAATTTTCCAATCACATTCAATTCAAAAGGCTCCAAAGGAACCTAACCCCTTTGGTCAAATTTCATTTCAAAATGCTCCAAAGGAAACACACCCCTTTTGTCAAATTAGTTCAAAAGGCTCCAAAGGAACCTAACCCCATTGGTCAAAATATTTTAAAATATCCAAAGGAACTAAACTCCTTTGGTAAAAACATCCTCAAAAGAACCTTGTATATAGTGATATATACTCTAGTCACCTAGCAGTTACAACGACTGGTTATCCATGCAATCCATTAGGATGAGTACATTACCATAAGGACACTTGTCATTACATCAATTCAAAAGGCTCCAAATGAATTATTGGGATCTAAATTGACATCAAGAAAAATCTTGAAGCTATTACTGTTATCTTCCAGCTTTCTACACTGCTCTCTATAAATATCAATCTTGACATAAAAAGTTTCAAGGTGGGCTTTCGCTATAACCAACTCATTTTCTACCTGTAACTAGTCAATATCTTTTGTATACTCTTCTATATGATAATATTTTATATTCATATCCTCCTCAGGTTTACTCACAAGAGGGGTGATGAATCTAGTTGTCCTTTGCCTTGATACTGGGTCAACAGTCATTGTATTTCTCTGCTTAAACATCTTTTTCAAAGGCTTAGAAAGTTTCTCAACCCAAAAATATGGAATCTTATGTGAAAAATCCTTTCCTTTATACAAATAATATAATGTGGGATGATTTTTAGAGAGAGGGGAAGCTATAATATAATAGAGGATAGACTTAGAGGTTGATGAAAATGGAGTAGTGGTGACAATGATAGAATTTGTACTTATTATAGGAGATGCAATTGGGAAAGGCATAGGGATGGAAGTTGAAATCATAGAGGGATCTAGAGGAGATGTAAGATATTTTCCTCTCGATGTTACTAAAGGTAATTATTTTGAGTGCAAATATGAAATGATAGGTGATGATGTGAATGGGATTTTAGATTAATGTGGAGGAGGCATATTGGTTTAACCCTCTGTAGTAGCTAATGAAATAGATGGTGAATTATGATGGGGAGAGGGTATTTTCTATTCTAAATTTTCTTTAGAATGGGAAGAGGATTATTTTGGGGAAGGAGAAGGAAAATAAGGTATATAAATTGTACCTTTTCCTACAAAATAAGGGTTTTTGAGAATCTCCTCCACACTTTGGTGTTTTTCCTGTTGCATGGATGGCTCTGCAACTAAAATAGGGTCTCGTTAAACACTTTTCTCTTGATCCATTTTTAGCTTCTTGTAAACTTCTTTCTGGGATTCTTCCAATGCATATTTAGCCTTTCTCTTGAAAACTTTAAATACTACAAGTTTATCATTCTCTATATCCTCCTCAAATTGTTCTTTTGCAATGCAACTTTAGCAATCAGGATCAACTTTACTACGGCTGCAATGGTGAAACTCATTGGGGTGAATACAAAACTATCATATTTCTCTTTTCAATTTATCTTATTTACAAGAGGCTCTCCACCCAGGGATAGGCAATAATACTTTTCACTATGTGGATGATTTTTGTATTCCCTGCCTCATCACCAGAATAATGCATTTTGCTCATAATTTGAGCCCCTAAAGAATATTTCTATAATTACTCTTATGAAGGATCAAATGACTTCGGGGCTTCTTCAGCTATTGGTAGAGTATTGTCCTCTACTTCCTATATTTTCTCCTATGAAGGTGGATAAGGAGAGTCTAACGCTACTTGAGTTTTCTCTTTTTTCTATGTTTCAGCTCTCTTATAACTCAACACCAAATTCTTGGCATCTTTAGCCTTCCAAGTCTTAATATTTTTCTCATATAGCTCAGAGAAATCATTGTTTGCTTGTCGACCCAATCTAGCCTTTTTTGTACCTATTTCCACTCTCATAGTCCACCAATCTAAAATTTTTCCTTCATCCCATCCATTTTTCTTCTCTACTTCCTTAATTTTAGACTCTTTCAAATGGTGGTCTTTGTTCTTTTTGGGGTCAAAATCAACTATTTGCTCATAAAAGTCTCTCCATGGAGGCAATTGTTCCATTTTAATGACATTCCACTCCAGTGGAGCATTTTCCTTATTGTTTCTACCCATTTCAAAATGAGACCTCAAATTTTTTAAAAATTTGAGCACTCTCTCTCCATTTAGGGCAATATTCCTCTTTAAGAACTTGTCATCCGGATCATACCTCCATATTTGTGGAATGTACAACAGTCCTAGCCTCTCCAAATATTGGGTAATTTTCTCACCTTGAGTCCTTCTGGTTATTGTTATATCATCTACATTATGAGAGTAAAACAATAATCCTTTCCTCCCTTTACTAGTGCCAACATTGACATTGATAAAGTCTATTTGCCTTAAGTACTCCAAGGCCAACAACCTATTAGTTACAAAATGAGGCAGAAAAAATGAATTACCAATAAAACCATAAAGTCTAATGATAGTGCCCTCTGTAGGGATATACCAGTCTCCTTCTTTGGCATATTCTACTCGTAATAACTCTTTAGCCAAATATGGCAGCCTAGGGCATTTTCCATACATGATTTTCAAGGCTAGCCCTAGAAATTCTAGGTTGAACCTATAGTATGACTTTGTGCTCCTCAAGTGACTAGTCCAATGATAGACCGAGATAGGGTCTCCATTATCATTCTTGTCATTTACTAGAATTCAATCCATCATGTGTCTTATGGTGGCATAAAACATCCATACTAGGTTTGAAAAATGCTAGAATGAAGGATCCTTTGAATCTTTCTTCATCTTAACCAATTGCTCATGCATTATTTTTAGAGAGAAAGGTTGGCCAGTCAAAATAAATTGGTTTAACACCCTCTTATTCTACTTTAGTTCTATATATTTTCTCATTTAAATGCAATACACGAGATCTATTTTCCATTCTCTCACATACCAGTTAGAATCTAAATCCTCTAAGTAGGTCAACATGGAGAAAAACTTTGGGTTAGCAAACTGTTCAATGGCAATTGGAATTTTGGGTAGTGTTTTCTTGGACTTGATAGTTTTGAATTTGTTGTAAACCCACTTCCTAAAAGGCTCTCCTTCATGAGCACGTCTTTGCAAAGAATAATATCCATCTTACTCTAATATATCGAAGGGATTAGTACTTATAGATGGGTCTACACCTATAGCAAAAAAATCATGGTAGGCTTTGGTTGTGATTCTAAATAAGATTTTACCCTTATCTGTTTTAACTAATTTTACTCTAGGGTCGTAAAACTTGAAAATGTCTACTATTAACTCAGGATAGGGAAGCACATAATCACAGATGTAAGAAGATAAAAAGGAGAGGACGACGCAAATACCTTTAACTATCATAGATTCACCTTTATGGAATTTGCCTTCGATGCTTTTTTTTAGCTTAGTTCTCCTTGTAAATGTTAACCTGGTGTCGACTACTACTTCTACTTTATCAATATAGCATTACAACTCAATATTTTCTAACTGCACAATTTCCTAAGCAACTTTGGAGACCATTTTCTAAAAAAAACCATTGGGTATTCGCTCTTCTCTATACTTGCAAGCTTCACCTTATTAATTCTTTAGGTTCCTCTAATAGGTAAATGTTGTTTGTGAAATGGATGGTGATTAAAATTTGAGATTTAAACATCCTCGCATGCATACCTTCCACCATTAATGCAGTCAATATGAAAACTACCCATTACACACTTCTCAATTCAAAAGGTATACAACTTGGTGATAGAAAACATCAAACTATTCACTAATTGGTTGCAGAACAAAACATCCTCTAAACTCATGGTGCTTTTCTATCCCTTTTCTTTTAAGAGTGGTGTGGAGAACATATCATAGCCCGCAACCATATTTATTTATTTGAGCATAGTGTGGAGCATATGTCAAAGCCCGCAGCCACCTTTAGTATTTGACGATCTTGCCTTTTATCCAACAGCTTATTTCAAACCATTGAACTACCTTCTAATATGTTCTCTCTTTTTATTTTTATTGTTTCTGTACAAAAATTTTCAAAAAAGAAAAAAAAAAGTATAATACAAATAATATACATATGTTACAAGAAAAATTACTCTTAATCAAAATAGAGTTTCAGATGGAATCCATTAACTGGGATCGGCTAAATATTTTTCCCTCAAAGTCTTCAAGCCAGAAAGATTTGTTCTCCTTAAACTTTGCTATTTTAAAATGGCCATCCCAGAAAGAGTCAAAATTTTGATGGTGTCCTAGCTTAGCTCACTCCACATTCCATTTTAGAATAGAGTCACCTATTTTGAATCTTCTAAATTTGGCTTTCTTGTCGAACCATCCCTTAATATCGAATGAGTGTTTCTAGAAATCCTCATATGCTTGAGTCCTTTTCTCTTCTAACTAAAGTAGATGTGTCAATATGGTTTCAGTTGGGATATTATCAGGCTACTCTTCTATGTCTACCAACCTGAGAGCTGGTATTTCCAAATGAATAGGTAATACTACTTCTTTGCCATACACCAAAGCATAGGGAGAGGTTTTAATGGATTTCTTTATGGTAATATTGTCTGTCCATAAAGCTTGTTCTAACAGTAGATATTATCTTCATTTATTGTCCCCCAATGATCTCTTCAAAATTCTATGCAGGTTTTTATTAGTTGACTTTGCCAAGCCATTCCCTTGAGGATAGTAGTTAGAGGATTTTTTTATAGTGATTCCATACTTTCTAGAAAACTCAATGTATTTAGCTCCTATGAAAGCTAGACCATTGTCACTTACTATAGCCTTAGGGATACCTAACCTTGTGATAAAGCTCTTCATGAAGTCAATCACCACTTCTTGATATGATTACTTTATGGGAATGGCCTCTAACCATATGGTAAGATAATCTATGGTATTCAATATGTACTTATGTCCTACTAAGGATTTGGTACTTATCATTCCAATAAAGTCTAGTCCCCACTGTTGAAATGGATCTTCTATATAAAGAGGCTTGAGGGGAATGATGCATTTTTTGTTCTTCCCACATACCTTTGACATTCATCATAGGCTTTTTTTACCTTGAAAGTATTAGCAAAAATAGTAGGCTAGTAATAGCCTACCCTAATTATTTTAAATTTGTGACCCTTCCAGAGAAATATCCTCCAAATAACACTCCATGAAACTCTTTAATGACCCTTTGTTTCTAATCATCTTTAAAGTATTTTAGGAGGTCCATCAATATTTATTCTATATAAACCTTTTAGAAATAGGATATACTGCAAGGCTTGAAGCCTATATATCCTTCTTTGTGATGGGTTAAGCCCTTGAGGACAAATCCTTGTTTGTAAATATTTGGTCATCTGATCAGCCTAGTCTAAATATTCTGACTGAAACTCTTCAGTCTAATATTCTGTTGATGATTGACAAGCTAACATTTATTTTATGACCACCTTTTATGTCAACCCTTGACACAATGATCTGCCTCTAACTAGTTTGGTGAGATGAATCTCCATGTCATACTCCTAGATCTTGGTAATTTAACCAACTCTTTTGTCTTCCAGTTCCCCTTGTAAAATGAAACTTTTAACATCTAGGTGAACTACATACACCAAAGTTTTACTTTGAGCCAAGTATTACCTAAATTTTTTCCATGACTTCATCATTGTTGATAGGTTTCTAGAACCTATCTGGTGTAGTGCTATGAATATTAGAATAAATATTAAAATATGTAGAATAAATACTGAATCACCTTTGGAACTGAATCACTTTTACATTAGAGGAAATCCTTCCAATGGATAAATTATATATGTATATTCTTTTTATTTGATGGATGCTTTCCTACACCTCATCAAATTATATTTTATACCTATTCTAAAGTTATGTGTGAAAATATGCAATGGTCCATATGAAATAATAATATAAATGAGTAATTAATTAATGATAAGGGTTAGGATAGTGAATCCTAACATGCCACCCTCCTTAAAAGAAGCTTTGTCCTCAAAGAAAAGTGAGGAAATTGTTGTTGGATTTGATGAAGCATTTCCCATGTAGCATCTTTGGAAGGTAAGCCCCGCCATTGAATCAAAAGCTTGGTGATGGTGTGATGATGGAGTTGACGATTATGATGATCCAAGATGGCTTCAGGTTCAACCATGAGTGATCCATCCTCTATGAATTCAGGTAGTTGAGTTTGTGTGGTAATGTGTGTGCTGACTACTGGTTTAAGGCAAGATACATGGAACACGGGATGAATTTTGGAAGACTCTGGTAACTCGAGTTTATAAGCAACGGATCCAATGCGTTGTAAGATTTTATAAGGCCCATAGAATTTGGGAGCTAAATTTTGTGAACCCTTGATCTTGAGAGAATTTTGGTGATAAGGTTGAAGTCAAAGAAATACCATATCACCTTCTTGAAATGCTCATTCGATCCTATGTTGGTCCGCTTGTTGTTTCATATGATGTTGGGTCATGAGTAAATTATCTTTGAGAAGGCGAAGGATATTAGCTCGAGTAGAGAGTTTAGAATCCATGGTTGGCACATTGGTACTTCCTAGAATATAAGAGGTGATGGAAGGTGGTACTTGGCCATATAAAGCTTCATATGGTGTCATCTTAATGGCGGTATGGTATGAGGTATTATACCACCATTCCGCTAAAGGAAGCCATTTGACCCAATGAAGGGGTTGAGCAGCAATAAAACAACACAAGTAAGTTTCCAAACATTTATTTACAATTTTTGTTTGACCATCGGTTTGGGGATGATAAGTAGAACTCATACGGAGTTGAGTGCCTTGGAGTTTAAACAATTCCCTCCAAAAATTACTAGTGAAGGTGGGATCACGATCACTAACGATGGTGGAAGGCATACCATGTAGTTTAAAAATATTATCAAGAAAGAGTTGGGCGACGGTACTAGTCGTGTAAGGGTGGGCTAAGGAGAAAAAATGAGCATATTTAGACAAGCGATCCACCACAACTAGAATAGTAGTTTTTCTCGATGATTTTGGAAGACCTTCAATAAAATCCATCGAAATATCGGTCCATGTTTTGGTTGGGATAGGGAGAGGTTGAAGAAGGCCAGGGGTACCTATTGTCTCTCCTTTTTGTCTTTGGAAAATCTCACATTCAGCCACAAATCTCTTGATATCTTGTTTCATTCCTACCCAATAAAAGGATCGAGCCACTCTTTTATAAGTTTTGAGGAATCCAAAATGTCCTGTGATAGGTGTGGCATGTAACTCATGGAGGAGTTTGGTTCGATATAAGGAGGTAGGAGATAGGACAATACACCCTTTGTACCTAAGTATGCCATTGCTCCAAGTGTAGTGAGGCTTACTTGTGGGGTCTTATTGGATTTTTTGAATTAATGTTTGCATTGAAGTATCATTAAACCATTCTTTTGTTACTTGGTCTACCCATTGGGGAATAGGGGATGAGAGTGCATGCAACTGGGGGATTTCTTCAAATTTTTGTGAAAGGGCATCGATGGCCATGTTGTCCTTCCCTTTATGATATATGATCTCATAATCATACCCTAATAGTTTAGTAACCCATTTTTGTTGTTCAAGAGTGGATATACGTTGCTCAAGAAAATACTTTAAACTATGGTGATCAGTTCGGATAATAAAATGTTGGCCAATGAGGTAAGGTCTCCAATGTTGGATGGCATGAATAATAGCCAACATCTCTTTCTCATATGTAGAGCGGGCTAAATTCTTCCCGGAAAATGCCTTGCTAGTAAAAGCCAAAGGTCATCCATCTTGCATGAGAACAACTCCCACTCCTAATCCTGAAGCATCACTTTCAATCACGAATGGTTTGGAAAAATCTGGCATGGCTAACACAGGAGTGGAACACATGGCATTCTTTAATTTGGTGAAAGCATCGTCAGCCTTGGAAGACCAAAGAAAAGCATTCTTCTTAAGTAAATTTATCAAAGGTGCAGCAATCTTGCCATAATCCTTAACAAATTTATGATAATACCCTGTTAATCCTAAAAAACCATGCAAGCCCTTCAATGATTTGGGGGTAGGCCAATTTTTCATATCTTCAATTTTGTGAGGGTCCACCTTAACGCCATATTTGGAAACAATATGGCCAAGATATTCAATCTCTTGTCGTTCAAAAGAACATTTTGATCTTTTGGCATATAGTTGGTTTTCCCCTAGGGTTTTTAAGGCTTGTTCTAAGTGAAGCAAGTGATCCTCCCATGTTTTGCTATAAATCAAAATGTCATCAAAGAAAACTAAAATAAATTTTCGAAGATAAGGGTGGAATACCTGGTTCATTAAACTCTGGAATGTTGAAGGAGCATTGGTAAGGCCAAACGACATAACCAAAAATTCATAGTGCCCTTCATGAGTTTGGAAGGTTGTTTTTGGAATATCATTTTCTCTTACTCAAATTTGATGATATCTTGATCGTAAATCCAATTTTGAAAAGTATTTAGCCCCATGAAGCTCATCTAGCAACTCATCAATAATAGGGATGGGAAATTTATCCTTGATGGTGAGTTTGTTAAGGGCACAAAAATCAACACATAGACACCATGATCCATCCTTCTTACGAACCAATAAAACTGGGGAAGAGTAAGGACTAACACTAGGTCGAATAACCCCTGCTTTTAATAATTCTTGCACAAGTTTTTTTATTTCTATTTTCTGTAGGTAGGGATATTGATAAGGTTGGATATTTGGGGGTTGATGCCCAGGAAGAAGTTGAATTGCATGATCTTGACTACGATGAGGGGGAAACCCTTTTGGTTCATTAAATACTCTAGAATGGCGTGTTAGAAGTTGTAATTCTAGCACCTCCTTTTGTTCCTCCTTGGTGGGTTGGATGGAAAATAATTGTGCAATCATTCCCTTGCCTCCCTTGCGAATAATTTTCTCCATTCTGTGAGAACTTACTATTTGGGAAGGGCTTGATTGTAATCCTTTAAGAGTATATGTTTGATTTTTTATTGTGAATTTCATCCATAATTCCTCAAAATCCCATTGGATTGTTCCAAGTGTTCGTAACCATTGCACCCCTAAGACAATATCACATCCTCCTAATGGAAGTGCATACATGTCATTTTTCATATTGTAATCACCCATGGTGAGCTTAATATTTTGACACTTCCCTTTGCATGTGATCCTTCCTCCATTGCCAATCATGACCTCAAAACTATTACAAGGTTGTATAAAGTAGTTAGCTTGTTTTACCACCCGTGGGTCAATGAAATTATGTGTGCTACCAGAGTCAATAAGCACAATGAGGTTTTATGTTTGAAGTACCCTTTGACTTTCATAGTTTGTGGAGAAGAAAAATAAAGAAGGGAATTGAAAGAAATTTTTGGTGTATCTTCAGTACTATCCTTGGGTGTATCCATCACCACTTCCACCTTGATATTATTTTCTTTGTTTGAACTACAAGGATCAGTTGCATCCAGAATATATAATTTTTGTGTAATGCATTTATGATTTGGTATAAATTTCTCATCGCAATGATAGCAGAGGCCTTTTTCTCTTCTTTCCTTCATTTTCTCAAAGTTGATAGTTTAATTGGTAAGGATTGGTTAAGTATTTTGTGATTTCCCCATAGGTGGTTTTCCTAATCAGCATTGAGCATTGAATTTATCTTCCATCAATTTGGCCAATCCAATGGTCTGCATCATGGTAGTGGGATTGAACATTTGTACTTCCAACCAAATTTCTTCCTTCAAGCCACTGATGAAACAACTTTGAAAGAATGAGGCATCCAACCCTGATGTGCGATTGGCAATTTTTTCAAATTGAGCTTGGTATTCATGCATTGAAGTGGTTTGACGAAGCTTGGTAAGGGCTCCCGTGAAATATTTGAATTTACTAGGGCCAAATCATACTAATAGATTTTTTGTAAAGTCTAGCCACGTAGGGGTGCCATTAGTCTTCTCATACCCTCGGTACCATTGGGTGGCATCATTTTCAAGGTGGAAGGATGCAATATGAACCTTTTGTACCTCAGGGATCTGGTAGAGGGAAAAGTATTGTTCTGCCCAATAAATCCAGTTAGTGGGGTCACCTCCTTCAAATTTGGGAAAATCCAACTTAGTAGTTCTGGGAAGGATGGATGTTTGTGGCCCCCCAAGTGGTGTCGGGTGTGTTGGTCCTTCGGTGGTTTGGCCAGCTTGAACTAGTGCCATATTTTGATTTAGTGTATCAATAGAGTGATTGTAGGTGTCTATTTTCAAGTCCATTGCTGATATTCTTTGCTCAAATTCCTACCTTTTTTTTTAGATTATCTTGAGAAATTTGGTCCTTCCATTGGAGAAACTCTTGATGGAATTTTTTCAGAGTAAGATCTTGCGATCTCCAATTGTCGGCCATCGAGGAGTTTTGCAGAATGTAAGTCTTCACAAAAAATCAAATTTATTTTTTTTTTTGTAAATTTTGAGCAAAATTTAAATCAATTTTTAGCAAAAATTTAATGTAATTACCTTCAAAAATTAGTTTTTAAGCAACTTTTTTGGACCCCAACGGTCAATTTTTTTGAATTTGAACAATTTTCTTAGGTGGAAAACACTTAGGCAGTGGTAGGTGGAATCAACAGTGGTGGCAGTGGGTGGGAAACACTTAGGCAATAACTGGTGGAGTCAATAGCGATGGTGGCATATGAGAAACACTTAGGCAATGGTGAGGAGTCAACAGCAAGTCAACAATGGTGGTAAGCACGAGATGGTGTCAGGAGTCACACGAAGCACATGAGGGAAGGAAAATTTTATTTTCTTCCTTTTATCCCGTTGATGTGGGACTAAATATTCCAAAAATAAATGCAAGTTTTCTTCTTCTTTTTTCGTAGGTAAAATTAAATCACACAGTGATCGAAATATTTTCCATGGTGACTGAAATTTTAATGGTGGCTCGAAAACCTTAAGAACTTTATGTTATAATTTTAATATTTCTTCATCGGTTTTTTGTAGATTTCTTGGGGAACGTCGGAGTCTTTGCATAGGTGAAGGTAATTTATACGATGACCAGTTATTTTTCACGGTGATGGAAAATTTAAGGTGGATTCAAAAACCTTTAAAAAAATCTTATGTTATAATTCATATTTCTCTATTAGTTTTTTGAAGGTTTATCTAAAAATGCTAGTCTTTGTGCGCAGGTGAAAATAAAAAAAATTCAATGGTTTCCACGAGTTCTTGATAGTGTTGTTCAGGATCTGTCACTATTGACAATGCTGAGCAGGGGTTATTAGAAAAAAAATATGATGTTTGCTATGATAGATGGTGATTTTTTTAGTGGAGCTAGAGACAATATCGCATAGATAGATGAAATGGAATCACTTCCAGTCGCTTGCTTTGGTGGATATGAAATGGGTGTACGAACAGGAGTGATTTTATGAATGAGAAGGACATGGAAAATCTTAGGAATATTAACCACTCGGATACCAGATGATAGGTTTCTGGAACCTATTTCATGTAGTGTTATGAAATATTAATATAAATGTTAAAATATGCATAATAAATACTAAATCACCTCTAGAACTGAATCACTTTTGCACTGGAGGAAATCCTTCCAATGGATAAATTATATATGTATATTCTTTTTATTTGATGGATGCTTTCCTACACCTCATCGAGTTATATTTCATACCTATTCTAAAGTTATGTGTGAAAATACACAATGGTCCATATAAAATAATAATATAATGATTAATTAATTATTAATAAGGGTTAGGATAGTGAATCCTAACAACTGAAAATACTTGTATTTTGATGAATTTGTATTTGATCTGGTACTCACGGGGAGTTTGGCTCCAAAAAAATATGGGGTGTTCTTCCCCATAATCATTCTTCTAAGTAAGCACAGATGCATAACTCTCTTTAGCTCCATACGCATACAAAATGAAATTCTTGTTGAAGTCAAGATTCACCAAAATTGGAGCAGTGGTAATGGATTATTTAATGATCTCAAAATCTTTTTTCCTTGCTTCTATCCATTTGAAACCTACATTTTTCTTCAGTAACTTTGAGATAGGTTTCACCTTCTAAGAAAAATCAGAGATGAACTTCCTAACAAATTTGATCTAACCAAAGAAATATTGTAAAGCTTTCTGATTCATAGGTAAGGAGAGAGCAATAATTGACTTCACTATGTTTGAATCAATAGATATTCCTTCTTTAGAAACCACATGGTCCAATAGCTTTCCTTCATGGACTACAAAAAATAATTTCTTTGGATTAAGGGACAATCCAAATTCTCTATATTTTTTAAATACTTGCTCCAAGTGTTCTAGATGGTCTTGTTTTTTATGGGAGAACACATTCATATAATCTAAGTAAATTAGGATGATCTAATTGATTAGATCTCCAAAAGCATAATCCATAGCCCTCTAGAAAGTGGCTCCTACATTTGATAGACTGAAAGGCATCCTTTGATAAGAAAAAGTACCCCATTTGGTGGTAAATGTTGTCTTGAATTGATATTCATCCTTTACCCATATCTGATTATAATTAGAGAAACCATACAACAGTGAGAATATTTTTTCTCCTGCGATGATTTGAAGAATCTGATCAATCTAAGGGAGGGGTTAGTGGTCCTTCAATGATGCTTGATTGATATTTTTGAAATCTACACACAGGCGGATGTCTCCATTCTTTTTTCTTATAGGCACCAAGTTAGCCACCCATATGGAGTGTTTGATCGGATATATAATTTTAGCCTTAAAAAATTTGAGCAGCTCCTCTCTCATTATGGATTCAATCCTAGGGTTCACAGGCCTTTATTTTTGTCTAAAATATTTTGCATTTGGTTCTAGCTCAATAGTATGTTGGATCACCCTTTTGTCATATACTTTTAGATCTTCATATGACTAGGCCACAATGTCTTGGTACTTTAGGCATAGGGCATTAATATCATCTATCTCTTTTGAAGAGTAGTGAATACCAACTTTGATCTTCTTATCCTTTTAAATCTAGATATCCTTATATATATTTTCATTGATCTCCATATCTTTGGTATTCTTCATGTCTTCATTACTAAAGAGGCTTTCCAAGGTGACCAACCCCCTAGGGATATGATTGTTTTTTAATTGGATAACATCTTGTTGGTATATCTCATTTGGGACTTCCTATTGAACAATAGATAAAAAATCCTCTCTTACTAATAAATCAATGATTTGTTCATCACTTTTGAAGACCTACCAAAAAAATTATCTATCTGGAACCACAGGCTTGAAAACCATTTTGATCTTGTTGTCTTTAGCTACTCCCATATCTATAGAAGGGTTGAAATTAGATCCTCTAAATACCAAGGAGTCAGCTAATGTGTTCTATTTTCTAGGAATAAAATGGATGTTAAGGGCATCAAAGGATTCCATAAAATCCCACACCATTTTTTTGTATGATTTCAGGTAGTGGTGTTTACTGTTGCATATTTCCCTTACCTGATTGACTATTAGCTTAGAATCACCATAAATATTCAATATCTTGATACCCATATTATAATTTTGCATTAGCCCTACGCATAGAGCTTCATATTCCATAGCATTATTAGTGCAATACCATGTCAGTCTATATGCAAAACTCTTTACACCTTCTAACAAAGACTGCAAAACTATACCAGTACCAGCCTCATTTCTACATCTTGCACCATCAAAGTACATGGTCCAAGTCTTTGTTTCTCCCAAGGACTAATTGGATATAGCAAGGATATTTTTCTCTGCTTCTAAAGAAATATTGTATGGCCCCATACTTTTTCCAAACTAACTGTAGTCTTCTCTGAAGGGTAATTCATCCTCAACCTCTAACTCTTCAAAACTTTCTACCAGTTCAAATTTATTTAGAGGTGTGAGGTTACACATATCTTCTTCAATCTTCTCAATGTGATAGGACATAGGATTTTCAGGTGTTATTCTTATTCTCTTTCCTTTGAAAGGGATCACCATACTGGAATAATCCAAGTACATACATCCTCCCAACTTGGTAGTGAACTCTCTGCAAAGTATAGGCTAAAATAAGGCTCTAGGTCCACCACCATAATATCTTGCACAATGGTCACCTCTAGAGCTCTATGCAGCCTCATTAGTACATCTTTTATCACCCCAACTATCTTTACTAGGGTCCTATCCAACTATAAAACTCCAGGATAGGATCTGGTATACTCCATATCCATATCCTTGCAAACCTCCTTGGGCATAACTATGGTAGAGGCCCTTGAATTAATCATACATTTGTAGACTATCCAACCCTCCATCCTCAAAGAAATGTATAAGGGAGGGGGTTTGTTCTTTAAATAAGCAAGAGACATCTTATCTTTCCTAGAAGACACAACGAGGATAGTAGTAGTCTACTTTTCATATGGATTCTTACTTAGAGAAGCTTTAAGAAGATGTATCTGATCAGGAATGAAGAGAGTATCATAGAGGCTAGATTTGGAAGGGATTCTTTTTATTTCTTCCATAATGTTATATTCTAACTTCCTTGGGGAGAATTCTCAACTTTCTTTTCTGGCTCACCATACTTCCTTTTGTACTATTGAGTGGCTTCAAGCCTTTGTATTTTAGTTATGGAAGGGAATATTAGCTTCTCTTGAGCTTCACTTTTGGATTTCATCATTTCCTTATCATTCTCTTTGTCATATCTCCTTGGGAAGCTAACTTCTCTTTCTTGATATTTTGGGAGTGCATCCCTCTTTTCAACTTTTTTAGGAATAGGGAATTGGTCACTATTTTGTAGAGGGGGATTTTTTTTCTTTTGAGAAGGGATTTGAAACCGAACTATCTTCTTTGGATCAACCTGTAAGGTCTTTTTTTCTGATTTTGTTATAATAGAAATAGGTCTTTCCTCATCAAGTTCTTACCCAACCATGATCTTTTCAGGTTGCCAAAGCATATTAATTCTACCTTTCTGGTTCCTCCCTACCTTTTTTATAACTTAATGTTGATACATAACACATGACTCTAAATCATGAGTATCATTACACACAAGACACCAAATGTTCATAAGACTAGTTTTAGAGGAACATTTTGGATCTTCTTAAATCATTAACTCTGATTCTAGCATTATTTTCGGTACTGGGATTTTGATATCTATTGACATAGGAAAATATTCTTTTATGGGATTTCTCTATCTCTCTTTTCTCCATTGAATTCATCTTGTTACTAAAATTTTTTAAGGTGCTCTGAATATAAAGAAGCACAGTGGATTCTTAAGGTGCTTGATATGGAAGAGAAAGGAAAGGAATAGACACTGATGATGATTTGGGGAATGGAATTGGAGTTATCTCAAGAATTTGTGATTACAGAGGAGGGTCCATGTAATAAGGTGTAGATATCTGATCTTGGACATTAGGAATTTTAGAGTAGTAAGGCATCATGATATTTGGAGATAACCTTTCTACATTAATAAGGATATTCTCAGCCTAGACAACTACATTGTAAACCTGGGGGAAGGTATATATCCTTGATTATTAAGTTTTTGAACCCAGTTCTAACCCAAGGGCTCTAATAAAATACATAAAAGTAAGGGTTAGATTTGACCTAACTTTAGGTGGGATCCTCTTCCAGGTTCTACTAAATCTTAGGTTAAAGTCTGAAATTGATTCTTGCTGATGCTTTTGCATGGATGTAAACTATTTCAAAAGAGAAAATGGATTGGCAGGCTAATTGAATTATTATATGAAGGGCTCTAATAATTTTACCCATGAAGTAATACTATTATACTCTAAGGTCCTTAACCAATGTAATATTTTCCCTCTAAAGGATAGGGTTAGGATTTTGACAATGACATCCTCATTTTTTATGTTATGAATTGTTGGCAATTTTGGGTTTGAGATCCTAGCTTCTTGTCTATGAGTTGTCATTGATGTCAAAAGGAACTGGCATTAATGTCAAGAGGATTTATTGGCTTCAAAGGTTGAAGATTCCAAAGAATATTTTCTAGAAGATTTCGGAGAGATTCCATGTGGCAGATGAAAAGGTTTTTATCAAAACCATGGCAGGTTTAAGGGTTTTTATTAAAACCAGGTGGATGCATTAAGGGTTTTTCTCAAAACCACTCTCAACTTAATGCAAAGGTTGGAGACACTTATTAATTAAATAACTTAATTAATAAAACCTTTTTAAGGTTTTTTAATTAATTATTTATTTGATTTAGTGATTAAATTATTTTAATAATTTAATGGGTTCTCCACCTAAGGTCTAAGGTCTAAAAGACCTTTGATTATTTTTTAAATAATCAAAAGGGTTTCATAAACCCTAAAGTTGTTTCGAAGGCGCCAAAATAATATTAATTCGAAAAGTTCGAATTATCCTCCCGTCGACGTCGTGCATAGCATGGAAGTTTGGCTATATAAGCCATAACCTATAGTCCAAAGCAATGGTGTGAAAGAAATTCGAATTGCGCAAAGGTTGGGAAGTAAAAGCTACGGCTATCATTTTTTTGCCACGTTTATCCGCCGCCAAAGGGTTAAGGAGAAGGAGACTCTTGCTAGCCTTCAAGCTAGCGTCGTTGGCCTAGTGGCAACGACTATTCTGCGAAGGCGCTTGAAGGGAGGTCAAGCGTTCGACTCCCGCCGTGGAGTGTGAGAAGAGTTTTTGCGCTCCGATTTTTTTGGAGGCATTGTTGACCCACGATTTTTGGAAGCATTTTTTTGGTAAGGTTTTTTAAATAAAATCTGCATTTTGTTAAAGAAGAAGTGGTTGGGCAGATTTATTTAAAATTATTTTTAAGGTTAAATGCTTCTTTGGAGATATAAGGTTGATAGTGTGTGGTTGAGATTTTTGGCTTGATTGTTGAGTGAGATTTGCTTAGAAGCTATTATTCCTTGAGCATGGTTTAATTAATTTGGAGAAATAAGGTGTAAAAGGATATATTGTTTGTATGCTTTATATTTTTTGGTAGTTGACTTCTAAGGATTGGAGTCATAAGGTGTTTTATGGAATAAATATTTTTGTGGTTACTTTTATGATCTAACCCTAACTTGGTGGCAAAGTTGAGGGTGGTGTTGGTAAGAGGTTGAAGAACTATTCTCTTCTTCCTCAAACAAAGGTATGGGCAACTTCTTCCATGTATATTGTTGATGGTGTATTTTCTGAAATTGAGTTTGGAGTGAAAAGGTTGTCTACTAGGTATTCTTGTTGGTGTAAATCCCATTTTCTGGATATTGAAGATTGTTTATGCATTAAAATCATTGATGAGTTTTTTGGGTGAATGCATAATTCTGGTTGAGGAAGAGGAAGCATTTTTGCACTAGGGTTTATGTTAGTAAGTCTTGCTACTTGCATTGAGTTGGTGAAACCCTTAGTTGGCTGTTTTGAGATTGATGGTTGAGTTGCTTCCATAGAGGTTGTTTTGATCAAGTTAATGCTTTACTTGATACATGATTTGGGCTTACTCCATTGAGATTGATTTGAGCAAGTTATTCTTTGCATTGGTGATTTATGTTGGTGGTTGTTTTGTTCAAATACCTTTGGAGGGAAAAGGATGTCTACTAGTTTCCTTTTCATGTAGTGATTGGTTGAATGCTTCAAGGTTAATGTTGAGTTGAATGATGTTGGTTAAACCTTGTCTATAAGCATTGTTGTTAAAGCCCTAATTGGTTGAGAAAAGATATTGGTTGTGGAAAGAACATGAGTATCATTGTTATATGAGATATTGCATGGTTGGCAATTGTTGGGTTGTGTTTCATGTTCTTGAGAAAAGCATACTACATCTATCTTATTCTTTTGAGATTGAGATTGAGTTGAGATTGAGATTGGGAGTTAAGTATAGAACATATTGAGTCTCTAACAATTCTCTTTATGTTTCTATGAGATTTGAGATTGAGATTGGGAGTTAAGTATAGAACATATTGAGTCTCTAACAATTCTCTTTATGCTTCTATGAGGTTGATGAATCACATTGGGTCTCTAACAATTCTCTTTGTGGGTTCATGCTAAGCAAGTTTTTCTTGATGAACTTGTGAGCTGATTTGGACAGGTTCTAGTGAAGACTTGTGAGCTGATTTGGACAGGTTCTAGTGAGGACTTGTGAGTTGATTTGGACAGGTTCTAGTGAGGACTTGTGAGCTGATTTGGATAGGTTCTAGTGAGGACTTGTGAGCTGATTTGGACAGGTTCTAGTGAGGACTTGTGAGCTGATTTGGACAGGTTCTAGTGAGGACTTGTGAGCTGATTTGGACAGGTTCTAGGGAGGACTTGTGAGCTGATTTGGAAAGGTCCTAGCAGAGGACTTGAGGACAGAGTTGAAGTGGTTCTTTGAGAAGAACCTGAGGACAGTTTTGACAAGTCTTTGAGAAGGCTTGTGTGCAGCAGAGATTGATTTGTTCAAGCTTTATGAGTTGAGCTTGGGACAGATCTGATAGAGTGAGGAAGACTTGTGTTGGACCGACTGACTATGTTTAGTACAGGTTGATGAGTTGTTGTGGAGGTGATCAGTGAGGACAAAGGTCTCTTGAGGCTGAGCATTGAGGACAGGAGGTCTTCTGTGGAAAGGAGTTCCACGTGCTAGCGGAATAAGAGGCAGGTGATCTTCTGAAGTATCATTTCTAGAGAGGGGAAGGATTCTCCTTTGGGCAGGAGGCTCATAAATTCATGAGGAGGGGAAGGATTCTCCTTTGGGCAGGAGGCTCATAAATTCATGAGGAGGGGAAGGATTCTCCTTTGGGTAGAGGCTCATAAATACTTGAGTAGGGGAAGGTTTCTCCTTTGGGCTGAGGCTCATAAACATTGTAATTGGGAAGGATTCCCAAAGAACTTTGAGAAAGCTTTTTAGAGAAAAGTTTTGTGGATGTAGCCCATGTTGGGTGAACCACGTTAAAATTGGTGTCTCATTGTGTGTTGCTTTATGCATTGCTTTGATATTGCTATTGGTTCATTGCTTTGCGAAGTTGAAGTTAAATAGAGAAAGTAAAAAGAGGTCTTATACTGTTCACCCCCCTCTCGGTATAAGCTTGTGTTCTTCAATTGGTATCGGAGCGGGTTCCTTCAAAAATTTTAACGGCTTGAAGGAAAATATTGTAAAGAACACAATGGAATCTACAAGTGGTAATGCAACACCTATTCTTGATGGGGCAGATTTTGGGCTTTGGAGTGCTAGGATGAAGGTTCATCTTATGGCTCTTGGAAATGAAGTTTGGGAAGTGATTGAGGATGAGTATACCATTCTTGAGCATGGTCCTTCTACTAAGGAAGAGAGGCTCCTACATCATAGCAATTCAAAGGCAATGAATGCAATCTTGAAGGGTTTACAGAAGGCAGATCTTACCAAGGTGATTCACTGCAAGACAACTAGTGAAATGTGGAAACAGTTGAAGGTGGTTCATATAGGTGATGCAAATGTCCGAAAGGCCAAGTTGAGACACTTCAAAGGTATGTTTGAACAACTCAAGATGAATGATGAAGAAAATATTAGTGACTATATGCTTCGTATGGATGAGATTGTTAACTCTATGAAGGAACTAGGTCTTGAGCTTGCTGAAAATGATATTTGTGATAAGATTTTGAGGTCTCTTCCAAATAGATTTAGTGAAAATATTTCTGCTATTGAGGAAGCTAAGGATTTGGATAAGTTGAAAAAGGATGAGCTTCATAGTATACTTGCAGCATTTGAGTTGAGAACTCAAGTGAAGGTTGATGTTAAGAAGGAGGCGACTTTCAAGGCTACCAAGAAATCCAAGGGTAAAGAGCTTCAAGATAGTGATGAGTCTTCTAGTGATGAAGAGGCATATTACAGCAAGAAGGGCAAGTTCTCAAGAAAGCACAAAGGTATGAAATATGTCAAGTGTTTCAATTGTGGAAAGTTTGGTCATTATGCTACTAACTGTATTGCTACCAAGGATGAAAGTGATGAAGATAAACAGGATTATAAGAGCAAGGATTCTGAAAGGCACAGGCATCAAAGGAAGAATAAATATGAGCAAAGCAATCAAGGAAAGAGGTACTCTCACAAACACAAGAAAAGTTTCTACCTAGACAAGGCAAGTAAGTGTTCTAGTAGTGATAGTGAAAGTTCTTCAAGTGATGTTGGAAATGAGATGTTGTTCCTAACAGAAAAAGAAGAAGAAAAGAAACATAGATTTGTCCTTATGAAATGTTTTAGATGTGGAAATTTTGGACATCTTGAGGATGATTGCACAAATGATGGATTGATTTCTAGTTATACTATGTATGAGGATGCTTCGAGAAAATTGTAAGGAAGATCTTTGTATGGCTTTAGAAAAGGGTAGCACCTCTAGTGATAAGAAATCTGAAAAAGTCATTGATGTTTCAAAAGGCAAACAAATAGAGGAAGTTATAGAGGATGGTGAAGTAGATCTTGAAGCTGAACTTGTTAGTGCTCTTAGTGCTTTGAAAAAGGAAAGAAAGAAGAATGCTAGACTCAATGATAAATTGGATGAATGTTGTATTGAGAGAGATGAGCTTATAGAAAGTCTTGACTTCTCTATAGCTAAGACACAAAAACTTAAGGATAAGTTAGAGTCTAAGGTTCTTGAGTGTAGAGAGTTGGAGCAGAAAGTGGCTTCCTTGAAAGAGGAAACTAAAGAGTACAAGGAGAAGCTTTACAGGTTTGAAGATAGCACCAAAAAGGTAAAGTCAATCATCAAAGATCAAAGAAGGACAACAGATAAAACAGGTCTTGGTTTTGGTAAGAAACACATGGAACAGGTTGGTGACTCTGTTGGGGAATCTAGTAAGAGATTCCGAAAGGAAGAGAGTTCTGATGAGGAAAGTACTTCAGAAAAAGAGTCCTTGAGTGATAGATGCACGAGAATCAGAAAATAGGAATCAAAAAAAGGGGAGAAAGTTTACAGGACCTAAGAGGTCAAATCAAGGAAAGTTTAATGGCGAGATGTTTTGCTTGTCACAAGTTTGGTCACATGGCTTCACATTGCATGACTCAAGTGAGGAAGGTAAATGACAGATTCGAGAGGTGGTAATTTCTTTCAAGGGTATTGCTACTCTTGTAAACAGTTTGGGCACAAGGTTGTTTATTGCAAGGCTAATAACGAGGAACAGGGTTGGTCGGAACAGATGGAGTCAAAGATCAGGTATGCCTCAAAGAAATAACATTGTTAGTTGTTATAAGTGCAACAATGAAGGTCACATAGCTAGACAGTGTAGAGCTGAAATTCCAAGGTACGGGAACAGGAACATGGGTATGAACAGGCACAAGAATCAAGACATGGATAAGAACAGGAATGATAACAAGAACAACAACGGTGACATGAACAGGAACAGGAATATGGACAAGGAGAACAAGAGAAGACATGGTAAGGCAGCTATAGACACTGATGAAGATCAGTGCCTAATGGGAGTTTTACTCCCACCCCAAAATTAATCACCTCAACAGGAGGTGGGGGAGGGACTAAGCTAAGAGGCTCATTCTTAGTCCCAAGCCCCAAAGGTGACCCTTTGCCATTGATGACAAAGGGGGAGAGATATGAGTAAGGGGGAGAGCCTCAAGTCAGGGGGAGCTGATTTCTATACAGCAGTTTTGAGTTTCGGTGTTGTTGAGAAGCATGGTTTGCCATCAATGACAAAGGGGGAGATTGTTGGCAATTTTGGGTTTGAGATCCTAGCTTCTTGTCTATGAGTTGTCATTGATGTCAAAAGGAACTGGCATTAATGTCAAGAGGATTTATTGGCTTCAAAGGTTGAAGATTCCAAAGAATATTTTCTAGAAGATTTCGAAGAGATTCCATGTGGCGAGATGAAAAGGTTTTTATCAAAACCATGGCAGGTTTAAGGGTTTTTATTAAAACCAGGTGGATGCATTAAGGGTTTTTCTCAAAACCACTCTCGGCTTAATGCAAAGGTTGGAGACACTTATTAATTAAATAACTTAATTAATAAAACCTTTTTAAGGTTTTTTAATTAATTATTTATTTGATTTAGTGATTAAATTATTTTAATAATTTAATGGGTTCTCCACCTAAGGTCTAAGGTCTAAAAGACCTTTGATTATTTTTTAAATAATCAAAAGGGTTTCATAAACCCTAAAGTTGTTTCGAAGGCGCCAAAATAATATTAATTCGAAAAGTTTGAATTATCCTCCCGTCGACGTCGTGCATAGCATGGAAGTTTGGCTATATAAGCCATAACCTATAGTCCAAAGCAATGGTGTGAAAGAAATTCGAATTGCGCAAAGGTTGGGAAGTAAAAGCTACGGCTATCATTTTTTTGCCACGTTTATCCGCCGCCAAAGGGTTAAGGAGAAGGAGACTCTTGCTAGCCTTCAAGCTAGCATCGTTGGCCTAGTGGCAATGACTGTTCTGCGAAGGCGCTTGAAGGGAGGTCAAGCGTTCGACTCCCGCCGTGGAGTGTGAGAAGAGTTTTTGCGCTCCGATTTTTTTGGAGGCATTGTTGACCCGCGATTTTTGGAAGCATTTTTTTTGGTAAGGTTTTTTAAATAAAATCTGCATTTTGTTAAAGAAGAAGTGGTTGGGCAGATTTATTTAAAATTATTTTTAAGGTTAAATGCTTCTTTGGAGATATAAGGTTGATAGTGTGTGGTTGAGATTTTTGGCTTGATTGTTGAGTGAGATTTGCTTAGAAGCTATTATTCCTTGAGCATGGTTTAATTAATTTGGAGAAATAAGGTGTAAAAGGATATATTGTTTGTATGCTTTATATTTTTTGGTAGTTGACTTCTAAGGATTGGAGTCATAAGGTGTTTTATGGAATAAATATTTTTGTGGTTACTTTTATGATCTAACCCTAACTTGGTGGCAAAGTTGAGGGTGGTGTTGGTAAGAGGTTGAAGAACTATTCTCTTCTTCCTCAAACAAAGGTATGGGCAACTTCTTCCATGTATATTGTTGATGGTGTATTTTCTGAAATTGAGTTTGGAGTGAAAAGGTTGTCTACTAGGTATTCTTGTTGGTGTAAATCCCATTTTCTGGATATTGAAGATTGTTTATGCATTAAAATCATTGATGAGTTTTTTGGGTGAATGCATAATTCTGGTTGAGGAAGAGGAAGCATTTTTGCACTAGGGTTTATGTTAGTAAGTCTTGCTACTTGCTTTGAGTTGGTGAAACCCTTAGTTGGCTGTTTTGAGATTGATGGTTGAGTTGCTTCCATAGAGGTTGTTTTGATCAAGTTAATGCTTTACTTGATACATGATTTGGGCTTACTCCATTGAGATTGATTTGAGCAAGTTATTCTTTGCATTGGTGATTTATGTTGGTGGTTGTTTTGTTCAAATATCTTTGGAGGGAAAAGGATGTCTACTAGTTTCCTTTTCATGTAGTGATTGGTTGAATGCTTCAAGGTTAATGTTGAGTTGAATGATGTTGGTTAAACCTTGTCTATAAGCATTGTTGTTAAAGCCCTAATTGGTTGAGAAAAGATATTGGTTGTGGAAAGAACATGAGTATCATTGTTATATGAGATATTGCATGGTTGGCAATTGTTGGGTTGTGTTTCATGTTCTTGAGAAAAGCATACTACATCTATCTTATTCTTTTGAGATTGAGATTGAGTTGAGATTGAGATTGGGAGTTAAGTATAGAACATATTGAGTCTCTAACAATTCTCTTTATGTTTCTATGAGATTTGAGATTGAGATTGGGAGTTAAGTATAGAACATATTGAGTCTCTAACAATTCTCTTTATGCTTCTATGAGGTTGATGAATCACATTGGGTCTCTAACAATTCTCTTTGTGGGTTCATGCTAAGCAAGTTTTTCTTGATGAACTTGTGAGCTGATTTGGACGGGTTCTAGTGAAGACTTGTGAGCTGATTTGGACTAGTGAGGACTTGTGAACTGATTTGGATAGGTTCTAGTGAGGACTTGTGAGTGCTGATGGAAGGTTCTAGTGAGGACTTGTGAGCTGATTTGGACAGGTTCTAGTGAGGACTTGTGAGCTGATTTGGACAGGTTCTAGTGAGGACTTGTGAGCTGATTTGGACAGGTTCTAGTGAGGACTTGTGAGCTGATTTGGACAAGTTCTAGGGAGGACTTGTGAGCTGATTTGGATAGGTCCTAGCAGAGGACTTGAGGACAGAGTTGAAGTGGTTCTTTGAGAAGAACCTGAGGACAGTTTTGACAAGTCTTTGAGAAGGCTTGTGTGCAGCAGAGATTGATTTGTTCAAGCTTTATGAGTTGAGCTTGGGACAGATCTGAAGAGTGAGGAAGACTTGTGTTGGACCGATTGACTATGTTTAGTACAGGTTGATGAGTTGTTGTGGAGGTGATCAGTGAGGACAGAGGTCTCTTGAGGCTGAGCATTGAGGATAGGAGGTCTTCTGTGGAAAGGAGTTCCATGTGCTAGCAAAATAAGAGGCAGGTGATCTTCTGAAGTATCATTTCTAGAGCTAAGGGGAAGGATTCTCCTTTGGGCAGGAGGCTCATAAATTCGTGAGGAGGGGAAGGATTCTCCTTTGGGCAGGAGGCTCATAAATTCGTGAGGAGGGGAAGGATTCTCCTTTGGGCAGGAGGCTCATAAATTCTTGAGTAGGGGAAGGTTTCTCCTTTGGGCTGAGGCTCATAAACATTGTAATTGGGAAGGATTCCCAAAGAACTTTGAGAAAGCTTTTTAGAGAAAAGTTTTGTGGATGTAGCCCATGTTGGGTGAACCACGTTAAAATTGGTGTCTCATTGTGTGTTGCTTTATGCATTGCTTTGATATTGCTATTGGTTCATTGCTTTGCGAAGTTGAAGTTAAATAGAGAAAGTAAAAAGAGGTCTTATACTGTTCACCCCCCCTCTCAGGTATAAGCTTGTGTTCTTCATGAATTGCTGCTAGATTTAGGATATCTTAGAAATTCTCATAAGCTATTTTGCCTGATCCATTCATAGGTAGGTATCACTTTGGATATATATTGAGGGATATCATGCATATGATCAAGACTCAAATGATCAACTATATTCCAACTAGGATACTTCTATAGGGGATGATTTGGGGCTATATTTATGTTTTTAGCCATGTTTCCAGTCACTGCTCTAGCTGGAGGTGGCCTTGGGGGCATTACAAGGTGTGGTTCAGGAGGAGTCTCATATGATTGGAAATATAAATTCATATTTCTTATGATGGTATATCCTCTCAAAGGGATCTCATAATAGATAAATGAATCTATATTGTTCTTTGAAGATGACCTAGTATTCATGAAAACTTGTTGGCATTTAACCGCATTTAACCTACCTTAGTGTGGATGGCAGGAAGTAATTCCACCTAGGTTGGATGGAAGATGACAAGGTGGACGACAGAAGACTTGTCGACAAGTGGTCGACGAAAGGTTTTGAAGAATTCAATTAAAATTTGTTTTCTGCCCTTTATTCTCTCCAACTATATTATGGGCACTATATAAACTTTGTAATTTTGATTATTTTTTTAATGAGCATTTGAGTTTCATATTTGGTATCAGAGTAGGAGCGAGGCGAGGAGGTCAAGGAGGCCCGCACAATGCAGATCTCGAGGCAAGGCGAGGAGGCCCATATACCAGCATGAAACCCGAGGTGAGGCGAGTAGGCCCACAGACCAGCATGGAACCCGAGGTGAGGCGAGTAGGCCTACAAACCAGCATGAAACCCGAGGCAAGGACACATGGTGGTACGAGCTGACTGGACAACCCAGGCAGACCTTGGACACGTGGCACGACGTGATGAGGCAACAAATAAGGGTGATGTGGCATGATGAGGCAATAGAGAAGGGTGACGTGGCACACTATGATTGGTCAAAGTTTCAAAAAACAAGGCAAGGAGGATTGCCCGAAGGCAATCGAGTAAACTATTGCGCGTTGTGCCTTATAAATCCCTCATTCTCCCACACCACAACGAATGTGGGATAAATGAGGGATAGTTTTTTTTTAATTTGCCCCCCCTTTGCTTCAAATAGAAGCCATCACACGATGGCTTCAAGTTGGGTGCTCTAGCCCGACTGGCTCGAGGAGCCAGTCTTAGGGCCTTTGCCCTCCACCCGGTCGCGGGTTCGAAACCCGACGGCTCAATTTGCTTTAAAACAAATTTTTTATTATATGCTTCCAAGTTTATATTTTATATTGCAAAGGTTAAAAAAATAAATTTATTAAAGTTACTTAATAATTTAGTTAAAATATTAATTAAAATATATTTTTTAAATGTTTTAATCAATATTTTATTTTATTATTAATTAATATTGTTAATAAAGTTTTTTTTTTTTTTGCAACTTTTAAAAGAAAGGAAGGCATAGAGATAAATCATTTCCTAAGAGGAAATTATTGTAAAAGCCTGAGAGGCTTTAAAAGTGAAAAAAAATTCTGAAAGAGGCTTGTAGGCTAGAAAATTGTGTAATAGCCTAAGAGGCTTTAAAAGGGGGATAATTAGAGTTGAAGGGTAAAATTGTGTAAAAATTCATGATACGATCCACAGGGTGTTATCATGCCCTTTGTTCTCTTTTAGTAAGAGAAAACACTGAATATTTTGATGAAAAATTTGCACTTATGGACTACATATTGTATTTAGTCAATTGCAGAATGCAGTAATAGCCCATCAAAGAAAACCAGATGTGGGATATGAAGCAGACTCTGAAGACAACTCTTTTGGTAGCAGATTTGAGCAGTCAAAATCTGTAAGAACTGCACCACAGGAACCAGTGAATCCATAATTCAGCAATAGTGACTCAATTGAAATACTAGAACCAGAACCATATTCACCAGAGATAATCCTTATCAGTGACGATGAAGAACAAGTAGCAGACAACTTTGTGAATCAAGTAATAGAAGAACCTCAGCAAGAAGAACAAGCCATCAGTGAAAGAGTGAATCAAGCTAGATTTGATCTAAATTTGTAACTTCTTTTTCTTTCCTTCTTTGAAAAGTAGAGTGCTTTGATTGTAATAGAGAAATAAAAGTGTGTTTTTAGTTTATTTCTAGCAGCTATGGCCTCCAATAACAATCTACCTATTCCAAAATTTAATGGGTACGATTATGAGTACTGGTCCATCAAAATGAGGACCTTACTCATAGGCAAGGGATTATGGGACATAGTAGAAGAGGGTTACACAGAACCCACATATTGGGCTACATTGAGTGCAGCAGATAAGAAAACAAAGAAAGAAGCACAAAAGAGCAACTCCTCTGCTCTTTATCATCTCCAAGAAACATTGGAGAAAAGTATTTTCCCTAGAATTACCTCTTGTTTAACTGCACAAGATGCATGGAAAGCCTTGAAAGAAGGTTTCCAGGGAAGCGATCAAGTGAAGCAAGTAAGGCTTCAGACTCTGAAATGAGAATTTGAGAATCTCAAAATGAATGAAGATGAAAAAGTTGGTGACTACTACGTAAGAGTCAAAGCAGTTGTCAACAAGATGGTAACACTTGGCGAAGAAATCAAACCTGAAATAGTTGTGAAGAAAGTGTTGAGAACACTTCTTCAAAAATGGAATCACATAGCTATAATCATTGAAGAATCAAAAGACCTTTCCACTCTAACTTTTGATGCATTAATCGGTTCATTGATGTCTCATGAAGAGAGATTACAAGGATCTCCTTCAACAAGCTATGGAGGTGATGATAAAGCCTTCGCATCCAATGAGGGTGTCGAAAGAGGACAAGGAAGAGGTCAAGGCAGAGGACAAAGAAGAGGTAGAGGCAGAAGCAGCTACAGAGGAGGAAATCCCAACAGAGGTGGAAATCAGAACAGAGGCAAAAATCAAAATAGAGGTGGAAATCAAGGCCAAAATGGCAATCAAGGATGAGGAGGTGACAAATCCAAAAAGGCTTGTTTTAATTGTGGTAAACCAGGTCACTTTGCTCGTGACTGTTGGTCCAAATCTTCTCAGGGAAGCAACAGTAAATATGGAAATTATGGTGAGGAAGATGGAACATCTAATCTATTTCTTTCTTATGGGCAATCAGAACAAAATCTGAATGATACTTGGATTTTGGATACTGGTTGCTCCAACCATATGAGTGGCAAAGAAGGACTCTTTGCTACAATGGATTCCACCTATAAATCCTGAATCAAGTTGGGAGATGATAAAGATTTTCAAGTTGAAGGCATTGGAGCCATGGAGGTTCCAACGAAAGAAGGCATAAAAAAGGTGAATGACATCTACTACACTCCGAAGCTCCAACATAATCTGCTAAGTGTTGGACAAATGATGGAGAAAAATTACAAACTTGTTTTTGATGAAGGAAAATGTGTCATTTTTGATAAAAACAATTGTAATCGAGTCATCACATAGGTACCTATGACCAAAAATAGGTTATTTCCCCTTAATTTTGGAGAACCAGGGGGTGCTCAACTTGCAAATATTGCTATTGTAAATCCAAGTGTGCTTTGGCACTTGAGATATGGTCACCTAAATTCTGCTAGCTTGAAATTGTTAATTTCTCAAGCTATGGTGACAGGACTTCCTAAAATTAATGAACACAAGGAGGTCTGTGAAGGATGTGCTTTGGGAAAGCACTCAAGGTCCAAATTTCCAAAAGGACAAGCATGGAGGGCCAGCCATCCACTTCAACTGGTGCATTCGGACATTTGTGGTCCAATGCAGACAAAAAGCATAGGTAATAATTCCTATTTTCTCACTTTTATAGATGATTTCTCTAGGATGTGTTGGATTTATTTCTTGAAACACAAAGATGAAGCTTTTGATTGCTTCATAGATTTCAAGAACAATGTAGAGAAACAAAGTGAGTTCCATGTAAAATGTCTTAGGATAGATCGAGGAGGCGAGTACTCTTCAAAGGAATTTTTGAAATATTGTAAAGCATGTGGGATAAAAAGGCAATTCACCACTGCCTATACTCCACAACAGAATGGTGTGGCAGAAAGAAAGAACCGCACCATAGTCGAGATGGCGAGAACGATGCTTCAAACTAAGCATCTAAGTAATATGTATTGGGCTGATGTTGTTAGAACCAGTGTTTACATTCTAAATAGGAGTCCTACTTCTAGTTTGGATGGGATCACTCCTTACGAGGGGTGGTATGGCAAGAAGCCGAATGTAAAACATTTCAAAGTCTTTGGTTCTTTAGCATATGCACACATTCCTGAGGAAAAAAGAAAAAGCTTGATCCCAAGAGTCAAGCATGTATTTTTGTAGGATATTGTGAGTCTACCAAAGCATATAGACTCTACAATCCAAAGACGCATAAAATTGTACTTTCCAGGGATGTGATTTTTGATGAAGGGGGAGAATGGGGTCATCAAAAAATTTTTTTGATGATGAATCCCATGATGCAAGTTCTTCTCAAATACAGTAGGTGACACCTAAGAAGAGCAAAGGCACACCTCCTCCAAGCCCAAGCAGGAGTACTACTTCGAGTACATCAACAACCACTCCAAGTCCTTCTCCATAGAGATCAGTAAGTTCTTCACCTATGGATATTGATTCTCCATCAAGAGGTAAAATAACATTACAACATCATCCATATTTTCAAATGTTGGATCAAAATTTCTAGAAAAGATACACTAGAAGCCAAGCTAGTGAAATGAATTCAGTTTTGCAAAAACTTGAAAATCTGCATATGTATGGAGATGATGACTCCCAAGACCCTAAGGGAGATGTAGTCAATTATGCTTTATTGACTAGTGCACAACTAGAACCATCTAGCTATGAGAAGGCATGTACTCATAATGTATGGCAGGAAGCCATGAAAGAGGAAATAACCTCTATAAAAAATAATGATACTTGGGAGCTAGTAAAGCTTCCTAAAGGAAAAAAATGTGTTGGATGTAAATGGGTCTACAAGACCAAATTCAATGCTGATGGAAGCATTGAAAGGCACAAGGCAAGACTTGTAGCAAAAGGTTTCACTCAAAAATATGGCATTGACTATGAGGAAACCTTTGCTCCTATTGCAAGACAGGAAACAATCAGATCAGTACTTTCCTTGGCTGCCCACAAAGGATGGAACATTCATCACATGGATGTGAAAAGTGCCTTTCTCAATGGGTACTTGACTGAGGAGGTTTATGTTCAACAACCTCAAGGCTTTCAAGAACAAGGTAAGGAGAACCTTGTTTATAAACTGAAAAAAAGCACTTTATGGCCTCAAGCAAGCACCAAGAGCATGGTACTCTCGCATTGATGGCTATTTCAAGGAGTATGGATTCACTCAAAGAAAAAGTGAACCTACTCTCTACTACCTAAAGCAAGGGACAAACATTCTCATAGTTTGTTTATATGTGGATGATCTCATATTTATGGGTAGTAATAATAAGATGAATATGGAGTTCAAACACTCCATGATGAAACAATTTGAGATGAAATATCTTGGCTTAATGCATTACTTCCTAGGCATGGAAGTTCATCAAAAAAATAGAGGGATCTTCATATGTCAACACAAGTATGCTCGTGATATGATCAAGAAATTTGCCATGGAGCAGTGCAAATCAGTTGCAACTCCAACAGGACATGGGATCCAATTGAGCAAGGATGATGGAGCACCGAAGGTTGACATGACCACTTACAGGAGCATGGTTGGGAGTTTGATGTTTCTCACCAACACAAGACCTGATATACAATATGTTGTTTCTCTTGTTTCAAGGTTTATGGCTAATCCATCCGAGCTGCATCTACAAGCAACTAAAATAATTCTAAGATATGTAAAGGGTACATTGGATTTTGGAATCCATTACCACAAATGTAATTTTGTCAAGTTAGTTGGCTTCAGTGATAGTGATTGGGGCAACAATATAGATGATAGAAAATCTACATCAAGGAACTGTTTTAGTCTAGGGTCAGGACTAATTACATGGAGTTCCAAAAAGCATACTATTGTAGCATTGTCATCTACTGAGGCTGAGTATATAGCCATCACATATGCTAGTACTCAAGCTCTATGGTTGAGAAAAGTCCTTGAAGAGATTGGAGAAAGACAAAGTGGTCCTACCAGATTGTATTGTGATAACATGAGTGCCATTCAGTTGGCATATAATCCTATCCACCATAGCAGATCAAAACATTTTGATATGAAGTATCACTTCATCCGAGACATGGTGGAGCACCAGATTGTTGAGCTTAAACATTGCAGCACTTTGGACAACATTGTAGACATCTTCACCAAAGGCATGGCTAAAGCTCAATATATAAAGTTGAGAGACTGTATAGTCAGTCCTCTCAACTTTAAGGGGGAGAATGTTGGCATTTAACCGCATTTAACCTACCTTAGTGTGGATGGTAGGCAGTAATTACATCTAGGTTGGATGAAATATGGCAAGGTGGACGAGAAGACTTGTCGGCAAGTGGTCGGTGAAAGGTTTTGAAGAATTCAATTAAAATTTGTTTTTTGCCCTTTATTCTCTCCAACTATATTATGGGCACTATATAAACTTTGTAATTTTGATTATTTTTTTAATGAGCATTTGAGTTTCATAAAACTATGAGCTATCAGAATGGCTTTTCTATATTCTTGCATTCAGGGAGTCACCAAGTGAATTTGTTGATCACCACTTGATAAGGTTAAGAAAATTCACCAAATCTTGATTTATTTGGAAAAAGGTAAAATTAGAAAGGGTGGGTTAGCTAATGTTCTTGTAAATGGTCCCACCAGGCATGCCAAATCTATTGGGATCCAAATTGACATAAAGCAAAAGCTTAAAATTGTGACTGTTATCTTCTAATTCTCTGAATAGGCATGCACTCTCTAATCACAGTTCAGACCTCAACATTGGATGGATTAAATATTACTCTTATTCAACCTCTAGAGTAGGCTGGTATTCCTTATGAAATGTTAAGGTGTTGACTCATTTAAGCACAGTTAAATGTTTAAAATATAGGGATATAAATGGGTTTAGGGTTAATAAAATGGTAATTGAATAGTGGCCGAATAAAGCTAACAGCATAGGCATCTATAGGAAAACCCTTTTGACAAACAATTTATAGTGTCCCACACTTGAGATTAACAACATTCAAAATAGATAGTCTTCATCAATTGATAGAACATAGATATACTTCAAGAAGTTATTTCAACATCAAAGATACTAATAATCCAAATTAGTATAATAATATCAATATCAATATTTAACAGAAAATAACCTCTTGCAAGTATATATTCAATTATGAAAGATTTCAAGTGCTCTAAGCTAGCAATCCAATATCAACAGAATAAGCTAACAATAGCAGCAATAGTAGAAAAACATTTCACAACTTGAATTTCTTAAATATTATAGAAGACATCAGTCTAAGGTAAACATCCAAGTAATTTTTCTTCTATTGATTTGCAAAACAAGTATTACACAATAGGGCAAGCAAAAAATTTAGAGCTGACCTTTAAAAATGAGGGTTTGACCTCCTTTTATAGTTTTTACATGCTTGGAAAGAAATGAAAAAAAGTGGAACATTATAAGGAAAATGAAATGCTAGATAAGCTAGGTGTTGAGGTGGCAGTCTCTTGTTTGTATTTGAGACCAGAGAAAGATGCATGATCTTGCTCTCCTTTGAAGCTCAGCTTCTACAACTTGTTGGTCTTTCATGGTGCTCAGCTTCAAACTATCAAAACCACGATCCAGGTCATCCATCATTCTTCTAGATATTATTTAACCATAGATCTATAACTAACTATAGTTCTTATTTCTTGGTTTCTTTGATGCTTCTTATATTGGTTCGTACTGATTTGTTTATAGAGGTTTTGCCCTTTTATGCCGTAGAGGTTGTCAAAATGAAATAGTCATTGATATATTCTTGAACGGATAAGATTAAAGCTTAAACACCACTTTTAGATGCACGATGCATAATATGTCATAGCCCGCTCCTCATAATAGTTTATCACATAATGTTGACCACTTTGACCATGGGCTAGAGCACATAATACTCCAATGCAAAAATGCTCTTCAAGTTGCACAATATGGAACATTGTGTTGGCCTGCTTATCTCATCCTTTAATTTGCGTAAATTTATTTCACGTTCGTATTATAGAGAAAAATCATATTTTATCCCACACCTTGAAACTTGTCCATTCAAGTTTAATTGTTGTTGATCGTAGGGTAGAGCATTGCTCTAGACCACGTGGGTATAACGTAAAATGATGCTATATAAGACTTTGTGCTAGCCTAATCCCTTGCAACTCTTCTTCATGAATATTTACCACTTTGACCATGGGGTGGAGCACTGTTCTATATTGTTAAGAAATACACTTGAACTTGAGCAGGATAGAACAAACTCAAAATAGTATTTAGCTTGTGTTGGATGGAAAATGTGTGCTACACCATGATTTCAAAAGTAGTGAAGTCAACTTTAACTAATGTTGACCACGGGTTGAAACCATGTTCTATGGTGTACGGGTTGGAACATGTTGCATACTACTGAGCTTTAAATGTAACCAAAAATGTGCTATGACCCATGATTCAGAGATTTCTAAGTGTAAAATTTGATCTCTTTGACCATGGGGTAGAACATCTTGTGCTACACCACTAGAAAATACACTGGAGCTTGCATGGGCTAGAACAAGCTTTTCTTGCCTTAGAAAATATTTCAAAAAAATTCTAAGGATGTGGCCATTTTGGGCCTACAGGAAACAAGCCCCTTTGGTCAAATTCACTCCAAAATGCTCCAAAGGAACCAAAAATCCTTTGGTCACATTTAATCCAAAAGGCTCCAAATATTCCTAATCCCTTTGATCAATTTCAAAAGGCTCCAAATGCACCTACACCTTTGGTCAAATTAATCCAAAAAGCTTCAAAGGTACCCTAATTCCTTTGGTCAAATTCAATCTCAACAAGGCTTTTGAAAGAATCAAAGTTTTATAATCTCAACTCCCTAAGAAAGCCATGTGGTTGTACTGCTCCATGGGATAGAGATGTGCATTTCCTTCTTTCATTCATCCTTAAGTGATCCTTGTATCTAGTGATTTAATCTAGTCTCCTAGTAATTGTAGTGATTGGCTATCCATACAATCTAGTAGGAGGAGTATATTACCATAAGGATAATAATTATTAACACAATTCAAAATGGCCCAAAGGCACCTTCCTCGTTGTAGCCTAGTTTGTCATCTAGCTCATGCTAGAACTATGATTATCATCTCTTGGTATTTGAAGGTGAGCACCCACTGATCACAACCCATACTAAACATTAGGAGAATCAAACTACTTTGATTCAACCTCCAGAGAAGGTTGGCTTCTTGTCAACTTAATGAGTGTTGACTCTATTTAGCTCAAATATAGGAATCTTAGCGATAGAAATCGTAGGGTTAGAAATGAATGGATCTAATATGGATGGGTGAAGCTAACGACATAGACATCCACATAGTATCCTTTAACAAATTATTTTAGAAGAGCATACTAGAGATTAACGACATTCAAAAATTATGTAGTTACGCTATTGAAATGGTGTTTTACATGTTCACGAAACTATTCCAAATATCTAGAAATATTGATTATCCAATTTTATCAAAATAAAATCAATACCCTAATTTGATAAAAATAGAATTCTCAATAAACATGTATGAAAAAAAATTAACTCGATATAATCTAATTTAGATTTTCAAATTAATAGAATAGACCAACCATAGTAGCAAGACAAGATACTATCTAAGAATCAAGTCCACCATTCAACAATGTTAGGGTAAAATAGGTAGTATATTGCATTATACTACATAGGTAGATTATTATATTTACTTTTCTACTTTTTGCTTTCTACCATGTAGATATTTATTGTCTTAAATATCTAATGGTTAATCCTAAATATCCTAGGTAAGAGTTCTAAACCTAACACTCTACCTACATTAGTGTTCAGTTAGCGTGGATATAGAGAGATTAGTTTTCTTTCTATTTTGTAATCTATTTAAATTAATTCTTTATTCCTAAAGCTAATGTTAATGCAATTATAAATTTGATTAAACCTACCTATCTCCTGGTCACATTGGTACCAAATCTGGAGTGAGGAGTTTGACAGAGCGAGGAAATACGACACCAAATTTGGTGATCCTTAATTATTTCCTACGCCTATTTTTAATACTCCTAAGCTAGGTTTTGATTATTTTATTTTGGCATTTTATTTGTTGTTAGGATTTATTAATCTCGCAAGGCACATATTTTGACGTAGGGAATGAATCCCAATGTAGGGTGAAGATCTCGATGTAGGGCCATTTTGACCCTGGTTGTAATCGCAACCCATGAGGATTTTTTTCTGTCCCCACGTGGATCGCAACCACATGTGGTCCTGTAGTCCCCACCATGAAAGCGTACGAGGGCAGGAAACCCTTACACTCCCTGTGGCCTTTTGGGCACAAATCTCGAGGCCATGGCAGGAACACCTAGAGGGCATGAGCGTCCTAACGTATCTCACAACATGGATCTTGAAGTAAGGAATTCTTCGAGGGTAGGAGTGCCCTCACATTTCTTGAAACTTGCATGCACCTCGAGGCGAGGTAATGTTGACATGTACCTGCATGCACCTCGAGGTGATGCAGATCTGACTCAACCAATAGCTAGGTGACACATGGCACTATGGCCATGCACCACCTGGCATCTAACCGGGATGGACTAGATTGACATGTGGATAGGACTGACACGTGGGACTTGACCTGACATGTGGGACTCAACCTGACACGTGGAACTCCCTTGCCGTGCCATGTGGATGCTGGTAAAAGGAGGCCCAGACTCGATTGCCCAAAAGCAATCATGAGCATAAGTGCTCGTTGAGTCCTTTAAAGGCCTTTGCATCCTTTACATGATGCATGTGGGATTTATCTCACTTATTTCCAAAGAAGCCTGAGGGCTTCTTTAAATCTTAGGCTTCGTAGCCTGAGAACCAAGTCACGGGCTTGGTAAGTTGGCCAAGGCGGATGCCTTAGGCCAACAGGGGTCGACGGATCGACTCTTGTGCCCATCATAAGCAAGTTAATATTTTTTTTTGATGAAAATTTCATAGTTTTTGCCTAAATTAATATTTTTATTTAAATTTTTATGCTTAAAATTATTTTTTTTTAGTGTTTTAAATTAGAATTTTTCATGTTAGTTTTTCATAAATTATATCAATTCTGTTTAACTATTAAATTGATGTTTTTTATTTAAAATTTTATGTTAAATTTTATTTTTAAAAGCTTTAAAATTTATATATATAGCATTTAAATTTATAATACAAATGTCAAAATCCTTATGCAACTAAACCATTATTGTTCTTTAGTTTTCTCTGCATGTGGAGATAAAGAGACAAGAACCAAAGATACATTTTGTTGCTTACAATTTCATCAAAATTTTCTTGATTTTTCATTATTCTTCTAAGTTTTCATGAATATCAAATCTTGGGTGAGGAAAGCTTTTCGTAGACAAAGAATCATCATAAAGAGAAATGAATTACAAAGGCAAACAACATGATCACATTTATATCGTATGCTTTGTGAATATCGTAGATCTATACCTCACTCACTTATCTATATTGATCCATGGAAGGGGTTGGATAGAAGCTATGGTACCAAGAGGATTCGTGAGCCTTTTTATCCTAATGTACCACCAATTTTTAAGTGTTGAAAACAAAAACCAAGTCATGTGTTGATTGGTATGCAAGCCTTTCAAACGCGGGTCTTGTGTCGACTTGTCTTGAAAGGATTGCTTGCTTTCTCAATTTTGTAATCATTAAGGGGGATAGAAGTTACATTTGTGCTTCTATTTTTTGCAAAATTGTAAAGACAAAGGGGGGATTTTCTATAATAATAAAGGTGTATTCTCAATTGTACTCGACATATTTTTCAAAAATTGGCTTCATTAGGTGCATTTTCGGTTGCATACGACACCTATAGTGATAAATAATTTGGGTTGCTCTCTTTTTTATTATTGCACTATACATAATTTTACAATTAAACAATCATAAAAATTGAAGAGCACGTCACACTTGAAAACCCAAATTTCACTACAAATCGTGCTACATCTTGCACAGGTTAAACAAAGTCAATTTTTTAAATAATCCTCACCCAAAGATCCAAAACTACAAACACCTTGATTTACTCTCTTTGTTTGGCTTAATTACCTCAAACTTTTCATCCTTATTGAAGGGTGTTAAGGCAGGTGCCATTAAATATCCTAGAGAGAACAATCAGAAGTCTTTCAAAACCTACCTACCCCTTTAATTTGCTCTATTTGTTTGGCTTAAAATCCTCAAAATTTTCATCCCTTGTTAAGGGTGTTAAGGAAGGTGCCATTAAATATCTTATAGAAGTAAATTAAACATATTCCATATAATCTTTTGAGGGTATAGTGCAAGATACAACCATATTTGTCCTATCAAATTTGAAACCTTCACCATGGCCATGATGCACAAGTATCTCACTGAGAGCCAACAATAGTGGATGGAAGTGAAACTATACCTCAATCAGTAGGAGCAAATCAAACAACATTTGATAAAAAGGATAGAAAACTATCCTTAATTATCTTACTAGCCATTACTGATGATATCCAACCTCATATCAGTGAAGCTAAAAATGTTAAGGAGGCATGGGATGCCTTAAAAACCATCTTTACAGGGAAGAATCAATCAAAACTTCTTCACCTCCAAACACAGCTTCATACTCTTCATATGAAATCTGGAGAAACAGTAGAGCTATTCCTCTGTAAAGTGGCAAAATTAAAAACAAAACTGCAATCCTTAGGAGAAAAAGTGGAAGACCAATTCTTGGCCTCTATCATTTTGAGGGCTCTTCCTGACTCCTATAGAATGTTGATCACTTCATTACAAGTCTCTTGAAGGATAGTGACTTTTGTCGAGTTGGTAAATATGCTTCAAATAGAAGAAGCTAATCAACTCCATAGAGATGAGGCATCTAACAATGCTCTTTTCTTGAACAGACAAGGTGGTAAGAAAAAGTGGAATCAATAGCAAGGTTCTTCTTCTAATAAAAATAAGGGTAAAGGCAAAGAGTCTCAGAAGAAGAAGCAATATTGTAAGATTTGTGACAAGGACACTCATGAAACCAAAAGATGTTGGTTTAAGAACAAACTGCCCAACGAACAAGGAAATAAGAAGGGCAAAGGTAAACCAAAGAACAAGAATACATAGCAACAGTGACACATTGCAGCTGAAGATTCTAGTTTGGAATCTGAACAAGCACACAAGATGCTCATGACACATACAGATTCCCCTAACAAGGACACTATGTGGTACATAGATTTAGGTTCTAGTAAGCATATGACTGGAAATAAGTCTTGGTTTGAGACATTTGAGGCTCAAGAAGGTAGACCGGTCACCATTGCTGATGATCAAACCTATCGAGTTCAGGGAGAAGGAAGTGTTTCTATCTCCCTTCCAGATGGAGAATGTAAAATTCAAAATGTTTTTTATGTACCATGCTTGAAAAATAATCTCTTGTCAGTTCTACAAATCCTGGACAATCACATGAATGCCAATTTCAAGGTGGACAAAGAAAAAAAATGTTGCTTTATCACCAAGAAAGGAAAACCGATAGCAATATGTTCATACAAATATGGTTTGTTTGTCTTAGATGCACTTACCTCAACACATACTTCAATGGAAATAACCACGAAAGAGGCCACATATCTATGGCATAAGATATTTGGGCATTTAAGTTCAGGATATTTACTAGAACTCAGTAAATATCAAATGGTGAAAGGATTACCTACTCTTTCATCTACTTTTCTAGTATGCTTAGATTGCTTGTCAGGCAAGCAACATAGAGTGCCCTTTGAACCTAGCTCCTTTCGAGCTAAGGTACCTTTGGAGTTGGTTCACACATATTTGTGTGGTCCCATGTCTACTAGTTATGGAGGAAAAAGGTATTTTCAATTGTTTGTCGACGATCACTCACGCAAGATGTGGGTCTTCTTATTGCAATTGAAGTCTAAAGAATTTACCTATTTTCAACAATTCAAAAATATTGTTGAGAAAGAATCGGGATGCTTCATCAAGACCCTCCATTTAGATCGAGGGGGGGAATACACATCAAAGGAATTTTCCTCATTTTTATAGACTCATGGGATAAAAATATAGTTAACCATAGCCTATTCTCAGTAAAATAGAGTTGCTGAGAGAATAAATCAATCCATTATGGAAATGGTTTGATGTATGCTTAAGGGAGAAAATCTTGAGCATATTTACTGGACTGGAGTTTTTCAAACTGTAGTATATCTTCTAAATAGAGCACCCACACGGGCTCTTGAAGGTAAGACTCCTCAGGAAGCATGGAGTGGAAGGAAATCCTCCATATCTCATCTACGGGTATTTGGGTGTAAGGCTTTTATGCATATACCCAAGGAGAAAAGAAATAAATTAGACAAGAAGTACCTATCATGTGTTTTTCTTGGCTATGATGAATTCTTAAAAGGCTATCAACTGATAGACCCATTTACCAATAAAATACATGTCAGCAGAGATGTAGTGTTTGATGAAGCTTTCACACCTAACACTACATTAGTATACCTTGATAATGAGGAGCAGCAACCACTTCCTTCTCCACAACATAAAAATCCTCCCAAATGGTATACGAGCATAATAAAAGATTATAAACTTACTTCCCTACCTGATCTTACTCTCAATCATCCAAAAACATGAAGCATGACTCAACAAGAAAATACTGAAGCATCCACTTCAGTTGATGATCTTTGTGCAAATTTTCAAGACCTTTCTATTGATAGAGAGTTAGCAAGGGAATATTTTATGGAAATAGATGAGGAAAGGGTTTACTTATCATCATTTGATGAAAATGGACCTTCTATAGTTGATGAAGCACTTAGACTGCCTCAGTGGAAGGTAGCTATGGATGCAAAACGTAACTCCCTCATCAAGAATAAAATATGGAAGCTGGTAAATTTTCCTAAAGAAAAGAAGCCCATAGGCTGCAAATGGGTTTACAAAGTCAAATATAAGGTAGATGGTACCATATACAAGCATAAATCCCATCTTTTGGCAAAGGGCTATGCTCAAAAGGAAGACCTTGATTATGAGGAAACCTTTGCTCCTACAACAAGGATGACCACCATTCGAGTTCTTTATGCTATGGCAGCACAGTTCGGATGGAAATTATATTATATGGATGTAAAAAGTGTCTTTCTAAATGGTGACTTAAAATAAGAGGTATACATGACTCAACCCCCAGGAATTGCTAAGGAAAACCATGAGAAACAAATTTTCAAATTAGTCAAATCATTATATGGGCTTAAACAAGCCCCAAGATCATGGTACATCAAAATGGATAGTCACCTACTATAGCACGGATTCAAGAGAAGCCCATCTAATGCAAAACTCTATATCAAGAACACAGGTTCTAAAATAGTGATTCTTGTATTATATGTACATGATCTGATCATCACCAAAAATTCAAAAAAAATGATTAGCACCATGAAAAATGACTTGAAAGAGTCATTTGATATGACAGATCTGGGACTTCTCCACTACTGTCTTTGTCTTGAGATAGAACAGAAGAAGAATCATCTTAGGGTGACTCAACAAAAGTATGCCAATACTTTAGTAGAAAAATATCGTATGACTAATTGCAAGCCCAAGGCAACACCAATGGAATCAGGGATTTAGTTATCACTGTATGATGACTCACCACAGGTAGATGGCATGCTATATAGATAGATTATTGGAGGCCTTATCTATCTGAACAATTCTAGACCAGATATTACTTATGTTGTAAACTATCTTTCTCGGTTCATGTAGGAACCAAAAGCCTCTCATTATAAAGTAGCTAAGCGTGTTATTCACTACATTCAAGGTAGTTTAGAATATGTTCTAGAGTACAAGAATAATAACTCGTTATTCTTACAGAGTTACACTGACTCTGACTATGCTAGATCCTTAGATGATATAAAATCAACATCAGGATATGTATTTCATCTTGGATCTGGTCCTGTCTCATGGCATAGTAAAAAGCAACAGGTGGTTGCTTTATCTTCAATAGAGGCATAGTATCATGCTACACGAGGAGTTGTGTGTGAAGCGATATGGTTAAGTTGCATATTGGCTACCACGGGCCTACCAAAGAAAATTTCTATTCACATGTTTTACAACAAATCAGGTGTTTTGAACTTGGTCAAGAATCCAGTCCATCATGAATGCACAAAGCATATTGACACAGATTGTAATTTCATTCGTGATGAAGTTCCTAAACATGAAATCAAGCTCCAATACATTCCCACCAACGAATAGGGTGCTGACATCTTCACCAAGGCACTTGGAAGTGTCAAATTTGAGTTGTTCCGAAGTAAACTTTGTATATCAAAGTAATGTAATAAAGTCTGGATGTTAGGGTAAAATAGGTAGTATATTGCATTATACTACATAGGTAGATTATTACATTTACTTTTCTACTTTTTTACTTTCTATCATGTAGATATTTACTGTCTTAAATATCTAATGGTTAATCATAAATATCCTAGGTAAGAGTTCTAAACCTAACAATATATCTATGTTAGTGTTCAGTTAGCATGGATATAGAGAGATTAGTTTTCTTTCTATTTTGTAATCTATTTAAATGAATGCTTTATTCCTAAAGCTAATGTTAATGCAATTATCAATTTGATTAAACCACCTATCTCCTGGTCACAAACAAAGGCACAAATTTAAGGTAAGCATCCCTTGTAATGCTTTCTTCATCAATTTGCAAATATCTACACATTGGTCCAAGCAAAAAGTCTAGAGACAACCATTTGGAAGGAGGTTTTTGCCCTTACTTATAGGTTTTACAATAGTCCTTTTACTCTTAAGGATTATAGGGAAACTTGATTCTCTCGTGATTTCTCTAACCACTTGTTGGTTATGATGCCTACCAACTATGCCCTTATAGTTATGTTGCAACGACCTTCTGGTGGAGTTCATCATAGTCATTGGTGATCTTTGAAATTGATTACTTTCTACTAATCTCATAATTGAATCAGGTTGAGTAGGATGTTCTAGAAGGTTCTGGAATGTAACCGCTTTTTGTTTAGCTTTTTTGACATCAATTTTAGTTTTTCCTTTACTTTTTGGGTTACAAGCACAAAAGTTCATCAAAAACCCTTAAGGAAAATAGAAGTTTAATTTTATCCATAGATATGACCATTGGACAACTATAGTACTACTTCTTGTCTATGTGGTATTAATAAAAAAGAGAAATATGGCTTTGCATTGCTTTGGATAGTAACCCTTTCTCGCACTTTTTAAATTTGCGCTATTGATACATGGTGGACGAGAAAGTGCTATTCTTTTTTTGATAAGTTAACAAAATTTATATTAATAAGGGCATTTGAAAGGTGCCCTAACACCTTGATACATCAATAGGAATAAAGGATGCACCATCCACAAAAAACCTCGTGGCATCCATAAAAAACCTAAAACATAAAGAAAAGTTGGAACAAGTCAAAAGACAAGGACGAGACTAGAAAAAAAATCTTGACAAAATAGGAACCAGAGAGAATAGAAAAATAACAACCAAATTAAGAAATTATAGAATCCTTGATGTCATCCTTCTTGACATACTTAGGAATATCCTTAAACACATCCTTGGTAATTTCCACGATGTCGTCCTCTTTGACCTCAGGTTTGGCTTCGACGATGGTCTTTGTTGGAGTATCCACGATGAAATTGTAGAAGAACAGGAGGTTTAGAGCATTCCTATGCTCTTTCATTTGAGTAATGGCCACCATGATTGTGGTCATAGCACTCTCCATTTGGACAATAGTAGTAGTGGTGGTCTTAATGACGTATTCCTAAAGAATCTTCTCCGCAGGATCATCTAGCTCATCCTCAGTAGCATGCTATGTCTTTCCCTGATTGTGGATGCCCTTACTCTTTAGATGTTGAGAAATTTTGGTCAGAGTAACCTCTAATTTTTTCTTCTTATTCACTAACTTCTCAGCATCCTGGTGGCCTCCTTCCATATTCCTCCTCTTAGAACCGTGGACCCTCGAGGAAGGAGTGAAGGATGTATCTTCCTCTATTATCTATTTGGACTCTACCTACTATTCCTGCAGCTGCACATTTCCTTCAGGGAATTTCTCCAGAAGATGAATGTAAATTACTTTGAATAGCCCCTGGTGTGAGGTCCAAGCTTCCTCTTTCTTTGAGTGGGTTGCATTAATGGAGTAATCCATGGACAAATACATAAATTTTGGAATATTCAATGGTTTCACCTCCCTAAAATGGTTCACAAAAGCAATGTGGAAGCTTCTAAGTTGGGAACCTAGGTCATCGACTATGATGTACTCCATAACTAGTTTCATCACCTCCTTCCAAGGGATGGGTAAGTCCTCATGACTCATTACCGGTATAACAATATTTCACAAGCTTGACTTCATCTCGATCTCCTTGACTTTGATATCCCAACCGTTCTTATCCCTTCAAACCATTCTGCCCACCAACAGTTGTCCATTGATCTCAGTGAGGATGTGTATGTCCACCTAGAATTTCACTCCATGTATGATGACTATGCCCTTCTCCCAGGTAGATGCAAAGGCCATGTTGATATCCCAATCTCACCTGAAGAAATATTTCAAGAATAGTAGGAAACATCTCACACTCATAATTGCTTTAGCCACCAGTTCAATGTCAGGTGTTTCTAGCTCCACAAAGCCAATGATGATAGAGAAATGGGACTTCTTGAAAATAGGGGAAATAGAGTGCTTACTGGGCCTTGGGACACAGATAATTAAGATGAATAATCCATCTGCAAGGTGGGATTTAAAAATATAGAATAAGTTTGATATTTTTTGGAAGCTTCTATGCCTCCACATCGTGATGATACACATTCTTGAGAGAGGCAGGTCCACCATGGCTCGGATAATAAAGCAACATGCCTTATAAAACTAAGATTTCCAATAGCTACTATCCCCTATGAAAGTAGAAAGGAGTGCCACACCTTGGAAATCTTGACCAATCAGGTAACAAAAATTTCTAGCAATGCAAAACACATAGAGAAGAATGGACATTAAAGGTTTTGGGAGATGGTGAAAGGTAGAAATGGACAGAAGCATGGGATGGAAGAATCGAGAGGAAAGACCTGGGAAGAGGAAAGGTGGTGGGAGAAGATGAAGAAGCAACACATGGATGGAGGACACACAACGGGGAATAATTGGGAAGGAGAAATCTAGAAGGATTGCGAGAAAAACGATAATATTGGTATCATTGGAAAGGGTTGTGAAGTTATTGTCATAATTAATTAACATGGGGTCTAGGGAAAACACAAAGAAGATGTGCCAAAAAATCACACACGTGCTAGAGGCCTTGAGCATTGAATGCCTTAAAAAATTGGATATCATCATGGGAATGATAGGGTTGCTGAGAAATATCTTTACGAGACAAAAGGCATTTAAATTATTAATATCTAGGGAAAACAAAATTTTCATGCCAATAAAATTGAAAAGTGGATTGTTATGCATTTTGAACTTTTTTTGACCTTGCAATTTCTTCAACCTCATGAGGAAGGGTGTCAATCCATGTCATAATTCTCGAGGTAGAAACTCTGATGTTAGCCAACTTTTCTACCACACCATTTTCTTACCTAAAGATATATTGGATAATGACCTTGTGTTGGTAAAGGATTAAGCTTCGAACTTCTTCAATCAAGTTCTTCACCTTCCATGCCATATTTTTGGAATTTTTTAGGTAATTAACCATATTTAAGGAGTCCCCTTCAATAATTACTTTTCCTAGAAATTTCTTAATTAAAAGCAGACCCCTCCATAAGGCTCTGGCTTCAGATATGTTGTTATACTATTCTCCCAGACCTTCAAAGAAATATGAAAATAGAATTTCATTTATAGTTGTTGGCAATTTTGGGTACTTTGGGTACATTGCCTTTGCTCAAGTATATAAGTTGTCATTGATGTCAAGAAGCTTTTGAAGAAATTTTATTTGATGTCAAATAATTTGTTTTGATGAAGGTTACGACATGACAGTTTCAAAGGTCTTTCGCAAACCCCAAGCCGACAGGTTTGAGAGAAAGAGCTCGCAGTGAAAAAGTGTCGCGATATCATGACATGTCGGGTTTTCATGACCCAAAGAAAAGAAAAGCGCTAAGGAGAAAAAGTGTCATGATATCGCAACATGTTAGGTTTTCATGACCCGAAGAAAAGAAAAACGCTAAGGAGAAAAAGTGTCGTGATATCACATGTCGGGTTTTTGCGACCCGAAGAACAGAAAAGAGCTAAGGAGGAAAAGTGTCACGATATCGTGACATGTCGCATTTTCATGACTTAAGCAGGAGAGAGAAAGCAAGTTAGAAAAGTGTCACGATATCGTGACATGTCGTAATTTTGTGACTCAAAGAGCAAAGAAAATGTACGGAAGCTGAAAGCGTCGCGATTTCACAACAGGTTGCAAAGAAAATGTACAAAAAGTTGATAGCGTCGTGATTTCGTGATGGGTTACAAAGAAAGCGTACAAAATATGAAAGCGTCATGATTTCATGATGGGTTGCAAAAAATGCGTATGGATGCAGAAAGTGTCACGATTTCACAATAGGCAAAAAAGAAAGCAGACGAAAGTAGAAGTGTCACGATTTCGTGATAGAAACTGAAAGCAGGTCTTCTATAGGAGAAGTGTCACGATTTTGTGACAAAAGCAAAGAGGAAGGCTATGAAGACATAAGTGTCGTGATATCACAACAGAAGTGAAGACAAAGTCTGCAAAGGCAGAAGTGTCGCAATTTTATGACAAAAGTAGAAAGGAGGTCGACGAAGTGAGAAGTGTCATGATATCGAGACAAAAGCAAAGTTGATGCTGATAAAGACAGAAGTGTCGTGATATCAAGACAAAAGCTAAGTTGAAGTTGAAAAAGGCTGAAGTGTCGTGATATCACGACAAAATCCAAAATAAAGTGTACAGTTGCAAAGGTGTCGTGATATCACAACATGTTGTAGTTTCACGACAAAAGCTACAGAAGAGTTACAGAGGCAGTTGAAGTCGACAAAGTTAAATGTGAGTCAACAAAGATTAGGGTTTGTAGCCAACAAAGTTTAGGGTTGTGCAGCCGACTAAAGATCAGGGTTATAGCCAACTAAGATTAAGGTTTTGATCTTGAAAGTGTTATTATAAAAGGCAGGTTGTTTTGAAGAGTTGGATGAATTGTTAGTTGCGATGTTCATAGATAGAGCACAGTTTGAGAAGTTCGATCGCCGAGAGCAGAGTGCAAAATTCGATCAAAGTGTGCAGAGTGAGCGAAGAGTCATGGTGAATTGTTCTAAGTGCCACTGTGATTGCACAGAGAGTGCAAAGGTTGAAGTTTGACCAAGTGCGGCTGTGATTGCGCAAAGAGAGTAGAGGGCATAGAGAGCACAAAGGGCAAAGACGAATGCGGAGTGTTGTTGTATGAGGACAGAGGTGCACTGGTTCTTTGAGAAGAACCTGAGGATAGATTTGGCAAGTCTTTGAGAAGGCTTGTGTGTAGAGGATTGATTTGTTCAAGTGTTGGATAGATCTGTTAGATAGAGGAAGACTTGTACTAGACCTAATGACTGTGTTTGGTACAGGTTGCTAAGCTACTGTGGACGTGATCATAGAAGGAAAAGGTCTATTAGGCTAAGCATTGAGGACAGGAGGTCTTCGATGGAAAGGAGTTCCACGTGCTGGCAAGAGGTAGAGGCAGTTGATCTTCTAAGGGATCATTTCCAGAGCAGAGGGGAAGGTATCTCCTTTGAGCAGAGGCTCATAAATTTAGATTAGGGGAAGGTATCTCCTTTGAGAAGAGGCTCATAAATTTTGATTGGGGGAAGGTATCTCCTTTGGGCCAAGGCTCATAAACATTGTAATTGGGAAGGATTCCCAAAGAACTTTGAGATAACTTTTAGAGAAAATTTTTGTGGACGTAGCCCAGCCATTCTAGGTGAACCAGGTTAAAATTGGTGTCACTTTGTGGATGATATTATGCATTGTTTTGATATTGCTTTGGGTATATTGCTTTACTATTTTGAAGTATAAAAGAAAAAGTAAAATGAGGTCTTATACTATTCACCTCCCCTCTCAGTATAAGCTTGTGTTCTTCAATTGGTATCAGAGCGAGTGCCTTTAGAAAGTTTAATAGCTTGAAGGAAAAGCTAGTAAAGAACACAATGGATCATTCAAGTAGCAATGCAACACCTATTCTTGATGGGTCATATTTTGGTCTTTGGAGTGCAAGGATGAAGGTTCATCTAATGGCACTTGGGAATGAGGTTTTGGAAGTGATTGAAGATGAGTACACTATTCCTGAACATGGTCCTAATACTAAAGAAGAAAGGCTCCTACATCACAACAATTCAAAAGCAATGAATGCAATCTTGAAAGGCTTACAGAAAGCAGATCTCACCAAAGTGATTCATTGTAAGACAACTAGTGAAATGTGGAAACAGTTGAAGGTGGTTCATACAGGTGATACAAATATCAGAAAGGCCAAGTTGAGAGACTTCAAAGGTATGTTTGAACAACTCCAGATGAATTATGATGAAAATATTAGTGACTACATGCTTCGTATGGATGAGGTTGTTAACTCCATGAAAGACTTAGGTCTTGAGCTTGCTGAAAATGATGTTTGTGATAATATTTTAAGATCTCTTCCTAATAGATTTAGTGAAAATATTTTTGCTATTGAGGAAGCTAAATATTTGGATAAGTTGAAAAAGGATGAGCTCCATAGTATACTTGTAGCATTTTAGTTGAGAACTCAAGTGAAGGTTGATGTCAAGAAAGAGGCAACTTTCAAGGCTACCAAGAAATCCAAGGGTAAACAGCTTCAAGAGAGTGATGAGTCTTCTAGTGATGAAGAGGCATATTACAGCAAGAAAGGCAAGTTCTCTAGAAATCACAAAAGCATGAAAAATATAAGATGTTTCAATTGTGAAAAGTTTGGTCATTATGCTACTGAATGTACTATTCCCAAGAATGAAAGTGATGAAGATAAACAGGATTCTAAGAGCAAGGATTCTGAAAAGCACAAGCATCACAATAAGAACAAAGATGAGCACAGCATTCAAGGAAAGAGGTATTCTCACAAGCACAAGAAGAGTTTCTACCTAGACAAAGCAAGTAAGTGTTCTAGTAGTGATAGTGAAAGTTCTTCAAGTGATGATGAAAATGAGATGTTGTTCATATCAAAAAAAGAGGAAGAACCAAAACATAGATTCATTATCATGAAATGTCTTAGATGTGGAAATTTTGGTCACCTTGAGGATGATTGTACAAATAATGATTTGGTTTCTAGTATGTATGAGGATGCTTCAAAAAACTATAAGGAATATGCTTGTATGGTTTTTGAAAAAGGTAGCACCTCTAGTGATAAGAAATCTGAAAAAGGCTTTGATGATTCAGAAAGCAAACAAATAAAGGATCTTGAAAGTGAACTTATTAATGCTCTTAGTGCTTTGAAAAAGGAAATAAAGAAGAATGCTAGACTCAAGGATAAGTTAGATGAATGTTGTATGGAGAGAGATGATCTTATAGAAAATCTTGATTTCTCTATAGATAAGACACAAGAACTCAAGGATGAGTTAGAGTCTAAGGTTCTTGAGTATAGTGATTTAGAACAGAAAATGGATTCTTTGAAAGAGGAAACTAAAGAGTACAAGGATAAGCTTTACAGGTTTCAAGATAGCTCCAAAAAGGTTAAGTCACTCATCAAAGGTCAAAGAAAAACAACAGATAAAACAGGCCTTGGTTTTGTTAAGCCACACAAGGAACAAGTTGGAGAGTCTAGTAAGAGACTCCAAAAGGAAGAGAGTTCTAATGAGGAAAGTATTTCAGATCATGAGTCCTTGAATGATAGATGTGCAAAAATAGAAAACAGAATTCAGAATGAGAAGAAGAAGTTTTTGGGACCCAAGAGGTCAAATAAAGGAAAATTTTAAGGCAGATGTTTTGCTTGTCATAAGTTTGGTCACATGGCTTCACATTGCATGGCTCAAGTGAAGAAGGTAAACGATAATTTTAGAAGTGCTATTTTATTTCAAGGGTATTACTACTCTTGTCAATAGTTTGGGAACAAGGCAGTCTATTGCAAGGTAAATAACAGGAACAGGTTTGGTCAGAACAGGTGGATTCAAAGATCAGGTTTACCTCAAAGAAACAACATCATCAAGTGTTTCAAGTGCAACAATGAAGGTCACATAATCAGACAATTTAGAGTTGAAATTCTAGATTATAGGAACAGGAACAATGGCATGATCAGGTCCAAGGATCAAGGCATGAAAAATAATAGGGATGAGAACAAGAACAAGAACAGTGAGAAGAACAGGAATATGGGCAAAGAGTTCAAAAGAAGGCCCGAAAAGGAAGTTATAGACATTGATGATGATCAGTGCCTAATGGGAGTTTTACTCCCACCCCAAAACTAATCACCTCATAAGGAGGTGGAGGAGGGACTAAGCTAAGAGGCTCATTCTTAGTCCCAAGCCCCAAAGGTGGCCCTTTGCCATTGATGACAAAGGGGGAGAGATATGAGTAAGGGGGAGAGCTTCAAGTAAAAAGGAAAGCTTCAAGTCAGGGGGAGAAAAACTTCAAAGGAAGTTGGTCAGTTGTTAGCATAGTTGGTTTCATTTTTGGATTTTGAGAAGTGTTTTCAGTAAAGGTTTGCCATCAATGACAAAGCGGGATATTGTTGGCAATTTTGGGTACTTTGGGTACATTGCCTTTGCTCAAGTATATAAGTTGTCATTGATGTCAAGAAGCTTTTGAAGAAATTTGATTTGATGTCAAATAATTTGTTTTGATGAAGGTTACGACATGAAAGTTTCAAAGGTCTTTCGCAAACCCCAAGCCGACAGGTTCGAGAGAAAGAGCTCGCAATGAAAAAGTGTCACGATATCATGACATGTCGGGTTTTCATGACCCAAAGAAAAGAAAAGCGCTAAGGAGAAAAAGTGTCACAATATCATGACATGTCGGGTTTTCGTGACCCGAAGAAAAGAAAAGCGCTAAGGAGAAAAAGTGTCGCGATATCACAACATGTTGGGTTTTCGCGACCCAAAGAACAGAAAAGAGCTGAGGAGGAAAAGTGTCACGATATCGCGACATGTCACATTTTCACGACTTAAGCAGGAGAGAGAAAGCAAGTTATAAAAGTGTCACGATATCATGACATGTCGCAATGTCATGACTCAAAGAGCAAAGAAAACATACAAAAGCTGAAAGCATTGCGATTTCGCTACAGGTTGCAAAGAAAACATACGAAAAGTTGATAGCGTCACGATTTTGCAACGGGTTACAAAGAAAGCGTACAAAAGCTGAAAGCGTCGCAATTTTGTGACGGGTTGCAAAGAATGCGTACGGATGTAGAAAGTGTCACAATTTCATGACAGGCAAAAAATAAAGCAGACGGAAGTAGAAGTGTCGTGATTTCGCAATAGAAACTGAAAGCAGGTCTTCTATAGGAGAAGTGTCACGATTTTGTGACAAAAGCAGAGAGGAAGGCTATGAAGATAGAAGTGTCGTGATATCGCGATAGAAGTGAAGATGAAGTCTGCAAAGGCAGAAGTGTCACGATTTTGCGAAAAAAGCAGAAATGAGGTCGACAAAGGGAGAAGTGTCGTGATATTGCAACAAAAGAAAAGTTGATGCTGATAAAGACAGAAGTGTCATGGTATCATGACAAGAGCTTAGTTGAAGTCGACAAAGGTTGAAGTGTCGTGATATCGTGACAAAATCCAAAAGAAAGTGTACGGTTGTAAAGGTGTTGTGAAATCGTGACATATTGTAGTTTTGCAGCAAAATATATAGAAGAGTTATAGAGGCAATTGAAGCCGACAAAGTTAAATGTGAGCCGACGAAGATGAGGGTTTGTAGCCGACAAAGTTTAGGGTTGTGCAGCCGACTAAAGATCAAGGTTATAGTTGACTAAGATTAAGGTTTTTATCTTGAAAGTATTATTATAAAAGGCAGGTTGTTTTGAAGAGTTGGATGAATTGTTAGTTGCGACGTTTGCAGATAGAGCGTAGTTTGAGAAGTTCGATCGATGAGAGCAGAGTGCGAAATTCGATCGAAGTGTGCAGAGTGAGCGAAGAGTCATGGTGAATTGTTCTAAGTGCCCCTATGATTGTGTAGAGAGTGCAAAGGTTGAAGTTCGACCAAGTGCGGCTGTGATTGCATAAAGAGAGCAGAGGGCATAGAGAGCACAAAGGGCAAAGATGAACACGGAGTGCTACTGTATGAGGATAGAGGTGCACTGGTTCTTTGAGAAGAACCTGAGGACAAATTTGACAAGTCTTTGAGAAGGCTTGTGTGTAGAGGATTGATTTTTTCAAGTGTTGGACAGATCTGTCAGATAGAGGAAGACTTGTACTAGATCGATTGACTGTGTTTGGTATAGGTTGTTGAGCTATTATGGACGTGATCATAGAAGGCAGAGGTCTCTTAGGCTAAGCATTAAGGACAGGAGGTCTTCGGTGGAAAGGAGTTCCACATGCTGGCAAGAGGTAGAGGCAGTTGATCTTCTGAGGGATCATTTCCAAAGCAGAGGGGAAGGTATCTCCTTTGAGCAGAGGCTCATAAATTTTTATTAGGGGAAGGTATCTCCTTTGGGTCGAGGCTCATAAACATTGTAATTGGGAAGGATTCCCAAAGAACTTTAAGATAACTTTTAGAGCAAATTTTTGTGGACGTAGCCCAGCCATTCTGGGTGAACCACGTTAAAATTGGTGTCACTTTGTGGATGATATTGTGCATTGTTTTGATATTGCTTTTGGTATATTGCTTTACTATTTTTAAGTATAAAAGAAAAAGTAAAAAGAGGTCTTATATTGTTCACCCCCCACTCTCAGTATAATCTTGTGTTCTTCAATAGTCCCTAATAACTCCCCCTTAATACCTCTCCCTACCATAGCTCTACCTGGATTTCCTTTAGCTACCCCATAAAAATTTAGTTTGACCCAACCTTGGGGAGGAGGCATCCATTTGATATTGCTTCTAGAGATTTGGGAATGATTGGAGTTGAGATTATCTAGAGAGATATGTAAGGACTGAAGTAAAGATGCTTTGAACCTAGGGATGGGATGAGGATCATTTGGGGACAAGAGTGCATTTTCCTTAGAAAAAAATATAATTCTATTGGTAATGGAATCCAAGTCCTTAGACAAGCTGGAAAAAATATGTATGTTCCTTTCTAGCCAAATTTACCAGAGAAAGTGATGTAGGCAGAATTTCCATATCCCCCAGAGACAAGGATTGCTGAAAGGATTAGGCCATTGAGAGAACAAATCAACAATAGACAGAGGCTTGGCCCAACTGATCTGGAACTTTTGAAAAAAATTGTTAAGAATGGAATGGGAAAAATGATAGGTAAGGAAGATGTGTCTCGTGGACTCTCAATAAAAAAACATAAAAAACATCTATTAGGCAAAGGAATTTTATGCTTAATGATATTTTCTATAGTAAGGATCCTATTTTGGATTGCCAGCAAAGAAAAGGACACTTTTGGAGTTAGGTGTTTGATCCAAACTAGTTTGAAAGAAATAAGAGTTTCCTTAGGATCCAGGAGGAGTTGATAAGCCTATTTGACAATGAATTCCCTAATGTTAGTAGGTTCCCAAATAGGTTGATCATTGGCATTCCTTGAGGGTAAAATGAATGCAGAGAGTAAAGCTTCCAAGGAAGTGATTTCTGCTGATAAATTGGGACATTGTATCCTTTTCCATGTGCATGAATTATTGGATACTATCAATAAATTAGTGACTCTCTAGCCAAACAATGGATTAGTAAAATCATTTAAAGCTCTGAAACCAGGAACTACTATAAGTGGATGGTTTCCTATCCACTTGTCTTCCCAGAAGTTGATCATTTTTCCATATCCAACTTGCCATCTTAGGCCCTTTCTTAGGAGTTGTTTCGTTAGGCTAATGGATTTCCAAAAGGATAACCCAATGGAAGGTGCCAAATCACATAAGAATTCAGATCTCTGCAAGTATTTCCTCTTTACAAGGGTAACCCATTCAACCTTGTCCCTTGACACAAATATCCAATATTGCTTTACCAATAGAACCATGTTTAGAAGGTTGATTCTTCTGAGGCAAATTCCTCCCTGCTCTTTTGGTTTGCAAAATTTGTCCCATGCAACCAAGTGAAATATATTTTGTTCTCAACACTAGTCCATAGAATTTTTTTTGTATTTTCTCAATTTGGTGGTAGACCTTAATTGGAGACTTGAAAGCTGATAGGAAATAGATAGGAATGCTCTACAAACAAGCCATGGTTAGGACTAATTTTTTTGCCTAATAGAGGAGATTGCCTTTCCATCCTATGGGTTTTCTTTGGATTCTTTCGATGACATTGTTCTACATTTCTTCATATACATTTCCAATGAACAAAGGCAACCCCAAATAGGTAGTTGGTAAGGTGGAAATTACACACCCCAAGATATTTGTAATTTGAGTTGTCTCCTATGAGTAGTGTTAAGGAAGTATAACTTGCTCTTTTGGAAATTCACTTTCTATCCAGCAGCTTCTTCATAGAGAAGGAGGATATTCTTGATGACCTTGGCTTCAATGATAGAAGCAAAGGTGGAAAAGAGAGTGACATCAACAAATTGTTTATGAGTGACTATATTAGTTTGAGAAGTGACTTTAATTCTAAAAATTAGTCCTGAGCTTCTAGTTGCATGGATAGATCTTCCCATCACCTCAGTAGCAATGATGAAAATAAGGGGGGATAAAGGATCCCCTTGTCTTAGGCCTCTTCTACTAGGAAAATATCTAGCAGTTGATCCAATAATTAGGACAAAGAACCATGTTGAGGAGGTGCATCCTTTAATCATCCTAACCTAGTCCTGATGGAATTCAAATTTGATTAAGACAACAAATAAAAAATCTTAGTTCAACATCTCATATGCTTTATTCATGTCAAGCTTTAAAAGAAAAGCAACCTTTTTATTTGAAAAATAGAATGCAAAGCTGCATGAATAGTAATGATCCCATCCAAAATAGACCTTACTTGGACCAAGCTCCCTTGGCAGTGATCAATAATCATAGGAAGCATATCTCACATCCTATTGGCTAAAGCTTTGGTAAATATTTTGTATACAACGTTACAAAGGCTTATTGGTCTGAAATAATTAAAGGATCTAGTAGTTGGGATTTTAGGGATTAGTGCAATAAATGTCAAATTAAAATTGTGAGGGATGGCCTTGGAGGACTAGAATTCCCTTATAGCTTCACACACATCAGGACCGAAAAAATCCTAGAAAGCCTAGAAGAACCTAGGAGGAAACCCATTAGGGCCAGGAGCCTTGTCAGGTTTCATGGAAAAAATGGCTTGCTTGATTTCATCATCTGAGAGAATAGCATTTATCTTGAATTTGATGTCCTCTAAAATTAAAATGGGAATTTGCTGAACCAAGGAATCTTTAGCATAATCAGAGGTAGAATCTGAATTTGGATTTTTGAGTAGCTACATGAAATGAGAAACACCTTCAGACATAATTTCCTTTATATCTATTGTTACACTCCCATAATGCCTGAGTAATTCTTTGATTCTATTGCTACTCCTATTCCTTAAAGTAGAAATGTGAAAAAAAATTGATTTGGAATCTCCTTCCTTGAGCCACATTACTCAATATTTCTACCTCTAGAAGGTTTCCTCACAGGCTAGCACGTTATGATATTCTGATAAAAGGATATTTTATTCAGCCCTAAACGAAGCATCATCATTTTGGCCCATCAGAATATCATTCTCAATTGTTGCTAGACAGTTCTTGATCACCTGTTTATTCTCAAAAATATTCCCAAAGATGTCTCTATTCCAAATCTTGAGATTTTCCTTGACCACTTTCAATTTTTGCCCCAATATGAATGAAGGGGGAACCATGGATATTTGATTTCCACCACTGGATAATTCTTTCCCTAAATTCTGGATGGTGCCTCCACATGGCTTCAAACCTAAATGGGATTCTAAAGGTCTAAGAGTTGTTTGTATCCAATATAAGTGGGCTATGATTTGAACCAATTTTGAGTAGATATTAGAGGTTGGAATCCCCCCACTTTATAATAGATTCTTGATAAAAGAGGACTCTATCCAGATTAACCTGAATTAATTGGCTACCACTCTTTTTTTTGGTCCAAGTGAATTGATTGTCTTTCGGGTTAACATCCATCAAATTATTGGAGTTGATGAAATCATGAAATTCTTCCATGCTTTTTGATGTTGACCCAAAACTGCCTCTCTTGTCCAGAGGGTGAAGAGGAGTGTTAAAATCCCCAGCTAAAATCCAAGAAAAATTTGTGATAGCTTTTCTAGGATTTGTTAAGGTTTCCCATAGCTTGGATCTACCATGGATTGAATTAGGTGCAAATACATTGATGAGTATCCATGGGAAATTTTTGTCTCTATCAAAAAATAGAATGCTAGCTGACACATAATTAGAGTGTATTAATATTTCTTCTAGTTTATATGGATTTCAAATGCACATGTGACCTCCTAAAGCACCCCTGGCACTATAGGAAATGGCTTCCCCATTTTTCCACAATTTTTTCTCAAGGTAACAGTTGAACTATCTCTTATTTTAGATTTTTGCATCAAAAAAATTGTGGGATTGACTTCTTTTCTTAATGATATAACTAGTATTTTCTTTGTTAGACCATTAAGTCCTCTCACATTCCAAGAGATTATTTTAATTTATATGATTTGACATTCCTTTTGCCCCCCTTTCCTTGAGTTTGGGGAGGTTTTATACATTTGAGGTCATATTTTTTCTAACTTAACCCTATGGAGAATAGGGTCTTTTGGATTCCACTCGCTATTTCTTCAACTAATCCATATTTCCATTGATCATTGGTTGAGGTTATACCATTCTTCTTGTCACCTCCACAATCAATAGGGGATTTCTTGGAACTTCTAGTTTGTTTTGGGCTAAATATTTATGAGCTAATTCTTTGAACCATCAGACTAGAAGATCCAGTGATGGTTTCTGGGATTGCAGGTTCATCAATTAGATTTTCTTTGCAAGGCTCACTTGAGCACCCAGGAATAGATTCAATGGATATATTTTGGGATCCTTAAAATTTAGGGCTTCTTGAAGGTTGAGGTGAAGAGAGGGAAAGCCTAACATTATTAGCTTCAAGCCTCATCCTATCATTGGAGATAGAAGGACTAATGTGAGTTGGTTCTTAACTATAAGGAAATTTGACATTTTCATTATCAAGTGATGGTAATTCATAAAGTACCTAGTACTTGTTTGGGAAAGAAAAGAAAGAACTTACCTCTTCCTTATGCATTTCTATATTTGTGGTAGATATTTTTTTTACCCTTGTTAGCATTTTGAGGAGGAGCTTGAGGCTCTTTTTTAGTAACACCCTATTGACAACCATTTCTATTGTTGATTGGGTTTTTATTCCTAATTTTTCTAAAGAATACTCCCTTTGAAGTAGGATGCTTCCTTATTTCATTCCTAATGAAAGGGGCACTATCTTTTGGGATCTCAGGTTCAACTTGTACTTGAAGGGAAGGGCATTGAGATCTTAGGTGACACTGAGTATGGAATTCCACACAAAAAGTGGGCTTATTTTCATACTCCATCGCTTGCTTCTAGTAGTAAGACCCATATCCTAGTTCCACAAAAGTAGGAATCTCAAAATCTAAGTTTGCATTAACATAAATTCTGGCAGCTATCATCCTAGACCTGGCTAGTGTGGCATGGTCGATGGCCACCAATGAAGAACATAAGCTTATAATGAGAGGGGGTGTGAACAGTATAAGACCACTTTTTAATTTTCCTTCAATTCAATATTATACAATGTATATACAACGATATCAATAGTAGTAATCAAGCAATGTACAAAACACCATAAAAAATAGAGACACCGTAGTTTACGTAGTTCACCCAGTGTGGACTACTCCATGAAGAAAATATTTTACTAAAACTTTCTCAATCAATATCTTTGGAAATACTTCCTAATTACAATGTTTATGGATATCTATCCAAAGGAGATGGTGATCCCCTAATCTCAAGTTCATGGATATCTTCCATAAGAGAACTCTTTCCCCTTCTTCTCTGGCTAGTGATCTTCTATAATACGTTGTCTCTCTATTGTACTGACTAGTGGATCTCTCTCCACTTGAAGACACCTCACTCAAATTTGTCTTAAATTGTGCTAGTTGTTGGATCTCTATCCATTGATACTCTATCCTCTATACTTTGTCACCTCCAAAGCTCTATCAATAGGCTCACTCAGAATCTGCTCAATAGGCTCACTCAAAACCTGCTCAACAAGCTGACACAGAACTTGTCCAAATTTTCTCAACAATCTCACATATAACTTGTCCAAATCTACTCAACAAGCTCACATAGAACTTGTACAAATCTGATCAAGCAAGCTCACCAAGAACTTGCCTAAATCTGCACTAGCAAGCTTACCAATAACTTGCTCAAATATGCTCTAGCAAGATCACCAAGAACTTGCTCAATAATTCAATCTCATATAAGCATAAAGAGAATTTTTAAAGACTCAATATGTTCTATACTCAAATCAATATTATATAAGCATAAAGAGAATTATTAGAGACTCAATATGTTCTATCCTCAAATATCAATATCAACTCAAATCAATATTATAGAAGCATAAAGAGAATTTTTAGAGACTCAATATGTTCTATCCTCAAATCTCAATCTCAACTCAAATCAATATTATAGAAGCATAAAGAGAATTGTTAGAGACTCAATATGTTCTATCCTCAAATCTCAATCTCAACTCAAATCAATATTATAGAAGCATAAAGAGAATTGTTAGAGACTCAATATATTCTATCCTCAAATCTCAATCTCAACTCAAATCCAGAATATAGAATATTTTGTTTCATGGAACTTGAACAACCACTTAACACAATCACTTGACTAGGCTCAAACAACTTTTCTCAACCAACTACCACAAGGAACAACTCTTTCTTACAAACCCTAGTCCAAGCATGTATCAACCAACTCAAATGTTTCCTACAATGCTCAACCACAAATCTCACATAACAATGATACTCATGTTCTTCTCAAGTTCAAGTTCTTTGCATAACCAATGGGCTTTAACAACAATGCTAATAAAGCATTCTTCACATAACAATGATACTCATGTTCTTCTCAAACCCTATCTTAGGTTTTTCACACAACTAATGGCTTCAACAACAATGCTTATAAAATAAGATTTAATAGCAACTCTCAACCCAAAAAACCTTGAAGCATCAACTAACTACTTTTGAAAAGGAAACCACAATTAATTATTTTCCTCCCCAATGATATTTCAGAAATCAACCACCATAAACAATCAATAGGAGAATGTGCCCATACCTTTTATGAAGATGAAGAAGCCTTTTGGTTGTCCAAAAAATCTGTCTCACTCAACACACTTTCTTTGTCAAATTTCAACAAGGGTTAGATATCTTGATTAATAACACAAAAATAACATCCAAATAACACCTTATTACTCCTACTCAATAACATACACCATTTCACTTCATAAATGAATTAATCTCTTTTGAAAGAGAACAAAACAACCTTAATTTTTGAACCTCTTTACAAACTCATAAATATCTCTTTACACACATATTATTTCTCCCTCTAAGCAAGTTAATAAAATAGCCCTCGAAATAAGCTTTACAATGATATATAATATGATATAATCTCTCTTTTTTTAAACATTCATCATAACCCTTATTCCTCCTAGGGCAACTTTAGAAAAATAAAATATATCTAAAAATTATTAACTTGCCTCTGTCCCTGACGGGATTCAACCTCATGACCTTCCTTTCTTAGCACCTTAACCACAACCAACCTACCATTGGTCCACACACCCTCACGTGCTCAAAAGGAGCACACAACAAAACCTTATGCCATGAATATTTGCGCCCTTTGAAAACAAAATGAGCTTCACACACCTCCAGAAAGAATCGAATGTAGGACCTCCTGCTTCACACATAGTGCACAAACCACTAGGCCAAGGAGGCCTATATGTTTGGATTTACTCCATAATAGACTCTTTAACAAACATGAAAATCGTAAGCCTTTTAAAATCCTTTTCACACAAACTTTGACATACGATGCGCAGGCTCTTTTACCATTCGAATCCAAATATCAAATCAAGTGCTTAGAGAAATAAATTGAAACTTTGGGCATATATATATATATATATATGTCCTTCTCCTTTCATTTGATGTTGGTGCTATAATTTAAATATTAGTTTTATGCCTTTTCCTTTCTTTGACGTCGGAGCTATAAATTAAATTTTAATTTAAATTTTAAATAATTTAAAATTTAAACTTAAATATTTAAAATTAAATATCTCCATCACCGGGGCACCTTTTTTGACGAAATAAAAATCCAACCTGGGTTTTAATAAAAACCCATTTCAAATCTACCATCCATGGTTTTAAATAAAACCTTTTATTTTGCTTGCCTTGGTTTTCACAAAAACCCTGTATATATCCATGCTCTCCAAAATATCATAAATGCTTATTTATGAAATGCTTTGGCCACCAAAACTCAATGTGATCCATGTGACATCAATGACAACATAAAATCACTCAAATTTCCAAAAACCAACTTGCCAATGATTTTAGCTATTCCTTTGAGGATGTCCCATGCCAAAATTTCTAGGGACGGTTTGACAAGTGAACCTAGATATGAGCACGATTAATGATTTGGGTTTTAGGGTCAAAATCGTCAACCCATATTCTCAAGAATAAACTCCTTCCCAGGAACCAAGGTCACCCTATGAGAATATGTCAGGCATCATCATGGTTGCTAAGCTGAATGCCAAAAAACCCCTAGACAAGCCAAAAAATTCCATGCAACCGTGACTTTCCATTTAGCATGTGCCCAAATCCTAATGGTTTTAATATCTAGTCTACCTTCAATGAGATTTTCAACTAAAGAGAAGGTTTTCATTGTGATTTAGTTGGAAATAATGCTTACAGGGACTTTAAGCTTAGTATCGACAGGTTCAAGAGAATATGAAGACTCTCTAGGGATGTTACTGCATTTGCTAAGGACTTTTTTAAAGGAGGGATTTTTAGCAGTGGGACCCTCAACATGGGGGGACCCAGATTTGGTTCCTTTGTTGGGCAGTTCATCTCCCCAAAAATGAAGAACCTTTTCAATAGACTTTTCCTAACCATCCTAACCATCCTCGAGCTCCTCAAAATGTACTTCAACCTGATCGACCCCATGATCATCCTCTTGACCTCTGCAAATTTGAATTTGATCCTTCCCACCTAAAATTTGAATTCCTGTGCTCTCGCCTAAACAATACCTGCATCTGCATTCCATATATCCTTTCATGTAAGTTTTAATGTGCAATAAATGCATGTGTCATGTATGATAGAATACTAGAGTATCAAGAAAGAACTATTCTTCATTCTTCTCACATTTCTCCCTTTTTTGGCACTTCTTAATTTCAGAATTTTTTCAGCACTTTCCTTCCACGTGCTAGCTATAAAGGAAACAGCACGATACGTTAGACTTCTTAATTTTGGGTTCATTTCAGCGCTTATAAATTTTAGATTTTTCGCGGTGCTTTCTTGTTTTCACAACTTATGTGAATATGATCGAGAAGCACGGTTTATGATAATTCTTTGTTTTACTCCCTTCTCAACACTTCTCACTTTTGGTCCCTTTTCGATGCTTTTTGACTACGCACTCACCACAAAGAAGATGGAGAAGTGCAGTCTTTCTAAACTTCCCACTTTTGGCTTTATTTCTATGCTTTCTCATTGTACACTTTTGTGTGGTGCTTTTCAACTTTTTGTGTCCTTCACTTCTATGCATCAAATACAAAGAGCACTGGGAAATGTGGTTCACTTGCCTTCTCCATTTTACTCTGTTTCCAAAGATTTTATGTTTTCTTCATCCTTAGTCAATTTTTTGTGAAATTTTGGCTAGGTATGGATGTAGCCAAATTTTGGCCTACATTATGGTGCCTCTCGAGGAACTTTGCTTGGAAAGTTACATAACTTAGAGAGCCTTATCCTTGAATGCATAACTTCTTTTGGAAATGCATGAATAATTCTTTGCTAAACCTTAGGGGAGGTAAAGGACACCAGACGCGACAACTATAACTTTGGGAGAAAATAGGACAAAGTGATACTTAAATTTTAACAACGATATGCGAAGGTTTAGGGGCTGCAAAATAAACCTCATAATACACATGAAAAACAAAAGGAAGGAAAGGAGAGGGAAAAAACAAGGATCAAGAGGATATAGCTGACGCAGGAGGAAAATAAGGAAGAGACTGAAAAGTAAGCTTATATAGAAGAGGTAGAGGTAGGAATACAAAAATACTAGGGAATGGGAAAGGAAGGAAAGAAATCAAGAGAACTAGAGGTACAAAAGGTGATAAAATTGTGTATGATATTGTACCTCCATATGTATACTCCATCGAGGTGAATATTGCATATGTATATTCCATCGAGGCATGGAGGAGCTTCCAAGGCAGATGGATTGCCATGATATGGACATTCATCCAAATTTTCCTCATTTCTTTCTACTCCAAGCATGACCAAAAAGCAACTTCTTCCACCATGTATATTTATTTCTACCACTTCTTGTCTGCATTATGAGGTTCATCCTTTTTATGATAGCTTCAAATATCTCTTTCTAAGTGATAACCTTCTTTTATAGTTGATTTGAAGGTGGTTTCTCTTGTCAACTGATGCCATGCTATCATGTTACAAGGATTTTTTGATGTGTCTAGATCAAAATTGATATTTTCCTGTGTCCTTCATGCATTCCCCCTTTACCATTTATAGAATTGATCCTACACGGGGCATGACATCTTTCATTTTATGCCATCCATACCAATTTCATATTTTCTCAAAGCTGCTTACTTTTATCTCAAGCTTATTTTAGTTTCATCCATTGGGCAATAGAGTCAACAACATTCCTCCCAAAACTTGTACCCAAGCTTTAACTAGGCAAGGCTCATATCCCACCAAGGAATTGTCCTACTTCATTTATTATAATCATACTTCACCCTTTATTTACCTGTCGACTATGTACACAAAAATTGGCATAGTAAAGCCCATGCCCGACTAAACAAAAATTTATAGATCATCCCCTAAACCTACAATACCCTGACCATATGACTCTAAATTTATGTTTTTCTTCGTACCCCTGATCGGATAATTCCCAAAATTTCTTCATATGAGAAGCAAATTTTGTGTCATTATTTGGGTCATGAGCGAGCATCACTGGTGATGATTCCTTGGCCTTAGAAGCCTGACACAACAGATCTTGGTAAGATTTCTGAGTCATCACATTTTCCTATAGATATTCACACATATGTAAGTTCAGAGATCCTAAGTCTAGATATGGCACATTTCTCTAACTACTTTTGTAAAACATAAAATATGGATCATCCATCGGTCTTTGATGTGGGGACGTCATCCTCCTCCACTGATCATAATGCTCAGAACAACATGGTACAAAATTTCCTCTAAATGAAAAATCCATTGTTGCTTTATCATTATTACTAACCTCTGGAGGCATGAAGGGTTGATTTTGCTCATGTCTTTCTATTATGAAGGGATGGATATATTTGCAAAATATTTTAAACCTACCTCTTTCTCCGATTATTTTAATCAGTTGTCTCCCATCCTCGAGGTAAAATCTTGATTTGTTGAAGTCATACCCAGAGAGGCAAATGCCAAAAAGGGGAGGAATATCTATCACAATTATATTATGCACTATTGTTAGGTCTGGTTGCCCATATAACATTACCACAATGTGCCTCAAAATTCCTATAACTTTGACACTCTTTCCTTTAAATTTAAGTCATTGGGCTTGTACTTTTTCCATAGTTAAATTCAAAGTTTCATAGATAGTCAGGGGTATTATTGATACTTCAACATCTGGTTTGATTATACAATTGTGCAAAATACCCTTTTCTACAAAAATAAACAGATAACCTATCCCCTTTTTAGATAAAGGGGTATTTTCTTCAATCCTAAAAGAGGCATTAACCAAATTAGTTTCTGGTCTTACTAGCAAATCTTCCCCCAAACTTTGTTTAGATGGTGAAGGGAGTTCGAGTAGATTTTGAAAGAGTTCCATATTTTCTCTTCTTTCCTCTAGCGTTAGGGTTGGGAAAGATAAATCTCTACAAGCTCTTGCTATTCTTTGATTTTGAACACCTACTAGTGAAAATATTTTTTGAATTGAGGGTGTTCGGGGATTATCAATTATGTTCATCCTATAGCCGATATCCCGATGTTGATATGAATTTCTTGCTTGTTCTTTAGGTAGTAGAAATTTTGCTTGAATAGAATAATTCTTTCAATTCATATTAAATCTAGGTTCTATTCAAATTTATCATCACCATAATTCTGAGATTCTATCCTATTTTTTAGATCCAACTTTTGGTATCTTTTTTGCTCGATAGGATATTGTTCTCTCAAATCAACCTTCAGCTCTATTAGGAAATAATTTTTGTAGTGATCAGGAACACAATCCTCTTTTCCTTTTAGATGTGAAATCGTGCTTGGCTCCTCATCAAATCTATTACTGAGGGTGGAAAAACTACTTCTAGGTGGAAGCTTACCTATCATGATTAATATATTTTCAGCTCTGATAGCTTCTTTGAAAATTTGAGGAAACCTCCTTTCTTTGGATTGTTGGACCAGGATACTTAGATCAGGATAAAGGGTATGGATGTAATAGAGATATGCTTGTGATTGGGAAGGTTGGTATTCTTGGGGAATCCTCTCCCATGTTCTTTTGAAATGGATGTTAAACTCGGGCAGACTTTCCCAAAGATCTCTCTTCATAAATAAAAATTGAGTGAGCAATAAAAAGGGATCTCCAGGATCATCGAATTCATCAATGAAAGCTTTAGATAATTCTGCCCAACTACTGATACTTCTACTTTCTAAGGATTTATACCACAATAGTACCTTCCCTTTGAAATATAAAATTAGCAACCTAATCATAATATCTTCCTCCACAACATTGTAGACTGAGGACAACCATGCTATATCTCGGTAATGCTCTTTAGCTGATTTTTCTTTCCCTTCATAGCTAGGTAGATTTTTCAAAGTGATCTTTAGGATTTTATGTAGAATGGAGATATTTAACGGTCCTATATCATACCATGGGGGGTAATCTTGATCAGCCATTTGAACTCAGAAAGTGATACTTAACTCTTAAGGGATGAATGAAAACCCATGATGGCTCCCAAGTTTTCTTTCTAGAAGAATCACCATATTTTCGTCCATTGGATCAATATAGTTATATCCTTAACCTTATCGAGTGATATTTTATTGAATTCCAAACCACTTATATTGTATGATTTTTAAAATGCAATGGGTTGCTAAACTGTGCCCTTTTAAAGAAAAGTCACCAGGTAGATCTAAATTTCTTGAAAAACCAAGGGTCACCACTTCCTTGATATTCTAATCTTCTATGGATGGGTCCCACCGAGCGTACCAAAAACTATTGTAGCCTAGTTTGTCATCTAGCTCATGCTAGAACTACGATTATCATCTCTTGGGATTTGAAGGTAAGCACCCACTGATCATAGCCCAAACTAAACATTGGGAGAATCAAACTACTTTGATTCAACCTCCAGAGAAGGTTGGCTCCTTGTCAACTTAATGAGTGTTGACTCTATTTAGCTCAAATATAGGAAGGTTAGGGATAGAAATGATAGGGTTAGAAAGAATGGATTTAATATGGATGGGTGAAGCTAACAACATAGACATCCACACAGTATCCTTTAACAAATGATTTCAGAAAAGCATCCTAGAGGATTAACAACATTCAAAAATTATGCAGTTACGCTATTGAAATGGTGTTTTGCATGTTCATAGAACTATTCCAAATATCTAGAAATATTGATTATCCAATTTTAGTAAAATAAGATCAATACCCTGATTTGACAAAAATAGAATTCTCGATAAACATGTATGCAGAAACAATTAACTTGATCTACTCTAAGTTAGCTTTTCAAATTAACAAAATAGACTAACCATAGCAGCAAGATGAGATAATATCTAAGAATCAAGTCCACCATTCAACATAGGCACAAATTTGAGGTAAACATCCCTTGTAATGCTTTATTCATCAATTTACAAAGATCTACATAGTGGTGCAAGAAAACACTCCAGAGCCGACCATTTGGAAGGAGGTTTTTGCCCTTATTTATAGGTTTTACAATAGTCCTTTTACTCTTAAGCATTACAGGAAAATTTGATTCTCTCATGATTTCTCTAACCACTTGCTGTTCATGATGCCCACCAACTACGCCCTTCTAGTTTTGTTGCAATGGTCTTCTAGTTGAGTTCATCATCGTCATTGGTGATCTTTGGAATCAATTCCTCTTCATCGATATCACAATTGAATCTAGTTCGATAGGATTTTCTAGAAGGTTATGGACTGTAACTACTTTTTGTTTAGCTTTTTTGGCATCAATTTTAGTTTTTCCCTTACTTTCTAGGTTACACATGCAAAAGTTCATCGAAAACCCTTAAGGAAAGTAGAAGTTTAATTTTGGTCATAGATATCACCATTGGATAATTGTAGTACTGCTTCTTGTCTATGTGGTGTTAATGAAGAAGGAAGAGAAACATGGCTTTGCATTGCTTTGGCTAGTAACCCTTTCTCATGCTTTTTAGATCTATGCTATTGATACATGGTGGATGAGAAAGCGCTATTCTTCATTCTTCTCACATTTCCCCCTTTTTTGGTGCTTCTCAATTTTGGGCCTTTTTCAATGCTTTCCTTTTGTGCACTAGCTACAAAGGAAGTTGAGAAGCATGGTCCATTAGACTTCTTACTTTTGGGTTCATTTTGGTGCTTCTCAATTTTATCTTTTTTGTGGCACTTTCCCGTTTGCATGGCTTATGTGAAGATGATCAAGAAGTGTGGTTTTTGAGACTTCTTTTTTTACTCCCTTCTCAGTGCTTCTCACTTTTGGCCCATTTTTAGTGCTTTTTAGTTGCACACTTTCCACAAAGAATGTGAAGCATGGTCTTTCTGGACTTCTCACTTTTGGCTTGATTTTGGTGCTTTCTCATTTTACACCTTTGCATGGTGATTTTCAGATTTTTGTATCCTTCACTTCTGTGCAATGAATACAAAGAGTACTTGGAAATGTGGGTCACCTACCTTCTCCATTTTGCTTTGTTTCTAGCACTTTTGTGTTTTCTTCATCCTTAGTCAATTTTCTATGAAATTTTGGCTAGGTATGGATGTAGCCAAATTTTGGCCTACACTACACATTTGGTCAAATCAATCCAAAATTCTCCAAAGGTACCCAAATTCCTTTGGTTAAAAAAAAATAAATAAATAATCAGCAAACATAAAGATCACAAAAATAATATAAAACCCCAAAAAAACCTAAAAATCCTCAAATCAAAAGTCTCGAGTGGACCTCTTATCTGGTGATCTACTCTAGTCACTTAGTGGTTGCAGCGATTGAATATACATACAATCTAGTAAGATGAGTACATTACCATAAGGTCACTCATAAAGAAAACAACAAAACCAAAAAGCTCCAAATGTACCTCAATTTCTTTGGTCAAAAACAAATTCAACCAACTCTTGAAAGAATATAAATACTCTCATCTCAACTTCCTAATAAGGTCACGTAGTTGGACTGCTCCAAGGGATAAATGTATACATTTTCTTCTTCCACTTAGCCTCAAGTGATCCTCGTATACAATAACTTATCCTATACACCTGGCAGTTGCAGTGACTAATTATCCATGCAATCTGGTAGGATGGGTAGGTTACCATAAGGCCCTTGAATAGTGATTCACCTTGAGAAAGAATTGAATTGTTATCATCTCAATTCCCTAATAAATCCATACTGTTGGACTGCTCCAAGGGATAAAAGTGTACAATTATCAATAATGGTTGAAATCATAGTTGTAACAAAAACAAAAATATTTATTTCATTCTAATCATTTTCACCTTTGTCATTTGCTTGATCACTTTCATAATTTTATCTCTTCTCCATCGAATCATCGCTTCAAGAGGTAGACAACATCTACAAATTCAAGTATTAAATCAAATCAATAATCAAATAATCAATCATGCAAATTACATTCATTCAATAATTATTACCAAAGACTATCATACACCTTTTTTGCTAGGGTATATCACAAGAAAAAATCTTAATCAAACAAACACTTGGTATACCTAAAGCCTAAAGCATATACTAAATCTTGTCTATCCATGGATGGAAGGTTTGCCAAAATTAAGTTCATCAATTTATTGAAAGTAATGATTCAACAATGTGCATATTTTCCATGATTTGGGTAACCCACATTGACTTTTATTTGTGACCATCTTACACAAATCCCATTCAAATTCAAATGGCTTCAAACCCCCTCAAACAACACAAATGAATTCAAATCATCATCTCGCATCATCATCATCTCAATTGAATATTGTATCTAGTGATTTACTCTAGACACCTAGCAGTTGTAGTGATTGGTTGTCCATACAATCTGGTAGGATGGGTAAATTACCATAAGGAAACTTATTCAAAATCATTTCATATCATCATGTTCAAAATTAAATCAATCTAGTTTTTCAATTTTTGAGTGACCTGTGTTCAAGCAAATTTGCCCAAGGTTGTCATTGATGCCTACTTTGTGGAGTTACAAAAAACAAAAAAAATCTTACTTCATCATTTTGCATTAAGGAATTTAATACAATCACTGGTACAATGGGCTCTGGTTTCTTTACTTCATTATCTTGCATGTCAATCATACCAAAAGGTAAATTTGTGACAACACAAGTCCACCCCAAACTTGGGGCATCCAACTTGATCTTGATTTCTAACATTTGCATCCATCACATCCACATCTTTTCATCATCCACATTTGGTCAATTGGCTTGTGGGTTTCATTCTTTACCCATTCACCAATTGAGGGGGTAAGCAAAAAAATCAAAAAATTCAAAAGTCATTCATTCTTGTGCATCGAGAATATTTGAGTCCATTCCTCCATCAAATAAAACTAGGTGTCTCTTGTTTTTGCACCACATTGTGTTTTACACAACACAATACAAAAAGGAGCATCTATAGACACCAAAACCTAGGCATTTGCAAAACCACATTCACATTGCATATTCCAAGTCTGCATAATAAAATATGTATCTAAAGTTTGACTTAGGCATATAATTCCTGCACATTATCCATTCACATAGCACATTGTAATTTTGCATAATAATAATGTGCCTAAGGTTTGACTTAGGCATATTAATTCTACACATTATCCTATTTTCTAGATTTTAATAAATCTAGAAAATCCCCTAGGATACCCTATCTCCCCATGTGACATGTGTCCTAGCCACTACTACCCCTCACCTTACCACATCTCATACATCACTCCACACTTTACTCCACTTGCACCTACCCACATGCCACCACTCCACCTAAGTGAGATACTCTAAGTGACCCACTACAACTACCCAAGATAGGTGACTGTCTAGTTCTTACTACTTGGAAACCTTGGCTTACCACCTATAATTTCCCTCCAAAATCTAAAATTACCTATAAAAGCAACACTAGGCCATCAAGCAAAAGGGGCTAGAAAATATGTTGCTAGCTGCCAAAATTATTGCAGGGAATCGCAAATGTTCATGGATTTCATGTCATTGAGGTCTTAGATTCAAGTTTAAATTTTCTACCATCCCTATAAAATTGCACATCCTTGGTTACACAGTCCCAACCACCCTCCCACAGTTACACAGTCACAAGCCTGGGCCTATGTTTGTGTAGAAATTACCAAACTTGTTTGGATCATATCTCGCTCATCTAGACTCGAATTGAGCTACAATTTTGAGGTAGGTTCCTCACATCCCCTAAAACACCTCCACAAATTTTCAAGCCATTTGGAGTAGCACAGATTAGTAATTTTTAATTTTTTAGTAAAGCAGTTATATTCTGATTTCTATGTTTTCTGCAAGCATTCATTCAAGGGTTTTCATTTGTATTAGTTTTCAATCATTTATATAGGTTCTACTTACCCTTATTTTATTTCCATGTGTGTAAGAGATAGGTACTTGGAGAGCTACTAAAACTAGGAGTGGTCCCACATCCAGGATACAAAAGCCCACTCACCAATTAAAAAGAAGACTGAAGACACCACCAATCATTTGATTAGCTAAAGGGGTTTTTCCCTCTTTGTACTCATTGTATCATGTGAAAGCAAACATTCACTTATTGTAATCATACCCCTATGCACTCGAGGAAAATAATTTGTAAAAAGGATACTAAGGCTCCAATAAAATTCAATATAAAATTCATTTATTTCGTAATTACGTGTCTTTAATTATTTTATTTGCAAGGTGTTGTATTATTTACTTATAGTGAGTAGGATTGGATCACAAACCCATTCTTTTGACTTGTTATTTACCCACTAATGGTCATCCAAATCCATTTTGCTTCTAATCTATGTGGATCCAATACCCTAATTTCTTCCAGATGGTTATGTGATGGTGGGATGAAGCAAATTTTGAAGGATCGTGTATATAAAATTTTGTGCAAAAGATGAAATATCTAGAGCAAATAAAAATTTGGATTACAAAATATTTTTGTAATATTTTAAAGAAAAAAAAATTGAATCCAAGCTCAAAAATTTACAAGAGATAGCAAAAATCAATGGAATGGACTAGGAATTTTATGTGAAAGAAAAATGATTGTTTTTCTATTATCATTATGCATTGAAAAGGGATGAGTCTTGTTAGTTCTAAAAATCTAGGAAGAAATGACTCAAGTAAGGGGATAGAAATACAGATTTAATTCATGCCATAGAAAAAAAAAAAATTATTTTCATTGCATCAAAAATATTTTAAGTTTATATGGAAGAATTAAGGAATAAGAAGATATAAGGAAGCAATTAATAATTTTAAAATTATTTTGTCAAATACTGGGCAACATAAGATTTTACAAAATATTCCATCATCACATAGGAACAATATGAAATATTGATGAATAATATATCTATGAAGAAGCTACATGAGGTAATTTTATCTTTCCATCCTAATAAGGCACCTAGCCCAATGAAGTTCCTCCACATTTATTTCAAAAAGTTTGGTATTTATTGAAGAGTGATATGTTGGTTGCGAATGAAGAAGTTTGAGAAATAAAGGCTATAATAAGTGAGATTAATTCCACTTTTACTACATTGATTCCCAAGAAAGACAATACAATATTCTAATAATGTTCACCTAATAAACCTTTATCATATAATTTATAATATTAGCATGGAGACCAGTGTTCCAATCCCTTGGACCCCGTAGTACCAATGGGTGTGTCGCATCAGCGTATCTAACTATGTAAAAGGTCTACCTGATGCAACTAGAGGTTATAGTATCAACAAGGAGTGATATTTGAACCCATGAAGAGGCACAAAAAATTGTAACATGTTACCAATTCCTCTAGTCTAATCAAAAAATATTTATAATTTATAAGATCATTTCAAAAATTATGGCAAACGGGTTGAAAGATATTATAGATTATACTATCTCAAATGAACAAGGTGGTTTTGTTTATGGTGAACAAATTCTTGATGGTGTAATCATTGCACGGAAGGTCATACATTAACTTCATTCCATGAAAAACTAGGTATGCTTATAATATTAGATATGAACAAAGCATATGATAGGGTTTCCTAGAGTTTTATACATGATATTCTTAAAATGTTTGGTTTTTATTACAATTGATGTGAATGGAAAAAATTGTATAGCACTACAAAATATTCTATTTTGATAAATGGTTCTCCTGTTGGTTAGTTTTTATTATCTTGTGGATTCTTCCAAGGTGATTTATCTATTCATAATTTTTGTGGATTCATTAGGGTGATTTTTCTAAAAGACAAAAATGGAAGGCATAATCAAAAGTATTTGGGTTGCAAATAATAGTCCCTTGAAATATCATCTCCAATTTGTTGATGATACTTTTAGTTTTGGACATTCTTAATCACCGAGGCCATGGAGTTTAAATCAATATTATCATGTTATGAGAAGGCTACTGGATAGTTGGTTAATACTACAAAATCTAGGATTTTTTCATTAACACTGTTCTAGATTTACAATGAATTATTATGAATATTTTAAGGTTTAAAATTGAAAATTTTTCATCAACCTACTTGGGTATTTCTTTGTCTCGTATAGGAAATAAAAAGGAACTTTGGATCTCTTGTTTGGATAGAATTAAATCTTGTATGACAAGTTGAAATATAAGGTCGTATCCATGTTTGAAAGGCTACAACTTATTAATACTACATTACAATTCATCCTTATTTATATGATGTCACTTTCAAGATTGCCAATAAGTATAACATCATAAATTGATAAATTTCATAGAGACTTTCTTTGAAAAGGATATGATAAAAATATGGCTTCATATTTGTAAATGGGATAGGGTTTACAAAGTAAAAAATATTAGAGGAGTATGCTTCCAGAATTGTAGATTTATGAGGGTTTACAAAGGAAAAAACATTGGACAAAAATGTTACTTCAATGATATATATAGGTTCTTTTGATACAATGAAATTACTTAGGAAAATAACCCTATCCAAAATATCACCAACACAAAAGTTCATATTAGATAGTTTGTAATTTATTAAGAAACATATTAAATGGTTAGTAATGAGGGGAATTATACAAATTTTTAGTTTAATGTTTGGATGAAGTCTTATCCTCTTATATTTGATTCAAAATGGCAACCATTGGCTCGAGCATACCCCCCTTATAAATATCCAAATGTCAAAGATTATATTAATTTGAGCAACAAATCTAGATCATAAATTTATATTAGTAACTTAGTTGAAGGAGAGGAACTCAAACAAATTGTAGATGAACTTCAAAAGATGATTCAATAGTTTTATTTGCTAATTTTTATATGAAAGGATGATTTAATTTGAAATCTATCAAAATATGGTGGATACTCAATCAAGTTGAGATATGAGGATTTAGATCAATCAAAATTTCCTACTCCCAAACTTTTCCCTCAAAGAATAATTGGTCAGTAGAGGCTCTCCCTAAGGCCCCAACATTCCTTTGGTTAGAAATATTAGAATAATACATTAGGCATTAATGTAAGGGTATGATAATGAAAGGGTATGTCCCTTGGAATACCCTAGAATATTTATATAAATACTCATTCTAAATATAATGAAATATGTGCACATAATTATATTTATAAAACTTATATGGTATTAGAGCTACATGGAAATCCCCCTCATTTTTTCCTAGAGTTCGGTCTGATTTGATTTGATATGGAACGATAATAAAATGAACCAAAAACATTTGGTTTATTTGGTAGGGCAGTGAAATCTACCAACAATGATGTTATATGGTATACAAAGGGGTAGCTACTGCAATATAGATAGGAAGCCTTGAAAATAATTCCAGCAAAAAAATGTCAAGAGAGCAGATGGTACCTAAACTTATTAGTAATGAAGGAGTTAGGTATCACACCAATTCTGCCAATGCACAATCCAAGGTAAAGTGGCAGGCTTATTCCTGGTAGGCTAAGGTGGATGACCATAACTGGAAAAAATGGCAGAGGAAAATAATACAGATCTATACATTAGGGTAGAAAAGTTTCCATAGTTCACTACATCTACACCATGGAAGAGCAAGTAATATGATCGATCAGATGAGTTGCGATCACTGAATATGGTAGCAAATAAATCATCAGCTGATGATCTCTAGTAGGAGGAACACATTAACCTTCAAACACAAAGCTCTATGGAATATTTACCAGATTCATAGATTTTGAAATATCATGATAAAAGAGAGGAGACTATTATATGGAGAAATACAACTTTCATTTCCCATGATATGATGAATGACATTAGAAGCTCCACAATAAGCTTATGTAGTAGCACTTGCATCAATAAGGTTGGCAATTTTTTATTCGATAATTATTCTCCAAAGAGAGGAAGCCCACAGCTAAAATTATTAGTTGAATGCATCCAAAAACCACTGGGTCATTTGGAGCAATAAGGATTCCACATTTTGCATAATTGTCATCATTCATAAAAGTTGAAGGGAAGACATCAAAGTCTCTTCCAACATTGGAGTCACATGCTATATGCCATGAATGTGGACATCATTGGCATGTTGTACAATCTACGATAAAGCAAAATTCCTAGCATAATTCATAGAGACTACGAGCTAATATCTACCATATTCGAATATGAATGCTTCACCAAATCCAAATTCTACATCTAAAGCACAAATCATGGCAAGAGATTCAGTTTAGTGGTAGTGGCTTGAATCGTGGAGCAGCGAAATCAAGCAAATAAGTTTTGATATGGGCAGCTACTTGATGTCAAAAATATAGGTTTGACGTCTCTGCCCACAGTGATGATACTAGTCAAGCTGAGTACACTTAGCTTCCAAAGCACTACAAACATAATAGCTTGATGATTCTGCTCCTAAATAATGCATGCAAGAAAAAATAGAAATTACGCAAGGAAAAACTAAATAATTAACCTCTGTTGCTAAGGTTAAATCCATCCGCTCCCTCCAATTTGGATGCACCACATAGAATGGTGTGAGTCATTTAGGTAGTTTGCACTTTTTCTAAAACCCTAATATTCATTGTGCCATAAAAAAAATCGGTCGCCTCATTTCAATTCATAGACAAATTCCTCATACATCGTGTGAAAGCTAAAGCACTCTTCACACAACATTTGTGTGGTGTACAACTTCACATTTGTGCATGATACAAGTTTAATATCAAATATTTTTTTTAAGCGAAAACCCCTTTCGGAGCCACCTTGGTCTGAGAGACCATGACCAGGGGGTTCTACACCATCAAAGTCACCCAGGATTAACACCTAGCCCTGCCCGCACCAACATTATCAATTGGATTTTGGGTACCCAATTCAGCTTTTTGAGAGTACCATGCTCATAATATTTTCCTATGAAAGACCATATGTAACAGTAGAATATTCCACTACGAGGGATCCATATGTAATTATGCATGGAAGACCACTTCCCTTTATTATTTTACCTGATGAGACCTTGTTTCTCACCAATCAAGGCAAAAATTTTCATGCTTCTCGAGTATGGTAGTGTTTATACTCGTTGGAAATCATTTTTTGTGCACAATTCTATGGAAACATCAAATTCTGTTAGAGTTAAAGTGCACTATGCCTTCACCTTGAAACTTGTCAGTTTCTCTTGACAAGTGTCGTGTATTGAATATAGGCTTATGCCTATATATTGTAACCATTTGTATCAATAAAATTATCCCCTTCAGTTTCAATCCCAACATTTGGTATGAGATTGTGATAGCAGGAGCAGGTTTGGCTGGCTTGTCAACTACAAAATATTTAGCTGATTCTAGTCACAAACCTATACTATTGGAAGCAAGAGATGTTCTTGGTAGTAAGGTAGCAGCATGGAAGGATGATGAAGGCGACTCAAACCTGTGATGCAGCAGCTTTCGCATCACATCAATGACGTTAACTGTTGGGTTGGTGTTAAACTGCACATAGAACTGTGTGTGGGCTGCGATGGCATTGCATCCTAAGATGACATCCCCTGATATTCCTATTTTAGGGATGGCACTCCCAGCCATCCCAAGGACGGCCACCACTGCATCCCCATTTTGGGGACGTTCGAAATATGTTTCAGATCCTCTCAAGATGGCATGAAAAGAAAGGGTGGATTGCCAGGACGGATCCTCAGGATGCGTCTTCCATGGTGACAGCAGTCACAGGATAAGCAATCAAGGAAGGTGCTAGAGCAGGAGCCTGAGTTTGAAGGAACCATATGTTCAAACTCCCACACATAGAAAGCTCTAAATTGCACCAGCAAGAGATACCGTTCGTGAAATTTCTAGCCAGCAAGGTTTTGTGACGTTGACTGATAGTAATTTTCATAAGGTCTGTGATTTTGCTTTTTTTAAGGACGTGCACTTTGATTTTCATTCGTGACTGGAATCACTACATTAAAGCCATCTCGTGGAGCTTGGGTGACTCGCAGTTGAAAGAAGATCGGGCTACAAGCAATTCAAAATTTTCCAGATGATATTTTCTGCACATATTTGTGGTTTGTGAATGTATTTGTGGTTTGTGGTTTCTGCCAGTTATGTTTACTAATAAGCACTACCAATTTTTTTAGACCTATCAGGAGTTTTGCCGCTGATGGTTGATGATCCCTGAACACAGCCATTGGATGCCATTTTGGAAAGCTATTTTTTTGAACGTCCTGAGATCCATGACGTTCGTTGAATCTATAAACTCCTTTTATTCGCTTTGGAAGGGCTGTGCAACTGCTTAGAGGATATTCATATGTAAGTTAAAAGTGCTACACGTATTTTTTGACAGTAGTAACCTCTGTAGCAATATTTTCCAAATCAGTCAAACCCGAGAAGAATGCAGTAAGGAACGCTCAAATCCGAGCACCCGCAACCTCGATAGCTATTTACGACCTAATTTTTGGCCTGTATCCATGTTGTTGAGTGTTGATTTCACTAGTCGACGTCAATGTGAAGGCATGAAATGCGGATACCGAAGTTACTGTTAGGATGCAACAACTCTCAATGACACTTTGATCTACGAGTGCTTGTTTAATCCCAAAGATTTTGTGGAGATTACGAGGAGTCCAACGGTTCCATGATGGGTGGCTATAGATATCCAAGACCGTGGGCGAGAATCTGCCAGTTGACGAGTATTACAGGGGTGGCCACATACTGCAGGCTGGTAGTGGCAAGTGCGGCCACTTGGCGACTTTGCGTTATTTTCCGGATGATTTGTGGAGGATGTCTTGTTTGCGATAGTTGATGGAGAGTTTGACGAAGGTGTTGTGAATGTTGTGTTCTGCATAAATTGGGGTATCGGGGTTTGGAATTAAGGTGGCCACAGGAAAAGGCTGGTGGCAAAGGCGAAGGCAAAGGCTATTTTTTTGTACTCTATGTGAGGGCACCAGGTGGTATGGAATAAATTGTTGGCCATATCCTTTTATAAAGTGGAAGGAGAAGCTCACTTCAAATTTATACATATTTTTTTAATATCATTGATGATGGGGCCACATGGCCATTGTAATTTCCCCTGCGAGGGAAATTTTTAAGACTATTTTTTTTCGCCTGAGAGCGATGCCGCCATTGAGCGATGTTGTTTATTTTGCTTCCTAGAGAGGCATGCTATTTTTTTTTAGCAAGTTGAAGGCCCCATTCAAACCCAAATATAGGGGTATTTATAGTCGTTGGAAACGGTTTTCTACGACGGACACAATGGTGGTGTCATATTGTAATTTTGAGGCTGTTTCAATTGAGTTTTTTAGCCTCAAATTTTTTTCTACCTTGGAGTGCACTTTCGGTTGTACCCGACACTCCCAAGGCACTTATAAGTGAACCTAGTATCTAGTAGTCTCCTCTTTCTACTTGGTGGATGCAGTGGCTGGTTACCCATGCATTCTGGTAAGATGAGGTAACTTCCATAAGGACACTTATTCTAGGGACTACAGACATAGACACCCTAGACTCTATCCGAGGTTTTTCGGGATCTACTTCTGAAGACTACAGACGAAGAAACTTTAGAATATTCTCTTGTTCTCTTCTCCTCCATATTTGGCATCTATGGATCATTCTATTGTATTGAGTACATTTTCGACAGAGACCGACACTCTTATATGGCTCGATTTTCCTTTGTATTAGGTGCATTTTTAGTACAGACCGACACCTTCTAGATTGAGTTCACCATGATGAGGAACATGATATTCATGGTGAATCTAGTCAGTGACCTACGAGAGGCAACATCCTCTGAGGATGAGCTGTAGAGGCAACAGACCCAGAAGTGGCTGACCCTGAGGCACTTAGATGGCTGACCCAGTGGCAACAGACCCATGGAAGTGGCTGACCCTGAGGCAACAGATCGAGATGTATACATAGTGAATCTAGCATTATTCACAGTTGGAGAGCCAAGCGCAAAGAGCACAAGCCTAGACCAAATCAGCAATAATAGAGGATGATAGGTTGTTTTAGAGAAGTCAACATTAAGGGGGAATGTTACCTAATGTTGACTTGTTTTGTTTCTTCTTTAGTTAGGACAGTGCACTTTAAGGGGGAATGTTAGAGTTAAAGTGCACTATGCCTTCACCTTGACACTTGTCATTTTCTCTTGACAAGTGTCATGTGTTGAATATAGGCTTATGCCTATATATTGTAACCATTTGTATCAATAAAATTATCCCCTTTAGTTTCAATCCCAAAAAATTCTACGTCGATCGACTCCATAATTATGATATGAGTTTAACCTTGAGGGAGGGAACATACTTAAAAATAGAGTGAACCTCATATCTAGTGATCTACTCTATCACACTGGTGATTGTAGTGGTTGGTTACCCATGCAAACTAGTAGGATGAGAATATTACAATGAGGACATTCATAGTTGTTAAATAAAAGTGAGGCCGATCCACTTTTGCTTAAGTACTCATGAAGTACTTATATTTCTTAGACCTAAAGGATGACCCAGAGGCAAATGATCGAAAGGCAAATCTACAGGCAAATGACCGAGAGACAGACCCAGAGGCAAAATGACCAAGAGGTAGCCCCAAAGGTAAAATACCCAGAGATAGACCCAGAGGTGATAGACCTAGAGGTATTTACCTATGCAAGAGTAGTCTGAGCCAAGAGCCAAGAGCCAAGAGCCAAGAGCCAAGAGCCAAGAGCCTAAGACATTATCCCACCTAATGTATTATAGGGGGAATGCTAGAATAATACATTAGGCTTTAATGTAATGGTATGATAATGAAATGGTATATCTCTTGGAATACCTTAGAATATTTGTATAAATACTAATTATGTTTATAAAACTTATAAGAAATTCAAACTAAAATTCTTATATGAGAGAATTTATAAAGAAGCCTATATCATGGACCTTTTAGATGTGCCCTGTGTGACAAGGATTTAAAAACATTAGACCATTTACTTCATTGTCCCTTTGCTCACACAATTTGAAGTTACTTTTTAAAAAATAAAAATATATTAGGTAGCTCCATCAAAATAGAAAGAGTTGATGAAATTTTGGATTAATTATTTCAAAGCTAAAGCATTATGTATTCCATGGAGGATTGGTCCTGCCATTATTTATCATAATTTATGGCTTAAAATAAATAATAGGATTTTAAAAATAAATCTCAAAATCATGCCCAAATTTGAAATCCTATTATTGTTTATCATTGCCTCTCTTGCAAAATATTTATGTGTGTGTGTGTGTGTTTATAACGGGAAGTCTCAAGTGTAAATATTAGGTGGTAACAACTTTGATATAATATTTGAACTTACATGGAAGAATCATTTATGATAATGGAATTAAAACAAAGGATTTGCTTTGATCTAGGTTAAAATAAAAATATCCAAAACTTGGGTTTATCAAAATAAATTTCGATGGTTTCTATAGAAAATATGGGAAAAGCAAGTGGAGATGGTGTTTTTCAAATAATGAAGGAAAAATTCTCCTTATTTACACAAAATCATATAGAACTTTAATTAACAACTATACAAAGGCTAGGGCACTTCTTATAAGGATTAAAATTACAATTGAAAAAATATGGAAGTATATTTCAAATAAGGTTAAATTATCATTAATGTTATAAAAAAAAATAGATATGGATTAGATTAAAAAATAATATTATTACTTATGTTCATAATATAGCATATATTATTGGAGGTAATTGAAAATATGAGCATACCTATAGAGAAGAAAATATGATAGAATATCGTAGTGTTAATCTTCATCTTGATGAAATTTAAATTTTAGAAGGCATCTACAAATTTTAGAAGGCAATTGGCAAAATGAGATTCTATCTCTTAATGAAAATGATGTCAATGAGTTAATCGTGGAAACATAGCACTTTGAGGAAGATTAATATATTTGATAGAAAAATAAATGAAAAATATCTATAGAGAGAGTGTCTCTCATGTGTGTACTTATTTATGTTGATTAATATCCATACCAGGCCAATCAGAGATCCATGGACCACAGGCGGCATCTCTCCATGGCCTTTCACCCTTGTCCGCTTCGCCTCACCCATGAGATTCTAGCAACTCTTATCCCTCCAGGGTGGGATATTATATAATATCTAATTTGAGGTTTCAGTGGTGACATCTCATGGTGAAGTGGGTATCTTGTTTAATTAACCTAATAAAAAATATAACATTTTGATGAGTAATGGTCAATAAAAGTCACATGTAATTTATTAAAAAAAGGAAAAACCATAATAAAATTGAAATTTGAACCATATAATTTCCAAATGGGTGTTATCTTTGTGAAGAATAAAAAGAGATAGTAAAACACATAATTTTAGAGAGCAATTATTTCCACAAGATACTTCAAGCATTAAACAATATGGGGATTAGATAGGTGATGTCAAACAATATAATAGGGTGGATTGAGCAATGGAAAATCCCTTTAATAGTACTAGATTAAATCAAATATGGGACCTAATTCCTTTCCATTATGCTTGGGGTGTTTGGTTGGAGTAAAATAGAAGAATATTTAAGGGGGCAAAGAGAGCTACATACAAAAATAGTTATACTATTCGAGTTGTTATAGTGGAAACATGAAATCACTAAGGATAAAGGTAAAACCAAAATTATTAGAAGAAGCAAGGGTAGATGAACAATGGAATATAATCCCAGTAGGTATGGAGAATAATCCTCAAGTAGATCCAAGAAGAAGTGTAAAATGGTAGGAACCCAGGGAGGAATGGTTTAAGCTCAATTTTGATGAAGAAACTATACGGGATCCTAGTAAGGTTGGGGGTGGAGTAGTGATAAGGGATAATAAGGGAATCCTAATTGAAGCTATCAATAAATATTTAGGTGCTATAACAAATCATCAAGCAAAATCTAGATCAGCATTGGCTAGAGAAAAACTGGTGAAGCAACTAGGAGTGAGAAATTTGATATTCATTTAACATTATCAATTGTCTTAATAAGAGGGCTATGGTGATTTGGTAGGTGTTAAGTTCAATAGTATATACTTAGGAAAACTCATTGAGGAAATTTGAAGTGGCCCATGTATGTAGATAAGGAAATATAGAAGTGAATTGGTTAGAAAACTAGGGGGCTCTTTGTGAAGAGGACAAAATATGGGTTCCCTTGGATATTATTCATCCAAATGTAATTCAGCTAGTGGAAAGAGAAAGATCTAATATTAAGGGTAATATATGATATTTTAAAAAATCTATCTGGAGATGGAAATTTGGAAGTATTGGGTGTTGATTGTTATGTTGTTACTATTTTTATGCTAGGGTTGTAGTGTTTTGCTTGAGTAATTTAGTGTGAATGATAGAGAGATGGATATTTGGAAGTTTTGGGTTTTGAATAATATTTATTACTACCTTTTGTGCAGGTTTTGGATATCATGCACAAGGTAGGGAAACTTAAGATACAGGTACTTTCAAAACTTTCTAGTGATTGGTCTACAATTGTTGTAAAGACATGCAGTTCTTGCAACATATGTTCCTAGATTCAACTTCTTGGTTTCTTTGGTGTAGAGATCAACCAATCAGAGCAAGGGAGGAAGTACACTATTTTTTGTAAGTTTTTTTCTCAAGCCTGACAAGGTTTAGTTCTCATTTGATTAGTGCATTATTACACAGGTATACTTGAACATCCACTTGTTTATTAAGCAATTGAGTGTTTCAATAATATTTATTTTAGAATTGTATCAAAATACGTTAAGCAAATTATGTCATAGTATGTTGCAATTTTTGGCAGCAAAATAAATTGAATATTTGATATGTAGGAATATAGTAAAATTTTGGCAATTATAAACAAAAATTTATACTAGATAGACTAGTCTAAGCTTGTAAAATAATTTGGACCCTTTCAAAAATCCATGTTTACCAATATCCAAAAAAAAGAAAGTTGGACCATATAAAACATGCATAATGAAACCCAAAGAACCATTTTACATTTCAAAAATCCTATTATATACAAAATACTAATGTGCATTTATGTTTATATATTACATCAAAGGTATTATCTAAACTTAATTCTCTTGTATATTATCCTAAGAAATATAAGCTAGCAAATATATAATAGAGGTATTGAATAAAGCAAAGCTTCTTCAAATAACATATACATGGGTTTGAAAAATTAAGTATGAATTACCAACCAATAAATATATAGTAATAATATTGGTATGATTTTGGGTTTTCATAAAGGAGATCTAAGTTCAAACCACAAGATGGGTGTGAGTGACTTTGTTATGTTTTTATTTTCAAAAAAATGATATTGAATAAATTAAAAACTGTTAAAATGTGAACATATTAAAGTTTGAATATTTTATCATGAAATAGAAATATAATATAATGTCAAAAAAAAATTGAATAGGTTGAAAATTTGGGGGCACATCGGGGGCCACCCTCCCCATGAATTGAACTTGGGTCTCTACTAGGAGAGGCAAATGCCTTTTGCCATTGTGGTGTCCCTATCAAGACTATAAAAAATATTTGTGTTAGGGTAAAAAGGGGTTTTAAGGTCCCCAAAATTGTACATCAATTTGTCTAATATAATTCAATATGTTGCAATAGCCTTACAAAATACTATCATTTACTTACTACTACGGTTGAACCTTAGAATACAACATATTAACAAAAAAACTTCTAAAACATGATAGATTAGTAGACCACTTCCAAAATAGAAACTTAAAAACAAAATTGTAGCTACACCCAATCATAACAAAAATAATAGTCCATGACCATTGGGGTTTTTATGGATTTCATAGCCTATTTTATTCTTCTGTAGCATAGGTTCTTCCTCCTTCAGAGTGGCAAGATCTACGAATACATTTTTGTACTTCAAACTCATGAGGTAATATCTAGTTGTAACACGTTCTATATGATCTTCATTTTTAGAAAATTGATTATCATTTATTATTTCATAATTAGCTTCAAGAATACTATTTGAGGTGCTAATCATTTCTAAAGAACTGATTGTATGATCTTTAGTAACCATTTGAATTTATCAATAATTTGATTTGAATCTCCTTTTGGGGTTGAGTCTTCTGTTATTCGTTTTATTCCTACTAGATAATTAGTGTAGCTAGAGGATGATCTTATTCCTTTTGAATTGGGATTTTTGAATATTTAGGATCATTTGCATGTAGGTCCATCCCCTCCATCTAGGAATCATATCATGATAGGATGATTGAGAAATTCTTCTTCAGGTGGCCATATTGCTAATAACTATAACATCTCAGAGAGAGGTTTTTCTTATTCAATATTTTAGATCCATTTCATGCTTTATGGGATAGTAATGGATTGATGCCAAGGAACTAAAACATCCATCCAAATAACCAATCTTGCTTTACTCATATTAATTTTACTAGACAAATTTTCCTCTATTTGGGTATCCATATACTAGAATGCACCAATGTCATTACCAATTTTGTCGAATATCTTCTCTCCCCAAAACATAGGGAGAGCATATAGATTCACCCAGACTGGAAAACCATCAACTTATTTTATAAGGGGTTTGAAACCAAGAGTTCAAGATTGTATATGAACACCCCTTTTTATGAAAAACCAATTGTATATATAATAGATTACCCTATCTCTGTCCACTAAATAAAAAAAAGAAAAACAAAATGGGTAGTAGAGTTACTTGGAATTTACTGTACTGCCAAAGTTTAATGTACCCATTGAGCTCCTACAAGCCTGGTCTTTTGTCCCTGAGTTTGCAGATAACTATTCAGACTTCATGATCAATCAGATCCAACCCAAATTCATCTTCCAAAATCCTGATAGAGGGTAGAGGTTTATCAAAAAAAATCCACCCACAAATTCAAAGATCCCTAAGAGACATTTATTCTGACCAAATAGGCTTTCTTATAGACTAAAGAGCGACGAATATCCTCCTGAGTATAGTGATATGATTGCGAATAATCATCTTTCTACAATTTTTTACTGCACCTAGGTTTTACACCCCTTTCGCTCCATTCCATCCTCATGCCCTCATGAGTATAGTGAGTGGGCTACGAATAACCTTCTTCCTGCAATGTTTGACTACACCTAGGGTTTCCATCTCTTTCACTATGTTCCATCCTCATGTCCTCCAAGGATCTAGAGAAAGGTAATCTGAATTTCTTCAACTTTTTTTTCTATTTTTACTTTATTTCTTTTATTAAATCATCCCAAAAGTGCATAAACATTTTCCCAATAGTTATCCTCCAATATAATGGTAAACTTTTGTAACACATGATTTGTATAAGTTTGAGTTAAAAAATACCGTCATATATATATATATATATATATATATATATATATATATATATATATATATATATATATATATATATATATATATATATATATTACTTTCTTACCATTTAAAAATATTTCTTATAAAAACTCTTTAGCATATGTGAATGTAAATATATATACACACACGAATCACAAAATATAGATAAGAAAATTTAATAGTATAAGCTCAACTATTTATAAATTTAATGCCAAACCATAATGTTTCTAGAAGCATTCTAATTCTGGATATCCTTATAAGAAATTTATTTATGAATATTATTATATTTTACTATAGCATGGACTTCGTTCCTTATTTTGACATGTATAATATGGAACAACATAGTGTATCTATTTCTTGAATACACACTATAGACCAGATGTTTAGTCATTCATAACAGATAATTCTGAGATAAATATAGAATGGAACAATTATGGACTTGGAGATATTTTGATCATGGTGCTAATTTTATCTATCATGCACTTTTATTGAATTTATAACTATCCAATAATATGCTATACAACATTAACTACTTCCAACAATATCATTCTTAATGTCTATAGCAATAGTACCCATCATTTATCTCATCCTTTTAAATTGATTTTGGGGTAATACTTTTGTCAATATATCAACAATTCGTTCATTAGACTTGCAAAGCTTCAACTTAATTTGGATACATTGCACCAAATCACAAATAAAATGATGCTTGATTTCAATATGTTTAGTTTTGCAATGGAACACAATATTTTTAGTCATGTAAATGGTGTTGATACTATCATAGAATAATATTGTAGGGTCATTCTACTTCTATTGAAGACACAAATATGTTTGCTTCTTTGAACTCTAAGAAATAAGACAAGAGCCCAACATAAAATATATTCAAATGTGATATTTTTATCATCCATTACTCTTGATCAATCGTTGCTTGTGTATCCACATAATCTATATTCATTGGATTCATTATAGATAATACTAAAAAAAAAAAAATTCACTCACATACCTTAAGATGTGCTTTGCTTCCCTCTAATGAGTTTCATGCAAATGTTCCATAAATCTTGTTGTCAAACCCATTGTATACATAATGTTTGGCCTAGTTGTAGTGAGATACATTAAACTTCCAATCAAGCTTCTATAAAGAGTAGCATTAATGTTAGGGTTGTCATAATTTTTTCTCATCTTTTCACCAAGATCTAATGGTGTCACAACAGGCTTGCAATTCTCCATGTTGAACCTAAAATAAAAATCATCAATATACTTTCCTTGAGAGAGGGAAATGCTACAACTATTTTGAATAACTTCCAAACTAAGTAAGTATTTTAGATTTCCATATCAAACATTTCAAACTATTTTTCCATTTTATCTTGAAATGTTTCCATTAACTTCTTGTAATTACCTGTGTAAACAAGATCATCAACATACAAAAAAGTTATAATAGTTTTATTTTGAATAGCTTTTACATACAATGTAGGCTCTAAAATACCTTGGTTGAATTCATTCTTCAAGAGATAATAATATATTTGTGTATATAGGGCTTGCTTCAAGCCATATAGTGCTTTCTTCAACTTATAGACAAGATGTTCCTTACCCTTAAATTAATAATAGCCAAGTGGTTGCTCCACATAAACTTCCTCATTTAAAATACCATTTAAGAAAGTGTATTCAAGGTCAATTTATAAAACTTTCCACTTGTGTTGATTTGCAATTGAAATAATAGTTTTAATCATGTCAATCTTAGACACAAGAGCAAACTTTCAACATAATCAACTCCATGGGTTTGTGCAAAATATTTGGTAACTAGTGTTGCATTATACTTCTAAATAGAACCATACACATTATGTTTTAATTTGTAAATCCATTTTACTCCAATGACATGCTTACCCTTGGGTAACTCTACCAACTTCAAAGTATCATTCTTTTCAATGGTAGTAATATCTTCATTAATTGCATGAACTCATTTGGGTTCACTTGTTGCTTCTTCAAATATTATAGGCTCATCTTGAATATGCCCGGGAAATGCAACTTATTTGCATTAGAATATTAGAAAGTATTCTTACCTTCATAGGAGGACTTGTGCTTGAATTTGAATCTAAATTTACATTTGAAATTGATGGTGAAGAGGAGGATGAAGTTGGACTTGATTTGGATGAAGTTAGTTTTGAACTCCTACTTGAAGAGGTTGAAGGATGACTCATTGGTTCACTAACTTCATCAGATGACACTAAATTTATTATTGTTGAAAATTTTTGCTGTAATTTTTCATCTTCATGCCAAAATTTACCTTCATTAAACTTAACATCATAATCTATTAACACTTTCTTGGTGATTGGATTATATAACTTATACCCTTTAGTCTCTTCACTGTAAACAACAAAGATATATTTCTTCCTTTTGTTATAAAGCTTCATTATTTCTTTTGGGACATGTGCATATGCAATGAATCCAAAAACTTTGAGATGAGAAACTCTTGGTATTATTCCATTCCAATCTTCATATGGTGTCATATTCTTCACAGTATTTGTAGGACTTATATCGCAACCCTAAATTTTTATTTTTTTATCCTTATTGAATTCACTACAGTAGTTCTCTAACTACAAACACTATGAGGTACACTCATCCCTACTCCTTTCACAAGTTCATCTATGCAAGGCTACTATATGCTTACTTAACATGTCAAGATATCCATATCATGGATCCAAAGAGCAAACGTTGACCTCTCCTTTCATTTTTTTGAAAGGCACATGTCATGATTCACCCCACATAAATCATTCTATGTGAGTATCCCTTATTTGCAAGGGTTGCCTATCCATCTCATATCCATTTGAGTTAGACATCCCTCAAAAACCTTGCTCCTAAATATTTTGTGGAGGAACATCATTAAGCCTATCTAATTCCTATAATTTTGTTGTAAAGGATCATACAAATTCTCTTAGCCCTTCCTTTTTATTTATGTAGGCTAAGCATTACTTAAACCTAAAAGGGTATCTCTTAAGCACCTTCATTAATATTTTAGGTATATTAAGGTAGCATTCATTTACTCTATTATTCATCACTTTATCACAACATAAGTAAACTTCAAGAAGTATTGGCAATTTCAATTAAACACCCCGGGTGAGTTTCCTTTATTATTATTTTGTACATTCCCAAGGTACTTATTACAATCATTTAACATTTAATTATCTAGCATTGTCTACTTTACCATGCATTTTTCATTTTACTACATGTCATAGCATTTTATGAAAGGATTAAGCCACATCAATTAAATGTCCCACAATGAAATCCTTCATTATAAAATAAGAACAACATAAGGCTTCATTCCAAGATTATGAAATTAAATAACCAACATCAACTAATTTACAAATTCCATTAACATAAAGAATCATACATTCATAAAGCTCTAAATACAAAATCCAAACAAAGGAACCACCACAAAATAGTACAACATTATTTATCCTAGAAAACCCCCTTGTGGGGAAAAACCAGCCCAAAAAATTTCTCTTTATTTATTCCCATAAATGGTTCGTTCTTTACATTACATCAAGGCATTTCAATCTGCTTTTATCCTCATAGGGATATTCCATAAATCCCTTCTTCTATGGATCAAATTTTCCAATCAATTCGATCATTACAATAATATTCATGCTTTGGAAATAAAATTTTGAATAGACCTCCTAAAATATAAATCAAGACTATCATGTCTTCTTTATAGTATGTAATTTAGCCACTATCATGATTACATTATCATTTGGCTTTAATGAAAGTCTATTTATCATAGTCTATATTTGAACATACATAAACCTAACTAAACCATACCATCACAAATCATAAGGACCTCCTTAATAATATAGCATTTCAAAGACTTAGCTACATTGCTTCTAGACCCATAAGGCAACCATATAACATTGAATTTGATCCATCTCAATGTGGTTGATCACACAGTCATCATTTTAAGGGTTACACAGGCATCCGTGCTTGATTTATAACAAGAGCTATGACTCAGCCCTACATGATCGATCACATAGTCACCATCCAAAGGCTACACTAATATTTGCGTTCGACACTAGGAATACTAATGCAAGGTGTTCTACCAAGCATATGGTGCTCACTCCTAGATCCACCTAAATTTATACTAACACTCCAAATCCTATTCCTAGTTCATCCTAGTTGTCCAACTTAAGGGTAGACACAACTACATTTCCAAGCTCACATAGTCAACTTGGAATAAATTTTATAGAGGATACAGATATAGTCATTAAAACATTCCTAGTCATTCTAACATAATTCATCCTACTCCATTTCCCTAGTGTTCTTTATGGAAACATGATGACTCTAATTAAATTCAAGCACTGGCATCCACCCTTGATCCATCGAGGTACATTCTAAGAGGAAACTCTTGAATCCCAATGAGTAAGGCATAAACCAATCCCTAATCACATAAATCCTATAGCCAGGATACGACTCTACTCTACTACCACAAAGACTCTTATTCAACCAATGGTAATATCTATCATACCAATCATCCATCATGGGTGCAAACAAGAACTTAACCATATCTTAATCGCTCTACCCAAGCATTCTTGGGAATGTCCCTGGCCATAATGGTCTTTTATGAACTCAGTAATTCCTATGACTCCACTTAGGGCTCAATACTGTAAATCAAAAAGTAAGCATAAACTATTCTTACACAATCTACATTGCATTCTACTATCAACTCTAGATTATTATCATGAAACGTCTATCCAATTGATGGTAAGATCTATCAAACCATTCATCATACACTTACATGGATGAGATGGGCTTAACTACACCATCTACTCAACCTGAATGCTTCTTGGAAACATATCTAGGCATAATGGTTTGTTATAAAACTTGATAATCCTTATGACTCCACATAGGTAGCTCAAATACTAAAAATCTAGAAGCAAGAATAAACCAAACTTGAGCTAGTTGCACAGACATATATTATCAAATATAACAACAAGCTAACAAGAAGTTACAGTGCACCGACCGAGAGCTCGTCAAAATCTTCTTCATATATCATTTTGTCCTTTCTTCCATCCTCCTTCACCCAAATCCACTCGCAAGCCAACAACTCCTTTATTTTTTTCCCAAAAATGTTCTTTCACCACCCCTCCTGATCTCTTGACTCACCATGCATTCCCCGTTCTCTTTTTTTCTTCGATCATTAGCTTCAAAATCTCATAAATGAACTCAAATTCTCTCCTACTTTGATCGACTACGTTGGTCTTAACAACTAGTGATTATCACTCTTCATTATTAACATGATCCCCCCCACTCTTCTTGGATGTTCATCTGATATTTTTTATCTTAAGCAAATCGGAGGTTCTTAGATCATTCTAACATCTTCTTCCTGCAAATTTGATGTCAAGTTTTGCTCAACTAAAGTGGTGATTCAAAAATATTATGTGGAGATAATGTGTGCAACATATATATCCTCTTTACATAATGCTTACCTTCCTTTAATATGGCCAAATCAGGCTTTACTCAAAGATCCTTGCAACATATGTCATATATATTTTTTAAATATACACACTACCAAGCTAATAATTATATATATATATATATATATATATTCCTTGACATTTTACCTGGATGAGATATGGAAATAATTGATATAATCAACAATTAAATTCCATCCTAGGTTAGTTTTATCTTTAATAAGAAACTTATTACAAAGAAGGCAATTATCCCTATTGCCCAAGTAATATAAACCATAGGACAATCTCATCAATTCTTTTTGTAAGTTAGCTTGTTCTTGGGGAATAAGTCTTCCTTCCACCCATGGATAAACTTGTTCCTATAAAGTATGCAAGTTTATTAGTAGCATCACATATTTCATAAAAGCATATCCATATAGAAACTAGACATGTAAACATCAATCATTTCATCAACATACTACATCACTATCCATCATGAAGTATATACATATATTTTGTACAAACTAGGCATGAAATAATCAATCATTTCATCAACACGTCTATGTATCAAAACATAATTCATTGAATGAAATGTCTTCCAAGGGAGGGTCATGAAATACTCCCCCCCATAGGCTTAACACAGTCCTCTATGTTCATCAAATTTTATCATAAAAACATCATTACATATTAATTTGAAACAAATATAAAAAATGTTTTTGCATGTCTGCTACTTTTCACAAGTAGCATTTATTTTAGAATAACAGTCCCACTAGACCTTACATTGCTCCAATACTCCTTTCCTCATTTATTTGGATCATAATTCAAGTATTTTTACTAATTGAACCTCTATATCCTTCGAATATACCATATACAAATTAGAAAGTCTCACACATGTTCATCATTAGCTACATATTTCCTAAGTAATGAAATATTAAAGGTGTCATGAATCTTTGACAAACTGGGTGGTAAGGCAATTAGGTATGCCATAGGACTAATATTCTATGTAATATCAAAGGGTCCTACAAAATGTGGGTCAAGTTTTGTAGAATTAATAGCACTCTTCTTTGGTCTCACCCTTAGAAATACTTTATCACCCATAGAAAACTCCCTTGGCAACCTCTTAAGGTTTGCATAGCTTTTCTAACGATCTATAGCTTCCTTAAGCCACTCTCTAATCATTCTCAGTTGTTTTTCCATTTCCTTAACCATATCGAATCCCAACACAACCCTATCCTCTGGATTGTACCAAGATAATGGTGTTCTATATCTCCTTCCATATAGGGCTTCAAACGATGCCATACTTAGGCTTGAATGTTGTCTATTGTTGTAGGTAAATTCTACCAAGTATAGGTAGTCTTTACAATGGGTTTTTTGATCCATACGATACATGCAAATCATATCCTCCAACACATAGTTCACCCTTTTAGTTTACCCATTAATTTTGGGTGATAAGCAAAACTAATGCTCAGTCTAGTACCAACAACACACTGCAAAGCTTACCAAAACTTAGATGTGAATCTTAAGTCCCTATCTGAGATGATCACTTCTAAGAAACCATGAATCCTAAATATTTCCTTGGAAAATATGTTAGCCATGATCACGATATCATATTTGGTGTTTTTGGGAATGAAAAATGTAACCTTAGTCAATCTATCGACCACAACTAGGATTGTGTCATGTTCAAACCTTGTTCTAGGTAACCCTACAACAAAATACAACAAATTCATCTACCATTTTTGTGTGGGTACCTCATGAGGGTACAAAAACCCTGTAGGATATCATTTTTCTACCTTTTCCTTTTGAAATTCAAGGCATTGAGTGATGAACTCAGTTATGTCCCTCTTCATTCCTAGCTAATAGAAGGTTTTATTCATGTTTTCTCTCATCTTTGTCCCTCCTGGGTGAGTTGAATATGGTGATCGATGTGCTTCATTCATGATAATATTTCTTAGATCATCATCCTCAAGTATCAACACTTTTTACTTGAAGCACAAAAATCCATCCTTAGTGCTGAAATATTTTCTTTCCTCATGTTTGCTTTTCATATTTTCCTAAATTTGCTTGCAAAACACATCTTGATGCATTTATCTAATTTGTTCAATAAAATCCATGTGGATGAAAATTAATATAGTTATGTCTTCTCCTACTCAATGCATCAACGACTTTGTTCTCTTTCCCTTTTATATACTCAATGCCAAAATCATATTTGTTAAGGAATTCCATCCACCTTCTCTATCTAGAATTTAGCAAAGGCTGATTAAATATGTACTTTAGGCTTTTATGGTTTGTTCTCAACTCGATAGGTTTTCCTTAAAAGTAGTGTCGCCAAATTTTAAGTGCATAAACTACAACTACCAGGTCTAAATCATGGATCACATAATTAACCTCATGCCTTTTTAGTTTCCTTGAACCTATGCTACCACCACATCATCCTAGGAGAGCACTCCTCCCATACCTTCCAACGATGCATCTGTACAGATATAAAAACTACCCTAAGGAATTAGAATCTTCAATATGGGGGATGTGCTGAGTTTCAACTTGAGTAGATCAAAAGCTACCTCAAATTTATTCATCCATTTGAACTCTTTTTCTTTACTTTGAAATTTGGTTATAGGAGCAGTTATCTTAGTGTAATCCTCTAAATTATGCTTGTAGTATCTGTTCAAACCCATGAAAGTCTAGAATTATATCACATTAGTATGCAGTGGCTAATTCAGTATCATTTCTATCTTCTTAGGATCCACTGCGATCCCTTCTATTGAAATGATGTGCCCTAAATATTGCACCTCTGGAACATAGAATTCACTTTGCTATATTCTCGTACAACTGATTCTTTCTTAGTAGTTCTAACATAATATGAAGGTGTTGGTCATGTTTTGAATTATCTCAAGAATATATAAATATGTCATCTAGGAACACAAGGACAAATCGGTTTAAGAGCTTCCTGAAAATGTTATTCATTAGGTTCATAAATTTTGCCAGTGCATTTGTTAGACCAAAAGGCAAGAATATAAACTCATAGTGTCCATAACGAGTTTTGAAGGTTGTCTTATAGGTATCCTCCTCATGTATCCTTAACTGGTGATATCCTGATTTGAGATCAATCTTTGAGAAAATAGTAGAATTTTTGAGCTATTCAAAGAGATCTTCGATTCTAGGGAGAGGATATATATTCTTGACAGTTACCTTATTCAAAATTCTATAATCTATGCATAGTCGAAGGTTCCCGTCCTTCTTTTTAACAAATAGCATAGGTTCTCCCTAATATGACACACTAGGTTTGAATAGCTCATTTTCTAATAATCCTTGTAACTACACCTTTAGTTGTTGCATCTCTATGGGGTTCATTCTATAAGAAGCCCTATGTATAGGCTCTCTTCCAGGTTGAAGCTCAATGGTGAAATCAAATTCACGCTTTAGAGGTAATCCTGGTAACTCTTCTAGAAATACATATCTAAATTCTTTGAGGATTAGGTGTTTATAAAATACTTCATCCTTCTTATCCCTATCTATTTCATTCAATTTTACCACATAGACAGTTCCTCCTCTTTTCACTACCTTTTTAAGCTACATAGTAGAGATGAATTGAGATCAGAAATCCCCTTATAGGTTGTATACTTTGTGTACTTTCTTGCCATCCTCTGAATATTCCATCCATCTTTCACATAAATTGATCACATCCTTATGTGATTGCAAATAATCCATCCCTAGGACTACATCAAATGCATGCAACGATGCTACAGATAGGTAACCTACTGGTGTACCACTAGGTAAAGTAATATCAATCATAGGGTAATGTTGATCTATAGAGTAGGTTTATCTTGAGACATACTCAACCTTCCACTCATGTGCCAATATTCCTGGCCTCTTCGGTATTTCTTCAATTAAGCTAGTGGAAATAAAGCTATCCATGGAACCACTATCAATCAAAATTCTAAAATTTCTACCAAATATTTTACCTTTTATCACAATATGAGTGGTTTGGCCTTCCAATTTCTATCTCCCTATTGCTGCATAAATCTTATGTGCAGGTTCCTTTTAGTCAGCATCCTTATGGTTAAGTTCCTTTCCCTTTGAACATGATTCAACTTTGTACGGGCATTGGTTGGCATAGTGCGGTCCTCTAAAATTATAGCATCATTCTTTGGGTCCAAGGTGAGTTTTCTTCTTCTAGCCTTCTTCAATTTTCATTGTCTATGGAAGATTTATTTGTCCCTACGATGGGTTTCTAACATTCCCATTGTTGTGATCCTTTCCTTGAAACTTCTTCCTAAACCTCCCCTACTTCCTTTTATTCCCTTTGTCCTATCTAGGGGGACTTTTTCTTGATTGTTTTTTTCCCACTTTACAAAACCTACACTATTTTCTTTTCTTAGGGCTTCTTTGCCCTGCTCATATAAAATCTCATAATAAAAATAGGATTTGAGATATGTCTCAACATTTTTGGCCAAATCATAGGCTTTCTATAGAGTAGTAGGCTTCCGCATATCCACCTCTTGTCCTATCCTAGGATCGTCTCCTATTATAAACTTATGGATCTTCATTTTCTCATTATTTGTAGGAACATATTTCAATAGCTTGACAAATATTTGATAGTACACCTCCACTATCCTAATTTCCTAACGAGGTTTAGTGAACTCCTCAAACTTCTAGGAATATAAATGCTCTATAAGGAATATTTCCTTGAAGGCCACTACAAACTCATCCTATTTCAAGTTGACTGCTGCCTCAAGTCCTTGTTCCACACTATATGTTTCCCACCAATCTAAGCCAACACCTTGTGGATGTAGTGTGGCATAAGATGTTTGGGTGCCGGTGGAATAGTTATTCATATTGCAATAGGTTTCTATCTCTTTCAACCATGCTTTGGATTTATTTCCACCTTCTTCTCCATTGAATTTGGAGGATCTAAGATGCTTCATATCCCTACCTAGCTCTACCTCTAGCCTTATCCATGCCAAATGAGCTTCTAAAAATGGTTCATCACCTCACCTACCTCTAGAGCTTCTAGTCTGTGTTTCTCAATTCAACACAACCTCCAATAATTGCTTTTGTGTTTCCACCTATTCTTGAAGCAAAGCCACCATGGAAATGAGATCCCCCTTCATTACCAAGATTTTTTAAACTCATATCTGTGGTCTTATCTTCCCCATTGTTTTACCATGTCTATCTTGGTGGTGGGGTAGCACCCCATCTCCTTCTCTTGGGTGGCATTATCCCTAACCACACACAAGGAGATATAGGAGGAGTCATTTTATTAATTTTTTGTTAGTTTTTGAGGATATATACAATAGGATAAATCTAACATAGGTCCTAACAGGATGCAATAAATATGAAAGAAAGTGAGTTTGCAATATGACTGAAATATGCTATAAATAAAAATAATGAAATTACAATGTAGTATGGAGAAAATGGGCACTCTATTAATATGAGATAAAGAGATACATGGCACTCCATATGGGAGCACCACTATCTACTACACAACACTAGATAAGAACTTGACTCAATATCTAATCTACCACTATGAGACCCTTTATACAGAAATATGGATTCCTTGGCCAAAAATCTACCTAGCTATACAAGGGAAACCTTGAACATTACAACTTGCACATTTCCACTTGTGCATTTATTACATTGCTTGAAGTAACTAGCTAAATTCCCCCTAAAGTAATATTCTACTCTAACTATGTACCTAAGGTGGTACATTTACATGATCCAAATGATGTAATATGCTCTAACTCTAACACCCCCTGTATTACATTATTTGGGTATTGAAGATTTAAATATTCAATATGGATCTTCATCTTCAGATGTTCTTTAGCTTGATTTAGTCCTTTTTAATTCACATTGCACTGTATACCTTCTTGTATTGGTTCTTCTTCTTCTTCTTCTTCTTCTTATTTATTGGAGTTAAAACTGGAATTTGTATTCTCCTTCATTGCTTACTGTAATCTGATCAAGCAGGTAGTTAGTGCGTTCATATGATGCAAAGAGAGTTGTAGTTAAGGGTTCTTCAGTATTTATGATTTCTTTGGTATTCATGTCTTCTTTGGTAAGTTCTTTTTTAGCATGTCTTTTCTTCCTTTTCCTCCTACAATTTTGCATTGATACTAGTGGAATTTATGTTTCATGAGGATTTAGTCTATCATCATAATAATATTGATTAGTATTGCTAAATTTCTTCATGTGTTGAGTGAGTACAAACACAATTAATGATAGGTAAAACATCAAACACTCCTCGAATTTGAATACAACTATATTTTGTGAATTCCACCATGCCTTGAAGAGGTTTTTATGAAGATAACCAATTAATACTTCAAAGCTGCCCTCCTTTCTTCTTTAAGAAATAAGGAGAATCTTTCCTTATATCTAGTTGATAGATTCTCATATCCCTCAAGGGTATCTATCAAGTTTTGAGAATATAATTCCATTTCATTAAATAATTCTTTATTGATAAAGGCATTTCTTATTATTTCATCCATAATCCTTCTTGATAGTTTTTGAAATAGTGTTGCTTTTCAATCATTCGGATTGTAAATATGGATTTGTTAGCAGACCTTTGAATACTCTGAATTGAATATTTGAAGTAGTCTATCTTATGACTCCCTAGTTATGAGCTTTGATTTGATAGAACCTTTTAGTGCTTAGGTTTTGTAGGCTTCCTTATATCTCCCCAGTTAAGAGATTTTATTTAGTAGAATCCTTGTAAGATTTGTAGGCACCTTATAATTCCCAAGTGGATTGAGTACTTGATAAATTTTGAATGAATGCTATTATTATCAATTTTTATAGAATACCTTATGTCTCCCTAGTAATTTTAGATATTTTGAATAAAGTGCTTTTGAGAATAGTAGTTCAATCAAGAGTTTATTTTGTAATATTTTGTAAATAGAAAATATCAGCTTCTTTTACACCTTATTTCTCCTATTGAACTTAAGCACTTTGTAGACACCAAAACAACACCAATCTGATTATGTGACTACAAGCACTGACCGAATTGACATACATACCCCCTAGGGCAGCCTCCAGAGGTTAAAAAGTGGTCCTAACCACTCCCAAATCAGTTTTGGAAGGTTAGAGGTCAATTTGGCACCTTTTAAGCACTTTGCTCCCTATTCGTCCCACCCTAGGACGATTAGCAGCAATCATCCCAAGGTGGGACGAATAGCAGGTTTGACTGGCAAAAAGTCAAACCTTGATAAGTGGCAACCCAGATATGCCACTCAAATGTGCCTTCAGAGCATGCAATTGCGAGGAACGGTTTTAAATCTGAGAGAGGGACTTCAGTCAAGCATGCCTTGATCATGGAGGCCCTAAATCAGGGAGGAATCTTCTCTCCCCCAAGAAAGGCATGGCAAGCCAAGTGGCAACCTCACATGCACATTCAAAGGAGACCCTTGAGGTCTATAAAAGGGTGAGCCTCATCACCCAAAAAAAATAGAGCTGGAGCATTTGGAGCAATGGAGTGCTGCCAAATTATACCCACATTCCCCTTTGTGCTTCTTAAATCCCTAATTTCTCTTTTGGAAGAGAGGTTATTGGGTGAACACTAAGAACACAATCCCAAACCAAAACCTAAGAAATAACCCACAATACCACACCAAAATCATCAACACAACCCCCTAGGAGGTTTTGGACCCATCCCACCTAGATTGGTGTCAAAACCAGGTCTCAAACGATGGGCGTCCTGCCCCTGGGCGCCCCCCAAACTGTTGCAGTCCCAATCGTCCCACCCCGAAGCGATTAGAAATCTATGAATGCTTTCTTCACTGTTATTTTTTCATTATGTCCTATTTGGTTTACTTATGATGTTGTTCAATTTTCATTGCATTCTGACTTGTTTTGACCTTTTTTTTTATCATTTTATGCGTTTACTAACCTACAAGGAGTACCTTCGGATACAGAACAATCTGGGTAGAATCTACAAAATATGACCTTTTGGGTCATCCCAAAATGCCCCTTTTTGTCTAAAACCAATTTTGTAGGAGTTTTGGAGGCCTCTGGATAGGACATTTGCAAGGTGGCTTTTGCATGTTGTGTGACAGTCCTAATCGTCCCACCCCGAAGAGATTAGAAATCCATGGATGATTTCCTGACTGTTATTTTTGCAATGTGTCTCTGAGGAAGTTTCTATGCTTCTGTTAAAGTTTGAATTCATTATGACATGTTTTGACCATCGTTTTGCTATTTTATATATTCACTAGCCGGAGGCCCTAGGGATTGCATGTTTTCCTTCTATTCGCATATGCTATTAACTGTTTGTTGTTTTTCTGTGTGCAGGATCTCATTGCCAGGAACACCATAAGGGCAACAAGTAACTACGAATACACAGACACAAGTGACAACAACCTTTGGCCCACCCATTTCAAATGTGGGCATGCGGAAGACACTAGAAGCGTATCATCAATTGATGAACGAATTGTATTAAACATTCTGAGCCCTGGAAGGGGACGTATTGTAACCAAATTTAAAAGCAACATTAATAAAAGAGGCCCTGCTTTTCCTTATTTGCTAACATCTTGTCTATGCATAGTTTCCTTCATGCATTGTTTTTCTTGCATTCGTAGGACTTAGCATTTGTGTATCAATTTTTTTTTTCACCATCATATCTAGTACACCGTCACTCCGCATTTGGCTTTCAGATTATGATGCAAACGAAATTGATATAAAAATGCTAAGTCCTACGAATGCGAGAAAAGCAATGCATGAAGGAAATATGAGAGATGTTAGCAAACAAAGAAAAATGGAGCCTCTTTTATTAATGTTGCTTTTAAATCTAGTTACAATACGTCCCCCTCCTAGGGCTCAGAACGTTTGATACAGTTTGTTACATCAATGGATGATATGCTTCCAATGTCTTTCGCATGCCCACATTTGAAATTGGTAGGCCAAATGTTGTCACTTCTTATTTTTGTGTGTTCATCGTTCCTTGCTGCCCCTCCGGTGTTCCTTACAGTGAGATCCTGTGCACAGAGAAACAACAAACGGTTAATAGCATATGCGGATAGAGGGAAAACATGCAATCCCCAAGGCCTCCAACTAGTGAATACATAAAATAGCAAAATGATGGTCAAAACATGTCATAATGAATTCAAACTTTGATAGGATCATAGAAACATCATTAGGGACACATTGCAAAAATAACAGTCAAGAAATCATGTATGGATTTCTAATCGCTCCGGGGTGGGACGATTAGGACTGTCATAAAACATGTAAAATCCACCTTGCAAATGTCCTACCCAGAGGTCTCCAAAACTCCTACAAACTTGGGATTAGGCAAAAAGGGGCATTTTGGGACGACCCAGAAGGTCAGATTTGGTATATTCTACCCAGATTGTCCCGTATCTGAAGGCACTCCCTATAGGTTAGTAAACACGTAAAATGATAAAAACAAGGTCAAAACTGGCAAGAATGCAATGAAACTTGAACATCAGCATAAGTAAACCAAATAGAACATAATGCAAAAATAAAAGTGAAGAAAGCATTCACGGATTTCTAATCACTTCGGGGTGGGACAATTAGGACTACAGTAGTTTTGGGGGCACCTAGGGGTAGGATGCCTGTCGTTTGGGGTCTGGTTTTGACACCAATCCACTTGGGATGGGTCCAAAACCTCCTAGGGGGTTGTGTCAATGAATTTGGTGTGGTATTATGGCCGATTTCTTGGATTTTGGGTCGATGTTGCATTCTTATTGTTCACCTGATAACCTCTCTTCCAAAAGAGAAATTAGGGATGTAAGAAACACAAAAGGAAATGTGGGTATAATTTGGCAGCACTCCATTGCTCCAAATGCTCCCACTCTATTTTTTTGGGGTGAGGAGGCTCACCATTTTATAGACCTGAGGGTCTCCTTTGAATGCACATGCAAGGGCACCACTTAGCTTGTCATGCCTTTTTGGGGGAGAGAATATTTCTCCCTGATTTAGAGTCTCCTTGCATGAGGCCTCCATGATTAGGGCATGCTTGACTAAAGTCCCTCTCTCAAATTTGAAACTATTCCTCACAATTGCATGCTCTGAAGGCACAGTTGAGTGGCAGATCTAGGTTGCCATTTGTCAAGGTTTGACTTTTTTCCAATCAAACTTGCTATTCATCCCACCCTAGGACGATTGATGCTAGTCAAGGTTTGAATTTGGTGTGGGATTGTGGCTGATTGCTTGGGTTTTAGGTCGATGTTGCATTCTTATTGTTCACCCGATAACCTCTCTTCCAAAAGACAAATTAGGGATGTAATGCGCATGCAAGGGCACCACTTGGCTTGTCATGCCTTTTTGGGGGAGAGAAGATTCCTCCCTGATTTAGAGTCTCCTTGCATGAGGCCTCCATGATCGAGGTATGCTTGACTGAAGTCCCTCTCTCAGATTTGAAATTGTTCCTCACAATTGCATGCTCTGAAGGCGTAGTTGAGTGGTAGATCTGGGTTGCCATTTGTCAAGGTTTGACTTTTTTCTAGTCAAACCTGCTATTCGTCCTACCCTAGGATGATTGCTGCTAGTCAAGGTTTGAATTTATTGTGGGATTATGGCTGATTTCTTGGGTTTTGGGTCGATGTTGCATTCTTATTGTTCACCAGATAACCTCTCTTCCAAAAGAGAAATTAGGGATGTAAGAAGCACAAAAGGGAATGTGGGTATAATTTGGTAGCACTCCGTTGCTCCAAATGCTCCCGCTCTATTTTCTTTAGGGTGAGGAGGCTCACCATACTTGAGGGTCTCCTTTGAATGCGCATGCGAGGACGCCACTTGGCTTGTCATGCCTTTTTTGGGGAGATAATATTCCTCCCTGATTTAGAGTCTCCTTGCATGAGGCCTCCATGATTGGGGCATGCTTGACTGAAGTCCCTCTCTCAGATTTGAAACCATTCCTCGCAATTACATGCTCTAAAGGTACATTTGAGTGGCAGATCTAGGTTGCCATTTGTCAAGGTTTGACTTTTTTCTAGTCAAACTTGCTATTTGTCCCACCCTAGGACGATTGTTGCTAATCGTCCCAGGTGGGATGAATATGATTCTAATCATCCTAGGGTGGGACAAATAGGGAGCAAAGTGCTTAAAAGGTGCCAAATTGACCTCTAACCTTCCAAAACTAATTTGGGAGTGGTTAGGACCACTTTTTAACCTTTGGGGTCTGTCCTAGGGGGTATGTATGTCAATTCGGTCAGTGCTTGTAGTCACATAATTAGATTGGTGTAGTTTTGGTGTCTACAGATGCCCCTTTTTGGGATGCACTGTGTGTGGCACAGTGCTGAGCAAAAATAGATGACCAAAGCACTTAATGATTAGGTTTTCTCAGTAACCTAACCAAATTTTTATGCCCCAAGTATGGAAAGGGCACGCATTCTTGAATCCTTGCTTCTAACGAGCTAATGAGCTTAAGTCAAGTGTAACCATTTTTAGTGAGGTGTACTTGATCTTGGATATTTTTTAGTCATGAATAGGCAAAGGGCGCAACCTTTTGTTAAAGTAACTTTGTCTTCATGCTTCCAGAATGCCAAGTGTTTTTTTAGCTTGTGATTATTTTTTGTTTGTTTCCCCAAGCAGGAGTGTGATTGTCTTTGTCAATGATTATTTGAATGCATGCCATTTCCTTGATTGGGTGTGTATTTTTTGATTGGTGACTAAGTGTGACTACCCTCTCAAGCGACGAATCGATGAGGGAATGACCAAAATAAGAAAAGTGATGATTCACTTGACCCAAGATGACATTTTTAAGGGTGCCTTCAATTGTTTTCATTTAATGCTCATTGCAGTTTTCCAACAATCATACCTGTTTTTGGTGGGTTTTGACCCTTTTTTTGATGCCTATTGGGGTAGAAATTATCGAAAATCCTCCTTCCTATGGAGTGGTCTGGCTATGCTAGCCCTCTTAGGGAGTAGGATAGTGAATATTTGTGACCCTGACATCATTTTTGTATGCCATGAATGTTAGGTGCAAATGCACCTTTGTTCGGCAGGTTTATTGTTGTTTGTGGTGCATTTTTTGGATGCAGTTTTTGTTGCTTTATTTTTTTGCTCTTTAATCTTCCTAGGGTGGGACAAATAGAAATTTGGTAATCATCCTAGGGTGGTACAAGCACTAACTAGAGCGCTCATCCCAGGGTGGAATTATTACAGGCCTAACAGCTTATAAAAAGACCAAATCTAGGTTTTGGGCTCATTTGCAAAAAAAAATTCTTTGCTATTTGGAGCAGTGAGGAGGAGGAGTGCGAGTTTGCATAGCAGAGCACTGTCAATATTTCACAGACATCATGAGTGTGAGGACCGGATATTTGATCGAAGGAGCCAAAGTGAGATCGGTATGATGTGCCTTCCTTCTATTTGTTATTTTTTTTGTTTTTATATGAATTTTTAAAATGCACATATAAAATGCTTGTGAGCGTTATTATTTTTTTGTTGTTTTTGTCTTATTAAGGTTGTAACTCGAATATAGTTTTTGCATTTTATTTGATTTTTTTGTTCACATTTTAAGGTTAAAAACCCTACTATGAATTTGATTTTTTTGTTTGATTTTTTGTTCACACTTAAGGTTAAAAACCCTAGTATGAGTGTTATGTTTTTATTTGATTTTTTTGTTCACACTTAAGGTTAAAAACCCTAGTATGAGTTTTATGTTTTTATTTGATTTTTTTGTTCACACTTAAGGTTAAAAACCCTAGTATGATTTGTTTTTTTTGTTGTTGTGATTTGTTTGTTTTTTTTTGTTTTTGATTGTACAGTTTATTTGATTGATCTGTACGTTTGCTATACATTTTTTTTGTACTTTTGTTTTCTTGTACTTTGTTTTTCATTTGTACAGTTTATTTGAACTTTTTTGTTTAAATTAAGGTTGAAACCCTAATTTGTTTTTTTTTGTTTTTTTGTGTTTGTGTTTTATAGGTTGTGAGGAGTTGGCACCACCAGCCGACTATGTTCTCTAATGCCCAAGATGTGCTGACAATTGCATATTGGGAGTGGCTTGATGCCCTTGGGCTCAATCATGTGACGCATTTGGAGTTCATGGTGGGGGATCAGGAATATTTGACTGCCTTGATCAATTTATGGGATCCTCGCACCAACACCTTTCATCTCCCAATAGGGGAGATGACTGTTACTTTGGAGGATGTATATCAGATTCTATGGATTCTGATAGATGGGTTGCCCATCTAGATGACCCATCGATACCAGTGGACAATAGTACTAACATGGTGTTTTGGATCGATGGGGGAGATGGGGGTGGATAGGGCAAAGGCTGACTACCATATAGGTGGTATTCTGGTGCAATGGTGGTTGTAGAAGGGTGTATTGGGGGTGAGGCATGCTTTACTCATGGCCCTCATTTCCAATATGCTGCTTCCTAAATCCTTAGGTGCGAGGTTCCCTTAGAACCTACTGGAGTTGGTTTTCACTTTGGTGGAGTGTCCTACCTCAGCTCCCTTGATTATGAGATGGGGTAAAATATTGATGGTATAGTTGTATGACAAGTTGTACGAAGTCTACTATCGGAGGTAGAATGGGATCAGGTGCAACTATCTCTTACAGTGTTGGGGGTGGTAGCACATATCTATGGAGCATCCACAAGGGTTGCCTTAGACCACTCAAGGTGATATGGTGGATCAAGAGATTGGATATGCTACATTATGGCAGAGTTCAAAGGAGCATGGGTAGAGTCAGTGATGGGCGGGTGTCTTAGGGCACTATACAGATGCCTTGCCTCATTTAGTGCCTGGGTAGGCATTCTAGCAGCTATACCAGGACTTTCCATCCTGGCCTTAGCCTGGTGAGTGGCTTTGATGTGTGTTTAGGGGTAGATGGTTGATTGGACGACATGGGATAGAGTAGGTGTACTTTCTATATATCTAGGTGATGCAGTAGTTTGGGGTGCACCAGGTATTTCCTGGTGATCGCTTGATCTATCGATGCCACGGGGACGAGAGGCCCCTCACCCCAAAAAAAAAAAAAAAAACAAAACAAATTAGGGTTTCAACCTTAATTTAAACAAAAATGTTCAAATAAACTGTATAGATGAAAAACAAAGTACAAGAAAACAAAAGTACAAAAAAACTGTATAGCAAACATACAGATCAATCAAATAAACTGTACAATAAAAAATAAAAATAAAAACAAGCAAATCACAACAACAATAAAAAACAAATCATACTAGGGTTTTTAACCTCAAGTGTGAACAAAAGAATCAAATAAAAACATAAAACTCATACTAGGGTTTTTAACCTTAAGTGTGAACAAAAAAATCAAATAAAAACATAACATTCATACTAGGGTTTTTAACCTTAAGTGTGAATGAAAAATCAAACAAAAACATCAAATTCATAGTAGGGTTTTTAACCTTAAAGTGTGAACAACAAAATCAAATAAAATGCAAAAACTATATTCAAGTTACAACCTTAATAAGACAAAAACAACAAAAAAAATAATAACGCTCACAAGCATTTTATATGTGCATTTTAAAAATTCATATAAAAACAAAAAAAATAACAATCAGAAGGAAAGTACATCATACCAGTCTCGCTTCAGTTCCTCCACTCGAATATTTGGTCCTCGCACTCATGATGTCCATGAAATCTTGGTAGTGCTCCGCTACGCAAACTCGCACTCCTCCTCCTCACTACTCCAAATAGCCAAGAAAAAATTGTTGCAAATGAACCCAAAACCTAGATTTGGTATTTTTATAGGCTATTAGGCCTGTAATCGTAGAACTCGTCCTACCCTGGGATGATTAGAGAGCAAAAAAATAAAGCAACAAAAACTGCATCCAAAAAATGCACCAAAAATAGCAACAAACCTGTCGAACAAAGGTGCATTTGCACATGACATTCATGGCATGCAAAAATGATATCGGGGTTACAAATACTCACTATCCTACTCCCTAATAAGGCTAGCATATGTAGACCACTCCACGGGAAGGAGTATTTTTGATAATTTCTACCCCAATAGGCATAAAAAAAAGGGTCAAAACCCACCAAAAATAGGTTCGATTGTTGGAAAACTGCAATGAGCGTTAAACAAAAACAACTAAAGGCACCCTTGCAAACATCATCTTGGGTCAAGAGACTCATCACTTTTCTTATTATTTTCATTCTCTCATTTATTAGTCGCTTGATGGGGTAGTCACACTTAGTCACCAATCAACAAATACACACCCAATCAAGGAAATAACATGCATTCAAAGAATCATTGACAAAGACAATCATGCTCCTGCTTGGGGAAGAAAACAAGCAATAATCACAAGCTGAACAAACACTTGGCATTCTAGAATCATGAATAAAAGGTTACTATGACAAAATGTTGTGCCCTTTGCCTATTCATTACTAAACAATGTCCAAGATCAAGTACACCTCACTAAAAAAGGTTACACTTGACTTAAGCTCCTTAGCTCGTCAGAAGCAAGGATTCAAGAATGCGTGCCCTTTCCATACTTGGGGCATAAAAATTTGGTTAGGTTACTAAGAAACCCTAATCATTAAATGCTTTGGTCATCTATTTTTTCTCAGCACTGCGCCACACATAGCGCATCCAAAAAATGGGCATCTATAGACACCAAAACAACACCAATTCGATTATGTGACTATAAGCACTGACTGAATTAACATACATACACCCTAGGGCAGCCTTCAGAGGTTAAAAAGTGGTCCTAACCACTCCCAAATCATTTTTGGAAGGTCAAAGGTCAATTTGGCACCTTTTAAGCACTTTGCTCCCTATTTGACCCACCCTGGGATGATTAGAATCCTATTCGTCCCACCCTGGGACAATTAGTAGCAATCATCCCAGGGTGGGACGAATAGCAGGTTTGACTGGAAAAAATTCAAACCTTGACAAATGGCAACCTAGATCTACCACTCAACTATGCCTTCAGAGCATGCAATTGCGAGGAATGGTTTCAAATCTGAGAGAGGGACTTCAGTCAAGCATGCCATGATCATGGAGGCCTCATGCAAGGAGCCTCTAAATAAAGGAGGAATATTCTCTCCACCAAAAAGGAATATTCTCTTGATACAACCCCCAAGGATGTTTTGGACCCATCCCTCCTGGATTGGTGTCAAAACTAGGTCTCAAACGGTGGGCGTCCTGCCCCCGGGCGCCCATAAAATTGTTGCAGTCCTAATCGTCCCACCCCAAAGTGATTAGAAATCCATGAATGCTTTCTTCACTATTATTTTCTAATTATGTTATATTTGGTTTATTTATGCTACTATTCAAGTTTCATTGCATTCTAACCTGTTTTGACCTTATTTTTATCATTTTACGCATTTACTAACCTATAGGGAGTGCCTTCATATATAGGATAATCTGGGCAGAATATTCCAAATATGACCTTCTGGGTCATCCCAAAATACCCCTTTTTGTCTAACCCCAAGTTTTTAGGATTTTTGGAGGCCTCTAGATAGGACATTTGCAAGGTGGCTTTTGCATGTTGTGTGACAATCCTAATCGTCCCACCCCAAAGCGATTAGAAATCCATGCATGATTTCCTGACCGTTCTTTTTGAAATGTGTCTTTGAGGACATTTCTATGCTTCTATAAAATTTTGAATTCATTATGACATGTTTTGACCATCATTTTGCTATTTTATATATTCACTAGTCGGAGGCCCTAGGGATTCCATGTTTTCCTTCTATTCGCATATGCTATTAACTATTTGCTATTTCTCTATGTGTAGGATCTCATTGCTAGGAACACAAAATGGGTAGCAAGGAACGACAAACACACGGACACAAGCAACGACAACCTTTGGCCCACCCATTTCAAATGTGGGCATGCGAAAGACACTAGAAGCATATCATTCGTTGATGTAACGAACTGTATCAAACATTCTGAGCCCTGGAATGGGACATATTGTAACCAGATTTAAAAGCAACATTAATAAAAGAGGTCCCGCTTTTCCTTGTTTTCTAACATCTTGTCTATGTGTTGTTTCCTTCATGTATTGCTTTTCTCGCATTCGTAGGACTTAGCATTTGTGAATCAATTTTTGTTTACACCATCGTATCTGGTATGCCATCACTCCACATTCATATTTTGGTGGCGATCATGGTGGTAGATGTGATACAATGCATAGAACTAGTCATAACCTTCAGGGAATATGAACTAAAATCGGTGACTAGTGATATGGTGGATCCACCCCTGCACGTCATCGCACGGGTCAACGGGATTCCATTCAAGAGGGTATTGATGGACACTAGCTCGTCTAGCAACATAATCACAAAAATGGCATTAAAAAACCTTAAGCTACCAATATCCCACATTGTAGCATCAACCTACACCCTTCGAGCATTCAACGACGCATTATGCTCAATGGTTGGCACAATTGTCCTGCCCATCCAAGTAGGATAAAAGACCATTCCTACGTTGTGTCACATCCTTGAGGGTGAGATGGCCTACAATATCTTGCTATTCCAACCTTGGATCAGGGACACGAATGCGGTGTAGCTGATGCCACAATCAACCCTCCCATTGACACATTTGGAGTTTCAATTGAATCTGTCCACATAAGGTCCAATTCCACCTACATCCTCACTGTTGAGTCCCTCAAGTAACCGACCTAGCCCATCTTCGTCGTTTGTCCCTTCACCAACAATGCCACCTATGGTGGCCACACAGAAGGACAACGAGAAGAAGCCCCTAGAGGAGGTGCCACCATCAGTATCAATAATCTCTATTGAAGAGGTGCCCAGCCAAATGGAAGTCAAGACACCTAGTTCACCCAACATGGAGTGGACTCAGGGAGAACTCCCATTCCCTCCCCCTCAACCGTCGATAGTTACCATTGATATGGCTCATATGGTCTTGGGGGAGTACCTAGTGTGGAACATTGTGGAAACACCCATGCTCGAATCCATGCAAGATTTGGGGAGACCATGCCTCCCCATCAGCACTGTCATCCCTTTAGGCTACCCACCAAATTAGACCAACTTTGTATATGGGGGCCTCGAGAATGGCCTTGAACCCTACCTACAAGAGGAAGAGGACAAAGAGCCATTTGCTGAGAATGTTGACTATCTGGCCAACCCATAATTCACCTTAAAATACCTTAACCAATGTAATTGGCATGGATATGGATTAGGCAGATATGAACAAGGAATGCGCATTCTTTGTCAACTGAGATACCAGATTCCATATGATAAATTAGGAGTAGGGTTCAACCACCCTTTGCCCCTTGACATTTTGGTAGAAACCATGCAAGGCCTAGGTCTAGGCAATAGGGATGGGTTGGCACAAGATCCATATGCCAAACCCAACACAACATACACAATGGGGGACTATCTCCCATGGTGAACAACAAACCTTGACCTCAACAACCCTTCCCCTTTGATCGAGAAAGGGGAAAGCTCAAGGGAAAACCTCCAAGAGGGATATGAACAAGATCAAGGAGAGTCTTTTGAAGATGATTTGGCTTATGAGGTAGCACCCTGGGACCATTTTGAGTCCAATAGTAATCACTCGCAAGTGATGCCCATTGATGACTATCAAGAGAACTTCGAGGTAATGTTCCCCCTTAATGTTCCACTCGGGAAATTGCCACCTCAAGAGAATCTAGCCCTCTCGTAGAGAGTGGAACAACCCAGAAGGAGCAAAATCAACATGTTTGAATAAAACAAGCCTCCCATGTTGGCCATAAGGCCAAGTGATCAAGAAATGCCTAGTGGGAGGCTATACCAACCAGAGGGGCACACAGTTGTCAAATCCAATGAAGGCCTATGGATATTTGATAGCGACTATGAGGATGAGACTAAGATGAAATATCTTAACCATATGAGGCAATAGGAATACCCCATAAACATGGATAATATGTTTGAACATCTAGATATGGGACCAAGGCATAGGTGGCACTTAAACCTAGTGCAACTAAACCAAGTGCTTCATCCACCACTTCGGGCATACAGGGAGCATCCCCCACCTAGAGACCCTATAGGGCCACTAGTGCTAAGGGAAGACCCTATCCTTCTATCCATGCATAGGGCCAATCCTTTTGTGCCAGTACCCATAGAGCCAGATCCAGGGCATAAGGATCACCAAGAATATCTTAATCAATACCTGATAATGGAGACCAAATTCATTCCATCAACATGATCTCCATTGATCTAATCGCCCCCATCCACAATCTAGCCGATCCAACATGACCATTGCACCTAGACCTAGATGCCATAGACTGGGATTGCACTGACTCACCACCATCCCCATCAAAGTTTTGGCCTTGCGATGAGATGTTTCATTTCACCCCAGGGCAGACTCAGGATATCTTCCATGTTGAAGAGGAACCCGACATTCCCAACACAAATCTAAATTTAGCGAATGGCATCCACCTGATTCCAACTCCACACCAATTGGAGGATGGATCCCACATGTCAATCGAAGAGACGATTGATGTAGACATCGGTTCTGATCAAATGAATCCACAAATCATCAAGATGGGGGTAAGTCTATCCCCTAAAGAGCAATCCAAGTACATTGCCCTTCTCAAAGAGAAGAAGGAGGTTTTTGCATGGACCTACAAAGACATGTCGAAGCTAGACCCATAGCTAGTCATGCATAATCTAACACTTGACCCGACAGTCAAGCTAGTCAAGCAAAAGCTATGTAAGATGCACCCAACAGTGGCCTTAATGGTCAAATACGAGCTACAAAAGCTGTTGGATGCATAGTTTGTCATCTGCGTGGATTACCCACCATGGCTGTCCAACATGGTACCCATCAAGAAGATAGATGGGAGGATTCGCATATGCACCGATTTTCAAGATTTAAACAAAGTGAGTCCCAAGGACGATTTCCCCTTGCCTAGCATCGACGCATTGGTAGACGCTACAGTAGGCCACGAAATGCTTTCCCTCATGGATGGTTTCTCGGGATACAACCAAATTCGTATCAATCTTGATGATCAACTAAAAATAGCGTTCACGATGCCTTAGGGGACATTTTGTTATAAGGTCATGCCCTTTGGCCTTAAAAATGCTGGCGCCACCTACCAACGCGCTATGACATACATCTTCCATGATCACATGCATAAAACTTTGGAAGATTATATGGATGATCTTTTGGCCAAATCTCTTTTGCGCCAAAATCATCTCGATGACCTACGCAAGATCCTTGATCACCTCATCGAACACAAAGTTAGGCTAAACCCCAAGAAGTGCGTATTTGGTGTCACATCTAGAAAACTCTTGGGTTTCATAGTCTCAAAATGAGGCATCGAGGTAGATCCAAATAAAGTCAAGGCAATCCTTGAGATGCTTCCCCCAACCACCATCAGGAAGCTCAGAAGCTTGCAGGGAAAGGTCACATCGATCAAGCGCTTCATAGCGCAGTTATCCGACAAGTGCTGACCCATGAATAAATTATTGCACAAGGGGGTAGCATTTCATTGGGATGACGAGTGCCAGTCCGCCTTCGATGACATCAAACAATACTTGGCTTCATCACCAGTATTGGCACCACCTAGACCAGGAGTGTTGTTCTACTTATACATCTTAGCTACTGAGGTGGCATTGGGCGCCATGCTAGCCCATAAAAATGAATTACATAAAGAACAAGCTAATTATTATCTTAGTCGCACCCTAGTCAGTTATGAACTTAACTATGCATACGTTGAGAAGCTATGCTTGGCAGTGGTATTTTCCACCAAAAAGCTATGCCATTACATGCTGAGCAATATGACGTATGTTGTGTCTAAGGAAAATCCATTGCGATACATGATGAGTCGTACTTATCATAGTAGTCGCACGAAGAAATGGATCATGTTGTTGATGGAGTTTGACATCGAATTCATTGGACAAAAGTCCATCAAAGGTCAGGTCATCGCCGATCAACTAGCAGAGGCTCCTCTCAAAGACGATCAACCTCTGATCGTAGAGCTACCCGATGATGGGGTCTTCCATGTCTCAGAATCGCCAGATTCTGATGAGCCTGAGTCACAAGCCGACATAACCTTATTTTTTGATGGTTCTAAATGTGAGCAAGGGGGTGGCACGAGAATCATATTTTTCACATCGCAAGGGGCTCCAATGCCTCTATCATTTAAACTTGATTTCCCATGCACCAATAACAATGTTGAATACGAAGCCTTGCTCATAGGTCTTCAGACAACCATCACCATGAACATCAAACGCTTGAATATCTTTGGTGATTCGTTGTTAATTGTCAACCAAGTGAAAGGGGTATTCCAATGCAAATGCCCAGTTTTGTAGGCCTACAAAGCCCTTGTGGATAAATTCCTAGCAAAACTTGAATGGTACGACATCGAGGCACTCCCTCGATCATCGAATCATTTTGCGGACACTATGGCCTCCTTGGGGTCACTAATCCCGTAAGACCCTTCTGGTGAGATGACAACCATTCAAGTCAAAACATTATCACAATCCGCGATGGAGTGTGCAAGCTCTGACATAACGCCAGGAATCCACCTGATCCAGATTGAACCATCTCAGGATAGGTTCTCTCGAATCCATGATAGTCTGAATCATGCCAACTAGGGGTCGTTGTTCTCCCCAACTCCTCTTAATAGCAACACAATGCTATTTCTACAAGTTCTTTCCCGCTCAGCTTTTGCTAGGGATGAACTTCAAGAGGGATCGGTCATTCATACCATCAAGGTTTTTGATCAGCAAGATTGGTACACACCCATAAGAGACTATCTCAAGTTAGGTAGCCTCCCACTTGGATTGTCGCACACCGCAAAAATATCATTCAAACAGAGAGTGGCCAAACATGTCTTGCTGGGAGACATTTTGTACCATCGAAGCTACGAAGGAATCCTCCTCTGTTGCTTGGACTAGCAGGAGTCCACTTGGGCGATCACCCAAGCGCACGATGGTACATGCGATGGCCACTTCAGCGGTATGGCCATCGCAAAGCGCATTCTTTGCATGGGCTATTATTGGCCATATTTAGAGAGAGATTGTTGTGCGTATGTGCGAAAGTGCGTGAAGTGTCAACACCATGCTAACTTGACACACGTACCTTCTCAGGCCTTGCATCCGATCCAATCGACTTGGCCATTTTTGTAGTGGGGCTTAGATCTCATCAGAAATATCTCCCCTATGTCGTCAGGTCATCACACGTTTATCATAACGGCCACAAAGTACTTCACTAAGTGGGTGGAAGCAATTCCGCTTACCTCTACGACTAGGCCCCGCATTATGGAGTTCATTTTACATAACATCATATGTCATTTTGGTATTCCATCCAAGATCATCTCGGATAATGGGACGTCATTTAAGAACAAAGATGTGCATGCTTTGACAACAAAGTACAAAATTTAGCATAGTTTTTCGACACCCTATTATCCATAGGCAAATGGGCAAGCAGAGGCATCAAACAAAATGCTAGTTTCCATCCTTAAAAATATGGTCATAGATAATCATAAGGATTGGCACATCCAAATACCACTTGCCCTATGGGCTTATCGCACTAGAATTCGGATGCCCACTAGGGCAACTCCATTTTCTTTGGTGTATGGCTTCGAGGTAGTCATGCCTCTCGAGTTGGAAATACCCTCCCTACGCATATCAATGCAAGAGTTCATCGATGATGACACTGCACGGCAGGCCCGGTTAGACCAACTTACGTTACTCGACGAATGACGCATCAATGCTCTCGAGCATTTACGTATCTATCAAGAGCGACTTAAGAAAGCATACAACATGAAAGTTCACCTGAGGGACTTTCAGGTTGGTGACCTGGTCTTAAAAGAGAACCAACAAAATTCTAACTTGCCGCCCCATTTAAGGGACAAGTTTGCAACAAATTGGTTAGGTCCTTATGTAATCGATAGTCAAATAGGACCTGGAACATACCGGCTCGCCTCTCTTGAAGGAATCAAGGAGCTAGAACCCTTGAACATCAATCATTTGAGGCCATTCAACATTTAGAGAGCCATAGCCCACCCCAAAAGCCCCAAGGATTCCTATAATCGCTTGGTCAACAAAATGCCCCAAAGGTATCCATCACCCCTTTGGTCAAACCAAAAATCCCCAAGGATTCCCGTAATCGCTTGGTCAACCAAACGCCCCAAAGGTATCCATCACCCCTTTGGTCAAACCAAAAAGCTCCAAGGGTTCTCACCATCGCTTGGTCAACCAAAAATGCCCCAAAGGTATCCATAATCCCCTTGGTCAAACCAAAAGCCCCAAGGATTCCCGCAATCGCTTGGTCAACCAAATGCCCCAAAGGTATCCATCACCCCTTTGGTCAAACCAAAAAGCCCCAAGGATTCCCGTAATCGCTTGGTCAACCAAATGCCCCAAAGGTATCCATCACCCCTTTGGTCAAACCAAAAAGCTCCAAGGGTTCTCGCCATCGCTTGGTCAACCAAAAATGCCCCAAAGGTATCTATAATCCCTTTGGTCAAACCAAAAGCTCCAAGGATTCCCACAATCGCTTGGTCAACCTAAAACACCCCAAAGGTATCCATAAACCCTTTGGTCAAACCAAAAGCTCCAAGGGTTCCCACAATCGCTTGGTCAAAAATGAATATTCAAAAACAACAGATAATCAAAAATAACAAAAAAATTGCATCTCAATATCATGCATATTCTTAAAAATCAAAACACCAAAAAAGAAAAGAAAAACTGCATTAGGCATCACATACATACATTGCATATTTGCTGGTCATACATGTCAAAAGCACCATAGACTGTAATTACTCGACAATTCCATCATTTTCCAAATTCAGTCCATTTTGTAAAAAGATCCATCAAAAAAATATAATGCCCTTTGCACTTTCGCCATATCATAGTCAGTTTTCTACTAATGTCTTTAGGGTTTTTCATCATTCAACTGTCTTTAGATTTCTAGTCAAATGTTGTACAAAGTCAGACCGATTTTTACAAGGTAGAGTTTTACTTAGATCACGCCTTGTTACATAGCATCCCAACACAAGCTTAAAACACATAAAAAATTCCCAAGTTGTGTAAACGCAAGATGAAACCTACAAAGTCATCTAGGGTACCATATGTGAAACATTATCTTGCTCATCCCCCTATGCGAATGGTTCAAGAATGCTGAGAATTGACAAAAGGACAAGCTCTTCCCCATCCAATTCCCCACAATAAATAGTGGTTTTCACCACTATCAAAAATCCCAAACACCTTTGGTCCCCAAAGTCATAAGGATTCGTACTACACGCCCCTAAGAAGGATGGGTAGTCATCCCCAAGGCCTAAAAGGATCAATGCCATTCACAAGCAAAATCCCAAAAGTCCACTATCAAAAACCCCAAACACCTTTGATCCCCAAAGTCGTAAGGATTCGTACTACATGCCCCTGAGAAGGATGGGTAGTCATCCCCAAGGCCTAAAATATCAATGTCATTCCAAAGCAAAATTCCCAACCACCTTTGATCCCCAAAGTCATAAGGATTCGTACTACACGTCCTTGAAAAGGATGGGTAGTCATCCCCAAGGCCAAAAGGATCAATGCCATTCACAAGCCAAAAACCCACGAGCTCAACTTGGAAATCAAAATTCCAAATCTAAATCCTCAAAAGGCAACAATAAAAAATATAATAGTGGTTATCACCACTACTCAAACCCCTTGCTCAAGAAAGAAAACAAAAGAGAAAAATAAACAGTGATTTTCATCACTATGTATGAGAGCAAGTATCCCAACAAGTTGAGCAACCGAAAGACGCCTGAGCTTGAATCCCTAGAATTCTCAGCATTCGAAAAACCATTTAGGTGATCCTCATTACGGGTTTGGTGGATAGCCTACCTGGCAATGGCGGTATCCTAAATGCATGACGATATGTCTATCACATTAGCTTTGCGTGTGTGTAGACCAATGTTTGCATGTGGATGAGCTAGCTTATGGTATCCTAGATTGCGCCGTGGATTAATCTTACTAAATGCAACAAAGGAGTTAGTGGAACTAATTAGGTGATCCTCAGTACAGGTTTGGTGGACAACCTACCTGGCACTGGCGGTATCCTTATGAATACCACATAAACAAACTCAATCGCACACACAGGGATGTGACATAACTTGGTCAAACTCAAGTCTAATTCGTACCTTGTTTGAAAGTCTTGTAAGATAATGTACAGTCTTGATTAGTTAGTTAAAGCATCTAAGTCTCAGAAAAACCTTAACTACATTTTAAAAAAATTGTCGTACATTTCATTACTTACATCACCATCAAAAAATACAAAACAAAAACTACAAATACAAAGTTATTCCATCAAGCACTCACATAGTACAAAAATCTAGTAAATCCTAGTCTATGGTGCCATCACCTATAAACCAACAAATCATTCCATCCATTCCATATGCATACATCTATATCATATAGCTAACATCATCCATAGTCATAATAGCATATGCATACATAAACATAAATAAAGGAGCATAAAAGAAACAATAAACCATGACAAGCATATCATCAAACCAAAAATAAGTCATGTATATATATCGAGTCAAAATGCCCTCAAGCTACAATAAGAAGGTCCTCTGACCTCACAAAAAACCAAAAACTCAAAATCCCCTAAGCCTAGGGAGTCGGCCACCATGATCACGCAGGATCGATGCAACTGGAACTACCCCCAGTATTATGGGTTCCTATGGGAACTCTCAAGGTAGCCGCTGCTAGCCTGCGCACCATGCCCACCAATGCTACCCTCATCTAGCTGCCTACGATGAGAGGATGCAGACTGCTCAGTCTCACTGCCTCTCGTACGACATGACAAACCACCTCCATCGAGATCAGGTAACTGTCCACCAAGGCGGACAACCTCTGTCTCCAACTCTACCCGGTATCGCCCCCACTCCACATCTCATCGGTGATACACAGCCAATGCATTGTCCCATTGTGCCAACTGAGCTCGTAGGAGATCCCTCTCTTGTAATACGTCTTTATGCTCCTCATCCTGTCTTCGCAAAAGATCCTCCAATCATGCTATCTCAACACGAAACCCAACCTCCACATCCCCTAGGACAGCTTGTGGCATGGGCACCTCCGGGATGACCTGCTACTCTAGCACCTGCACTGCTCGAGGACATCCTAGACATCCGACTGCTCTGAAACCCCTGCATCCTCTCCATCGCCAATGAAGTCATCGACCTCCACCATGTCTACATCATCGAGTGAAGCCCCCCAACCCTCTCTTGATGCCTCTTCATCCCCACCTCCTACTATTGTCGCATCCGCACCTCCTAGAGGCCCCTCACCCCACCATCATCGCATAGTCCACCATCGGTCATACTCTGTAGTTACCCCAACATTGTCCATGTTGGGTACCTCAATAATTGCATCAGACCCCTCGCCCAATGGCTCAATGATCGGCCAGACTAGGGTCCTCTCGTCCCTATGCCGTCGATAGATCAGGGGATCACCAGGTAATCCTTGGTACACCCCAAACTATCGTGTCACCTAGACATACGAGAAGTACTCCTACTTTGTCCCATGTTGCCCAATCAACCATCTACCCCTATGCACATGTCGAAGCCACTCCCTAGCCTCAAGCTAGGCTGGATAGTCTCGATACGATCGCCAGAACACCTGCCCGAGCACTAAATAAGAGAAGGCATCTGTATAGTGCCCTATGGCACCTACCCACCATCGACTCTTCCCATGCTCCTCTAACCTCCGCCATAATGTGGCATATCCAATCTCTCGATCCACCATCTCACCTCAGGTGGTCCAAGGCAACCCCTGTGGCCGCTCCATAGCTATGTGTTGCCACCCCCAGCACTACAAGAGATAGCTGCACCCGATCCCCTTCCGCCTCCGATAGCGGACCTCGTATAGCTCTTCATACAGCTATGCCAGCAACGTCTGACCCCATCTCATAATCAATGGAGCTAAGGTAGGACACTCCACCAAAGTGAAAACCAACTCCAGCAGGTTCCAAGGGAACCTCGCACCTGAGGAGTTAGGAAGCAACATATTGAAAATGAGGGCCATGAGTAAAGCATGCCTCACCCCCAATACGCCCTTCTCCAGCCACCATCGCACCAGAATACCACCTATATGGCAGTCAGCCCTTGCCCTCTCCATAGGCCTATCCACCCCCCTCTCCCTCGTCGAACCAAAACATCGTGTCAGTACTGTTGTCCGTTGGTCCCGATGGGTCATCCAGATGGGCAGCCCATCTATCAAAATCTATAGAATCCGATATACGTCCTCCAAAGTAACAATCATCTCCCATGTTGGGAGATGAAATGTGTTGGTGTGGGGATCCCACAAATTGATCAGGGCAATCAAATATGCCCGATCCCCCACCACAGGCTCCAAATGCGTCACCTGCTTGAGCCCAAGGGCATCAAGCCACTCCCAATCCACAACTATCAGCGCATCTCGAGCATCAGAGAACACAGTCGGCTGGCGGTGCCGACTCCTCACAACCTACAAAACACAAACACAATAAAACAAAAAAAAACAAATTAGGGTTTCAACCTTAATTTAAACAAAAACATTCAAATAAACTATACAGATGAAAAACAAAGTACAGGAAAACAAAAGTACAAAAAAATTGTACAACACAAGTACAACACATTCAAATAAACTATACAATCAAAAACACAAAAAACAAACAAATCACAACAAAAAAACAAATCATACTAGGGTTTTTAACCTTAATGTGAACTAAAAAACAAATTAAAACAAAAAAAAACAAAACAAATTAGGGTTTCAACCTTAATTTAAACAAAAACGTTACAATAAAACTATACAACACAAGTACAAAACATTCAAATAAATTGTACAATCAAAAACAAAAAAACAAACAAATCACAACATAAAATAAACAAATCATACTAGGGTTTTTAACCTTAATGTGAACTAAAAAACAAATTAAAACAAACAAAACAAATTAGGGTTTCAACCTTAATTTAAACAAAAATGTTACAATAAAAACTGTACAGCACAAGTACAAAACATTCAAATAAATTGTACAATCAAAAACAAAAAAACAAACAAATCACAACATAAAAAACAAATCATACTAGGGTTTTTAACCTTAATGTGAACTAAAAATCAAATACAAACATAAAACTCATACTAGGGTTTTTAACCTCAAGTGTGAACAAAAAAATCAAATAAAAACATAAAACTCATACTAGGGTTTTTTACCTTAAGTGTGAACAAAAACATTAAATAAAAACATAAAACTCATACTAGGGTTTTTAACCTCAAGTGTGAACAAAAAAATCAAATAAAAACATAAAACTCATACTAGGGTTTTTTACCTTAAGTGTGAACAAAAAAATCAAACAAAAACATAAAACTCATACTAGGGTTTTTTTACCTTAAGTGTGAACAAAAAAATCAAACAAAAACATCAAATTCATAGTAGGGTTTTTAACCTTAAAGTGTGAACAAAAAAATAAAATAAAACACAAAATCTATATTCGGGTTACAACCTTAATAAGACAAAAACAACAAAAAAAATAATGCTCACAAGCATTTTATATGTGCATTTTAAAAATTCATATAAAAAAATAAAATAATAATAATAACACGCAAAAGGAAGGAACATCATACCGGTCTTGCCTCGGCTCCTCCACTCGAATATCTAGTCCTCGCACTCATGATTTCCATGAAATCTTGGCAGTGCTCCGCTACGCAAACTCGCACTCCTACTCCTCACTGCTCCAAATAGCCAAGAAAAAATTGTTGCAAATGAGCCCAAAACCTAGATTTGGTCTTTTTATAGGCTGTTAGGAATGTAATCGTTCCACCCTGGGACGAGTGCTCTAATTAGCGCTCGTCCCAACCTGGGACGATTACAGAGCAAAAAAAATAAAGCAACAAAAATAGAATCCAAAAAATGCACAAAAACAACAATAAACTTGTCGAACAAAGGTGCCTCTACACCTGATATTCACGGCATGAAAAACCAATGTCAGGGTCACAAATACTCACTATCCTACTCCCTAAGAAGGCTACCATAGTCGGACCGCTCCATGGGAAGGGGGATTTTCAATAATTTCTACCCCAATAGGCATCAAAGAAAAGGATCAAAACCCACCAAAAATAGGTTCGATTGTTGGAAAACTGCAATGAGTGTTAAACGAAAACAACTGAAGGCACCCTTGAAAACATCATCTTGGGTCAAGAAACTCATCGCTTTTCTTATTTTGGTCATTCTCTCATTTATTAGTTGCTTGAGGGGGTAGTCACACTTAGTCACTCAATCAACAAATACACACCCAATCAAAGAAACAACATGCATTCAAAGAATCATTGACAAAGACAATCACGCTCCTGCTTGGGGTAGTAAACAAGCAATAATCACAAGTTGAATAAACACTTGGCATTCTAGAAGCATGAAGACAAGGTTCCTCAGACAAAAGGTTGCACCCTTTTCCTATTCATGACTAGACAATGTCCAAGATCAAGTACACCTCACTGAAAAATGTTACACTTGAGTTAAGCTCCTTAGCTCGTCAGAAGCAAGGATTCAAGAATGCATGCTCTTTCCATACTTGGGGCATCAAAATTTGGTTAGTGTTGAGAAGCAACACACCCCCACTAAAAAATGAATTTCCACCCTTTGAAAATTTTGAGCTTTCATTTTGCAGTAAGGACCCTCTTGATGTTTTTCAGGTTTTAATTCCAAATTTTTGCTTGCCTCCTTCTCCTTCAAGTTTTGCCTGTATCAAAGTATCCAAGTATTCTTGCATCTGGCTTTGATTTATTCCAGAATTCATTTTTCACATGTTAGAATCATTGCTGAGTAAAGAAAATCTTTCACTGATATGAAAAAATGCAGAATACAGACAGATAAATTCCTTAGAAGCCAAAACTTTCCATTTTTAGAAAAGTAGCGAAATCGCGAAACTTTCCATTTTTGGAAATGTCACGAAATCGCGGCAGGTTTTAGAAAAATTGGCCAAGTCGCAAAAACGTAGCGAAATCGCGATACTTCCATTTTTGGAAATTTCACGATATCGTGACACTTTCCATTTTTGGAAATGTCGCAAAATCGCGACAGGTCTGGAGAGAGAAAACAAGTCAAGAAAAGGTCGCGAAATCGCGACGTCGCGATTTCGCGACACAAATCACGGAGGGTGCTAAGGAGGCCTTGGGTGTTGCAAAATCGCGACGCCCCAACGGAAGAAACAGAAGAAGGCAATGCTGTCGCAAAATTGCGACGTCGCGAAATCGCGACACGAAATAACAAAGGACGCCTAAGGCCAAAACAGGGCGCGATTTCATGACATGTCGCGAAATCATGACATGTCATGTTTTTGCTGCATATAAAGAAGGAAACATGGTAAAGGCACAAACACGTCACGAAATCACGACAAGTGAAGCACAGCAAGCAGAAAGTGAGAAAAGGTCACAAAATCGTGACATCGCAATTTCGCGACGTCGCGAAATCGTGACACATGGAAAGAAAAAAGTGCCTAAGGAAGATAGGTGTCGCGAAATCGCGACATGGCAAAAAATATTTGCCGAGGCACAGGGGATGTCGCGAAATCGCGACATGTCGCATTTTCGTGGCCATGGCAGGAAAGCAACACAGAATGGAAAACAGCTGAAATGGACACGTGTCACGATTTTTGTGACACGTGTCAAAACAAAGCAAGCCTACGTATAATGAACTTTAGGGTTTTGATTGAACTTTAGGGTTTTGATTCAACTTTAAAGTTTTGATTTAATATTATTAAAATGCTAATCCTTGTTTGTCTTTTTGCAGAAAGCCATCTGGCACTTGCATGATAACGGGAGAAATGGCCAGAAAGACAAAGTTAAGTGCAGATTAATCGAGGACCGTCATATTGAAATGAGAGATGCCGAGAATTGTTGTTTCATCCAGATTTTACAGATCTGGCCGCAAAGAGACTTTACGGTGACTAAGCAGCTGCCCATTTAATGGAGTATGTCGAGAATTGGCCGAAAAATGAAAATATCTACACACAGTTGCCGAAATTTGCCGATGGATGCATTTAATGAAAATTTATGGCAGAAGTAATGGCGTGCAAATATTTTCAACTCAGGGATGGCTCTACGGAGATGAAATGTCAAAGAAGTGGTGACTCATCCAAATTTCCCGAGGGAATTAATGAGGACATTTACACACAGTTGCGGGTGGATGCAAGTGGCATTAAATTTCTGCCTTCTCCATTTATGGCAAGTGACTGCACTGATTTGCAGAATGGTTAAGTTTTATCAAAACTTTATTTTAAAAGGCTTTATATTGTAAAACCTGGGTAGTAGGGTTTAAGATGATAAGATTTAGGGTTTGAGAAGAAGATATTTTTGAAAAGATCAGGGTCTCTCCTGAGTCTATAAATACTTCTTCTAAATGTAATCGTAGGAGGCGGAGACTTAGAAAAAAGGCTATTGAAGCAATTTCTTGCAAATCTTGTTAAATGCTTTATTTTTGGACTTGGAGTTGATGTGCTTTTGTTTTCTGTGATAGCATGGCCAGGAGCCTAATCTCTTTCAGATTGTGATAAGTTCATCTTCTTTTGTTATCCATTTCATTAAAGTTTATTAAATATATGTTGTAAATCCGTGTTATCAAGATTAAATATGTTGTTGGGCTTCATTTGTTCTATTGTATGCTAGGGAAAATCATAGATTTAAGGTTCAAGTCTGTTCTAATTGCTCTGTCCTCACTGTGTGAGCTATGTTGCTGGTGAGAAATACCAATTTTAACCGACTTCCCTTCTCTTTATGATTTTCTTTCAGATCTGTTCCATCTCTGTCTTATGCTCTTAGTAGAAGGTGATCTTAGAAATCTGGACACCTTCTTCTTTGATTTGTTCTATTGTGAAGCTGATAGTATAAATAAAATTGGTAGTTTTGGTTTTACAGCTAAGTTTGATAGACTTCTCTTTTTGCCCTACCCTACTCTCTCTGTTTTACCATGAAATGATCCATTTTTATTTTCTTTTAATTTGTCTTTTATTTAAATCTACTGACCCATAAGAGCTAGATCAAAGAACTAATTTTAAATCCGATTGTCAACAAAGTAACAACTTCTAAACATTATTGAACAAGTTCAAGAACCCGTTGTAAGGTAATAGACAGTCCATATTGAAAACTATTCCAGAAGTGGAAAAGAGTGAATAGACATTCGACCCAACTCTGTAACTCACACCTTGGATAACCAGCAAGATCCTAAAGTGAGTGGGATTTATCCCTTATAAGTGTTATCGTAGTTTCATGCTCATTCTTCATAGGGTGTGTATAAAAGTCGGACCAACATTTAAAAATGGCGCTAGAAGGAGGGCCCACTAAACTCCGTTCAGTATTGTAAGTTGTCAGTACAATATTTAAAATTGCCAGAAGAACTCCAAGTTCAGTGGTCTGTTAAAGATTATAGTTGCTTGTGAAAAGGATTCTACATAGGTAACAAGGTCCCACCCCAGGAGCCCCCCGAATTAGAAACTCCAAGAAGTAGCCGAAGGGCCAAGTCTCGTCTAAAACGTTTATCACCACTGGTAGTTACTCCAACTACAACTCAAAATATCACCGTCAATCAAGTAGTAATGGCAAATTGGTTGGGTTCCACTGCTTTAAATATCTCGGGTATAGCCCATGATCTACCCAAAAATCTTGAGAGATATCTTCCTGGATACAAGCATGATGGAACTAGAACAGCAGAAGAACACCTGATGGCATATAAGAATGCTCTAAAATTGTTAAATATACAGCATGAAGATGTTGCTTGCAGATTGTTCCCGTTCACTCTCCAGGAGGGAGCTTATGACTGGTTTCTAAATCTCACTAACGATTCTATTACCAGTTGGAATGACTTAGAGAAAGTTTTTATATCACAATTTGGGGAAGTGATAGACCCCAGTGTGTTATACCAACAGTTTTCCAGCATCAAGAGAGAGTCGGGAGAAGCTGTCAGGTCTTTCAATATGAGGTTCCAAAGAGCTTATGGTAGAATGTCTGGTCATTACATCCCAAATGCAAATCTGGCCTTAGAAATCTATAAGAATGCATTGGATTCGGTGACCTCTATTTTCCTCAAGAGAGACATCAATATCACAACCCTGGCAGGAGCTTATAAGGAAGCTTTAATTCTTGAAAGATAGTTAGGACCTCAAATTTTGAGCAGTCCTTTGATATCCTATGTTACACAGAACATGCCTATTTCGGATCCCATTCCACATCATGAGTTAGTGCCAACATATAATGCTCTACCCAAGGAAACTCCGTTAACTGTGACATCCACTCAGCATGTGCAAAATATAGAGAAAGGTTCTGACAAGTTCAAAGTGGAAGTGCTTGAAGTAAACATTTGTGATCTAGCATTACCCAAATTTGAAGTTTTTCCTGGTGAGTTAAATTTTCCTAGAAATCAAAGAAATATTGATATTTCTGGTTCATCCAAAAATAGTACGACCAGGGTTTCAGATTCTTTCACTTTTCTCGAAGAGTCAGAAAATCTTGTAGAGATTCCTATGGATGAAATACAAGATTTTCAACAGTTCAAAAGGGACAGTTATAATTTGAGATGTGAAAATCCAGAACCTACCAATGATCCTCCCTCACCAAAGGATGATGAAAATGAGATTCAATATCACTATGCAGAAGTAACTAGGAAGGAGGATAACATCATTGAGGATATGAAGGAAATTAAAGCTGACATCACCCTCCATGAGCTGGCCCAGATTGTTGAACAAAAAGATAACTTGATTGAAGCTTACTCTGGACCACCTATTGAATTTCAAGAAAAGGAGGAAAAGATAGTAAATGTGAATGTGGTCAACCAACTCGGAATAGATAAAGAGTCTCAGTATAAGCCTTTGATTACTGAACATAATATTAAAGAAAAGGTTGTAAATCATGTTGATGTGGATATTGGAGATTATAATTTGGCAACCAAGAAGGTAAGACAGGTTACAGCTCTGACCAATTACAACAATGATGTTTGGACATTACACATTGATGGGGTTAAATCTAAGCAAGGCTCAGGTGAAAAAGCAAATTATGAAAATTCTGTTAGAGGGATAAAAATTGAAGTCTTGGATATTGAAGCAGTGGAGCAACCACAAAATGTTCGAGCTATTAAGAACCAGGACATACGAATAAAATATGATCTCTCTGAGTTATTACATAAATCTGAAGATGTGATGATCTGGGTCTATAAAGGCTTTAAGATATTTGATCCTGGGGGGTTTTTACATTCCGTCCCTTTGAAAGAATTCTGCAAACCCTTCAAGTAGAAGCATAAACATGTTATTATATGATTTGTTATTATATGATTTGTTTAATTTGAAAGAGTTGCAGATTTGTTTTTCAGTGGGACAAGATCCATAAAAAAATAAAATAAAATAAAAAGGAGAGAGGGAAGACGGTAAACACAAGTCTTTCCCAGGTAGCAAAAAAATTTTGGAAGCATAGTCTGGAGTGCATTTCGTCAACAGGACCTGAAAGGTAATTTTTCTAAATTTACTTGCAAATGGTCAAAAAAATTTAAGGCACTATTTCTCTGCTTTTCCATCTGCTACATTTTTTGAGTGTGAAGGGACTTTGTGCATGTGTATACATTGTAAATGAGCTTTAAAGTTTTATTTTATTTTATTTTATTTTATTTTAAATTTCTGTTCTTTTATTTTTAAAGGTCTGTGCAGTTTTATTTTATTTCCTTTGTTGTCTGTACAGTTTTGTTTTATTTCCTTTGGTGTTTGTACAGAGTTTGTTTTATTTTATTTTATTTTATTTAAGTTTGTTTTATTTTATTTTATTTTATTTTGTTTATCCTTGGAAGTCTGTACAGTTTATTTTATTTTAAAATTCTGTTTTTAAGTTTTGCCTGAGCATCAATGAAAAAGTCAGCCTTCTAAATTTTGTTTTGCCCTGAGTCCAGAGTCCAGTGATCATTATTCTAATTGTGAGATAGTCTGCTTAACCTGAGCAGTGGAACTATTTTGTTATTCAGAACAACAGTGGAAGGATGATTGGATTTTGTGTCTTGCTTGCCACAGTTGTTTTAATTATAAAGAAACTGCTATGCTGTTTGGCTGGAGAAACTCCTAGGGAATCCAAGAAAAGTTGGTCATAAGAGGGGACTATGATTCGTGAAATTATTTGAGTATCCATAGAGGCTATCAGTACCCAGGCTGAAGCAGTTCCAGACTGATGAGATATTAAAAGAAAAATTGTTGTTCTTTCTAAGGCTTTTCAGATGTTGGTATATTTCAAAGAAGAGAGAGAGAAGGTGAAAGTTGAGCAAGACAACATAGAATTGGCACTCTGTTATTTCATATATATAAAAAAAAAAAAAGAAAAGTTATGTAATCAAAGAGATAGCCAAGACTTCAAAAGATGTTTTTCTTTTACCAAGTTGTAGATTCTACCTTACAGTTGTGAATCTGGGTCGTGTAAATCTAAAGGGTAACTCTGTCGGGGCTGTAAAAGGCTAAACTAGTAAACAGAGCTCTACTCGGTTTCCCCTTTTACAATCTAGAAAGGCTGATCAATCCAGAGTTCAACATTTGAAGGCCCAGTCATTCTTGAAGAAAGTTTTATACGCTTGTAATTGCACATCAGAAATCTTCCTTAAATGATTCAGCCTAGTATGTCCTTGGGAAATTTTGACAACTATCAGCTAGTAGTTAAATTATTTTGAAGAATATATGTGGCAAGGCATGATACATGGTCTATGTTGTTTTGAAACTAGAGTCCTGGGTTCTAAAATAATGCTACTATTTTACCCGCAGATATCGCCATTTGTTGAGAAGCAACACACCCCCACTAAAAAATGAATTTCCATCCTTTGAAAATATTGAGCTTTCATTTTTGCAGTAAGGACCCTCTTGAGTTTTTCGGGTTTTAAATTCCAAATTTTTGCTTGCCTCCTTTTTCAAGTTGTGCATTTATTAAGTATGTCTTGCATCTGGCTTTGATTTATTTCAGAATTCATTTTTCACATGTTAGAATCATTGCTGAGTAAAGAAAATCTTTCACTGATATGAAAAAATGCAGAATACAGATAGATAAATTCATTAGAAGCCAAAACTTTCCATTTTTGGAAAAGTCGCACTTCCATTTTTGGAAATGTCGCGAAATCGCGACGGGTTTTAGAAAAATCGGCCAAGTCGCAAAAACGTAGCGAAATCGCGACACTTCCATTTTTGGAAATGTCGTGATATCGCGACACTTTCCATTTTTGGAAATGTCGCGAAATCGACGGTGGAGAGAGAAAGAAGTGAAAGTCGCGATATCGTGACACATTTGGATGTGCGAAATGGACGTCGCGATTTGGAGTGAAAGGAAAAGAGGAAATGTGGGAAATCGGATGGAAGAAAAGAAGAAGGCAAGAATATGAAATCGCGAATGAAATGTGACATGAAATAACAAAGGACTCCTAAGGCCAAAATAGGGCGCAATTTCGCAACATGTCGCGAAATCGCGATATTTTGCGTTTTCGCTGCATACAAAGAAGGAAACATGGTAAAGGCACAAACATGTCACGAAATCACGATAAGTGAAGCACAGCAAGCAAAAAGTGAGAAAAGGTCACGAAATCGTGACGTCGTAATTTCACGATGTAAATCGCGATGTCATAATTTCGCGACATCACGAAATCACGACACATGGAAAGAAAGAAGTGCCTAAGGAAGATAGGTGTCGCGAAATCATGACGTCATGATTTCGTGACGTCGCAAAATCGTGACACGACAAAAAAGAGTTGCCGAGGCATAGGGATGTCGCGATTTCACGACATGTCATGAAATCGCGACATGTCGCATTTTCACGGCCATGGCAGGAAAACAGCACAGAATGGAAAACAGCTGGAAATGGACACGTGTCACGATTTTTTCGACACGTGTCAAAATAGAGCAAGCCTACGTATAATGAACTTTAGGGTTTTGATTGAACTTTAGGGTTTTGATTCAACTTTAAAGTTTTGATTTAATATTATTAAAATACTAATCCTTGTTTTGTCTTTTTTACAGAAAGCCATCTGGCACTTGCATGATAATGGGAGAAATGGCCAGAAAGACAAAGTTAAGCGCATATTAATCGAGGACCATCATATTGAAATGAGAGATGCCAAGAATTGTTGTTTCATCCAGATTTTATAGATCTGGCCGCAAAGAGACTTTACGGTGACTAAGCAGCTGCCCATTTAATGGAGTATGTCGAGAATTGGCCGAAAAATGAAAATATCTACACACGGTTACCGAAATTTGCCGATGGATGCATTTAATGAAAATTTATGACGGAAGTAATGGCATGCAGAGATTTTCAACTCAGGGATGGCTCTGCGGAGATGAAATGTCAGAGAAGTGGTGACTCATCCAAATTTCCCGAGGGAATTAATGAGCACATTTACACATAATTGCGGGTGGATGCAAGTGGCATTAAATTTTTGCCTTCTCCATTTATGGCAAGTGACTGCACTGATTTGCAGAATGGTTAAGTTTTATCAAAACTTTATTTTAAAAGGCTTTATATTGTAAAACCCGGGTAGTAGGGTTTAAGATGATAAGATTTAGGGTTTGAGAAGAAGATATTTCTGAAAAGATCAGGGTCTCTCCTGAGTCTATAAATACTTCTTCTAAATGTAATCGCAGGAGGTGGAGACTTAGAAAAAAGGCTATTGAAGCAATTTCTTGCAAATCTTGTTAAATGCTTTATTTTTGGACTTGGAGTTGATGTGCTTTTGTTTTCTGTGATAGCATGGCCAGGAGCCTAATCTCTTTCAGATTGTGATAAGTTCATCTTCTTTTGTTATCCGTTTCTTTAAATTTTATTAAATATATGCTGTAAATCTGTGTTATCAAGATTAAATATGCTGTTGGGCTTCATTTGTTCTATTGTATGCTAGGGAAAATCATAGATTTAAGGTTCAAGTCTGTTCTAATTGCTCTGTCCTCACTGTGTGAGCTATGCTGCTGGTGAGAGATACCAATTTTAACCGACTTCCCTTCTGTTTATGATTTTCTTTCAGATCTGTTCCATCTTCGTCTTATGCTCTTAGTAGAAGGTGATCTTAGAAAGTTGGACACCTTCTTCTTTGATTTGTTCTATTGTGAAGTCGATAGTATAAATAAAATTGGTAGTTTTGTTTTTATAGCTAAGTTTGATAGACTTCTCTTTCTGCCCTACCCTACTCTCTCTGTTTTACCGTGAAATGATCCATTTTTATTTTTTTTAATTTGTCTTTTATTTAAATCTATTGACCCATAAGAGCTAGATCAAAGAACTGATTTTAAATCCGATTGTCAACAAAGTAACAACTTCTAAACATTACTGAACAAGTTCAAGAACCCGTTGTAAGGTAATAGATAGTCCATATTGAAAACTATTCCAGAAGTGGAAAAGAGTGAATAGACATTCGACCCAACTCTGTAACTCACACCTTGGATAACCAACAAGATCCTAAAGTGAGTGGGATTTATCCCTTATAAGTGTTATCAAAGTTTCATGCTCATTCTTCATAGGGTGTGTATAAAAGTCGGACCAACAGTTAGGTGTCTAAGAAACCCTAATCATTAAGTTGTTTGGTCATCTATTTTTGCTCAACACTACGCCACACATACTGCATCCTAAAAAGGGGCATCTATAGACACCAAAACAACACCAATCTGATTATGTGACTACAAGCACTGACCGAATTGACATACATACCCCCTAGGGCATCCTCCAGAGGTTAAACAATGGTCCTAACCACTCCCAAATCAGTTTTGGAAGGTCAAAGGTCAATTTAGCACCTTTTAAGCACTTTGCTCCCTATTCGTCCTACCCTGGGACGATTAGAATCCTATTCATCTCACCCTGGTGCGATTTGTAGCAATCGTCCCAGGGTGGGACGAATAGTAGGTTTGACTGGAAAAAAGTCAAACCTTGACAAATGGCAACCCAGATATGCCACTCAACTGCGCCTTCAGAGCATACAATTGTGAGGAACAATTTTAAATCTGAGAGAGGGACTTCAGTCAAGCATACCTTGATCATGGAGGCCCTAAATCAAGGAGGAATCTTCTCTCCCCCAAGAAAGGCATGGTTAGCCAAGTGGCACCCTTGCATGCGCATTCAAAGGAGACCCCTGAGTTCTATAAAAGGGTGACCCTCCTCACCCCAAAAAAAATAAAGCTGGAGCATTTGGAGCAACGGAGTGCTATCAAATTATACCCACATTCCCCTTTGTGCTTCTTACATCCCTAATTTCTCTTTTGGAAGATAGGTTATTGGGTGAATAGTAAGAACGCAATCCTGACACAAAATCCAAGAAATCAGCCATAATCCCACACCAAAATCATCGACACAACCCCCTAGGAGTTTTTGGACCCATCCCACCTAGATTGGTGTCAAAACCAGGTCTCAAACGGTGGGCGTCTTGCCCCCGGGCACCCCCCAAACTGCTACAGTCCTAATTGTCCCACCTTGGAGTGCTTAGAAATTCGTGAATGCTTTCTTCACTATTCTTTTTGCATTATGTTATATTTGGTTTACTTATGCTGTTGTTCAAGTTTCATTGCATTCTAACCTGTTTTGACCTTGTTTTTATCATTTTACGCGTTTACTAACCTACAGGGAGCACCTTCGGATATAGGAAAATCTGGATAGAATCTGCCAAATCTGACCTTTTGGGTCATCCCAAAATTCCCCTTTTTTTCTAACTCCAAGTTTGTGGGAGTTTTGGAGGCCTCCGGATAGGACATTTGCAAGGTGGCTTTTGCATGTTGTGTGATAGTCCTAATCATCCCACCCCGGAGTGATTAGAAATCCATGCATGATTTCCCGATTGTTCTTTTTGCAATGTGTCTTTGAGGACGTTTCTATGCTTCTATCAAATTTTTAATTCATTATGACATGTTCTGACCATCATTTTGCTATTTTATATATTCACTAACCGGAGGCCCTAGGGATTGCATGTTTTCCTTCTATTCGCATATGCTATTAACTATTTGCTATTTCTCTATGTGTAGGATCTCATTGCTAGGAACACCAAAGGGGTAGCAAGGAACGATGAACACACGGACACAAGCGGCAGCAACCTTTGGCTCACCCATTTCAAATGTGGACATGCGGAAGACACTAGAAGTGTATCATCTGTTGATGTAACGAACTATATCAAACATTCTGAGCCCTAGAAGGGGACATATTGTAACTGGATTTAAAAGCAATATTAATAAAAGAGGCCCCGCTTTTCCTTATTTGCTAACATCTCGTCTATGCATCGTTTCCTTCATGCATTGCTTTTCTCGCATTCGTAGGACTTAGCATTTGTGTATCAATTTTTGTTTGCACCATCGTATCTGGTATGCCGTCACTCCGCATTCAGCTTTCACACTTTATAGTTTTATGAGGTTTTAGTATTTGGATTTATTTTATCTCTTTGATGTGATTTGAGACAAGTATACCAATTAATTTCTAATTCTTGAATTTTCGTAATAAACCTCCTTTTATAGCCTTTAATAATTTGATATTAATGTTTCTAAATTCCAGTTACCTACTTTGATGTAGTATTCCTTATAACTTCTTGTATTATGCTAGAATGCATGCACCTTACTATATTTGCATCATAATATCAAAGATAAAGCAAGAAAAAATATAATGATAATGAATTAAGAAAAGTGTAAAGGTTGCTTTTATTAATTCATCATGAAAATCAATAACATGTACGTCCCTCTTAGGGATACCACATTTTGATACAATGAATACAAAGATATGAACCCCCAAAATGGGGGTGGTTCAATTTTCAAGCCTTCTAGATCGACACAAATTGATTGAGGACTCACAAGGATGCCTCCTTCTCTATTTTTCAAGAGGAAATTAATGTTGAGAATGCTTTAAGGCTTGAAAGAACTTGTAATTTACATACAAGAAACAACAAAGCACATTAAACGCATATGAGGCCTCTCATGATGAGGCTTTTGTCAAGAATATGCAAGAAATAAGGCTAAACTTGAAATAAACATAAAGATATGCAAAGATAATCAAGAAATAGCTAAATTGATGCAAAGCATGCTTGAAAACAAGTAGATCTAGCTAATCTAACATGTAATTTGCAATAAAAGCATGAAATAAAGCTAATCTAAGAATATTTATTTGAATCTAAAAAATATGACTAAATCAAGGTAAAGCTACCTCTAATATTGCTAATTAACCATGAAAATGTATTTAAAATGATAAATCTACTCCAATCTAGACTAATAAAGTAGAAATAAGCAATAATCTAAGCTAAGAACTGAGTAAATCATGCATCAAACTCTATTCATTGTTGTCATCAATGGCTGAGGCCTACGAACTGTTGTCAATGATAGTGACCACAAAATGTGACTTCATACCTCTTAAATCAAGGGTTGTGACACATAATTATTCAATTGAATTTATGGTCAAGGGTTTTCTACTTGTCAAGATATGGATTGGTGGTTGAATTTATTGGTATTCACATTAGATTGATGTAAAATTATGATGTATGCTTCTCAGTCCTTTGGAAGATCTATTGTTGTTTGCATGCTTTTCACTCCACAATTGGGCAACATTTCGACACTCCTCAAGGGTTATCAAGTCTCTATCCATTCTGGCAGAGCTTTACTACATAAACATTGTATATATTTTGCATTCATGGGAGGGCCTATAAATAGGCTTCTCGAATTCCAATCCTAGCTTCATGTAGAAGCCAATATCAAGAATTTCCAGCCTATGGCAGTTGGGAGGAAACTTCCATAAGATTCCTAGCCTAAAACTACACAAGAACAGTTGCATTTGGTCGTTACAACTAATTTTGGCTTATTCTAGGAGGCCAAGATAGTTTTAGAGCTATCCATTATCAACAGTAGTGGTTAGGCTCATAGCCACTCTAAGCATTAGCGACTAGGCTGGTAGTCACCCTAAGCATTAGTGGATGAGCTTGCACAGGACTAGACTACCCTAGATAAGTGGTTATAACCACTACTACCTCTTAGAAAGGTCCAAGATCATTAATATGGTCTACAAAGGTGCCCATATGAGTAGTCTCCTAAACATGATGTATTTTAGGTGTCTATAGATACCCCTTTTATGATGCATTGTGGGAACAAAATGTTGAGAAAAAATAGACCACCTAAATCCATATTCTAGGTTGCATGATAATCATTGATCTGATCAATATTAGATGCCCCAATCATGAAAAGGACGCACATCTCTGAATCATTGCTTCCAATTGGATGGAAGGCTTAATTTACGTAAAACTTTGAAGTCCACTAGAATCTCGGGTCACATTGCTTAGCATTAGCAAAGGACCGAAATCCAAATCATCAAAGGTTTAAATTAGCATATTTGCTTTTTCCCCAAGCAATAGGGTAAGCTTATGATAGCTATTAGCAATGATTCGTAAGATGAACACGATTAACTTGATTAAGTTATCAATTTTTTATTTTGATTATGAATTTGTTATTATGACTACCCCTCAAGAGATGAGTCAATGAGAAAAAATAACTATTTATGAAAGCGATGAGTCGCTTGACCAAGATGATTGATTTGGACGATTTAAGATGATTTCTTTGTTGTTATATGGCAGGTCCTATTACAGGTGTGATTTTAACCAATAATAGTAATTGTATATCTCTATACCATGGAGCAGTCTGTTCGCAATGGCCTTCTTAGGGAATCAAGATGATAGCAATTCAATTTAGCGTGTGGTGCATCAATCGATGATATGATGAAAATGTCATAGAATAAAGGAAATGAACACCTCATTCCCATTGGGCAGTCTGATTATCATGGCCTCATTCGAGATTAAAGTGAAGCATTTTAATTCAACGATGAATAGTTTGGTTCAAATGACCTTAGAGTAATTTACTCATCTTTTCAGATTGCATGGAGTGCAAGTCACTGCAACTACCAAGTGTATAGGGTAAATAACTACGTACAAGGTACATTTGACATTTTTATGTTTATTTTATTTTTTGTTGCTTTGATGATTTTTGATGATTTTGGATCGGTAGATATGCTTAATTATCCATTTTAAATCTTCTCATGGTGAGAAATTTAGTGCATTTATTGTTGCTTCTTAGCCACTTTCAACATAGGTAGACTAATTTTGTAATTTCGTAGCCACTTTCAGCTTAGGCAGCCTGCACCCCATAGCCATTATCACCATCAACGATCACACCAGAAATGAAAAATATAAAAGAAAAATTAGGGTTTTTTATTTCATTATTTTCTAGCTGGAAATTTGCAATAGTGAGCTCTACAGAGAGAGAGTGAGCAAGTGACCCATAACACCACTGAAATTACCTTGACACCTATGGTGGAGCACAACAAGGCATCTATGAGTGGAGGAGTTGAAGCTTCACAAGTATCTTTCAAACCCTAATATTTTCATTTAATTGGTAAAATGAACCTCATTAAGAAATTGGCTAAATAAAGCTTATTAAAACTATTGGCAATGAACCGCACTCATAGATAGGCTTAGAACTAGGCTAATTTAGGTGGGCATGGGTTAGATTTTAGGTTTTGTTAATTTTTTTAGATTTTTTGGCGAGGGGTGAACGATGTTGGCGTGTTGTCTCATGGTCGTTGTCACTCAGGTCAGCCCCAAATTTGGAAAGAGGGGTCATTGTCATTGAGGACGACTGGTTTGAAATACCAACGGTTAAAAATTTAATCATTGGTGGCTAGCCATTGTCAGTGTGAGCGACTGCTAACCTTTGGAAAAAAAATTGATTTTTTTATTTTTGCTTAGTTTTTTATTTTAGTGCAAGTGCATCTGATTATACATTTTATTTGCGCATTTAGCTCTTAATATCACGGGATCGAGAGCCTGAGTTATTGGTTGAGTTGTTGCCCCTTATGGATCGCATAGACTGGGATTGGTTTGATGCATGGGGTCTGATGTATGTTGTGATATTACCAATGATGATGTCAGATCATGCATACATTACTACCTTGGCCCACAAATGGCACTATTGAATGAACACCTTTCATCTCTTGACTGGAAAGATGACCATCACACTTGAGGATTCCTATAGGATATTCAAGATTCCCTTCAATGGATAGGCCATCATCTCATCATCTACCAACACTAGGGTAGTATTCTTTAATAGGGTTTTTAGTGACCAAGAATGTGTAAATTTAGCCAATTTTCAACATGGAGGAGTGCTTATCACCCGTTGGTATTGATCTAGGGTCTTCTCATGATGTCAGGTCATTTTGATGCACGTTATATACAATGTGCTTATACTTGACATATCAGGAGTGAGGTTCCCATGGAACCTCTTGGCTATGGTGTAGGACCTATTGGATAGTCCCAGGCCTATCATTATGGATTGGGGGAGTGCATTTTTGGCATAGCTCTATTATGAGTTGTATCAGATCTAGCGTTGGGATTGAGTTGGGGTAGCATGAAGATTGCTCTTATATATTAGGAGCTAGAATTATATCAAGGTAGACCGCCCATCAAGGTTACCCTAGGATATTACCATGATAGTGGCAAGGGCCTAGTGGTATAGATCTAGATGGTTGCAAGATGCAGAGGAGCGATAGAGTCATCGTCATGTAGGGGATTTGGTGCATTATGTAGGATCTCTGACCGGATAACAGGTAAGGGATATCATATGGAGACCTCACTTGAATTTCCTTGCTTGGCTGGAGGTAGATCAATTCTTGGGTCGAATGAGGTATGATCGATGGGTTATCAAGTGCAAAGGAGGCGTTAGAGATTTCTTTTACTTCTCCTATGTGATCGGATAGTTTGGAATCTAGCAAGACATCCCACTAGAACTATTTTTTTATAGGCACATTCATGCAGAGAGGGATATCCCAGTACTACATGTTATAGCTCTAGCAAATAAGGTAGATCCTCCTGTAGCTAATGGTGGTATATCTTATACTGATACTATAGAGGTATACACTCAGTGGTGGGTGACATGGCTATGGTATGGTGGTGGTATCCTAGGGTGAGCTAGGAACGATACAGCTACTAAGGATCCTTATGGGTGATGAGTGTGGCCTAGGATAGGAGTGGGGACAAGCTATAGAGGAGCAGGCAACACCAAATGAGGAGGAGGAGGTGGCTCTAGAGGAGAAGTCTCCTTTCTAGGCAGAGCTACATATCCTAGAGGCCAAGCTATAGATATCTCGACATCAGATTCTATTGCAGGACACCGATCCCACCATGACATAGAGCCAGTTGGTATTAGGGTAGGTGATATGGTGGGGTTTTGAGGAGGAAATAACCTCTCTATAGACTTGAATTGATTTAGTGCTAGTCAAGATAAATCAGCTCACTATGGAGAGATATCTGATGCACACTACTATAGGTGCTCTGACTGGTGAGCAGTATGCTCTACGACTATAGGTAGGGTTTAATACTATGGTATAGGTTGCACCAGTTGCTCCAGCTATTAAAGGGCAAGTAGGGTTGGATACAAGTGTAGAGCTCAAGTTCCTGTAGGCCATCCTAGCAGAGGATGCAAGGTATAAGGCATCATATATATATCACATCACACTTCTAGAGGTTGAGGTCAAGTTACACGGTGGTTTTGTGCTAGCTATATCTACGACATCAGTGTCTTAGATGACTAGGAGGAGTGAGTTTGGGAAATCATCAGTGCAACACAGTCATAAGATAGATGTATGGTCTAAGAGATCAGTAAGAGTGAGCTCTAGGTAGACTCATAAGGATGGAGCTGAGGGTGGAAAAAATTTAGGGGGTGTAGGCCCAGTATGATATGGCATGATGTCTTTGTATCATTTTTGAGTGTAAGGTCTGAGGACCTACACATTTGTAGCCTATGAGTATTTTTGTACCTTGATGTACTCTGACATTCTACACACACACACATATATATATATATGGCATTATATTTTGCTCTCATTATGTGTATTATGTGTTTGCTTTTATGTTCATGCGATGCAATATGGATGCAATGCTTACATGATTTTATTATTGCTATATGATGTGATGTATTGATGACATGCACTAGCTATATGATGTATGTATGATTAGATGTTTTGATCTAGATGTGTAGATAGACTACTTATGATGTATGCATATATGAATGCAATGTGGGATGTTAAATGTATGTTTAATTTTGATTTAATTGTATGCATATAATTTGTGTTGTTATGATATGGTGGATGCAATGTATGTAATGCATTATTTACATGATGTAATCTAATGTAAATGAACTTGTATGCTTTAATAACTTAAAACATAAGGAATAAATATAATATGTATTTAACAGTCTAATGGATGACACCACAAAATCTATAAAAATCATGAATGTAAATGGTAACTCTTATCATACGAATTAATCGTTCAAACATCCAAATATGACATGAGAAACCGGGAGATGTATAGTTTTCCCTTATGATTTTTTGTAAATTAAAAGATATGCACAAAATTATCAGTGGTCGCCTAAATATCATTGTTGATATCCATCTGGTATCTATCCTACTTCATGAACACACTTTAATAAACAAAAGTTCACAAGTAAAATTGTGTTTGATTGATGAAATGATTTGTTGCTATAAGGTATTTTTGAGGTTTTCCATGAGACTCAAACATCCTAGTTGATTAATCAAAAGTTGTATAATGACTATACATGACTCCTGAAAGATAAAAGCTTTTGTTATGAAGACCAAGATATTCATTATCCCTATGTGTGCAAATGAATATATTAGATGAGACATAAGAATGAAGAACACAAAATTATACTGAGAGGGGGGGTGAATAGTATAAGGCCACTTTTTACTTTTCTTTACCAAACAATATTAATTAATATAATCAATGGCAATATCAATAGCAATAACCACATAAATGTATAAATCATCACACACAATAGAGACAGTGGTTCATCCAATGTGGGCTACCTCCATAGAGAAAATATTTCTTCTAAATGTTTCTCAAATAATATTTTGGGAATCCTTCCCAATTACAATGTTTATGGACCTCTATCCAAAGGAGATGTTGATCCCCTAATCTCAAGTTCATGGATCTCTTCCAAAGGATAACTCTTTCCCCTTTTGCTCTGGCTAGTGATCTTCTAGAAGACTCTATCTTTCTACTACACTTACTGGTGGATCTCTCTCCACTTGAAGACTCCTAACTCAGATCTACCTTCAATTGTCCTGGCTGCTAGATATCTATACATTAAGACTCTATCCTCTATCACCTCAAAATCTCTATCTCAATACTATACTAAACATAGTTCAGTCAGTCTAGCACAGCTCTACTCAATATCTTGCACTAAACATAGTACATTTGTTATAGTACAATTCTGCTCAATAGGCCCATATAGAACCTACTCAAATTTACTCAATAGATCCACACAGAACCTACTCAAATTTACTCAATAGGTCCACATAGAACCTACTCAATTCTTCTCAATAGGTCCACACAGAACCTACTCAAATCTTCTCAATAGGTCCACATAGAACCTGCTCAAATCTACTCAATAGGTCCACACAAAACCTACTCAAATTTGCTCAACAGGTCCACATAGAACCTGCTCAAATATGCTCAACAGGTCAACACAGAACCTACTTAAATATGCTCAACAATCTCACTCAAAAATTATCCAAATATCCTCAGAAATATCACTCAAAACTTGTCCAAATCTACTCAATAAGTCCTATCTAGGACTTGTCCAAATTTGCTCAATAAGTCCTCTCTAGGACTTGCTCAAATTTGCATAGCAAGCTTCCACAAAGGCTTACTCAAAATCAGTACACAAGCCTTCTCAAAGACTTGTCTAATCTCATAGAATCATAAAGAGAATTGTTAGAGACTCAATATGTTCTATACTCAATCCTTAATCAATATCTCAATTCAATCTCATAGAAGCATAAAGAGAAGTGTTAGAGACTCAATATGTTCTATACTCAAATCCCAATCTCAACTCAAATCAATATCATAGAAGCATAAAGAGAATTGTTAGAGACTCAATATGTTCTATTCTCAAATCTCAATCTCAACTCAATTCAGATATAGAATATTTTGTTTCATGGAACTTGAACAACCACATGCATCCACTTGACTAGGCTCAAACAACTCTACTCAACCAAACACCTCAAGGAACAACCCTTTCTCACATACCCTAGTCTAAGAATGTATCAACAAACTCAAAATGTTTCCAACAATGTTTCAACAACAAATATCACATAACAATGATACTCATGTTCTTTTCTAACTCAAGTTCAAGTTCATTGCATAACCAATATGCTTCAACAACAATGCTTATAAAACAAGGTTTAATCACAACTCTCAATCCAGAAAACCTTGAAGCATTAAACCAATCACTTTCAAAAAGGAAACCACAATAAATCATTTTCACTCCAAAGGTATTTTATAATCAACCACCATAATCAATCAATAGGAGAATGTGCCCATACCTTTTATGAAGATGAAGAAGCCTCTTTGGAAATCTGCCATAATCACAATATTCTTTTGCCAATCCTCACAAGGGTTAGAATATCACAAAATAATCAACATTACTCCACTTCACAATAATATTCACCAAGGCTTTTAATTAGAAAACCTTCTAAAGAATTAATGCACAACTTCCTTATCACTCCTAAAACCACTTATACCATAAAATAAAATAAATCAAAACATTGCATAACCTTGTCACTCCAAAAACCACTTATACCATAAAATAACTCAAATATTTTATATCCTTCCTTTCAACACTTTTGCACGTAAAAAAATAATCACAAAGCCTTCTTAGGCAATATCCCACATTAATAAAATATTAAACCTTAGACATGTGCAAAAATTAAATCCACTATACTCTCCCTGAAAATCGATGCTTAACACAACCTTAGCAAATTCAAAATATTTTATGCACCAAAATTTTGTGATCGAATTATGGCATACCTTGCAAAATGGCTTCGAGTGGTTTCGACCCTGTGTTCCTCCTTGTCGTGTGCCTTAGCACACTCTCCACCCACCGTGTAGTCTAGGCTTCCCACGTCGAGTATTTAAGCCTTTGAGACTTATATTTTTGTCCTCTCCACCTATGCCTTGAAAATTTCTCCCTTGTTCCACGTGTAGTGCACAAACAAAATCGAAAGGGGGAAATCGACGATTGCGAAGGAGGGGATAATCAAATGCGGACAATATTTCTTGTCACCTGCTTGGTTGATAAAATCAAACCCTTTAAATATTCTAACCTTTGCATGATAAAATATATAACATCGGCGGACATGGCGGGAAAACTTTTTTATTTAATTTTAAAATTTAAATTTAAATTTTAAATAAATTAAAATTTAAACTAAACCTTTAATATTAAATTTCTCCATCATTGGGGCACATTTTTCGATGAAACGAAAAGGCAACTTGGGTTTTAATAAAAATCCATTTCAAATCTTCCATCCATAGTTTTAAATAAAACCTTTCCTTGCCTTCCTTGGTTTTCATAAAAACCTTTTGCTAAGCTTCCCTTGAAGCTCCTTTTGGAACCAAATGCCATGCATCCCTTCTTGAACCTTTGATCAAAACCTTTGCTTCTCATGAAGCTCTTTGTGGAGAAAAATCATAGTGCTTACTTACATAGGTCCTTTTGACATAAATGACAACTTTTAGCTTAGGGACTCAAAATGTCCAACAATCTCCCCCTTTTTCATTGATGGCAACCCATATCCTTTTACTGAAACCCAACCTTCTTTTCTACTCCCCCTGGGACTTTGCTCCCCTTGGCTCAATGCTCTCTCAATTATCAAATCTCTCCACATAACAAATATCTCCCTAATACAAAAATATATCTCCCTTTGACATCAATGGCAAAGGGTCACCTTTGGGGCTTGGGGCTAAGAATGATCCTCTTAGATTATCCCCTCCCCCACCTCCACATGAGGTGGTTAATTATGGGATGGGAGTATTTCTACTTCCCCAAATCACTGCTCTTTGTCTTTATCTTTTTCTCTTCTTTTCAGAGTTTTCTAAATCCTCTCAATATTTCTTTCCAAGTCATCATCCTTGTTCCTGTCGTCACTTTTATTCATGTTCCTGTTCTTGTTTTCATCCATGTTTATGTTCCTATTTCTATTCTTGTTCTCATACTTGTTCATGTTCTTATTATTTTTAGAGTCTATTATTTTTTGATTCTCTATTCTTGTTCATCTTCTTTTTTCTATTCATGTTCCTTTTCCTGTTCATATTTTTGTTCCTGTTCATCTTCCTATTCATGTTCATGTTTGATTTTAGAATATTTGCTCTACACCATCTTGCTATGTGACCATCATCATTGCACTTATAATACTTAATGTTATTATTCCTTGGATGTGCAACTTAGGATTTCTCCTAGTGAAGCCATAGCCTCTTCTATCATGAACCCTTCAATTCATTTCCTTGTTACCAAACTCATTACATGAGTAGCAATACCCATGGAAAAACTATCCTTTCCCATATTCATGTCTTTCATGTGTCCTGCACTATGAAGCCATGTACCCAAACCTATGACATGAAAAACATCTTCCATTGAAGAAACCTTGCCTAGACCCCATTGGTCTCTTAGTTTCTTCTACCTGTTTCCTGTTCCATTTGTTCCTAACTTGAGCATTGTTCCTTTCCTTGTTGAACTTTCTATTGTCCAACTTATCCTTAGAGGTCTCACTCTCTCTTTTACTTACTTATTTTGAATCTTCTTCTTTTCTAGTGTTTGAGCTTGACTCTCATTTTTATGCTTCCTATTTCCCTTGTTCTTCTTTAGAACTAAGTCATGTTATGGTGATTGATGACTTTTGTGCATTGATAGTCCTTTCCAAGGTCTTTGAATTTTCCTCAAACTTGTGTAGCTTTTCCTTAGAACCTTTTACTTCCAACCTTAGTGAAACTATCTCATGCTCTAATATTTCACACTCTAGATCTTTTGTTTTTAATTTTTTGGCCATACCTTCTTCAATTTTTCTTGTCTCTTCAACTTTGATTTTGAAGTTAGTGAGTTCCTATAGAAACCTTGATTTTTCTTTCTCATCTTCTTGAGCTTGAACCCTTAATCATGAGTTATCCCTTTTTAGTTCTTCAATAGTACTCATAAGCCTTTCACATTCTATCTCTTTTGTCTTTGACTATTTAATCATACCTTCTTTAACTCTTCTTGCTTTTTCAACCTTATCTCTCAAGTCAGAGATATCTTGTAGAAGCTTTGTCTTGCATTTCTCATCTTCTTCTATTTGAGCCTTCAATTTTAAATTCTCTCTTTTCAATTCAATAAGCTCCTTAAGAGTGGCTTCCCCTTTTTATTTTTTGAAGCATCTTCTTTTTCTTCTATTACTAAAAGTAGAATTTCTTCTTCATACCTATTTTGATTGTCCCTGTTATCCTTTATTGAACCAATCTCTAGGATTTTATTTTTGAGAATATCATATTCATCTTCACTGCTACTAAACCCATTACAATATCTTGCATCATGGCCAATTTTACCACAAACAAAACATTCTTGTGGACAATAAGCCACATGGTGACCTATGTTCCCACATCTGGTACAAAACTTTATCAATCTAGAAATTTCTCCATTACTTGATTCCTATGTTGAATCTATTTCCATGTGTACTCCCAACACAACAATATTACACTCATCTTCCTTTTCTTTCATGACCATAGGTGTTCTTTTCTTCTTGTGTCTCATGCTTCTACTCTTGCTTTTGTTTCCCATTTGTGTTCTTGTAGGATCTTCCTTCAAGCTATTAAACTTATTTCTAAGGAATCGACTATGATACCAATTGAAGAACACAAGCTTATACTGAGAGGGGGTGAACAGTATAAGACCACTTTTTACTTTTCTTTTCCAAACAATATTATTCAATATAATCAATGGAAATATCAATAGCAATAACCACAAAAATGCACAAATCATCACACACAATAGAGACACAGATTTTAACATGGTTCACCCAATGTGGGCTACCTCCATAGAAAAAATATATCTTATAAATATTTCTCAAATAATATTTTGGTAATCCTTCCCAATTACAATATTTATGGACATTTTTCCAAAGGATATGTTTATCCCCTAATCTCAAGTTCATGGATCTCTTACATAGGAGAACTCATTCCCCTTATGCTATTGTTAGTGATCTTCTAGAAGACTCTATCTCTCTACTGCACTAACTAGTGGATCTCTATCCACTTGAAGACTCCTCACTCATATCTATCTTCAATTGTCTTGGCTACTAGATCTCTATCCACTGATACTTTGTCCTTTGTACTCTGTCACCTCCAAAGCTTTGTCTTAATATTGTACTAAACATAATTTAGTCAATCTAGCACAGCTCTGCTCAATATCTTGCACTAAACATATTACATTTTATTAGTACAATTATGCTCAATAGGTCCACATAAAACCTACTCAAATTTTCTCAATAGGTCCACATAGAACCTACTCAATTCTACTCAATAGGTCCACACATAACCTACTCAAATATGCTCAATAGGTCCACATAGAACCTGCTCAAATCTGCTCAATAGGTCCACACAGAACCTGCTCAAATCTACTCAATAGTTCCACACAGAACCTACTCAAATCTGCTCAACAGATCCACATAGAACCTGCTCAAATATGCTCAACAAGTCCACACAAAACTTGCTTAAATCTACTCAACAAGCTCACTTAGAACTTGTCCAAATCTTCTCAACAAGCTCACTCAGAACTTGTCCAAATCTGCTCAATAAGTCCTCTCTAGGACTTTTCCAAATCTGCTCAATAAGTCCTCTCTAGGAATTGCTCAAATCTACATAGCAAGCTTCCACAAAGGCTTACACAAAATAATTCCACAAGCTTTCTCAAAGACTTGTCTAATCTCATAGAATCAAAAAGAGAATTGTTAGAGACTCAATATGTTCTATACTCAATGCTTAATCAATATATCAATTCGATCTCATAGAATCATAAAGATAATTTTTAGATACTCAATATGTTCTATACTCAAATCCCAATCTCAACTCAAATCAATCCCATAGAAGCATAAAGAGAATTTTTAGAGACTCAATATGTTATATTCTCAAATCTCAATTTCAACTCAATTCAGAATATAGAATAGTTTGTTTCATGGAACTTGAACAACCACATGCATCCACTTGACTAGGCTCAAACAACTCTCCTCAACCAAACACATCAAAGAACAACCCTTTCTCACATACCCTAGTCCAAGCATGTATCAACCAACTCAAAATGTTTCCAATAATGTTTCAACAAATCTCACATAACAATGATACTCATATTCTTTTCTAACTCAATTTCAAGTTCTTTGCATAACCATTTGGCTTCAACAACAATGCTTATAAAACAAGGTTTAATCACAACTCTCAATCCAGAAAACCTTGAAGCATTAAACCAATCACTTTCAAAAAGGAAACCACAATCAATCATTTTCACTCCAAAGGTATTTTATAATCAACCACCATAATCAATAAATAGGAGAATGTGCCCATACCTTTTATGAATATGAAGAAGCCTCTTTGGAAATCTACCACAATCACAATATTATTTTGCCAATCCTCACAAGGGTTAGAAGATCATAAAATAATCAACATTACTCCACTTCACAATAATATTCACCAAGGATTTTAATTAGAAAACCTTCTTAAGAATTAATTCACAACTTCCTTATCACTCCTAAAACCACTTATACCATAAAATAAAATAAATCAAAACATTGCATAACCTTGTCACTCCAAAAACCACTTATACCATAAAATAACTCAAATATTTTATATCCTTCCTTTCAACACTATTGCACTTAAAAAAATAATCACAAAGCCTTCTTAGAAAATATCCCACATTAATCAAATATAAAACCTTAGCCATGTGCAAAAATTAAATCCACTATACTCTCCGTGAAAATCGACACTTAACACAACCTTAGCAAATTCAAAATATTTCATGCACCAAAAAATTTCAGCGATCGAATTATGGCATACCTTGCAAAATAGATTCGAGTGGTTTCGACCCTACGATCCTCCTTGTCATGCGCCTTAGCACACTCTCCACCCATTGTGTGTGCTAGGCCTCCCACATGGAGGCTTTAAGCCTTTGATACTTATATTTCCGTCCTCTCCACCTATGCCTTGAAACTTGCTCCTTTGTTCCACGTGCAATGCACAAACGAAATCGAAAGGGGGGAATCGACAATTACGAAGGAGGGGATAATCAAATGCAGACAATATTTCTTGTCACCTACTTGGTTGATAAAATCAACCCTTTTAAATATTTGAACCTTTGCATGATAAAATATATGACATCGACGGACATGGTGGGAAAACTCTTTTATTTAATTTTAAAATTTTAATTTTAATTTTAAATAAATTAAAATTTAAACTAAACCTTTAAAATTAAATTTCTCCATCATCGGGGCACCTTTTTCAATGAAACAAAAATCCAACTTGGGTTTTAATAAAACCCATTTCAAATATGCCATCCATGGTTTTAAATAAAACCTTTGCTTGCCTTTTTTGGTTTTCATAAAAGCCTTTTGCTAAGCTTCCCTTGAAGCTCCTTTTGGAACCAAATGCCATGCATCCCTTCTTTAACCTTTGATCAAAACCTTTGCTTCTCATGAAGCTCTTTGTGGAGCAAAATCATAGTGCTTACTTACATAGGTCATTTTGACATCAATGACAACTTTTAGCTTAGGGACTCAAAATTTCCAACAAAGACTACCTCATTGCCAGTAGGGATTCATTCAACCCATTGTTGTAATGAGGATCACCCAATGCTCATCCTTATCCTAATTTTGGATGCAGTTGGACTAGTCTACTAGGTAATACAGACCACCTAAAGCTAGCTCATTTGTAAATTACTTAGAACTACCCAAATTTTAGGCAGGATTCATTCATCTCATTATTGTATTGGGGATCACTCAATGGCTTCAAGCAGTGACCATTCCATGGATTCAAGCTCTTCACCCCATTATTTTCTTCACATTTATTGGGATACTTGCTCATGTATAGTGATGAAAATCACTGTTTATTTTTGCATTGTTTTTTATTTTGAGCAAGGTATTTGTGTAGTGATGATAATCATTGTTTATTTTACCTTTGATTTTGCTTTGTTTCAGGATTTTTCTCATTTTGATGTAAGCAAGGGATTTCTTTGGATAGGGGGGAGCTTGTTATTTTTTCAATGATCAACACTCTATACCATGCACATCACAAGATGAGCAAGTAAAAACCTTTTGCTTAAGGTGACTAGGACCACTTTGTAGTGTTCATATTTCCTTGTCTAGAATAGGATTGTTAATGTTTTAATTAGTGGTGGGATTTTCACATATGCTAGGTGCTATCAAAACTAGACCTTGTCTCCAAAAGAAAATATATCTTTCTACAAAATCTTAGAAGATCACTAGGTATGGCTAAATGACCAAAAAACCCTAGTATATTCCTTATAGCAACAAGAGGGGTTGTGTTGAAAAATACAATTACTCACAAGGGTGATGGATAATGATGATGAATAGATGCATGATTTAGATACAAACATGGTGTCATTTGTAAGCTTGTAAACACAACCTATCCTAATGCAAGTGCAATGGATGAACATGCCTAATGCAATGCAATTACATGAATGCATATGTAAACTAAAAATGCAATACAAAATGTAAATGTTTTTGTATTTTTTATGTTTTCAATTATTTTTGAAATTTTATGAATTTTTCAATTGTTTTTGAAATTTTATGATTTTTCAATTGTTTGTTAAATTTTTGAATTTATTTGAATAATTTTGACTTTTCTCTTGCTTCTATGTATAAAATACCTTCAAATGAAGAATATTGAGAGGCTCAGGCTCTTCAACCCTTTCTAACGATGTTAGATGATATGTTTTAGGTCCTATCTTCTTTGAGATGATATATGGACCTAACCAGTTAGCCGCTAATTTATCTCTAAGTGCGGTGATAGGTTTGAGTTATGTTGGTTCTCTTTTAGCACAAGATCCCCAACCTTAAAGTCCCTTAGGTGGAATTTATTGTTATAAGCTCATTTTAGGTATTCCTGATAAACACAAAGATGCTCAAGGGCATTCATGATATGTTCATCAAGAAGCATCAATTAGTCGAGGTGAGCTTGTTGCGTGGTGTTCTCATCGATGAACTCTTTCAATATGATGCATAGGATTGGAATTTCCAACTCCAAGGGCATAATGGCCTCAGCACCATATACCAGTGAAGACGGTGTTGCCCCAGTGGGTTTCCATACACTAGTTCACTGTAGGTGCCAATCCTTATGACTCTCTTGAACCGTATTTTTAAATATGGCTACTACTATCTTATTTTAGGATTCTACTTACCCATTTTCTTGTGGATAATATGGTGTTGCAAAGCTATGCTAAATTTTATATTATAAAACAACCTTATGGTGAATTGTGGTGCCATTTCCCGTAGGATCCTACGAGATCAAGGACCCCCAAGGTGCCTTCTTCAGAAATTCTTTGGCTCTATAGAACCACTCATGGTTTGGTTCTATATGAATCATGTTGACTGATTATTTTTTGTCAAAAGCCTCACATTGCATCATAGATTGTGATAGCATCTTCACATGCATGGTAGTGAAGTTAGTAGATGGATCTTGAGGGATCATGGATCCTAAAGATTCCATAGTATCTATAAATTTTTTTGACATTCGAGGGATTGCCTCGATGGCATACCTTTCTAGATGGGCTAGATAAGTGTTAGTATGATCCTTGTAATATTTTAGGATAGGACATTTGTATTGATATATTCCCTTAACATGGTTAACAATGAGAAGAGAGTCACCAAAGATGTTTAAATTTTTTATCTTCATGGTGATTGTTGTTTGGAGACCCAAGATTAAGGCCCCATATTCATCGTTGTTATTGGTGCAAGGAAAGTCTAGTTTAAATGACAAGGGCATTGGAGCACCTTGCAGCATGAAAAACATAATTCTTGCACCACCCCCTTGCTCATACTTTGAGCCATCAAAAAATAAAGTCATGTCAACTTTATTATCTAAATCTTCAAGTTTGGGTGACTTCGATAATGCAAAGACTGCATCATTGAGAATTTCTATGATGAGAGGCCTACTATCCTGAATAGGTGCCTCTACCAACTAATCAGCTATGACCTATCCCTTGAAGGAATTTTGGCTAATGAATTCCAAGTTGAATTATGTTAGTAGCATGATCCACTTTGTAGTACGTGTATTATGATATGTCTTTCTCATCATATACTCAAAGGATTTTGTTTTGATATCACATATGTCGTATGACTCAGCATGTAGTGGCATAAATTCTTAGTCATAAAAACCACTGCTAAGTACAACTTTTCTATGTATGTGTACCCTAGCTCATAACTCACTAAGGTACGCTTGATATAATATATTGCTTGCTATTTGTCTTACACGTTATTTTGGGCTAACATGGTTCCCATCGCAAATTTAGTAGCTGATATATAAAGCAAGAATGGTACATCAAGCCTTGGTGGAGCTAGCACTAGCAACATTGCCAAATATTTCTTGATTTTAGCAAAGACTTACTGACATTCCTTATCCCAATGGAATGGGATCCCCTTGTGTAGCATTTGATTCATGGGTTAATATTTGTCTAATAATTGTGTGATGAATCCTTTTATGGATGCTACTTTGCCCTATAGGCTTCTCAGCTCTTTGATGTTAGTGGGTGGGGCCATTTCCAGGATAGCCTTTACCTTTTCTGGATCAACTTCAATCCCTCATTTAGAAATGATGAATCCCAAGAGTTTTCCTAAAGTTACACCAAATACGCACTTCTTGGGATTCAACCTAACATTATGCTCTATCAGGTGATCGAAGACTTTTCTCAAGACCTCAGCATGCTTTGCACACAAAAATGACTTAGTCAGTAAGTCATCAATGTAATCCTCTAAGATCTTGTGCATGTAGTCATGGAAGATATATGTCATGGCTCATTGATATGTGGCACAAAAAAATTTAAGACCAAATGGCATTACCTTGTAGTAGAAGGTCCTCCATGGTGTTGTGAATGTAGTTTTATGTTGGTCTTCAGGTTTAATCCAAATCTAATTGTAACTAGAAAAATAATCCATTAGGGAGAGCATGTCATGACCCATAGTTGCATCTACAAAAGCATCTATATTGGGCAATGGGAATGAATCCTTTGGTATTACCTTATTGAGGTCTCTAAAATTTGTGTGAATACATATTCTTCCATTAGGTTTTCCTACAGGGGATGCATATTCTTGAGTTTTTGCTTGACTGATTTCTTTGTAGGATCTAGCAAAAGGTTGTGAACAACCAATTTCAGATCTAAACCCGACATATCCTTGTAGGTCCAAGCAAAGATATCAGGTCTCTATTTCAATAGAGGTATGAGGGTGGCTTGTTTCTTAGGAGATAAGCTTTCTCAAAATTTAAATTTCTTTGGATCAGATGGATCATTTCTGATGTCCACTTTGAAAGTCTCCTCTATTGACATGTGTGATCCCTCCTCAAGCTAGTGAGGTATAGGGATTATATGGATATCATCTGTTGGATTTAAAGGTTTTACTGAATCAGGATCAAAACCAGCATGATAAACATCATGTGCACAGCTTGGTGCAAAATGAAATGGTTGTAACATTTCTTCATTGGGGAAGAAATCTTTAGGCTCCAAGGGTGAATCAATGCAATCCCAATCAATAGCATCTAGATTAAGACACAATAATTTGGAAGGATCAACTAGGTTGTAGAGTGGAGTGGTCAACTCAATGGAGATCATCTTGATGGATGGGATGGAATCTCCAAGACCACATGGGTGAAACTCTACATTGTTGATTTGACTTCCATACCCGAGATGTGGCTCTAGGGGTATGGGGATCTCAAGATCCAGTCTATGAATAGATAGGAATATGGGATCACTTGGCTATAGGAGTTGTCAAGGATCAAGGAAAACTATATGGTAGATTTTATCTGCATTGGTCGGTCTTACCCTAAGGTGAGGGTCAGGATATATTATGTGATACATCTCATCTATGTCAAATGGTTGATTGCAATGATGTAAGTTCCAAGACCTAAGGTAGGTTATTTTGGTCTCATCCTCATAATCACTATCATCTATGAAATATCTATTATCCATATCCATTGGCTCTGTGAGGTGACATGAATGTCGAGGCCCAAGGTAGGCCAATTTAGTCTCATCCTCAGCCTCACTATGATCTATGATTTACTCATTATCTTCTCTCTCATAACCATATCTTGGTTCATCCTCCCATAGTATAATTACTGATGGGCTTGCCTTGAGAGACAAATTTGGATGATACATAGCGGATGGTTCTATAGTGACCATGGTCAGCAACCTGTCATCCATGTAGCTTATGTTTGGGTGATAGGGATTCCATTTGATGTCTTCCTTGAATCCTAAGCTCAGTCTATCTATATATGTTACTAATAAATTATCATATCTTTAGATATGATATCCTAGGCCAGACCTATCAGTAGGTAACTAATATTATGGTACAACTGGGTTTTGTCAACCTTGCTCATATAGACCTAAACCATAGTCGTGCCAATGGTTGCGTTCAAAGTATCTAAGAGAAAACTCAGGGTTTGACAGATAATGAATGTTCATTGTGAATGGCTCATCACCATCCTCTTCAATGTCTAAGGTATCATGGGCTTGATCCAAACCAGCATAAATAAAATTAGTTTGGTTGGGTGGCATCCCTAATGGTACCAATGTTCATATGGGTAGGTTTGGGGCTCATGGTCATCCCATGTCTTATGCAGACTCAATTATTGGAGTTAAAGTGACATTTTGCACAAGATATTCACCTATTCATGTGTTGGCTAAGTGAACAGTAACCTGCGGTGCAGATGATGTTGATGATAATGCATACAAGGTAGGTTGAGGCAACTTCTTGACTATGTCTTGCAGATATTCCTCCTCCATAGGAGTTAGAATTTCCACTATTGCTATGGTTGGTATTACCCTTGGTTATTCCTCCACCATGTGAGCTTTTAAGTTTTGAGAGTTTATTGGTTTAGATGTTGCTGGTTTCTCAAAAGCACCAATAGTTTTGGAAGCAGGAGGTGGTACCGATGTGGACAAATCACTTTGCACTGACTTTAATATACTTTCTAGCTATGTGGTAGGGGATAAAGGCCTAATGTACATGTTATTAGAAGGCAATATTAAATCCCTTGGTAGTTCAACTTGATGTACATATTTAAATGGTTCTTCATCTGATGTTACCACGTGCACTTGTCCCTCATGCATATATTTAACACATTGATGTAGGATCGAGGGAACACACTGCATGTCCCTTATCCAGGGTTGCCCTAAGAATATATTATACTACATGGCCTCTTCTAAAACATGACACATCACTAGGATGGTCTTAAACCCCACCTGAATAGGTAGGACTATTATACCCATTGGAGCACAATGTGTCATTGAATGCTCTCAATGTGAAAGAATAAGGGACTATGTTGGACCTAGGGATATTTAGGTTACCTATAGATTTGGTTTTTATTATGTTAATAGAATAGCCTATTTTTATTAGAACCCACTTGAAGGGTGTCTGATTGATATACACAATGATGTGCAAAGGTGGGTTTGCTATGGTAGTTGGGACTACCTTTATTTCATGATCATAGAAACGAATCATAGGATCTTGGCACTGTTGTACTTGCCCCACAAAGTTTGTAAATGCTTTAGGGTTCTAGGTTTGGAGCTCAATATATTTCAATATTTCCATTAATGTCTCCTTGTGCCTAGGATATTGTTGAATGAGCTCATATATTGATAACTTAGCTGGCATTGTTTGAAGACTCTAAGTAAGTCTATTATGGAATGTTATCACAAGTTGTGATGGTGGACCTAGAATATTATTTTATACTAGCCTTTGTTGAGGTGTAGCCATGATACATATGGGATCCATTGGAGGCTTTGGTTAGTTGTATCACCATTTTCTTGTAACCACATTGACCATTCTAATGAATCCCTAAGTGGGAGGTTCGACTTGGACCTGATTAACTTGAATGCCCTGATTTCTAGGGGCTTCATGATTCGGAAATAGGTTTTTAAATATGCCCATGTTATTATTGTCAAGAGCTAGTGTATTGTCAACTTATAGCTCACTTTTTTTATCATATTTTGTACAACATTTTTAAAACCAATGCACACTTCAATATCATGCCCCTGTATTCTATGGTAAGGGAAATAATGATCATATTTGTATCCCTTGGGCTTGGGATGGTTAGGATCACTAATTTGAACCTTGAGTAATCTAAGTACTCGTGCCTCACTCATTTTATTGAATATTTATGCCAAATATTTTGACAATGGCGTATACTAGTGAGGTGGTCGACGTTGCTTGTCTCAACCTTGGTTCTTATTCTTTTGGTTGTAGTTAGCTAAGGGTGGTTGAGATTGGTAATTCTATAGTTGTTGGCTATTCCCCCCTTTTGTTATATTTAATACAACCTGGTTGACTGGTGCAGGCTTGGCCTGCTACTATTGATTGTGATTGTTGTGGTTGTTGTTCCAATATTTCTTGTTATGAAGCTTAAGATATCCTTCTTCTACTTTTATGTCCTCTATAAGATTGACTTGTTCCAAGGATTCCTCGAGTGTTGCATACTACTGAAGCTACAAAAGTAGTAATATATGCTTGGAACAACTCTTGGTGAACATTTGAGTGAGCTCTAAAGTGGGAATAGAAAATGGTGATTTTATCATTAACTTTCACCACCTATTCTCATAGTTCTGGATCATCTCATCATCATACTATCTAATATTGGCTAGGTCGAACAATTTGATCTTCTTCCTAATGCAAAATAAAAATAATTCAATGCATTCACCAACTTCTCAAAGTTGATGATTCTATGTTTGGGTAGCTAGTTTGCACCTGATAACATGATGATGAACGTTCTTGACATCATGGTATCATTGTATTGGATCTGGAAGCATACATTAATGAATTTGGTAACATGCTCTTGTGTGTCTTCCTCTTTCTTAAAATTATGTAATAAAGGCATCTCAAAATGCTTCAAATAGGCAGGACTTGATACCGATGAGCACAAGGGTTGATTGTGTATACTGCTTAAGGTTGGCTTATTCCCAACCATATCTTACTTCTTGAGAGACTTGTTTTTCTCAATAAGTACCTTGTAAGATTTTGAAGAGATGATCTCTTCCTCTCAAAGGTTCTTTTGAGGTGGTTGAGGAGGTAATCATTCTACATTGGATCAAATTGGTCGATTATATTCCTCTTCCATGGCCATGGATGATGGTTCAAGATAAATCTATTCCTAGTCATCCATATCTATATCTTGTTCTTGTTCATGCTCCACCTGTTCTTCTGCTATGAACCATTGGTGTCTCAAAGTATTCTATGAGGTGTGGTGAGTGTGATCATCTACCTATTTGGCATACCTCTTGTATTGAGAAGTAGCACGTCTATTGGAGTGGTAGTACTCATTGCCCATGTGTATATTAGCTCAACCCAACCTATTTGTTTGTTCCTCATGTTCAGTTTGTTCTAGGGTTTTTGTTCCCTCAAGCTCTATTCATATAGATGTTGGTGTCATTTTCTTTGTGCCTATGCCTCTTCTTGTTCAATTTTATCTAGGTGCTCTTGTTCCGCATGCAATGCCTCCCTTTTTTCTTGGAGTACTTTTTATTGATATCATGCATCTTCATACAACCTACGCACATGATCGAATTAAAATACCACTAAATTTCTTTGACTTCGCATCTTTATGTAAGGATTCACTATGGTAATGTTCTTTTAAGGAGCCCCCACTATTCTTTTACCTCTATATGTAAATAAAGCATTGTCTATATGCAATGACCTATGTTTTGTACTTCCATGATTGAAAGTGTGAGTGTTGCAGGGATGTTTTGATGCTTCCCTCTACTTATGATTATGTCTCATGGTTTGTTGAATGCATGAACTCACAAAAATAGAGTATGTAGTAGTAGTTTTTGGCCCTGTAGGCCTTAGGAGAACCCGGTTCAATTCACCTAGTTGTTTGGTTCTCCATGGCTGATCTCACGAGGTGCCATTCACTCCAATAAGACTGGTGTATATTATAATTCTACCACTCTCAATGTGGTTAGAATCTATGGTGGATCTACGATTGGATGCAACCCTTTTTTTTATCCCTTAATGGGATTATCTTGCCTAGATCTATCTTGTGAGGTTTGGGGCCTTGAAGCTCCCTCCTTTATAATACGAGAGGAACCTGGATATGTTTCTCTAGCTAGGGTTCCTTAAGATTTACCCCCATGGGTTGATTTATCCCCCCTGAGGCTCTCTAAAATTTTTCTAGTGATATTCTATGTGTGTAGCTCAACATCAGAGTTATTGTGATTATTAATGGGTGGATCAATAGTTCCCGCCTCGGTATTGGACCGAGGTCGGTTGCTCCATGTGAAAACCATGACAATGTGAACTTATCACTTATGCAAATTTTTAAGACATGTAAACAAAGTAGACAAATGTGTTTATCTCTTTTAAGGATTAGATGTGTGTCCTAAGAACTTGTTTTTTGTGTTTTTGATTTGTTGATTTTCAAAAATGCCTCATTTCATGTGTTTTATTTTATTGGATGATATTATTTTGTTAAAGGGGTTTTCACCTGTATGCTCACAACTCAAAAATTGATAATAAAATTTCAGTCATGTAAATCCACAAAAGTATGGAGATGAATTCCATACCCGATTAGGGAGCACAAGTCCTGCAATTCCTCACCTAGTCTCACTTGGTTAGCGTTATACCATCTGAAGAGATGTACATGCAAATTTTTCAAGCTACATCGATTCTTGGATTCGATATTGGCCAAAAATGGGGTTCATAGGATTTGAGCCAATAGATGGAAATAAAACCCATTGTCGTTGGTCTCTATTAGTGGTTGGGTATGAAGTCCAACTCACTAATGTTTAAGTGTGACGTGGTGTGTGGTGGTTTTTTTAATTTTACATAAAAATAAAATGCATCATAGAGCACTCAAATGATTTTTCTATATGCTCAAAAAGAATGTTTCCATTTTAGAGAATGCACGTCTAAAAGATAGATGATATTCAGATAATGCAAGACTAATTATGAAAAATGGCCTCTAATTGGGTCTCAAGCATGCAAACCCTAACATACAATCTAGACCGCTGGAGACTAGGGTGGATTACAATCAGAGACCATTGTTCCTAGCAACGGCTAGTAGAAAACCTAAGAGATCTTATAAATTTTGCTTTAAAATTTCTCTATGTTCTCTAATTATCATTCATCTACTACATTCAAAAAATAAAAACACAGACAGAGAAGCAAAAATATAGAGAATTTCAACCAACCTAAAATCCAAGTCTGCTAATGATCTAGCTATTTTTTGTTGGTCGCTATCCCTTAGGATGGCTCTGAATCTGGTCATTGTCTTCAAGAGTGGTTGAGCTCTGCTAGCCATTGTCAATTAGAGTGGCTACACCTGTGTGAAAAAAACATGTAATAGGTCAGCAAATAGTGCAAATTTTAGGTGTTTCCACCATGATCACCATCTGTACGATGCCAAATTGCATGAACATTACTATATTTGCATCATAATATCAAATATAAAGCAAGAAATAATACAATGACAATGAATTAAAAAAAGTGTAAAGGCTCCTTTTATTAATTCATCATGAAAATTAGTTACATGTACATCCCTCTTAGGGATACCGCATTTTGATACAATGAATACAAAGATATGAAGCCCTAAAATTGGGATGGTGCAATTCGTAGGCCTTCTAGTTAAACACGAATTGATTGAGGGCTCACAAGGATACCTCCTTCTCCATCTGTCAAGAGAAACTTGATGTTGAGAATTCTTTGAGGCTTGAAAGAACCTGTAATCTGCATACAAGAAACAACAAAGCACATTAAATGCATATGAGGCCTCTCATGATGAGGCTTTTGTCAAGAATATACAAGAAATAAGGCCAAACTTGAAATAAATATAAAAATATGCAAATATAATCAAGAAATAGCTAAATTGATGCAAAGCATGCTTGAGAACAAGAAGATGTAGCTAATCTAAAATGTAATTTGCAATAAAAGCATGAACTAAAGCTAGTCTAAGAAGATTATTTGAATCTAGCAATGATGACTAAATCAAGGTAAAGCTACCTCTAATATTGCTAATTAACCATGCAAATATATTGAAAATGGTAAATATACTCTAATCTAGGAAAATAAAGTAGAAATAAGCAATAATCTAAGCTAAGAACTGATTAAATCATGCATCAAACCCTATCCACTGTTGTCATCAGTGGTTGAGACTTGCGAGCCACATTCAATGATAGTGGTCATGAATTGTGACTTCTACCTCTTAAATCAGGGGTTGCAACACATAATTCTTCAATTGAATTTATGGTCAAGGGTTTCCTGCTTGTCCAGATATGTAGTGGCAGTTGAATTCATCGATATTCATGTTAGATTGATGTGAAATTGTGATGTATTCTCCTCAATCCTTTGGAAGCTCCATTATTGTTTGCATGTTTTTCACTCCACAATTGGGTATAATTTTGACACTCCTCAAGGGTTATCAAGTTTTTATCTAATACAAAAGAGCTTCACTGCATAAATGTTATATATATTTTGCATTCATGGGAGGGCCTATAAATAGGCTTCCTAATTTCTAATATTGACTTCATGGAGAAGCCAAGATCAAGAATTGCCATCCTGTGGTAGTTGGGAGGAAACTTCTAGAATATTCCTCACCCAAAATTGACCAATATTAGTTGCATTTATCTATTACAACTTATTTTGGCTTTGCCTAAGATGCAAAAATAGTTTCAGAGCTAGTCATTTTCAACAGGAGTGGCTAAGCTCATAGTCGCTCTGAGCATCGACAATTGGGCTGGAAGCCACCCTGAGCGTCAGTGGCTAATCCTGCATAGGACCAAAATACCCTAGATAAGTGGTTAGAACAACTGATACCTCTTGTAAATGTCCAATATCATTAATATGGTTTGAAAAGTTGCCCATATGAGTAGTCTCCTAAACATGACATGTTTCAGGTGTCTACACTTCCTAATATGGAATTTTAGAAAACAATGATATTTGAAAAGTTAGATAATTAATCTATCCAAGTAGAAATTATTATTTCTCCTATTCTTTAGATTGCAAATATTAGTCTATTAATATATATCTATTCCTTCTTTTATATTGCTTTCAAATGTGGCTAATTTCTCTTAATGTTTCAACCTTATATTATACCTTATATCTCCCTATTAATGGAATAAAATTGGATGTAGTCTTACCTTTGTGATGCCCCAAAAATCTACTTAAATTTCAATGCATGTTTTTACCTTGGCTTTGCTCTCTTCAATGCTCAGCTTTGCCTTGACTTCACTCTCTTCAATGCTCAGCTTTGCCTTGACTTATCTCTCTCTTGCTTTCTCCAAGCTGGGAAATTTAAATAGAATGGAATCTTCCTCCTTTTTTACAAGTGGAAAATGGGAGTTACTAATTGGAATTCTTCCAATGCTTATGCCAAGATAACATACGTAACCTCCTTAATATTCTTTGTAACTCCTCTTGCTTAGGCTCTTATAGTTTCTTGAGCGTCAATAATTGGAATAGCACCTTAGAATTTTTATGCCAAGTGGTACTCAAGGTCTTTGCATGTAGACCTCTACTATAATACTTTATAAAGACTCTTATAATTCCTCTTGCCATTTCATATGCTTGTTCCTTGGCTTACTTTGTTTATTGGACAACAATTAACCTATTTTCTTCATAGGCGATTTGATGAGGATGTTGGATAGCGCTAGCTGTGATGCTCCTCCATTCTATGGAGCTCTATATGGTAGCTTAGTAGCTGATTTTGGTGCTTCCTTTGGTGGGTGTTCTTCTCGAATGTAGCACCTTTTCTCTTATTCTCTATCCTTTCTATGCATTGATTTTTATGCTCCGTTGTAGTGTAGATAACCCTTTTTGTAGTAGCTTTGTTCCACGTTGATAAACACATTTTTTATATAGATGAGCACCTTTAGTATGGAACTCTCTATTGTATTTTTCATCCACATAGATGCATATTGATTAATGGCCTTATGTGGGCTTTAATATTGCAGGTGAATGCTTACTTCTAGATGCTTTTATATGGAGCAATGGTGTCTTTTGACACCTCATACCTTGAGCAATATATACTCCTCAATGTTTTTCTTTTCTTCCTTGAAACCTACCCTTATACCTGCCTGAATGACGGTCATTGTAGTCTAAGACCTTTTTTCCTTCTTGAATGGACAAGAATGGTGCTTGTATTAGATAGATTTTTACACCATATAATGGATCGAATGTCTTTTCTGAGATGCTCCTTTTCTCTTAGTAATTACTTTTGCTTGGTCAATTTAGTGAGATTAAAACCAAGCTAATAATTTTCACCCTTTTGAAGTAGAAATTTTTGCACTTATTATTTTAATGAAACCCTAAGTGTAATTTTAAATCTGAGACTCTCCAAGTCTTTATTCTTATATCCTTGGCTAATTTTAATGGTGGTTTTATTTTGGTCATTAAATGGTGTTTCTAGACACCTTGATAATATGTTGATCGATGCCCTTAGATCAAAACACACAATAATCCTTTGAGAGTAACTTGTTAGAGATCAACTAGTATAGTACCAATGCACATTTAATGGTAACAATAATCCCACCTTATTGCTCCAATAAATGAAATCTCAGAATAATTTTAGATGTACTAATAATATTTGCAACTTTTAAGAGTAACATGTAATTTACCCTTAATGAATATTCTATAATTTTTCACCACAATCAATATTGTAGGATATAGTATTTTTTCTTTCTAGATAACAAATAGGTAGATGATAGTTTTCTTTCTTTCGAAAATATCCAATTCCTATTTAATAAGCAAATATACCTTAAAATGATTTTTTCCTTTTTTCACTTGAAGACTATAATGCAATCTATCTTTTTGCAAATTTTAATCTATATGTGGTGCTTAATATAATTTGATAATGAACCCTAATTTGAAGTTCAACTAATTGTATCCTATTTTCTCACCTCTTTGATAGCTTCTAAAGTAGATGTGGATATTGGTATTTTGATTCACCAAGTTGATGCCTTGCAATGGTTGAATTCCCAACTTCTTATTGGATACCTTGCAATGGTATTTTACTTCCAAAATAGCTTCCTGCTTTACCAAACTATAGCCTTGAACTTTCTATCTTGATCCTTGTATTTGGTGGCATGACCCTTCCAGTGATCTTTGTTTTTTTGCTATAGATTTAAAGAACTTCTTTCTCTGAACTATGCCTCCTTGCTACAAGAGGTAATCTTCAAATCTCTCAAATTTGATAGGATTCTTCTATCTGAATATTTCTTCAAGCTTCTTATCAAATTTTGACTTCAAACAGGATCTTCTTTTTCTCAATATTCTAAATATCTTGAGGTCTTCACTATATTCTTCTTCTAGACTTGGCACTCCTTACCAAATTCTTCTTCTCTTGGGCTTGTTGTTGGATGGAGATAATTTCCCCACGTCCTTCACTATTAGGAAATTCTCCTTGGTAGTGGATTTATCCATTGAGTTCTCCTAGGAACTCTTTTGATGATGCTTCTATAAACTCTACAACAAGGCTCTCCAAGCCTTCTTCTTTTCTTCTTTTATACCTCTCCAAGGTCTTCTATCTTGCAGCTTCTATGGTATTCCAACTGAGACATTTTCTTCAACCATATGCTTATATAAGTTTTGGTGATGAGAACTTCTTCTAGGATCTATGATTCTACTACTTTTGTATTTGTACATGACTCTTCTAGTCCTTATATTTCTTCCAAGAATGGAATTTTGGTTAGAGATAGAGTATATTACATCATTTAGATCATGTAAATATACCTTCCTAGGTACATACTTAGGACATTAGATTAATTTAGAGGAAATTTATGTAGCTACTTCATGTAATGTAATAAATGCACAAGTGTCAATGTGCAAGGTGTCCCTTGTACAACTAGGTAGAGTGTTGGCCAAGGAACCTATCTTCCTATATAAAAAGGACCTCATTGTAACAAGCATATAACAAGCTCGTAGCATATTCGTAGGTAGTAGCATAGTTTTGTGTAGATCACCATATATTGGTGATGGGTGCAATGTAGTCTAGTAGCTTTATTCATGGAGTATCCATTTCCTCCATAGCTACATTGTATTCATTTTTGTCATTTCTATTTATAGCATATTTTAGTCATCTTGTAGATTTACTTTCTTTCATATTATTCTACATCTTGTGATTGCTATATTCCATTGCATACTCCATAAAAATATAATAGTGTTATCATAGCCACGATAGATCTAGCCACAATAGATCTATAGGAAAACCACCATTGTCATTGATCCTAAAAAAATTTTCAACATTGATGCGCCTTTGGACCAGCCACTGTCAAAAAATATTAGAAGAGTCTAGGTGGAATTAGGAAGAGCCACAAGTGAGGACTAAAATAAATCTCAATTTTTTAAATACTAATATTACATTTGGATAGAGTCTTTCCACATAGTTGTAGGAAAACTCGTGAATATTAGAACTCAGCATTCAATTCACTAGATTGACAAATCAACTAGTGAAGATCATTCAGGATATCTAGAATTTGTTAACTATTACCCAAAGTTTCTTTTGTTGTAGGAAATTAATTCCTATATGATTGGGACACCTCCTACAATAGAAATCTAGGAGATTTCAACTTTTTTTCCTGAAGGTCGATGTGCCTTCATAGTGCAAATATTAGTTCCTTATGCAAGAAGAGAATATTGTGGAAGAAGACTCATGGGGAAGATTCATGGTGAAGTTAGGAGACTGGATATATATCCATTGATTTATTGAAAAAATTATAGAATAAAATGCCATCGAAGCCTTTATATAGAAGAAAATGCCACAAAAGCCTTGATCTAGAAGAAAATGCCACAGAAGCCTTAATCCTATAGAATATTCCAGATAAGGGTTCCTAAACCAGAAAGAAGACTCGATAGAAGAGTTCATGATATAGGAGGTTTATGATATTATTTCAAAGAATCTAAAGATATCAGGAGAAGATCTCATTGAAGCACTTCTAATCTTAGAAAAATAAGGACTAGGAGAGTCTTGCTCAAATCCAAAAGTACCAGAATTAAATATCCAAAAGAAGATATCACCACTAACACTTCTAGAATTATAAGGTTGAAGAAAATATCTCAAGGAAGACCAAAATAAGTTGCAAGATCAAAATACCTTGGAGAGGTCTCAATGAGAATCTATTAAAAGGCTTGGAGAGCCTTACTGAAGAAATTATCAAAGGTGTTTCAAGGATAACTCATTGGAGAAATTCACTACAAAATATAGTGAAATATTTGGGACAATTATCACCATATAATGACAAGCCCAAAAGAAAGAGAAGAATTTGGCAAGGGTTTCTAGATCTTATAAGAAGATTCAAAAGACCTCAAGATATTCAGTGTATTGAGAAGAATATCCTAGTTGAAATTAGAATTTGATAAGAAGACTTGAATATAGGAGAAGCCTGTCAAATTCAATATATTTAAATATTACCTATCACAGCAAAAAGGCACTATTTTAGAGAGAAAAACTTCTCCAAATATAAAAAAAAAGGAGAATATTTCTTGAAGGATAAAATTACCAAAAACTAGGCTCATAAAAGAAATTTTGAGACCACTTTTTGGTGAAGAATAAACTGAGCAACGCCATCCTACTCAAAGCAGCAACTTGGTGATCTTAGAAACCAAGATCTAAATCCTCTACAAAATATTTTTAAAAAGATAAGGAAAAATTGGTGCAAGTAGATTCATTAATTAGATTACTTATCAGATTTGTTAAATCACCTTATATTGGATTAGAGTTACAAAAGAGGAAAATCAAATTACAGTCTTCAAAAGTGCAAACAGGAAAAAGTTATTTTTAAGGTTCATTTGCATATTAGCTTTGGATTTGATTAGATTACACAACTACAACTATCTATCAACTACCAAATATCTACTTTGGAAAGAAAAAGAAGACTAGTTCCTACAACTTTATTTGTAGTGACATTGTAGAATAATTCTTGAAGATTCATTTTAGATTATTCTTGATTAGTTGTAGTAAATTGATTAAGTGCAGTTATAAGGTATTTTTACAGTTGATTGGAGTGATAAGGTGGTATTTTTAGTACATTAAAAGTGAAATATTAGTGGGTTCATTTAAACTAATATATTACTCTCAAAAATCTTAGTGTTTGTGTTCTAAAGACACCATTAGTGCACCAAAAAATCTACAACTTTTAGTGGCCAAAGGAAGCCACAAAAATCAACTCAATCCTCTAAGTTTTGGAGAAGAAAATAGCCATAGAAAATAAGCAATTTTTATCTCAAATAGAGACTTGGTGAGTCAGATTGAAAAGGATTGAAAATCCAACTAAGAATTTTATTATTTACAACTCAATTTATAGGCTCTAAAGGCCCAAAATACATAACCAAACCCACCAAATCATGGATTTGATCCCAAAATCCTTAACCATAAGCTACAATAGTGCAAAGGAGAATGCACGTAACTTCTAAGTTAAGAATGAAAGGAAAAATGCTAACTAGAAGATCCTTTTAGCTATCTTGAAGTACACACTTCCTACTTTGAGTTCACACTTCCTAACTAACACTCCTAAGTGACAACTAGAAGACAACTAGTGCCCACAAGTGTATGTGAGAAGGAGACTCACTTACAATATTAATTTGCAAGAAATAAACTATGCAAACCTAGCTAGGAACTACTAGAGGGGTCATATGAGTGATCAAACATCAATCCTCATCATGCCTCCCCACAATAGAAGCATTGGACTCCAATGCTTTCAGAAGAGTAGGAAAGTCACGGGACATCTGATGAAAAGAAATCCAACGAGCCTGATGCGGCAGCTGTCCTCGTCGAGCCACAAGATATGAGGTGGTAGACCCCTGGTGAGTCTTTTGAGTCTTAGTGTCATAGATCTGATCGAAATCCAATGGTAACTGAGAATCAGGAACCACATCCACAGGATGACTGATAGCTAATGCGGTCTCCAATGTAGAGTCAAAGTACAACTTCAAAAGATCTACATTGATGATGTCATGAATCCCCAAGTGTGCGGGAAGATCAAGGTAGAAAGCATTCTCGGACACCTACTAAAGAATAGTATAAGGCCCATAGCGAATCGGTTTGATTTTACTATGAGTCTTATCAATAAAACGTCGCTTGTCAAGATGCAACCAAACTTTGTCACCAACCTGAAATGGATGAGGAATTCGATGTCGATCCATGGCCTTTTTTTGCTGCTGTTGTGTCTTTTGCAAAATCTCAATCACCTTTGATTGAAGATTGTGCAAGTGCTGAATAAATGAGTGAGCCTTGTCTTGCTCCTTCTAAAGATGTGAAGTGATAGGAGAAGGCAAAGACAAAGGTAACTCATAAGGTGCCAAGGGCTGAAATCCCATACAAACCTCAAAAGGTGAATGACCTGTAGAAGAATGTAGTGCCCTATTGTAGGCATGTTCAATATGAGTGAGACTCAAGTCCCACTTTGCTGGTGAAGTGTGATGATAGATTCGTAAACTTTGCACAAGTGTACGGTTTACCACTTCAGTCTGCCCATCGGATTGTGGATGATAGGCGATGGAAAAGTTAAGGGAAACTCCCAAAATTTTCCACAAAGAATGCCAAAAGTGACCCACAAAGCATGAATCATGATCTGATATAATGCTGGTAGGTAGACCAAAGGATCGCCAAATGTTGTCAAAGAACAATTGGGCTAAGTCTGCTATAGAACTGGTCTTGCGGCATGGAATAAACTTAGCCATCTTACTGAATCTGTCAACCACCACGAACACACAATCATGTTGTCGCACTGTCATGGGAAAACCACTAACCAAATCCATGGAAATGCTTTCCCAAGGATGGGAAGGAATGGGCAAAGGCATGCCTAAGCCAAACTTCCTGTTAGCTGGTTTTGAGCGACAACAAACCGCACACTGTTTGAGAAATCTCAACACATCCCTCTGCATTTTAGGCCAGTAGAAAAATCTTTGCAAGTGATGAAGTGTTTTGTGCTTCCCAAAGTGACCACCATAAAGTGTAGAATGATCTTCCTTAAGAAGTGACACTCTAGGCTCACAAGGAACACAAACCTTGTCCAATTTGTAAAGAAGTCCTTCTTTGATGTAGAAATCTTGGAAAGGATGCAAATTGGAAGAAGAAGGCTTACTCACTTGCTCAAATATTTTCCCAAAATTAGGATCCTGTGAATACTGATTAGGCCAAGTCTGAAATCCCAAGTGTGAAGTGGACATAACTATTAAGGCAAGAGTGGCAGGAGGCCTACTCAAACAATCAGCAATAGTATTACTCTTCCCCTTTTTGTACTTGATCACCAAGTGAAATTGTTGGAGGTAAGAGGCCCACTTCATATGTCTTGATTCTTCAATTTTACTTTGAGATTGTAAAAACTTGAGAGGCATATGATCTGTGTGTACTACTCGTATATTTTCCCAAAAGATAATGTCTCCAGTACTTGATAGCTTGAACTAATGCATACAACTCCTTGTCATATGTAGAATAGTTCAACCTTGGAAAAAAAAAGTTTGGAAATGATAAGCAACATGACCACCATTTGTTTGAGCACAACACCTAGAGCAACTTTAGAGGCATCCGTTTCAATCTCAAAAGGTTGAGAGAGGTCAGGTAAAGTTAAGACAGGTGTGGTACAAAGTTTCTTTTTCAATTTCTCAAAGGCAACATCTTGGTTTTTCTCCCAATGAAAGGGGACTTTAGACTTAGTGAGAAAATGTAATGGAGCTACAAGGGTGGAATACTGAGGAATGAACTTGCGATAAAAATTCGCAAGTCCTAGAAAACTCCTTAACTCGGTGAGAGTAGAAGGAGGGGACCACTTAAGTAAAACATCAACTTTAGTGGGATCTACCTGAATTCCACTTTCACTAATCACATAACCAAGGTAAGAAACTGAAGTATTGCCAAAAGAACACTTGGAAGGATTGGCATATAATTGATTCTTCGCAAGAAGATCAAGTGTATGATGGATATGCCCAAGGTGTTCCTCCCAAGTTTTTGAGAAGATCAATATATCATCAAGATATATTATTACAAATTTGTCAAGTACATCACGAAATACATCATTCATCAACCTCATGAAGGTTGCAGGAGCATTTGTAAGACCGAAAGGCATGACCAACCATTCAAAGAGGCCCATCTTCATCTTAAAAGTTGTCTTCCATGTATCCTCAGCTTGGATACACACTTGATGATATCCACTTTTGAGATCTATTTTTGAAAAGAACTTAGCTCCTTGGAGCTGATCTAATAAATCATCAATGCGTGGTAGTGGATATCTATTCTTTACAAAAATTCTGTTCAAAGCACGAAAATCAATGCACAATCTCCAAGTGCCATATTTTTTAAGAACCAAAAAAATAGGTGAGGCACAAGTAGAAGTACTTTCCTTAATGAAACCCTTAGACAACAAATCTTCTATTTGCCTTTTAATTTCTTCATTTTGCAAAATAGATTGTCTATACATGGGTGAATTAGGTAGTGAAGAACCAGGAATGATTTCAATGTTGTGATTAATTGTGCGATTTGGAGGAAGAGACTTTGGCTCCTGAAATATGTGTGAGTAATTTTGCAATATTTTATCCATTGAAGAGTGTTTTTTTGGAATGGATGTTGATGTAGGAGTGTTTTGAGAGCGAATGAAAATTAGAGCAACGTCACCACCTTTTTTAATTGCCCTTTTTGTTTGCTTGGAATTTAGAATGATGTTAGGAGTGTTGGTGCTTTTAATGAGAAAGACCTTACCATATTTTTGAAGTGTGTAGGTTCTTTTGAAAGCATCATAAATAGCTCTCCGATCATACTAAAAAGGTTGTCCAAGAAAAATCCCACAACAATCCATAGGAGTCACATCACAAGTGACTTGATCTATGAAATGTGGGCCAAGTGCAAATTTTAATGTGCAAGTGTGAGTGATTTCTGAGCCCCTTTCACTATCCTTCCAACCCAAAGAATAAGGTTGAGGATGAGGCTCAATAGGTAACTTCAATCGCTCGACAATGGACCTCGCAATTAGATTTTTCTGCGAGCCATTATCCACTATACAATCTATTGCAAAATTATGGAGCAAATGAGCTCTAGTGATGAACAAAGCATCACGATCGCCCCCTGATGAACTTACATTTACCAAGGTAACCTCATTGAGCTTACCTCATAATTTCGTGTATACTCTACTTTCTCCTACTGACTCAAGGGGACCTTTCGAAGCATCCTCCTCTTGAGTAGTGATGACTAAACTCTTCTTCTTAAGCTTAAAACAATCAGCTTTTTCATGACCCTTTTTCTTACAATAGTTACAAAATTTTTTAGAAGAAGAAGGTTTGGAAGAAGAAGAAGAAGAAGGAGTAGAAGTGGAAGGAGAAGGAGTAGAAGGAGATGGAGAAGAAAAATTCTTCTTTTGGGCAAAGTTCTTCTTTTGTGAGAAATAATTATTCCCTTTTGATGAGTTCGCAACCACTTGAGTAGCAGGTGCATAGAATTCCTGCGAATGCGCCTTGAACTTGTCCTCCGCAAGTTGCGCCTGGTTGAAAACTGAATCCAATGTTTCCATAGAAACAAACATAATTTCCCTATACAAATGCTCTAACAAGCCACTTTGAAATTTGAGAATCAAAGCTTTAATATCTTCCTCCACATTCAAAAGTATCATGTACCTGTTGAATTGAAAGATATATTCTTGCACAGTCATATTAGTACTTTGTCGAAACCAAAACCACTTAATTACCAATTCCTTAGAATAATTGGAAGGATAAAAATTGGTCTTAAGATAGTCTACAAGCTCATCCCAAGTGGTAAGCTCATCATGACCCTTTTTCCTTTCGACAAGTACTTTAGCTACACCAAAAAGTTTTAGCTTAGCATATGGAACTAAATCATCATCTGATAGTTGAGTGTAAGAAAACCAAGAACTCATGTCAAGAATCCAACTATTCAAGACTTCAGGATTTTGGGATCCATCATAAAGTGGCACTTCACATCGAACTCTCAGGCGAGAATCATGAGCAGAAGTTGAAGCATTGTGGACAGAAATGTCATTTACCTTCACTGCAAGGTTACAAAGAACTTCTGCCATGGTAGTATCATTAGCTTTATCAGCTAAAGCATTCACAACGTGTGCAAGTTCTGCCACTTGGGCAGCCAAGTCAGAAGCCATGTGAAACCGGGTATAAGCCAGGAGTAACAAGGTAAAAACACTTAAAAATCAGGGTAAAAAAATGTGGAAATACCCTGTTACAATGTAGTGCCTTGTAAAATACCCCTAAGGCTAAATATTATAAAAATTTAAACTTTACCTAAGGTTTAAAATTTTTATAATTTATTAATTTAAAATAACTTAATTAAAAATTAAATTCTAATTAATCAAAGATTAATTAAATTTAATTAAGTTATAAAAAATAAATTAATAAAGAATAAAATTACATGCAAGAAATTTTAAACCTTAGGAAAAGTAATATTTATAAATTTTTTGATATTTTCCCTTGTTCTTGCCGAAACTGCACTCCACCTTGTTTGCATGAAATTCTGAAATCTTCAGTTGCACGTTTCTCGAGGAGGAAGTCTACCTATTTCAAGCAGAAGAACTGATTGTGGCAGAATCAATGCAGGTTTTGAGCATTGTTTTCAAGGCAACAAAACTGGGAGCAGTTACCTCCGTTGGCCAAAGTGTACCTCATTTTGAGTTGCGGGCAAAGCTTGCAAAAACCTGATGTGAGCGCAAATGGATCTGCGCTCCGTAGGCTCAACTTCAGCCCCGCACGCCTCCTTGGCATGCGCTGCTACCTGATGCTATCATCCTGACAGTGTTGGATGCTATCAGGCACTGACAGTAATGTTAGGCCCTAGGCAAGCACTGTAGGCTATTTGGCTCATGCACTATTTGGCCTAAATGTGGCCAGCCACGGCCAAAGATATCATCATGCCTGACAGCATCTGCCATAGGCACTGTCACCTGACAGTGCTGACGTAGGCACTATCGCCTGACAGTGTCTGCTGCAAGCACTATTGCCTGATAGTGTCTACCACGGCGTTGGCTGTAGAGCCGACGAGTGCATGGAGCCGTGTGCGTCAGACTGACGCACACGAAAAGCCCCCGCGTGCTGTCGAACACAGCCGAAAAGGGCAAAACAGGCCCTTCGGCTTAATTTTTTTTTTTACAATAATATTATAATTAATATATTAAAAAATATATATTAATTAAAATAAAAATAAAATTTTAAATTAACCAGAAGGGTTAATTTAACAACTTTAAAAACTCAAATTTTTACAAAAATTAGCAATTTTTGAAGGTAAATTACCTTCAAATTTTCCTAACAAATTGCTAATTTTCTTTCATATCACCAAGACCCCTTCAGTAGCTCTCCTTTCAAGATCTAGTCGACACATGACCAACGTTTGAAAGGCAACCAGACCCAAGTCGACACACGACCTGGTTTAGGCGATGTTTGATCTTCAAGACTCCAAAATGGCAGGAACAAATGGCTCCCTAATGCGTATTTCACCGTAGGAGTAGTCCAAACCTGCCAAGGGATTTTTGTAAGACAAGAATCGGGGTAAAATTTTCCTATACCTCTTGAGCATAAGCAAAAATTTGGAACGAGGAGTTTGATGCCTAAGGAACTTCCTTCTACGAATGGTTTTCAAGCTCCCCTTGAGCTTGAACCGAGTCCTCAATGAGAAATAATTTCTCATAAGAAAACTATCTCCTTCCCTCTCACCTCACAAGCCCTAGTGCAAACATGAACTAGGCTCTGATACCAATGAAAAGGATTGAAAATCCAACTAAGAATTCTATTATTTACAACTCAATTTATAGGCTCTAAAGGCCCAAAATACATAACCAAACCCACCAAATCATTGATTTGATCTAAAATGCTTAACCATAAGCTACAATAGTGCAAAGGAGAATGCACGTAACTTCTAAGTTAAGAATGAAAGGAAAAAATGCTAACTAGAAGATCCTTTTAGCTATCTTGAAGTACACACTTCCTACTTTGAGTTCACACTTCCTAACTAACACTCCTAAGTGACAACTAGAAGACAACTAGTGCCCACAAGTGTATGTGAGAAGGAGACTCACTTACAATATTAATTTGCAAGAAATAAACTATGCAAACCTAGCTAGGAACTACTAGAGGGGTCATATGAGTGATCAAACATCAATCCTCATCACAAATTCAAAGTATTATAAGTGTTATATTGCATCTACAAAAGTGGTTATAAGTTGGGTTCATAAAACCAACAAAAATTAGAGTTGCATATTCATAAGAACTCCAAAAATTTACCATAAAATCAGAAAATCAGGAGTGCAAAAAGGTGCAAAAGGGGTATTTTTATATCCCAAAATTATTACATATTGTTGCACCATTCTAATTTATTTTACATAGGTGATAAGATAGAATTTGAGGTACCAAAAAGGCATATTATACAAGGTTAAAATAGCTATACACTAGCACACTTTGAGTGTAGCATAGGAGCCTCTCAAAAGGCTCACATCTTCTCCATTTTGGACAGTTGAACCTGCAAGCCTTCAAGGGACAACACAAGAAAAGAATAGCATCATATTTGAGAGAAATATTATCTACAAATAAGGAAATACATAATAGGTTCAAAAAGGGAGAAAATAAGGCATCAAAACCAATATGGAAAGGAGGAACAAATTATCACATTGAAGGTATAAATAATAGGTGCTAAATCCAAGGTTTCAAGCTTGGAGAAAAATGTCCACCAATAGGAGCACCAAGATTAGCTACAAAACCACCATTGGAATCTCCATAGAGTCAAGGGATATTATAGCTAGCACCATCCAACGTCCTCATTTAAGCACCTACAAAATAAATAAGTTGCTTGCTCACGTAGCAAGCAAAAGAATAAACATATAAAAGAGAATAGGAGGTATATCATTCATCTTGGAGCATTATAACAAAGAGTTACATGTAAAGTTACACTTGGCACAAACCTCCTAAGGTGAAAAATTCATTCACAACATACAAGAAACAAAGGATTACTCCAAGCGCTCAGCCAAGGGAAGTTACAAAGAATAAAAAATAGGTTACATTCATATGAGTGCCACTTGTCTAAAATTGAAAGATTCTAGGAGCACCCATCTTGGAGAGGAAGTCAAGCACTCACCAAGAATACTGTAACATCTCATACATTACACACAGGAGCAATACAAGTGCTTAGTAACTTCCATCTACTCCTCAAGCACCTATGAAGTGTAACTACCACACCACTTATCATATTTGTAAATATTTTTACTCCATTTAAAGGGTTCAATGACCGATACCCCTACCTCCTTGGGACTTACCCAAAAGTGGCATCTCATTTGGGGTGTTTTACACAAATAAAAAAAAAGTTTCAATGACCAAGGGAGTTTCAAGCACACATATTCATTCAAAGCACTTCACATAGGGCCAAATCACAACGTGGAGAAAATTGAAAGAGCATTTAAAGCTCTAGTCAAAAGGAGTCAAAAAGCCACAAATTTTGGGCATCATTCTTCAAGTTCCAAAACCAAGATAATTCCAAGGCTTTCCATTGGTTGAAGCACCCAAGGTAAAATACATTGGAATTACTATCATTCATGCTTAAATACTATGCCAAATATTGTGGACATCAACGTTGCAAGGTAAGGAATAATTTCCATTATAGTTTGATTTCATTATTGGGAGATATAAGGATTATATAATAAGGTTAAAACTTAGATAAATCAAATGTATTGAAAGCAAAAATTAAAAGGGAAATAAGATATCATATTAATTAAATATTTGCAATATTAAATATTGGAGTAATAAGGGTTACTACTAGAAAAATAAAATTTATAATATTTGAAAATATTATTGTGTTATAATTTTCTACATTTGGGATTTATAAGGGATACAACAACAAACTAGGTTTTTAAAAATTAGAAACACTAGAATCAAATTCTAAGAGATATTAAAAGATGTTATTAAGGTTTATTCTAAGGTTGTAAATTTATAATATTCTTGTCTCAAAATTTTACAAAAAGAGACAAAGGAAATCCAACATTTAAACCTCTTCAAAAATTGGAAAAGTGCTTAGTTAAATAGGATTAATAAGGTGTTAGAAAATTTTATTTTGATATTTACAAAACTTTACAAAATCAACCCAAAATGTAACTACATTCTACAAAAGCACTATATCATATTCCAAAATCACTGAAGAGTCATAAGGCATTCTACAAAACTTGATAATAATAGTATCTACCAAATATTACCAAATTCTAAATCCATTGGGAAGATATAAGTTGTTGGACATTTTGAGTCCCTAAGCTAAAATGTTGTCATTGATGTCAAAATGTTATTTGATGTCAAAAGGATCTATGATGGTATGCACTATGTTTTGTGAAATTTCAAGGAAGGGTTTTTACCAAAACCAAGGTAGGCAAAATAAAATGTTTTATTTAAAACCATGGATGGCGGATTTGAAATGGATTTTTCTTAAAACCCAAGTTGGCTTTTTGTTTCATCGAAAAAGGTGCCCCGGTGATGGAGATATTTAATTTTAAAGGTTTAGTTTAAATTTTAATTTATTTAAAATTTAAATTTTTATTTTAAAATTAAATAAAAAAATTTCCGCCATGTCCACCGACATCATGAGGGCAGTTTTAAAAGCGTCGACGTTTCCAAGCGAAGGGAAAGGCATATAAATATGCCACCAAGTTTTTAAATTGATTATCCTTGCTCGTTGATAATCTTGTGTGGTATATGCAAAGGAAAGAGCTTGTGTTTTATTTTATGTGAAGTAGCGAATGGTTTAAAGTACACAGTGACCACTTCCCAAATCTCATTGGGCAACGTGGCCTAGTGGCAGCTTGGATTGTGCAAAAGTGTTGATAGCATGGATATGGTGAGTTTGATTCCTGTGAGCATTAGCATTGTATTGGTTGAAGTGTTGTTCGTTGTTTAAAAGCTTGTGGGTGAAAATAAGAAGCATAAGGAGCACAAGGTGGAATAGCTTCCACGTGGGAAGCTTAGCCCACTTAGTGGGAAGAGGGAGTGCAGAGGCGCACTCGCTACAGGTCTTGGGTTTGAGTCACCCAAAACCCATTTTTGCATGGTTTTTTGTTGCCCCATTCTTCGAAGCTGGAAAAATATTTTATTTTCTAAGGTATGCTTGTCACCGCAATTTTCATAGAATGAATAATTAATGTTTTAATTTTTCAAAGCTAAGGTTTCAAACACCATTATTGAGGGTATACTATGGTGATGTGATTTATGAGTTGTGGTTTATATTTTACACTATTTGATGTGGGAATTTTTGCATTAAGGAGCTTAGTGAGTTGTTAATTAGTGCGAAGTGATTTTTTAGGAGAAATAAGGGAATGGTAGATGGTTGTGGTGATATTCATGCTATGCTTAATTAATTAAGGAAATAATAATTTTTATTTATTTTCTAGAGGTGGATGTTATTTTTGACTAGGAGAAATAACATGTAAAAGGTTATGATATTTTTTTTGTAAATTCTCCTAACCCTCATGAAGTTTGGAAAGAGAATATTGTGATTTTGGTAGATTTCCAAAGAGGCTTCTTCATCTTCATAAAAGGTATGGGCACATTATCCTATTGATTTATTTGGGTGGTTGATTTATAAAAATATCATTGGAGTGAAAATTATTGATTGTGGTTTCCTTTTTGAAAGTGGTTGAGTTAATGCTTCAATGTTTTCTGAATTGAGAGTTGTTATTAAACCTTTTTTATAAGCATTGTTGTTGAAGCCCATTGATTGTGCAAAGAACTTGAACTTGAGTTAGAAAATAACATGAGTATCATTGTTATGTGAGATTTTTTGTTGAGCATTATTGGAAATATTTTGAGTTGGTTGATACATGCTTGGACTAGGGTTTGTGAGAAAGGGTTGTTCATTAAGGTGATTGGTTGAGTTGAGTTGATTGAGCCTAGTCAAGTGGATGCATGTGGTTGTTCAAGTTCCATGAAACAAACTATTCTATATTCTAAATTGAGTTGAGATTGGATTTGAGTATAGAACACATTGAGTCTCTAACAATTCTCTTTGTGATTCTATGATATTGGACAAGTTCTGTGTGAACTTGTTGAGCATATTTGAGCAAGTTCTATGTGGACCTATTGAGTAGATTTGGACAGGTTCTGAGTGAGCCTATTGAGAAGATTTGAGAAGGTTATGAGTGAACCTATTTGATAAAGCTTTGAATGTGACAGATTATAGATTACAAAGTCTCAGTGGATAGAGTTCCAGCAGCCAATACAATTGAAGATAGATCTGAGTGAGGAGTCCTCAAGTGGAGAGAGATCCACCAGTCAGTGCAGCAAAGAGACAAAGTCTTCTAGAAGATCACTAGCCAAATCAGAAGGGGAAAGAGTTATCCTTTGGAAGATATCCATGAACTTAATATTAGGGGATCAGCATATCCTTTGGACAGAGGTCCATAAACATTTTAATTGGGAAGGATTCCCAAGAGATTATTTGAGAAATATTTAGAAGAAATATTTTTCTATGGTGGTATCCCATGTTGGGTGAACCACATTAAAAATTATGTCTCTCATGTGTGTGATGCTTTGTGTGATTTTTACTATTTAATTAATGATGATGCTACTATTTGGAGAAAATTTTATGTTATATTGTTCACCCCCCCCTCTCAGTATAAGTACATGTTCTTCATAAGATTTCTACAAAACCTAAAATTCCATTAGGTATATATACTCTCATTACTAGGGAGACATAAGTAAGTCTAAAAATCCTAAGGATTAATAAAGGTTTAATAAAATCAAGTTTATATACTTTAATTAGGATTCATATGTCCTAAAATAGGGAGTCATAAGGTAGACTACAAGGAAAATCCTATCTCATTTATTTAGAGTCCATAGAGAATTCTACTTCTTCAAATGGGAAAAGGAATGTCATAGAATGAGTGTAAAATTTTCTCCAATAGAAACCATTCTACAAAGCATGAAAACATGTGATATATTGACTCAGGATCCAGTCATCATATGACAGGAAATATACAATGGTTTGACTACCTTGAAGTTGTTAAAGGCTTCATACTAAGAATTACATATAGCCAAACTTATCATATACATGGATATGGATGTGTAACACCAAGTAAATCATTTCCAAATCTTCTACTATAAAAATTATTGTATGTTCTTGGATTAACATTCAATCTCATTTCAGTAAGCAAGTTAGGAGAAAACAACTATATCATCAATTTTTGATATATATGGATGTGATCAATCCATGTCTCATCATGAATTAGGTGAAATAAAAGCAACAAGATCAATCCATGGAAATACATATATCCTAGACTTAATGGAAATCTCACAAGATATTGTGGTGTTTCAAAATTATGTTAAAACACCATTCTCTACTCAGACATTAGCAATCAAAACCAAATGAAGATACTCGCAAAGAGAACAATAAAGGTAGATGGATAGAATATGAATATGATGAACCTAAATAAGCCAAATATTATCCAATGGAAGAAGATCCATATTGAATACTAAAGTCTTCAATACCCAAATGATGTAATATAAGGGGTGTTAGAGATAGAGTATATTACATCATTTGGATCATGTAAATGTACCTTCTTAAGTACATACTTAGGACATTAGATTAATTTAGGGGAAAGTTATATAGTTACTTCATGCAATGTAATATTTGCACAAGTGCCAATGTGCAAGTTGTATATGTACAAGGTGTCCCTTATACAGCTAGGTAGAGTGTTGGCCAAGGAATATATCTTCCTATATAAAAAGGCTATCATTGTAACAAGCATATAACAAGCTCGTAGCATATTCGTAGGTAGCAGCATAGTGTTGTGTAGATCACCATATATTGGTGATGGATGCAATGTAGTCTAGTAGCTTTATTCATGGAGTGTTCATTTCCTCCATAGCTACATTGTATTCATTTTCATCATTTCTATTTATAGCATATTTTAGTCATCTTGGGGATTTACTTTCTTTCATATTATTCTACATAATGTGATTGATATCTCTCATTTCATACTGTATCAAAAGCTAACAGTGGAGATATACTTAAGATATCTTTAGCTTATTCTAAAATAATTCTTTAATTAGTAAATGAGATCACCAATCTCCTATTTCATGGACTCTTCTTAGGAGTCTTCTTCAAGAACTCTTTTCTGGAATTTTCTTATGAATTAGGAATTTATATTCTGAATCAAGAATTCTTCTCTAACTCTTATTTGGAGTGTTCTTCTAAATCATGAATTCTTTTCTAACTCTTCTTTGGAGTGGTCTTCTGAATCAAAAATTCTTTTCTAACTCTTATTTTGAGTATTCTTTTGAATCAAGAATTTATCTTCTGAATCAAGAATTCTATTTTGAAGTTTTCTTCATAATTAAGGCTACTATTTCCTTCTACTTATAGGTTTATCTGGCCTTTTCTTCTTTTGCACTCTGTAGGTATCAATCTTGAATGGAGATCACAAATCTCCTATCTTCCTCTCTGACTCATCTTCTGGAGTCTCTTCTTACTTAAGTTTGCTATAAGGCTATTGTGGCCTTTTCTTTACTTCTGCAATTTGCAGGATTGCAACTCTTGTAATGAGACCTTTCTTCAAGGTCTTTTAAATCTACAGTCTTCTCCTCATTGTTGCAAGTGCTAGAATAATTCTTGAAGATATTCTTCCTAACTCTTTCGTAGGAAGCTTCCCAACTATTTTTTGATTTTTTTTTCCTGTAATATTTTTTTAGAAACTAGAACGTAAGAACTTATAAATGTAGAGATAATAATCTTTACTAATTGATTTTTCAATCTAGTGGCATGAATGTTGAGTCCTAGTCTTCATGTTTTTTTTGCAACTCTGTGGAAAGACTAGCCAAAGGTAATCTCAAAATTTTTGTAGCTGATATTTATTTCAGTCCTCACTCTTCTAATCTTGTTGACTAATGAGGCTATTTCTATCTATAGATTTGTAATGACAAATTCTACATGCAGCGGTGCACAACAATAGATCTGGTGTACCACTATGTAGTCCAATCAATAGTAATAATAACTCTCCCTATTTCTCTTGGCCTACTAGAATTATCTTATGATGGATGTAGGCCCTCCTATCTCAATTCATTGTGTCTCTGATACTACTGTTAGATTTTGAGGATATATGCAATGGGATAAATCTAACATAAGTCCTAACAGGATGCAATAAATATGAAATAAAGTGATTTTACAATATTATTGAAATATGCTATAAATAGAAATGATGAAATTATAGTGTATTCTAGAGGAAATGGACCTTGTATTACTATGAGCTAAAGAACTACATGGTACTCCATATGGGAGCACCACTACATACTACACTACACTAGATAAGAACTTGACTTGATATCTAATCTACCACTATGAGACCCTTTATATAAGAAGGGATTCCTTGGCCAACATTCTACCTAGTTGTACAAGGGACACCTTGCACATTACAACTTGCACATTGCCACTTGTGCATTTATTACATTGCTTGAACTAGCTAACGTTGACCTCTCCTTTCATTCTATCGAAAGGCACATGTCATGCTTCACCCCACACAAATCATTCTATGTGAGTAGTCCTTGCATGCAAGGGTTTCCCATCCATCTCATATCCATTTGATTTATACAACCCCCAATAGCCTCATTCCTAAATATTTTATGGAGGAACATCATTAAGCCTATCTAATTCCTCCAATTCCATTGCAAAGGATCATACAAATTCTCTTAACCCTTCCTTTTTATTTACATAGGCTAAGTATTACTTAAAACTAAAAGGGTATCTCTTAAGCACCTTCATTAAGATTTTAGGTATCATAAGGTAGCATTCATTTACTCTATAATTCACCACTTTATCACAACATAAGCAAACTTCCAAAAGTATTAGCATTTTCAATTAAACGCCCCAGGTGAGTTTCCTTTATTATTATTTTATTCATTCCCTAGGTACTTATTTCAATAATTCAATATTTAATTAGCCAGCATTGTCTACTTTACCATGCATTATTCATTTTACTGCATATCATAGCAATTCATGAAAGGATTAAACCACATCAATTAAATGTCCCATAAGGAAGTCCTTCGTTATAAAATAAGAACATCATAAGGATTAATTCCAAAATTATGAAATTAAATAACCAACATCAACTAATTTACAAATGCCATTAACATAGAGAATCATACATTCATAAATCTCTAAAAGAAAAATCCAAACAAAGGAACCACCACAAAATAGTACAATATTATTTATCCTGGAAAACCCCCTTGTGGGGAAAAACTAACCCAAAACAATTTCTCTTTATGTATTCCCATAAATGATTTTTTCTTTACATTACATCAAGGTATTTCAATATACCTTTATCCTCATAAGGATATTCCATAAATCCCTTATTCTATGGATTAAATTTTCCAATCAATTTGATCATTACAATAATCTTCATGCTTCAAAAATAAACTTTCAAATAGACCTCCTAAAATATAAATCAAGACCATCTTGTCCTCTTTACAGTATGGCATTTAGGCACTATCATGATCACATTATGATTTGACTCTAATAAAATCCATTTATCATAGTCTACATTTCAACATACGTAAACCTAGCTAAACCATACCATCACAAATCATAAGGACCTCCTTAACAACAATATTCCAGTTCCACCTAAATCTATACTAACACTCCAAATCCCATGATCAGTTCAACTCGATGGTCCAACTTAAGGGTAGACACGGCTACATTTCTAGGCTCACATAGTTAACTTGAATACATTTTATAGAGGACATGGATACAGTCATCAAAATATTCATAATTGTTCTAACATAATTCATCCTACTTAATTTCCCCAGTGCACTCTATGGCAATACGATGATTCTAACCGATTTCAAGCACTAGCATCTACCCTCAATCCATTGAGGTACATTCTAAGAGGAAACTCTCGAATCCCAATGAGTAAGGCATAAAACAATCCTTGATCACATAAATCCTATGGACAAGATATGACTCTACTCTACTGCTACAAATAATCTCCTCTAAACAATGGTAAGATCTATCAAACCAATCATTCATCATGAGTTCAAACAAGGACTTAACCATCTCTTAATTTCTCTACTCGATCATTCTTGGGAACATCCCTGATCATAATGGTTTGCTATAAACTTGGTAATTTCTATGACTCCACATAGGTCTCAATACTGTAAATCACAAAACAAACATAAACTATCCTTACATAATCTACATGGCATTCTACTGTCAACTCTAGACTACTGTCACCACACATCTATCCAATTGATGGTAAGATCTATCAAACCAATTGTCATACACTTGCATAGATAATATGGACTTAACTACACCATTTACTGAACCCGAATGCTTATTGGAAATATCTTTGGGTATAATGGTTTGTTATTGTTGGTCAAATATCTGCCTAATCATACAAAACTATGTTTGTGCGCCCTAGATACGACCAACATTGAAAGGCCGAAGGAAAGAGATGTCCTCCGTGCCAATCTCCAGAGAGGGCTGGTTCCCAAACTAAATCCTACAATGATAAAAGACTAGAGATGCAGGAAAGAAATTAGAAATAACAGAAAGAAATGGGAAATATGGCCACAGGCCGAAGTGCAGGATTGGTGTTAGACTAACTAGCAAGAAAAAAACCCAAGCACAAATTAGCATTCATGAAAGGAAACAAAATAGAACAAGCTCACAATATTGCCATAATAACTATCAAAATGGTACTCCAGCATTCGCTTTCTCCTTAGCAACTTTAAATCCAACGACAAAATTTAAATTCAACAACAAATTAGATAGGCGAATGGAAATAGAAGCACACTACGCAGAAAATAATTATACACAAGACCGCTCACAAATTCAGAAGTCTGATGCCTTCTATTAATGCAGAGAGCTTAAGGGAATCTCTCGCAAAATGTCTAACTCCCCCTTTACAATGAAATTTACCTAGTATTTATAGAGGTTTTCGCCTCTTTCATTTAATACATATGGGGGAAGAATGTCTGGGAATCAAAGACAAAATCAGCAAAATCCTCCTTGAATTCTTGGAAAATCCATTCGCCAGGGGAACAAATTCCTGAAAATCCAAACTTCGGATGGAGGTGCGCCTGTTAGGAGAAAATATTAAATTCTTTGGATCGCCTCTGATACATTGGAAATCATGAAGGCTCGTTTCCCTTCGCCTTCCTCTTCGTGATCCACAAAATGGAGTAACTGAGAGTGCCCTTCATTTAATGCCAAATTCAACATCTTGACCAAAGTCCCATTCGTTCGATTTATCTTCGCCCAACATTAGTTTCGCCCCTTCAGACGCATGCGATCTTGATACAAATAGGTTCACCCAATTCAAGGGCGAACGACACGTTCACCCCTAAGGGAAGGCGAACGTGATTTTCCATCGCCGCTAGGTGGTTCACCCATAGGAGAGGCGAATGGTGTGTTCACCCCTCGACTAGGGCGAACGTAATTTCATTCGGGTGCACGACCCCTCAAGGCGATGCCAAGGCACGTTCGCCCCTAAGGGAGGGCGAACGCAAATTGTCAGGCACGTTCACCCCTAGAAAGGGTGAACGACACGTTCACCCCTAAGGAAGGGCGAACACAATTTGTCACTTTTTTAATTTTTGCCATTCTGCTTTCCAAAAGTGATTCGCCCCTAGGAAGGGCGAAAGGGACGTTCGCCCCTAAGGAAGGGCGAACGTCAATACATAAGATTTTCTGGCGATTTCGTTCAAGTTTTTTATGAAACTCATTCTCTTCATTTCTTTTGGACCTTGAAGGACATCTCTCCATTAATACATTCAAATGCATTGGATTTCTGAAAATTATTACAACTTATTACAACTATCCAAATTAATTGCATATAAAATAAAGGAGACAAATATATTATCGCTTTATACAAAATTTCCAATGAATACAAAATGGCCAACATTTCTTGGTGACTCATGGGGTATCCAACTCGCATGGATGCAAGCGATCCTAGGCCTTTATCCATTGGGTGCAGAGTTCTTTTTGCCAGCTACTACTGCCTTCTTAGCTATGGAAGCTTTCTTCTTGGATGCCTGCTATGTGCGTTCTGCTTCTTCCTGTTCTGCCATGGCTGCAATGCGAAGTACCTCCGCACGTTCAGCCTCTTCTACCACCTTTGCCATTGCTTCATGATCCACCACTGCTTTCTCTTCTTGCTCTATGATAACCTCTGAAAGGGCCTCGTAGGTGCGAACAACCTCATGCCAAGCTTCAGTAGTAAATAAGTAGGGAACGCTGAGAGATTCATAAATGAAGCAAAGATTTTGCACATCCATCAAGCTGAGGCGCTTTGAACGCTGGGCTAATTCATAAAGAGACAACTCCAAACATGTATACTTTTCAATCAGAGGCAACACTTGCACTTCATGTCTATAGTATCTTCAATGAATGCACTCCAGAGCTCTTGCAATTGCTCCATCGAAAGAGGTTCACCCCATTCATCCAGGAAGGTAGTGAAACCCAACCGGTCGATAGTCTCAAAATGAGACATCGAAATAGTATGCTCTCGCTCAATAGTATTGAGGATAGCCCACCCTTCATTTACAAGGTCCATGCACTAAAAATAGCTTCGCAGGGTTACTCGCGCTCGGGACCAGGCATAATCCATCTCACTAAGAGGGCGAATATTCAGAGACGTATTCAACAATGCTTGTATCTTCACAGTTGTCTCCATATAGGGTGAAAGCAACTCCTCCACTGAGTCAATCATTTGTTGCCCAAGCTGGATTTGTATCCCTGCTTCCCATAAGTACTGCAACACCTTGACGGCTTGTGCGACCAACTTGGTAGAATTTCGGATGGAGCGAAGGCGAATGTCTCTTACACTATCGCACAAAAATCCTGCAATAGGTACGACCTTGGCTTCCAGTTGCTTCTTGAGTTCTTCGACCTGCTGCTGAAGATTATGCATTTCAATTCTAGCAGCATCACGCTCCTTCAAGTGCACCTGGACTTGATTGCACAAATATTCATTTTTGATGGTCATCTTTTCTTCTATCACCCTGCTCTTGGCCAAGGCACTTTCAAGCTCCAACACCTTATTTTGCACTTCAAAATATTTTTCTTTAAAATGCTCCCCATGCAAATACAATGAACTCATATCTACTTGCATATTACCCATTTTTTCAATGGGATCAATCCACGTCAGATCTTCAGTGATAGTCTCAAAAACATAATCTTCAGGCTGCAACTCACCTTGAGGTTTCTGAACCAATGGAGTGAATGTTGTCATATGAGCCTCCTTGGCAATTGGATCAAAATCCACCTTCTTGATCGGATGCGCCAGTGCCAAAGCTTCCTTTCATCGCATACTCTTCAACCATTGGGAAGAGCTCAGATGCGCCTGATTTAATTTTTCAACGTCTGGCTACTTGCGGGCTACCTGCACATCTGGGATAGTCTCGACTCCAAAAATGGTGTAAATGGAACAAAGGGGGGGGGGGGGGGGGGGGGGGGGGGGGGAAAGTTCGAGCGCCGGGGGGGGGGGGGGAGTGGGGAGGGGGGGGGGGGGGGGGGGGGGGGGGGGGGGGGGGGGGGGGGGGGGGGGGGGGGGGGAAGACAGGGGTGAGTAGTTATACTAATTTTAGATGGAACTTGGGTACTAATAGCCGTAATAGTGGAGGAAGTGATGACCGAGGGAAGGGGACAGAAAAAAGGATTCGCCCCTAATGCATATGAACTAAAAGAAATGGAAGACGAAGGAGCGGGAATGAAAGAAGGAGCAACAACGATTTCAAAAATGGAAGAAGTCGAAGCGGAAGAAGGAACCATAGAAAATGAAATGGAAGGACTACCAAAAGGTGGAGGGATAGAAAGTGGAGGAGACAAAAATGTAACAGATGGGACCGAAGAAGAAATCATTGTGTGCTCGATGAGAGAGAGAAGAAGAGGGAAAATATGATGTACCTTGGGGCACAGGCGCCACTTGTTCTATAGATGGGGGAGGTTGCACAACTGCCTCCTCTTCTTGATTTACCTCCGGTTCACCAACATTGAGGGTTGTCCCCTCATTCAAAATCTCAACATGAGAATCTTCAGAAAGTTGCTCTTCCTCTTCTTGCTGCGCCATTGGAAATATTTGTGCTACAGAAGTAGGAAGTTCAACATTGGGTGAAGGCATTGCTACCGGAATAGAGGCGACTGTAGAACTTGGCATGGTAGAAATCATAGTACCCGAAGACATGGGTGTTGTAATAGTGAAAGTAGTAGCTGCGCCAGTGCGAGGCCGTTTAGCTGCTTTAGGAAATGGAGGTGCCATCGGTTGTTTCTGTTGTTTGGGCGCGGGAACCTCCTCCTGAGGGCGCTTCATTCTCTGTGATCACCTTTGGAAAACATATTGTTCTTCTTCTTCTTCTTCTTCGTCCTCGACGTCATCCTCAACTATAGGATTTTCCTCTTCAGGTTCGCTTTCACCACTTTCAGACTGCTAAAAACTTTGCGGTAAAACAGTGGCAAAAGCAACGGGCTAATAAGATTTCACGAACTTATCATAAACTCCAAAAAATTGGGTATCAAGCTTCATCCCATAAGCATTATACGACTTCCTCCTATGAACATGCATCACCCACCAATTCATAATTTTCTCCTCCGTCCAATCAGGATTCGCTTCTTGGACAGTTGTGAACAAACCCGGAGGAGGAATATGTGTTGCATTCTTTTTTGGATTATACTCCACTTCCTGCTCGTAGTAATCATGCCATGGAGGAAGGGAGGACATCTTTTCTATATGCCAGTTCATGTCTGGCCCATCAAAATTATTTTACCACCTCTGAATATCCGGGCGCGGGCAACAATGAAAGGACTTCGCCTTAATAAATTCCAAAAACTTTTCGAGTGGGTCATAGCGCCAACGCTGCGGTAATTCAATTAATCCTAGGTCTTGAAGCGCCACCGTCAGAAGGCGATTTTTCCCAACCTGGTTCACTTCTATACTTCCAAACTTGAAAGGCATAGCACAAGTCATCTTTTTCCTCGTCCAGAGCCATATATGTCATTGATATAATCCATCTGGCGCACAACTTCCATTGCAAAAACATGCGCAGTAGCAAAATAAGGCAACAAAAATGGTTTACCTGTATATCCAAAAATTCGAACGACCATGCCCTGAGTGAGCAAAAATATGTCACCCTCTTGCTTCGAAACAACTGCATCTCTCAAGTCGCGAGGCACTCGGTCGCAACTGCCACAAAGCAATTCAATGGCGGGGCCCAAAAACCAGCTATTAAAGTTGTAGATGGACTCTTTCTTCGTTAACACCTGAGTCCACTTATAAACCGGTAGAGGCTCATTCTTTTCGCCCATCTACGTAACAACGATAAAAGAAAAATATCACTGCATCTAAAAAGAAGAACCATACTAGCAACGAAGTATACCGAAATGATCTAGATTTCCCTTCCTACAATCTCTGTAACTACGAATTGATTCTTCGTGAAATAAATTCGGCCCAATCAAAATAAATCGGATTTCCACCCTGCCTCATAGCAACGGGCGAATAAAACTCCACCTTGCAAATACATTGAGCCATAGTTGCCTGCCATTTATGCACCATTTCATCTGAGGGCAACCCAACAATCCAGGCAAGCATGGAATAGATGTCCTGGCACTTGAATTCTGAAAGAAGTTTAGGCAAACTCGGTAGCTGCCCCATCTGTGGATCTTTGACAAGCTGAGTTTCCATGAATTATCTCATTGTAACTGTGGAGACATACCTATCCTCTTGTTCATCCGTATGGATCTTTTTGTTTACTGCATAATTCGATGCACGCTTACTCCATAGGCGAAAGCCTCTCGGATCTCATCCGGTGTAATCATGAATAGAATCTCTTGTCTGGCATTTCGGACGGCCCTAGTAGAGGAGTCATAAAATTGTGCAATTAACTGAATAAGCTTGGGGTATGGATGCACAGGTGAACAAAGATACCATGAAAGCTATGAATTATGAGGCATTGTGAGCCAACTATTGTAGGAAAATCCCTGACTCACTATGGCTTCGACCTCTTCCCTCAACTGGTCAACTCCTTTATGCATGATCAAACAATCACCAATTTTAGCCATATTATCTTCATAAGGATCCAGGCCAACATAATCATTTTGTCGAGCTTTCTTGGCCCTCGAACTTCTTTCTCTTTTCTTAGCGGGCTTTGCTTCTATGACCTCCTACACCTCTTCTGGTTCTTTACTACGTCTACCCATTTTTCTAAACAAGAAGTGATGACTCTTCTGCAATTCCCTACTCCGAGATCTCGAAAATTCTTCTACACTTCGAAGCACAGGATACAGAGAAGCAAAAGATTTAAAATCAGGGAGAAAAAAAAATTAGCCCTTTACCTCCCAAGATTTATAGAGTCGCTACCAACTACTATAGTAATTACAAAATTAAATGTAGGCGCATCTTCGATGAAAAATATTCTTCGAAAACTACTCAAATGTCCTTTCCAAGGCGTAAAAATCCTCTTCTCTGATTCATCGTCGGATCCTCCTAAAAAAATGTGCCCTCTGTGCTACGTAATTTTATAGAAAAATGTGCCCTGGCGCTAGAAGCTTGTTAGGGAAACCAACCCAGCCGTTACTCATTCAATCATTAATTCTGACTGCTACCTTGAAAAATTCAATTTGAATGCTTCCCACGTTCGAAAATCATTACTCGAATTTATCGCCCACTACTTCCGATTATCGCCACGTAATCCTTGGGAATATCTTCTTCGGAAAACCTCTCACGCGCTTATGAATTCATGGGCGCATGTGTTTTTAAAATCTCATAGCGCGCCTCCTAAAAAATGACATTTTTTTAAAAAGAAAAGCAAGCTTTCTCATGCTTTTTCCTTTCTTATCTTTTTTTTTCTTCTCTTGATGACGTCATCAAAGTGCGTTCACCCTAAAGATAGGCGAACATGACGTTCACCTCTTTCAATAGGCGCATGCGAAGCTCTATCACTTCTTTGCCAATCTTTGAGTTCTTTTTTCTTTTTCGGGCGAATGACATTTTAACCATCATTTTTTTTTTTTTAGAACATATTTATACCTATGCAGAATTGTTTAAAATACATGAAAATATTTACATATATACAGGATGTTACCTTTGATTTGAAACCTTATGAAATATAAGCCTTCAGATGAAGGCCATTCACTGGGATAGGGAGCTCATACCCTTCCATGTCACAAAGTCGGAATGCATTAGAAGAAGTGACAACAGAAATTCGAAAAGGTCCTTCCCATATTGCATCAAATTTTTGATGTTTTCCTGGCTTTGATTTCTTTTCGTTCCATTTCAGTACCAAATCGCCCACCTGGAAGCTTCGATCAGTCATTTTTTTCTTGAACCACTTCTTCATCTCAGCAGCATGTTCTACGAAAGTATGGTAAGCATGCTCCCTTTCTTCTTCTAATTGCAACAATTGCGCCAATCTAGCCTCCATTGGATCATTTTCTTCGTTATCATCTTGAAACATCTGCAATGCTTGGAGCATAGGGAGCTCGATATGCGTAGGAAGGATAGCTTCTTTCCCATACACCAAAGCGTACGGGGAGGTTTTTATTGACTTTTTCACTGAAATGCGGTCAGCCCAAAGCGCCTGATTTAATAACAAATGCCAACTCTTCTTATTGTCACCCATTATTCTTTTCAAAATCCGAAGCAGATTCTTGTTAGTTGACTCAGCCAATCCATTCCCTTGTGGGTAATAATTGGAAGAGGTTTTCAGGTAAATTTCGTATCTACTAGCGAATTCTATAATTTTGGCTCCAATGAAGGGAGTACCATTGTCAGTGACTAAAGAATCTGGTATGCTAAAACGGGTGATAAGGCTTTCCATAAAAGAAATAACAGTCGCTTGATCTACTTTTTTGGTAGGTATAGCTTCTACCCATCTGGTAAAGTAGTCTATCATGGTCAGAATATATTTATGTTCTATAGAGGAATGTGGATCAATGACTCCTATAAAATCGAGACCCCACTGCTGAAAGGGCGCTTCCACCTGGATCGGATGCAGCGGTGATGCTCCTTTCCTAACTCGACCCACATATCTTTGACAACTATCACACCGTTGGCTTATCTTATGTGAATCGATGAACAAAGTGGGCCAATAATACCCCACCCAAATAATTTTTAGAGCCATAGGCCTACCTGCATAATGCCCTCCTGATAGCCTAGAATGGAATTCTTCCAGAATATTTTCTTTCTCGAAATATTTTACACATCTAAGAAGTATACCATCAATATTCTTATAATATAAGCCATTGGGCAATAGTACATACCTGAGCGCTTGTAATCTAAACCTTCGACGCTGTGAGGGGTTAAGGTGGCTAGGACACCTTCCAGAAACAAAATACTCAATGAGTTCCTCGGTCCATTCTTTGCTGACTGCTGCACTATTTACACAAATTACATCTTCGCGACTTGTCTCAACAACAACGCTTTTGGCCAACTCCTGGCACAGAGCGCGTCCATGAACCAATTTCATCGGTTTAATTTCTACATCATACTCCTGGATCTTCGAGACCCATCCAGCCCTTTTATCACCCAGTTCTCCTTGAATGATGAAATTTTGAACGTCAGGGTGAATGACATAAACCACAGTTTTACTCTGAGAAACAAAGTGGCGAAACTTCTTCAAGGCTTTCATCACTGCATAAACTTGTTTCTCTATAAAGTTGTACTTTCCTTGATGTGGTGCTATAACCTGGCTTAGAAAAGTGATAGGCTTTTCTTCACCATCATGTTGCTTTTGCGTTAGCACTATAGCATAGCTCTCCTGCTCACCCACTGCATAAAGTATAAAGTCTTTGGAGTAATCAGGGTTGATCAATACTGGCGCTTGAGTAATTCTCTCTTTGATTTCTTGAAAAGCTCACTTCCTGGCTTCTGTCCACTTAAATTCCATATTTTTCTTCAAGAGCTCGGTCATGGGCTTGACGACTTGGGAAAAATCAGCAATAAACTTATGCACGAAGTTTATCTATCCAAAGAAGGACTGCAAGTCTTTCTTATTAGCTGGTAATGACAATCTCATGAGCACTTCAGCTCGTGCAGGGTCTATGGCCAATCCTTCCTATGAAATCACATGGCCCAACAATTTCCCTTCCTTGACCACAAAAATTGATTTCTTCGGATTTATAGAAATCCCAAATTCTTGACATTTCTCGAATATTTGCCTTAGATGGAAAACATGATCCATTCTACAATGTGAAAACACCATCATATCATCAAGATAAATTACAATGATTTTATTTAGCAACTCACCAAAGGCGACGTCCATGGCTCTCTAAAAAGTAGCTCCGACATTTGAAAGTCCAAAGGGCATCCATTGGTAAGCAAATGTGCCCCACTTAGTTGTAAACGTCATCTTGTATTGATCTTCATCTTTAACCCAAATTTGATTATACCCAAAAAAGCCATCCAACAAGGAAAATCTCTGAGCACCAACCATGACATGAAGAATCTGGTCTATCTGAGGTAGAGGATAGTGGTCTTTGAGTGACGCCTGATTTAAATTTTGAAAATTGATGCATAGACGTATGTCCCCATTCTTCTTCCTTACAGGAACCAAGTTTGCCACCCAAGTGGAATGCTTAATAGGGTATATGATCTTCGCCTCAAGCATCTTCAGTAACTCTGCTTTCATGAGAACCTCGATCTTGGGATTAACAGGGTGTTGCTTCTACCGAAAAGGCTTAACTCCTTCTTGTAGCTCGATAGTATGTTGAATCATGCTCTTGTCGTATCCTTTCAAGTCTTGATAACTCCATGCTACTATGTCTGGATATTCAGAGCACATATTTCTAATGCCTTCAATCTCATCTGATTTGCAATCAGTACCAATCTTGATCACTTTTCTTGGCTCCAACTGCAATTCTCTGAATTCCTTAGCATCCACCTTAATCCTATGTTTATCAGCCCTATCGCTTTGATCAAATAAACTCTCTAGTGAAATCAAACCTCTAGGAATGTGATTATTCTTTAACTGAATCATTCCTTCCTTTTCTTCTTCCACAAGAATCCTATCTTCTATGTTGGCAACTTCTTTTAGCAAAAAATTCACTATTTGCTCATCATTATCAAACACCTACCAATAGAGGCTCTTATCTGGAATGGAAGGTCTATAAATCACCCTTACTATCTTGGGCTTGCGAACCACTTGCTCAGCAGGAGAATAATTAGCGCCCAAGGAAGCTAAAATGTTAGCATGTCTATTTTGTTCCTGAGGAATTGCCTGAATATTCAAAGCTTTAAATGCTTCCAAAAGATCCCATACTCTATTGCGATAAGCCTTCAAGTAATGTTGCTTTGATACACATCTATTTGTAACTTGATTAACAATAAGCTCAGAATCACCAAAAATCTACAGTTGTTCAATTCCTAACTTTTTGGCTTTTTTAAGCCAAGGCATAGCGCTTCATATTCAACCGCATTATTTGTACAGCTCCAGGTCAATCTGTAGGAGTAAGTTTTTTGTATGCCTTCAGGGGAGATCAACACAACACCTGCTCCCGCACCATTCTTACATCGAGCACCATCAAAGAACAACTTCCATAACTGATGCAAAATAGGTTCTGGGGATTCAAGGACTTGCTCTTGGGACTTCTCCATCTTCTGAATTGAATAACAACCAATATCCATTTCAATCATAGCATTGAAATCTATCAGCAAAAACTCATCTTCCAGGCGAAGCTCCTGGGGTATTTCTTCAACCAAGCCAACCTCTTCCAATTCTTCGATCATCATGTTCACCATGCCTGGGACTTGTTCTGCCTCCTCTATCTTTTCAATATGAAAAGGGGAGGGCTTCTCATTATGAATGCGAATTCGCCTACCTTTGAATGGAATCTCCAGATGTGAATAATCTAGGGAAAGATAACCTCCCAACTTAGCTATGAATTCTCTTGAAAGGCACATGCTAAAGTAGGGCTCTAAATCAACAACCACCACTTCTTGGATGATGGTAATCTATGGCATGCTATGGAGCACTATTGGAATGTCCTTGATTACTCCAATAGTCTTAACTGGCGTACCATCCAATTGTAAAACTCTTGGGCTGCTTCTTGTATATTCCATTCCCATTACTTCGCATACTGCCTTTGGCATGACAGTAGTGGCAGCACCAGAATCGATCATACAATTATGCACGATCCACCCTTCCATTCTCAAGGATAAGTAAAATGGGGGAGGCCGATTCTTACCTATCACTAAAGTGGGGAGCGCTTGAGCCAAGACTATTTGTAAATGATCTTTCTTTTGATCTTTGGCGGTCTTCAGAGATTCTTGCAATAAATCAATCTGCCTAGGTAATTGCAATGCATCATACAAGCTAATCCTTGCTGGGATTTTCTTCATTTCTTCCACGATACTGTAGCCATGAGCAGGTGAGACCTTTTCTTCTAAGGGCTGCTCATATTTATCTCGGTACTACTACGTAGCATCTACTCTTTGCCTTTTTGTCAATGAAGGATACTTGAGTCTTTCCTTAGCTTGCTCTTTAGTTTCACTAGGAAATGGAGCAGTAGCGATGCATTGCGAAGTTGAAGGCTGAACTTGCACCTTATCTTGTGCTTGATCAGGTGATGAGTTTTTTGATTTGTCAGCATCAGGAATCTTTGTCGGGGATGCCCGCTTCTCTTCCTATGCTTTTGGAGCTGCAGGTACTTTCAAAGGTTGCAAGTCTACAGGATCAACAATCACTGGCTTCTTTCCAGACCTAGTAAGGACTGAAACTTGCTCTAGAGACGACACCATACAATTACACTCCATCTCTCGAATCATGTTGACTTGCCCGCCCGAAGAACTTTCTGTTAATGTCTGAACATAGTTCAGATGTACCATACATGTATCTTCACCATGAGGATCATTACATGTAGAACACCAATATGTCCTTTTGGATACGTTACTCTCATCATTTGCTTGGATCATGGTGTTTTTCTCGGGTCCCTTGCTGGTAGATACTTGTTCTCGGGTTATTGGTGGAGTCTAAAACCTTCTTGATCGAAACTCAGCCTCAGCCTGCTTCTTCCTCATAGTAGTAAGCTCATTAGATATCATCCTTAAAGCCGCATTATTGGATTTTACTTCTTGTAACAAGGTCGTGAGAGGATCTGTATTGGGTGATGGAGTTGGCACTAGCAACGGCAAGGGCGTTGGAGGTGCAGGTAATGGTAAGGGCATTGGAGGTGCTGGCAATGTTGGAAAAGAAATGGATGAAGGTTGTGATGTTACTGATGGGATGGGAAATTATGGAAAGCTCATAGCAGATGACTATGGAACAGGGATAGGAGCTACTTGAGGGGAGCCCGAATTCCATGAAGGGATAGGATACATCGATGACATAGGCTACAAAAATGCATTAGAGTAAAGATACTGTGGCAGATCAGGGAGGATAGGCATCGTCGCCTTCGAAGGAAGCCTACCTACAACAATCAAATCTGACTCGACCTTTTGAGCTTGTGTATAGAGATCCGAGAATGTAGTCACATTGGCCTGGCACACCGCCATACCAATATCGGTATTGAGTGCTCGAAGATAATAAAATGTTGCTTGCTCATGAGTTGGTCATAACCCATCTGGGACCCTCTGCCAACTACGTGCAAATCGGACATTGAAATCTACAAGTTCCTCTTGCGGATGTCTTTGGATTGAGGTGAACTGGTGCAACAGAGAATACGGATCAGCTTGTTCATGGAAATTCTTAATCAGCAACTCTGCCAATTGATCCCATGAGGTAATGGTACCCGACTGCAAAGATCGGTACCAATACAACAATTTCCCTCTTAATGATAGGACCAAAAGTTTTATCATCACATCCTCATCAGTTATATCATGAATAGTTGCAAGAGAGGCTACATCTTGGATATGCTCATATGCAATTTTTCCAGTACCATCATATGTGGGTAAAGCCTTCAGAGCAGCTTGAGGTACGAGATTTTGTGCCTACAAATTCAGTGCTCCTGAGCTATTCCAAGCCGAAAACTGCCTTGGAAGTTGTTGATGTGGTGGAGGATTCTGAGCCATGTGGATGGGAATATGAGGAGTAGGCCTCGGGACGTTAGTGGTTGTACTAGGCGGAGGCTGAGGGAAACTGGTGGCAGTGCTTACAGGACTTACAGGGGTAGAAAACACACCAACTAACCGGGAAGATGAAACAGATGGTATGGATGAGATATGAGGAAGTGAAGATGTTCATCAAAAAGTGGCTATTTGAGGATGCTCTCCTAGCCTTTGAATGTCTAGTTCATAAAATCTAATCTGATTATCAAGATTTTTGGCTTTTGATCTTGTATTCATGAGAAACAACTTTCATCGTCCTCACGCTTACGGAGTTCTGGGTAAAAATTGAGTCACCAGATGTTCTAATCTCAAGCAGGAAGGCGAACACCAAACCTAATGCTATTGAAAGTGGAACCTTAAATGTCCCACCGGGTGTGCCAAAAATTGTTGGTCAAATATCTGCCTAATCATACAAAACTGTGTTTGTGCACCCTAGATACGACCAACATTGAAAGGCCGGAGGAAAGAGATGTCCTCCGTGCCAATCTCCAGAGAGGGCTGGTTCCCAAACTAAATCCTACAATGATAAAAGACTAGAGATGCAGGAAAGAAATTAGAAATAACATAAAGAAATGGGAAATATGGCCACAGGCCAAAGTGCAGGATTGGTGTTAGACTAACTAGCAGGAAAAACCCAAGCACAAATTAGCATTCATGAAAGGAAACAAAATAGAACAAGCTCACAATATTGCCATAATAACTATCAAAATGGTACTCCAACATTCACTTTCTCCTTAGCAACTTTAAATCCAATGACAAAATTTAAATTCAACAACAAATTAGATAAGCGAATGGAAATAGAAGCACACTACACAAAAAATAATTATACACAAGACCGCTCACAAATTCAGAAGTCTGATGCCTTCTATTAATGCAGAGAGCTTAAGGGAATCTCTCGCAAAATGTCTAACTCCCCCTTTACAATGAAATTTACCTAGTATTTATAGAGGTTTTCGCCTCTTTCATTTAATACATATGAGGGAAGAATGTATGGGAATCAAAGACAAAATCAACAAAATCCTCCTTGAATTCTTGGAAAATCCATTTGCCAGGGGAACAAATTCCTAAAAATCCAAACTTCGGATGGAGGTGCGCATGTTAGGAGAAAATATTAAATTCTTTGGATCGCCTCTGATACATTGGAAATCATGAAGGCTCATTTCCCTTCGCCTTCCTCTTCGTGATCCACAAAATGGAGTAACTGAGAGTGCCCTTCATTTAATGCCAAATTCAACATCTTGACCAAAGTCCCATTCATTCGATTTATCTTCGCCCAAAATTAGTTTCGCCCCTTCAAATGCGCATGATCTTGATACAAACAGGTTCACCCAATTCAAGGGCGAACGACACGTTCGCCCCTAAGGGAAGGCGAATGTGATTTTCCATCATCGCTAGGTGGTTCACCCATAGGAGAGGTGAACGGTGTGTTCGCCCCTCGACTAGGGTGAACGTAATTTCATTCGGGCGTGCGACCCCTCAAGGCGATGCCAAGGCACGTTCACCCCTAGAAAGGGCGAACAACACGTTCACCCCTAAGGGAGGGCGAACGCAAATTGTCAGGCACGTTCACCCCTAGAAAGGGCGAACGACACGTTCGCCCCTAAGGAAGGGCGAACGCAATTTGTCACTTTTTAATTTTTGCCATTCTGCTTTCCAAAAGTGATTCGCCCCTAGGAAGGGCGAAAGGGACGTTCACCCCTAAGGAAGGGCGAACGTCAATACATAAGATTTTCTGGCGATTTCGTTCAAGTTTTTTATGAAACTCATTCTCTTCATTTCTTTTGGACCTTGAAGGACATCTCTCCATTAATACATTCAAATGCATTGGATTTCTGAAAATTATTACAACTTATTACAACTATCCAAAAAAAATAAAGGAGACAAATATATTATCGCTTTATACAAAATTTCCAATGAATACAAAATGGCCAATAGTTATAAAACTTGGTAATCCCTAAAACTCCACATAGGTGGCTCAAATACTACAAATCTAGAAGCAAGCATAAACCAAACTTGAGCTAGATGTACAACCCTCTATTATCAAATCTAACAAGTTAACAAGAAGTTACAGTGCACCAACCTAAGATCTCACTAAACTCTTCTTCATAGATCACATTGTCCTTTCTTCCATCCTCCTTCATCCAAATCCATTCGTAGACTAGAAACTCCTTTCATTTTTCCCATAAAAATGTTATATCATCACCCCTCCCGATCTCTTGACTCACTATGCATTCCCTGTTCTCTTTTTTCTCTAGCCATCAGCTTCAGAATCTCATAAATGAACTCAAATTCTTTCCTACTTTGATCGACCATATTGGCCTTCCCAACTAGTGATGCTCACTCTTCGTTATGAACATGATTCCCCCCACTCTTCTTGAATGCTCATCTAATATTTTTCATCTTAAGTAAACGGAATGTTCTCAGATCGTTCTAATGTCTTTTTCCTATGAATCCGACGTCAAGTTTTGCTTAACTAAAGTGGTGATTCAAAAATATTATATGGAGGCAATGTGTGCAACATCTATATCCTCTTTACATAATTCTTACCTTTCTTTAATATGATTGAATCAGGATTTACTCATAGATCCTTGCAATATGTTGAGCAAGGTGCAGCAAAAGTATTGTCATTGTTGTCAACACAGACAGAAATTGATGCAGTTGAAGCAGTGGACAAGAATTCAGAGGTCAGTCAGAATAAGTACAGTGAAATTCTAGGAAATCAAAAGTGGGCCAGATTCAAAAATTTGCAGAAAAAGACAAGTAAGAAAACATGTCGCGATATCGCGACATGTTTTCTGTCGCGATTTCGCGACAAAAATGAGGAGAGAGAAGGCGTAGCCGAAAATGTCACGATTTCACGACAAAAATGAGGAGAGAGAAGGCACAACCAAAAATGTCATGATTTTGCGACAAAAATGAGGAGAGAGAAGGCGCAGCCAAAAATGTCGCGATTTCACGACAAAAATGAGGAGAGAGAAGGCGCAACCGAAAATGTCACGATTTCACGACAAAAATGAGGAGAGAGAAGGCACAGCCAAAAATGTCACGATTTCACGACAAAAATGAGGAGAGAGAAGGCACAACCAAAAATGTCACGATTTCGCGACATGCTAGGAAGGAAAGAAGCAAAGTTGAAAAACTGTCACGATTTCGCGACAAGTTTGGAGAAGCAGCGCCAAGGACGAAAAGTGTCACGATTTCATGACAGTTTCGAAAGAAAAGCACTAAGGGTGAAAAGTGTCGCGATATCGCGACACGTCGGGTTTTCGCGACCCAAAGAGGAGAGAGAATGTACGACAACAAAAGTGTAGCGATTTCGCTACATGTTGGAGTTTCATGGGCCAAAGTAGAGAGGCAGAGTCAAAGCACAAAGGTGTAGCGATTTCGCTACAAGTCAAAAGTCAAAGCACAAAGGTGTAGCGATTTCTCTACAAGTCGAAAGTGCAGAACACAAAGGTGTAGCGATTTCGCTACAAGTCAAAACTGCAAGACACAAAGGTGTAGCGATTTTGCTACAAGTCAAAACTGCAGAACAGAAAGGTGTAGCGATTTCGCTACAAGTCAAAACTGCAGAACAAAAGGTGTAGCGATTTCGCTACAAGTCAAAAGTGCAGAACACAAAGGTGTAGCGATTTCGCTACATGTAGGATTTTTGGAGGCTGCAACAAAGAAGAAGTGCCAAGTCAAAAAGTTGTAGCGATTTCGCTACATGTCTTGATTTCGCTAGTGCATGAAGCGAGAAATGTACGGATGCGAAAGATGTCACGATTTTGCGACATGTTGCATTTTCGTGGGTGAAAAGCAAAGAACAACGCTAAGGCAAAAAAGCGTCACGATTTCGTGACATGTTCCGATTTCGCTGAGGCTTGCGGAGAAAAGTGTACGGCAGCGAAAAGTGTCACGATTTCGTGACGTGTTCCATTTTCGCGGGTGCAAGCGAAGGATAGTGCAGGAAAGCGAAAAGTGTCACGATTTCGTGACATGTCCCATTTTCACGGGCAAGAGGCAGAAAAGAGCGAGAGGCTGCGAATGTGTCACGATTTCGTGACATGTCTCGTTTTCGCGGGTAGGAGACAGAAAAGAGCTGGAGGCAGCAAATGCGTCACGATTTCGTGACATGTTCTATTTTCGCGGGTGCATGCCAAGATAAGGTCGAGGAGGCGAAAAACGTCACGATATCACGACAGGTCAGGTTTTCACGGTCAACAGTCCAAAAAAAGTCAAATGGGCAAAAATGTCACGATATCACGACAGGTAACAGTTTGGCGGGTAAAAGTCGAAGAAGCATGCACAGTGACAGGTGTCAAAAAAGCATAAAGGAAAATCATGCAGCCAGTTACGTAAGAGTTAACTGGAGTCAGATCTACAGTTACACAGTGACATGTGTTGGAAAAGCATTCGAACAGCCGTATATGCAGGATTGGAAAAGCATTCGAACAACCATATATAGAGAATCGAAAATGTATTTGAACATATATTTGTAGAATTTGAACAGCCGTATATGCAGGATCATAAAAGCATTCGAATAGTCATATTTGTAGAATTCAAATAGCCACATATGGAGAATCAAAAATGCATTCGAATAGCCATATATGTAGGATCGTAAAAGCATTCGAACAGTCGTATTTGTAGAATTCGAACAACCGCTTATGGAGAAGAGAAAAGAATTCAAACAGTCACTTATGGAGAAGAGAAAAGAATTCGAACAGTTAGAGTATGTCATTCGACTGCATGCAGGATTAGAAAAGTCATAGAAGACGAGGAGTCTCGATGAGGAAAAGGGGTTATAAAAGGACAGTCGTGCAGAGAATCATGTTGCTGCTGTGAGAGTGAAATTACTGTGAAAAGAGGGTTAGAAGAGGGCCAAGAGAGAAATAAGCAGAGCCGTGAGAGTGTGCAGAGTTTGTTTAATTGCAGACCAGTCAGGGTCATGTAAATAGTGAAGACATTTTTATGTCATTATAATTGCTCAGAATTGCAGTCCAAGTTGGTGCTTGGTACTAGGGGTTGGTGCTCCTATCTGTTGCAGCAAAAAATTAAGGGGTTGGTGCTCCTTCCAGTGGATGCTGGTAAAGTGTTTGTAAAATTGATATTTTGCATAGACCTGGATTTGGATTGGAGTCCAAGCAGTCATTTTTGAGGAGTAGCCAAATTGGTGAACCTCGTTATACTGTGTGTTGTGGTGTGCTCTCTTGTTCAATTTGCTTTTCTGGTTTTCAAGTTCTCTTTGCTTCAGTTTTAAATGTTGTAGAATTGAATATTAATAGCTACACTGATTCACCCCCCCTCTCAGTGTCATTGTGTGAATATCAATTGGTATCAGAGCCAGGTTTCTTGAACAAGCTTAATCAGCTAAGGTGATCTTGGAAGAAACACAATGGCAGGTGGTGAAGGATTCTCATCCAACAAAGCTCCCTTGTTCGATGGAACTAATTACACTTTCTGGAAACTCAGGATGCAGACATATCTGAGTGCGTTGGGATACGACATTTGGGATTCTGTAGATAGTGGATACACAACACCCACTACTCCTCCAACAGATACTACTGAGAAGAAAAAATTTGAGAACAACTCCAAAGCAAAGAATGCCATAATGTGTGGGCTTGTAGATAGTGAACTGATAAGAGTCATGAGCTGTAAATCGGCAAAAGACATGTGGGATAAACTGAAGAGCATCCATGAAGGAGACAACAAGATCAAGGAAGCCAAGCTGCAAACTCATCGAGCTCAGTTCGAAGCATTACAAATGAATGAAGATGAGAACATAGAGGCCTATATGCTGAGAGTCAATGGAATCATTAATGCAATCAGAGGACTCGATGAAGAAATTGATGATGCAGTTGTCGTGAAAAAGGTTCTCAGAACACTTCACAAAAGATTTAACTCCAAAGTTTCTGCAATAGAAGAGGCGAAAGATCTAAACAATTTCAGCATGGATGAGATGCATGGTTCCTTGACTGCATACGAAATGAGAATAGGACAAACTAAGCCTATAGACAGAGAAGCTGCTTTTAAAGCACACAAGAATATAAAAGCTGAACATGAATCTGAGGATGAAGAGACACTGGATGAAACAGAAGCTAATTTTGTTCAGAAACTCACAAAGGGAAAAGGAAAATATAGAGGAAAGCTACCATTTAAGTGCTTCAATTATGGAGGAGTCGGTCATTTTGCAGCCAAATGTCCAATGCATGAGAAAACCAAAAATGGTGAAGGGTCACACCAAGAAAAAGGTGATTGGAAGAAGAAACAAAATTTTAGAAAGAACAACTTCAAGAAGAAAAGCTTCATATCCAAGAATGTCAGCTCTTCTGAAGAAAGCTCAGGTGAGGATTCTGAAGAAGAAACAGGTGAAGCTCTGTTCATGGCACTTGAAGAAGAAAGAACAGAGGAAAATCAGGAAGGTGATGAAAACTTTAAGGATGAGGCTGAAGTGTATCTGGAAGGAGAATTGGTTGCTGCACTTGAAGAGTTGAGTGCAGAAAGGAAAAAGAATAAAAAGTTTTCAAAGAAACTAGAGGATGCCACTGACATAATAAACAATTTGAAAATACAGACAGAGGAATTCAAGAAAATGTCTGAAGTTCTTGATGAACAATTAACTGTAAAGACAGTTGAATGCAACAAGCTAGAAGAAGACATTGTTAAGTTAAGGATGCAACTAGAGGAGATGAATAGGAAATTGAGCTGTTTTCATAAGTTTGAAGAAAGTACTATAAAGCTGGATAAAATGTTAAATAACCAAAGGCCTTCCGACATCAAATTTGGTTTAGGCTTCGATGAAGGAGAATCATCAAAGGGTTCAAAGGCCTTAAATGTAGAACCCATAAAGAAAGAAGAAAAGATCAGGGTTGATCAAGAAAAAACAAATCATGCCAAAGAAAGCAATAATGCCAGACTCAAGAAGAGTACTCGACAAAGATGGATTCACAAAAGTCACACATCCAAGAAGGAGAAGATTCATGGCTCCTACTTCAAATCGGCAAAGACCTCGCACCCGGGTTTAATCATTCCTTTTCTGGTTATTGTTTTAAATGCAATGCTTATGGCCATAAGATTTCAGATTGCAGGCATAATGTATCTCAAAGGAATTTCACAAGTAGAAATATTTTTTCTCCTTTAATGAATTATGCAGTTGAATGTTATAATTGTCATAATTTTGGACATATTGCAAGAAACTGTAGAAGCACTTTTGCATCAAAGAATTATCAGGGTAGAAAATCTCAACCAAATGGGTTGAACCAAAACAAGAAATTTCCTGAAAAATAGGCACATGCTAATGAAAGGGCAAAGGCAAAACAAGTAGCCAAATCTGCCATCAAACCAGAATGGAAAGAAAAGGAATCTTTGATTGTTCAGACTGCCTTTAAAGCACAGAACAAATCTGCACCTTGGATACTTGACAGTGGATGCTCCAGTCACATGACAGGTGACAAGCAAAAATTTGAGAAGTTACAGAATTATGAAGGTGGTTCTGTGAAATTTGGAAATAATGATGGAGCAAAGATAGTTGGAAAAGGATCAGTCAAGATCAGTGATGGAAAGATAAAATCAAAAGAAGTCTTGTTTGTGATTGGTCTGAAGCATAACTTGCTGAGTGTAAGTCAAATCTGTGACAGAGGTCATGAAGTCATTTTTAAGAAGCAGGGCTGTGAAGTGAGAAAAGCACACAGTGGGAAGTCGATAGCTATTGGATCAAGGACTTCTGGTAATCTATATACTCTCTCAGAAACTATAGAAGGAACATGCTTGATTGGACAGGAAGATGAAAATTGGCTGTGGCACAAGAGGCTCGGTCATATTAGTTTTGACAATCTGGCAAAAATAAGTTCAAAAAGAGCAGTAAGAGATATACCAACCATTGGCAAACTAGTAAATAGCATCTGTGCTTCATGTCAAAAAGGAAAGCAAACCAGATCCACATTTAAATCAAAGGAATACTTCACCAGCAAACCGTTGGAGATAATTCATACTGATTTGTGTGGACCCATGAGAACACAAAGCATAAATGGTGACAAATACTTTATGCTGTTCATAGATGATTACTCCAGGATGACATGGGTATTATTTTTAAAGCTTAAATCAGATGCCTTTGAGATGTTTAAGATTTTTAAAAACCAGGTTGAAAATCAAACTGGAAAAAGGATTAAATGCCTAAGATCAGACAGAGGAGGAGAGTTTATTTCAGAAGAATTTGCAGAATACTGTCAAAAATATGGGATAAGAAGACAGTTTTCAGCAGCAAGGACACCTCAACAGAATGGTGTTGTAGAAAGGAAGAACAGGACAGTGCAGGAAATGGCACGGACAATGCTGGCTGAGAACAAAATAGCTGATAGATTTTGGAAAGAGGCAGTCCATACTGTAGTTTACATTCAAAATAGGTGCATGCTAAGACCGCATGAAAGCAAAACACCTTATGAGCTGTGGTTCGACAGAAAGGCAACAACAAGATATTTCAAAGTATTTGGTAGTAAGTGCTACATCAAACGGACTGAAGATAATCTCGATAAATTTGAAGATAGAGTTGATGAAGGTATTTTTCTTGGTTACTCAACAAAAAGCAAAGCCTACACATGTTACAACAAGAGGCTAAAGAAAATTGTTGAGAGTGCTGATGTTAAAGTTGATGAAGGTAGAGAGCGAGAAATTACTTATCAAGAAAACTACCCTATTTATGAAGAAGTCATTGAAGGAGATGATGAAAAGGAAACAGAAGAGAATCAAAAAATTGATCCAGATGTTTTAAAAACTGACTCAGAAGAAGAAGAAAACAAGAAATTTAAAACAGGCAACTGGCAGAAAAATCATCCCAGTGAACAGATTATTGGGGACCCCACAGATGGTATTCAGACAAGAAGAGCAGTAGTACGGAACTATTCTCTGTTATCCAGCATTGAACCTAAAAATGTTGTTGAAGCAAGCACAGATGAAAGTTGGATGAAGGCAATTAATGAAGAACTAGATCAGATTGAGAAAAACAAAACCTGGGAATTAGTACCAAGGCCAACAAATAAAAACATAATTGGCACTAAATGGATTTTTTAAAATAAATTAAATGAAGATGGACAGGTTGTCAGAAATAAGGCAAGATTGGTCTATAAAGGCTATGCTCAGGTTGAAGGCATTGATTTTGAGGAAACCTTTGCACCGGTAGCCAGACTAGAGGCAATCAGAATGTTTCTGGCTTTAGCAGTCCATAAAAATTTCAAAGTATATCAAATGGATGTAAAATCAGCATTTTTGAATGGAAAACTGGAAGAAGAGGTTTACATTGAACAGCCAGATGGCTTCCAACTTGGTGACAATCCAGATTTTGTTTGCAGGTTAAAGAAAGCATTATATGGTTTGAAACAGGCACCCAGAGCATGGTATGCAAGGCTGGATAACTATCTTATTAAACAAGGGTTCAAGAAAGGTTTGGTGGACAACAATTTATATGTCAAAACAGAGAAGGGCCATCTTATTGTTCTTGTTGTTTATGTAGATGATATAATATTTGGCAAAAACATGGATGAATATTGCAAAGACATATCAACTAAAATGAAGAAAGAATTTGAGATGTCTATGATTGGTGAACTTTCTTATTTCCTAGGACTGCAGGTCAATCAAAATGAAAAAGGCATTTTTATTTCTCAAGTTAAATATGTAAAAGAAATGCTAAAAAAGTTCACAATGGAAGACAGTAAACCAGTTAGCACTCCCATGACAACAGGCTGCAAGTTGAGCAAGGATGACAAATCTCCAGATGTAGATCAAACAATGTACAGGTCTATGATTGGAAGCCTGTTGTATTTAACAGCCACTAGACCAGATATATTACAAGCAGTATGCATGGTTGCAAGATTTCAGGCTAGTCCCAAAGAAACTCATGTGACAGTTGTAAAGAGGATCTTTAGGTATCTCAAGGGTACTATGGATTATGGGTTGTGGTATCCAAAAGGTAAAGACTTCACACTGATTGCATATTCTGATGCAGATTGGGCAGGATGTATTGATGACAGAAAGAGTACCAGTGGAGGAGCATTTTATCTTGGAGACAGGTTGGTAGCATGGCACAACAAGAAACAAGAATCAGTCTCTCTATCCACAGCAGAGGCAGAATACATTGCAGCAACAACATGCTGTACACAGATATTATGGATGAGACAAACGTTGAAAGATCTTGGTATTCACTTCAAAGAGCCAATTTCAATTAAATGTGATAACACTAGTGCTATCAACATATCCAAGAATCCGGTTATGCATTCTAGAACCAAACATATTGCGATCCGGTATCATTTCTTGAAGGATAAAGTTGCAGAAGGAGAGGTCAAATTGGATTTTGTTCCAACTACAGAGCAAGTAGTTGATATATTCACAAAACCATTGCCCAAGGAAGTTTTTGAGTACCTTCAAAATAAGTTGGGAGTGGTCACAATTCCCAAGAATTGACTATCATTTGGGATCACATTCTCAGGGGGTGCATTTATGCCTATGCTTATAGTTTTGCTTATATTTATGATTTTTGCTAACTATAACAATATTTGTTTGAGAGTGGTGTGCATAGACTCAAGGGGAGTCTGCAGCAGCCCTTTGGTATTATTGTCAAAGGGGGAGAAGAATTACAGGAGAGTGCATGAGTGTTGCCAACAATTCCAAAGGGGGAGATTGTTGAGCAAGGTGCAGCAAAAGTATTGTCATTGTTGTCAACACAGACAGAAATTGATGCAGTTGAAGCAGTGGACAAGAATTCAGAAGTCAGTCAGATCAAGTACAGTGAAATTCCAGGAAAACAAAAGTGGGCCAGATTCAGAAATTTGCAGAAAAAGACAAGTAAGAAAACTGTCGCGATATCGCGACATGTTTTCTGTCGCGATTTCATGACAAAAATGAGGAGAGAGAAGGCATAGCCGAAAATGTCACGATTTCATGACAAAAATGAGGAGAGAGAAGGTGCAGCCAAAAATGTCATGATTTCGCGACAAAAATGAGGAGAGAGAAGGCGCAGAAAATGTCGTGATTTCGTGACAAAAATGAGGAGAGAGAAGGGTAAATGTAGATTTTATGAGGGAGACGAGGGAGGAAAATGTCATGATTTCGCGACAAAAATGAGGAGAGAGAAGGCACAACCAAAAATGTCATGATTTCGCGACATGCTGGAAGGAAAGAAGCAAAGTTGAAAAACTGTCACGATTTCGCGACAAGTTTGGAGAAGCAGTGCCAAGGACGAAAAGTGTCACGATTTCATGACAGTTTCGAAAGAAAAGCACTAAGGGTGAAAAGTGTCGCGATATCGCGACACGTCGGGTTTTCACGACCCGAAGAGGAGAGAGAATGTATGACAACAAAAGTGTAGCGATTTCGCTACATGTTGGAGTTTCGTGGGCCAAAGCAGAGAGGCAGAGTCAAAGCACAAAGGTGTAGCGATTTCGCTACAAGTCAAAAGTCAAAGCACAAAGGTGTAGCGATTTCGCTACAAGTCGAAACTACAGAACAAAGGTGTAGCGATTTCGCTACAAGTCAAAACTGCAGAACAAAAAGGTGTAGCGATTTCGCTACAAGTCGAAACTACAGAACAGAAAGGTGTAGCGATTTTGCTACAAGTCAAAACTGCAGAACAAAAGGTGTAGCGATTTCGCTACAAGTCAAAAGTGCAGAACACAAAGGTGTAGCGATTTCGCTACATGTAGGATTTTTGGAGGCTGCAACAAAGAAGAAGTGCCAAGTCAAAAAGTTGTAGCGATTTCGCTACATGTCTTGATTTCGCTAGTGCATGAAGCGAGAAATGTATGGATGCGAAAGATGTCACGATTTCGTGACATGTTGCATTTTTGCGAGCGAAAAGCAAAGAATAGCGCTAAGGCAGAAAAGCGTCACGATTTTGCGACATGTTCCGATTTCGCTGAGGCTTGCGGAGAAAAGTGTACGACAGCAAAAAGTGTCACGATTTCGTGACGTGTTCCATTTTCGTGGGTGCAAGCGAAGGATAGTGCAGGAAAGCAAAAAGTGTCACGATTTCGTGACATGTCCCATTTTCGTGGGCAAGAGGCAGAAAAGAGCGAGAGGCAGCGAATGTGTCATGATTTCGTGACATGTCTCGTTTTCGTGGGTAGGAGACAGAAAAGAGCTGGAGGTAGCAAATGCGTCACGATTTCGTGACATGTTCTATTTTTGCGGGTGCATGCCAAGATAAGGTCGAGGAGGCGAAAAATGTCGCGATATCATGACAGGTCAGGTTTTCACGGTCAATAGTCCAAAAAAAGTCAAATGGGTAGAAATGTCACGATATCACGACAGGTAACAGTTTGGCGGGTAAAAGTCGAAGGAGCATGCACAGTGACAGGTGTCAAAAAAGTATAAAGGAAAATCATGCAACCAGTTACGTAAGAGTTAACTGGAGTCAGATCTGTAGTTACACAGTGACAGGTGTTGGAAAAAGCATTAAAAAGATATGAGGATTGAAAAGCATTCGAATAGCCACATATGGAGAATCAAAAATGTATTTGAACAACCGTATTTGCAGAATTTGAACAGCCACATATGGAGAATCAAAAATGCATTCGAACAACCGTATATGCAGGATCGTAAAAGCATTCGAACAATCGTATTTGTAGAATTCGAACAGCCGCTTATGGAGAAGAGAAAAGAATTCGAATAGCCACTTATGGAGAAGAGAAAAGAATTTGAACGGTTAGAGTATGTCATTCGACTGCATGCAAGATTAGAAAAGTCATAGAAGACGAGGAGTCTCGATGAGGAAAAGGGGTTATAAAAGGACAGTCGTGCAGAGAATCATGTTGCTGCTGTGAGAGTGAAATTACTATGAAAAGAGGGTTAGAAGAGGGCCAAGAGAGAAATAAGCAGAGCCGTGAGAGTGTGCAGAGTTTGTTTAATTGCAGACCAGTCAGGGTCGTGTAAACAGTGAAGACATTTTTATGTCATTATAATTGCTCAGAATTGCAGTCCAAGTTGGTGCTTGGTACTAGGGGTTGGTGCTCCTATCTGTTGCAGCAAAAAATTAAGGGGTTGGTGCTCCTTCCAGTGGATGCTGGTAAAGTGTTTGTAAAATTGATATTTTGCACAGACTGGATTTGGATTGGAGTCCAAGCAGTCATTTTTGAGGAGTAGCCAAATTGGTGAACCTCGTTATACTGTGTGTTGTGGTGTGCTCTCTTGTTCAATTTGCTTTTCTGGTTTTCAAGTTCTCTTTGCTTCAGTTTTAAATGCTGTAGAATTGAATATTAATAGCTACACACCCCCCCCTCTCAGTGTCATTGTGTGAATATCACAATAGATATCATATATATTTTTTTAAAATATGCACACTACTAGGCTAATAAATATAATATATATATATATATATATATATATATATATATATATATATATATATATATATATATATATATATATATATATATTCTTAACATTTTACCTAGATGAGATATGGAAATAATTGATTTAAGTCCAATCTCCTTTTTACTATAGAAGAGGATCTAATCAACAATTACATTCTATCCTAGGTTAGTTGTATCTTTAATAAGCAACTTATTACAAAAAAGGTAATTATCCCTATTTCCCAAGTAATATAAACCATAGGACAATCTCATCAATTATTTTTTTTAAGTTAGCTTACTCTTGGGAAATAAGTCTTTCTTTACCAACAAATAAACCTATTCCTATCAAGTACACAAGTTCATTAGCAATATCACATCTTTCATAAAATCATATTCGTATAGAAACTAGATATGTAAACATCAATTATTTCATCAATAGACTACATCACTATCCATCATGAAGTATATACATATATTTTACATAAAATCAGCATTAAATAAAAAATCATTTCTATTGGCCTTGTAAACAATCCCACCTTTGTTACCCAGAGTTTCAATTTTGGACTAGAATATTTTCCTTTGATCCTAGTGGAGCACTCAAAATTTTGGTTAAGCATCCCAATTTTTTGTGTTGTGCACCACACTTCTAGTGGAGTGCACGAAGATCTTAAGGGGTGCACAAAGCCGTGTGACCCACTTTTGTGTTGCATGAAATTTTAAAAGGTGTACGAAGTCCTGCACCCCATTTTTGGGTCATGCACCCCGCTTCTAGTAGAGTGCATGAAGATCTTTAGGGGTACATGAAGTCATGCACCCCACTTTGGTATTGTGCACTCCACTTCCTATGGGGCACATGAATGTCTTAGGGGACGCATGAATCCATGCAACCCACTTTTGTATTGTGTGCTCCACTTCCTATGGAGCACATGATAATCCAAAGGGTTACATGAAGCCATGCACCCCGCTTTTGTGTCGTTCACTCTATTTTCTATGGAGCACACAAGATTCCAAAGGGGTGCATGAAGTCGTGCACCCCATTTTTGAGTCAAACGTCCCACTCCACATGGAGCACAAGAAATTCCACAAGGTACATGAAGTCACACACCCCATTTTTGGGTCATGTGCCCCGCTTCTAGTACTTTGCACAAAGGTCTTTAGGGGTGCGAAAAACCATGCACCCCACTTTGGTATTGTGCACTCTACTTCATATGGGGTACACAAAGGTCTTAGGGGTGTGCAGAGTTGTATGCTCCACTTTTGTATTGTGCACTCCACTTCCTATGGAGTGCATGAGAATCCAAAGTGGTGTGCTAAGCCATGCATCTTGCTTTTGCATCATGCACTCCATTTCCTATGGAGCACACGAGAGTCCAAGGGGCGCTTGAAGCTGCATGCCTCATTTTTGAGTCATGCACCCCACTCCACATGGAGTGCATGAAAGTACAAAGGGTGCATGAACTTCGTACACCCTGCTATGAGTCATACAATTGCTTTTAATAAAGTGTGTAGGTGAATTAAATATGCATGAATTTCATGTGCCTCATTTTAAAGTTGTGCACCCCAAATTTAAGGTACACAACCATGCCCCAACTGAACCAAAAAGAAAAATATACATGAGTGGCTTTGATTCCTCCCTACGGAGATCCAACTAAGCATATCATAAAGGTATCCAATCAAAACCTAGTGAAAGATTAATTTGTGCACTCAACTCCTGTGGCACGATGAATAAGGTCCCCTCAGCCAATAGGGAAGTAGCATTCCACCTAATGCTATTAATGCAAGCTCTTTAAAAGGAAGGTGGTGAACTTCCCTCGTAACATCAATGAGAGTGGATTGAATAGGCACATGCAGAGTGTATTGCAAGTACCAATCATAGAGGTGAATTGAGCTAGTGAGTGATTGATAGAATGTTAGTGCACAAGAACATTCCTAGTCCATTATCACCTGATCTAATGGCTTCAATGAGTGTAGTTGCAACCAGGGTAAAAGATGTGAAAGCTTGAATTAGAGAATTAACAAGGGCTTACTCGGTGGCTAGGATAATAGGAAGGACCAAGGATCCAAAGGTAATGAGTGACCAACCTATTTTGAACAAAGAAATCATAATAGAACAACTACAAGAAATAGAGAACAAACTCAATGACTGTGGGTTTACATTGGAAGAGTTTTTCCAAGCACCCAATATTAAAGACTTTGTTTTCAACAAAATACAAGAATTTGAATCCGATCAAAATGTCAAGCTGATAAAGCAATTTTCTTCTTTGGTTGAAATGGTGGACCGCATACGTGTATTTACTAAGAACATCATGGAATAGTCCAAGGAGAAGGTGAATAAAATCACACAAGACATCATTTTATTTAAGTTCACATTAACCTTTCATGATGAGGCATGGGTCTATATTGACCATAATTTGCAAAATCTTGAATATGGAGAAGGAGGTGTGATAAAGGGACCACAAGGGGATGCATTCAATAACAACCAAAATGGAGTGAGATCCAATGTAGCAAAGGAGACTCCAGATCAAAGAGTGATGGAGCTGCCTTCTCAATGTGGTGAGGAAGTTGGCCTACAACAAGAACAACCATGGGGGAAAAGGCATGGGACACTTATCTATTTTTTCTTCTGCCACAGTTTTATACAAAATAGGAAATCAGGCCAGATGGAGGGTCGATGAGGAAATGGTTACAACATAGCTTGATCACTTAGCCCTATACATAGAAGACAATGGCAGCAATGGCAATTTTAATCAAGCCTTAGAGAGCAAAAATTTGAGTCTAGGTATAGTCATGTTCTAGAGTTAGTCATATTTCCTTTTTTTTGTGTGTTTTATCCTTTCATCTCTCACGTTGCCTTTTCCTCCACCATTATCCAAGTCCTATCCAAGAAGCTCTATCCATAGAGATTATTTTTTGTGGATGTGCCAGATATGGAGACTCTCATTACTACAATCAAGCAGGGTTATGCAAAAGGGGTTGACCCCAAAATCTATTTCTAACATCAAGGTGAATTATCATGGATTCCTAGTGAATTATGTAGAAGTATACATGGCAAATTGCACTTATTTGTCTAAACCATGGTGAATTTCATTATTTTATCTCTAAAAATTTCCAAACCATGGCAAATTTTTATGTGTTGGGGGCTATGAATATTGGTTTGCAAAATATAAAAATTTACAACAAAATTAAAATCTTTAGGCCGACATGAAAGACTTTGGGCATGCATGATGACCGGTTGTAGGCATGACGATCGATTGTAGGTATGCTGATCGGTTACAATAATATCGATCAATTATAGGTATGACAATCAAATACAAGAATGTCGATCGATTGTAAGCATACCGATCAGTTATAGGTATGATGATTGGTTGTAGGCATGACAATTGGTTGTAGGCATGATGATCAATTACGGGCATGATGATCAACTGTAGGTATGACGATCGACTATTGACAAACACTGCTCTACAACCGATCAACTTATATCGATGAAGACTTTTCTACAACTGATTGACTTATATCGATCAACACGACCCTACAACTAATCAACTTATGTTGACAGACACCTCTATAATTGATAGACTAATGCTGGTCAACACGTCCCTGCAATCGATAGACTAATACCGATTGACCAGTCCCTATAACTGACAAAATAATGTCGATCGACACCTCTGCAACTAATAGAAAAATAATGATTGATAGTCCCTGCAACCAATATACTAATGTCGATTGACACCTCTGTAACTGATCAACTAATGTCGATCGACACACCCCTACAATTGATATTTTAATGTTGATCGTCACTTCTACAACCAACAAATACAACTCTACAATCGATAGTATTATGCTGACTGACACGACTTTGCAACTGATTAGTTTATGTTGATAGATATGGCTCTGCAATTGATCATATTATGCCAACTGACATGACTCAACAATCGATCAGCTTATACCAACAGACACAACTCTGCAATCGATCGACTTATACTGATATACACGGCTCTACAACTAATCATCCTATGTTGAATGGCATGACTCTACAACTGATTGGCTTATCTCGATAGACATGGCTCTGTAATAAATCAGCTTATGTCGATCATCTTGTATCGATCGGCTTATGTCGACAGACACTCCTCTGCAACCTTGTCAAGTTTTTTGTTGATTCAGAGCTATTTTCAAGTTAGAGTATTTTAGATGTATGTTTATCAGTATCCACTACAGTATATATGGGTAGTATATGAGGTGATTTGGGTAGGAAAGATAAAGTCATTTATAATTTGAAGGCGAATTGGGTAGGAAAATCAAATCATTTATAATTTGAAGGCAAATTGGGCAGGAAAATTAAAATAATTTATAATTTGAGGTCAAAAATTTAAAATAAAAATAGGTTAATTATTATCAACGACGGGCAAATTTACCCCAAATAAAACTCCACCCCATAAATTTTGGGTCAATGGGCCCTAGTGAAAGGATCCAAAATTAGCCAATTTAAAATCTTGAAAATCCTAAATAGAGCCAATTTACGATATTTTGCGCTTATGCATAACCCTGCAATCAGGATAGAGAGAAGAAGCCCCTTGTTACGATATTCGAATGGGGGTGCCATTGTAACTACTATCATATAAGACCCTAGAATTCTATCAAGCATTTTGTGTGTAAATATTTTTTATGAATGTAAATTTCAACTCTGTTCTTGGTATTTCCAATGTTCATGGTTAATGTGTCTTGCTTATTTGAATATTACAATAATTTAAATGTGTGAATGACGGTTTTCCTTTCTAGTTTAATCAATCTCTTTGATTACATCATTTGAATGAATTTGTATGAACTAGTTATTCTCTCATGTTCTTTTCTTTATTCATGAAATTTATAAACCTGTTATGACTACCCAATGGATATGGCACCGGTCTGGTCGTAATAATCTAAATGTTTCTTGGCTTGTCAAAAAAGGATAAAAATTTGATATAATATCATTAAATCTAGTAATACATGGGTTATAATATCATAATGGTAAATATCCAAACCCATCGTCTGGGGTTTCCTTACCCAACCTAGTCTATCTAGAGTCTTATAGATAATATTTTTTTGGGTCAAAGAGGTAGATCCACTAGAGTCTACAAACTAGTTGTGACTCTTGAGATTCTTGTGACGTGACATGTTTTAAGGAGGTAAGCAATAAATCCCCACAATAATTTTATTAGAATATCTATGTGGCAAAATATAACTCATTGAATGAAATGTTTGCCAAGGGAGGGTCATGATAACTTATATTCATTAAATAAATAGTGGTATCCATGATGTTTACCCAAAATTCATTTGGTAGATTTTTAGCTTTTATCATGCTCCTATCCAACTCTATTATGGTTATATTTTTACACTCTTCTACAGTAATATATTGAGACGTGTAGCTTGAAGTTAGTTATCACTTAACTCCATAATATTTTCAAAAATTATTAAATTCATGAGGTAAATTGACCCCCTCCATCCAAGCATAGAATATTCAAATAATAACCACTCTCTTTTTCTACAAGATCCTTAAAATTCTTGAAAACTGAAACTGCTTTTGATTTTCCTTTAAGAAAATACATCCAATTGTACCTACTAAAATAATCAATAAAAATGATGAAGTATAGACTCTTACCAATTTATGGAATGTACATTGGTCCAATATGTCTAAGTGTACCAATGCAAGCAGTGCTCTTGCCATCCATGATATAGCTATTGGAAATGACTATCTATGTTGCTTTCCTAGAATGCAACCTTCACAAACTTCATCTTTTGGATGAATCATTGGTAAACCTTTTACAATTTCTTTCCACAATAATTACAAACCACCAAAACTTATAAGTTTGAATCTTAGATGCTACAACTAAGATTCATCATCTAAAGTAGATTTCAAAAATTTTATTATTGTTGCCAAGGATAGTTAATGTGAACATGTGGTTCTTGGACATTGGTATTTCTGCTACAACTTCTCTAATGTCACCTTTACCATAGATAGTCCACTTTTTCTCCTTTAGAACAATGTAATAACTATTTTTAATTAGATGTCTTACACTAAGTAGGTTTATATTTTAGTCTAGGTGCATAGCATACATCATGTATGATCTTCTTCTCTACATGCTTTGTTTGGATATCAATGCATCCTTTCCCCATAACAAGTATCACATTATCATTGCCAAGTGTTACTTAACTCTTCATTGATTCATCCAACTTAGTAAGCATTTCCTTATCATCTATCATATGATTTTTGTAGCCACTATCTAAATACTAGACATCACTTGCACATTTTTCAACCATATTACAAGAGACAAACATGGAATTAGGCTCTTCATTCTTCTTTGTGAATTTAGCTCTTTACTTTTTCAAGTCTACCTTCTTATTCCAATAGTGAACTTCATCATGACCATTCCTTTTACAATAATTTCAAATAATATCATTAAAATTTATATTACCTTGAACATATGAGTTGAATATTTATTTGTTAAGTCTTCTCATTGACGCTCTTCCTCTGCCTCTTCCTCTACTTATTGAATATTCACCTTGATTGAGCTACTCTTTTCCTTTATATTTAGCATCTCTATTGTTGATTTTTATATTGAGTGTTTTATCAAGGGAGTTTTTTGTAGTTCTATTCATTCTTTGCTCATGGATATGAAGAGATCTCATGACTTCGTCCACAAAATACATGGCTAAATTATTTGTTTCTTTAATGGCAATGACCACTTGGTCATATGTAGTAGGAAAACTCCTTAAAATATTCTCAAATATCTTATGAGCTAACAATTATTTTGTATGATATCTTATTTGATTTAAAATATTCATGGCTCTAGTGAAAAAAATCTTGTAAAGATTGATTCTTTCATTAACAAATTCTCAAAATCCCATATAAGAATCTACAATATGATGACTTTTACTTTATTAGTGCCTTGGAAGGCTTGTTGCAATATATCCCATGCCTCATTTGCTTTAGTTGTTATTGCAATCCTAAAAAAAAAATCATTCTACCCATTGCTTGTTGAATAAGAAAAGATGCCTTATTGTCCTTTTTATTATTTATTAACAAATATTTGACTGCCTATGTGTTAGCAATCTAATGCTATATTTCTAGGATATTTTTCTCAAATATTCTCACAATATCTCAAATTTAAATCTCACAAATTCATACTTTCATTCATTACTAATATTGCAAAATAACTCACTGAATATTATTGATATCTACTAAAGCAATGCATAAATGCACTGCTTATTTGAATTTTTTTACAATTCTTTGTCTTCAATATATACATACATGAGACTCTTCATATTCACATGACTTTTGATCTTTACACTTACATAGACTCTTCATCTCCTCATACTCACGAGAGATATTACATTTCATATTTCTCACATATTTACATAAAGATAACATCTCTCATGATTGCTCATAACTCCTCACTTCTAAACATGACGCATAACTCACACTTATTAACATGATACCTCACACACATAACTCCACAATTTTTTACATGAAGCATACTCACACTTAATAGCATGACACCTACTAAAGACTCAAATACTCAAATATTGAACACACCCTAGTCTAAGTTATTTACAAGGTACCAAATAATGCAATACCTTAAACACACCCCATATTACAATATTTGGTATGAATGTCTTATGCCTTCATGTATATTCAATATTTAATTATGATCTTGATATGTTTGCTCTGGATTTGGTATTGGTAGTGATTCTAACTACATATAGAATTGCCTTAAAAATAATTTTGTAAAAATTCTATCTAATGCCATTATCAATACTATTTTTCATCCATGATTTATATTATTATGATTATTATCTTTGTGCCAACAATACCTTTGAACCTCCACAAATTTTATAAGGATAAATATCCCAACTTTTCTCTGCATTGTGTCCATGTTTGTTGCAATGCTTACACTTGTTCATACTATGCATATTATTTCCTTTATTCTATTTTCTTAACAAATTGTGTATAGGTCTTTGAATCACAATTTTCATTTTCCTTTCGATAAAGATCATTAATGTCACAACATACAACTTTCATCTAATATTTATTCTTCGGTTCTTCAATTTTTTTGTATTTCTATCTTAAGAATATTTAGAGTAATTAGTACCATGTATACTACTTTTCATATACTAATCGGTATTACAATATGATTTTCATGTATACTATTTTCCATATACTAATAGGTATTACAATATGATTTTCATAATAGTTATTAGCATCCTTGAGAAGACCATGTAAGCAATGTTGAAGTATTAAAGAAACTCTATCTTTAGCCTTCTTGTGAATGGATTGTAGATGTTCCATTAATTCTGTTGACCCATATTTTCATCTTCAGTAGTTTCTTGTAAGTGATTTCTTGAACATTTTTCTTTAAGTGTATTACCCTTTGATGATGCATACTCGATGTTTGTTTTCCTTTTTATTTTCTTTCTTTTCTCAATTTCCATCATTTGTTTTTTACTTTAATGTTTGTTTTCCTTTTTATTTTCTTTAATTTCTCAATTTCCATCATTTGTTTTTTACTTTAATTCTTCAAGATTTTTAATATCTTCAAATAATGTTCAATATTTTTGTTCACACTAATTTTTTCTTCAGCTTTAATTTCCAATTAATTTTATTTTATGTGGAATTCGTTATTACTCCCAAGTTAATTTCCTTTCAAAAAAATCTCCCTTCAATTAATTTCTCAATTTCTTTCTTCAATTAGGAAATACAAAGTAGAAAATAAAATTAAAATATTTATTGATTTAATGCATACAAATTATTTATAGGTTAAATATCCAAACTATAATATTATTGGAAGCATTCTAATTTTATATCATTACCTATGAAATTATCTAATATTATATATTCTAACATATAATATGTTATATATTTTTAATACAACAAGGACTTTGATATTATTATTTTTTAATACAACTGGTATGCATAATATGGAACAACATATTGTATTTATTTTTGGAATATTTGCTACAGATCAAAAAAAAATTCATGCATAACAAATAATTATGAAATAAATATATAATGAAACAATTGTGGTCTTAGAGATATTCTAAGCATAGTGTTAATTATGTCTATCATGTGTTGCTTACTGACCAATGTGTAATTGCCCAATGGTATGTTGTATAACATTAATTATTTTTGACATAGAATAAAGAATAAAGGCTCAAAAATAATTTCTAATTCTTACTAACGAACGTGGGAAAATGACTTCACACAACTGCTCTTCCTCCAAACCAAAAATATAATTGTGATTCCCATACATAGGAGGAATTGAACCCCAATTATATCTTTACAATCAATTTTTTTGTTGTTATTTTTGTAAGATATTGTATCCAATCCCATGACGGATGTGTATAAGAAGTATTGTTGAAGAAAATATATATATTATATCCAACAATAGTCAATAAATATAAAAAAATAATGATATTTTTATTCAATCTTCATATCTATATTTTATAATATTAATAATAATTTATGAATCTCTTTCAATTGAAATATATTTCTATATTTTTAAATGACAATCTTGATACCTACTATGAGAGTTGATAAATATAAAAAATTATGTTATTTTTCATTCAATCCTCACATCTATTTTTTTATAATATTAATAATAATTTGTGAATCCCTCTTAATTGAAATATATTTCTATCTTTTTAAATGACAATTTTCATACCTATAAAGAGTACCTAGTATCTACATAATTTGTTAGTTGAAGTTTCATATGATTTTAAATGAAGAGGATTTTCCTTCATAATTTCATAAAGCACCACTTTTACTGATGTTTTCTACATTTCCTTTAGAGGTACCATCAAAACTTATTTTGATGAGCCCAACTTCTAGATATTTATTCTATTGTAAATCAAGATGTATCCTTTGTGTTAACTCCATTATCACAAGTGACCCTTGCATGTATATTCAAATCTTGTCACCTCGACAGATTCCATAAGATGATTCAAAATATCCACTAGGAGATCCATTGATCAAAGCAGAGTTAGTGTTACTATAACATCTAATATATTAATACAATCTTGATTGAAAGAAATTTTTTATTATATCACATAAAAAACTCTTGCAAACCCTGTTATATGCTTTGTCTATATCTAATTTTATAAGCATACCTAGTTTTTCATGGAATGAAGATGATGCATGGCCTCTTTTGTAATGATTATTTTAGTAGTCTAGCTACTATCATTGCACTTTAGAATCATTATTATTGAGGAATTAGGATTGAATTTCAAGAAAATTGGTTAATTTTTTAGGCTAGCAATCTAATTGACAACTTGTTGGGTATTTTTGATCTGTCAAGTAATTTCTAATTCGTCGCACATGTTTTCTATTTTGTCAGAATTTCTTCGATTTGCTAGGTTCCAATGATGTCTTAGATATCTAAGGAATTTTGAGACTAACCATCTCTTTGGCATTTTTTTTTTGAGTCTCTTTGGCATTATTTTTAAAAAAAAGTTTGGGAAGCAACATCTTTGTCTTTAAATGGTGTTAATAATGATCCAAATGATTTAGAATTTGTCTCTAGCACCAATTTTGGTTGGCTATAGAGTATTTTTTTTTTATATATAAGATTCTACCAAATGAATATAACTAGGAATTAGATTTTAATTTACTACAAGTAGAAGTAGACTTAGCTTCAATTTTTGTATAAAGAAGAGCTAAATGCTCATTGTAATGGCTCCCTTTATTATTTTTAGAAAGACTATAGATACTCCTTTGAGTTAGATTTGTCCATGTGATTTGAACTACAATTAATAAAGAAATTGTATATAGATTCTATGGATCAATTGTATCCTTTGACCTCTTTATTTATGGATGTATAATAGTTGTGACCCTTCCCTATCATCTCCTATTAGCCATATTGCTTCATTATTGTAGGTTATTTGAAAATCTAGTGCATTGAAGCTATTCAAATATTTATGGAGATTTCAACTAGATTTTTTTTTATTGGTAGAAAGGGTGTTGAAAGGTCCCTAAACCTTGTACAAGAGGATTTACATGAATTCCAGATCGATCGAGGTGGTCCAAGAACTAAAGATCAAAGGGCGAGCAAACCTCCACACGAGGAAAGATGTCACGAAATTACGACCAGTTTGGTGATGTCGCAAAATCGTGACAAGTTGCATCGTTGCAGCCAAGAGAAGAGGGGATGTCATGAAATCATGACAAGAAGCGCCATCGGAGCCGAAGGAGGGAAGGTGTCATGAAATCACGACAAGAAGCAAACCCACGATCGAACAAAAAAGGTGTCGCAAAATCATGAAAAGTAAGACCGTTGCCAAAGAGAAGAGGTGTCGCAAAATCGCGACAAGAAGTAAGACTGCTGTCGAAGAGAAAAAGAGTCACAAAATCATGACATTTAGAAGACCACTACCGAATAGAGAAGGTGTCACGAAATCGCGACATGATGGAAGACCGCAGCCGAAGAGAAAAAGTGTCACGATATCGCAACAAGATGGAAGACCGCTGCAAAAGAAAAAAAGTGTCGCGATATCGCGACAAGATGGAAGACCACAGCCGAAGAGAAAAATTGTCACGATATCGTGACAAGGTGGAAGACCGCAGTCGAAGAGAAAAAATGTCACGATATCGTGACAAGATGGAAGACCGTAGCCGAAGAGAAAAGGTGTCACGATATCACGACAAGATGGAAGACCACTGCCAAAGAGAAAAAGTGTCATGATATCACGAAGAGATAGAAGACCGCTACCAAGGAAAAAAAGTGTCGCGATATCGTGACAAGATGGAAGACTGCAGCCAAAGAGAAAAAGTGTCGCGATATCTTGACAAGATGGAAAACTGCAGTCGAAGAGAAAAAATGTCGCGATATTGTGACAAGTTGTAAGAAGGAGAAAAAGTGTCGCGATATCACAATAAGATGAAAGACCGCTATCGAAGAGAAAAAGTGTCGCGATATCACGACAAGATGGAAGACCACAGTCGAAGAGAAAAAGTGTCGCAATATCGTGACAAGTTGCAAGAATGCCCCTGTAGAGAAAAAATGTCACGATATCATGACAAGTTAAAAAAATGCACCTGAAGAGAAAAGGTGTTGCGATATCGCGACAGGTTGCAAAAATGCGGCCAAAGAGAAAAAGTGTCGCGATATCGCGACAAGTTGTGAAAACGCGATCGGAGAGAAAAAGTGTCGTGATATCGCGACATGCTGAAATTTCATGGCCAATAGTAAAAAGTGTCGCGATATCGCAACTAGTTTCCAAAACACAGCCGAAGGGGGAGAAGAAGGAAGAAAGGACGTGAAAACTTGACCAGTTCCATGAGCAAACAAACCCGGTCCCCTGTCAACCACTCACATTGTGCAAACATTGGTACTTATAGAAGCGTCCCTTAGGCCAATGGGAAAGGAGTCTCTCCAAACATGAATGTCAAATTTTCCAACTCCCTTGTTAGCAAGCCAGTCTGTAGCTTTTTTTCCTTCCCGATACTGATGCTTAATGACTAATTCTGGGTAAATGTCGATTAGTGCCTTGCATTCTTGAAAGATTGAAACAAGGGTCTAGGGAGGCACAGAAGTCCCATTGAGCCAGTTGATGCAGTGCAGTGAGTCTCCTTCTATGATGATTTTATTGATGTTCAAGCCTTCCAAGAGAATCAATCTTTGGAGTAGAGCCCGAGCCTCTGCCATATTGTTAGATTGAATTCCTATGTTCTGGGCAAAGGCAAAAATTATTTCTCCTCTGTGATTTCTGAGAATTCCTCCTTCGCCAGTCACTCCTAGGTTGCCCTTGGCCGCACCATCAAAATTAAGCTTGTGCCACCCAGTAGGAGGTAATACCCACTTGATGATGAACCTGTCAACAGAAGTATAGGGTGTGGCAAAGAAATTGGAAAGATTGAAGAGTTTTGATAGGTCCGATTCAAGGCCAAGAGGGGGGGTTTGGAAGACGAGACAAGAGAGGCATTCTTCGTAGCAAGGGCCAAGATTTTGGCAACAACAATCTTCTTATCAATGGCTTGGTTTTTGAAAATTTTGGCATTTCTCTCAAGCTAAATCTACCACAGGAAGATGTGGAGGCAAGCTTGCCACATGAATTTAAGTTGATTGCTCTTGAAAGGTCGAGGCCATTGTTGAAAAAGGAGGGGAATGGAATGAGGGAGGTCTAAGAAGATGTCAAAAGTGTTAAGAACCTGGTTGATCACTGCAAGAGAGAAGGGACATTCCAAAAACACATGCAAAGTTGACTCACAGGCATTTTTACATAGGATGCACCAATTGGGGATGAGTAACCCTCTAATTATCAAGTTGTCAGTGGTGAGGATTCTATTTTGGATGGCCAACCAGCAAAATAATTTGACCTTGGGAATGATCTTGGGAACCTAGACCTGATTAGATAAGTCCCAACCATCATTGGGAGTTTCTTGACTATAGTAAGCTAATTTGACAGTGAAATTCCCTGAATCTTCAAGGTTCCAGACCATGGAATCATCTTTGTGAGAGCTGGGGATGATGCAAGTCCTCAGTAAGTTTTGTAACTGCCTGATCACCTTTGTGATATGCCTAGGCTCATTAAGAGCTAGGTGTTTCCATTCAAGTCTTGTAATACCTGGGTTAATGAAATGACACACCTTATCTCCAAAGGTGGCTTCGGTAACCGTCTTGAGCACTGCAAGATGAGGATCTTGGCTGAGAGGTTTGTCACGGATCCATGGGTCATCCCAAAAATGAATGGTTGTTCCAATTCCAAGACACCACCTTAAGCCTTCCATGATGATCTTCCTTGTTTTGGTGACGCCATTCTAGAAATGAGATCCGCTAGGAAGGTTGTGCTCTCCAAGAAAAGGAACCTGATGGAGGTACTTAGCTTTGATGATGTCAATCCAAGTGACTTTTTCATTGATGGTAAGTCTCTAGGACTGCTTGGCAATGAGGTCCATGTTCATCCGCTTGATGTCCCTGAATCCGAGTCCTCCATCCTTTTTCTTGGAATAGACCCTATCCCAGGAAACAAGTGAAAATTTATTCTTGTTTTCGTTTCCCACCCAAAGGAATCTGCATTGAATTTGCTCAATTCTTTGACATATGGAAGTTGGAGCTTTGAAAATAGATAAGAAAAAAATTGGAATACTTTACAGGCAAGCCTGGACCAGAGTGCCTTTGGTTGCTTGACTGAGCATTGAGCTTTTCTAGCCTACAAGTTTCTTATTGAGATGGTCTAGAATAGGGTTCCACGTAGTCAAGACCGATTTGCCGTGGAAAAGAGGTAATCCGAGATAAGTAGTTGGAAGGCTCCCAATGATACACCCAAGGATCTCAGCAATCCTGTTTTGCCTGTGGATGGGGGTATTGAGAAATTATAGCTTGCTTTTGTGGTAATTGACTTTTTGGCCAGCCGCCTCTTCATAAGAATCAAGAATGTTCTTAATGATTTTTGCTTCGAGAACAGAAGCATATCCTTATCATCCACAAACTGTTGATGGTATATGGTGTTGGTTTTTGAGGCTGGTTTGATCCCGAAGACGAGTCCACTGTTGCAAGTAGCAGTAAGGGTTCTTCCAAGGGTTTCGGCCAAAATGATGAAGAGGAAGGGTGACAGATGATCCCCTTGACGGATGCCTTTGAAACTTTGGAAGAAACCAATGGGTGAACCATTGATAAGAATAGAGAACCAAGCAGTAGAGATACATTCACGAACCATCTTGATCCAATCTTTGTGAAACCAAAACTTCTCTAGGACCTCGAATAGGAATTTCTAGGAAACCCTATCAAAAGCCTTGTTCATGTCAAGCTTAAGGAACATACTGGGTTTTTTATTTTTAGATGTCGAGTGGGCCAATTCATGGACGGTTATCACTCCATCAGCAATGAATCTGCCTTTGACCAAGCTCCCTTGGCACTGGTCAATGATGGAGGGAAGGATGTCTTTCAGCCTGTTTGCCATAACTTTGGTGATAATTTTGTATATGACACTACAGAGACTAATAGGTCTGAAGTCGAAGAGAGAAGCATGATCATTGGACTTGGGAATTAAAACAATGAAGGTGGAATTGGCTTCTCTCGACATATTTTTGGCTCTCTGGAAGAATTTAACCACAGCAACAACATCAGGGCCCACAATATCCCAAAAGTGTTGAAAAAATCGGGGTGGGAAGCCATCAAGTCCAGGGGCCTTATCAGGTTCCATTGCAAACAGAGCTTCTTTGATCTCCTCTTTAGTGCAGAATTGGAGCAATTTCCCATTATCATTGTTAGATACCAACTTTGGTATGTTCTAAAGTAGAGAACTTACTGTGCGGGGGTGGCAATCAACACTGGGACCTAAGATTTCAACTAGATTAGCAGTATATTATCGTTATATATTTGTAACCATATTTGTTTATTTCATCTACTTTCAATTTCTTGCATTTTTTTCTAAATTTCTTGGCTTAGTTTTGATTAATTATATTTAGCATGATTTAACCCTTAAAATTCAAAGATTGTAAATAAATTAATTCCCTTACTATGTTGAACTATGAGGGTAGATATTTTTATGGATAAATGGTTTTGGCACATTTGTTGGGACCCATTGGCAATATTTCCCTATAAAATCAAACCAATTCCACTGGAATTTATTAGATTTATCATTTTACAGTTTTTTTTATATCTATATAAATTCACTTTGAATCTCTTCAAAGTTGTTAAAGGATTTATGAAAAACATTAAAACGAACAACCCAAAATGAAATTTCTATATATGCTTATCTTAACTTTATATATGAAATTTTGCATAGTTATTTATAAGCTTCTTTGTTTCTCCTTTAGATCTGTTCAAATTTATGAAAAATTCTTGAAATAGTGACTCCAGTAATGAATAAAAACATTAAATTTATTTAGGATTAATTTTTTCAAAGATCTAGTAATTTTTATAGAAGTTTATGTCACATTTCCCAAAAATATATTATAAAATAGTATAAGTCCTCAAACCTTTGGTTCATCAAACTTCTAACAATTTGCTAGTTTGTTTTATTAGGAACCTTCTCATTAAATTTAGCACATTCACAAAATATTGCAATAAAACATAATGCATGAAATATAAGATATTGCAATATGAAATATAAGTGCAAAAATAAAATAATCTCATAAAGTAAAATAGAATCACAAGTCACGTCAAGGGGGCAACCTCCTTCAATACTTTTAGTCAATTATGCAAAATGATACATTCATTCTTACCCCTTGCAGTTTTAAAGACTTCATCTCTCTACCTAATGCTCAATGTTGGCTTACATAAAAATTTCACTCAAGATAGAATATTCTACAAACAATATAGTTACATTCTTGTTAACAAATACATATAATGGTGCCACTTGTCTAGGCACTTCTAATACTACAAAATATTATCATGGATGTCCCCATGTTGAGAAAGGGTTATTACATCATAGTGTTAGGATGAGGTCCTAACATGTTCTTCCCCTTCGAAAATATTTCTCCTTAAAACTAAATATGAGGAAATTGTTGTTGAAGTTGTTGAAGGGGTTCCCACGTAGCATCTTTAGGTTGTAAGACACACCATTGGACAAGAACATCGATGATGATACGATAGCAAAGGATATGTGATATGTGGTCTATAATATATTCAAGTTCAAGAATAATGGAATCTTCATCATCCAACTCTGGTAGTGTGGACTGCACGTGGACCTTGTTATCAACAACCTACATGAGAGAAGAAACATGGAATATTGGATGAATTCTAGAAGTAGCTGGAAGGGCTAGTTTATAAGTTGACCTTTGTAATACCTTATATGGACCATAATATTTTACAGCAAGTTTATGACAACCACAAATTTGGAGAGAGGACTATTTGTATGGTTGTAAGCAAAGAAAAAACATGTCCTCAAATTCAAAGCTACATTCATAATGGTGTTGATTATCTTTTTATTTCATAATATTCTCAGCCAAGTCCATATTGATCTTAAGTTGGCAAAGAATAGAATCACGTTGGCAAATAGTGGAATCCATAGCTTGAACCTTGGAACTACTTGAAATGTAAGAGAATGGTGTTGATGGAGGATGACCATAGACTGCTTCAAATGGTATCACCTTAGTATTATTGTGATATATTGTGTTATACCACCATTCAACCAAAGGAAACCACTTGCCCAATGTGTAGGATGTCAGAGGTGAAGCAACAAAGGTACATTTCCAAGCATTTATTTATAATTTTAGTTTGGCCATTAGTTTGAGGATGATAAATTTAACTCATATTGATTTGGGTTCCCTACAACTTGAAAAATTCTTACCAAAAATGACTAATGAAGGTAGGATATCTATCATAGATAATGGATTTAGGCATCCCATGGAGATGAAAGATGAAATCTAGAAAGATTTGAGGAATGACAAAGGCGGTGTAAGGGTGGGATATGGAAATAAATTAGCATACTTTGTAAGATGATCCACCACCACCAGAATAACTAATTTGCTACTAAATTTAGGTAAACCTTCAATTAAATCCATAGAACTATATGTTCAAACTTTTTCAGGAATCGATAATTATTGAAGGGTACCAAGGGAACACATATTTTTACCTTTCATGGTAGTGATCACCTTTAGCCACTAAAGTATGAATATTCTTTTGCATTCCCTTAAAAAATAAGGTACACTTGGTCCTTTATAGGTCTTGATAAATCCTAAATAGCCAATTATTTGGGATGCATGCATCTCTTGTAGGATAAGGTCCTTTATTTATGACTATTGGGGTACAATAATATGGCCATGGTACCTTAAACTTTTACCATCCCAAGTATAGCTAGGGCATGAATGAGGATCGACTTGGGTTTTATGGACTAAAATTTGCAAAGAGGGGTCCTTGTTCAGTTCTTCCCTAATATGATGAATCCATTGCAAAAGAGGTGTGTATATAGCATGTAGTATTTCCTAGTCTTCATGGAGTCAAGATAAAGCATCTGCACCACATTTTCCTTACCACTCCTATAGGTGATATCATAATAATAACCCTACAATTTAAAAACTCATTTTTGTTGTTTTGGTGTGGTCACCCTCTATTCTAAGAAGTATTTGATACTTTGATGATCATTCTTTATGGAAAAATACCTCCCAAGGAGATATGATTTCCAATGACTTATAGCATATAAAATGGCAAGTATTTCCTTATCATAGGTATACTTTCCCAAATTCTTGCCTGGGAGTACCCGACTAGTGAAGGCTAAAGGTCTACCTTCTTGCATTAAGACTACCCCAATGCCATTTCTAGATATTCAATGATAAAATTTTTATATAAATCAAGCATTCCTAACATGGGAGTAGTAGTCATGGCATGCTTCAACTCTACAAAATCCTTCTCTACATGTTCTATCCACATAAAATAATTCTTCCTCAACATAACTATTAAGGGGGCTGCTATCTTTCCATAATTCTTCACAATTTTTTGTTAATATTCAGTGAGTCCCAAAAATCCACAAAGTCCCCTTATAGTACGAGGCTTAGGCTAGTCTTGAATGGCTTGAATCTTCTTGGGAATAATGTGAACTCCATCCTTAGTGTAATGTGACCCAAGTATTCAATATATTACTATCCAAAAGAACATTTGGACCTCTTTACATAGAGATTATTGTTAGAAAAAAGTCAGAGGGTTTGATCCAAGTGTTGGAGATGCTCTTCCCATGAACGATTGTAAATCAATATATCATCAAAAAAGACATAAATTTACGAAGGACAAGTTGAAAAATAGAATTCATCAAACTTTGGAATATGGAAGGTGCATTTATCCAAATGCCATAACCAAGAATTCATAATGTCACTCATGAGTTTTGAAATCCATTTTTGGAATGTCATCATCCTTAATTTGAATTTGATAATACCCTGATCACAAATCCAACTTGGAAAAGTATTTATAACCATGCAACTCATCAAGAAATTCATCAGTCACAGGAATAGGAAATTTATATTTAATAGTTATTTTATTAAGGTCTCGATAATCCACACATAAGCACCAACATTTGTTCTTTTTCATACCAATAACACTATCAAAGAATAGGGACTAACATTGGAATGGATAACCCCTACAGCATGAAGCTCTTGAACTATTTTTTTAATTTTTGGATTTCTAAGCATGTGGATACTAGTAGGGATAGATATTTAGGGAAATACTGCCAGGAAAATGTCAAATTGCATAGTCATGAGAGCAATGAGGAGGTAGTCCCTTGGTTTCCTCAAAAACTTGAGCATATTTATTTAATAAACCCTACAATTGTATTGAATGGTCCCTTTCCCCTTTCTCGAAAGCATCTATATAAAAAATGTATGCCACCACTCCATGAGAGGATTTTTTTTTAACTTTTCCATCTTATGTGTGGAAATAAATTTATCAGCACTAGCTTTCATGCCACATAAAGTGTATTCGATCCCCCCTTGATTAAACTTCATTCATAACTCAAAAAATACCATAAAACTAGATCCAACATCTGCAACTATTATGCTCCCAAAATAATATCACACCCACCCAATGCTAGGGTAAATATATTGGTCTTGATATTATATTATCCAATTTAGATCTTGAAATTATGACATTTTTCTTTGCATGGTAGGGTGCCTCCATTAGAAATCATTACTTCAAAGAAATTGCATGTAGTAATGTAATATTTTTCTATTTTGCCACACATGGATCAAATAAAGTTGTGTACTACCAAAGTCAATAAGAATGATGAAGTATTCGGCCACTTCATCGTTTGGGGCTTTGATACTCCTACTAAAGTATTCATTGAGATTTCCAATTGGGATTCCTCTAGAACTTCTATCTATTCTATGGTTTTTACCTCTTGTTGATCCTCCTCTTCCTCTAAATATTTTGTGATTGGTATCTCATATATATCAAGCAGATACAATTTTTGTTTCATTTTTTTTCATGGGAATGCTTTTCATCACAATTATAGCATAGTCCTTAGGCCCTTCTATTCTCCATATCTTCATAAGTCAATGTTTTTATGGTTGGATATTTTGTTAGATTTTGAGAATCTATATTTAAGGAAATGAAACCACAAGATGTAAAATGAGAAAGCAATATTAACTATATGATAATGGCAATATAATATGTAGGAAAATATATGAGAAACTTCTTCAATAACTCAAAAAATAGCCATTAATGAAAGCTCATGAAAATAGTACAATGTAATATAATGGAGGACTTGAACACTCTATGAATGATGCATGATCTACATTGTACCTACTAAACTCACTATACTTCCTAACTATATAACTAGTAATCCCCCTCTCACTTTACTCTCTCAAAGGCATATATAGGGATATATGTCCCTTGGCCTTTCATATACCCATGACTCTTCATCTACCTAACCTATGGTTCATGTACATATGGACTACATGCACATTTACATCATTGCATATTCTAACACTTGTGCATTTATTACATTGTATGAAGTAACTACTCAAACCTTAATCTAATACAAACTCCTACTCTAATTATGTACCCAAGGTGGTACATTGGCATGTACCAAATAATGTAATATATTCCAACACCCTCTATATTACATTATTTGCATATTGAATACTTTAGTCTTCAATATGGTCTTTATCCTTCAGATGTTCTATAACTTGATCCGGTCCTTCTTCTTCTGTTGCTTCACTCTTTATGTTGTCTTTCCTTATCTTCTTCATTCCAAAGTGTTTGCTAGAATATTTGTCCTTGAATTCTTCTAAGTATCCTTGATGAACTAGAGATATTATAATCTTTCAAGTCATAAACAAATCAAAATTTCTCCATTTTCTTTCCTTTGGTTTTCTAAATTACCTGTCTCTTGGTTCTTCAAAAGATTCAAACTTGAATTTATTTTTAGTTGATGCTTCTAAAATAAGAACTTGAAAGAAACAATCTAATCTAAATATTAATTTCTCTTCAAATATTTTATAGTACTTTTCTTTATAGTAATAGAAGAAATATGAATGAGATTTTCCTCCACAATATTTACATGGATGAAAACTCCAATAGTTTGCGTTCTCATGACCAAATTTGTTGCAACAAGGTCTTTATATTTTAGAACTAGGCGATTGAAGATATCTCAACTTCTTTGTTACTTATTTTAGGTGAATCAAGTTCATCCATTTCCTTGATGAAATAGTCAAACCATCTATGTATGATTGAATTTATTCCATATTTACTTCTTTCATAAATCTGTATAACATATTTCTGGTCTATATTCTTTTCTATCTTTTGAATATGGTTTTTGATAATATAGTTGTCATCAATACCTTTCATCATATCATTGGAAGATATTTCTAAAGAATTTACTTTTGACAAACTATTAGTTTGTGAGTTTTCAAAAATATTTCCAAACCATATTGGTTCTTCACTTCTAATTGCATTTTCCTTATTATCATTTCTAGAATAAAATATGTCTTTGAACCATTTTGATTCTTTGAAACCTATATACTTAATAAGTTTTTTCATAGTTCCTTTTGAAGTAATTTTTCTTGTTAAAAAGAAACAATTTTGATCGAATTTTAAATCTTCTAAACCTTTTAGGTTGACTACCTTATGACTCCCTAGTTTTAAGTATGTGATCAAACTTGATAAGAGTTTTCTAATTCTCAAGTTTTGTAGAACCCCTTATATATCCCAAGTATTTGAGTGTATTATAGTCTTGATAAAGTTCTTAGCTTCCTTTAGATATCCTTTTGAGTTGAATCCCTAATGTTTTGAAGATAATTTTAATATAATTTCCAACTCATATTTCTCACCTTATTTCTCTCTATTGATATATGCACTTTCAATTTGATAATGTTCTCTATTTTTCAAGACTCTATAGTTGGATTCCTTTTGTCCCTTCAATTTGTATAAGAGACAAGTATAAATAATAATTTCCAACTTTTAAGCAATGCTATGAAAACTTCTTTTACCCTTTAATTCTCAATGGTTTAGTTTTCTAAATTTCAATGATCTAAATTTTGATGTAGTACTCCTTATATCTCCCTAATTTAGAAATTTAGAAAAACCATGTATTTGCAATTTCAATTTTACTTCAATTTGTAAAAACCTTGTCTCCTTGTTTAATGATTTGCAAATATTTAATGCAATATGAGCAATAGTTTCAATGCTTCTATCTTCTACTTCCTTCTAAGGCATTCAATATGCTTTTCAAGGTTATTCTTTATCACCTTATTACTCCTATTATTTAAATAACCCTAGAGCATAAAACTTGATTGATTGTAACTTTAATATATGCCTTATTTCTCCTTTGTGCTTTGCAAAGGTTATGAGAATAAATCTTACCTTCAAGGCGCCAAACTTTACATGCAATACCACTATACTCTATGCTCAAATAAGCCTATAATCAGCATGGTCTCTTGCTCATTTAATGGTGTTTGACTACATTAACTTCTTCTCAATGCTTTATCCTCTATCCTCTTCATTCTATGTAGTGATCTTCATGTGCTCTTAAGATGGTATTCTTCTCCCTTCAATGCACTTTGACCTATGTAAGCTTGATGTGCATGCTCTCTTTAGATAGGGCTATTAATACTCCTCTTTCTCCCTTTGGAATGCAAGCCACATGGCACTTTACATTGCACTAGAATGTAGGACTTCTTGTTAGGTGGCGTTGGGAGGTTACAACATTTTGAAGGCATTAATTTAGGTGGTGCAAGCCTTGTAATATGCTTTGAGCATTGCAATAATGATTGTTATTCCTTCTCAGCTAGAATGGGGTGTTACTCCAGACCTAGGCACTCTTTTCCTTTGTGCAAGCATTATGTCATTGAGGATACGTAGGCACTCTTCTTCCTTTGTTCCAAGTGGCACAAGATTCCTTTGGTTGGTGTGGCAAGTGGAGGCTTCTTCCCTTGCATGCAACCAAACTCTTCAACATCCCTTATCACCTATTCTTGCCAACTTTCTTTGCAAGTTACTTTGCTTCTCTTGTAACAATAAGCTTTCTTGATGTTCAATGTATGGTGGCTCCTCTCCAATGAAGGTGGCTCCTCCTATGGTGTTTGAATGCTTTCTTCAAGGTGGTCGTTCATCCAAGCTCTTCTCCACTTTTGCTTGGGTAATGCTTTGTTATTATTCCTTGTTATTTGCACCTTGTCTTACATTATTCACCTTGTGCTATTCTTCTTGCAACTTGTATCTTTATTACTTTATGCTATTATTGCTTATTCTCCTTCTTGTTGCAGGTTCCTTTTGCACTATGAGCACTACCTTCATGAGATTGTGGCACTAAATTTGGTGTCTTTAGACACCTTGAATGGGATGATATTGAGCCCTTATATGGCTCTATCTCCTTTGCTTCATACCTTGTGCTTTAACCTGGTTAATACTACCACTTGATGACTATAATTTGCATGCTCCTTTGGTGTCTTAAGACACTTGAACTTTATCTTCCTTTTGCTACTTTGTAAAAGATAAATATGAAGCTATTAAAACCTGAATTAAATCTGCAATAAACTAAGATAGAATACCTTAGTTGCACCTAGTTTTTTAGACCTTTTTAGTCTCTTTATGTAGCTTTCTTTCTTGACTCTAGTATGGCAGCACCCGATCTAATCCTTGGTGGTTATAATACTCCTTTTGGTGGCTTCTCTTCACCAAGACTTGTTGTAGTTATTCTGCACTCAATGGTGTCTTCAATGTTGCCTTCTCCTCCTTGGCAACTCTTTAGCTAAGACTCCTTGCTTGGTTATCTTTCCAATGATGATTCCAAGCCTTTTAATCATGCAAATACTATACCTTTTTGGATGGCTATGCTTTTCACTATTGTATATGCAATCTATACTTTAGAATTATGTCTTCTTTACTTTCAATAGATAGTAGGAAGTTGATATTTTTATTTCTCTTGAAATATATCTAACTCCACTTTCTTTTGTGCAGGTTTTAATCCTTGTAAAAACTATCTTCTGCACTTCCTTGAAGACTTAAACTAGAAACCTTCCTCTTGCAACTTTAAATCTTGAATTTGGTGCTTAATAAAACTTAATAATAAGATAAATATAAATGTTCAAATAATGAACCTTTTGCACCAATGTTGCATACCTTTTTAACCTTCGTATGGTGATGGATTTCTTGGTGATTTGATTCACCTAAATGCTGCCCTATGTTTGATGGATTTGCAGCTCTTCCTTGCTGTCCAAAAACAGCTCTTTAACTCACCAATTTGTAGCTTTGTAACTTCTTTAACTTGCTGCCCAAAACTGTGGTTTTGTGGCTTCAACTCTCCTCCAAGTAGCCTTCTTGAATTTTAAAAATTAGCAGCTATTAATGCTTCCCAAATTTCTGCTTTCTTGTTGTCCTCAAATCTGAAATTTTTAGATTATAATGTAGTCAATTTCTCCTCCAAATTGCAGCTGAAACTTTCCTTCAAGAAACCTTCAATTTTCTGCTATAGAAATCAGCAAACTCCTTTCTCCAAGTCAGCCTTCAAATCCTTCAAAGGAAATCTTCAAAATTCTCAAGTTTGGTGGTTTCTTCTAGCTCCTTTCTCCTTCAATCTCCTTGTCAAATTCTAACTTCAATATTGGGCCTATTTAGTGGCCTTCTTCTCAAGAATTTGAATGTCTTGAGGTCTTTGGAAATCCTTTCCAAAGTTTGGCAAACTTCTTGCCAAATATTTCTTTCTTTTGGGCTTGTTGTCGGATGGCAATAATTGTCCCAAATCCTTCTATTAGGAACTCTTCCTTGCTAGAAATATTCTCCCTTGAGTTCTCCTCAAGTCTTCTCCAATGGACTTCTTCAAGTCTCCTTCAATGAGGCTTTCCTAGCCTTCTCCTTATTTCTCCTTTCAATCCTTTCTTGAGACCTCTTCTCTTGGATCTCCTAATTTTGTTGCTTCTAAAATCTGGAATAGGACCTTTGATAGTCCTTCTCTATATTCAATCTTCCAAATCTAGAAGTTCTTCAATGGGACCTTTCTCTTGGGTCTCCTCCTTCTAGAGTTGCTTTCTTCTTTCTTCACTCTAAAGTCTTCAATCTTCAAATTTCTATGAGGACCTCCTTCTTGGTTCTCCTCAATCTTCAATGGAGATCTCTTTCTTGAGTCTCCTTAATCTTCTCTCTTGAAATATACAACTCTTGCAATGGGACCTTTTCCTTAAGGCCTCCAAAATCTTCAATCTTCAACTTGTTGCTTCAAGTGTTGGATTGATTCCAAAGAAGATATTCTTCCTAGCTCTCTTGTAGGAAGCTTCCCAAATTTCTTTGAATCTCCTTATTATTTTAATAAGTATTAGAAAAAATATAATAGTAATTTCTTTAAATCTAAATATAATGAATCTTCACTAGTTGATTTGTCAATCTAGTGGAATCAATGTTGAGTCCTAGTCTTCACAAGATTTTTGAAACTCTGTGGAAAGACTCTAGCCAAATGCAATTTCAAAAATTCTAAAAATGAGATTTCCTATCTCCTCTCAATATCTCTTGTGGATCTCTCTATTTCCTATCAATCTACCTTGTGCTCTGATACCACTGTTAGCTTTTGAGGATCTATATTTAAGGAAATGCAACCACAAGATGTAAAATAAGCAAGCAATATTAACTATATGATAATGGCAATATAATATGTAGGAAAATTATATGAGAAACTTTTGCAATAACTCAAAAAATAGCCATTAATGAAATCTCACAAAAATAGTACAATGTAATATAATGGAGGACTTGAACACTCCATGAATGATGCATGATCTACATTGTACCTACTAAAATCACTATACTTCCTAACTATCTAACTAGTAATCCCCCTCTTACTTTACTCTCTCAAAGGCATATATATAGGGAGATATGTCCCTTGGTCTTTCATCTACCCATGAATTTTCATCTACCTAACCTATGACTCATGTACATGTGGACTACATGCACATTTACATCATTGCACATTCTAACACTTGTGCATTTATTACATTACATGAAGTAACTACTCAAACCTTAATCTAAGACAAACTCCTACTCTAGTTATGTACCCAATGTGGTACATTGGCATGTACCAAATAATGTAATATATTCCAACATATTTATTGGTAGGATTTGGTGTAGGCTTGGATGGAAAAGGTGGCCAAGATTGAGGAAGTTTAAAAGTGCATCCTTGAGCCTTGAATTTATCTTTTTCCAATATAGCCAAACCTATTATCCATTGTAATATTCTGGGCATCAATATTTTAACCTCAACCCTAATGTCATCCTTCAAAGCACTCACAAAACAACTTTGAAATAAATTTATACTCAACCCAATGATATGATAGACCAATTTTTCACATTGAGTTTGATACTCTTGAATGATTAAAGTTTATCTGAGTTTTGAAAGGGCTCCTATAAAATCCTCAAACTCACTAGGACCAAAGTGAGTGAGTAGATGTTTCCCAAATTCAAGCTAAGTAAGATCAGGTTGGGCCTTCATAAGCCACTAAAACCAATGTAATAAATCTAATTCAAAATTGAAAGAGGCAATCTAACTAAAAAAAATTATTTTTTTAATTGATTTAAAATTTCATCTAATTAGATCCCTAATTAATTTCTTAAATAATCCACATGTGCAAAAATTTTTACCTCTAATTCTTATTGCCTTTATTGTTCCTGAGTACTTGAAGACATGTTCTGAGATTTATGACCTATTAGTGATACTTAAAATAGAAATTTGATTTCTAGGGTTACTATTTTTAGTAAGGAGCCCAAAAATGGTTTGGGTGCTATATCTCAAAATGATCAGCTCGAAAAAACCATCATAATGGACTAGGTCCCACAATAAGCTTTTGGAACCTATAAATAATTACATGGAGGTTATTTATCAAACTAATTAGCTTGACGAGATGATTGCAATGAGCTATATACCACAACACTAGTTTTGGATATCCCAAACTTTTTTTAGGGGGATGTTATATTTGAGTGTTGTCATTTTTCCTCCTAGAGGCTTGGTTTTCTCAAAAAATGGTTTCTTGTTAGCCAACCTCTTATGGTACTTTGTACTTTCTATTCTAACTACTAACACTATTCAATCAATCCTAACACTATTTTGTCAACTGTCTAATCTTACTCTGTCATGGACTAGTCCATGTCTATTATGAATTCTGACTGTTAGAGGTAATTATTAATAACAATGACAATTGACAACTTTGTATTGATTGTTACTAACTCTAACTATTTTTTTCTTGATTGTTATTTTCCTCTACAATTTATTTTATCTATTTTCATACAATAATTTTGGAATAGGGATGTCTTCTCCGTATGCTCAATTTTTGTGGTAGGGTTATGGTTACAAATTTAATATTTAATAGAACAAGATTTTATTGCAGGCTTAACATTCAACACAATAGGGTACTCTAATCCAAGGTGTATGTACTACCCATAAACCCTCTATTATATCATAGTGATAAATGGTAGTGCTCAAACCAATATTGTAGGCCACTACTCAAGGAGGATTCCACACATACCCTTCAGCAAATTATCTACCTCTCTGATATTACAATAGGGTGATCTTTTTGAATGTTATGTTCGATGTACTATGGATAATACAATTTTAATAATATTTCTAAGAGCTAAAGGTTTCTTCAAATTCTAGGGTGTCTCTTAATATACCCAAAGATATGTGGGAGCTCAATTCCATATATGAGTGTTGTCTGAGGCCTATCTATTGGAGCTTGATCACCCTTCACTTCACTAAATTTTTTACAAGCAATATAGCTCAGCCAATAATGACAGCTCCTCCATGATATTTTAAAACCCTTGGCATAGGGTTTTTAACTTAATAAACTAATTCATAAAATAAAGGTTGGATTTTTTTAATAAGGAAACTGAAAAAACAAAACATGAAACCTTATACCTAACGATTGGAATGGCAAAAAATGTTGTAATCATAGCATATTACTTCTCTATAAATTGCTTTGATACCACTTGTTAGGAAACTTATCATTAAAATCAGAACATTCACAAAAATATTGCAATAAAATATAAATTCATGAAACATAACATATTGCACTATGAAATATAAATGCAAAAATGAAACAATCTCACAAAGGAACTCAAAATCGCAAGCCACTTTGAGGGGGCAACCTCCTTCAATACTTTTATTCAATTATGCAAAAAGATACATTCATTCCTACCCCTCACATTTTTAAATACTTCATTTCTCTACCTAATGCTCAAGGTTGGCTTACATGTAAAATGCCACCCAAGCTAGAATCTTCTACCAACAAAATAGTTACATTCTTGATAATAGATACATATAATGGTGCCACTTGTCTAGGTGCTTATAATGCCATAAACTATTACAAAAAATTACAAAATATTATCATGAATTTCCCCCATGTTAACCAAGGGTTATTACATCATAGTGTTAGGATGGGGTCTTAAAATATTCTAAAATAAATAGTGAATTTTTCAATTTTTTAGTTTATTTTCCAATTTTTCAAAACTTTTGTGATTTGTCAATCCACTAAGTATTGAATCTTCAAATTAGCCTAACAAGTTCATGTTATCTATCTATCATAGAAACTTATTCAAGTCCTAGAGCTTTTTATTTGCATTATTAGACCTCTGATTTCTTAGATATTCACCATTAAGAATAATCAGAAGCTAAAAATTATCCCAAAAAATTTTCCAAATATCACATATAGCAATTCATTAAACATACCTCAAATTCATTGTGATTTAGACTTTTTAAGTCAAATTCTTGGTATTTTATCTAATTTTTTTCTAATTTTCTTAACATCCAACAATTCATTAGATCTATACATACTTTTTATTTTTTATAAAAAAGCAAGGCACTCATTCTTATTTTTCTAAATTTATTTTTATGGGAATTTGTGTCCTCTCTAATTTTCTAGGCCATCGAATGGGTATGGCCTTTTTGTGTCACTCCACATGAGACACGATAGTCCCAACTATCTGGTGCCTCTAATATTTTTTACAAGGCTAACACCTTTTAAGAGGTTACCTTGAATGCATGTGTCCTACTTTAACATATTCTAAAAAGAAGAAAAGGATTGGAGAGATGCAGGAAAATAAAACAACTAAAAAGTAAAATCTAAGCAAATCAAGGTGATGTGTTAAGATCAAAGTAAGATCCCCTTGCACAATATCCCTAAGTGTAATGTGCTAACATAGTGAGCACTTCCTCTCCTTGACATATATAAGCATAGATTAACACACATGCACAAAGGAAACAGGACAACCAAAATCAAACACTTGGAACCAAATAGTCATAGCATATATGAATATAAAACATTATAAGATTTTTCCAAAATTAGGAGCTCAAGGGAATGCCTACAAGACCACTCAGGATTATGAGTACTACTATACAGATGAAAATGAATGTAAAGCTATATGGAATGTATAATTTCCAATTCATTACAATGCTAAACTAACTACTATTTATAGATTATCAAACAAGGAGAGTTTCCCTCCAAAATTTACAAGAAATATTGACAACTTTAACTATTCCTTTATGGGGATCCTAAATACTTAAATAAGAGCATCATTTGCAACTAATTTTTCAAGTAAAGGATTTTTGTCACCATGCTTTTATTTTTAAGATATCACTCACTTTCTTGGATTACTAATCTGAAATAACAGTAGTAGGTAGTCCTTACTTATTTAAATAATGGTTTATCCATCCATTTTACCTACTCTCCCTTAGGGCTTGTGTACCATTATTGCTACTTTGTAACTTAATTTAATTCTTCTTTAGAGTTGGTGGATTTTGTATCACCATTTAAATTCAAGTACACTCCTATCCTTTTCATATCCCTATGCAAGATAATGGTTGTTTATCAAAACTTTCTTCCATTGGCCTATGTTGACAATTTTCAAGACTTTCACGAATGGATTGAATCTTCTATCAGAAGTATTTTTATGAAATATTATTCCTTCTTATTTCATCAACCCTTTTAGTTTTCCACTTCTTGAGAATTCCTTTCTTACATACTCCACCTTTCAAAATATTTTTACTTTTATTTCTTCATAACTTATCAAAACCTTTGATTATCGAGAGTTGTTGTTTCTTTGTATCAATTGGCCTTCTCTTCTACTTTTTTCTCCTTTAAGAGAAGTCATGTGTGTATCTTTAAAATTTTGTCTTTCTTCTTCACTTGATACTTCTAGAAAATTGTGATCACATTTGATCAAAAAAGTTATACCTTTTGCTATCTTGCGTTTATCTTATATTTTGTCTGAGGCTAAAACCTTTGAGTGTAGTGAGAAATCACTATAGTTTTGGTGACTCGTGGTGGCCTTCCTGCTTCAAAAAGGAAAACTTAGAATTATTACCTTTATCCTTAGGCATAGGGTCAAAAAAATTTAAGTCCTATAAAAGAAAACACAAAAAAAAATACACAAATCTAGAGCAAAATTACAAGGTTGACAACTTTTCCACTAGTTGTTTGATTTCTACCCATTATTCCAATGATAGGCATTGTATTTATTGAAAATCCCCATAGATTTATTTTAATTCAAATTTGTCATCATGGGAGAAGAATTGTTTTTTCCCACCATTTCATGCATTTGCATTCTTAACTCTACTAGGGGTCCTATAGTCCAAGGTATATTTATTTTTGTAGGGGGATCTGACCATTTTTAAAATTCATAGGGTTCTTCTTTGTGTTGCTTAATTAGCTCCAAATATTTATCCTCCAAATAAATTTGGTTGATTTGATTCCAAGGAGAGGGAAGCACACCTTGTATTAAACAATCAACCTGCCCTTTGGGTCTACCAATAGTAGAATATAAGTCATTTACTTGATCTAGATATTGTTGCATTGTTTGTTCCTTCTAGAGTAGGCTAACTACCTTTTGTGCCATCATCTCTCTATCTTAAAGTCCCATAGATGTTATCTCAAAGTCTATAATTGTAGATAGCTTTACCCGATAGACTTTAGCCTCTTTCAATATTGCATTGATTTCGTTGAGGCTTTGCTCCACTTCATTGCTCACCTAAATACCCAATTTTATCATTGAATTTATGAAGTTGAATAGCTGAAATAATAATACTACAACCTTTCCAATCTCATCCCAATAGGAACCTTTAGCCTCCTTGATGAGGCTTCTCATTCCTAGCCATGGTTCCCTTTCACTTTTCTATTTAAACTCTATTTATTTTCATATAGAGGCTCTCTCTTGAGTAATCTGAGCCTCCTCATTGATAAGCCTTTCTAAAAGACCCTTTATCTATTCTTCCTTTTCTTTCAAGAGACACTCCAATTTTTTCTCCAAGTACTTAGTATGTTTATTTGATTTTGGAACACCTTGAACTCTACTTGTAAGTCTTTTAGGACTCTTGTAACCTATTCTAACTACCTTTTTATTTTTGGTAGTATTCAACTCATACTCATGTACAACTATTTTATCTATCTCCTACGTGAGTTGTAATATATTTTGAGTTCATGCATCTTTTAATTCTAGTCCAACTATTACCACTTGCCATATTGATCCAACATTCCCTCTTTTATTTTGATACCAATAGGTCCCTTTTTGTAAATAGCAGTGTTTTCTTTTGAGGAGCAAAATGGTTTATTACCTAAGTGGTATCCAACTACTATGCTAATTTGGCTTTCCTTTCTTGGTTGTGTTGAGTTGTCTATTATTGAATCATCTAGAATTTTGGCCATGGACTTAAACCTAATGGGGCTACTTATGTCCCTTCCTACTGCCTTGGGGGTGATAGGATTGTCAACAATGGCTTAAATAGTGAAAGTGTTGTAGGAGGGGATGATGAAGAAATAGGGGTTGTAGCTAGTGGAGTGACTCTAGAGGAATGCATTATTTGCATTACCTATTTATCGAGGAAAGTTGTTGGGTTAGTAGGAAATGGAAAATATTGGTTGGAAGGAAAATATTGAGCTTCAGTTTTTAGGACTCCTATTGATCCTATTACTACTTCATTTTCTATAGGAGAGGATAATCAACTTGGGATGGAGGTTTTTTTTGCAACTTAGTTCCTTTCTATTTGCACCTCTTTTTATTTTCTTCACTTTACTTGGGTTGGCTGCTAATATTATCTTCTACTTCTCTTTCTTGTGGTCTTCTAGATGTGGTGTTTTCTACTAGAAGGTATGCTATATTAGTGGGGATGACATTGACATCCTTGAGGAAGGGGCAATAGCAAAGCCATTGAAACCTCAAATGGTGGTTCTTAAATTCTTTCTTTTAATGCCCTAACTACTTTTTTCTTACAAAGTGCTTCGACACTCACTTCCTCCTTAGTGCATTGCTCTAATCCTAAGCTTTATGCATCTAGATGCTACTCATTGTAGAGTTAACTAAATTTTAAATCTTCATGTATCTAGTTAGGATCCTTTTTTTCCAATATATTATCTCATTATCCACCATGCCTTAATTTTAGGCATCTTCTAATGCATTCCTTTTATCTTTTCTTCGTTCTCCTTGCTCACCTTATCTTATGAATTGATTGTGTCTATTACCTTATAAAAAGACTTATACGATGTGAGCTTTTGTGGAGGTTTAGTGAGCATGCTAAGGGGACATATTGTTGCTTTATCCATAATATTTTTTAAGATATTAATATTAGACCTTTATTCATGGATGACATTCATGGATGAACTTTGGTTGTTTAATGTCCTTTAGATATGAAACAAATGTTTTATTAGGATGATAACTTCATCGATCCTAAATATTTTTGAGCCCTAACCCTTTCAACTTATTTTCTACAATGGATGTCATTCTCTCTCTATGCAATGCCATTCCTCCCAGGATAATTGGTATCCTATAATATGATACTTTTACCTTTCCACTTCCATATTTGTAATATATCAAGTCTAGTTGCTTAAACACCTCAGGGATAAAAACTTAGTTGAGAACTTGCTTAGGAAGTAGATAAAGGGGGAAGTTAAAACCATGCATTCTAATAATAGTCCTCTCTTTAGAAAAATACCAGTCCCAAAAAAATATTCTTTCCATAAATGATTAGCAATCTTGTGAGATATGCTCTAGCTAGGAATATCTCAACAATACAATAGTTGGAGTGGAAAAGTTCTTGATAAAATAATAATAAGAATATCCTCTTATCACACCCTTTGTCCAAGAGTAAATAGGTTTTTCCTTTCCTTTCTAATCTATCCATCTTGGATTTAAACCCAAAAAAAATCTAGATTTTGAAATAGAACTAAATATACTAGGAATGAAAAATACCTAAATATTTAGGTGGATACAAAAAAACTCAAGTCTTATCTTATCCACTCATCAATTAGTTTGTAAAATTATAGCACCTTTGGCTCCTGTTTCATTATGTATAGAATCCCCAGTTGGGAAAAACTAACATCTTTGTAATGCTCGATACCAAGAGGAAGGCTATCATGATCAAAGCATCTTTTGAGCTATCCCCAAACATATTGAAGGGTAGGGAACCCTATGGTACTAGGTCATCCTAGATTATATCCTTGCATTCTATGGTTAGGATATCCATTTTCTCCTAGTCTAGAAGTGCCTTGAATTTTTATTTCTCCTCTTCTTAATTAATGTACATTTTTATTTTTAGTAAAAGCAACATTTCTTTGGATAATAGGACCAACAACATTTATATTGAAACTCTCATTTATGGACCTAATTTCTTGAGTAGTACATTCATAAAACTTGAAACATGATATCAATAACTCATAATAGAAATGAACTCCAGTCACCAAGTATTGTGCCAAGCAGCTAGTCCAAATTCTTACCCTAAATCTTGTTAGCCTACTAACCTTGAAATATTCCCATGCATCTATCCTCATATTCTTGGTTCTTTTTGTAACATTTAGCTTTGAGGAATCCATAGCTGGTTTATTAAATATTTTGATATTGGAGGAATATGATGGTATAGGCACTTTTGGAACTTTTGAGGAATGAGATACATTAGGCATGTAAACACTGGCTTTAGAAGTTGTGCAGTTGGAGGTTCTCTTCTTTTTCATTTTTTCGATGACTGATAATTTTGAGCCTTTACTTTCCTCAAATTTTCATCTGTTGTTACACCCCTTGTATATTTTTTTTACCTTAAAGGATTCATGTCAGATCTATTACATTATTTGGTACCTTATAAATAATTTAGATTAGCGTATATATAATATTTGTGTTTATAGTAGGTGTTGTTATCAAGTATGAGTTATGTTCCATGTAAATAAGTGTGGAGTTATGTGTGTGAGGTGTCATATTAGTAAGTGTGAGTTATGTGAGTGAAGTGTCATTTTTAGAAGTAAGGAGTTATGAGCAATCATGAGAGTATTTGTATTTATGTAATATGTGAGATTTATAATTATGTAAGAGAGATATGTGAAGAGTTGGATCTCCCATGAGTTGGATCTCCCGTGAGTATGAGGAAATGAAGATTTTATGTAAGAGTAAATATCAATATTCGTGTGCAGATGAAGGCTCATGTATGTATATATTGAATACAAAACCTTGTAATATGTATCAAAGAAGCATTATATTTATGTATTGCTTATAGTAGATATTTTTTAATAAAATTTAGTGAGTTTATTGTGCATTGTTTGAGTGATTTATTGTATGAATTTGTGTCTAAAAATATTGTGAGATCCTATGGAATTATCCTATGAGAACAATGATAATTTTCTAACCATGGTATCAAACCTATAATGGAGAAAAATTAAAGCCATGATGGAGAGATACAAGAGCTACAGTAGAGAGGAGACTTAGCTATAATGGAAATAATATTGTTTTGCAAAGAACATTGAGATATTTGGTGAGAAACAAAGTAGAGTTTGTGACAAGGAACATCACAAGGAAAGCAGAGATGAAAAACTTGGTGAAGAATGTCGCAACACCTATGAAGAGAAAATAACGTGTTGAAGAATGTGGAGAAAAGAACGTGTTAAGGAAAGTTGCAACATCTACAAGGAGAAAATAAGTTGAGGGAAATGTTGATGAGAAGAATTTTTGAGATCCTAAGGAATATGTTGAAGCACTTGACTCACCTAAGAGGGATATTTAAATTTCTAAGGGAGACATTGGTTGAAGCACCTAATGGAGACATTTTTTAGAGTGCCTAAAAGAAATAATTGGAGAACCTAATATTGGAGTGTTTGAGAGAAACGATTGAAATTCCTAAAAGGAAAGTTGAAGTCTCTATGAGAAGCCATGGTTGGGAGCAAAAAAACTAAACCAAAATGATATATGCAAAGTTTGGTATTACAATGATGAGAGTAGACTAAACAACATACCATTGAGTGCAATCAACATACAGTTATAACAATTGAGTAACACCAAATATGGAGCGTTTAAACCTAAGAAGCACTAACAAAATTTATGTTGTAAACTAGAGCACTTTGTAAGGTAAAATTTTAAATATGGCATGTTGGAAGTGAAAGGTTGGCAAAAAAAATTTTGCAAAGGGATAATTAAAGTGAACATGGGAGAAAGAAAGTAAATTATTTTGGGATATATAAGAAGATAAATGATTAAATGTGAAGAATAATATAAATTGAAGAAGAAATAAATAAAGGAAGTCATAATAAGAAATTAAAATTAAAGAAGAATATTTTTGAAAAAAATAATAATTAATTGAAGAAGGAAATTTTGAAAGAAAAAATTGAATGAAAATTTCAAATTAAAGAAATTGAAGAAGAAGAAGAAAATTGAAATTTGAACAGAATAAAAAATTTGAAGAATAAAATTTTGAAGAAAGAAATTGAAAATTGAAATTGAAGAAGAGAAGAATATTGAAGAATGAAAACTGAGGAAGAATAAATGAATAAAATTTTAAGAAGAAGAATTGGAGAGTGTGATGCCTGAGGATGGAGAGGGAAGAAAGTAGAGATGGGAGGGCTTTGGTCCCTCCCCTGCTCCCCCTCCCATGGCTCCTGGTTCCTGCCCAGTCCCTAGCTCAACCCAGGTCATCCCTCCCGGGGAGTGGTTGTTTGCAGATGATCTCCTAAGGGGAGATCCTTCTCCACTATTTGCACCCCTCTCGGTCGGCTAGGGTTTCCTTGGTTGTTTTTTTGGACTGGTGCTTCCTAGGGATCCCTGTTTGGTTGGGGATCCCTTCCATTTTTCCCTCAGGCTTCCCCTTGGGGTTTTTTATAGGTTATTCGCATGGATCTGGTCCCCTGCATTTCTCGGTGTGGTGGAGGTGACGGTTTAGGGTTTGGACAGCTTTTTGGGGTCTCCCTTGAGGTCCTCACAGCTTTGGGGGGTGGTTTGGTGGGCCTCTTTCCCCTTTTTGCTTGTGAATCCTTGATAGGATCCTGGCTAATGTTATTCCCGCATGGAGGCTTCTTCGTGCTGGCTCTGCTCCTTGGTGGACATCTTGGGCATCTGGTTTGGCCTTGGGGGGCTTTTCCCTATCTGGGTTGTTCCCATTCCCAGTCCCAGTTCCCTGAAGCTGCCTCTATGCTTGGACGGGATTCTTGGTCCCTGCTGCTGGGACGGGATCCTCTTCTATTTTCCCAGGGCGGGTTCCTCATGGTGCAGCTCTCTGGTTGCTTCTTGATGGGCTGGATCCTCTCTGTGCTGGCTGTCAGCTTCCTGCAGGATGGCTCTCACTGAACGAAATGTTTTCTCGATGGGCGGGATGGTTTCTCCACAGGGCAGTATCTGCCAAATCCACCAGTTTTCTCGTGAGGCGGGATCCTTTCTTTTCTGCTGGTTTCCCGGATGGCGGGATTTCCCTGTTGCTTCCCGCTAGGCAGGACTGTTTGTGATGGTTTTGATTGCTTCCCGCAAGGCGAGATTTTATTGTAATGGTTTTTCTTTGCTTCCTGCTGGGCGGGATATTCTCGATGGTGGTTTTTGGCTACTCCCCACTGGGCGGGATCTCCAAAACTACTTTCTTTCTTATTTGTTTGTTTCCCACTGAGAGGGATTGTTTCATGCTTACTATTACCGCTGGGCGGGATTTCTATTTTGGTGTTCGGTTTCAAGGGATTGATGCCCTAGGCCCATTGCTTATGTAATCAGGTTTTGGGATCCTTGTTAAAACCCACTGTAAATACAAACACTACTTACCAAAAAAAAAATTAAGAAGAAGAATGAAATATAGAAGGAAAATAAAATTTTGAAATTGAAGAAAGATAAGAAATTGAAGGAAAATAATTGAATAAAGAAATTTAAGATTGAAAAATTAAATTGAAGAAAAATTAATGATTGAAGAATTGAATATTGAAGAAAGAATAAAGAAATTTTGAATTTTAATTGAAAGAAGAATTTTTTAATTTGGGAGTAATAAAGGATTCTACAACAAAGGAAAATAAGAAATTTTTGTGAACAAGAGAAGATTGTAGAACTATTTGAATTTGAAGATTGAAAAAAGGTAAAATTACCATGGAGAGAAAAAAAAAAAGAGAAACAGATATTCAAAATTCATCACTAGAGGATAGTGAGGAAATGCTGGAAAACTTGAAGTGTTGCACACAATGCATGATATAGAATGTTAAAGAACAAATATATATATCAATAAAATTAAAGAGGATCATAGAATCAATTTTCAGAGAAGCCAAAGATGATAATTTTACAACATTTGATAATTATCTAAGCTCAAAACTTATTGAAGCAAGTGAAGATTCTAAAGGTACCATTATAGTACCTATTAATAAATGGGAATTAATGTATATGGCATTTCTCTCTCTAAGTGTGTAAAGATAAAAATAAAAGGTAAGAAGAATTGTTGAAAAATATCAATTGTGATACAAATTATGTGGCAACAAATAAACATTATGGCCATGTACACAAAATAGATAGAACATATGATAAAAAGAACTTGAGCATTGAGGAAAATAAAAAATAGACATATGTATTGATACAAAGTGTGATATGAAGTCTTCAAATAGTAATAGGTATCATGATAATCTCAAAAATGGATAAAATAATTTGGGGTTAAAAATGGACATACAAATAGCAAGAACAATTAATTGTTACATTTTACATATGATATAAAGTCTTATAGCGGTAGAGAAAATAATGATGTAGCCATGAATTATATTATTGTGATGACTTGGTGAGAAATGTGACAAGATCAGGTACTAGGTTAAAGGGAGAAATTCAAAACCTAAATAAGTATTCAATTCAAAGTAAAAATACCAAGGCCAAAAAAAAGACGCATAAGGAAAAAGGTGTTCATACCAAATAATGTAATACGGGGGCTATTGGAGGTATTACATTATTTGGTACCTTGTAAATAATTTAGATTAGGGTGTGTTTAATATTTGTGTCTATAGTAAGTATCATGTTATTAAGTGTGAGTTATGTGTCATGTAAATAAGTGTGGAGTTATGTGTATGAGGTGTCATATTAGTAAGTGTGAGTTATGTGAGTGAAGTATCATGTTTAGAAGGATTTATGAGCAATCATAGGAGTTTTTATATTTATGTAATATGTGAGATTTATTATTATGTAAAAAATAAATTTGAAGAGTTGGATCTCTAATGAGTATGAGAATATGAAGAGCTTATGTAAGAGTAAAGGTCAAGAGTCATGTGCATATAAAGAGTCTCATCCATGTAGACATTAAATGCAAAACCTTGTACTATGTACCGAATAAGCATTGCACTTATGCATTGCTTATAGTAGATGTTTTTTCAATAAATTTTAGTGAGTTTATTTAGTATTGTTTGAGTGATTTATTTTATGAATTTGTGTCTGAACATATTGTGAGATCTGATAAGACTTTGTATCTATCTTCATGCAATATAATATTAAATATTATCTTCATGAGAGATAATATTTAATTAGTTATTATAATAGAATATTAAATTAGTTATTCTAAATTAATATCTTCTAAAATAAAGAGTATGTCTTATTTTAAAATCAAGCCTTCTAAAAATGAGCATCATTGTACTCCTTTATAAATATTGGATATCAATAATATTGAGTGTGTGAATATTAATGAATAAAAGCTTCTCTTTCTATTTTAGTGTTTCTTCTTTGAATTTTTATTGTCATTTCTTGCTTAAAGAAATCTTGTTCATATCATCTGGTATCAAATCCTAGATATCATGGCCTTGGATCTAGTTTTCTAAAATATTATAGCAGCACAAAATTCACTTGGATCCATCATCTCAAGTTGCCAAAGATCTCACCTGCTTAAGGTTTTCACATATTACCCTTTCTAGATCTCTATTCGCTTTTTCTAAAAACTTCAAGCAATTGCAACATTAGATTTGATCTTTTAAAATATTATGGTACAATATTTACCTAGATATCTCATCTCAAGTTGCCAAATATCTAGCCTCCTTAAGAGCTTTCACATATTACCCTTTCTAGAACTCTATTCGCTTTTTAGAAAACATCACTTTGTTTTCTAGAGATATATTTTATTCTAGTGTTCAAATTTACAATATTCTTCCACCATCATTTAGATTGTTTCAAGTACTAAAAAAATGAGTGGTTATATACAAAATTATAAGCAATATTGAAGAATTTATGGTTGTTTGAATTTGGTTTAAGAGTGTTTTTTTATTACGCGCATGAAAATTTGTCAAGGAATAAAAAAGGAAGCATAATTTATTTTTAGGGGAAAAAAATATGTTTTATTATTTTTAAAAGTGATCTATTATTAAAGTGTTTTATTTTATAAGGAATTTATTTATGACTTTGATCTAACTAATTATGCAATTGTGATTGTAAATAAGGTTCATTATCAAGACCCAAGTGTTGTAGGTGAGTTGGAGAGGATAGGGCAATCCTCCAATGGAGGTCCCAGGTTCGAATCTCCACCCTACCAAAAAGTTGAATTGGGTACCCAAAATCCAATTGATAATGTTGGTGCGGGTAGGGTCGGGTGCGACTCCCGGGTGACTTTGACGGTGTAGAAGCCCCCGGTCATGGTCTCTCAGACCAAGGCAGTCCTGCAAGGGTTTTTTTTTTTTTTTTAAGGTTTATTATCAAAGAGTTTGACACATTCATTATTTTTTTCCATGTTTTCCAAGTTTTGTAGGTAATATTTTATAGCCATCCCTTTTGCAATGGCTCCTAAGTGGGATATCCATAATGAGGAGACTTATGAAGTATTAGTGAATATGAGTACGGTCCAACAAATATATGAAGAGAGACACAATCATTTTATGCAGTATCTTGTGGTAGTTTCTCAAGCAATGCTCCAAGATGTGGACAACAACAATCATTTAGCACTTCATGTTACTCATCAACCTATGGTAGATAATATAAGGTATTTGATACCCTCTGCTATCAAGAGTTTGGGTGAGCATTACTTAGATGTGGACACTTGTGTAAAATGTAAAATTGAGGTAGTTGTCTCCACTAATGCTATAGGTGTAGCTCTTAAACAAGGAGGACAACAACAATTACCCCTTCCTATACAAAAACACCATCATCTACTTAAATAGTCTTACTATCAGGTGCAACCATCTCAGCATTACCTACAACATTTTGATTGTCATCTTCAAACAACATAGGACAAGGTTCAACAACAATCTTCTATTGGTTCCTCATGTGCATCTCAATTACCATTGTCTTTGAATGCTCAACTGTCAATTTCACAACCTCAAGTGTAGCCACATATAGATCCTAACCTACATCATATTACACAGTAGTAGTTTTCGCTACATGCTCTTCAATAACAACATGATTTGTTCCTACCTGCTCTTTAACAATAGCTACAACAGTTATCACAGCCACAACAACATTTTTCACTACAGGCTTAGTCACCAACACAATAGCAACCACACCATAGAACCATGCACTACCATAACTCTATTCTTATTTTTAGCAATAGCATCCAAGTACCACTGCATACTTGGTTGGTTATATGGGTACACAGAAAAAACAAGCACAAGGGGTCTTTATGCCATATTTTTCATAGTCCTTTCCCTCTATTCTAGCAAAAGTGAGGACAAAGCATGGAGGGTCTTTGTGCCCCTTTTCCCCCTATTCCAATGAAATTGGGGACACTTTCTATTAAATAGGGAATTGATAAGACTCTGTATCTATCTTCATGTAAGATAATATTTAATATTATCTTCATGAGAGATAATATTTAATTAGTTATTATAATAGAATATTAAATTAGTTATTCTAGGAATAGAATATTAAAATAGTTATTCTAAATTAATATCTTCTAAAATAAAAGCATGTATTATTTTAAAAGCATGCCTTCTAAAATAAGCATCATTGTACTCCTTTATAAATACTAGATATCAATAATATTGAGTGCATGAATTTTCATGAAGAAAATATTCTCTCTTTATCTCTCTTTCAAAAAAATTCTTTGAATTTTATTGTCATTTCTTGCTTAAATAAATTTTGTTCATATCATTCATATGGAATTATCCTATGAGAACAATGATAATTTGCTAATAGAAATGACTTATACTTGTAAATATTGTTAAGAAAATAAGAAAACAATTTTAAAATCCTCCTACTTTGGTTGGTACACTTACCATATTTCATTTGCATTTCATTTATTTATGACCCTTAGCTCATTAGATTTATGGTAAAAATTCCATCACCTTACATGATAAATAAGAAATACCTTCATAAATATCCATGCCTCCCAAGGTATATTTATTACCGCTCAATCTTCCATATCAATAGTTAACCATGGCTAAGGTGGAAGTTGGTTTTGTTATTTAATGTACCTTCTTGAATATGAAGCATTAATCCCTTTTTCCAAGAAATTTTTTGTGGGAAACTCTTACCATTTGTCTTCATAGCTAGCTTCTTACTAGATTTCCAAGTTGGATTTTAATCACTAGCACTCCTTGTTATCATGGATTTGAATTTCATCTATTGATTTTCTTGATCAGTTGGTCTTGGTCTGTGTGTATCACTACTTAGATATCCTCATAATCACATTGAATTTTTAGCCACCTTAACCATTTGTGATAGAAATTTTCCTTTGAGGCTTGTAATTTTTCTTATGATGATCCCAAAAGGAGGTCAAGGTATGGCTTTGCTTTGCTCTCAAACTAGTAACTTCATATATTTCAAGAGGACCAGGATCTCATACCTTAGTTTCCCATTGGTCCATGAAATTATTTAGGAGAAAATAATATCTACCTATGAGATATTTTATCCTAGATAATTTGTCTCCATCTATATGAATCTACTTAGAAGCTAGCCCAAATAATTGTAGATATTTTATGTAATATAATGTACGAAAATCACTCTTTATCATTCCTAATATTTTAACCATGGCACCCTTGGTTTGTACTACTTCCTTATGTATGATCTGGTAGCCTATATCTAAGAGATCTACCTCTTATTTTAGTATAATTGGAGTGCTTATTCCTAAATTCTTCCCACTTTTAAATATAAGGCCACCCTTACAATTCAAAGGCAAAGAAAAGAGGAGAAATTTATGCTTGACATAAATCGACATATTTACCCCTTTTTTTTTTGCATGTACTATTACCCTATTCTAGACTAGCTGAATTTGGTTGATAATTGTGTAACTTATCTCGAAAAAATTCCCCATTGCTTCAATCCAATGGAATAGGCATTGATATTGTGGGTTTCCTCTAGGGTAGATAGTGGGTTGTTGATTATAAAGTTGCTAGGGATAAATAGGTTGAATGCCTAGTTCTAACTGATTACATGGGGGTTGATATATGGGAGGTTCAGGGATCAATATTTCAATCTATACTATATCATTTTTTACCTGAATACATGTTTCTTTTACCTCTTGTTTGAATCCTTCCATAAGTAGTGCAACAAGTTAGTCCTAGTCCACAACAAAGTATGGGAAAGGGATTTTTATCCTTTGTGTGAATTTTCTTTGAGCAATGCCAATAGTAATATGAGATCCATACTTTGATCTATAATATTATGCACTTGATATAAGAATACCATCTCTTTTAAATGCTCCAATCGAATTGTTGGACCTTTATCGATGTAATCTAATAGGGTTTCAAGTGTTGATTATGGAATCTTCCTCCATACAGTTGGTGGCTTTAGGGGTCACGAAGGGCTTATGTCATTCTAAGAAAGGGATAATTTGAGTGGCAAAGCATCTATGCTTGGGCTTTGATATCTTCTTCTATAATTAGAGGTACTATTAGCAACAACAAAGGATCTAGTGGTGAGTTTTTCATTTACATACCTCTAGGTCCTTTGGTTGGAGTGGATTCACCAAGTGAATACGGCTTGTGCTCTAAGAGAATTTAGACTAAGGTATTCATCAAAACCTTAATCTAGTGTCCTTAAAATGGATTCCTTTGGATTTTTGTTCTTGAGCAAATTTGTAGACACCAAAACAGTGCCAATCCGATTATGCTACCAAGGCATTGACAAAATTGATGCACAAAGCCCTTAGGGCAGCCCTCAGAGGTCAAGCAGTGGTTCTAACCACTCCCAAAGTAGTTTTGGAAGGTTCCTAGGTCAGTTGGGGACTTTTTGAGGCCCAGTTCCTATTCATCCCACCCTGGGATGAATAGCAATTCTATTCGTCCCACCCTAGAGCGAATAGCAGCATTCATCCCGGGGTGGAGCGAATAGCAGGTTTGACTAGAAAAAGTCAAATATGGACAAGTGGCCACCAGAAAATGCCACTTGCCCTACTCTTCGAAGCATGCATGTCATAACCCAGGGCATGCCTATGACAGCCCTCATCAATGAGGCCATTTTGGGGAGATTCTCTTCCCCCTCCCGTGCATGCCGCCCTGGTGGACAAGTGGCCCCTTGGGCCTTGCATGCCCTTTGCACATTTGACCTCCTAGGTCTATAAAATGGATGACATTCTCATCCAAGAGAGACAGGTTTTTTCTAGGATTTGCGATGAAGTGCTACCGAGTTATTACCTCACCTTTATTGCTCCTTTTTCATCCATAATTTCTCCTTAGCGAGAGAGGTTATCGGGTGGTACAAGAAGGCGCAATTTGACCCCAAAACCGAGTCCATAGTTCGAATATCCACACCAAATTTACCTAAAACACTTCCCCTATGGTTTTGCATCGATATTCATAGGATTGGTGTCAAAATTTAGGAGATATTGGTGGGCGTCCCACCCCGGCGCCCCCAATCTATGACAGTCGAATTCGTCCCACCCCCGGATGAATAGAAATTCATGCATTATTTTATGACTATTTTCAATTTATTATTTTATACATGTCTATGAGATGCTTCAGTTCAAATTTCATTGCTTTCTGACATGTATTGACTGAGATATAGCTATTTTATGATTTTGTATGCATGTGGGTCCCACTTTTGCATGCATGAGGATTTGGGAAGAATATTTAGAATATGATCATATGGGTTCTCTCAAAATATCATTTTATGCTTACTCACCAAATTTTGTAGGTTTTTGACATGTTTAGGTAGGAGAATCACTTGTTTGCCTTTTGTAGGTTCACTACGTGCGACGGGACCTAACGTAGCGATCGGGCATAATTATTTTACAAAACTAGGTGATATCATCCCAAAACCATATCCTTTATATCACTCTTGAGTTTTGTCTCATTTGGAATCCATTTTCTATCTATACCTCATATGCGCCTTTTCAGGTTATGGGGATTGCATGTTTTAATATCATACACATATGCTTTTGACTCTCTTTTGCTTTCTTGTGTGTAGATTCAGGTGCCAAAACATGATAGGAAACATCATAGGATGAGGATCACATTGATATAAGTGGCGGTGACATTTGGCCCGCCCACTTCGAGTGTGGGCATGCGGAAGAATAGTGGATGTGCACCACGTTCTTTGAGAGATTGATATCTCTTGGCACCCCTTTATTGTAACAGATTGTATCAAGCTAATTCAAGTCCTCAAAGGGAGGCATTTTAATTTTATTTGAAGTTATCTAATAAGGAGAATGCCCCATTTGCTTTATTACTTGTTATACATTGCCTCTTGCTTGCATGCTTTGATTTACGCTTTCGTAGGACTTATAAAGCACATACATTCTGTTGCTTCGGTTAAGGTGCACCATTTTTCCATTGCTATAGTGGTGATCATGGTGGGACCTAGTCCCTTTTTCTTTAGGTGATTTTCTAACTTGGTTTTTCACCTTTTCTGATTGCAGGTTCTAGTCGCTCCAGACCCAGGCGAACTCAGGACTGCTATTCGTGCCACCCTGGGATGGATGCAAATCCATCCCTCCCTAGGATGAATGCAGACCTGCAATTCATCCCACCCTAGAATGAATAGAAAATAGTAGGTTTTCTGAGCTAGATTTTAGAACCAACAGACAATGGCAGAGAAGAGGTAGGGTCTGAACTATTTCCTTTCTGTTTTTCATTTACAGAACCCTATTTTCTATCGATTTTTGCTTTGTGTGCTTAAGTAGGAAAATTAAAACTATCACATTTCCTTTTCTGAAAATGCAAAAATACAAAAACATACATAAAGTAGGAAATCGTAACTAGGATTGCATCTTCCTTGGCTTGCTTGCACATTGCTTACCCATCGGTGAGCTTTCATTTAGGGTTGCTTTCCTAGCTTAGTGTAGTGACTTCCATATTTCATATTTTAATCTTCTGAAAGTAAAACATTGCTTTAAAGCTTGCATTTAGTGAAAATTCATTGGATGCTTTATTGCTTGCTTTCTTTTGGATTAAAAGGAATCACACACACCATGATCCACTTAAAACGCTAACGAGTTGGACTTCATCCCCAACCGTTGGTAGAGCGCAAGTGATGGTGGGTTTCATCTCCATCCACTTGGCTCAAATCCCATGAACCTGATCCACCTTGCCAAGGCCGGTTCCAAGATCCATCATAGCCCATGGGTTATAGCATGCATCACCCTTCGGGGAGGTGTATCATAGACTATGGGTGAACTGGGTGAGGAACTGGTAGGACCTATGCTCCCTGGCCATGTGTGGGCTTCATTACCACACATTATAGGTGGGATAATGCAACCTGGAGTTCATAGCCAGGTTTTCGAGCTATGAGTATATAGGTGAAAGCCATTAAACTCAATAATACCATCCAATAATTATCAAACATGTGACACAAGGTCTCTTTACAACAAATTTGAAACAACACTAAAACTAGTTTTAGGATACACATCTAATACATTAACAAAGATAAACATCTGTTTGATTGTGTGTTTCCCATTCTGGTATATTGTTTCATAAAATTTGTAAATAATATAAGCATTAAACATTTGATAGAACCTTCTTGCAATGGTTTTTACCCATAACCAAGCCCAATCAAGGGTGAAAGCTATGGAGAGTGTACATGGAGGCACGAGTCACCTCCGTTATAGCCCCCAAGATTTGGTTATACCACCTTGGAGGGCTGACACTCATCCCAGTCCATGGACCGCTAGGACAGCTAGGATAGAGCAGGGTCTCCAAGAGACCCCTAGGTGGGATACCCCCATGCACCAAGAGCCAACTCAGGGAGACTGCTCCCATTATATGGACACATCAAACATTCATTTTGATGATGACTGGCTAGTGCGTGAAGAGGCACATGGAGATAGGGTAGTGCCACGCATTCATGTGCCTGTCAGAGCAGAAGCACCCACTCAAGGGCCAGATCCCCACAATGAACATTGGGTAGGGCATGATGATCACATCTTTCCTCCACATCACCCAATTAAGACTAGGGAGCCCAGATATCAGGATGAGTATGAGGCTCATCATGCAGGGCGAGCTAATTCAGCCCTACCCTTCCTCGTTCATGAGGGAAGGTATGAGGAAGTCCATGACATTCCTCAAGAGCAATTCACTATGCAAGGGCATTGCACCTCTACACCTACTGAGTATAGGGAACACCTACCTCGACCAGAGCCATAGGTGAATGCAGCCAACCTCGATAGAGGGAAGCATGTTATAGAGGTCTCAGATCATCATGATCGAGAGAGAGATCGAGGGGAACCATCTAGGCCACCTAGACCCCAAATAATGGAACAAATTAAATAGGTGGTTGCCAAATACATGGAATGCCAAGCTCAATTTAAATAGCTTCGACATGACAAGGAGCAGCTAGACCACCTGCATCAGCTCGAAAAGGAACGTATTCAATGTCAAACCAATGAGCTATTCCAAAAGACCCTACATGAGCGGGTTCCAACCCCGAGCACTCATAGGGCAGAAACCTATCGGAGGCAACAACCCCTAGTCTGAGAGAGGTCACCTAGACCTTATAGAGGATTACCTCCTAGACCTCCTAGGTCTGATCAAGATTTGACTCCCAGGACTGATGTGGACCGCCCTCCATGGGTGACTACACAAGTTTATAGACCAGCTCCAGAGATGCCTTACGAGGCATGCGATGGATATGAGCTAGAAGAAGCATGCATGGAAATGCCATATCAAGGTAGGGGGTTGTCCCACAACCACCCCATAATAGGCCTCACGTTCCTCGCAACCCACCATAGGAACATGACAAAGAGGAGGAGATCAAGTCCTCCGATGCTTACAAGGCACTATTAGAGCATCTCGAGTCAGTCAAGAATAGAACCTCTGGGTCCCAAAAGCCCATGTTACACCAGCTCCATAGTCACCCTATGCATCCATCAGTCCCTATGCCTCCCTACCCCAAACAATTTAAGATGCCTCAGTTGGCCACATTTAAGGGGGAAGAGGATGCGTAGGAGCATGTCACCCATTTCTTGAGCCAATGTTTTGGTATCCAAGACAATGATGCCTTGCTTCTAAGGACTTTTGTGACCACCCTCATAGGCCCTACCTCCGATTGGTTCACACAGCTCCTGAAGCACAACATTCACAACTTAGATCAGCTCATGGATGCATTCCTAGAATATTTTGCCTTCAATACCAAGAGGAAGGTGACACTTGCTGACTTAGTTGGTCTCAAGTAGTATGATGATGATTCAATCAACAATTATGGAAATATATGGCGGGCTATGCTTTCAAAGGTGCCCTATCTACTCCCTACATCGGAGTTGACCCAGATGTTTACTAAGAGCTACCTAAAACCCATCTCCTTGCTACTACAACTACAATAGTATGCAACTCTTGAGGATGCCCTAGCATAGGCTAGGACCATCAAAGAAATCAAGATCCAAGAGGGCAAGATTGCAAAACCTTGCAAGGAGTGGACTAAGACCACTAAGACCAACACAATGCAACCGAAACCCATCATGGTCAATCAGGTTGCCATTAGTGTCCTAGGGTCGGCACAAGCACAACAACCTCAAAAGGTAGAATATCATGTCACCCCCTGGGAACTATGAGAAGGAAAATAAAAAATAGGGGCAAAATCAATAGTGCCACCCTAGGCGATATACGCCCATAATGGAATCTATGGATTCCTTGTTTGATCACCTCTATGCGGCTAGTTTGGTCCACCTACCTAAGAGTAGACCTATAGATCCTAGCACACCCAAGCCTAAAGGATACCGGGAAGACTTGTATTGCAAGTACCACCGATAAAAGGGTCATGACATCTTCGGATGCTACAAGTTCAAGAACTTGGTGTAGGACCTAATCGATAACAAAGCTCTCATGGTAGACAACCCCATGGCACCAAACAACCAATGGATGGAGGTCTACAAAGACCCCTTGCCTACCCATGAGGAGCAGGCCAAGCCCACACCACAAGTAAATGAGGTCCATCAGGCCTATCCCAAGCAAGGATTTGTGGGCATGGTGAGCATCGTGACACGGAACAAGAAATACCCAAGTCCAACCGTAGCTCCTATGGCTCCAAGTGACGTTTCATCGACTTCATGAGCTGCACCACCATCAGTATAGACTCCCTCACCTAGGCCTATGGCCATGATCTAGACCAAACTCACTCATATTTTGAGGACCACATCGGCTAGGCTCTCCATCTATGAACTAATTCAGCAATCGTAGCCTCATAGGGAGGCCCTGATGGAGATTCTAAAAGCCATTGAGCTGCAGCCCTAGGAAGCAAATTCATTCAACAATTTTATGGGGCATGTACGCCAATGCACTGAGCCAATCATTATATTTAGGGAAGATGAATTAAGGCCTGTCCCCACTGACATAGTGGACCCACCTTTGCACATCATCGCATGTGTGAATGGGACCCCATTTAAGAGAGTTCTGATAGACACTGGTTCATCCAGTAATATCATTACCACAATGGCACTAGAGCATCTTAAACTACTAGCATCACACATTGTCGCATCCACATATACCCTCCGAGCATTCAATGATGCTATATGCTCGATAGTTGGCACAATAGTCCTACCCATTCAAGTTGGGCAAAAGATAATTTTGATATTGTGTCACATACTAGAGGGTGAGATGGCGTACAACATCCTGCTAGGTAGACCCTGGATTAGGAACATGAAGTGTGTCCCTTCAATCATGCACCAGTGCCTAAAATACACGTATGAAGGATAGGTTCACGTCATCTCGATGGACCTAGAACCCTTCAAATATTGCAACCTGGTGCAGCAGTTTCTCGAATCGACCTTACCATCACCTCATCTAGACTTTCAGTTGAATAAGTCCCATTTGGGTCTGATTCTGGCATCATCCCCCCATAGATCTATCTTCATCGCAGTCCATCCCATCTTCATCGTCAGCTCCTTCGTAGGCACCATCGTCATCCATGACCCCTTTGTCGAAGGACACAGGGAAGAGACTCATTGAAGAGATCCCCCAACAGTTTCCACCATCTCCTCTGAAGAGATACCTAGCATGATGGAGGAAGAGTCAATCGATGAGCCCATCATGGAATGGGCCCAAGAGGCACTCCCATTTCCCCCTTCACCATGGTCGTCGATCATAGTTGAGATGGCTAACACAGGTCTAGGGGAGTACATAGTCCAAAATGTCATGGCTACACCTGTAGTTGAGTCAGTACAGGACATGGGTAGACCTCTCCTTTTGAGGGGCACCATCATGCCTTTAGGCTTCCCTCCTAATCAGACAAATTTTGTATATGGGGGCCTTGATTATGGCATAGAACCCTATCAATAGGAAGAGGAGGATGAGGAGCCTTTCAGGGAATGGATCGATTATTTTTCTAACCCAGACTTCATGCTAAAGTATTTTGACCTATGCAATTGGCATGGTTACGGGTTAGGCCGATATGAGCAAGGCATGCATGCCCCCTTTCAGCCACAATATCAGATGTCATACGACAAGTCAGGATTAGGGCATAACAACCCCTTGCCCCTAGATGTCCTCTTGGATGGCCTTGATCACCTATGCATAGGTCAGAGAGATGAGTTGGCTCAAGACCCGTATGCCAACCCGCATACCATCTATTCATTGGGGGACTATTTCTCGATATCGGATGGGAACCCTATGGTCCTTAGCGATATTCTCCCATATTTTGAGAGAGGTGAGAGCTCGCAAGCATGTCCTCACATTTGTGATGATGGCCCCTCTTATGAGTGGACCTCAAGAGATGAGTCTGATTATGAGGTAGCACCATATGACCCCTTTGAGTCAGACAATGATCATTCATAGGTTGTCCCCATTGATGACCAGTAGGAGGACTTCATGTGCATGTTCCCCCTATTTGACCCTATCTGGCAGCTTCTACCTCTTGAAGAGTTGGTCCACCCTCATGAAGTTAGACCACCTAGTGAAGGCTCAATCCATTTGCTCGAACTACTCGATCCTCGCGTGCCAATGGCACCACAAGATGAGAGTGAAGAAGTCCTCATCCACAATGATGATTATGAGGAGCGAGCATATATGGGACCTCATCAGCCTAATCACCCAATTCCCATGGGTAGGGGTGAGGGACTCATATACGATAGTGATGATGAAGATGAGATGGAGAGGGCCTATCTTGGTCCTCCTTATTTGCATCATCATCACGAGCCCATCGACATAGATGAGGTGTATCATCAGCTACACGTTAGCCCATGCTTAAGGGCAAGACCAGTCAATCAGGATTGGATTTATCATGCGGTCTTTCCTGACCCTCCAACATATATGGAGCTCCTTGAGCCCAATGATCCCATCCTACAGTCTATTCCTAGACAAGATCCAGTGATCCCTATTCCCCCACCACCACACTTGGGGGTAGGAAGTGATACTGATAATAAGTCCTTCACCCATGGTCTTAGAGAGCAAATCCATTCCATCAACATGATCTCCATTGATTTGACCACACCCCTCCATAATCCAGTCGATCCTTCCAAGCCATTGCATCTAGACCTAGATGCTATCGAATGGGATCACGCTGATTCACCCCCATCACCTTCTGAGTACTGGCCATGCGGTGAGATGTTTCATTTCACCCTAGGGCTACTCAGGATGTCTTTCATGCTGAAGAGGAACCTGATGTTCCTATTGATGATCTTAACTCAGCAGATGACATCCACCTGATCCCGACCCCACATCAGTTGGAGGATGGATCACATATGTCAGTAGAGCCAATGATTGACCGAGACATAGGCTCAGATCCAGATAGTCCATAGTTTATCAAGCTAGGGGAAGGCTTATCCCTTGAAGAGCAAGTCATGTACATTCAGATTCTTACAGAGAGAAAGTAGGCTTTTGCATGGTCCTATAAGGATATGTCAGGACTAGACCCAAATCTGGTCATGCATAATTTAACACTCAACCCGACAGTCAAGCCGATAAAGCAAAAACTATGAAAGATGCATCCAATAGTAGCCTTGATGGTAAAATATGAGATACAAAATCTCTTGGATGCCCAATTCATTATCCCCATAGATTATCCGCCATGGTTGTCCAACATGGTTCCCATCAAGAAGCCTGATGGGAGGATTCACATATGCACAGACTTTAGAGATCTAAACAAGGTGAGTCCTAAGGATGATTTCCCTTTGCCTAGCATCGATGCACTGGTAGATACCATAGTAGGTCATGAAATGCTTTCCCTCATGGATGGTTTCTCTAGGTACAATCAGATCCGTATCAACCTAGAAGACCAGATCAAGACGACATTCACAACACCTTGGGGAACATTTTGTTATAGGGTCATGCCCTTTGGCCTCAAGAACGTTGGCGCCACCTATCAGTGGGCCATGACATACATCTTCCATGATTACATGCACAAGATTCTAGAATATTACATGGATGACTTATTGGCTAAGTCTCTATTACATCATGAGCATCTCGATGTCTTACGCAAAGTCCTCGATCGCCTCATTGAGCACAATGTCAGGTTGAACCCCAAGAAGTGCGTCTTCGATGTCACATCTGGAAAACTCTTGGGTTTTATAGTCTCCAAGCGAGGCATCGAGGTGGACCCTAACAAATTCAAGGCTATCCTTGAAATGCCTCCCTCGACTACCATCAAGCAAGTGCAGAGCCTGCAAGGCAAAATCGTATCTATCAAGCGCTTCATAGCGTAGTTGTCGGATAAATGTCGGCCAATGAATAGACTATTGCATAAGGGAGTCACATTCCACTGGGATGATGAGTGCCAAGAAGCCTTTGATGAAATAAAGCAATACCTAGTTTCACCACCAGTCTTGGCACCCCCTTGACTAGGAGTACCATTCTACTTATACATCTCAGCCATTGAGATCGCACTGGGAGCCATGCTAGCCCAAAAGAATGAGTTTTTCAAAGAGCAGGCTACTTACTATCTTAGCCGCACCCTAGTCAGTTATGAAGTTTGATACGCATATGTCGAGAAGCTATGCTTAGTAGTGGTTTTCACCACTAGGAAGCTACGCCATTATATGCTAGGGCATACCACGTATGTTGTGTCGAAAGAGAATCCATTGCGATACATGATGAGTCACACTTATCATAGTAGTCGCACGATGAAATGGATCATGTTGTTGATGGAGTTTGACCTAGAATTCATCGAATAAAAATCTATCAAAGGTCAGGTCATCATCGATCAGCTTGCAGAGGCTCCTCTTGAGGACGATCAACCTCTTAGCATGGAGTTTCCTGATGACGGGGTCTTCCATATCTCAGAATCACCAAATTTTGATGAGCTTGAGATCCAGGATGATATGACCCTGTTCTTCGATGGCTCCAAGTGCGAGTGAGGGGGTGGCATGGGAGTCATGTTCTTTACACTACAAGGGGCTCCATTGCCTCTATCATTTAAACTCAATTTCTCATGCACTAACAACAATGCAGAATACGAAGCCTTGCTCATAGGTCTTCAAGCAATCATCGCCATGAAAATAAAAAAGCTTAACATTTTTGGTGACTCCCTGCTAATTATCAACCAGGTCAAAGGGATATTTTAGTGTAAATGTCTAGTGCTACAAGCTTATAAAGCCCTTGTGGATAGATTCCTAGAAAAGTTTGAGTGGTATGATATCGAGGCAATCCCTCGATCATCGAATCATTTTGCGGATACTATGGCCTCCCTGGGGTCACTTATCCTACAGAACCCTTTAGATGACATAACCACCATTCATGTTAAAATGCTATCACAACCCATGATGAAGCGCGAGAGCTCTGAAGCCATGCCAGGCATCCACATGATTCAAATTGAACCATCTCATGATAGGTTCTCACAAATTCATGATCACCTGAATCATGTCGATTGGGGGTCCTTGTTCCCCCAAACCCCTTTTGATAGTAGCACCATGCTATTTTTACAAGTTCTTCCATAGTCAACATTCTCTAGGGATGAAATTTTAAAGGGATAGGTCATTCATGCCATCAAAGCTTCTACGTAGCAGGACTGGTATACTCCCATTCGAGACTACCTCAAGCTTGGTAGCCTCCCACCTAGATTGTCGCATGCCACCAAAAGGACACTCAAGAAGAAAGTGGTAAAGCATGTCTTGTTAGGAGATATTTTGTATCATCAGAGCTATGAAGGAATTCTCCTTCGTTGCTTAGAACAATAGGAAGCTACTTGGGCCATGGCCCAAGCACACGATGGTACATGTGGTGGCCACTTTAGCGGCATGGCCATCGCAAAGTGCATTCTTTGCATGGGCTATTATTGGCCATCCTTAGAGCGATATTGTTGCGCATATGTTAGGAAGTGCATGAAGTGTCAACACCATGCTAATTTGACACACGTACCTTCCCAGGCCTTACAACCGATTCAATCGGTTTGGCCATTTTTGTAGTGGGGACTCGATTTGATTGGGAAGATCTCCCTGCATCCTCGGGCCATCACACGTTTATCATCATGGTAATTGAGTACTTCACCAAGTGGGTGGAAGTAGTTCCTCTTACCTCGATGATAGGACCCCACATAGTGGAGTTCATAACAAATCATATCATTTGTCATTTTGGTATTCCATCCAAAATCATTTTGGATAATGGAACGTCATTCAAAAATAAAGTTGTGCGTGCTTTAATGAATAAGTACAATATCAAACATAGCTTTTTGACACCATATTATCCACAAGAAAATGGGCAAGCAGAGGCTTCAAACAAGACATTAATTGCCATCCTTAAAAATATAGTCAATGATAATCATAAGGATTGGCACACGCAAATCCCTCTTGCCCTATGGGCTTACCGCACTAGTATTCGAACGCCCACTGGGGCAACTCCGTTCTCACTAGTGTATGGTGCAGAGGCAGTCATGCCTCTAGAGCTGGAGATCCCCTCACTGCGCATATCCATGCAAGAATTCATTGATGATGATACCGCATGATAGGCTCGACTAGACCAACTTACGTTGCTTGATGAGCGACGCATTCATGCCCTAGAGCATTTACGCGTTTATCAGGAGTGACTAAAGAGAGCCTACAATACGAAAGTCCATCTCAGGGACTTTCATATTGGTGACCTCATCTTGAAAGAGAACCAACAAAATTCTAATTTGCCATCCCACTTAAGGGATAAGTTTGCGGCAAACTGGTTAGGTCCTTTTGTCATCACTAGTCAAATAGGACCCAAAACGTATCGACTGGCCTCTCTTGAAGGATTCAAAGACCCTGAGCCCTTGAACATCATTCACTTGAGGCTTTTCCATGCTTAAGAGCACCATAGTACTCCCAAAATGCTCCAAGGGTGCCTTAACCCGCTTGGTCAACCTAAAATGCTCCTAGGTGGTCTAGAACCATCTAGGTCATCCCAAAATGCTCCAAGGGTGCCTTAACCCGCTTGGTCAACCTAAAATGCTCCTAGGTGGTCTAGAACCATCTAGGTCATCCCAAAATGCTCCAAGGGTGCCTTAACCCGCTTGGTCAACCTAAAACTCTAGGTTAGGTTAGAACCGTCTAGGTCACTCAAAATGCTCCAAGGGTGCCTTAACCTGCTTGGTCAACTTAAAATGCTCCTAGGTGGTCTAGAACCATCTAGGTCAACTAAAAAGCCCCAAAGGCATCCATAAGCCCTTTGGTCCCCCCAAATACCCCAATGGCCCCCAATAAGCCCGTTGGTCACATGTACATATATATATATCAAAAATACAAAAACATCATCAAAATATCAAAAATACAAAAATATAGCATCGCATCACATTACATCCCATTGCATCTCTATCATCACTTGCATTTAGGCATACTCATCATCTGCACTTTACATTTTAGAGTTGCTCATGCATGTCTAGCATCATGATGGTACAATACTTATCGCCCAAAATCAATGTTGTGAAAATAAGCATCGTTCAATGTTTCACTTGTCATTTTCACCCACATTTTCCACATTCCATATTTGTGTCCACTCCTTCACTTAATCATTGGTTTTAGAATGTCATTAGGGGTTTTGGTCACTCAACCATTTCTAGCTTCTCTTCAGGTCTCGTAGAAAGCTATCTTGATTTTTAGGAGGTAGAGTCTTGCTTAGATTATGCCTTGCATACATCATATCCCCAACACATTTTAACATTAATAATCCAAGTTTTGCACAAAGACAGATGAAATCCATGAAGTGGTCTAGGTTACCTTACGTGAAAAGGTCATCCTGCTCATCCCCCTGTGCGAATGGTTCAAGAATGTTGAGAGTTGGCAAAAGGACAAGTTCTCCCCTACCCAATTCCCCCACACCAATAAGTGGTTTTCCCCCTTTTTGTCATCAAAATCCCACATTTTCACATATTTGCAATAGTCTAAATTTGCAAACCCCCACAAAGCAAAAATTCAAATTACAAATACCAAAGTACAAAATCAAAAAGTGCACACATCAAAAAGCACAAGAAACGGTGATCCCCATCACTCAAAAATCAAATCCCTTGCTCAAGAGAAAAAGGAAAAACTCAAAATAAATAGTGATTATAGTCACTAAAAAGAGAAAAATAAACAATGATTTTTATCACTATATATGAGAGCAAGTATCCCAATAAATTGAAGAAAATAAGGGAGTCGAACTTGAATCCCTGGAACTCTCAGCATTTGGAAAACCATCCGGTGATCCTCATTACAGGTTTGGTGGATAGCCTACTTGTCAATGGTGGTAGCCTCCCACATGATGATATGTCTATCACATTAGCCTTTGGCATGTGTGCAGACCAATGTTTGCATGTGGATGAGCTAGCTTTGGTAACCTAGATTGCCTATTGGTCTAGTCATACTTAGTACAAAACCTAAGATGGTGGCATTCATTTGGTGATCCTCAGTACAGGTTTGGTTGAGAGCCTACTTGGCACTGGTGGTATCCTTATGCATATCACAGGAATGAACTCACTTGCACACATAGGGATATGAAGTATCTTGGTCATCCTAGCAGATTCATACCTTGTCAAAAAGTCTCGCATAGCCAGTATACAACCTTTGATCACATCAGCTAGAATGTTTGAGTCTCATAAAAACCTCATCTACATTCTTTAAAACATACCATTTCATGAACTCCATGTTCACTACATCACAATAATAGTTTCATTACAAAAGCAAAGAAAAAGAAGCAACAAGAAAAGAGCGTTAATGTGTTGTACAGTCCATAGTGCTAAAACATGGTAGATCAAATCATTAACCACATTCATTTTTTTCAATCATCCAAATAGTTCATCTCACTGTGCATCCATGCATATAGATAGCATCAAATCAAAGCAAATACACATGCATACATGATATCTATCTATCAACATTTCATTGCATCTATATGCATACATCCTAAAGCATCTAGCATATAAGCATAAATCAACACACACATTGCATTCATATCATAAAGTCATAAGCGAAACACATGATGGCAATAAAATAAAATCTCATATATATATGGGGAAAAATATGTACATCATAGTTTCCAAAATGCCTATAGGCTACAATAAGGTGGGTCCTTCGACCTCACCAATACCAAAAAGAAAGCCCTATCCATGTCGGCCACCATGATCACGTAGGATCGATGCTATGACTAGTACTACCCCCTATGGTGCGCATCCATTGAGACCTCTTCGGTTGCCCATCCTGGCCTCCTATCGGCTCCCCCTAGCCACCTCAATCCTCCACCTAGATGAAGCAGACTACTCCATCTCACTCTATCGGGTCCGATGTGAGGTACTACCCTCATCAAACTTTGGTAGCTACCCTCCAAGCTGGATCACCTCCCTCTCTAGCTCACTCCTATAGAGCTAACTCGAGCCTCCTATGCCTGGTACGTATCCATCACCCACAACACCTGAGCTTATAGTAACCTCACCTCAACCTCCAACTCCTCCACTCATGCCCATAGAGTCCTAACCTCTATTGGGTCACCCTATCCCTACACCTATGCCCATAGGAGATCCCTCTCCTGCCTAACCATGGCTAACTCTATCTATAGCTTAGCATACCGATCCTCTGGTGCATCCTGCTACTCAGGAAACCCCTGATCCTTCACATCCTCATCTCCATCATCACCCTGATCATCCATGATCAGGAGGTCCACCTACTCATCCATCTGGTAGGGAGCCTCCGTCTGACCCTCCTTAGGTACATCCTGAGGCATATCCTCAACTACTGCATCACCCCTAAGGGGCCTCCTCACCTCCCATCACCACATCACCCACCATGTATCATACTCGGTATCATCCCGATGTCATCCATGTTGAGGATCACCATAGGTCTACCGCCTCATCCGTCTCCACCATGGTCGGCCAAGTTAGGGCCCTCTCATCCCCATGATGCCTATAGATCATGGGCACCCTAGGTAGCCCCTGGCATATCCTGAACTACCATGTCACCCACTCATAGGGGAAGAACTCCTTCTGTACCATGCCTCCCTATCAGCCACCTACCTCACCTACTCCTATGCAGCCACTCCCTAGACTCAGCCACATCGGAGCTCTTTGTAAGGCCACCACTCACATCCTCGTTAGCCAACTACAAAAGCCTTGGCATAGTGACCTACGTCACCCACCCAATGCCTACTCTACCCAACCTCCTATGTCCTCTACTAGAGGATAGCATACCCTATCTCTTGATCTACCAACTAACCCTGGGTCATCCACGGTAGTCCCTATGGCCGCTCCATAGCTATGTGCTCCCATGCCCAACACTGTAATAGATAGTTGCACCCTATCCCCTTCTACCTACGATAGTGGATCTCGTACAACTCATAGAGTTGTGCCAGTAGTGTCATCCCCCATGCCATCACCAATGGGTCCTCCTTAGTGCTTACCACCAAGGCAAACACTAGCTCCAGCAGGTTCCATGGGAACCTCACTCTTGAGGAGTCAGGTAGAAGCATATTGGAGATGAGGCTCATGAGTAATGCATGCCTCACCTTCAATACCTCCTCCCCATACCAATACCCAACCAGTATCCCTCCCTTCATACAGTCATCCTCCACCTCCCTCACTCGACCACCAAAATATCGAGCCAACACTGCACCTCTCAGGTCATGGTGCGTAGTCCTGATGGGTCGCCCCTCTATCGAAATCCTCATAATCTGATAGACATCTTCTAAAGTCACCATCATCTCCCCTATTGGGAGGTGAAAGGTATTGGTATGGGGATCCCATAGATTAATCAAGGCAGTCAAGTAGGCACGGTCACCTATCACAGGATCCAACCGTGTCACTTGCTTAAGGCCCAAGGCCTCCAACCACTCCCAATCCGCCTCACTCAAGGCATCCCTGGTGGTCTCAAAAATCTTTGGTTTATGATACCGACCTCTCACCACCTAAAAACAAAAAACAAAAACAAGGATAAGTAAGCACTCCCATGCTTCACAAATGACCTTTCAAAGGCCTCAAAAACATTAAAACAAAAAAAAAAAAAAAAAAAAAAAATGATATTAAAATAAAAAAAAAACAATAAAGCAAAATACAAAAATAACACTAAGTACGATCGAGGAGTCACTACATACCCGCATGGCACCAGCTCCTCTGCTCGATGCTCTAGTTTGCTAGCTCATGGTATCTTGGATCGAGTTTGACAACACTTCACTGCACACAATCGCTCTCCTCCTCCTCACCACTCGAATCGCCAAAGAAAACTTGCAATAATGGCCCCACACCATGATTTTAGGGGCTTTATAGGCTATTGTGGGTTGTACTCATCCCAGGGTGGGATGAGCACATTATTTTGTGATCGTCCCACCTTGGGATGAATACATAATTTGCATTCACCCCACCCTAGGATGAATACAACTCAAAATTTTCAAAACAACCAAGACAACTCCAAACGGGCTACAAAAATAGCATAAAACTGCCTAAACTTGGTCGAGTTTACGCCCAAGCATAACGGCATAATAAACCACCACCAAGGGCATCGAGAGACTCTGCTTCACTCCCTAAGAAGGCTAGCATAGCCGGACCACTCCATGGGAATGAGGTTTTTCTATCTCTCTCACTCCAAAAGGTGCCAAAAAATGGTTTAAAACCCACCAAAAACAAGTCAAATTTGATGGAATTCATTCGAGCTCAAGATAGAATTCAAAAGTGCCATAGAGGTACCGAGAGTTACTCCTTTAGTCCCTAAGAAAGCCTTAAATGGCTGGACCACTCCATGGGAACGAAGTTTTTGACTCTCTCTCCTCCATGCGACATCTATCGGATCGACAATATCCTTCCAAAATTGCCATAATCTTCATGAGTACACCTCAAGGCAACCCAACAAAATTCATCTAGGTCAAGCGACTCATCACTTTTCTCGCTAGGTCATTCCCTCATCGACTCATCGCTTGAGGGGGTAGTCATACTCATAATCATAATCAACAATTAAACACTCAATCATGCAAATTGCATTCGTCCAATGAATCTTTGACAAAGACAATCACGCTCCTGCTTGGGGCAGCAAACAAGCACAAAAGCACAAAGTATCAAATTAAAATGCTTGGCATCTAGTAAGCATGTGTAATGTTAGGGAGCACCCACTTCATGACTGAATGACATCCAAGATAAAGCAGATCCCTTAGCTCGTCAAAAAGTGAGGATTCAAGAACGCATGCTCTTTCCATGATTGGGGCATCTAAAGTTGGTTAGGTTACTGAATAACCTTAATCATTGAGTACTTTGGTCATCTATTTTTGCTCAGTGTTGTGCTGCACATAATGCTTCTCAAAAAGGGGTATCTGTAGACACCAAAATAATGCCAATCCGATTATGCTACCAAGGCATTGACAAAATTGATGCACAAAGCCCTTAGGGCAGCCCTCAGAGGTCAAGCAGTGGTTCTAACCACTCCCAAAGTAGTTTTGGAAGGTTCCTAGGTCATTTGGGGACTTTTTGAGGCCCAGTTCCTATTCGTCCCACCCTGGGATGAATAGCAATTCTATTCGTCCCACCCTAGAGCGAATAGCAGCATTCATCCCGGGGTGGAGCGAATAGCAGGTTTGACTAGCAAAAAGTCAAATCTGGACAAGTGGCCACCAAAAAATGCCACTTGCCCTACTCTTCGAAGCATGCATGTCATAACCCAGGGCATGCCTATGACAACCCTCATCAATGAGGCCATTTTGGGGAGATTCTCTTCCCCCTCCCGTGCATGCCGCCCTGGTGGACAAGTGGCCCCTTGGGCCTTGCATGCCCTTTGCACATTTGACCTCCTAGGTCTATAAAATGGATGACATTCTCATCCAAGAGAGGAGAAGTTTTTTCTAGGATTTGCGACGAAGTGCTACCGAGTTATTACCTCACCTTTATTGCTCCTTTTTCATCCATAATTTCTCCTTAGCGAGAGAGGTTATCGGGTGGTACAAGAAGGCGCAATTTGACCCCAAAACCGAGTCCATAGTTCGAATATCCACACCAAATTTACCTAAAACACTTCCCCTATGGTTTTGCATCGATCTTCATAGGATTGGTGTCAAAATTTAGGAGATATTGGCGGGCGTCCCACCCCCGGGCGCCCCCCAATCTGTGACAGTCGAATTCGTCCCACCCCCAGATGAATAGAAATTCATGCATGATTTTATGACTATTTTCAATTTATTATTTTATACATGTCTATGAGATGCTTCAGTTCAAATTTCATTGCTTTCTGACATGTATTGACTGAGATATAGCTATTTTACGATTTTGTATGCATGTGGGTCCCACTTTTGCATGCATGAGGATCATATGGGTTCTCCCCAAATATCATTTTATGCTTACTCACCAAATTTTGCAGGTTTTTGACATGTTTAGGTAGGAGAATCGCTTGTTTGCCTTTTGTAGGTTCACTACGTGCGACGGGACCTAACGCAATGATCGAGCGCAATTATTTTACAAAACTAGGTGATATCATCCCAAAACCATCTCCTTTACATCACTCTTGAGTTTTGTCTCGTTTGGAATCCATTTGCTATCTATACCTCACATGCGCCTTTTCAGGCTGTGGGGATTGCATGTTTTAATATCATACACATATGCTTTTGACTCTCTTTTGCTTTCCTGTGTGTAGATTCAGGTGCCAAAATGTGATAGGGAACATCATAGGATGAGGATCACATTGACATAAGCAACGGTGACATTTGGCCCGCCCACTTCGAGTGTGGGCATGCGGAAGAACAGTGGATGTGCACCACGTTCTTTGAGAGATTGATATCTCTTGGCACCCCTTTATTGTAACATATTGTATCAAGCTGATTCAAGTCCTCAAAGGGAGGCATTGTAATTCTATTTGAAGTTATCTAATAAGGAGAACGCCCCATTTGCTTTATTACTTGTTATACATTGCCTCTTGCTTGCATGCTTTGATTTACGCTTTCATAGGACTTATAAAGCACATACATTCTGTTGCTTCGGTTAAGGTGCACCATTTTTTCGTTGCTAAAAAACTCATCAGGTGATTTTTGAGGTGCTTCAACAAGTAAAATAGGCAAATACCCTCACCATAATCAGAGCCTAACTTGTTCTTGATTGTGGTATCAAAGATAAGTCAATAGGGTCCTATCGGGTGTGCCATTAAATTTTTGTCCTTTGCAATTGTCCAAGTTGTCATATATGTGGGACCAAATGGTTAGGACTATGGCCTCCAAGATATTTTATAATACCAACACCTTTTAATATGTGATCTTGAGCACATTTTTCCTACTCTATTATATTTTAACATCTTCAAGGAGGAAAGGGCTAAAGAGATACAGGATAATAAAACAACTAAAAAGTAAAACCTAAGATAAGTAAGGAAATGCACCAAGATCAAGATAATATCCCCCACACAACAACCCTGAGTGTAATGTATTAACATAGTGAACACTTCCTCTCCTTAACATATATAAGCACAAATAAACACACATGCATAAAGGAAATGGGACAAGGAGAACCAAACACTTGGAACCAAATAGTCATAGGCCTCCAATATGCATATATGAATATAAAACTATTACAAGATTATGCTAAAAGTAGGGGCTCAAGGGCATTCTTGCAAGACCACTTAGGAATACGAGTACTACTATACATATGAAAATAAAGAGAAAGCTATATGGAATGCATAACTTGTTGATCCTTTACAATGCTAAAATAACTACTATTTATATATTACCATACAAGGAAATTTTCCCTCCAAAATTTGCAATAAATACTAACAACTTTAACTATTTTTTTCTAGGGATTCTAAATACTTAAATGAGAGCATCATATACAACCAATTTTTTAGCTAAAGGACTATGATCACCATGCTTTTATCTTCAATGGGTCACCCACTTTCATGTGATCCTTCTTTAAATAATATTTCATACATCCATTTTACCTACCCCTCCTTTGGGCTTGTGCACCATTATTGTTGCTATGTAGCTTAATTTAATTCTTCTTTAGAGTCAGTGTATTTTGTGTCACCCTTTAAATTTTGGCGTGCCCCTAGCCTTTCCAAATCCCTATGCAAGATACTAGTTTTTTGTCAAAATTTTCTCCTATTGACTTTGAAGAACACAAGCTTATACTGAGAGGGGGGTGAACAGTATAAGACCACTTTTTACTTTTCTTTCCAAATCAATATTATGCAATGTATAGATAGCAATATCAACAACAATAATCAAAGCAATGCACAAATCACCACACACAATAGAGACACCACAATTTACGTGGTTCACCCAATGTGGGCTACTCCACGGAGAAAATATTTCACTAAAATTTTCTCAATCAATCTCTTGGGAATCCTTTCCCTATTACAATGTTTATGGACCTCTATCCAAAGGAGACACCAATCCCCTAAATCAAGTTCATGGATCTCTATCCATAGGAGAACTCCTTCTCCTCTGCTCTGGTTGGTGATCCTCTAGAAGACTACTACCTCCACTACACTGGCTTGTGGATCTCTCTCCACTGAAGACTCTTGTCCCCACTCAGAAGACCTATCCTCACTACCCTGGCTAATGGATCTCTATCCACTGGAGACTACTATCCTCTCTGCTCTGTCACCTCCAAAGCTCTATCTCAAATCTACACTAAACATAGTCCTTCGGTCTAGCACAAATTCAAAAATCTCAAATTATAAACATAGTCCTTCGGTCTAGCACAAATTTCCCAATCTTCACCAAACTAAACTCCCCAAATTCTTCAAATAAAAAGGTCTAGCACAAATCTATCCTCGATCTCTATCCTCAAGCCTTAACTCAAGGCTTGACTCAACTCTATTGGATCTGCCCTAAACCTTAACTCAAGGTTTGAACAAATCAATCAACTCTGCTCTCAAGTCTTCTCAAAGACTTATCTCAAATATACCTTGTAAGCTTCCACAAAATCTCACACTAATCTATCCACAAGTCCTCTCTAGAACTTGTCCAAATCTGCTCCACAAGTCCTCTCTAGAACTTGCTCAAATCTGCTCTACAAGTCCTCTCTAGAACTTGCTCAAATCTGCTCTACAAGTCCTCTCTAGAACTTGCTCAAATATGCTCTACAAGTCCTCTCTAGAACTTGCTCAAATCTGCTCAATAAGTCCTCTCAAGAACTTATCCAAATATGTATTGTAAGCTTCCACAAAAGCTCACACAAAATTAGTCCACAAGTCTCCTCAAAGACTTACCTCAAATCTGCTCAACAAGTCCACACAGAACTTGTCCAATCTCATAGAAACATAAAGAGAATTGTTAGAGACTCAATATGCTCTATACTCATCACAATGCTCAATCACTCTCTTAGAAACATAAGGAGAATTGTTAGAGACTCAATATGCTTCAAATTCAACTCAATGCTCAATCACTTTCTCAACTCAATTCAGAATATAGAATAGTTTGTTTTATGGAACTTGAACAATCACTTCACACATCCACTTGACTAGGCTCAACCAACTCTACTCAACCAATCACTCAATGAAACACCCCTTTCTCACAAACCCTAGTCCAAGCATATAAACACCAACTCAAAATATTTCCAACAATGCTCAACAACCAATCTCACATAACAATGATACTCATGATCTTTGCAAACCCTAGTTCAAGTTCTTTGCTCAACAACTCACTTCAACAACAATGCTTATAAAAAAATCCTCACATAGCAATGATACTCATGTTCTTTTCAAACCCTAGTTCAAGTTCTTCACACAACCAATGGCTTCAACAACAATGCTTAACAAACAAGGTTTTAACAACAATTCTTTATTCCAGAAAACCTTGAAGCATTAACTCAACATACTCAATAGGAAACCCTAATCAAGTCCTTTTCACTCCAAACTTATTTTCAGAAACACCAATCACACAACTTAAATTTGGAAGAATATGCCCATACCTTTTTCTTGATGATAAGGAACTTCAAGAAACTGCCACAACAATAAAACACTTCTTTGCCAAGCTCAAGAAGGTTAGTTAACAATACAAGGCATATAATAATTCATGAATACACCTTATTACTCCAATCTTAAAATAATATCCAACACCACAATAATTTGAATATTCACTTCTCAAAACCCTAGGACATCACAAATTGATCTCAATCAAACATATTTGTCATAAGCCACTTCAGAATTTTATTCTTCAAAAATCAATCTACTTTTCTACTTATGACTCCCTATTTTATTATTGCATTTTAAAGATAAAACCTTTAATAAATAATGCAATAACTAATATTTCCTTTTCTAAGGTAAAAGAGCTTTTATCCACCAATTAAAATTTCACCTAACACTTTTATAAAACCCACAAAACTCCTTTTTAACTTAGGCACTAATCAAACCATTTACCTCCTTATTTCTCCTAAGTCTAACCTTAGCCTAAGTCAAAAAATCAAATATCAAATAAAATAATGTTACCACTTTGGCTTTGCACGAAGCACTTCTCTCCTTAAGCACTTTCACCTTGGCTCCCAATGATGTGGAGCCACGTGCTCCCTTGGAGCCTCCACTCCCTTGCACCCTTTGATTTCCACAAGCCACATCTTGGCTTCTTCTCTCACGCTGCCCTAAGTCTTCGCATGAACTGTTGTTTCACGAGGAGAAATTTTGCAAAGCTCGAAGATCAATTATTTTGGTGGATGAGAGGATGCTTAACCTTTGAGAAGGCTATGGTATTTATATACCATGTGCCTTTGTTTCTTCACGTCAGTGGTGAGAACAGGTGACGTCGGAAGAGGGGCAAACCTTGCCCTGAATAACCCGATGCTCAAGCTTTATAGTATGCACCCAAACTTTAGCTTATTTAATTTATTAAATATAATAAATTAAATTCTTTTGAATAATTTAATTATTATAATTTAATAATTAAATGGGCTTTGGTCTTTTAAACCAAACTTTAGGGCATCCTCGGTTTTTAGAAAAACCTTGCAACTTGCCCACATGGTTTTAATGAAAACCATTAAAATTACCACCATTGGTTTTAATAAAAACCATTAAAATTGCCACCATTGGTTTTAATAAAAACCATTAAAATTGCCACCATTGGTTTTAATAAAAACCATTCAAATCTGCCATTCATAATATTGCGAGGTGTGCTATGATGTCTTTTCACTTGCACCTTTCAACCATTCGATGTCAGTGGTGATTCACTTCTTGGCATCAATGACAACTTCATGTTTTGACATAAATCAACAATACCATATTTCTATCTTGACATCAATGACAACTCTTATGGACTCAAAATGTCCAACAATCTCCCCCTTTGTCATTGATGGCAACCCAACTTCTTTTTACTAAAAACTTGACCTTTCCTTTGTTCTGCTCCCCTGGACATTGCTCCCCTGGCTCAATGCTCTCTCCTCTTTTCTCAAATACCAAATCTCTCCCCCTTACTCAAATCTCTCCCCCTTTGACATCAATGGCAAAGGGTCACCTTTGGGGCTCGGGGCTAAGAATGAGCCTCTTAGCTTAGCCCCTCCCCCACCTCCTCTTGAGGTGGTTAATTCTGGGGTGGGAGTATTTCTACTCCTAGAAAGCACTATTCTTTACCTTTATCCTCTTTCCTTCTTATCTGATCCTTCTGATTCCTCTGACTATTTCTTTCCATATCCATGTTCCTGTCCATGTCTACATTATGTTCTTGTTCTATTCTCTGTTCCTATCACTTGATTTGGAATGTCTGCTCTACACCACTTTGTTGTGTGACCATCATTATTGCACTTATAACACTTAATGTTATTATTCCTTGGAGGTGCAAATATCTTAGGATTTCTCCTAGTGAAGCCATATCCTCTTCTGTCATGAACCCTGCAATTCATTGCCTTGTGACCAAACTGATTACATGAGTAGCAATACCCATGGAAAAGTTGTTTGTTCCCATATTCCTGTCTTTCTTGTGTCCTGCACTGTGAAGCCATGTGCCCAAACCTGTGACATGAAAAACATCTTCCATTGAAGCCTCCTTGTCTTGACCTCATTGGTCTTCTAGTCTCTCTTGACCTATTCTGATTGTTGTTCCATCTGTATCTTCTTTGTGCATTGTTCCTATTCTTGTTGAACTCTCTATTGTCCAACTCATCCTCAGATGTCTCACTCTCTTTTACACTATCTTCTTCTGAATTATCTTCATCTGAAGTTTCTTCTCCTCCAAAACTTGAGTTTGACTTTCCTTCCCATTTCTTTTGAACCTATTCAAATCCAAGACCTATTTTGCTTGATGTAGGCTTTTGTATCTTGATGAACTTATCCAAGTTCTTTGAGCTATTTTTGAACCCTTTTAGCTTGAATTTGGAGTCTTCTAAATCTTCTCTTAGTAGTGCCACTTCTTGTGCTAACTTTTCACATTCTAAGATCTTTGCTTCTAACTTATCCTTGAACCTTTTTGCCTTAGCCTTTGATTTTTCTAAATCCTCTATAAGCAATCTTCTCTCTTCATCACATTCTTGAAACTGAATTTCAAGTTTAGAGTTTTGCTTTCTTACCTTCTTTACTATTTCAAGAGCATAAATAAGTTCTCCCTTGAGATCATATCCATACTTCTCTGAATATTCCTCTATTTGTTTACCTTTGTCCACATATTTATTTTCTATTGGCTTGTCTTCTATAGGATCATATTTTCCTTCTTCTAGTGCCATTAGAATATTCTCTTCTGGTCCTTCAAGTGTATCTTCATATTCATCATCACTGAAACTATAACCATCCCTTGTACAATTATCTTCAAGATGTCCAAAGTTACCACATCTAAAACACTTGAGAATTACTGGAGTCCTTTTCTTAACTTGTTCTTTTTCTTCAATCATAAATAGGACTTCATCTCTATCATTATCTAAAAAACTAGCATCACTATCACTTGAGTACTTACTTGCCTTATCCGCATAGTAGCTCCTCTTTTGCCTTTGGAAGAACTTCTTTCCTTGTCTATTTTGTCCATCCTTGCTTTTCTTTTGGTGCCTGTATCTTTCTGATTCCCTGTTCTTGTGATCCTATTTTTCTTCATCATTGTTATTCTTAGCTTCTTGACAATCAGTTGCATAATGACCATACCTTCCACAATTGAAACATTTAATAGATCTTGTATCTCTAGATCTTCTTGAATCCTTATTCTTTCTGCCATAATTTGCTTCTTCATCACTGGATGACTCATTGCTTGATTCTGACTTCTTACCCTTTGTCTTCTTGATTGCTTTGAATGTTGCTTCTTTCTGAGGATTTGGTTCCTCTTTTGTTCTTATCTCATGTGTTGTAAGAATACCAAGCAACATATCTCTTGTCAAAGTATCACCATCCATTGACACTTCTATAGCAGAAACCTTTTCACTGAATCTTTTTGGAAGAGTTCTTAAGACTTTATCACAAACATCTGATTCATCAATCTTCATTCCAAGTCCTTGCATAGCATTAACAACCTCATCAATTCGAAGTAGATAAGTACTAATGTTTTCCTCATCCTTCATTCTTAATTCTTCAAATTGTCCTTTGAGATTTTACATCTTTGCTTTCTTGACACATTTATCTCCTTCATATATATTTTGCAGTTTATCCCACATTTCTTTTGTAGTTTGACAATGCATAACTTTCATAGACTCTGTTCTATGCAAACCTCTCAAAAGTGCATTCATTGCTTTTGAATTGTAATGTTGTAGGAGCTTACCTTCCTTATCTGTAGGAGGATTAATTAAAGGATCGTATCCAATTTCAACTGCTTCCCAAATTTCATTGCCAAGTGCCATCAGGTAGATCTTCATTCTCATACTCCAATATATATAGTCACTTCCATCAAATATTGGTGTTGAATTATCTGAGGACACATTCTTAGAATCCATTGTGTTCTTGTTAGCTTTTCCTTCAAGTTGTTAAACTCTTCTGAAGGAACTCGCTCTGATACCAATTGAAGAACACAAGCTTATACTGAGAGGGGGGTGAATAGTATAAGACCACTTTTTACTTTTCTTTCCAAATCAATATTATGCAATGTATAGATAGCAATATCAATAATAGTAATCAAAGCAATGCATAAATCACCACACACAATAGAGACACCACAATTTACATGGTTCACCCAATGTGGGCTACTCCACGAAGAAAATATTTCACTAAAATTTTCTCAATCAATCTCTTGGGAATCCTTTCCCTATTACAATGTTTATGGACCTCTATCCAAAGGAGACACCAATCCCCTAAATCAAGTTTATGGATCTCTATCCATAGGAGAACTCCTTCTCCTCTACTCTAGTTGGTGATCCTCTAGAAGACTACTACCTCCACTACACTAGCTTGTGGATCTCTCTCCACTGAAGACTCTTATCCCCACTCAGAAGACCTATCCTCACTACCCTGGCTAATGGATCTCTATCCACTAGGAGACTACTATCCTCTCTACTCTATCACCTCCAAAGCTTACAATATTTCAATTGTCTGTTGTTGGACAAAACCTGTCCTCAAATATGCACCAAAATCTATCCTCAAATATGCACTAAACATAGTCCTTCAGTCTAGCAAAAATATATCCTTGATATCTATCCTCAAGCCTTAACTCAAGGCTTGACTCAACTCTTTGGATCTACCCTAAACCTTAACTCAAGGTTTGAACAAATCAATCAACTCTGCTCTCAAGTCTTCTCAAATACTTGTCTCAAATATGCCTTGTAAGCTTCCATAAAATCTCACACTAATCTATCCACAAGTCCTCTCTAGAACTTGTCCAAATATGCTTCTTAAATATCTCTACAAGTCCTCTCTAGAACTTGCTCAAATATGCTCTACAAGTCCTCTCTAGAACTTGCTCAAATATGCTCTACAAGTCCTCTCTAGAACTTGCTCAAATCTGCTCAATAAGTCCTCTCAAGAACTTATCCAAATCTGTATTGTAAGCTTCCACAAAATCTCACACAAAATCAGTCCACAAGTCTCCTCAAAGACTTACCTCAAATCTTCTCAACAAGTCCACACAGAACTTGTCCAATCTCATAGAAACATAAAGAGAATTGTTAGAGACTCAATATGCTCTATACTCATCACAATGCTCAATTCACTCTCTTAGAAACATAAGGAGAATTGTTAGAGACTCAATATGCTTCAAATTCAACTCAATGCTCAATCACTTTCTCAACTCAATTCAGAATATAGAATAGTTTGTTTTATGGAACTTGAACAATCACTTCACACATCCACTTGACTAGGCTCAACCAACTCTACTCAACCAATCACTCAATGAAACACCCCTTTCTCACAAACCCTAGTCCAAGCATATGAACACCAACTCAAAATATTTCCAACAATGCTCAACAACAAATCTCACATAACAATGATACTCATGATCTTTGCAAACCCTAGTTCAAGTTCTTTGCTCAACAACTCACTTCAACAACAATGCTTATAAAACAATCCTCACATAGCAATGATACTCATGTTCTTTTCAAACCCTAGTTCAAGTTCTTCACACAACCAATGGTTCAACAACAATGCTTAACAAACAAGGTTTTAACAACAATTCTTTATTCTAGAAAACCTTGAAGCATTAACTCAACATACTCAATAGGAAACCCTAATCAAGTCCTTTTCACTCCAAACTTATTTTTAGAAACACCAATCACACAACTTAAATTTGGAAGAATATGCCCATACCTTTTTCTTGATGATAAGGAACTTCAAGAAACTACCACAACAATAAAACACTTCTTTGCCAAGCTCAAGAAGGTTAGTTAACAATACAAGGCATATAATAATTCATGAATACACCTTATTACTCCAATATTAAAATAATATCCAACACCACAATAATTTGAATATTCACTTCTCAAAACCCTAGGACATCACAAATTGATCTCAATCAAACATATTTGTCATAAGCCACTTCAGAATTTTATTCTTCAAAAATCAATCTACTTTTCTACTTATGACTCCCTATTTTATTATTGCATTTTAAAGATAAAACCTTTAATAAATAATGCAATAACTAATATTTCCTTTTCTAAGGTAAAAGAGCTTTTATCCACCAATTAAAATTTCACCTAACACTTTTATAAAACCCACAAAACTCCTTTTTAACTTAGGCACTAATCAAACCATTTACCTCCTTATTTCTCCTAAGTCTAACCTTAGCCTAAGTCAAAAAATCAAATATCAAATAAAATAATGTTACCACTTTGGCTTTGCATGAAGCGCTTCTCTCCTTAAGCACTTTCACCTTGGCTCCCAATGATGTGGAGCCACGTGCTCCCTTGGAGCCTCCACTCCCTTGCACCCTTTGATTTCCACAAGCCACGTCTTGGCTTCTTCTCTCACGCTGCCCTAAGTCTTCGCACGAACTATTGTTTCACGAGGAGAAATTTTGCAAAGCTCGGAGATCAATTATTTTGGTGGATGAGAGGATGCTTAACCTTTGAGAAGGCTATGGTATTTATATACCATGTGCCTTTGTTTCTTCACATCGGCGGTGAGAACGCGGTGAGAAGAGGGGCAAACCTTGCCCATGAATAACCCGATGCTCAAGCTTTATAGTATGCGCCCAAACTTTAGCTTATTTAATTTATTAAATATAATAAATTAAATTCTTTTGAAGAATTTAATTATTATAATTTAATAATTAAATGGGCTTTGGTCTTTTAAACCAAACTTTAGGGCATCCTCGATTTTTAGAAAAACCTTGCAACTTGCCCACATGGTTTTAATGAAAACCATTAAAATTACCACCATTGGTTTTAATAAAAACCATTAAAATTGCCACCATTGGTTTTAATAAAAACCATTCAAATCTGCCATTCATAATATTGCGAGGTGTGCTATGATGTCTTTTCACTTGCACCTTTCAACCATTCGATGTCGGTGGTGATTCACTTCTTGGCATCAATGACAACTTCATGTTTTGACATAAATCAACAATGCCATATTTCTATCTTGACATCAATGACAACTCTTATGGACTCAAAATGTCCAACAAACTTGTGTCAAAAAATTTCAAGACTTTGATGATCATATTGAATCTCTTGTCAAAAGTCTCTTGTTCTTTAATATGCCCTTTTAGTATTCCACTTCTTGAGATTTCCTTTCTTACATACTCCACCTTTTGAAACTTTTTTACTTGTACTTCTTCGTAACTTATCAAAACCTTTGAATTTTAGGAGTTGTTTTTTCTTTGTGTCTGTCAACCTCCTCATCTGCTTTTTACTCCTTTAAGAGAAATCACATGTGGAGCTCAAAAAAATTTCCTTTCTTCTTCGCTCAAACTTCTAAAAAATCATGATCACCTCTTGTTGGGGCTTTTATGTCATTCACCATATTACCTTTATCTTATATTTTGCATGAGGCCAAAACCTTTGAGTATAGTGATAAATCACTATAGGTATAAACTTACCTTCCAGCCTATCAATCTTGGTAGTTTAGGGTGATTTGAAGACTTTAGAAATATTAGATCAAAATCTTGTTTATCTAAAAAGGATAATGGCTCTATTGAAATCAATACATATTAGAAAAAATACATCAATATTAAAAATAAGAAATCTCCAAAATCATTTTAGATATAAGGACTACACAAGTTACCCCAAAATAATAAAACCCTATTTCAAACAAAAGGAAAAATTCATCCATTTATTTTGATAGTCCAATTGCAAACATGGGTTGACCATGTTAAACCATGACTCAAATAAATCAATCATTTTAATATAATTTGTTATTAGATAAATTTCAACCAAGTGATTTATCCAAAAACATGTTTGGTATACCTGAGTATACCCCACCACAACTAGTCACACAATAATAATTATTGTAACAACAACAAACTATGACGAACCTCAAAAAAGTGATACAAAACCAACAAAAGGGTCTCCAAGTCAAGATTATACTATGCAAAATAAAGTTGATCAAATCAATAATCTCATAATACATATAATCAAAAATAAAATGTTAAATAGAATGTTGAGTGAAAATAGTAAAACACATAGCAATAATAGCAACAAGCTAGACAAAATAAAGAACTTGTCCAAAACCCTAATCAACCACCTATGAATAATCAATGAATTACTCAACGACAAGTATCTATGGGATGCCCGTTTTATTAGATGATGCTTAAAATTATGTCTCACAATAAAAAATGATTTATTAAAAATGTCCTCCATCATTTCAAAGGTAAACATAAATGCAATCGAGATCCCAAAATAATAACCTACCTAACTAGAACTATTAAGGATCAATGAATTTGTAGTATACTCACATATACCAATTGTAGTTGTAAAATATTTACCCATTTTTAATAGAAGTGATGCTAAGACTATGATAGAGCACTAAATATTTTATCAACATTAAAATCTATTCATCAATCTAGAAGAAATATGTGATGGTATGATTACTTGTGAGATAACTAAGGTACAATACTATGACATGGTACAAAGTTTTCCCAAATTAATCAATAATGAATTTGGCATCTATCTTAGAACCTTTTATTAGAAGATTTGGTTGTCCACCTAATGGATATTCACTATTATTTCAAATAAACTTCACAATGATACATTTGAATGACAACACTCTTGACTTTAATATGATATTTATGCACATGTTGTAATTAATTCCTTTTAATATTTGATCATCCTATGGATAAGCATTAGTATAGTATGTTATAGTATTACATCCTAATCTAGAAATGATGGTGTGAAATACAAATATGTCATGTTATGAGGATCATTTGAATAAGTTGCTCATATTGATGTGTTAGTTCAAGTTAAAAGGTGTCCACCCACACTTCTTATAGCATACACAACTTGTGTAGCCCAAAACCCAACCCAATAGATCCAATATACTAACCTACCATAAATTTCCCCTATATGTACTTCCCTATATCAAGTTGTGTAAACTTACAAGCAATCACAAGCCCTATTTCCACTTCCTCAAATCACTTCAATGCCATTAAATACTCTTTTATATCAATAAACTATGACCTTACAAAATAACCTTTTTGAGTCAATCCATACCAAGCTCTATTATGTACTCATACCAATCATTGATGACAATAGCACCACCACATACTACTTTGGTGTGTCAAAATCAAACTACACAAAAATTTAAAGTAGTAAATAATCAAACCAAACTCAATATAATAAGCTATGTTCATTGATCAAATACAGTAACTATAAAGTGCTAATTAATTAATAATAAGTAGAAGGTTGGAAAAAATAAAAATTAACAACAAAGGAAAACACCTCATCTCACTAGATATTAAGCCCCTGGAAAACAAGCAAATAGACAACACAATAAATGTATAATAGCATGGTACATATGAATAAAAAATTCAACTACTACTAAATTGCACAGTGGTCATTCACCATGTGCAAACTAGATCTACAATCAATAATGTCAAGCTTAATAGGCAGTGACGAAAAATCGACCAATGATAAAACAACCTACTATGGTTAACCAACGTGGTCAATTAATTGATTATGAATACACCAATGGTAATTCAAAAATGGTTAGTTAACAATAATTACGCTTGTTTGCAATTACCAATAATGTGGTTTTTTTATTTTAGATTATTTAAAGATGACAAAAATTTCCCTTTCAAAATGAAACATTTTTTTCAAATCAACATGTCACATCCAAAAGTAAGAGAAACGTGATAGATACAAATTACTCGCCACCTAACCTTGTAAAAGTAAGCTAAGTCAACTACTAGTACTATGATATTGAGAAGAGGATGACCATTGATTAATGTTAAGGACAAAAGTTCAATGCCCTCAATTCAAGTTTCAACACAAAGTGATAAATCTACACCAACACAGACTTAAGGTAGACAATAATAAGTGCTAAAATCTTCAAAATAAGAACTTATAAAGCATAAAGCAAAGTTTGAAAATTACAAAAAATAAGGTGAAAAGGATCGGTTGTTTAGAATATTTGAAAGCAATTTAAATTACCCATATCTAATTAATGAAGGTTGAATACTTGCATAATTTAAAAATTTCATGCTATGCAATGAGGGGGAATAACGAAGAATCAAGGTTTAATATAACAAATGAGTTGAAAAAATACCTATAAATATGAAAATTTTAGAAGCATTATTATTACAAAGTAAAGGGACTTACTATAGAAATTCTTAAAAAAAAACAACAATGGACTTAGGTTAAAACCACGTCAAATTAAGGAAACAAGCTCTGTGTAATCTAGGTATGATGAAAAGTAGAACTTGATGTATGATTAACCCTTGAATATACAAGTGAATGTGATAAAAAATTTAAGTGATTCTAAACCTAATATAATGAAACCATTGTTGTCTTATAAGATGCTAAAGATAGAGTTATATGTTATCTTTTGAGGATGTATATTGAAGGAAATTCAACCACAAAATGTGAAATAAGTAAGCTATGATAACTATATGATAATGGCACTATAATATGCAAGAAAATAATGAGATAGAATTCTGCAATAACTCAGTAATATGCCATTAATGAAATCTCACAAAAATAGTACGATGCAATATAATGGAGGACTTGGAACACTCCAAAAATTTTAATGGAAAACAACATTGTACCTACTCACTACTATAATCTAACTCTCTATAGTAATATTATCTCACTCTCACTCTATACCTTAAAGGTCTTTATATAGGAAGATATATTCCTTGGCCTTTACTCTACCCATGATTTTTCATCTACCTATCCTATGACTCATGTACATATGGACTATATGCACATTTACATCATTGCACATTCTAACACTTGTGCATTTATTACCTGCTTGAAGTAACTACTTAAACCTTAATCTAAAGTAAACTCCTACTCTAGTTATGTACCCAAGGTGGTACATTGGTAAATACCAAATAATGTAATATACTCTAACACCCCCTGTATTACATTATTTGGGTATTGAAGACTTTAGTCTTCAATATGGATCTTCATATTTCAAATGTTCTTCATCTTGATCAAGTCCTTCTTCTTCTTTTGCTTCAGTCTTCATGTTGTCTCTTCTTGTCTTCTTCATTCCATTGTTTTTTGTTGTTTCAAAGTGTTTGGTCAAATATTTGTTATTGAATTCTTCCAAGTAACCTTGATGAACTAGAGGTCTTATAATATTGCATGTTATAAGTGAATCAAAATTACCCTATTTCCTTTCCTTTGGTTTTTAGAATGACATATATCCCTGATCTTCAAAAATGTCAAGCTTGAATTCACTATTAGTGGAAGCTTCTAGATTAATATTTTGGAAGAAACAATCTAATATGAATATCAATACCTCTTCAAATATTTTATAGTACTTTTTTATAGTAATAGAAGAAAGATGAATGAGATTTTCCTCCACAATATGTACATGGATGGAAATTCCAGCAATTTGCTTTCTCATGACCAATTTTGTTGCAATAAGTGCATGGTAGAGATATCCCAATTTCTTTGTCCCTATTTTTAGGATAATCATGTCCATCTATTTCCTTGATGAAAGAGTTAAACCATCTATGTACGATTGAAGCTATTTCATATTTACTTATTTCATAGATTTGTATGATATCATTTTGAACAATATTCTTTTCTACCTTTTAAATATGATTCTCAATATCTTCATTTGTATAGTTATCACCGTTGATAGATAGTTTTGCCAAACTGATGGTTTGTGAATTCTCAAAAATATCTCTAAAATATATTGATTCTTTTCTTTTAATTGTACTTTTCTTATTATCATTTCTAGAATCAAGTATGTATTTTGAACCATTTTGACTCCTTGAGACTTGTAAATTTAATAAGCCTTTTCAAAGTTTCCTTTAGGTAATCTTCTTTGATTACAAGAGAATAATTTTTGGTAGAAGTTTTATATTTCAAAAACTTTTGAATTTGTCTACCTTATGACTCCATAGTTTAGAGTATATGCTCAACCTTGCTAAGAACTTTTCAATTTTATAAGTTTTTTAAAATACATTCTCTCTAGTAAGTGTTTTAATGTACTATGAACCTTGATAGTATACTTAGCTTTCCTAGTTTGAGTTGAATTCCTTTTGTCTTCCTAATATTTAACTTCACTTTCTCACCTTATGTCTCCCTAATAATTAGTAAGTAGAAAGCTAAATATAAATGGTGATGCACCTTCAAGTTTTAATAAGGTTCTTTTTCTTCAAGAACTTTTAGTTGGATTAATGTCTCATAAATTAGTGTAAGAGACTAATGTAAAATACAATTTCTAACTTTCAAGCAATTATAGTTTTGCTTCTTTAATCCTTCAATTTTAATGGTTCAATTTTCTAAATTCCAAGAAACTAAAGTTTGATGTAGTATTCCTTATATCTCCCTAATTTGGAAATTTAGAAAGTAATAATATTTTTAGATATTTTAATGTTTGAATCTCATGCAATTTTGTAAGATATACTCCCTTTACTTTAATTTCCTTCTAACTCTCTAAGGTTGGTATTTGCTTAGTTCTTCAATGCAGTAATAAATAAACTTCAACCTTATATTAAGCACCTTGAAATATTTCTTGAGATTTTGCACTCCTTTGGTTTAATTGCTTTCTATTCTAAGGTTATAAATTCTCCAAAGAAATATAATTTTAACCTTAGATATATAAAAACTTTATATCTCCTTTTGCACTTTAATTAAAGCAAATGTCAACATAAATATACCTTTTTTATGTATTGATTGGCTTTGGTCTTGACTTCACTATGTAAACTTTAGGCGCTAGAGTTTTTTATCTTCACCTTATGATAACATGCATTCAATGCTCTCCTTTGAATGGCGCTTCCCTATGATATTCTCTTCCTTCTTTACTACACTTTGACCACTTTTGTGCTCAAGACTTGTTGGATATATGCTTCCAATATATGTGCTCTTCCTTGTGATTGTTATTAATACCTCTTTTATCCCTTTGGTAATTATGCCAAGTGGCACTAATCTTATTTACAAATGTTTGTAACATGATGTTGGGCAGTTACAACCTTTGGAGATGTTGAAATAGGTGGCACATACCTTATGTTATGCATTGAATCAATTATTATTGATTCCTTTTTGGAGCATTACTCCAACATGGGTGCTTACCTCTCTTGATGTAGGTGTTACGTAGGTATAAGTGCTGTACTCCTTTAACATAGGTGCTACATGTATATGGGCACGTTCTTTCTTACTTTGTGCAAAGTGCTACAAGATGTCTTACATTGATATGGCAAGTGGATGAACCTTCCCTTGCATGCAATAAATTTTTCAACGTATCTATTCCCTTGAAGCTCTCTTAACACCTATTCTTGCCAACTTCTTTTCCAATTTTTTTGGTTTTCTTTGTGATAGCAAGGTGTGTGATGGCTCTTCTCCAACATAGATGGCTTCCTCAATGAATATGGTTGTTCGTGTTCTTCTATCGCTTGGGTAACTGATGATATTCTTCTCTACACCTTGTCTTTACCAATTGTATTGTGTTGTATTCCAACTTGCATTATTGATGCTATAGCCTACCTTGATATTCTCCTTCTTGTTGTAGGTTTTTCATCGTGATAGGTGTTCTTTGCTTTGGCGCTACTTCCACATGAATGTGGTGTTGCTTTCGTGTGATTGTAGCACTACATTTGTGTGGTTGTAGCACAAAAATGGTGTCCTTTGACACCTAGATGAGAAGGGTATTGAGCCCTTTATATGGCTCTACTCCTTAGCACAATAGCTTGTGCTTTATCCTTGACAATGGTTGTCGTTTATAGACTGAAATCATGTGCTACATTGGTGTCTTTGAGACACTCAAAATTTATCTCCTTTTGATACAAAGTAGAAGACAAATATGGTGCTTAACTAAGCTAAAAATAACTCTATAATAGACTAAGGTAGGATTCCTTAGTTGCACCTAAATTTGAGACTTTCCTAGTCTCCTTTTGTAGCTATATTTTTGAACTGAGTATGGCAGCTTCCTTCACTAAGCTATGGTCATTATAGGCTCCTTTTGGTGGATTTTTTACACCAAGATATGTTGCAGGTTTCTTGTGCTTAATGGTGTCTCTTAACACTCCAACTTAATCCTCCTTGTGCACTAATATTCCTCCTTAACTTAATGCTTAATGCACCTTTAATAATTTTTAAGAGTAACTAGTATAAAGCACTAGTAATTCCTCCTTATTGCTCCTCTTAATGAACTCTTAAAAATAACTTGAAACTTGCACTAAAATCTATGCAACTTTCACTTAAGAATGTTTTCTTTACTTCTAATAGATTATAGGAAGTTGATATTTTATTTCTCTTGAAATATATCTAACTTCTATTTTGATGCGCAGGTTTTATCCTTATAAGAAACTATCCTTTGCACTCCCTTGAAGACTTTAATATACAACCTTTTCCTTACAACTTTTAAACTCTAATATGGTGCTTAATGAAACTTAATAATGAACCAAATATAAGTGTTCAACTAATGAACATTTTGCACCTAATTTTCTTACCTTTATGACCTCTATAGATGATGTATTTCTTGGTGATTGGATTCACCAAATTGTTGCCTTGTAATCATATCTTTTCCTTGTTGTCTGAAACAACTCTTTAATTCACCAATTTGCATCTTTGAATACTCCTCTAACTTACTACTTGAAAATGTAGCTTGGTGGTTTTAATTCTCCTTCAAGATGCTCTCTTGAAATCTGAAACTTAGCATCTAGTAATGCTGCCCTTATTGCTACTTTCTTGTTGTCCTCAAATCTGAAATTTTTAGATTGTAAAGCAGTCAATTTCTCCTTTGAAGTGTTGTCCTTGAATCTCACAAATTTGGTAGAAAACTCCTCCAAATTGTAGCTGATATTTTCCTTCAATAAACCTTCATTTTTCTACTATAAAACCAGCAATATCCTTTCTCCAAAATAGCCTTCAATGGTAATCTTCAAATATCTTAGGTTTGATGGCTTATTCTAACTCCTTTCTCCTTCAGCCTCCTTGTCAAATTTTAACTTTATTATTGGCCTATATAATGGCCTTATTTTCAATATTCTTACAATCTTGAGGTCTTCACTATCCTTTTCCAAAATTTGGTAAACTCCTTGCCAAATATTTCTTTTTGGGCTTATTTTTGGATGGTAATAATTTTCCCAAATTTTCTTGATCAAAAACTTCTCCTTGAGTTCTCAAATATTATCCAATGGACTTCTTCAAAAGTCTCCTTCAATGAGGCTTTCTTATCCTTCTCCTTATTTCTCATTTCAAGTAGCTTGATGTCTTCGTTGTTAGGAAGTGAAGTCACTATGCAGTACAAGCAGTCAAAAAAAATATTACATCAGGTTAATGCAGGCTAGACGTCAATGCTGGTAGACATCTAGGCCTGACATTTGGGTTGCCAAACATCTAGGCTAGTAGATATCTGGACCTTATGTCTAGGCTTCTAGACATCTAGGTTGGTATACATTTGGGCTGCCAAATGTCTAGGCTAGTAGACATTTGGACCTAACGTCTGGGCTGCCAAATGTCTAGGCTGGTAGACGTCCAGGTCTTATGTCTAACCAAGTAGACATCTATGCCATATGTTAAGCCAAGTATACATCAAAGCAGTGGACATATAGGTAGACGACAGGTTGCAAAATATGAACTTTTTTGGTTCCATATGAAGACAAATAGTTTTGTAAAGGTCTCCTTAGGGAGAGGAAATGAACGGTTGGGGTCTTCCTTGTCTGCTCTATAAAAGGGACTTGATCCCTTGCATATGTGAGAGGTTTTTGAAAAAAATTGAAAGACATGGATGTAAATTTTATTGAAAATAATAAAAGAGAAGTTGTCATGACCCCATGATTTTTTCTGCACATTGTAGGTTTCCATGTAAATCTCTGTGTCACTTGTGTTACTGTTTTCATGTTTTTATTTTTGTTATTGTGCTTCCTCTTGTAGGTGATAAATATTGAATTTTCTCCTAACATTTGGTATTAGAGCTAGGTTTTTGTATGAGTGGGAGCTGCAATAATGAAAAAAGGTGTAACCAAGTTTGAAATTGAGAAATTTGATTGCAGGAACTTCACCCTATGGAATATGAAGGTGGAATATTTGCTAGTTCATAATGACCAAGATCAAGCCTTGTAAGGGGTCGCGAGTAAACCAAGTAGCATGAAATATGAGGAGTGGGTAATGCTTGATAGGAAGGTGGTTTCTACAATCCATCTCTGCCTAGAAGACTCTGTCTTGTTCAATGTAGCTAAAGAGAAGACCGTGAAAGCCCTTTGGCAAAAGCTTGAAAATTTGTATGAAAAAAAATCAGCAACAAATAAGATTTTTCTAAAAAAGTAGCTTTATAGCTTGAGGATGAAGGAAATTTCATTCGTAGTAAATCATTTGAATGATTTTAATACTCTAATCAGTAAACTAGTTTCAGTTAATATGAATATGGAGGATGAAGATAGATCTATCACCCTACTTTTTTCCCTCTTGGACACTTGGGATTATATGGTGATGACCATCAGTAATTCATCATCAAGAACTTTTAAATTTGATGATGTGGTAGTCGCTTTGTTGGCAAAAGAGTTGAGGCAAAAAATTGAAGAACACAAGCTTATACTGAGAGGGGGTGTGAACAGTATAAGACTTAACCAATTGATAATTTTAACTTTAGATAACAGAGGCATCAACACAACATTAATCAAGACAGAAAGCATCACACATTGAAGACCCATTTTAACGTGGTTCACCCGGAATGGTTGGGCTACATCCACGGATAAAATCTTTCACTAAATTTTATCAATCCAAATTCGGGAATACCTTTCCCGATTACAAAGTTTATGGGCACCAACCCAAAGGAGACACCAATCCCCTAAACTCGAGTTCGTGGGCACCAACCCACGGGAGACACCGATCCCCTAGCTCTGTTCCGTCCGGTGATCCTCTAGAAAACCTCTCGCCTCCGTTGCCCTTAGCAAATGGAACTCTATCCATAGAAGACACCTGTCCTCCCTGCTCTGACTGGAGACCTCTGTCCTCAACTCTATCACCTCCAAAGCTGGTCCTCGAATTTGCACTAAACACAGTCCTTCGATCTAGCACAAATGTCCTCGTTCGTCTTTGCTTGTTGCGCTCACACTGCACGCTTCGACATCATCTCGCCACTTCTGCACTCTTGCGCTCTTTCGACTGCATCTCGCACACTTCGACGCACATTCAAAATCGATACTTTAACTCTTCAAACAGCCCTCCTTTTATACTAATACTTTCAAGATCAAAACCTTGATCTTAGTCGGCTGCACAACCCTAAACTACGTCGGTTGCAAACCCTAATCTTCGTCGGCCCAAATTTAACTTTGTCGGCTTCACTGCCTCTGTGGTTCTGTAGCTTTTCCCATGAAACTACAACATGTCGTGATATCGCGACACCTTTGCCTCCGAACACTTTCTTTTGGCTTTTGTCATGAAATCGTGACACTTCTGCCTCTGCTGACGTCATCTTCACTTCTGTCGTGAAATCGTGACATTTCTCGCTTTCTCAACCTCTTCTCGGCTTGCACCCGTGAAAGCAGAACATGTCACGAAATCGTGACACTTTTGCTTCCTTGCACTCTTCTCGACTTGCACTAGCAAAAATGAAACATGTCATGAAATCATGACACTTTCGCTGCCTTATGCTTTTCTCTGCCTTACGCCCGTGAAACTGGAACATGTCACGAAATCATGACGCTTTCGCCTTCGAGCTCTTCCTTCTTGAATTCATCATGAAATCATGACGCTTCTTCTGTTGAAGACTTGCTTACTATCTCTGTCATGAAATCATGACACTTTCTGCATCCATAAGCTTTCTCTTCAACCTATCATGAAATCGTGACACTTCTGCATCCGTACGACTTCTTTTCAGCCTGTCACGAAATCGTGACGCTTTCAGCTTTCGTACGTCTTCTTTGCAACCTATCATGAAATCATGACAGTTCTCATTTCAGACTCTTCCCTTTGTTGCATGTCATGAAATCATGACAGTTCTCACTTCGAGTTCTGTAGCATGTCACGAAATCATGACAGTTCTCACTTTGACTTCTGTAGCATGTCACGAAATCGTGACACTTTTTCTCCTTAGCGCTTTTCTTTTCTTCGGGTCGCAAAAACCCGACATGTCACGATATCATGACACTTTTTCTCTCGGACTCTCTCTCCTACAACATGTCACGAAATCGTGACACTTTTTCGTCCGACCAACCTTCCTTGCAATATGTCATGAAATCATGACATTTCTGACTCGAACATTCTCTCTCCTCTTTGAGTCGCGAAACTGCGACATGTCGCGATATCGTGACACTTTTCTAAAAATATTTCTCTCTCCTGCTCAAGTCACGAAAATGCGACATGTCGCGATATCGCGACACTTTTCTAAAAATCTTTCTTTCGAACCTGTCATGCCGAACCCTTCATCAAAACAGATTATTTTACATAAAATCAAATTCCTTCAAAAGCTTCTTGACATCAATGACAACTTAAACACTTGAGCAAAGACAATGCACCCAAGGTACCCAAAATTGCCAACAATCTCCCCCTTTGTCATTGATGGCAAACCTTTACTGAAAACACGTCTCAAGAGCCAAAACTGAAACCAACTGTGCTAATAACTAAGAAACTGTGCCCACAACTGAGAATCTTCCTCTGAAGTTTTGCTCCCCCTGACTTGAAGCTTTCCTCTTCACTTGAAGCTCTCCCCCTTACTCATATCTCTCCCCCTTTGTCATCAATGGCAAAGGGTCACCTTTGGGGCTCGGGACTAAGAATGAGCCTCTTAGCTTGGTCCCTCCCCCACCTCCTGATGAGGTGATTAATTCTGGGGTGGGAGTACAACTCCCAATTTCTCCCTTAGATACTCAAACGTATCTCTTGGAAGAGGTTTGGTGAAGATATCTGCAATCTACTCTTTAGTAGGCACATACTCTAGCTTGACTTGCTTGTCTTGCACTTTCTCCCTTAGAAAGTGATACTTGATGGAAATATGTTTTGTCCTTGAGTGCATTATCGAATTTTTGGAAATACTTATGGCACTCGTATTATCGCAAAATATGGAGATGGGTTGTTCATGCTTGACTTTGAAATCCTCCAAGGTGGTTTTCATCCATAAAACCTGTGTACACCCAACCATTCGTTGCTATGTATTCAGCCTCTGCTGTAGATAAGGAAGCCGAAGGTTGTTTCTTACTTAGCCAAGAAACCAAACTCTTTCCCGGAAAGAATGCTCCACCACTAGTGCTCTTCCTTGTCATCGATCCTGCCTGCCCAATCTGCATCTGAATAGGCCGTGAGGGTGAAATCATCACCTTTGGGATACCAAAGCCCAAAGTCCATAGTGCCCTTTAGATATCTGAATATCCTCTTAACTGCTGTAACATGAGAAACTTTTGGAGCTACCTAAAATCTTGCTACTAACCCAACTGCCCGCATGATATCCGGTCTGGTAGTCGTAACATATAATAAACTGCCAATCATTGATCTGTACAACCTCTGATCTGTTGCTGGAGATTCATCGTCTTTACTCATCTTGCACCCTGTAATCATTGGAGTACATACTGGTTTGTTGTCCATCATCCCAAATTTCTTCAACATTTCTTTGATATACTTTCCTTGAGAGAGAAATACACCGTCTTTTGATTGAGCAATCTGAAGACCTAAAAAGAATGACAGATCTCCAATCATAGACATCTCAAATTCCTTCCGCATGGTGTTAGCAAAAACTTTGCACATCTGAGTATTATTTTCCCCGAAAATAATATCATCAACATAGACAACCATAATCAACATATCATCACCTTCATTCTTAATATACAAATTGCTATCTGCCACGCCTTTCTTGAAGCCTTGCTCATGAAGATAACTGTCAAGTCTTGAGTACCACGCCCTTGGTGCTTGCTTTAACCCATATAAGGCCTTTTTCAGTTTACACACATAGTCTGATCGTTACGTGAGAGACACTCCTTCTGTCTGTTCTATGTAGACTTCTTCTACCAACACCCCATTTAGAAAAGCTGACTTTACATCCATTTGATATACCTTGAATGATTTGAAGCTTGAAAGGGCCAAAAACATTCTGATAGCTTCAAGACGAGCAACAGGAGCGAACGTCTCTTCGAAATCAACACCTTCTACTTGAGCATAACCTTTGCAGACTAACCTAGCTTTGTTTCCGACAATCTTTCCATCCTCATTGAGTTTATTTCTGAATATCCATTTTGTGCCAATGACATTCTTGTCCTTAGGTCTTGGAACCAAATCCCAAGTTTCACTTTTTTCTATTTGATTTAGCTCTTCATCCATTGCTTTTACCCAAAATTTATCTGCACATGCTTCACTAAAATCTTTTGGCTCAATCTGAGATAATAATGAAACATTTGTAGAATCGTGTGAAGGAATGACTCTTCTTCTTGTTTGCCTGCTGTTTGGATCACCAATGATCAAATCTTTGGGATGATGTTTCTGAACATATCGTGAAGGAGTTTTGGGAAGCAGTTGTTGTGTTTCCTCTTCTTCATCTGAAACCTCTCTGAATTCTTCTTGACAAATTTCATCACTGAGTTCCTTGACTGGTTCTCTTATCCCTGTCTTTTCATCAACTATTACATTTATGCTCTCTACGACTGTATGCGTTCTTTTGTTGAAGCATCTGTAGGCCTTGCTTCTTTGGAATATCCAAGAAAGATTCCCTCATCACACCTAGGATCAAACTTACCCAGATTCTGATCTTCCCTTTGATGAAGCACTTACTCCCAAACACTTTGAAGTATTTTACTGTAGCTGGTCTTCCTTTCCACAACTCATAAGGAGTTTTATGATGATTGACTCTAAGTTGGGCCCTGGTGATAATGTAGACTGTTGTACTGACTGCTTCTTTCCAAAAGCCATCTGAGAGTTTTGACTCATTTAACATAGCTCTAGCCATATTTTCAATAGTTCTATTTTTCCTTTCAACTACTCCATTTTGTTGAGGAGTTCTTTCTGTTGAATATTCTCTTTTGATTCCTTGTTGCTCACAGTATTCCACAAATTCATTTGAAGTGAACTCTCCTCCTCTGTCCGATCTTAAGCATTTGATTCTCTTGTCGGTCTCATTTTCAATCATTTCTTTGAACGCTTTAAATTTTTCAAAAGCTTCGATTTTTCTTTTAGAAAAGTAACCCAAGTCATTCTAGAATAATCATCTATAAACAACATGAAGTAGCTTTCTCCCTGAATGCTCTGAGTTCTGGTGGGGCCACATAAATCAGTATGAATAAGATCCAAAGGTTTTGAAGAAGTATACCCTTTTGATTTGAAACTGGTTCTGGTTTGTTTTCCATGTTGACAAGGACCGCAAATGATATTATGGGGCCTCTTTATTTTGGGCAAGTCTCTAACTGCTTCCTTGTTACTAATATTGACGAGATTATCAAAGCTCAAATGCCCCAATATTTTATGCCATAGCCAACTCTCATCTTCTTGAGTTAGAAAACACTTTTCCCTTTTTATCTCACTCGGCATGTAAAGATTGTTTGGAGTCCTTGTAGCACTCGCAATGAGTTTTCCATTTTTTTCTTTACTTATCTCACATCTATCTGAAAAGAAAGATACTATGTGCCCTTGATCACAAAGTTGACTCACACTTAGAAGATTATGTCTTAGGCCTTCTACATAAAGCACATTTTCTATTTTGGATTTCCCATCCAAACTAAGAGTCCCTTTACCACAGATTTTAGCTGACCTATTATCTCCAAAACTGACTGTTCCTCGGTTTGTTTGTTTTAAGACCAAAAACTTTTCCTTTTCACCAGTCATATGTTTTGAACAACCACTATCAAGATACCATTTTTCTACTTTGTCTTGAGCATGAAAAGCAGTTTGAACTATCATTGACTTAGATTTGATCTCATTTTTCTTTTTAGTGAACTCAAGGCTAGATCTATCCAAACTGCACATCCTTGTTGTATGCCCAAAATTCTTGCACTTGTAACACATGAAATTTTTATTCATAAGTGGTGCAAAAGAGTTAACATATTCCTTACTATGGCTATTCAAGGATTTATTGCAATGCATAGCTTTGTGACCAAAATTCTTGCAGGAAAAACAATAGCCATGGAAAGTATTATGTAACCTTGTTTTGATGCCTTGGATGATTGTTCTTCTTGTGACCAACTGGAATCCACCGCTCTTCAGGATGAAGATTGGTCTTGCTCGAAGACCCTATTTCATGAATAGTGATACCATCCTTCTTTTGCTTTTCATACGGAGTATTCTGTTTGAGAGCCAATTGTTCCAACTTCACTCTAAGAGACATAACCTCTTCTTCTAGTTTCTCGTAATCAGTTTCCTTTCCTTTTAAAGCCTCTGTCAGAACCTGTTCAACCTTCTTTCCTTCTTCAGCTAGAATTTTGAAGTCTATAACTCTTTGAGACAATTTTGATCTTGCAATCTCTTCTTCCTGACATTGATGCTTGAGAACAGAATTTTCTTCCCTGAATTTCTCAAGCCTTTTTAAAGCCAAGAAGAATTCACTTTTGAGATCGAACCCAACCTCTTCATCTCTTTCTGAATCTGAATGTTCCTCTGATAGATCCTTCTCCAAGCTGTTAGGCTCTTTCTGGAGAAACCCGCTCTGATACCAATTGAAGAACACAAGCTTATACTGAGAGGGGGGTGAACAGTATAAGACTTAACCAATTGATAATTTTAACTTTAGATAATAGAGGCATCAACACAACATTAATCAAGATAGAAAGCATCACACATTGAAGACCCATTTTAACGTGGTTCACCCAGAATGGTTGGGCTACATCCACGGATAAAATCTTTCACTAAATTTTATCAATCCAAATTTTGGGAATACCTTTCCCGATTACAAAGTTTATGGGCACCAACCCAAAGGAGACACCAATCCCCTAAACTCGAGTTCGTGGGCACCAACCCACAGGAGACACCGATCCCCTAGCTCTGCTCTGTCTGGTGATCCTCTAGAAAACCTCTACCTCTGTTGCCCTTAGCAAATGGAACTCTATCCATAGAAGACACCTGTCCTCCCTGCTCTGGCTGGAGACCTCTATCCTCAACTCTATCACCTCCAAAGCTGGTCCTCGAATTTGCACTAAACACAGTCCTTCGGTCTAGCACAAATGTCCTCGTTCGTCTTTGCCTGTTGCGCTCACACTGCATGCTTCGACATCATCTCGCCACTTCTGCACTCTTGCGCTCTTTCGGCTGCATCTCGCACACTTCGACGCACATTCAAAATCGATACTTTAACTCTTCAAACAACCCTCCTTTTATACTAATACTTTCAAGATCAAAACCTTGATCTTAGTCGACTGCACAACCCTAAACTATGTCGGCTACAAACCCTAATCTTCGTCGGCCCAAATTTAACTTTGTCGGCTTCACTGCCTCTGTGGTTCTATAGTTTTTCTCGCAAAACTACAACATGTCATGATATCATGACACCTTTGCCTCCGAACACTTTCTTTTGGCTTTTGTCATGAAATCGTGACACTTCTGCCTCTGCTGACGTCATCTTCACTTCTGTCATGAAATCATGACATTTCTCACTTTCTCAACCTCTTCTCGGCTTGCACCCATGAAAGCAGAACATGTCACGAAATCATGACACTTTTGCTTCCTTGCACTCTTCTCGACTTGCACTAGCAAAAATGGAACATGTCACGAAATCGTGACACTTTCGTTGCCTTATGCTTTTCTCTGCCTTACGCCCATGAAACTGGAACATGTCACGAAATCATGACGCTTTCACCTTCGAGCTCTTCCTTCTTGAATTCATCATGAAATCATGACGCTTCTTCTATTGAAGACTTGCTTACTATCTCTGTCATGAAATCGTGACACTTTCTGCATCCATAAGCTTTCTCTTCAACCTATCATGAAATCGTGACACTTCCTACATCCGTACGACTTCTTTTCAGCCTATCGCAAAATCACGACGCTTTCAGCTTTCGTACGTCTTCTTTGCAACCTATCATGAAATCATGACAGTTCTCATTTCAGACTCTTCCCTTTGTTGCATGTCATGAAATCATGATAGTTCTCACTTCGAGTTCTACAGCATGTCATGAAATCGTGACAGTTCTCACTTTGACTTTTGTAGCATGTCACGAAATCGTGACACTTTTTCTCCTTAGCACTTTTCTTTTCTTCGGGTCACGAAAACCTGACATGTCACGATATCGTGACACTTTTTCTCTCGGACTCTCTCTCCTGCAACATGTCACGAAATCGTGACACTTTTTCGTCCGACCAACCTTCCTTGCAATATGTCACGAAATCGCGACATTTCTGACTCGAACATTCTCTCTCCTCTTTGAGTCGCGAAACTGCGACATGTCGCGATATCGCGACACTTTTCTAAAAAGCTTTCTCTCTCCTGCTCAAGTCGCGAAAATGCGACATGTCGCGATATCGCGACACTTTTCTAAAAAGCTTTCTTTCGAACCTGTCATGCCGAACCCTTCATCAAAACAGATTATTTTACATAAAATCAAATTCCTTCAAAAGCTTCTTGACATCAATGACAACTTAAACACTTGAGCAAAGACAATGCACCCAAGGTACCCAAAATTGCCAAAAAAAATGTCTCTTGAACCCTTGATCAATGAAGCCCTATCTGCAAGAGGTTGATCCTTCGAGGGTAGTAAACAAGGTAGAAAATAGTATAAATATAAGTCTAAAGGATGTAAACAGAAATGGAAGTGTTGGCATTGTGGGAAGCCATGACACTTCAAGAAGGACTATTGGAAATTAAAGAATGGTGAAAAGTAAAATCAGCCATCAGCTGAGGCTAGTGTAGTAGATTTAGGAGAGACGGCAACATGTGAAGCCTTATGTATCAGTAACAGTAGATAAGTTTTATATACCTAGTTTTTGGACTCGGGTGCATCCTTCCAAATGTCTCCCCACAGAGACTGGTTTGACAAATATCAGCCATACTATGGTGTAAAGGTCTATTTGGGTGATAATAATCCTTTAGAAATTATGGGAAGAGGGGATATAAGGATCAGGCTAGATGATGGTAGAGAAAGTATGTTATGTGATGTGCGACATGTACCTAATTTGAGAAAGAATTTTCTCTCAATTCAGGTGTATCCTTCCACATGTCTCCCCACAGATACTGGTTTGACAAATATCATTCATACTATGGTGGAAAGGTCTATTTGGGTGATAATAATCCTTTAGAAATTGTTGGAAGAGGGGATATAAGGATCAGGTTGGACGATGGTAGAGAAAGGATGTTATGTGATATGCGACATGTGCCCTATTTGAGGAGGAATTTTCTCTCAATAAAAATTATGGATAAGCTAGGGTATTCTTCACCTTCTATAACAACTACTACAAGATTACCAGAGGAGCTCTTGTAGTAGCAAAGGGAGAATCTTATTAGACTTTATACCATTTATGCGGTGATACGATGACAAACCATGCAGCAATAGCAACTTTTTTTCAGGATGCAGTGATGCTATGGCATCAATGCCTAGGCCATATGAGTGAAAAAGACCTAAAAATTATGCATGATAAAGGTATGCTTTTTGGGATTAAGTCTTGTAATTTAGACTTATATAAATACTGTATTTTTGGTAAACAGAAGAGGGTTCAATTTACTGCAAGTCCTGGTAAGAGTTCTAATTTTCTACAACTTATACATTTGGATATATTTGGACCTATCCCCACTCAGTATTTAAATGGTGCCATCTATTTTTTGACTTTTATAGATGATTATTCTAGGAGAGTGTGGTTTTACTTTCTAAAGAATAAGTCGAAAGCTTTGTATAAATTTAAGGAGTTCAAAGCACGGGTAGAAAAGAGTTTGGGTAAGTCAATTTCGTATCTTAGGTCAAATAATGGGGATGAATATTGCTCCAATGAATTTGATAAATTTTGTATGCAGGAAGGTATTAAGCACCATAATACTATACCATACACTCCGCAACAAAATGGCGTGTTTGAGGGGATGAATCACACAATCATGGAATATGCAAGAAGCATGCTTAGTGCAGCCATGTTGGAGAAAATGTTTTGGGAAGAGGTTGTTAATATAGTTATTTATCTTATTAATAGGTCACCTACAGTTTCATTGGATGGACATATTCTGAAGGAGGTTTTGTGTTGTAAGCCAAATGATTACTCTCATTTGTGCACCTTTGGCCGTGATGCATTTGCCCATGTACCTAAAGAAAAAAGGTCCAAGCTTGACCCGAAGTCAAGCAAATGTGTTTTTCTCAGCTATGGAGATATATTGAAGGGGTATAGACTGCAGGATCCTACTACCCACAAGGTAATTATTAGTCAAGATGTAATTATTGATGAGAAATCTATGAAAAGGAATGAGGTACAGCAAATTCCTAATGTTGTACCTGTTGAAGTGGAATTGAGTGAAGATGAATATGAAAATTAGCATGCTAAAGTTTTTGATTAGCATGTAGAACTACAAGGAGAATAGCAGGTAGAGCAGTCACAAGTCACAAGACCAAGAGCCACAACTGACAGATCATTGGGTTAGAATATCTACACGTCTGCCAAAGTGTCCAGAAAGGTTTTCTCATGTGTATCAGTCATCGTTTGCTTTGTTAACTGATGATGGTGAACCTAGTTCATTTCAGGCAGCTAGAGAGTCTAAAAATATAGGAAAGTGGAGGAAATACATGGAGGAGAAAATCGAGGCACTTCGAAAGAATAAAACTTGGGAACTTGTGGATCTCCTACCTAGAAGAAATACTATTGGAAACAAGTGGGTCTACAAAGTGAATAAGAACGTTAATGAGCTGTTGGAATGCTATAAAGCTCGCTTGGTGGCAAAGGGCTATGTGCAAAAGTCAAGTTTTGACTTTACTAAAATTTTCTCTCCAATTATGAAGATGACTACTATTAGAGTTCTACTTGCACTTGTAGCCACACAGGATTTGGAACTGTAGAAGCTTGATGTAAATACTGCTTTCTTGCATGGTGATCTCGAGGAAGATATGTATATGGATTAGCCTGAGGGCTATGAAGAAAGAGGCAAAGAGCAATTGGTTTGCAGACTGAAGAAATCACTATATGGGTTGAAACAGGCACCAAGGATGTGGTACAATAAATTTGACACCTTCATGAAGAGCCAAGGTTTCGATGAGGAGTGAAGCTGACCATTGTGCATACTATAAGAGGTTTGATGATGGCAGTTTTATTATTTTATTGTTGTATGTTGATGATATGTTGGTTGCAGGCCCCAACATGAATAAAATCATCGATCTTAAGGCTTAGTTGTCTAGGATTTTTGAAATTAAGGATTTAGGAGCAGTAAACCAAATTTTAGATATGAAGATACACAAGGACAAAAAAGGAAGAAAGATATGGTTAAGTCAAAATTCATATGTGGAAAAGATTCTGCAGTGCTTCAATATGCAGAATGCTAAACCAGTTAGTACCCCACTTCTTCCACACTTAAAGTTGTCTTCCAACTAGTGTCCTAGAAGGAAAGCAAAGAAGACAAGTATGTCTTGTGTATCATATTCATCAGAAGTAGGAAGCCTCATGTATGCCATGGTGAGCACCAGACTAGATATTGCCCAAGCAGTGGGAGCAGTCAACTGGTACATGGAAAATCCTGGTAAGCAGCATTGGAATGTGTTGAAGTGGATATTCAAATATTTAAGAGCCAATTCAGATGTTGCCATTTACTTTGGATTGACAGATTTGCAAGTTATAGGTTTTGTGGATTCTGATTATGGTGAAGATAGAGATGGGAGAAATTACACTACAGGATATACCTTTACTCTTGTTGGTGGAGCGGTGAGTTGGGCTTCCAAGTTGTAGTATGTTGTGGCTTTATCAACTACTGAAGCAGAATACATTGTAGCAACTCATGCCAGCAAAGAGGTAATCTGGCTAGAGTGATTATTGGGTGACTTCAAGGTAATGCAGGAGAAAATTACATTGCATTGTGATAGCTAGAGTGCTATTCAGCTAGTGAAGAATCCAACATTCCATGATCACACGAAACACATTGATGTCAAGTACCACTTTATCAAAAATGTGGTGGAAGAATGTAGGATCCTGTTGTAGAAAATCAACACTAAAGTGAATCCTATAGATATTCTTACAAAGTCGATCAAGGTAGAGAAATTTGAGTGGTGCAGAACTTATCTGGGTTTGCTGAAAAATTAACAAGGGTAGCATTAGGGCAATTGGCACTGGGTGAAGACCTTTGGTAGAATAATTCCTTAATATTGACTTCAAGTGGGAGAATGTTAGGAAGTGAAGTCATTATGTAGTACAGGCAGCCAGAAAAAGGATTGCAACATGTTAAAGTAGGCCAGACATCAAGGCTAGTAGACATTTGGGCCTGACGTCTGGGCTGCCAAATGTCTAGGCTGGTAGACTTCTAGGCCTGATGTTCGGGCTACCAGACATCTAGGGTAGTAGATGTCTGGGCCTGACATCTGGGCTTCTAGAAATCTAGGCTAGTAGACATATGGGCTTGATGTCTAGGCTGGTAGACGTCCAGGCTTGACGTTTGGGTTGGTAAACGTCTAGGCCAGATGTCAAGCCAAGTAGACATCAAAGCGATGGATATCTAGGTAGATGACAGGTTGTAGAAGATGAACCATTTTGGTTCCATATGAAGACGAACAGTTTTGCGGAGGTCTCCTTGGGGAGAGGAAATGAATGGTTGGGGTCTTCCTTGTCTGCTCTATAAAAGGGACTTGATCCCTTGCATATGTGAGAGGTTGTTGAAAAACATTGAAATATGTGGATGTAAATTTTGTTGAAAATAATAAAAGAGAAGTTGCCATTACCTCGTGGTTTTTCCTACACATTGCAGGTTTCCACGTAAATCTCTGTGTCACTTGTGTTATTGTTTCTATTTTTCTATTTTTGTTATTGTGCTTCCTCTTGCAGGTGATAAATCTTGAAGTTTCTCCTAACATTCTCCTAGGACCTTCGAATTTCTACAACTTCTATAGTCTTCTCAATGAAAATTTTTCTTCAATCTTCAACTATGGAAGTTTTGCAATGAGATCTCCTCACAGATCTCTAAAATATGTTACTTTTGGAATGGGACCTTTGCTAGTCATTTTCTATCTTCAATCTTCCAAAACTAGAAGTTATTCAATAGGACCTCTTGTGGGTCTCTTCAGCTTCTTGAGTTGTTTTCTTCAATCTGCAATCTATAGTCTTCAATCTTCAATGGAGATCACCAACCTCCAATATTATCTTGGACTCTTTTCTTGAGTCTCTTCTTCTTCACTTTGCAATAAGGCTCATTTGGACTTTTCTCTCTTCTACAATCTGTAAGTCTGCAATCTTGCAATAGGACCTTTTACTTATACCTCCAAATATTTGATTTTTTGTTCGTTGCTTCAGCTGCTGGATTTATTCCAAAGAAGATATTCATCCTAGATCTTTGTAGGAAGCTTCTCGATTTTCTTTGAATCTCCTTTTCCTACAAAAAATTATTAGGAATGTAATAGAAGAAAACTTTAAATCCAAATATAATTAGTCTTCACTAGTTGATTTTTCAATCTAGTGGAATCAATGTTGAGTCCTAGTATTAACAAGTTTTCTGCAACTTTGTGAAAATACTCTAATCAAATGTATTTTCAAAATTTCTAAAAATGAGATTTATAATCTCCTCTCAATCTCTCTTGTGGCTCTCCCTATTTTCTATTGATCTATCATGTGCTCTGATACCACTATTAGCTTTTGAGGATGTATATTGAAGGAAATGCAACCACAAGATGTGAAATAAGCAAAATATGATAGCTATATGATAATAGCACTATAATATGCAAGAAAATAATGAGATAGACTTCTGCAATAACTCAGTAATATGTCATTAATTAAATCTCATGAAAATAGTACAATGAAATATAATGGATGTCTTGAACACTAAAATTTTTAATGAAGAACTACATTGTACCTACTCACTACTATAATATAACTCTCTATAGTAATATTATCTCACTCTCACTCTATACCTTAAAGGTCTATATATAGGAATATATGTGCCTTAGCCTTTACTCTATCCATGACTCTTCATATACCTATTCTATGACTCATGTACATGTGGACTATATGCACATTTATATCATGGCACATTCTAACACTTGTGTGTTTATTACTTGCTTGAAGTAACTACTCAAACCTTACTCTAGTTATGTACCCAAGGTGGTACATTGGCAAGTACCAAATAATATAATATACTCTAAAAGTATATTTGTTACAAAGTTATATAGTTAATTTGGAAGCAATTGATAGAGTGATGTGTACAAAAAATGGGTCTTTCTTATACTCGTACCTCAAGAGGGTCAATTCAAATGGATGGAATGAGGATAAATACCATGTGAACTCTAAAGGACTTGATCTTGATAATTATCAAACATCCTAAGCTTATTATTGTCCAAGAATTTTTGGTTGATCTACTACTATACACTAACATATTATCTCGAGAATGGACTAGAAAAATCTTCAAAATGGTTATTTGATTGTGTATTACATGCATATTTAGGTTCTTAAATATGGTAAAATCATAAGTATTAGAGTGAGCCACCATGTAACTATATTCTTCACAAATTGAGTGACAATAATTGACATGAATTATCACAATTTATTAAATAAACAAGTAGCAAAAGTTTGATTAATTTTTGAATGATATATGATCATAGGTATCCTTCATAATGGCGATGATGTTAGAGAAGACTCGTGTGAAGAGACTAAACTAGGCAATTACCTAGACTTTGAAAAACATAATGTGATCCTAGATTTGATGAAAAAAAAAGTAAAAATATCTAAATACCCATGGATTGTGCGTTTAATAGGGTTAGCACTAGAAACAATATAGGAGAAATGATGCAATTCTTAAATCCATAAGGGGAACACTTAGACTATGTTTGTAGACTATTGTTCAATTATACTAATAATATGACATTATATGGGTCATCAAGTAATGGACTACAAAAGGTGAAAAACTTGACGTAAAACATCTAATGGTTTTGGCCAATAGGTTCTTGGTTCAATGGTTGGGACAAATAATTGATGTAGCCCACACCAAGGTTCAAGTATCGGCAACACCAAATATATCGAAGTTACCAAGTCAATGTAAAAATGAAAGGGCAATCCTTTCAAAACCCTACTTCAAAAAAAACTATTTTTTGTGATTTGGAATTGGTGTTAAATCAGGTCATGTGAATCTATGTAGCCAAAAATATGCAACTAAAGGATTACAAACACAGATTTTGGGACTTTCTAGAAGGTTTTAAAACCTATAAAATTACAACTATCCTAAGAGAATATAATCTAAAAGTCAATGATCTAGTGTCTTTAGTTGCATTGTAACATGTATATCCACTAAGCCCAATGAGTTGGAGGTATTTTTTAGACTTACAATACCTAATAGCTCATATCATTGGCAACTATTTAACAATGATGAACAATTTATAGAGTTTATGGTTTGAAAAGTCCAACATGTTGATGAACATAGTGTTTATGTGATGACATCAAATAAAAGAGCATATAATTAAAATCAAATCAACTACCTAGGGGTCTTATCACCTTAAATAGTCCCTTAAACCTCGTGATAGCACCAAGAAAGCAACCATGAAGGTAAAAACCTCTTACCACCTTGTTAAAATTTTCATTGTTAAGTGTTTATTTCTATGTAAAGAATGTACCAAAGATGAAAATGGTACATTCAAGGAACTTTCTACTAATTACAACAACATTTTTATTTGGAGATGCGAAGACCTAAAGGTGTCTAACATGAAAGTGATATAACACACCATTGACTTGAAACATAGATCTAAACCATTCAAATGGAAATAGAGGTTGGTTAATTCCTCAAATCCAAGCAATGATGGCATAGCTTAAGTTGCTTCAAGCACATATAATATTTCTAGTAAAATATTTCAGGTATTATTTCGAGGAGAGCTAAGGATAAGTTGATTTGGGAGTTGAATAGCTCAGGAGAATACACAATAAGAAATGGATATAATGTAAAGCACCAAAAAAATAGGAATATTGCAAGAATATGGAGAGATATTTGGGATAGCCCAAGCATTCCTAAAGTCAAAATGTTTGTTTGGCTAGTAGGTCATAGAAGAATTTTATCCTAGGATAACCTTATGAAAAGGGTTTTTCATGGCCCCTCACAATGTGTTCTTTGTAAAAAAGGAGGAGAGTATAGGCCATCTCTTGGGACACTGCTCAATAGTCTGGAATCTATGGTAATGGATTCTTAATATGTTTGGTAAATGCATGGTGATGAATAGCAGAATTGAAGAATGGTTAAAGCAATGGCAAAACACTTTTAAAAGTGAGACTTTATAGACAATATGGGATATATTAAAAGATACAATACTTTGGATTGTATGGCTAGAAAGGAATAGAAGAATATTTAAAGAAAATGAAAGCAATTTAGAGGTAATGAAAAGGAATATTTGTTTAGCCATAGAGGAGTCTAAACCAACCCTATCAACTCACCTAATCTCTAATTTGGAAGCAGAGAGCCTTGATAGATGGAGTCAAGTCATTAAATGGAATTATGATGTTGGGTATAGGAGAAACAAAAATAAGGCAAAGAATATAAAGTGGAAACCACCAAATGTGGAGTTGGTCAAATTGAATTTTGATGGAGCATCTAAAGAAAATCTAGGACTAGTAGGATGAGGAGTAATTAGAAATAATAGGAGGAGATTTTGTCTCATTACGCTTTCAATAGTGGATTTAAGAAAAATAATGAAGTTGAAGCTTGGGCAGATTTGGAAGGGTTAAAAATATACAAATAAATTAAATGGAATAGAGTATGGATGGAAGGTGATTCACTCATAGTAATAAATGCAATTTTGAGGAAAGCAAAGGCTCCATGGAACATACAAGAGATAATTGTGGAAATTCAAGACCTTGCTATAGAGTTTGAAGAAATCAAGTTTACATGTACGTTAAGGGAAGGAAACAAATGTGCAGATAGTCTAGCCAATAGAGGTTTTAATTAAGAGGGTTTGATGAAGAAAAACTGCTCTGCGAGGATGGCAACAACTTTCGGAGGAGGTCTAAAAAATTGGAGGAATGTCGTGATGGCATCGGGTCCGGCACAGAGAGTGCATGCTCGTGATATTTTTTCATCTGAAAATGACTGGAAGGAACAGGATTTTCCAGTGCATGTCGGGAACCGCTTGTTAAAGAACAATGGATGTTTGGAACGATGTGAAGCCAGGCCAGTTCTAGTGGTTCAACCAGACTCGATGGCGGAAGATGTGGAGTATCTAACCAAACATGCCCTTATTGGCAAATTTTTGGGCATCCAAATTTCTCTCCCCTTTGTGGAGGCTTGGGTCGGGAAGACTTGGAATCCTGAAGGCGATGTGGAGGTGATGCTTGAGTGCGAACAACTATTTTATGGTGGTTTTCTCTTGTATTGCAGATCGTAACAAAGCATTTGAAGGGGGTCCTTATTTCTATAACCAAGTGGGACTCTTTCTTAAACCCTGGCATGTGGGTTTCAACCCATCAGAGGAGCGGTCGTCGCGGGTTCCAGTATGGGTGCGGCTTCCATGGCTCCCATTGGAATTCTGGAGAACTGATATCTTGCATAAGATTGCCCTTCTGCTTGGGAAGCCGGTTGGACCGTCACAATAGACAATGGATAAAAAGGTAATCTCTGTTGCTCGTATTTGTGTTGAAATTGACTTAAATAATCCTATTCCAGATTCTATTGAAATACAATTTGGATCAACTACATGGGTTCAAAAACTTGACTATGAAGCTCTTCCATTTCGTTGTCGGATTTACCGTGAATATGGCCACCTGCAAAGAAAATGCCCTAAGTTTGTCTCACCTGTGGCTTCAAATCCTGGGCCCTCTCGGTCTGGACAAAGTTTGGATAAAGGAAAAGCCCCGATAAAGGAAGGGGAACGGGATAAGGAAGGTTTTGTTTCGATAAAAGCCCGAAACAGAGGACGAAGGGCAAACAAAGACCTTAAGGATAGCCATCCAGATGCTCTACTCAACCATTTTGAAATATTAGATGATCTTGATCAGTGCATGGAGATACCTGAAACGTCGCTACCTGATGCAAATATAACAAGGCCGAATCGGATGTCTCTTCTTGAGGGGGAACTTAAGGAATCAGATCTAGGGGGTTTAAATGAAGAACAAAGGGCTTTGGATCTGAGTATAGGGGACATGGTTGGGTCTAGCCCTATAAGGGAAACTATTTTGGAAAGTGGTACAGATTTAGTTATGCCCTCTCCTACTCAGGCACTGATGCAGTCATCCTTGGACTGCAAAACTCCTATGGTGTTGGGATTGCAGCAAAAAATAATTAAAAAAAATTTTCGGATAAGAATATGAAGGTGGGTCGAAAGAAGGACCAGGATAAAATTAAGTTAATGGGGGAGACTTTGGTGGAGTCAGGCTTGGTGAGAACATTGGACTCCCATTTTTATAACCCCCAAAAATGATTATCCTCTCATGGAATGTAAGGGGGTTGAATAGCATCCCCAGACAAAAAGTTGTTCGTGATTTGGTTCGTGTGCATTCTCCGGATGTGGTGTTTATTCAGGAGACTAAATTGGCTATTGATAGTATGTTCAATATTGCTCCCAAGTTGTGGAGAAGGGGGCAATGCCAGTGTATTGGTGCATGTGGATATGCTGGTGGCATCGCTTGTTTATGGGATCCGGTTAAGATATCCCCTCTTACTTGGATTTCCAGCAGATGGTCTATTTCAATGGTCGGGCATGATAATGAATCTGGTGAAATCATCCTACTTACAAATGTGTATGCTCCTATTGATTACAATGGTAAAGTGAATTTGTGGAAGCACATTTGCTTTGTGAGAAGTTTGGTTCCCCTGTACCCATGGATTTTGGCTGGAGACTTCAACTCTATCACTTGTCTAGAGGAGAAACATGGTGGGGTGGACCGTCTCGAGCCTTTTTCTTCTATCTTCAGTGCTCATATCCAGGCCCTAAACTTGGTTGACATCAAGCCAGATAATGGGATCTTTACTTGGCACAATAGAAGGTGTGGGGAAGCTTCCATCTCAGAGAGACTGGATAGGTTTTTGATATCCAGTTATTGGATGGGTAATAACAGAGGTGCTAGTTCTATGATTTTGGAGGGTAGGGGATCTGATCATTGGCCTATCAAACTCTCTGCTTTGGAGTTAGGGCTAAAAAATAATCCCTCCTTTAAGTTTCAACTTATGTGGCTTCGTGATCCTAAGCTTCATGATTTCATGCGAGGTTGGTGGACCACTGGCAAACCTCCTCATGGCACCGCTATGTATTCCTTTATGAAGTGACTACAATTTGTAAAACATAAATTGAAGAGATGGAATAGACTGAATTTTGGGAACCTTTCCTTGGCTAAGCTAGCAGCTCTTAGGAGGATGGAAGAAGCTTCAAGGAAGATTAGAGATCAGGGATTCACGAAGGAGCTTCTTGTTGAGGAATCTGAGGCTGCGAAAGACCTTGTTGAATGGGAACTGAGGGAAGAAATTTTTTGGAAACAAAAAGCTCGAGTAGATTGGCTTCAGGAAGGGGATAGGAACACAACCTTCTTTTATAACTCGGTTAAGGCTCATCGTAATGGTAACCTGATTACCTCTCTTGTGAATTCTCAAGGTGCCCTGCTCTCTTCTTTCAGGGATATTTTAGAAGAGACTAAGAGGTATTTTTCCTCTCTCTTCAAGGAGGACTCCCTATCGGATGATGAGAATGAAAAGCTTATTCTAAACTGTATTCCAATGATTGTTTCTAGAGAGATGAATGAGCACTTGATGGGTCCAATTTCCCTTGAGGAGTTGGAAAATGTTGTATTCAAGATGAAAAAAGGAAAAGCCCTAGGCCCAGATGGATTCTCGATTGAGTTTTATCAGGAGTTTTGGGATTTAATCAAATTTGATCTTTTGGAGGTGGTCCATGAGTCCCAAAAGAACAAACAGATGCTAAGGGCCCTAAATGCTACCTTTGTGGTGCTTATACCCAAAAAAGAGGGAGCAAATTCCTTGGATATGTTCAGGCCTATTGCTCTCTGCAATGTTGTGTATAAGATCATCACAAAAATTATTGTTGAGAGGTTGAAGATATGGTTGAGCAAAATCATCTCTGAGGAGCAAGGAGGGTTTGTTGTTGGCCAAAAAATCTTGGATGGGGTTGTTATTGCTATCGAAGCTATTCACTCGATGGAAACTTCTAAGGAGAAAACTATGTTCATTAAGTTGGACATGGCCAAAGCCTATGATCGGGTCAGATGGTCCTTTCTTCATAAAGTTCTTGCTGCTTTTGGATTTGAGGAGGAATGGATTAGATGGGTGATGAGTTGTGTTTCTTCTTCCTCATTCTCTGTTCTTGTTAATAATGAGCCATCAGAGTTGTTTGAGGCCTCAAGGGGATTGAGGCAAGGAGATCCTTTATCTCCTTATTTGTTTATCATTATGGCGGAAGGGTTGGGAATATTTCTCAAGTCTCAAGTCATGCAGGGTCTCATTCAGGGGTGGAAGTGGGATAGTAGTTTGCCACCTCTTTCCCACCTTCAATTTGTTGATGATACTGCTTTGTTGGGAGTTGCCACTATCAGGGAAGCTGGCAATATTAGACAGTCTCTTGACATATATCTTGGTGCTTCCGGACAGTTGATTAATGAGGACAAGTCTTCTATTTTCTTCTTCAATACCCCTCCTCTTATTCAAGCCAGGATTGCTCGCATTCTAAGATTCCAGGTTGGGACTCCCCCCTTCATTTATCTTGGTATTCCAATTTCATCTCACCCTCTACCTAGATCTTCTTGGCAGTCTATGCTTGATAAGTTTAGAAGGAAGGTGAATCACTGGACTTTCATATGGCTATCCACTATAGGTAGAGTGTTGCTTTTAAAATATGTTGTTCAAGCTTTACCCATTTATAGATGTTTTGTACAAATAGCTCCCTCTCACTTCATCAAGGACATGGATGCTTTGTCAAGACAATTTTTATGGTCTAGAAAACTTGATCAATCTAAATGGAGTTTGGTTAGGTGGGATTCTATATGTAGGCCGGTGCAAGAGGGAGGCCTTGGGTTGCGATAGACAACTCTTTTTGGGCAGGCTTTGGCTGCAAAACTTTATTGGAGATGGTGTACCTCTCAAGATCATATTTGGGCTAAAATATTATCTTGTAAATACTTGAGAGGTATTTCTGAGGCTGAAATCCCTAGAGTCAGCTTGGTTGGGAAAGGTTCAATTATCTGGGACACTCTAAAAAGAGGAGCTAATTTAATCAAGCAGGGTTTGTTCTGGATTTGCAATCAGGGATCAAATGCTCTTTTTTGGGAGGATTCTTGGGATGGCCACCCTCCTATCTTGAATCAATATCCTAGGTTACGTTCCCTAAGCATTTTTTTCTTGGAAGCAGGTTGGTCTCATGTGGAGGACTTTAAAAAATCTAGTATTTTGGAAATATGGAGATGTACAGGTGGAAAGATCCACAAGAATGGCCCCAAGGGGGACTGGCCAAGGATAGAGAGGTGCTTGCTCTTATTCTTATGGGGAGGCCTTGTTCTTCATTGAGGGGTAAAGATATTCTGGCTTGGAACCCTGATCCTAAGGGAACCTACTCGGTAGCCTATGGTTATCAGGTTCTTGATAAGCAAAAGTATGGGAGTCTTCCTATCACTTGGTGGAAAAAGGTGTGGAACAAATTTTCCTGGCCAAAATGTAACTTCTTTCTCTGGTTGGTAGCTCGTAATAAATGCCTCACTTGGGATAATGTGAGGAAGAGGGGATTTCAGGGTCCCTCTTTTTGTGTCCTTTGCAGTAAGAATGAGGATGACTCTTCTCATTTATTTTTCCAATGCTCCTTTGCCAGAGACATTTGGCACCATTGGTGGAGCGCCTGGAACCATCCATGTTTTCATGTGTTGTCCCTGGTGGAGTTTTGGAGTAGTCTGGGCAGACCTCCGGCCAAGGCCCCCTTCCTTCGGGTGGCTTGGAATTTGGGCCCTTCTTGCATCATCTGGAAAATTTGGCTCGAACGGAACCGACGCATATTTCAGGGCAGTTATTTGGTTGTTCAACAGATCTGGCAAAGGATCCTGTATATGGTTCAGGAAACCATCCATAGCAAATGTGATGTGGACCCTCTTTTGGATTCTAGGGAGGAGAAGGTACAACAAGCCCTTGGTCTCTTTGGGGATGGTGTGAACTCTTCTAGCCCTAGTAGGGTTCCTCAGCTCAGCAAGAAGGTTAGGAGAGATGGTAGGTGGAGGCCACCCCCTAGAGGAGTTTTAAAAATTAATACTGATGGATCGTCCAGGGGTAATCCTGGACATGTTGGCATTGGCGGTGTTGGGAGAGATTCTATTGGTGGTGTCAATTTTTTCTTTTCCATTTATAAAGGTGTTCACTCCAACAATTTTATGGAAGCTCTTGCAATTCTTGAGGCCTTGCGGAGGGGGTTTTCTCTTGGTTGGCATAGGATTATCTACGAGTCTGACTCTCAAATTGTGGTTAATATTTTAAACAGTAAAAGGGTGGAGGAAGTTAATTGGCAGTTGGCCTCTGTAGCCGTTCAGATTCTCAGAATGAGTGAAGAGTTCGAATTTATATCCTTTGTGCACATTCCAAGGGAATGGAATGTGGTTGTTGATTACCTAGCCAAAAGGGCTTCTGAGTTGTTGGATCCTTGGAGTATCGATAATTGGGAGAGTCTCCCATCTGGGGACTCTCAACGCCTGTGGGAGTTGATCCACAAGGATGTACAGACTTAATGTGGTTTATTCTTGTTGTCTTTTTTGGGTGTCATTCTAGTCTAGTGGTTTTAGCTTGTTTGGTTGTTTATTTGAGTCCTGGTTGGAAGCTCAGTTGTACTCTGTAATCCAAACTTTTTATCAATAAATTTTTACCCCTTTATTTAAAAAGAGGGTTTATTAATCCAATGATTAAGATTTACTTTAATATTTTCCATTGGTAATATCTACTTTATTTTATAACATTAATGTGTTTTCATATAAACTATTTATTATAATTTTGGTGGTTGCACTTGTGCTTCAAGAAGGAAACTAGCAATCCAGATTTGGTAAAGCGACTATGATAGTGCGATGTTTTGGAAATATTACTCTACTAAGATGCAATGCATAGATAGTAGAGGTGAAGTTTTGGTATTGTGAAGGCTGCTATAGAAAAATGTCAAGAAGGATGTTGAATTTTGGAATATTTGTATTCACACAAAAAATTGAAAAAGATCCAAAAAATGAAAATCAAGAATTTAGACATTTTATGTAAAATGATGTAGGTTTCTAGCTATAGCAACTCAATTGAGATGAGAATTGAATCTATTTGTAAACTCTCAAGCTCTAAAGAAGAGAGTTGTGATTTGTCAAGGGTGGGGGACCCAAGTACAACCTCTTGCTCTCCAAAAAAACTTCAATAGATGGTTGAAAAACAATAATTTAATTGGTTAATCCTAAGTCTCTATTTTTTAAAAACTTCAATAGTTATTTGCTTTACAAATGCTAGAAAGAGAGGTTGCTTACCAATGATACCTCCTTAACATTAAAATTTTCCTCTTAATGGTAAACAATAAAACTAATGTCATTATCCTTATTTCAATTCTACTTCTGACACTTCATGACATTAATATATATTTAATGTACTATAAGGACACAAATTGCAAGAGCAAGTGGATATCTCTACTATGAAAAAATTAAATAAAATTATTTTACCATTTCAATGTCTATCAACATAAAACACTAATAAATTAGAAATAAAATAATTGTTTTATATATGTATAAATTCTCCATTCCTTGTCCTGCAGGGTTTTGTGCTCCCCCTTTTTTGTTGATGATGTTGGGTAGCTTTTTGTTAGGCGGTTTTATATTTTGATTTGGTGTTCTTGATTGAGCCTCAGGGCTTGGCCTTGAGCTCTTTCAACTCCTTTTTTGTGCTCCCCCTTTTTTGTTGATGATGTTGGGTAGCTTTTTGTTAGGCGGTTTTATATTTTGATTTGGTGTTCTTGATTGAGCCTCAAGGCTTGGCCTTGAGCTCTTTCAACTCCTTTTGTAAAAAGGTTTGGGTCCCTTTCAAAACCTCTTATCTTATCTAATAAAAAAATAAATTAGAAACAAATTCTTTTATATATGTATAAATGTTTTAATTGGTTATATGAAATAGAAATAGACCTCACTCACATTACCTTATGACCACATAGTGGTATTACAACAGCTCGACAATTATGCATATATAGCTTGGTAAGATTAGAACATTAGTATCCTTAACAATTGAAATTAACCATTGAACTAATATCATTTGATTTATGTGTGTACCAAGACATGGACACTGCAATGGCAAAAGGCATTGGACTCTCCTAGGAAAGACCCAAGTTCGATTCACAAGGGTGGCCCTCGACGTGCCCCTAGCTTTTCAATCTATTCAAAATATATATCATTTGATTTATATATGGAATTTAATCAAGTCCACCCACATATAATCATGACCACATGGTAGTATTACAAGTTAACAATTATGCATATATATAGTATAACAAGATTGAAACTTTAGTCTCTTCTTTTAAGTTGAAAAATTTAACCACTAAACTAATACCATTTAAATTATAAATAAATTTGATTATCTTAAATTAATAAATAACTATAATTAAAAATATGTTAATAAAATATTAACGTGGAAGATGTGCAAAGTGAGGTAGGCACTAATGGCAAGGGGGACATGGTAGGTGGGCCCTTGGGGCTCTATCTAGGTTTTGATGTGTTTGACCCAGGCATTGGGGGGTCCAAAAGCTTCGATGTCTTCTGCTCCCTCTATGGGCAATTCAAATCGTTCTTGGTCTCGAGTGTTATTGGGAGCTGACCCTATTGTTAAGACTCACTTTGATCTAGTTCCAGAGATAGAGGTTGATATTCCTTCTTTGCAGATTCCTCAACCTATTCTTCATTGAACGATAGTGGAATGAGCAAACTCCTTGGTTGGGAAGTTTATTGGGGTCCGACCAGATTTGGACTCTATCAAAAAATGGACTGCTAAAAAATGGAGGCCAAAGGGGGATTTGGAAGTGGTGGCATTGCCCAAAGGCTTTATGCTCTTTAATTTTAAGACCTCAGAAGACATGCAGGTTATGGTTATGAAGGGACCATGGTTCTTTGGTCGAAAAGGCCTCTTTTTGAGGAAATGGTCCTCGAACTTCAATCCATCCATCGAGAATGTCAATAGGGCACCCCTTTGGGTGCATCTACCTGGGTTACCTATGGTCTTCTAGGATGATGACATCCTTAAGGGTATTGCTAAATCAATGGGCAACTTGATTACGGTGGATCCGACCACTCAAGCAAAAACAAGGATGGTTTTTGCCAGGTTTTGTGTTAACATTGATCTCTCTAAGCCTTTTCCTTCTTCTATTAAGTTGGTTTCAGATTCTGGAGTTTGGATCCAGGATATAGAATATGAAACCTCTATGCCCATTTGCATTGACTGTAAAAGGGTTGGTCATTTACGGACTAAGTGTCCTGAGAAGAAACCTCCTCAAAAACAGGAGGCCCAGATCTGGAGAAAGAAAAAAGAAGACTGCTCTAAAGTTGTTGGGGTTTTTCCAGAAGTTGGTGGGCATTCCAAGGGTGCAGAGGTGAATCCAAATAAATTTGTTGTATTAGGAGAGTTGTTGCCTTCTGGTCTTGAGGTTGGGTTGGATGCTATTCTGGATAAGGGAGTTGAGATCCTAGATCATCAAGGGGATCAACTGCCTTCTGCTCAGGTTCCTTTGTCCCCCCTTCAGGAGGCTCATGTTGAGGTGTTTTTGGGAGCAATTACCCCTATTTTGTATAATGAGAGGGTTGTTGCCCCTCTTGATAAGGAAAAATATGAAGCTATCATGGAGTCTCTTTGGGATGTAGAAGCGGGAGAGATTTCTACAAATGCATTGGATAGGGAATCAGAGGAGGTTTGGTCTTCCTCGAAGGAAGATGGCTTTCAAGAAGTTCTAAATAGGTGAAATATGAAACTAAAGAAGATAGCTCAACAATAGCAACTCCTTCCTCAATCAGTAGAATCAAGCAAGAAGGGAATGATTGGCTCTATGCGGCCCATCAAAAACACCCAAAAAATAATGAATCTAAGTAGTGGGAAGGGGCCAGGAAGACCAAAAAATATGAGGTGCTCTTAAAGAAAATGACTCAAGATGTGGCTAATGGCTCCCAACCTACATTACCTTTGAGTGGAGGGAAGGCTCCGCAATCCTTGAAGTAATGAATATTATCTCGTGGAATATTTGGGGTCTGCATGCCCCGACTAAACAAAGAGTGCTAAAATATTTCAGAAAAAGTTTCAATCTTGATATTCTTTTCTTACAAGAAACTAAGATGGGCGATGAGGATTTTGATAGATTACGAAGGTTTGTTTGGAAGGGGTGTGAAGGTGTGAGTAGGGTTGCTCATGGTTCTTTTGGAGGGTTGTGGATGCTTTGGAATCTTGATTCTATGGAGGGCAAGCTCATTCATCAGGTTGATAGGTTCTCTTCTTTTTTATTCTGTTGTAAAAAGACTAATTTTTCTTGGATTTCTACCAATGTGTATGCTCCCAATGTTGTTGTGGATAGAAGGAAACTCTGGGTTGACTTAAAAGCCCTTGGTTCTTCGTTTGACCTTCCATGGCTGCTTGTTGGTGATTTTAATTCCATTCTGCTCCCTTGTGAGAAACTTGGAGGCTCGACTATTTTTTTGAACAATATGGAGGAGTTTGGTGAGTTCTTGACCTCCATGGGACTAGTAGATATTGATTTGCAAGGTTCTAAATTCACTTGGTCCAATAGAAGAAGGGGAGGGGGTCTGATTCAATCTAGGATTGATAGGGCCCTTGCTTCGGTGAGTTGGCTCACCATGGTTTAGGATTGCTCTTTGAGGACTTTATCAAGAATTGCTTCTGACCACAACCTATTACTGTTAGAATTCATGGAGGAGAAATGTTCGAAAGGTTATCCTTTCAGGTTTGAGACAATGTGGCTTTCTCATCTGGATCTTGAAGGCTTGATTAAGGCTTGGTGGAATATGGATGTCTATGGCACTAAGATGTTTCAAGTGGCCAAGAAGCTAAAAATCATCAAAGCTAACTTGAAGAGGTGGAATCGAGAGGTTTTTGGGAACCTCTTCCATAGGAAGCAAAAAATATTTCAAGAATTGCAGGAAATTGAGGAAAAAGGCCAAAGTGAAGGTTGGTCAGAGGAGCTGGCCAACAAAGAGCAAATTACTCTTGCAAAATTTCATAATATTCTTGCCAGCGAGGAGTCTTTTTGGAGGTAAAAATCTCGAGCTACGTGGCTTAAGGAGGGGGATAGGAATACCAAGTTTTTCCACCTCTCAACCTTGAAATATAGGAGTGCTAATAAAATAAGAGAAATTACATTGGACTCCGGTGAATGCCTTAAATATAAGGAAGAAATTGCTACTGCCATGGTATCCTTCTTTCAGGATTTGTTTTCTAGAGATAGGGAGGAAGATGGGGATGCTTCGGAGGAACTTCTCAGGAACATTCCCCAGGTGGTGATGACTGATATGAATAATGCTTTGAATGCCCCATTTTCTAATGATGAGATCAGGATCAACCTATTTAGTATGAATAAGGACAAAGCGCTTGGGCCGGATGGGTTCCCTACTAGTTTTTTTAGAGGTTTTGGCACCTTCTTGGTTTGGATATTTTAGAAGCCTTAAGAGAATTCCAATCTTCTTCCTCTTTGTTGCAGGTATGGAATACTACCTTTATTGTTTTGGTTCCAAAGAAACATGGTGCCTCTTCTCTAAGGGATTTCAGACCTATCAACTTATGCAATACCCTATATAAGTTGCTTACTAAGACACTTGCTAATAGGTTGAAAAGGCTTCTCCCCATCTTGATTTCTCCTCTTCAAGGTGGTTTTGTTCATGGTAGGCAGATTGTGGATGGGATCATTATGGTTCATGAGACTTTACATTTTATGTCCAAAAGTAGGTTGGTTGGAATGCTTCTTAAACTTGATATGCATAAGGCTTATGACAGGGTCTCCTGGGAGTTCCTTGACAAGGTGTTGCAAAAATTTGGCTTTGGGGATCTATGGAGGAAGTGGATTAGAGTTTGTATTTCCTCTACTAAATTTTCTATCATCATCAATGGGATTTCGAGTGGTTTTTTGGGGGTCAAAGAGGTATTAGGCAAGGTGATCCCTTGTCTCCATATCTTTTCATTTTGATGGTTGAAGCTTTAGGAAGATCGATTCTTGTTGCTACCTTGTCCTCTAAGATTAAGGGTATTAGGCTTGCTAGTATTGTGGAGGTAGTTTCTTGTCAATAGTTTGTAGATGACATTGTACTTCTTGGTGAGGCTATTATGAGAGAGGCTAAGGAATTCATGAATATTTTGCAGTTGTATGAGAAAGCTTCCAGCCAACAAATTAACTTCCATAAAAGTCAAATATTTTTTGTGAATACTGGGGGGCAACTTCAACATAGAATTGCAAGGATTTTTGGTTGTGGCATTGCTAACCTTCCTTCTTTATATCTAGGTATGCCATTGTTCACTGGTAGGATGAAGGAGGAGTTGTGGTCTCCTGTGTTGGATAGGATTCAACGTAAGTTAGTTGGGTGGAAAGGTAATCTCCTGAGCCAAGCAGGTAAGTTGCAATTGCTTCAAGCTACCCTCCAAAGCATTCCCGTCTATTATATGTCTCTTTTCAGAATGCCCTTCAAAGTTAGGAGGAGGATTGATCAGATCTTTAGGAGATTTCTATGGGCTGGGGTGGAGGATAAATAGAGGGTGTCCCTTGTCTCTTGGGATAGGGTCTGCTCTTCTAAGAAAGAAGGTGGTCTTGGGATTAGAAATTTGTTGTTGTTCAATAAGGCATTGATTGCAAAAACAGCCTGGAGATTATGTGTTGAGGAGGATCAACTATGGAAAGATATTATGAGAGGTAAGTATCTAGAAAATCACATTCCTTTTTTTAGAAGTGTTGCTCCTCCTAGGGGCTCTGTGATTTGGAATGGTTTGTTGGGGGTCAGAAGTTTGGTTATGGAGGGGATGCGGTGGCAGATTGGGAATGGCAAGGATGTGTTCTTCTAGGAGGATACTTGGATTCTTCCTGAACCCCTCTTTCTTAGTCCTGAGTTTTATGAGTTGAAGGCTCCTTTGTCACTGAAATATGGAGAAAAAGTAATTGATTATATAATCATCACTAATGGCAAGAGGATTTGGAAGCATCTGACTTTACATACAACTGATCTTCGGATCCTTCAGAGTTTGGCAAATTTGAACATGTTGCTGCAACAATACTTTCTTCCTCAGCAGAATGACAGGGACTTCCTTCTATGGACTCATTCTCCTAAAGGTCTTTTTTCTGTCAAGACTGCATATGAGGCCCAAACATTGTCCAGGGGAGGATCTTTTCCGGTGGAAAGGGTTTGGTATCCTCATTTGATCCCCAAGATTGCATTTTTTTGTGGTTGTGTTTGCAAAACAAAATTTTGACTATTGATAATTTATGTAAGAAAGGCTTCCATCTTCCCAATATTTGTCTCTTGTGTTCTAAGGATGTTGAATCTGTGGATCATATTTTCATCCATTGTGATTTCTCAAATAAGGTGCTCAATGCTTTACTAGATTCTTTTTCTATCAAGTGGACGTTACCTCGAACTTTCAAGGAACTTTTCACTCAGTGGAAATCCCCCTTCATCAGTCACAACCTCACTAGGGTGTGGGACCTGGTTCTTCCTCATTTTTTATGGGGTATCTGGTGGGAGAGGAACAAAAGAACTTTCAAGGATATTGCTAGGGATGAATCCTTTGTCTTTAGAAGGATTAAAGTTGCTATTGAGAATAACCTGGTTGTCTTTGCTGCTGGAAATGGTAGGGAGAAAGCTATGGAGAAAGGGGTTGTTGTTAGTTGGAAATTGAATGCAAAAATGTTCTCGGAAGGAATGTTGTGGAGAAAGAGGCTACTACAGTTGACTTTACATAGTTCTACTAGGTGCTGAGTATTAGAGCCGCTGCTATGGAATCCAATCGGATTTATTTTTGAACTCATGGCATACACAGGCCCACTCATAATTTGCATTTTGCAACAGTCTCGAAACATTTCTTGAATGCAGCACATCTTTGTCATGTTATATATAAATATATAAAGGCAAATCATTTCAATAAGCAACTTTTTGATGTCATATCTCATATATGAACAGGTAATTTCACTCAACATTGGTATCTTAGACGTGAAATAACCCATCCATCATACTCGAAAAACAAACGTTACACAAGTCACTAATGGAGTCACTACCAAAGCAGAATTCGGTATTAATGCATGCACATCAGTGCAGCAGTCCCTTATCAACAAAACCATATAGAATATGGTGACCCAAAAGAAAAAAAGCTGCAAATTTGTAACAATCCACTTCAATCTAAAGTCACGATAAAGCAAAGAAGAGTTACAAGCAGAATCTCTAAGGAAGAGTGCCAAACTTCTCATAGAGAACAAAAAAACATAACAGGTCTGAAAGAAAATCCTTTGCTACCATTTCCGATTGACAAAAACTTCCATGTATAATGTGATGTATAAAGAAACTCAAAAAGGATAAAAATTTTGTCCTCATCTCTAAATTCTTCTTGCAGTATTTAAGAGATGTCCACAAGAAATATAAATTGATTCATTGGTAATATCTCTTATTTGCAGAGCTTATTTAAAAAAAAAAAAAAATCTCTTATTTGCAGGAATTGGCTTTTGAAGCTAGGTAAAAGACAGCTCTGATCACTCAAAATTAGAGGCCTGCCCCACTTTTTCAGTATATGCATTTTTTATTTATCTACATTTTCAGCAGGTCATTATGCCATCAAATGCTCCTCACCAAGGAACCGACTGATTCATTAAGTGCATTAAACTTCATGCCTAGTTTGTGAACAAGAATCGAAGATCATCTTCAGTCAGCCTTCCTAGCGCCTCTGCAGACCCTCCTATGGTACTGAATTGCATAGCAGCAGTACAAACATCAGGATTTTGTCCATGACTTCTAATATACTGCAATTTACTCTAAAGACTGGGACTTTGAAAGCAAACAGTAACTGACATGAGATGCTTACCCCTCAAAAACAAGTTGCTTCTTTTCCTGTAATCTAAGGATTCTCTCTTCAATTGTGTTTGCAATGACAAACCTCACAACTCTGACAATCACACAAAAAGGATTGAAAAAGTCAGTTATTACAGACCACATAGCAACAATTGAATCTGCTGTGAATATAGTTGCAAAAGATGCAGTATTAGAGGGTTTACAAAGGCAGGTCTTAAGAAAACACAGAAATGGACTGAGAGCAGTCCTGATATGAGGTACCTGATTGGTTTATATTGTCCCAGCCGATGGATGCGATCCTGCGCCTGCTGTTCCACAGCTGGATTCCACCAGGGATCCATCAAAAAGACCTGCACATGAGGCAGAAAGTAAGATCTATATTGAACTGATGTTGTACCTAGACACACTGAAAAGGATCCGTAAAAGAAATAATGAAATAAATTGCTATTCATCAGAATATATCAAACAGAGGACTACAAACAGAATCAAAGCAATAAGTCTTCTTACATGAGAGGCTACTGTCAAATTAAGACCCACTCCTCCTGCCTTCAAACTCATTAGGAAAACCTGCAAGAGACATATGTCACTACCAGACTATAATGGACATTTGGCGAAGCATTCTAAGATAAACAACCAATCCAAATACCTTGCATTCTGGATCATTTGTGAACTTCTCAATTGTTTGGTCCCTTGTTTCAATGCTCATGCTTCCGACTAGTTGTACACTTTTTATCCCTGACTGCAACAACATTTGATATAAAAATAATTTTACATAATTTCTGTTTGACATAGAAATAACCCAAAGATAGCAATTGCAAGATATTATACCTTCTGCAAACTAAAACTTATCAGGTCCAAAAATGATGTAAACTGGCTGAAGACTAATGCCTTTGCAGCACCATCCTTTTGTAGCATGAGCTCAATCTCTTCCCTCTGAAAAATGCATTTTAGGTTTAGGAGAATGTCTGGTGAAGAGAAAAGCTAAGGATTTTTTAAGGTCCAAATCAAGCACAATTCATTTATGCTGGCTCCTAAACATCATAAAGGTAACATAATGTACTTGTTGTTCCTACACTGCATGCACTAACAAGAAAGAAAAATATCATCTCTAGAATGGCAACACTTCCATTTTCCAACTTGTGCTTTTTACGTATTTTCTTTCATTCGCATGTACAAATATTGTACATCAAATTTACAACAATCATATCACATAGATGACTAAACTGCTTGACACTTGTCAACTGCAAATGATTGAACTGAATAGAATATAACAAACAACAAAAGTTCCTATGGAAAGGAATCAACCAAAAGTTGCTTACTATATAGATGTCAACTAAACAAAAGAGGAAGAGTTCAAACATATAGACCAAACTTGTAGGTTTCAAGAACACAAACATCTTTAGTAACTCCACATTAAGGCTTTGAATACAAGGAAAGAAAATTTTAAGATTAAAATAGCAATCCTACAAGGAATACTGAAGGAATGAAGAGGTCATCAAGGAAGATACAGGGATTAACATTTATCTTAATTGGAAGTTTCCACATTCAATAAATATTAATTTACATATAACTGGATAACTCGGAAATGGCTTGAACTGTCAATCAAAACAGCCAAGGTACATACTGGACATGAAGTTGTCTCTTGAGGTGGTACAACCACTTTTCTGGTTCTTATAACCAAGCAGACAAACTAAACAATTAAACTTCCTCCCCAAGCTTCCATGCAGTTTCCTATTAAAAATTAAGATATTATATAGCAAATCTTCCAAGGTAGATGAAGAAATGAAGATGTGATCAAGCGAGATACATTGACTCACCTTCTTCTCAAACAAAAGTTTCTGCATTCACTAAGTAGTAATTTATGTATAACAGGTTAACTCCAAAATGGCTGGAACTGTCAACCAAAATGGCCCTAGGACACACTGGACATGGAGACTCTTTAAGATGGACAACCACTCCTCTATATCTTATACCCCCAACTAGACACAGTGACTGGTGTAGCCCAAACTAAACAATTAAATTTCCTACCCAACCTTCCACACAGTTTCCTGTTAAAATTACTATTTAAAAAGGCTGTGAACCTCTTTTCAATTACTAGAATCCCCACCCAACAGTCATCAGCCTCAAAAGTTATATTTGAAATTATATTATTCTACTTCCTGATATTACTATTTGCTAATGGACTGAGCATTTAGCATGGTAATTGCAGCAGACATGTTTTACTCTCCTGCTTCAATAACATAACAATGGCTTTACTACCCATATTGCATTTACTAAAAGGACTTCCATGCTGATAGTCCACATTGTGATCAATCAATTTGCCTGTAGACTAACTGTTTTGCTGAATAATAGACTGATTAGAAAATAGCGAAGGAAAAAACTCCTAAACAGTAAATGGAATAACTGTACCCCTGAAAAGCCAAAAAGAGGAGTAATTTGTCTACAGTACATTAATATTATGTATTTTGGGAAACCTTGTACATACCAAAGCATCTATCTTTGTGCTGGTTTGAAAGGTGTCAAGATGTATTCGATTTAGTATACTTGAGCGCTTGTATCCCTTGACCTTGTTTCTGGTATCTTGGTTGCTTCCATTCTTTCTCCCACTTGAGTCAATTGCGAGAGGTTTTAAACAAGAGGGGCATGAAGCCTGTTCAGAAGACGAAATATGTTCCTGTATACAACCTCTGGAGAATGTTTGTCCACATGTGGCACTCTGATACAACATCAAAAACATGAAGCTCAAAATCAAATCGTTTACATTATGCATTATTAGAATTATCATTAACATGAATGTTGAAATGATTTGCCTACAATAAATTTAAAAAGGCTGCCTTAGGATGGAAAATACTTACAACCAGGTCATTTGATTCATCATGACAGAAAGCACAAACATCTTTTGCTAAAACAAATGCATCATTCTGATCGTTTTGATTTGAGGATGAAGTTTTAGAATAAACCACCAGATATGGATGATCTACTGCCTATAACCAACATCAAGGATCAGACATGACTTCTTGACTTTCAGAATAATTACATAGTAATAGCCTTTTAACTGCTAGCACAAAGCTCTGAAAAATATTAGATGGCAAAAATTGGCATTCCAAAGCTTTTAGAATTCTGACTTCAGAGTACTAACTTCAAACAACTTACATAGGAGTATACAAAAAATAATAAGCAAGCAAGAATGTTTAAAAAGGATAGCAACCAACGCCAATATATGACATAACAGTAAAACTAGTTCATACATTCTATTGGCAAAACCAACTGCACAAGAAGAATATTCCACATTATAGGCTTAAGCATAATCATGTGGGGACATTTAACAGGGTTCTTGTGATGTATCATTTTGATGGAGATTTCTTGTCACAATAGACACTTAAACATCGTATGATAAAATATTAATTTACACAATGAAACCACCATCCATTCTTTTAGAATAAAATCTGCAAACTAAAAGCATATCATGATTGAAATTTAAGCTGAGTAAGATGAATGCTTCCTTTTATACAAAAGACACTTCATAGTACATATACAAGTTTTCTCAAGAAATAAATCTATTTCAACCTTGAGAATTTTCAATATCTGCACATTTTAAATAGTTTTCACGCTTGCAAAAGAAATATTGCTAAACTAGCAGTAAGTCGCACCCTGTAGATTTCATAATCAGAATGTTCAAAGAAGGTCAACTTTTAAAAATTTGACAGCAAACGTCAAGGTCAAAGGATGGAGAAATATTACCTGCCGCAGACGTGTGAGCAAATCAAAAATGTGGGCATAATTGTTAAGCAGAGTTCCTGCAGTGATGTATCTGCATGTAACACAAATAAGAAGGCAACATCAAGGCTTCAAATCACACTGAATGGGTCACTCATAGCAGTAGCACAATACATACATAACTACAGTAAAAATGCACTAAATTAGAGACCCTGATGGGCTCAAGTGTTGCAGAAAAGAATTCCAAGGATTGAAAATTCATATTAAAGACAATATGCCACGATGTGAATTTAGGATTGATATATTAAACACTTATCTAGAAGATAAGCATAAGCCAAAATTCACATTTATAACTTATTCATTCCAACTACATTAATATGTCTTGAAAGTATTATGGTATAAACTATTACTTACGTGTTAAACTGCGATTGACTTTGCATATATAAATCTCGATAGAATGCCTCTTCACTTGCATCAAATGCATCCCATCTTAGTAAATCCTGTTATGGTAATCAGACAACTCATAAGAAACCATCTTGGTAAAACATTCTAGAGCACATAAACACAAGATCAAAATATAGTAAGAAGACATCATCAATAAAACATATCCTCTTGAAAATTTTACGAGGTGAAACACTAACTATTCTAGGAGGCAACGCAAGATCTGCTGCACGTTCAAGCTTTGTACGCCTCAGAACTATGCTATCTAGAACTTTGTACTTGAGTAGAATTAGTGCTTTCTGGCCATCATGCATGTAGCCCCATTTCTTTATTGGATTTGAAATAAACTAGCCAAAACAAATACAATCTTTAAATTAGAAACTCCAAAAATAGAGGGACTTGGAAGTTGGAACCAACATGCCAGTACAAAACTCAGATCAAATAAAGCAATGGTTAAAGAGGACAATATAGCAAACACTCATTTAATACCTTATTCCACCAACAAAAGTGGTGGACGCGTGAATGGCCGCACTCATCACATTTCTGCCAATCCTTACCAAATCTGCCACGCACAACATGCAAACTTTTTTAAATCCATGGTTATAAATTACTAACTTAAATGAACATTTCTAAAAGAGTAAATTACCAAGTAATACTATATCCAGTCTGGAGGGAAAACACAGTTGGTAAATACTAAAATAAGCCCTACGCTCTCCACTAACACTCAAGTAAACTAGTATATATCTTTATTCATCAATTATTCTTTTAATAATTTTCTAAGAAGGTTGCATAGTTATAAACCTATTGAAAAATAGTTTGCATTCTGTCAATAAACTCTTTTTAATCCTTCATTGTTAATCTTGTACAAGAGCATTGTTCAAAGCCTTTTCCAAAACAATTAATTCCATTTTTCAGTCCTCAAGTGTACAAAGGCAAAAGGCATAAAACATAGATTCTAAATCTGTTCCGTGCATCTCTTTAAAAACAAGCCAGAATGTAAATGTACTCCAGCTGAAATCTCCATAAACCTATTTCAACTTTCTAAGCCTCATGCAAGCATTCACATAAAAACAGAATAACATAATCACATTCCCAAAGACAGCCTCAGTGATTGTCAGGGAAACTAACATGTTGCCTTAGTGTTTATGGAGCATAACTCATTAACATGTTTATATAGTGATCAGACAAACCAGATGCAGCAGGCTACTGTCAGACCGGAGCAAGCAACCCCCTGGTTTACAGACTAGAACCCGACAATCATGTCTGTCAATTAAACTGATGCACATTCCAAAACATGCATGATTATAAAATGGTCACAATGAGAATCATTTGAATAATCAGAAGCCTTCACACAGAGGCAGACCAGGGCCACCTTCTAGTACTTTCAACCTTGTTCACACCTAGTATCTTATATTCAGATAATTTCCATCCAAAAATATGACAGGCATACAGTTTCCAGGAAGGTAATACCAGGATATGTTAACCAAGTAGTTGATATTTGCATAGATGAGAGCAACTTCTCCACATAGGAATAGGCACTCAGCGCAGTGGACATCTAAAATGATCAGATACCACCTTTCAGGAATAGCTTACAAGAAGCATATCTCATATGACAAAGATATGTGCTATGAGTTGAAATGTTGAACCTTATAAAACAAAGTTATAAACCTTGTAAATAGATTTTTTATAACATGTGTGCACATTAAATTATTACAAATAAGAGATGCAAAATGCCATTACCTATATTTTTCTTATTTCTTTCTTCAAATATTTGGATAAAATTCCATTTCCAACGACAGAAACAATCACCCATCCAGTTCCACAAGATTAAAGTATCATCATATATTTTTTGATGATTTCACATAGAAATAATGATTAGATGTGTACCAATATCATTACATACTTTTGAATGTATGGCAGTATTATAAAACAACTAATCCTTCTCAGTATATTTTAAAAAACTAAAATAATAAGCAAATCATAAATACAAACTAAATGATTACAGTCTATATCATCTATGTTTTCTTATTTCTTTCTCCAAAGATTTGGATAAACCGCTTTCTCTAACATTAGAAACCATCATATATCTGGTTCCACAAAACTAAAATTAAAATATCATTACGAATTTTCTCATGAGTTCATATAAATTATAATAAATATTACCTATGTACTAAATAACATTAAGTGCTTTTGAATATATGACAATATGGCAAACTGAGACATATCAAAGTATCTTAATACATTTACTTCAGTCACAGCTTTGATTCTTATGAAAAAAAACATTTTTCATTTATAGAGCAGCATTTAGCAGTTCTATAATAAAATTTTCTAGCGCTTGTGAATTTGTCTTCAAAGGAAGGCATCAATCCAACATAAAGGAAGAACACTATCCTCATGAAAGCTTAAAGAAGCACCAGTTTTAAAAGGTCAATCAGCCAAACGTAAAATCAGTGCTAAGCCTAAGATAGCCATAAGTCATACCTGTAATCAAGTGATTTGCAGTCACATTGCTTACAAAAGTAATAGGAGTAAGGATAGATTTCTAAGAAGCGAACCTGCAGTGCATGCCACAATCTGTAAGATGTTATCCATAATCGTCCACAGGCAACCCATTCCTTCAGGTGGATCCACAATTTGAATTAATAAACCAGCAAACAAAATAAGACTTACAAGTGAGTATAATTCTCCAACACGATTTTGGAGAGGTGTGCCACTTAGAGCCCACTTATTACAAGACTCCAGTGAGAATACAGCCTTTGCTGTACTGCTTCCACGATCCTTGATAAAATGGGCCTGACATACAAATGATCAGGGATGTTAATCTAAAACATTAAAAAAAATCGAAGAACAAGTGAAATGATATTTCCTTCACATCAAACAAATTATCCCACAAACTCTCCTGTTTTTATTCCACAATATTTGACATGCATTAATAGAAGTTAGACTTAGTTTGACATATAATGTAACTGACATTGAGAGAAGGACATTTCTGATTCAATATCCCAATGCCCTATGGTACAAGCAAAACATTGCACCTAATACCTATTGCCTTAGAAAGAATCGCCATACTTGTGACAAGTTATCCATACCTCATCTAATATGACACGAGTCCATTTGACTGAACGTAGGATTGATGATCCCATGTCAGATGATGAGCCTGGGCCCTTATTTGCAGCATCTGCAGTGTTATCAAGATTAACACTCTTCTTTTTTCTATCTTTGCGTTGAGGCTTCCACTCATCATCTGAAGAAATGTCTTCAACTGAATGTCCTCGATCCTGTGATTTCTGTAATTTAAGCTTCTTTCTTGATCCTTTTGATTTCTGTTTCCCCTTTGTGTCTCTGATGCTTACATCTAGGTCACTGTCCTCTTCATCCATTGTTTTCTCTTTAGTAGTTTTGCTAGTTATCACCTTCTTTTCTTTCTCTTTCAATTGTTTGGCCTGCTTTTCAGTTTTCACAGCAAGAGGTCCACAAATGTGGCACACGTGGAAGGACAGCGAATCTGGATTATATGACTCACATTCACACTTCTCTTTCACAGGCATCATTTTCTTTTTATGCTCTACCTCAACAATGGAATAAGTAGTCAAAACAACATCATATTGAGAAATCTCTGTCACATCCGTACATCTATTAGGACCATGATAAACCAGAACTTTAGTGCTTCCTTCCTTGGTGAACCTTTCAATCTCATTTCTCCATTGATTGACTGCTACCAATGGGCAGACAACAAGTGTGGCTTTGATCAGAGGTAGCACTTTTCTTTTACTATCAGATACCTCAACAGCATTTGGCACCATAAATGGATTCTCAGTAAGAGATTTTCCTAATCGCAAAGCACGACTGGTTAGAACAAGGGAAATTGCCTGTATTGTCTTTCCCATTCCCATTTCATCTGCAAGAATACCACCCTTGTATTCAGAGTCTTCTTGTTTTAGACTCCAAGCCAACCACTCCTTTTGAAAGGGCAATAATGGCATTAGCAACTCAGGCGGTGGTTCTTGCACATCCATAGGACTTTTCTTCTCAGCAAGTTTATCCAAATCAATCTCCCCGTCATCTCCCCATAGGGCCCAGTCTTCAAGCTCTTTCTCCCAAGTCTTCCAATTCAAGTTGTCAAGGATCTCATCTGCTAACTTTGGCTGTTTCTTGTCTCGTTTCATTGCTCTCTGCTTTGGCAGTTTTTTGTTTGTCTGTAAGTTCTTCAGTGACTTTGCCCTTCTTAGTGTATTACTAGTTTTTTCGTCACTTCAGACCAATGGTTTTTCATCATCTGATAACTCAATGTGCTAATCCCCACTTGATTGACTATCAGGTTTAAAATCTTAATCCTTCGTTTCAGATCCAAGCTGATTCAAAACAACTTCGATTATTGCATTGGATGCTCCATTAGCATGTACATTCCTTGGCTTCTTTCTGCTGCCATTAGTTGACATGACGGCTTTAGTTACAGTTTCCTCATCTGTACAGGAACGATATAGAGTCAGATAACTTCAGAGACCTTAACATCAGACAAACTCATTACAATTCGCTTTATTATCCTTGCATTCAACCACCGCAACACAACAACTTGTTACCATTGTGCACTTGCAGCAAAACACTTGCAATCCATTACCAGAAAAATGAAGTTTAAGTAAATATTTTAAATCAATAATGTACTTTAAACTCCTATGGGAAACAGAAGAGCTAACTTATTTTCCATCATACTCCAAGCTTCTGGGCATAAATACAAAAATCTAGACTTTAGACATCCATTTGATGTTAAGAAGTAATCATACAACTTATGCCCAATGCTGGTAAATAACAAGCAACTCCCAATAACTTTGGTTGTTTTAACTGTCAAATGTGAACGAAGATAAGGCTGCATTAAGTCTTCTCATTGCTAGCAATCATATCCACATACAAACAGTGTGGAAATTATATTCAAAATCAGGTAATTCTTCGTTTGGAAAAGCAAGTACTCATAATTTATGACCCCAATTTGATATCGGCAATTAATTCAGCTACAATAATGTAGAAGACTCAATTGCCTGGCCAAATCCTAACTAAAATACCCACAATATACAATACATTTCTACGCACCTGATTCTGAGTTACTGACAAAAGCAGAGCGAGGGGACTAGGTATCACTCTTTGGCACTTCTGTATATTTTATAAGCAGATTCGTTACTGAAGCAATGACAAATGCAAAATCATATAAGCCCATGTTCCAAAAACCAATCTTAAATGCAAAACCACATAAATGGACAATCCCAAAAATAATTGTAAATGCAAAGCCACAAAATTCCATTAGCCAAAAGCAAAAGCGAATTGCCAAACCAAATAGACCCATTACCCAAAAGCAGTTGCAAAACCACGTAAACCCACAGACCAAAACGCAAGACTCATTCCTACAAAACACCACACTACAGGACCCATATTTGCTTTTACCCAATTCCCTCCATTAAAAATTCCACTAAATATTATTTTCTACCCAAAAATCAACTTTTAACCAATTGGGCCAACCCCCAAAAGAGGAGCAATAAGAGCCACCACTAACACTCTCTGAACATCTGACAAATCCCCTCTCCTTTTTTCCTTTTTCTAAATGCAATCAGACAACACTATCACACCAAAAGAAAGCACAAGCAAAACTCCCCCACATTCGCATACAGATCCATCTTTACCATGTTTTGGAATAAGCTAAAATCCAATTTGACCTCTTTTCTCAGATTCTTCGGCTGCCTTGCGCCTGGAAAGCACCATGTTGGTGGCGATGCTCGACCTGTAATGTAATGTTTGGGTATTCCAAATATGTCAAACAATATTGGACGCCAATTTTTTAAACGGGCTCTACCATGAAGCTGGCCTACACAAGGATACCGCCCCATACTAAACAAATAGGCAGGTGCTTGCCTAGCCTTGCTGGGTAAGCTTTCATTAAAGAAAATGGTCCGCACCACCATTTCTCCACTATAAATGGCTGTGAAGTAATGGCGCATCACTATCAATTGACTGGTGCTCGGATCGAGTAAAGATGTTGGATTCTTTTTTATGCAAAATAAAATAAAATAGAATTAGAGCACATTATAATTTATACGAATGGCGGGGATTTTCCTCTTTAATACCTCTTCTTCTTCAGTTGCCTACGTTAGCAATCAATCAATAATAGAGCATTTTTGTTTTTATTTAATTTTTTTAAGTCAGTTTATCAAATAGTATTAATCTAAAGAAGGGATGGGACAACTCTGGTTGGAGTATAGGTTATAGTTTAACCTGAGTGCGCGTCAGTCCCACGATCGTCAATCTCAATCCATCAGTGGTCCGTCCCCATACATGAACGACAAAGTGGTATAAAAAACAGCTCTAAAATTTAAAGACTCGTTTATAGTAAAAAAATAATAAGATATAATTTATTTAAAAAAAAAAAAAAAAAGGGTAAATTTCGTTAAGTTGAATTGAATTGAATTTGTATTAATGCCCATCGGTGATTAAAAGAGGTCAATGGGATTGTAAAGTAAGACATATACAAAACAACTGGAGTGTCTAATGCAGCTCTATAGAGAAAATAAAGTAAGAAAAACAGTAAACAGAATGACATATGATATACAAGATCTGTGGATCAAGGATTACTCCCAACATTCAAGGCTGAAGAGAAGTGAGTGATATAAGGGTTGGATGTTGTTGTAGATGTTTTTTTGTTGGAATCGACAACGAGTTGATCTTGTTGTATCTATGTGATCACCTTGGTGCTTCCTGGTCGTGGCCTTTGGAGGCTGGAAGAATGAAGTGATAAGTCGGGATCTTGTTATCATGCTTCCTGGTCGTGGCCTCGGGAGGTTAGAAGAATGAAGTGATAAGTCGTGATCCTATTATCTTCTATAAACTGTTACTAAGGAGTTATTTCCTGAGATTGAATAAGTCCCGGATGAAAAGGGCTAGATGTTCTTTGTTGGACTCGACAACAAGTTGATCTTGTTGTATCTATGTGATCACCTTGGCGCTTCTTGGTCATGGCCTCTGGAGGCTGGAAGAATGAAGTGATAAGTCGAGATCCTGTTATCTTCTGCATACTGTTACTAAATAGTTCTTTCCTAAGATTGAATAAGTCTCAGATGAAAAGGGCAATGCATCTCTGATCTTTATAATTAATCTAAGATTTTAGTGTATGGGTGTCTCTAAATAAAGCAATAATATCTACCTCGTATCTCGTAGTAAACAGGACAAGTGAAAATGAAATGCTCCTCGGATTCCACATCAAGACTGCACAATCTGCAAATACGCTGATCTTTGGGGAGGTGATGATCTGTCTCAATATGCAGCTGGTGGGAGCAAACTCATAGCTGGCTAAAGGAAACCTGGGGTTGTGTGACATCTGTATCACGTTATATTTTGGAGTAGTGATCAATTCATTCTCTAGTTAAAGATAAAAGTGAGAATCATAAAGCAGTTTTGGTGAAAGAGGTTCCTTTGGATCAGTCCAAGTAGTTTTTATATATGCTGAGTAGGAAGTTTCATGATGTCTAAGCCAAAAAATTAAAGTAAAGTAGTAGTCTGAACATAAAGTAGGAGTGTAAAACCAACAACCTTCAAAAGTTTAAATAATTTAATTTTTTTATATAATTTTTTTTATAAGATTTATTTTAATTAAAAAAAACTGGAGGGATTTAAAATTGAAACTATCACAAACACTTAAAAAAAAAATTATATATATATATATATATTGAAGATCATTTTACTTTATAGTAGAAATGATCTTTTTTAAATGCGGAGTACATACAAATAATTTAATGAAGTTATATATTTTTTATTTTTTTTAAATATTAAATTTAGATATATTTATTTAATATTAAAATTATTTTATATTTATTAATTAATTGATATGAGTTAAATATTTGAATTTTTAGATTTTTAGTTGAAGATTTAAGTTAGAACTTGTTTATGTATAATTGTTAAATTGAAGTGATATTAGTATGTGATTACGATGTAGCTTAGATGGGGTTGCTTTAATCTTGTATAATCAATTAAAATATATATATTTATATTTTTTAATTGGTTTAATTTTTTTCAATGAGTTTAGTAAGCTTGCAGTTTAGTTTTTTTTTTTTTTTAGCGGTTTAGGTTCCCGGTTTGAATGAGTTAAACATCTAAATTTTTAGATTTTTAGTTGGAGATTTAAGCTAGAAACTTGTTTATGTATAATTGTTTAATTGAAGTGATATTAGTATGTGATTGTGATGTAGTTTAGATGGGGTTGCTTTAATCTTGTATAATCAATTAAAAATATATATTTTATATTTTTAATTGGTTTAATTTTTTCAATGAGTTTAGTAAATTTGCAGTTTTTCTGAGGGGTTTAGGTTCCCTTGTATTGAGTGGGGTTTGAACTTAGCTTTCCTGAATGAAAATCCAAGAACTTTACCATTGCGGTAAGCTTGTAACTTAAAATATATATTTATATTTAATATAGTTTTTCTATTTAAGTTCATATTATAATTAATAAAAAATTTAAAATATATATATATTTAACACAATGTTAAATATATTGTTTAAAGAAGTTGCAAGCCTACTACAGTGGTAAGGGCTTCGATCTCTTTTTGAGAGGTCTGAGGTTCAAATCTCAGTCAGTATGAGGGACTAGGACCCCTTATAAAAACATGTGTAAAATTATTGAATTTTGATCAAGTGGCATTAGATCAACCAATTAGATTCCACAATATTTAAAGAAGAGATCAAGGTTCAAATCTTGCTCAGCGATGCATGGATAATATCCAAACTTTGTTGTAATACAACTATGCGGTGATAATGTAATATGGATGAAACTCGTTTCAATCTCTTATAACCAATTGAAGAAAATATATATATTGTTTAAAGTGAAAGCAAATTCTTTCAATTGTTAGTATATCTAAGAAGAGGTAGTAATTCGTAACAAAATTTCATCATAGTAATATGCCACTAGAAATAAGAAGAAAAAAAACTTGTATAAAAAGAGTATTACAATGAAAGTAAGAGGGTCAATTACCCCACACATATGTCGTTGCTTGATGTTAATAAAAACAAGAGGAACAATTATCCTCACACATATGCCATGACTTGATGTTATTAATTTAGAGGAGAATTTGATACCAAATAATTTAGACCAAGGTTATGCGTAAGGGGTCGAACCCAAAATGTATTTATAAAAATGAGGCAAATCAGTTTCAAAATCAAGGTGAATTGTGTCCAAACTCATATAAAAGAGATGGTGAATCTTCTTTTTTTCCAAAAATTTATAAAAGTGTGGCAAATTTGTTAGACAATGGATGATACAAGAAAAAGCAGACGATAAACAACAAACAATAGATAGCAAAATCGTATGACAGATAGCAAAACCGAACGAAGACAACAAACAATAGACAACAAAATTTTGTTGTTTGTCATCTGGATTTTTGTTGTTTGTTGTCTAATTTTTTTGTTGTTTATCATCCAGATTTTTTGTTGTTTATCATCTAGGTTTTTGTTGTCTATCGTCCAGGTTTTTTGTTGTTTGTCATCTGGGTTTTTTATTGTCTGTCATCCGGGTTTTTGTTATTGTCGTCCAAATTTTTGGAAACATGATTAGTTTACATAGAGGCCACCAAACTTTGTTAGATACAGATTTTGGATATTGTATGGCTATGTAAAAGATGAACACAATAAGTTTATACATAGGCCACTGAACTCGGTCAGTTTTAGATTTTGGATATTGTATGATTGTATAAAATGAACACGATCATATTACATAGAGGCCACTGGACTTAGTCAGATCTAGATTTTGGATACTATATGGCTGTGTAAAAAACAAACACAGTTAGTTTACACATAGGCCACCACACTTGATTAGATTCAGATTTTGGATACCTACAAACAAAGATACAAGCTAATATCTACAATAAAAAAAAAAAATCTATGGAGGTTTTATGAAACCTCATACTCTCCTTCAACTCAACACATAAATTTATGGAGGAGAAGAAGGGGCATGCAATGCTTCTGCAAGCTTATTTGTGGGACAAGAAAGCATCAAGCTCTAATACCACTCAATCCTATGTGCCCAAGTTCAACCACATGAAATAACAAAAAAGGGGGAGAATATTTCTGACAATGGAGAGAATGAAAAAGCACATCTCTCCCTTTGTGTTATGGAATTATATATTGAGAAAAATGAGATTAGATTTAGGGTTCCCAAATCCATATTACAAGAAATTCAAATGAATATGAAATAATATTACACATTAAAATAACCTATTCTAATGAGGTCTTTTTAAAGCCTCATAATAATTAATTTGGAACCTAACTAATAAATATTACCTTGTAGCATTAACATGTCTTCATATGTACGCCTATAGAAATTCTTCATGTAAGCCTATGGGTATTATTTATGTAATCCTATGAAAACCCTTCATGTATTGACCCTTAGTCATATTAGTTAATCCATCCCTCTCGTAAACCTTGATTAAAGGGAATAATATAATTATTATTGTAAGTAAACTTTCAAGTCAAGCTATGTTGGCTTGAGGTTGAATTTAAGTGGGGATTTGGTATCATCATAAATACCCCCCAATAATTGATCCATTGTATCAATTTGTGATATGGGATACATTAGGATGCCTATAGGAATCCACCCCTTGTTTCCTTTCAAGTCATTCTTATCTTTCTCTATTCTAATATGCTCCTTTATTTAACTCTTATTCCTTTATATAAATGATTGTGGTGAATATATATTTTGAATATTTTTGAAAAGTATTATGAATTTTAATATGGTATCAAAGAAAAAATTAAGCAACTTTGCTCAAGCAAACAAAAATATGATACAAGACAAATTGTGGTAGATATGGACAAACCATATGTTCCAATGGATTTCGTTTAAAAGTTAGGGGGGTTCTAGTCCAATTTTCTTCTTTATTTTTCCATTTGGTACCTCTTTTTTATCTCCAAAAAGTCTCTTTATTTCCCTCCAGATTTAGAATTTTAAATGGAAAATATTCTATGGAATATTTTTTGTTTTGGCAAGAAATTGTGTAGTCCATGCACATTGTGCTTTCTTGGAAGTTTTTAGAAGTTCTTACTAGATGGTCGATGACCTCTTTGGCCATCAAAGAGGAAAATGGTGTTGTGGCATGGTGTCTAATTTGTTTAATATATGTTAGGATTTGATTCACCCTTTTGAGGTAAAAGGGATGCATCCTCCTATTTGTGAAGGGCACAAAATCCAAGGATGACATTAGAGTGCATACACATCTCTCATCAATCCATTCTAGATAATATAAAAGATCCCTTTTGATGGTTTTTTAAGCCTTAATACTACCACAAATATCACAAAATATCAAAGGTTAAATATCACAAAATTGAATATAATATAGCCACAATATAATAAGGTCAAGATAATGATAAGAGTAGAGTAATATGAGTAAAATAATATGTAAAATAAGGTTTATAATATATCAAATAACATTCAATAATGAGCAGCAATATGAATGTAAATAGCCTTAATAGGCATGTGCTATAACTTACAATATTAATTGTTCAAAATGTATGCAATATTTATTACTCCTCTTTCTCTTACAAATATGATAGTGATGTTTACTTTCCTCTATTATATGCTATGATCTATGAAGTACCATATCCATAACATAGCTATAGTAGTGTAACTCTTTGGATACTTGACTATTCCTTTCCATATGCCAAGTCTTATGACTCTTGGCTTCTCTACTTGACACTTTCATACTTGATGAACACTTGACTCTATATTGTATGCACACCTATACATGACTCTTACACTTCTATAACTTGCACACTCTAATCTAAGACACTTGTGCACATATTTACATTACATATTTTTACTCTTACATATAAGACACTTATGCACATAGACTCAACTTACACTTGCACATTAACTCACATGACACATGCATTTCCTGCACATTCACACTTACATAAAAGGGAAAATATAACTCACACTCTAAACTATGACTCAACCCTAATATATTATTTACAAATGTACCATGGCGATACATTAACATGTACCAAAAAATATAATATACTCCAACACCCCCATGTATTACATTATTTGGTTATTAAAGACTTTAATCTTCAATCATGGTTATTGTCTTGATCTTCAATATTTAAGCGATCCTAGGACCTGTGCTTGCTTTGTTCTATTTTTGCTTTCTTCTAAATTTTCCTGATGATCTTCTTCAACTTTTTTATTTTTTTCTTTTTTGTCTTGGTCTTATCATGTTTCCTTATTGTATCCTTATGTTCTATAGCAATTGCAAAGTTAGTACCTTCAAAATTATTTGGAACAAATACATCTTTATTGATTATCAATTTTGTTGAAAGAGCTTTGAATTCATTTTCTTCAATAGTTTCTTCTAACTCTTGAATTTCATGAATTTCTTGAGCTAGATGTCCTTTTTTATTTCCCTCTCTATATTGTAACTAAGGTTGTTGTTGATGACTATACTGATATTGAGAAGGACACTTACATTGAAAATGTTGAGGCTGAAATTATTGTTGTCATTGTGGATTGTATTGAGATTGATATTGCCTTTGTTGTATTGAATTATTTTTTTGACCACCTTGATTCATATTCATCTAATTTCCTTGATACTGATTTCTTTGATTGTATCTACAAAAATTTATACTATGACCATTTTTCTTGCATATTTGACAATATCTTGTATTCCATTTGGATCTATATCTTGGATTTGAAGCAACATTGTCTTGTGAATTATCTTTTGATACTAAGGCATTGTTAGTCATTTCATCTTTGACTGAATTTTCTACTTCATATTCTTGTAGAATATTGACTAACTCATCAAATGTAGTTTATTTGCTTAAAACTTGCAAAGATGTGACTAGATGTTTGTAACTTTTTGGAAGTGCTCTCAATATCACTTGAACAAGAAATTTATCTTCTACTTTTTCTCCTAGAGTTAATAGTTTTTCTTTTATATCTTCTACCTTTCAAAGAAATAGTTCAATACTTTCACCACTATTAACTTTTAAGGAGTATAACTAAGATTGAAGATTAAGAATAGTAGCTTTGTTTTTCCCTTCAAATATTTTACATAGAGTATTCCAAGCTTTTGTAGAATTTTTTGCTCCACTTATATAAGGTTGTATTTCATTAATTATTCCAAACATTATTATCATAAGTGCTTTGGCTTCACCTTCTTCAAATCTTTGAATTTCTCTTACATCTTCAGTAGGTTTTGTTTTTGTTCCACTAACTATATCCCAAAGTTTTTCTACAACTAAAATTGATTTCATTTTGTTTTTCCATGAAGCAAAATTTGGTCCTTTCAAAAGTTGAGACTTAGAAAGAAAAAACTTGTTGTTAGACATAGTAATATTCATTCAAAAACTTTGTAGAAACCCTTATATCTCCTAAGTTTAAATAATTCAAAGTTTCTAATTTAATTCCTATGAATTAGTAAACCTTATGTCTCCCTTGGTTTTAGAAACTAAGAATATGAAATTTTACAAATTTATGTTTTCCTAAGTTTTGGTGTTGAAATCCTTTTATCTCCCAAATAGATAAATTTGCAAAAACTCAATATTTTCAAATTTTGACTTTTTTTGTTTTTCAAAATAGAACTCAAAAATAAATTCTTCAAAAACTTTTTAAAACTTATAAAAAAAACTCTTTAAACAAATTAGCTAGTTGGTTGAAATCCTTATTACTCCAACCTTCAAAATATTTAAAGAAATAGCTAAATTCTTTATTACTCCTTATAATATAATCAAATTGTTAAATCCTATTATCCTTATCACTCCAAATGATCTAAATTATTTAAATAAAACCTAAATAAACCTTATTACTCCTATTATAAACTTTGAGCTCCAAAATAATTAGAAAATCCTAATATTATAATGAACCTTTGTTGTTGCATGTACGTCTGAGATTTCCATCTCAGCTTTGTGTGTGACTTCGACATACTCTCAAAACCCATACAATCCTTCTTACAAGCTTCCAAGGTGTAGTTTACCTCCCTCCACCTATACGCATGCATGGGAAAATAAATTGTTTGAATTTTTGATGCTTCGTTCTTAGGCAAATTTCTTAGGCAAGTGAACGTAACTTCTTGTTTATGTTGTTATCCTCATAATTATGAAACCATTATGCTACTCTGAATAGGCTCTTATTACTCTCTATTGTAATTTTGAATAGTCTATTATCCTTATTGCTCTCTATTGTAATATCGAATAGGCTCTTATTCTTATTGCTCTTTGTTGTAATGCTTGGATGTTACTTATTGTGTAGGTCGCATGATCTTAAATGATCAAGCTTGCTCATATCAACACTCAAGCTCTTTCTTGGATGTTTTGTTGTGTTATATTGGTGCTTTGAATACCTCTTAGATGATTAGGTTTCTGCTTGGATGTTCTGGTTTCTCCTTCCATGCTCAGATTGCTACTAAGATGATCTGGTTTGTGCTTGGATGTTCACCATCTCTTCTTTGGAGCTTAGTTGTTTTGGTTTGTGCTCAACATTCCTCTTCATATGCTTAGACATTGTGTTTATTTAGTCAACATTTCTTCTTAGATGTTTTAGATATCGTGTTGCATAAACTCGGCTTATTGACTCCGTTGTAAACATAATCTACCCTAATAGCTTTGCTACTTATCTACGTAAGTTGGCCATATGGTCTTTTCTTCCCTCTAATTTTGCTTAACAATGTCTACCTCTATAAACTATATACCTTGACCTATGCACTATTTGATTTATGAGAAATAACAATGTAGCCTTGATGAATGGCTAATCTGCATTGTTCCATTGGCTCACTTTAAGCTCTATTTCTTGTTGCAGGTGATGATCGTCGACTTTTGTGCTCTTCCTTTTGGAGATGGACCTTTTTTCCTCTTAGCTTGGACCACCTTCTATCATTCCCTTTATGCTCATATTTTCATGAAATATTTATGGGCTTATTTCTTTTCTCTATGGTCGCTTTCCTATAATATATTAGAATTCTTTATTCAAGCCTCTTTTTCTTTTCACTATAAGGGCATCTATTCTTCAATATTTATACTTCATTCCTTAAGCTTTGATTTCTTCAGACTATTTCCCTTAGCTTCCACTAACTTTGTATGCAAGCTTCCTTTTTCACAATATATATCTTGAGCATCTTTTCCTCAAGGCTTTCTTTTTCTTAAATGGACCTCTACCTTTTTTAATTCTTTATACAAACCTCTTTCTATTACACTTAATAAATCCTTCTTTTGTTGCACTATAATAGGCTTCTCTATTTATTATTTTCTCAACTTATTTAGCCAATGTCAAGGGCTATATGACCTAAATATTTATCTTCTTTCAATATCTTTCTTGAATCAATATCAAGGTTGATATGACCTAAATTTCTTTCTTTTGTACTTTCTTCCTATAATGTCAAGGTCTAGATGACCTGAATATCTTTTGTCTATTTGTAATGGCTTCTTTGAGCCTATGTCAAGGTCAATATATTTATGACCTAAATATCTTAATATCTTGTAGCTCTTATTTACTAATCCACTACTTAAAGCTATATAAAGTAAGTTAGGTGCTTCTTTATCCTTCTTCAAGATCAATCTTCTTTCTGTTTCTTTCTTTCTTTATATATTAGGAAGTTCTTAATGCTTCTCAATCCACTGCTATTTTCTCTATCTACACTTAGAAGTTGAATATATTCTCTATCTATTGTAGGAAGTGATGGCTTTAGCAACATTTCAATACTTCAGAAGATAGAGATCAAAGCAATAGAACATCTTATTGAATGAATAGAAGTGATACATTCGAGTAAGGGTATGAGGCCCTTTATGTAGGAAGATAGGTTCCTTGGCAAACACTCTATCTAGTTGTGCAAGGGACAACTTGCACATGTACAACTTGCACATTGACACTTGTGCATTTATTACATTGCATGAAGTAACTAGATAACTTGCCCCTAAAGTAATCTAAGTATGTACCTTGGAAGATACACTTACATAACCCAAATGATGTAATATATTCTAACACCCTCTTGTATTACATTATTTGGTATGAAGTTCTCTTGAATCACATAGATGATTTCTGAAGGTTTGAAACTTGATTTTTCCAAGTGCCTTTGTAAAGATGTCTGCTAGCTGATCTTCTGTAGGAACATACTTGAGGATGATGTGCTTGTTCTGGAAGTGTTCTCTAATGAAATGACATTGAGCTTCAATATGCTTTGTTCTTTCATGTATGATTGGATTCTTGATCAGGTTCAGTACTCCTTGATTATCACAGAATATCATAGTCGAAGTTCATTTGATTCCCATGTTAGATAGTATGTATTGTAGCCATAGGGCTTCACAGGTTGTATCTCTTGTTGCTCTATATTCTACTTCAGTTGATGATTGTGCTACTGTATGTTGTTTCTTGTTGTGCCAAGATATGGGCCCTGATCTGAGATAGAAGACATAACCTGAGGTAGATTTCCTATCATCAATAGATCCAACATAGTCTGAATCTGAGTATCCTTGTAGATAAAAGTCTTTGACATCCTTCATATAAGTTAGTCCATAGTCTGTAGTCTTCTTGATATATTGTAATATTCTTTTCGTAGCTTTCCAATGACTTTCTCTTGGTTCTTGCATGAACCGTGAAAGATAATTTACTGCAAATTCTATGTCTGGTCGGTTATTTGTTAAGTATAGAAGGCTTCCAATCAACTGTCGATACATTGTTGCTGAAATCAATGGTGTTTTATCATTTTTGGATAGTTGAATTCCTTGTTCCATTGGTGTATCTTTGGGCTTGCACTCTGTCATCCTGTATTTTTCAAGAAGGGATTTTGCATATTTTGATTGAGTGATAACTATTTTATCTTCTCCTTGATAAATCTCTAACCCAAGGTAGTAGTTCATTAGCCCTAGATCTATCATTTCAAAAGCCTTTTCTAGATCCTTTTTGATATCATTTATCAACTTTTCTGAACTTCCAGTAATCACTATGTCATCAACATATACTATGAGAATCAAGATATTATTTCCAATCTTCTTGGTATATAGACTGGGATCTATTGTACTTCTATTGAAGTTATGATGCAGTAGATGATTATTGATCTTGATGTTCCATGCTCTAGGAGCTTGTTTCAAGCCATAAAGAGATTTATTCAATTTGCATACCTTATTTTCCTATCCTTGAATGACAAAACCTTTAGGTTGTGTCATATAGACTTCTTCCTCTAAGTCACCATTAAGGAATGCACTTTTTACATCCATATGATGAAGTTTCCACCCTTGATGAGCTGCTAGAGCATAAACTATTCGAATAGTAGTCATTCGAGTTGTTGGTGTGAATGTTTCTTCATAGTCGATTCCCTCTATCTGAGTATACCCTTTGGCCACTAGTCGAGCTTTGTATTTATCAAGTGTTCCATCTGCTTTGTATTTGATTTTGTACACCCATTTGCACCCCACTATTTTTTTCTCTGAGGTAGATTTACTAAATCCCATGTCTTATTCTTCTTGAGTGAAGCATATTCAGATTCCATGGCTGCTTTCTAGTGTGAGTTTTTCAGTGCTTGAGAAGTTGATATTGGTTCCTCTATGTTACTTAGCATTCCTCTGTTCATTCTGGTCATGCTGCGAGTTTGAGGTCCTGTAGTTGTAATATCTAGCATTCTTTCTAGATTTGATTCTCTAAGAGTATCTCTGAGCCATATTGGTTCCTTTCTCTGTAGTATAGTTGATGCTTCTGTATCCTGTTCTTCTGATCCTGGGTCCATGCTCATTTCATCTTCTTCAGGTAGATTCAGGAGAACTTCTGTGTCACCACTAGATTCATTTGTGTTGACTTTGAATTTCTCATCAAAGATCACATCTCTACTAATATAAAATTTCTTTGTAGATGGATCTAATATTCTGTACCCTGTAGATTCATTGTCATACCCAAAAAATATCCCTATCATAGTTTTATCGTCTAACTTGGTCCTCTTTTGCTTTGGAATATGCATATAGGCTTTGCATCCAAAGATTTTTAGTTTTTCAATGTTGGGCTTATGTCCTGACCATGCTTCTTCCGGTGTAATATGCTTGAGTACTCTTGTTGGAAGTCTATTTTGTATGTAGACAATTGTTTGTACTGCCTCAGCCTAGTATTTGTGATCAAGTTGTGCTTCTTTCAACATACATCTTACCATTTCCATTATTGATCTATTTCTTCTTTCTGCAATTCCATTTTGTTGAGGTGAGTATGTTGTAGTAAGTTGTCTTTTGATTCCATTGTTTTCAAGGAAGGAGTCAAATTCTTTAGAAATAAATTCTCCTCCTCTATCTGAACGAAGTGCTTTTATGGTATTCCCTGATTCTTTTTCAACTTGAAGTTTGAATTGTTTGAAGTAGCTAAATGCTTCTAATTTGTATTTCATGAAATATACCCACATTTTTCTAGTATGATCATCAACAAATATCTGAAAGTATTTATGTCCTCCAATACTATCAACTTTCATTGGTCCACACAAATTAGTATATATTATTTCTAGAGGATGTTGAGCTCTATGTTGACGTAATTCAAAAGGAATTCTATGTTGTTTACCTGCTAAACATTCTGCACATACAATAGTTTCTAGAGATAAGTTGGGTAGTCCTTCTACCATTTGATACCTGTATAATTCCTTCATTGATGTCTCACTGGTATGTCCTAGTCGTTTGTGCCATAGTTCTGAAGCATTGACTGAAAGAGCTGAGTGAATAGCAGTGTCTAGGACAAATAGGCCATTTTTATATGATCCTGATGCTATCATTCTTCCCTATCTAGAGATGTGACATTGCTTTCTGCTAGTGAGAACCTTGAACTCAATAGTTAAGTCTTGATCCATGAGCTGAGAAACAAAGATAAGATTGGTGGTTAATCCTGGAACATACAATACATTTTTTATTATACCTCTTCCATCCTTAAGATTTACTGGAATATTTTTTATTCCTTTTACTTCATATGTTTTGCTATCTGCTATTGCAACTAGATTTTCATTTATCTTCTTCAAAAAATTGAACCAATGTATGTTCCCTATCATATGCTTACTTGCACCTGAATCTATATACCAACACTCCATGATGTTGTTTAGTATTAGAGATTTTATGATATAGTGCTTTTGTAAAATATAGTTCAATTTTTGGTTGATTTTGTATAAATTTTGTAAAGATCAAAAATCAACTTCTTAACTCCTTATTACTCCTATTGAACTAAGCACTTTTCAATTTTTGAAGAGGTTTTAATGTTGGATTTCTTTTGTCCTTTTTGAGAAATTTTTTGAGACAAGAATATAAATTTCCAACTTTGATAAAATATTTTAATAACCCCTTTTTGAAACCCTTAGGATTTTATTCAAGTGTTTTCTAATTTCCAAAAAACCTAGTTTGAAGTTGTAACCCTTATCACTCCCAAATTTGGAAAACTAGAACACATTAATATTTGCAAACATTAAATGGATTAATTCCAAGTAGTATCCCTTATTTCTCCTAAGTTATATTTTACAAATATTATATTAATTTCCCTAAGTTTTGCTTTCAAACAAAGATTGATTTCAATTAATATATCAACCTTATCTTATAACCTTATAACTCCCTTTTAAAAATGAAAGCAAATTAGATGAGAAAATTTGATTAAGGCTTTGTACCTTTATGAAGTTGGATGAATATGGTAGTAATCTCTCCTTCTTGAGCATGAATTCCCCAAGGTAAGCTTTGGCATTAATGCTCTCCTTTAATGTTGGTTGATCGAGAGTCTTTTCTACTACTCTCTACTTGCTCTGGATGGTTTCTGAATCACTACCAACCTACCGTCGAGCATCTACCATCGATCTACCAAACTATCATCAATCCACTATCGAGTAGCTTCTAAACTACTATATGTATCGCTTTCAAACTATTGCGCTTCCTTTCCAAGGTCCAAGGTATCTTTAATATGTGATAGGATGAGTGACAAGTGTCATGGTAGAAGTTTTAAATGCTCATGGAAGCTTTGACTTGTTTGGTGGAGGTGCCAAACTCACTCCACTACTTGTGACAAATGTCACCTTTTGGTTGAGATATTTTTATTCTCCTTTGAGCATTGTCCAAGAAATGCTCCTTCTTCAACGTCTACGAGACTTCCTTGCTGTAACGTATATCAAGCTATTAGTTGTATGTAACTCCTCTTCTTGCATGGAGTATGGGTACCAAGAGAGAAATGTAACATCTTCTTTGTGAGCATTATATAGAGGATCTCTCATAGAATGACAAGTGGCAGTTGCATGCCCTTCTCTTTATCAATGCTTTCTTGAAGACTCTCCAATGCATTTTCCACCTTGTTCTTTGTTGTTTTACATAGATGTTGAAATATCTCTAGCCAAGCAATGCTAATGGTTGAGCTGTGGTGGAGATATGGTGGAGCTTTGGTGGAGATATGGAGGAGCTTTGGTGAAGCTTTGGTGGCCCTTGAATGGAGTCTGAATGGTAGTGCTTGGATGAAGACTCCTTGATGCTTCACTTATGGTAGAAATGCTTCGTAGCTTGCTTTGATAAGAATGCTCCTTTGCTTTGACATCTGCTTGCTTTGATAGATTTTTTTTATTATCTTTTTGTTTACACTGCTTGATCTTCCCCTATGCCTTGTCTTCTATAGGTTTGGCCATCCAAGATGAGCCCTTTGAGTGGCTTCTATTGCTTGGGAAGAAGAGTGCTTACATTTGGCCTTTCTTGGTTGCTTTTTCTTGTAGATATTGTGCCTTTTTGGGGCACATTCAAATATGCTTTTGGGCTATAAAAAACTAGATTAAAATGGTGCTATAAAATGTACTATAGTATGTACATAAACCTCCTTTGATGCACCTTCTTTTGCACTCTTATTTTAGATCTGAAATTTTGGTTTTATGGCAGATTTTTCTCTTGCAATACAAGGGTTTTGAGGTTGTCTTTTATGAGTAGACACCTTCCCCTTTTTTCTTGGACACTTTGATAACAAATCCAAGCTTAGATAACAGTAGATAGAAGCTTTTTAATTTATGCAATTTTCTGCACTTTCTTTTCTTGCATTCAATCTTGTAATGCTTTTGGATTTGAGACTCACCAAGTCTCAATATTTGAAGCTTCTATTTCTATTTTTGGTTAGTTGTGTTCTTCTCCAAGTTTTGGAGGATTCTAACCTTTTTGGGTGGCTTCTTTAGGCCACTACGAGTTGCAGATTTTTGTGCTTCAATAGTGTCTTTAGACACTTGATACAAATCAGATTTTGTGCCCTTCAAGAACACAAAACTAATTTCTTTTGAGAGTAGTATAATAGTACAAGTCTTTCACTTTTAATGCACTAATATTACACCTTATCACTCCAATCAACTCTCAAATTAATGCACTAAGAATTTACTGCAACTAATCAAGAATAACCTAAAATGAATCTTTAAGAGTTATTCTGCAATTTCACTACAACTAATATTGTAGGACTTAGTCTTCTTTTTCTTTTTCCAAAATAGATAATAGGTAGTTGATAGAAGCAATTTTGAAATCTAATCAACTCCTAATAAAAGTGCAAATGAACCTTAAAAAGAACTTTTTCTTTTTGCACTTTCGAAGACTGTAATCCAATTTTCTATTTGCAACTTTAATCCAAATTCAGGTGCTTCTAACAAATCTGATAGGTAAATGAATTAATGAACCTACTTGCACCAAAAAGTTGCATACCTTTTTTTGTAGTAGCTCTTTTTGTGCGACCTCAAGAAGCGCGTACCACACTTGTATTACTATTCTACTTGCAATATTGTATCAAATAAAAGAACTGAAAGTAATAGATAACATAACATGAAAATGATAAAATAAATAAAAATATTTATTTAATAATTTCTTTGGCAAATCTTGATTACATATGGGTCCCTCTAAGGGATACCAATTTTGATACAATAAATTACAAGTAGAAATAATGGTGTAGAAGAATGATGTCCCCTCGTAGAGGGGTGGTGTGCTTCGTAGGCCTCTCGATCTTGCACACGAACTTGTATGAGGGCTTACAGATGAATCCTTCTCCTTCTCTCACCTGAGGGATATTATGCACTGGATGTCTTGAATCAGTCCTATAAACCTGTGACCTACATGCATAGAAACAACATAACACTATCAGTAGCACAGGCTACCTCTCCAAAAGAGGCTCTTATTAGCATATTTGATAAGCAGGATAAATGAGCATGATAATATTAAAATGTAAGCACAGAATAAGCAATAAATACATATAAAACTTAAAAATACGATGTAAATATGTTAATGAAATTAGATCTATGCTAGAATTAATAAATAAATCAAAGCGATAATGGATCTAAGCTAGAAAAATGGAAAATAATGTTTAATGCCCTAAGATATGCCTATGGGCCACTGTCCAAGACAGTGACCGTGAAATGAAGATCTTTCTCTTACGAACCAAGGGTTGTAATACTAGATTCCTTACTCCAATTGATGCTCAAGGGCCGCCTGTTGTGTTTGGTACACTAATTGATGGTGAAGAATAAACATATCTAAAAGCAGGTGCATAGACGTAGCTCAACCAGATAGTGCTTCGCATCTCCTCAAATTGGGTATAGATTCACTCTCTAAACTGCTAGGGCTCCACTACACACAATTATAATATTTGTTGATATCTTTGCTTTGCTTGGGAGAGTCCATATGTAGACCATCCCTATTTTAGATCTGGATCTGGATCTTGGTTTCCCGGAGAAGCATCAATCCAAAATACATGCAACTGATCGTCCCAAAGGGAAAGCATTAGTCACAAATTGGAATTGAAGGGATAGTTAGGAGGAAATCTAAGAGTTCCTCACCAAAATCCACTCGTAAGCAATGCAACGTGCAGTTAGATTACATGATCTGGGTCCGTATTCACATCCAAATTGTGCATGGTGCTAGTCGTTATTTAGAGAAATGACTAGGTGTGGCCGCTATCAATTTTAGAGGCTAGATGTGGCGACCACTTTGCTTGAGAGCGGCTAGGCTTGGATGGGCTATAACTATCATTTTTGAGTGGTTAGGACCATTGCTAACTCTTGTAAAGGTCTAAGATGATTCATATGGTCTTAAAATGTGTCCATATGGGTAGTATCCTAAACATGACGCTTTTTAGGTGTGTATAGATACCCCTTTTTGGGATGCATTATGGGAAATCACAACGCAAAGCAAAAACAAACCACCTAGGGTCGCATTGTAGGTTGTGTGATGATAATTGATCTGATCAACATTGGATACCCTAGTCATGAGAAAGGGTGTGCATCCTAGAATCATTGCTTCCAATAGGGTGGAAGGCTTAAATTTGCAAAAGCTTGAATACGTACATCAGGAAATCGGGTAACTTTAGTACTACTATAGGTCCGAAAGGAGGAGAGCTACAAACTTAACTATCATGTTTGTTTTTTACCCTAGAAAAGGGTAAGCTTATGATAGTTGTTAGCAATGATTCGTAAGATGAATGCAATTTGACATGATCGAGTGATCCCTTGTTGATTTTTATTATGATTATTGATATTATGACTACCCCCTCAAATTATGAGTCAATGAGGGAAGGCCAATGAATAAAGTGATAAGTTGCTTTGACCAAGATGGATGATTTGGATCCCTTTTAGAGGTTTGCTTTGTTGCTATAGGGTAGGCCCCATCTCAGGTGTGATTTGAAGAACATGTGCTTATACTGAGAGGAGGGGTGAATAGTATAAGATACAACTTTTTGCTTTTCAATCCATATGGTAACTTTAGAAATATTAAAGCAGTAAACATCACACAAAGCATCACAAACATGAGAGACATGATTTAACGTGGTTCACCCTGTTAGGAGTAGAATTGAATGAACAAGATGAGATTATGTATCGATACAAAATGTGTTACATATATAAGCAGGAGGCCTATATGATAAATGACAAGTGTTAATATAAACTGACAAGTGTCAAAATAGAGGCATAGTGCACTTTAATTCTAAGGTCTGTAATATGGCCGAGAAGAAATTGGGCCTCAACCTCTCTAAACCCATCTACAATAAATTCGTCAGAGGTATTATCGAAAATCTCCTCAGCTCCAAAAATTATTGCGATGACGACGGGCACGACACGCACACATAGTCCACCATGGCGAGGTCCTTCATGGAAGAGGCCAGCATCCTGGACTTTGCAATGTGAGTATACAGCTTCTCCTCAGCCAACGTGATCCATTCCCTTGGTGCGTAATAACTATCGAAAGAGCTATTGCCTTGGTCCCAGACTTCATGCTCTCTTTTTCAGCAAAAGTAACAACCAAATACGATGCTCATAGAAAAATAATTTTGATCACATAAGACAAAAAATCTACACCGCTCCACTGCACGGAGAAGTCGCATTCGAAAGACATTAGTGGGGCCAAAAATAGCTGCAGATAAAAACACATTTTAAAAAAAAATTATAGAAACCCCATTCGAAGACAAAAAATTCGAGCATTAAAAAAAAAAATCATGGCCCCAAGCATTGAAGCTTCAGGGGCAGCCATGAAATCTTCTTCTCCCTTTGGCCTTCTGGTTTTTGATCCACAAAAGTGGAGAGCATACTCCCTGAGCCTTATGGAGAAGGAAGGAGGAAAAAATTGAGGGGGGGATATTTCCATGAGGGAAATCCCCCCTCAAGCTCACAAGGCCAGAGAAAGCCTGGAGCTCTGATACCAAATGTTAGGAGTAGAATTGAATGAACAAGATGGGATTATGTATTGATACAAAATGTGTTACATATATAGGCAGGAGGCCTATATGATAAATGACAAGTGTCAAAACAGAGGCATAGTGCACTTTAATTCTAACATTCCCCCTTAAAGTGCACTATCCTAACTAAAAAAAAACAACAAGTCAACATTAGGTAACACACCCAATGTGGGCTACTCCATGGAGAAAATATTCCTTATAAAATTTTCTCAAATAAATTCTCTTGGGAATCCTTTCCCTATTACAATGTTTATGGACCTCTATCCAAAGGAGACACCAATCCCCTAATCAAGTTCGTGGATCTCTATCCATAGGAGAACTCCTTCTCCTCTTCTCTGGCTGGTGATATTCTAGAAGAACTACTGCCTCCACTACATTGGCTTATGGATCTCTATCCACTAAAGACTCCTACCCTCACTTAGAAGACCTATCTTCACTACCCTGGCTAATGGACCTCTATCCACTGGAGACTATTGTCCTCTATACTCTATCACCTCCAAAGCTTGCTCTCAACTCTATCTCAAATATACACTAAACATAGTCCTTCGGTCTAGCACAAATCTACTCAATATCTATCTCTGATCTGCACTAAACACAATCCTTCGATCTAGCACAAATCTGCTCAATCTCTATCCTCAAATCTATCCTCAAGCCTTAACACAAAGCTTGACTCAATCACAAATCAACTCTGCTAGATCTGCCCCAAACCTTAACTCAAGGTTTGAACAAATCAATCAATCAACTCTACTCACAAGTCTTCTCAAAGACTTATCTCAAATCTATCCATCAAGTCCTCAACAAGACTTACCTCAAATCTACTCAACAAGTCCTCACTAGAACTTGTCCTGAATAAAATCTGTATTGTAAGCTTCCACAAAAGCTTACTCCACTCAACCAATCACTCAATGAAATTTTAGTCAACAATGCTTATCAAACAATCCTCACATAACAATGATACTCATGATCTTTCACAAACCCTAGTTCAAGCATATGAAAGCTCATTCAATATTTCCAACAATGCTTATCAAACAAGGTTTTTATCATCAACTTTCATTCCAAAAAATCAAACTCAACAATGCTTATCAAACAACCCTTTTCACTCCAACTTAGCATTCACAACATCCAACAATCACTCATAAGGAAGATGTACCCATACCTTTTGTTTGATGAAGAATTGACCTTAAAAACTTGTCTCAATCACAATTACTCTTTTTGCCAATCTCAAGGGTTAGGTAGCAAAAACCTTCTCAAAACTTCATTCAATAATTCCCTCACAAATTATTCTCACCATACAAAACATTAGATCTCAATTACACCTTATTACTCCTCTCAAATATTAAACAAAATAAGACTTTATTTTAAAATAACATTTAAAACCTTCTAAAGCCTTATCACTCCATTCAACACTTAATCACCAAAATCACAATATAAAAATCAATTTTCATAAACCTTATATCTCCCTAAAATCTTATGCCAAACAACCTTAGGACAAAAATTAAATTTAAAAATTTAAATACCTTTTGCCCTTGGTGGGAATCGAACCCACGTTGCGCTGCCACCAGCGCCCTAGCCATGACTTCAACTATCGCATGAGCTAGGTGCTCACCTTGGAAGCAAGGAGTGCCTCATGCGCTATATGCTTCCCTTTGGCACCTAAACCAAAAATGAACATTGCTTCCCTTTGGCACCCAAACCAAAACCTTCACCAAAAACTATCGTCGAGATTCGATCGTGGGTCCTCCCGCCTTGCCAAAGCCTTAAGTCACATCTGCTTGCCACTAGCCCAACCAACCGGTTGGTTATGAGGCTTAGAGCCTCTCTTATCTTATCCCTTCACTGGCGCAAATAAAACAAAAACTTTTGTCTTCTTCCTCGCATGAAAATCGTAGAAATCGTAGGCTTAGAGTAATTCGAACGAAGGTAATTTCTTTGCCACCAAGGCACATGGTATTTATACCATTGTGCCATCACCATTTTAGACGTCGATGGAGGAATTAATTTATGACGTCGGCACATTTCTTTTTGCCCTTATAACCCTAACTTTAGGGTTAATTAAATTAGATTATAATTTAATTAATAATAAAATTATTATAATTAATTTAATAACTATAAATTTAATTAAATTAATTTATAAATTAATTTATAATGAAATTATTATAATTAATTTATAATTAATTTAATTTCTTTAGGTCTTACCATTAGACCTTTAATATTATAATATTATTTTTCTTGGGCCTTCTTATTTCTCTTGTAGACCTTATCTGATCACCTTCTTATTTTTGAAACTGACTCTTGACATCCTTCCTCTTGCATTGCTCACTGAAACTTACTCTTGACATCAATGACAACAAATCTTGCTCATATTTCCAACAATATCCCCCTTTGTCATTGATGGCAACCCATTTTTCTTTTACCTTTTCTTTTCTACTCCCCTTGAGAAACTGCTCCTCCTGATTGAATGCTCTCCCCCTAACTCAAATCTCTCCCCCTTTGTCATCAATGGCAAAGGGTCACCTTTGGGGCTTGGGGCTAAGAATGAGACTCTTAGCTTAGCCCCTCCCCCACCTCCTCTTGAGGTGGTTAATTCTGGGGTGGGAGTATAACTACTCCCAAATTTTCTCGCAGGTACTCAAAAGTCTCTTTCGAAAGTGGCTTAGTGAAAATATCTACAATCTGCTCCTTTGTAGTAACATATTCCAACCTAACCTATTTATCCATCACTTGCTCTCTCAAAAAATGATACTTAATCAGAATGTGCTTTGTCCTAGAGTGCATCACTGGATTCTTTGAGATATTTATAGCACTTGTATTATCACACAGTATGGGAATAGGATGATCATATTTTATCTTAAAATCCTCTAGAGTTCGCTTCATCCATAATACCTGTGTACAACTAGCAACTATTGCAATATACTCTACCTCTGTTGTAGATAAGGATACTGATGCCTGTTTCTTACTTAACCAAGAGACCAAACAGTCTCCTAGAAAGAATGCTCCTCCACTTGTACTTTTTCTGTCATCAATATTGCTAGCCCAATCTGCATCTGTATAAGTTGTGAGAGTGAAACTATCACTTTTGGGATACCAGAGCCCAAATTCCATAGTCCCTTTTAGATACCTGAGAATCCTTTTACTTGTTGCTACATGTGTTTCCTTGGGTGCTTGCCTGAAACCTTACCACTAATCCCATTGCCTGCATGATATCTGGTCTAGTAGTTGTGACGTACAATAAGCTGCCAATCATAGATCTGTATAATTTCTGATTTGCCTCTGGAGATTCATCATCTTTACTTAACTTACATCCTGTGACCATGGGAGTACTTATTGGTTTGCAATCTTCTAACTTGAATTTCTTTAGCATCTCTTTTATATACTTGGTTTGTGAAAGGAACACCCCTTTCTTTGATTGTGAAATCTGAAGTCCAAGAAAGAAGGACAACTCACCAAGCATAGACATCTCAAATTCATTCTGCATGCTCTTTGCAAATTTTTGACACATCTTATCATTGTTTCCTCCAAAAATGATATCATCAACATAAACAACCACAATTAGTAAGTCATTCCCTTCATTTTTTATGTATAAGTTACTATCCACTATTCCTTTCCTGAAACCCTGTTCCTGTAGGTACTTATCCAATCTTGAATACCAAGCTCTAGGAGCTTGCTTTAGTCCATAAAGTGCTTTCTTCAATCTGCATACATAGTCTGATTTATCAATCAATTTGAAACCTTCTGGCTGCTCAATGTAAACCTCTTCTTCTAGAACACCATTTAGAAAGGTTGATTTAACATCCATCTGATATACTTTGAAGTTTTTGAAGCTTGAAAAGGCTAAGAACATTCTGATAGCTTCAAGTCATGCAACTGGAGCAAATGTCTCATCAAATTCAATTCCCTCTACCTGTGCATAACCTTTGCATACTAATCTTGCTTTATTTCTGACCACTTGACCATCTTCATTTAACTTGTTTCTGAATACCCATTTAGTGCCAATCACATTTTTACCTTTTGGTCATGGAACAAGTTCCCAAGTCTTGCTTTTCTCTATCTGATCTAATTCCTCATCCATTGCCTTAATCCATAACTTATCTTCACTTGCCTCATTGAAGTCTTTTGGCTCAATTTTAGATAACAAAGAAAAATTTGCTTGTTGAGATGGTGTTATTATCCTTCTCCTTGTCTGTCTCTCATATGGATTCCCAATGATTAGCTCTTTTGGATGATGTTTCTGTACATACCTGGATGGAGTCTTAGGAAGAAGTCTTTGTGTTTCTTCCTCTTCTTCATCTGATTCCTCACGAAACTCTTCTTGACAACTTCCATCTTCTTGATACACAATTTGTTGAACTGGTTCTCTTGAATCTATCTTCTCATCAACTGTTACATTTATACTTTCTACAATAGTGTGTGTCCTTTTGTTGTAGCATCTATAAGCTTTACTCTTAGTAGAATAACCAAGAAAAATTCCCTCATCACATCTTGGGTCAAACTTGCCCAAGTTTTGCTCTTCTCATCTTATGTAACACTTGCTTCCAAAAACCTTGAAGTGCTTTACAATGGTCGGTCTTCCTTTCCAAAGCTCATATGGAGTCTTGTGATGGTTTACCCTCATTTGAGCCCTAGTGATTATATATATTGTTGTGTTGACTGCTTCCCTCCAAAATCCATCTGAAATCTTGGATTCATTTAACATAGCTCTAGCCATATTCTCAATAGTCCTATTTTTCCTTTCAACTACTCCATTTTGTTGAGGAGTTCTTGCAGTTGAGTATTCTCTCTTGATTCCATGTTGTTCACAAAAATCTACAAATTCATTTGAGGTAAACTCTCCTCCTCTGTCAGATCTCAAACACTTAATCCTTTTTCCGATTTCATTTTTGACCCGTTCTTTAAATACCTTGAATTTATCAAAAGCTTCTGACTTATCTTTTAGGAAAGCTACCCAAGTCATTCTGGAGTAATCATCTATGAACAATATGAAGTAACTTTCACCTTGAATACTCTGTGTTCTGGTAGGACCACATAGATCAGTATGTATTAGTTTTAATGGTTCGATGACATATATCCCTTTGATTTGAAACTTGTTCTAGTTTGCTTTCCATGTTGACAAGGTGCACATATTGTGTTTTGTGGCCTTTTTAGCTTGGGTAAATCTCTGATAGCCTGTTTATTGCTTATGTTGACTATATTGTCAAAATTCAAATGACCCATTCTTCTATGCCACAACCAAATCTCATCTTCTTGTGATAGAAAACACTTTTCCCCTTTAATCTCACTAAGCATATAGAGGTTGTTTGGAGTTCTACTTGCATTTGCAATGACTTTTCCAGTTTCCAACTTTCTTATCTCACATCTATCTGGGTGAAATGTAACCATATGACCTTGATCACAAAGTTGGCTTACACTTAGCAGATTGTGTCTTAACCCTTTGACATATAGTACATTTTTTGTTCTTGTTTTCCCATTATCTAAACTCAGAGTTCCTCTTCCACCAATTTTTGTTGATCCATTATCACCAAAACTTATTGATCCTCTATTAGTTTCTTTGAGTACAAGAAATTTGTCTTTGTCTCCTGTCATGTGTCTAGAGCAACCACTATCAAGAAACCATTGTTCTTCTTTATCCTGAGCATGAAGAGTTGTTTGAACTAACATTGATCTAGCCTTTTCATTTCCCTTTTTCTCTTTCCTAGTTGTTGAAGTTGTATTCTTTTTACTAGACTCAGGAAGTACCATTTTGCACCATCTAGCCTTGTGCCCAAAATTATTGCATTTGTAACATATGATATCATTATTCATAAGAGGTGCAAAAGAGTTGAAATTTCTATTGACATCATTTTTCACATAACTAGTGTAGTGTACAACTCTATGACCATATTTGTTACAAGAAAAGCAATAGCCATGGAAGAAATTATGTAACTTGTTTGGATGCCTTTGAGATTGTGGTTGAGTGCTTCTCCTTTTGTGATTAACTCTCGTCCATGGTTCTTCTTTGCTTTCTTCCTTCCTGATGTCTTTTCCTTCTAGAGTATACGTCACTTGCTTATCTTTATTTGAAGTTTCTACTTCTTGAAGACTTGACTCCTCTTTCTGTTTCCCAAACTTTATATCTGGTAGTACCTTGGTCTTTTCAACTTCATTCCTTAGATAAACAATTTTTGCTTCCAATATTTCACATTCTTTTTCTCTTGCTCTTAATAGATCTATCATATCCTATTCAATTTTCTTTCCCTCTTCTACCTTTATCTTGAGTTCTGTGAGACTCTGTAGAAGTTCTATCCTTGCTTCTTCATCTTCTTGAATTTGATCCTTCAAATTTGAGTTTTTATTTCTAACCTTTTCAAGGTTCCTGAGAGCAACAAAGAATTCCTCTTTTATGTCAAACATGGTCTCTTCTTCACTCTCTGAAGTCATGTGTGTTTTGATGGATCTTCCTCCAAGTTGTTAGTCTTTTCATGGAGAAACCCACTCTGATACCAATTGAAGAACATGTGCTTATACTGAGAGGGGGGTGAATAGTATAAGATAAAAATTTTTACTTTTCAATCCATATGATAACATCAACAATATTAAAGTAGTAAACATCACACAAAGCATCACACACATGAGAGACATGATTTAACGTGGTTCACCCAATGTGGGCTACTCCATGGAGAAAATATTCCTTATAAAATTTTCTCAAATAAATTCTCTTGGGAATCCTTTCCCTATTACAATGTTTATGGACCTCTGTCCAAAGGAGACACCAATCCCCTAATCAAGTTTATGGATCTCTATCCATAGGAGAACTCCTTCTCCTCTGCTCTGGTTGGTGATCTTCTAGAAGAACTGCTGCCTCCACTACATTGGCTTATGGATCTCTATCCACTGAAGACTCCTACCCTCACTTAGAAGACCTATCTTCACTACCCTGGCTAATGGACCTCTATCCACTAGAGACTATTGTCCTCTATACTCTATCACCTCCAAAGCTTACTCTTAGCTCTATCTCAAATCTATACTAAACATAGTCCTTCGGTCTAGCACAAATCTTCTCAATCTCTATCTCTGATCTGCACTAAACATAGTCCTTTGATCTAGCACAAATCTATCTCAATATTTATCCTCAAGCCTTAACACAAAGCTTGACTCAATCACAAATCAACTCTGCTAGATCTTCCCCAAACCTTAACTCAAGGTTTGAACAAATCAATCAATCAACTCTGCTCACAAGTCTTCTCAAAGACTTATCTCAAATCTATCCATCAAGTCCTCAACAAGACTTACCTCAAATCTGCTCAACAAGTCCTTACTAGAACTTGTCCTGAAATTTGTATTGTAAGCTTCCACAAAAACTTACTCCACTCAACCAATCACTCAATGAAATTTTAGTCAACAATGCTTATCAAACAATCTCACATAACAATGATACTCATGATCTTTCATAAAATAAAATTCACATAACAATGATACTCATGATCTTGCACAAACCCTAATCATGCATATGAAGGCTCACTTCAATATTTCCAACAATGCTTATCAAACAAGGTTTTTATCATCAACTTTCATTCGAAAATCAAACTCAACAATGCTTATCAAACAACCCTTTTCACTCCAACTTAGCATTCACAACATCCAACAATCACTCACAAGGAAGATGTGCCCATACCTTTTGTTTGATGAAGAATTGACCTTAAAAACCTGTCTCAATCACAATTACTCTTTTTGCCAATCTCAAGGGTTAGGTAGCAAAAACCTTCTCAAAACTTCATTCAATAATTCCCTCACAAATTATTCTCACCATACAAAACATTAGATCTCAATTACACCTTATTACTCCTTTCAAATATTAAACACAATAAGACTTTATTTTAAAATAACATTTAAACCCTTCTAAAGCCTTATTACTCCTTTCAACACTTAATCACCAAAATCACAATATAAAATTTAATTTTCATAAACCTTATATCTCCCTAAAAGCTCATGCCAAACAAACCTTAGGAAAAAAATTAAATTTAAAAATTTAAATACCTTTTGCCCTTGGTGGGAATCGAACCCACGTTGCACTGCCACCAATGCCCTAGCCACGGCTTCAACTACCACGTGAGCTAGGCGCTCACCTTGGAAGCAAGGAGCACCTCGTGCGCTATATGCTTCCCTTTGGCACCTAAACCAAAAATGAACACGTTGCTTCCTTTTGCACCCAAACCAAAACCTTCACCAAAAACTATCGTCGAGATTCGATCGTGGGTCCTCCCACCTTGCCAAAGCCCTAAGTCATAGCCACTTGCCACTAGGCCAACCAGTCGGTTGGTTATGAGGCTTAGAGCCTCACCAATCTTGTCCCTTCACTGGCGCAAACAAGACAAAAACCTTTTGTCTTCTTCCTCGCACGAAAATCGTAGAAATCGTAGGCTTAGTGTTATTCGAATGAAGGTAATTTCTTTGCCACCAAGGCACATGGTATTTATACCATTGTGCCACCACCATATTAGACGTCGATGGAGGAATTAATTCATGACGTCGATGCATTTCTTTTTGCCCTCATAACCCTAACTTTAGGGTTAATTAAATTAGATTATAATTTAATTAATAATAAAATTATTATAATTAATTTATAATTAATTTAATAACTATAAAGTTAATCAAATTAATAAATTAATTTATAATGAAATTATTAAAATTAATTTATAATTAATTTAATTACTTTAGGTCTTACCATTAGACCTTTAATATTATAATAAAATATTATAATATTATTTTTCTTGGGCCTTCTTATTTCTCCTGTAGACCTTATCTGATCACCTTCTTATTTCTGAAACTGACTCTTGACATCCTTCCTCTTGCACTGCTCACTGAAACTGACTCTTGACATCAATGACAACAAATCTTGCTCATATTTCCAACATGATTTCAATCATTTTTAGTAATTATACAACTCTATCCCATGGAGCAGTCCGGTCGCAATGGCCTTTTTAGGGAATCAAGGTGATAACAATTCTATTCTAGCTTGTGTTAAGCCACTACATTCGATGATCTACTGAAAATGTTTATAGAAGAAAGGAGATGAATCCTCATTCTCGTGGGGCAGTTCAACTGCCATGGCCTTCTTCGGGATTGAAGTGAAGCGTCTCAATTCTACCATAACTAACTTGCCCCAAGTGGCCTTATGGTAATTTAATCATCTTGTCGGATTGCCTGCAGTGTTAGTCACTGCAACTGCCAAGTGTATAGAGTAAATAAATGAATACAAGGCTCAATTGAGATTGTGTTTTTGCTTGATTTTTTTGTTAATTTGAATTTTATGATGTTTTTGGATTTTGATTTATGTAATTTTTGGTATTTTGTGCAATTCTTGGTAGTTTTAGACCAGCAAGTATGTCCAATGGCAAATTTTGATATGCCTCATGGTGAGAAATTGCATGAATTTCTCTCTGTTTCTCAACCGCTATTAGGTCCAACTACCCCTAATTGCCTCTTCGTGGCTACTGTTAGGTCCAACGACTAGCAAGTTTGGGTTGTTGATGGCAACATCAGCCAAAGTAAAAATTGAAAATATAAAAGAAACCCTTAGGATTTGAATTTTCATTATTCTAGCCATCAATTACATTTTTTGAGCTCTGAGTTGAGAGAAGTTGATTGTGACCCAATACGCTGCCGAAACTAGACACCATGGCTGAGCAGGGCGAGGCTTCGACAGGCGAAGAAGCGGCTGACTCATGGGTATCTCTCAAACCCTCACTCTTTATTTATTTTATTGGGTAAAATGAACCTCACTAAATAACCGATAAATGAACAAAACTAAACCTACTAGAAACAAATTGAAACCGTAAATAGACTTAGTTTTAGGTTAATTTTAGTGGATCTAGCCTAAATTTTAGTTTTTGCAATTTTTTTTTTTATTTTTGGCTTAAGGGGGGACACCGTTGGCATGTCGCCCTATGGTCGTTGATGCTAAGAGTGGCCCGTAAATGCCAAAGAGGGGCCAGTGTCGCTGTCAGCGGGCAGCCCGAATTCCAAAGGTTAAATTTTTTACCGTTGGTGACTGGTCGTTGTCGGCTTCAGCGACCGCTGTGTGGTCGTTCCTGGCACGAGCGACCACTAGACTTTAGGTAATTTTCTATAATTTTTGAATTTTTAAGGCATTTAATTGATTTTTTTTTTTAAGTTTTGAAGTGTAGAATTTGATTTTTTTGAATGTTTTAGGTGCATTTAGTCATTGTTTTCATAGCCTTAAGCTTATCTTAGCTAAATTCTACACCATTTTTGTTTTATTCATCCTTTTAGCTTGTAAGTGCATTTAATTTAGGCATTTATTTTGCACTCTTAAATTTTGTTCATGCAGGTTTGGGACCCTAGATTGCTCGTGGATCTCCTACCCAACATGGATGACATGGACTGGGATTGGCTCGATGCTCGCAGGCTCTAGTACGTCACTAGGATTTCGACGATCATGTTGGATCAGGCCTACCTCACAACTTTAGCACATAGGTGGGACTCTAGGACTAATACCTTCCATCTCCCTATGAGCAAGATGACCATCACACCGGAGGATGTATACAGGATCTTTCGAATCCCTTTTGGAGTCCCCATTGTGTCTTCTCCCACTGGTGCTAGAGATGTAGTCTTCATGAGAGTCTTTGGAGAACATGCAGCTGTAGTGTTCCAAGATACTTGATCTGGTTGGATTTCTATGGCTCGATGGTATTGAGAGGATGTCTTTTCTCATAGACATATCGTTTTACTGATGGTCATATGTAATATGCTTTTGCGTGAGCAAGGTTCCCATGGAACCTCTTGGTGATGGTTCAAGACCTAATCGATAGTGTGGAGCCTATCATCATGGCTTGGGGGAGCACACTCCTGACTCAGTGCTACAATGAGCTAGCATTGCTTGTAGCCTACTCTTTTAGATCTAGGGCTAGAAGCATATCAAGGTGGACCACCCAGGAGGATTACCCATTGAGATCACTGCCATAAACGATGTTTCTTAGTGCTATGAATCTAGGTGGCCCCGAGAGTGCGAGGAGCACAAAATTTGGTGTTATGTAGGAGAGTTATCCCACTGTACAACATCTTTGATTGACCTACAGGCTAAGGATATCATCTGGAGGCCCTATCATGATTGCCTTGCATGGACAGAGGTAGATAGGTTTACGGCTAGGACTAGGCACGACCAATGGATTATCGGCTGCAAGGACGACATCAAGGAGTTCTTCCACTACTTTCGACTGCTTCGAAAGTATGGCTTGTAGTAGGATGTACCCCTAGAGCCTATTTTATATAGGTAGATTATTGTAGAGAGGGATATTTTGCTACCCCAAGTTATAGTAGTCATAGAGGATGATGATCCTCTAGTAGTGGATGTTGGTATTGCAGATGGTGGGGTCATAGAGGCCTACACTCAGTGGTGGGTCACACATCTATGGTAGGGTGGCGACAACTTAGGCCAAGACCGAGATGAGGTCATTGCAGGGGAGGATCCTGATGGACATCGAGTGTTGGCATGCATAGAGGACTGGGGGCAGGTAGAGCAACAGGTAGTAAAGGAGCAGGTTACTCCTGAGGAGGAGGAGGAATTAGCTCCAGAGGAGTAAGAGTCCCCTATTCAAGCTCAGCTGCACCATGTGGAGGATAAGCTTCAGTCAACTCATATCCAGATCTTAGTGAGGGACTCCACCATTGTTGGGAATTGGGCATGTTGTGACTATCGCACAATTCGCCCAAAAATTGGGGACCCACCTTTTATTTTCGTGTTTGGGTGTTTTTGTTTCGTTTTGAGTGTTTAGTAGGTTGCTTGCTTTTAGGTTGTAGTTTTTTGTTAATTTATTATTAGCAATTTTTAAATGATTTTTATCATCAATTTGTTGTCGATGATTTTTATCGTCAATTTGTTATTGACGATTTTTATCATCAATTTATTATCGATGATTTTTATCATTAATTTGTTGTTGATGATATTTATCGTCAAGTTTATTGTTAGCGATTATGTTGTTAAATTTTGTGTTTTCTTCAAATGTGATCCAATTTCAAATAAAAATAAAAAAGAAAGCCAAAATATAAAAAATAAAAAATAAAAATATATTTTATTATTATTATATATATATATATATATTTATATGTATATATATAATATATATATATAATTAATAAAAAAAATAAAGTAAAATAAAATAAAGAAAACGATGTATATGTGCAGTTATATACATGTATGTATGGTTTTAATGATTGTTGTCTTTATGTTATAGTTTTAAAGTTCAATGTAATTAAAGTTTAATTTTATTTGGGCTTTATGTTGAAAAGCTCTGAAGGGCTAATATATGTGTTTGTGATGTGGCAGACCAAGGACGAAGCTTGATGCCTAGGAGAACGATGTATACATGGTGGGACTGGATGGCGTCGTCGGTACTAGTGGTGTCACGATAAAGTGAATGTTTTCCACGCAGTGTGATGCTAGCTCACCGGGACCTGGAGTATAGACATAGTGAAGACTTGGACATTCCGAGTGGGTGCCAATGTGGGAATCCGCATGGAAGGTGCATGATGAGGACAGTGAGTTGGACCGAGGCATGTGAGGAGATATATATGGACCCCACGCATCAATGGGAATGACAGCTCAGACGCAATGTTATACTTGAGGAAGGAAATGGATGGATCTATGGGCAACATCGACGTGGACACTCTCCAGTGTCGATGAAGTGGACAAAGCGCGTTAGATTATGTGGATGAACGGGATAGCATCAATATGGACAAACAACGCACAATGTGGGTCAAACACGAACAACATTGGGAGTGCAACGATGTAGTGAAGGTGAAATAGTGGAGATAGACCTGACGTAGGTTTCATCGGGATGATGGGTAGCAAAACAAATCGAATGGGAAGATGTTCTCATTTTAGGTTAATGAGAATTTTTTTAGGGCTTTATCAACAGTATCCGAAGGGAACATCTGAAGGATGCAGACCACACGATCGAAGTCATCAATGTTCTTGGTGATTATTGTATTCAAATCAACACTTTAGGAGTGGATTGCTTCGCAATTAGAGTTCGCAGAGAGGAAAGGGATGAATATGGTGTAGCTTGCTAGTGTAACACTCGAATATAAGAGAACATAGACTATTGGGGGATCATAAATTTATTTGGAAGGTCTCACAAATTAGTGTTAGTTGATGTGGTATTGCTACTGTAGGTGATAGCACAGATAAAAAAATGTTACTACTGATGAAGACATGGATAACACGTTGTCATAGGGATATCTATCACACTATGTGTGTGGCAAAGCCATTTAAAATCATAGTTTAGGAGGATGGGCGTTTATTACGGATAATACTGATAGGTGAGGCATTACTAAGGACTGCAACGAAATGTAGCAATTACTGCAGCTCTCAATTCATCGTCTAGCATGATCAAAGGAGCTTCACAAATCATACATATCTCGGTTATCGATGTGGCTTTCGTCCATTAGAGTTTTGCTCCATGTAGACTCTTGTTACATCACCCGCGTACACTTAAAGCTGGCAGTCGAAGCAGACAAGAGGGCTAGCTCGCTACATGATATGATATGATATGGCACCTAGCTTATTTCGAGTTGTGCAAATGCAGTTTTCTCATAAACTAGGTTGCATGTAGATATTTCTCACATCTTAAATTTTGCAAGGCACGGGAACATGATGCCATATTGTGTTTGCATTTCCACTTCCAGATTTTATTTTATTTTTTTAACCCTTTATTTTGCAATTTTTTTTAAAAACTTTAAGGATTAAAAAAAAAAAAAAAAAAAATTAAAATGACAAAAATAATTACATGGGTGTGAAAAATGAGCTACAATATTTCATCTGAAACAAATTCGAACTCATTCTGAAGCCATTTTGATTTTATAAAAATTGTTGAAAATTGTTGTTTTATGAGGATTTTTATAATTTCGAAATTTTATTTTTTTCACATTTTAAAGGTAAATCATATTTTTTTCAGTTTTACATTTTTATTTGCAAGCATAAATGAACTTCCCTTTATGAAAATTTCAATTTCATTAAAGGGGGGTGATTTTTAATGGCATTCCATAAGCCATCATTTTCGGAGCAATAAATTTGCCTTTCTTTATGAAAATTCTGATTTCATTAAAGAGAGGTAATTTATACATTATATCAAAGGTTATTGTTTTAAAGCATTAAACTATTCCTTCTTTCTAAAAATTATGATTTCATTAAAGAGGGATAATTTATAATGACATTTTAAGGCCATTATTTTAAAGCAATAAATTGTTGTTTCTTTATGAAAATTAATTTTATCAAAGAGGGACAATTTATTAATGATATCAAACACTATCTTTATCTTTATGATAAAAGCTAAATTTAATGAATTTATTCATCATTTCATATTCACATTCACAAATATATTTGAGTCTTCATTTTCATGTTCAAAGTAGCGTTTAATGCAAGGTAAAACTTGTTTAAAATCTACTTAATCAAAAGAAGATAAAATCTACCATAAAAAATTTCAAGATAAAAGGAATCAATGCTTTACATCGTGGTCATATGAGGGCCAATTCACATTTGCTTTTCTTTAAGTTTTATGAACAATCATTAGTATAGCATGATAAAATAAACCAACACATGCCCCTTGTTAACAGTTACTTGTAATCGCTAAGGTGTTCCTAGCACTTATTTGATATATCTTTATTGAGATTACTAATACACATGTGCAATGCTTATATAGTGAAACCTTGGAGAAGTTATTTTTATTTTAACTTCTTTGCAAGAGAGGATTTTGTGATCAAAATCCTAAGGTGAGTGTGGTTTTGCAATTGGGTAAAATTACCACTCAATAGGGCACAAGTTCGGAGCTCTAATGAGGAGAGGATCACTCTCCAGACATAGATAGACTCTACATAGCTCAGGATAGACGAGCTCACTTCTGAGAGGGATGTTGCCAAGGGATAGGTTGTGCCAGCTATGCTAGCACCTTAGAGACCTATTGGGTTAGATGCAGATGTTGAGATTAGACATCTGCATGGACTCCTATCAGAGGATTTGGAGTAGCGCACCCTAGACAATGCTTACATCCTTGCACTAGAGCATGATATCAGGCTTCAAGGAGGTCATCTGCCAAATAGGCCTATAGCAGGAGGGTCGCACAAGACTTGGTAGAGCACATCAGGACAGTCATTAGTGTGGCCGAGCCACAAGACCATGTTTTGAACAGAATAGACCATAGGGATAGAGCTGAGGGTGGAGGCGAGGCTGGAGGCGTAGGCCCATCTTGATGGCTTTTTTGTATTGGCTTTATTTTTAAGTGTAAGATCAGGTGACTTACACAGTTGTAGCCTATGGACAATTTTATACCTTTATGTAGTTATCTGACACACACACACATATATATATGATATCATTTCTGAGACTCATTATGTGTATTTATATGTTTTTGCTTTTATGTTTATGTGATGCAGTATTATGATTTTATATTATATGATGTGATATATTGATATGCATTTAGCTAGATGGTAGATGTATGCTTTAGATGATGTGATTTATATGTATGGGTGCATATATGGATGTAGTGCTTATTGTTTAAATGTATGTTTAGTTTTGATTTTATTGTATGCATCTAACTTATGTTATTATGATATGGTGAATGCAATATGTGTAATGCACTATGATGAGGATTTAATGTAAATGATCTTGTATGCTTTAATCACTTAAAATATAAGGAATGTATATTATATGAGTTCAACAATCTAATGGGCGACACCATAGAATATATAAAAATCATGAATAAATAATAACTCTTATAATAAGAATTAATCATTTAAACATCTTATATGAGATGAGATGATGTGATATGTATGTGCTTTCTTTATAAGCTTCTATAAATTAAAATATATGCACAAAATAGTCAGTGGCCATTTAAATATCATTGTTGACATTTATTCGGTATCTATCCTATTTTATGTACATCATTTAATGAATAAAACCTGATAAAGAAAGCAAATGACATGGTTGATGATGTAAGTTGTTGTTATGAGAGGATTTTTTTGAGGTTTTCCATGAGACTCAAACACCCTAGTTACTCCATCAAAAGTGGTATACTAACCATGCAGAGTTTATTAAAGATAATTTTTTTGTTATGAAGACCTAGATAGTCATTATCCCTGTGTGTGCAAATGAATATATTAGATAAAACATAAGCATGCCCCGATGCCAAGCAGGATTCATTCAGCCCATTGTTGTATTGGGGATCCTCAAATGTTCATCCTGATCCTAAGTTGGACTTAGTTGGATTAGAACACTAGGTGACACAAGACACTTAAAGCTAGCCCTTCCACATGCGAACATTGATCTGTATAAAAGCAGGATGCTAATGTGACAAACATATCATCGTGTCTAAGGATACCACCATTTCCAAGCAGGCTTGATGCCACCAAACCTATAATGAGAATCACCTTACGGTTTGTTAAATGCTAAGAACTCCAAGGATTCAAGCTCAATACTCCCTTCTTTTCTTCATATTTGTTTGGGATACTTGCTCATACTTAGTGATAAAAATCACTTTCTATATAGAATTTTTGTTTTTATTTTAAGCAAGGGATTTATGTAGTGATGACAATCACTTTTCGTTTTATTTTTGAATTTTCTTTGTATGAGATTTTTGCTTGTTTTTATTAAAAGAAGGGATTTCTTTGGGTAGAGGTGAACTTGTCCTTTTATCAATTCTCAACATTTTTGAACCGATCACACAAGGGGATGAGCAAGATAAACCTTTCACCTAAGGATGCCTAGTACCACTTTATAGCATTCATATTTCCCTTGTTCCAACTAGGATTTTAGTGTTTTGATTAGTGATGGGATTCTAAAATATACCAGGTGCTATCAAAACCAAACCTCATCTATCAAAAGCAAATATAGCTTTCTACAAAGTTTAATAAAACCACTAGGTATGGCTGAGTGATCGAAAAACCCTAGTATATTCCTTATAGCAATAGGAGGGGTTGTGTTGAAAAATATAGTTACTCACATGGGTCATGGATGTGATGGATTTTGGAAGATGCATGATTGAGGTACAAACGTGGTGTCGTTTGTAAGATTGTGAACACAACCTACCTTAATGTAAATGTAATGGATGCAACGTGCCTAATGTAATGCAACTATATGGATGTAAATATTTTTGTATTTTTGATGCTTTCAATTGTTTTTGAGTTTTGATTATTCTGAATATTTTTGGACTATTTGATTTTAAATTGTTTTTGTGCTTTTATATTTTGCTTTTGACCAAAGGGCTTATGGTGCCTTTGGGGCTTTTTGTGATTTGACCAAAGGGCTTTAAGATGCCTTTGGGGCTTTTTGTGATTTGACCAAATGGCTTTAAGATGCCTTTGGAGCCTTTTGTGATTTGACTAAAGGGCTTTAAGATGCCTTTGGAACCTTTTGTGAGTTGATCAAAGGGCTTTAAGATGCCTTTGGGGCCTTTTGTGAATTGACCAAAGGGATTTAAGATGCCTTTGGAGCCTTTTGTGAGTTGACCAAAGGGCTTTAAGATACCTTTGGAGCATTTTGTGGTTTGACCAAAGGGATTTAAGATGCCTTTGGGGCCTTTTGTGTTTTGACCAAAGGGTTTATGATGCCTTCAGAGCCTTTTTTTTTATGGTTTTCTATTGTTTTTGTGATTTTGAAATTTATGGATGTTTTTGATATTTTGTTGGTTTATTTGAATGTTTTTGGTGTTTTGTTGTGCTTATGTGTGAAATACCCTTAAATGAATAATTTTGAGAGGCTCTAGCTCCTCAACACCTTCTAGTGATGTTAGGTGATATGCCCTAGGTCCAATCTTCTTGGAGATGATATAGGGACCTATTATATTGGTCGTAAATTTATCTCGCAGATGCAACGATAGATTTGAGTTTTGTTGGTTCTCTTTAAGCACAAGATCCCCAACCTTAAAGTCTCTCAAGTGGACTTTATTGTTATAATCTCATGTTAGACGATCCTGGTAAACGTGAAGATGCTCAAGAGCATTGATGCGACATTCATCCAGAAGGTTCAACTATTCCAAGTGAGCTTACCATGCAATGTCGTCATTGATGAACTCTTTCAATACGATGCACAATATTGGAATTTCTAACTCTAATGGTATAATGGCCTCAATGCCATATACAAGTGAAAATAGTGTTGCCCTAGTGGGAGTCTGTACGCTAGTCTTGTAAGCCCATAATGCTAAGGGTAATTGCAGATGCCAATCCTTATGATTTTCTTTCACCGTCTTCTTTAAGATGGCTTCTCTTATCTTATTGAGGCCTCTACTTGCCCATTTTCCTACAGATAGTATGGTGTCACAAAAATATGCTGAATGTTGTATTTGGTCGTTAAAGCTCACATATTTTTGTTTTTGAATGACGGACCATTATCCGAGATTATCTTGAAGGGGACCCCAAAATGATAGATGATATTGTGAAGTATGAACTCCACAATATAAGGACCAATTATCGAGGTTAATGGGAACCACTTCCACCCATTTGGTGAAGTACTTAGTGGTCATTAAGATAAACGTGTGTCAACCCAAAGATGAGGGAGAAATATTTTTGATTAGATCAAAACCCCACTGAGAAAATGGCCAAGCCACCTAAATGGGTTGTAAGTCTTGAGATGGTAGGTGCATCAAATTTGCATGATGTTGATATTTAACGCATTTCTTGATGTACTCACAGCAATCCTTCTCCATGGTGGGCTAGTAATAACCCATTTGAAGGATGCGCTTGATGATGGCCATGCCACTGAAGTGGCCATCGCATGTACCATCATGAGCTTGCAAAATCGCCCAAGCTGATTCTTGGGGCTCTAAGAAATGAAGGAGGACTCCATCGTAGCTTCGACGATACAATATGCCTCCTATCAAGACATATATTGTCCTTTTTTATTTAAATGCTTCTTTCGACATGCAATAGTCCCTGTGGGACAATTCCAAGCTTTAGGAAATCTTCTAATTAGGATAGCCAATCCTGATAAGCTACAACCTCAACATATAATATGGCTTATTTCTCCTATGATTCGATGTGCACAAATGCAGATTGAGAAACAACCTTGTGGTGAATGGTGGTACCATTCTTCGTAGGACCCTACGAGATCAAGGACCCCCAAGGTACCTTCTTTAAAAAATATTTGGCTTTATAGAACCAATCATGGTCTGGTTCTATATGAATCATGTTGACTAATTCTTTGTTATCAAAATCCTCACATTGCATCACTGAGTGCAAGAGCATTTTTACATGAATGATAGTGAAATCAGTAGATGGATTTTGAGGGATCAAGGATCCCAAAGATTCCATGGTGTCTACAAATCTATTTGACAAATGAGAGATTTCCTTGATGTCATACCATTCTAGTTGGGCTATATAGGTGTCAACAAGCTCCTTGTAAGATTTCAGGATTGGATCCCTACATTGAAATAGTCCCTTGACTTGGTTGACTATGAGGAGGGAGTCATCGAAGATATTTAGCCTCTTTATATTCATAGCGATGGCTATTTGGAGACCCAATATTAGGGCCTCGTATTTGGTGTTTTTATTAGTGCAAGGAAAGTCTAGCTTAAATGACAAGGGTATTGGAGCATCTTGTGGCATGAAAAAGACAATCCCTGCACCACATCCTTGCTCACACTTTGAACCATCAAAGAACAAAGTCATGTCAGCTTTATTTTTAGGTTCTTCGGGTTTGGGTGCTTTTGATAATGCGAAGAGTGCATCATCATGAAGTTCTATGGTGAGAGGCCTACTATTCTGAAGGGGTGCCTCATCCAACTGATCAGTTGTGACTTATCCCTTGATGGAATTTTAGCTTATGAATTCTAGATCAAATTTTATCAATAGAATGATCCACTTTGTAGTATGTGTATTATGATATTTCTTGCTCATCATATACTGCAAAGGATTTTGTTTGGATATAATATATATCATATGACTTATCATGTAGTGGCATAATTTCTTGGTTGCAAAGACCACTACTAAGCACAAATTTTCTACATATGCATATCCTATCTCGTAGCTCACCAAGGTGCGGTTGATGTAATATATCACTTATTATTTATCTTGCACGTTCTTTTGAGCCAACATGGTGCCCAAAGTAAAATTGATAGCAGATATATATCGTAGGAATGGCACGTCCGACCTTGGTGGAGCTAGGATTGGTGGTGTTGCTAGGTACTTCTTGATTTCAACAAAGGCTTGCTGACATTATTCATACCAACTGAATGAGACTCCCTTGTGTAGCAGTCGGTTCATGGTCCAACATTTGTTTGATAGTTGTGCGATGAATTACTTTATGGATGCTACTTTGCCCTATAAGCTTCTCAGATCTTTGATGTTCGTGGATGGGGCCATTTCCAAGATAGCCTTTACCTTTGTTGGGTCTACCTCGATGCCTCATTTAGGAATGATAAATACCAAGAGTTTTCCAGAAGTTACACCAAAGACGCATTTATTGGGATTCAACCTAACATTGTGCTCAATCAGGTGATCAAAGACATTTCTGAGGATATCAACATGCTCTTCACACAATAATGACTTGGCTAGAAATTCATCGATATAGTCTTCTAAGATCTTGTGCATGTAGTCATGGAAAATGTATGTCATAGCTCATTGATATGTGGCACCAACATTTTTAAGACCAAATGGCATTACTTTGTAGAAAAATATTCCCCATGGAGTGGTGAATGTGGTTTTATGTTGGTCTTCAGGTTTAATACGAATCTGATTGTAACTAGAAAAACCATCCATTAGGGAGAGCATCTCATGACCTGTAGTTGCATCTACAAGAGCATCTATGTTGGGCAATAGGAATGAATCCTTGGGTGTTGCCTTATTGAGATCCCTAAAATCCTTGCAAATATAGATTCTTCCATTAGGTTTTCCTACGGGCACCATGTTTGATACCCATTTTGGATAGTTGATGGGAACAATAAAGACTACATCCAATAGTTTCTACAACTCGTTATTTACCATCAAAGCGATGATTGGATGCATCTTTCTGAGCTTTTGCTTGATCAGTTTCTTTTTGGGGTCCAACGAAAGGTTGTGGATAACCAACTTCGGATCTAGTCCTAGTATATCTTTGTAGGTCCAAGAAAAGAGACTTGGTCTCTCTTTCAATAGAGGAATAATGATGGCATATTCTTCTAGAGATAAGCTTTCTTCGAAATTGACTTCATTTGGATTAGAAGGGTCATCATTGATGTCCACTTTGAAAGTCTCCTCTATTACCATATGTGACCCCTCCTAAAGCTCGTGAGGAGTGGGAATTAAGTGGATGTCACTGATTGGGTTTAAAGGTTCCATTAAATCATGGTTAAAATTAGAATGATAGACATCATGTGTATAGCCTAGTGCAAAATGGAACAGTTGTAGCATCTCTTCATTGGGGAAGAAATATTCAAGCTCTAGGGGTGAGTCAACGCGATCCCATTCAATAGAATCTAAGTTAAGACACAATGGATTTGAAGGATCTGGTGGGTTGTGAATTCAAGTGGTCAAATCAATGGAGATCATGTTGATGGATGGGATGAAATCTCTAGGACCACATGGGTGAAACTCTTCATTAATGATTTACCTTCCATACCCAAGATGTGGCTTTGGGGGTATGGGGATCTCAAGATATGGTCTATGGATAGATGAGACGATGGAATCATTAGGCTACAATAGCTCTCTAAATGTTGGTAGATCCGGGAAGACCATGCGATAGATGACGTCTAGATTTTGTGGTCTTCCCAGGAAGTGGAGATCAGGATCTATGTTGCAAAGTATCACCTCTCTCTCAACCACCTGATTGACTTGGTGTAAGTGACGAGGCCCAAGATAAGCTATCTTGATCTCGTCCTCAAATTCATCATCACTTATGAATAAACCCTTATTTCCACCTATTAGAATTGGATGATGACTTTCCTATTGATGCCTAAGATAAGCCATTTCAGTCTCATCTTCATAATCATCATCTCTTATGAAGAATCCATTAGCTTTCACTATTGGCCCTATGATTTGATGTGCATGTCTTATGAAAGCCATCTCAGTTGACTCCTTTGTCTCATAGCCACTATCATTAGAAATATATCCACTCTTTGTGTGGCCAGACCAAGCGAGGTTTTGAACATACTGAGGTCCATGGTAGGCCAGACCAACTTCATATTCATCCTCACTTGAGACATACTCATATTCCTCTTGCTCATATCCATGGATTGGCTTATCCTCCCATAGGATGATTCCTTATGGGTGCGCTTCAAGAGAGAAATTAGGGTGATACTCATCGGGTGGTTTGATATTGACCATAGACACCCATCAGTCACCCAAGTAGTTTCTACTAGGGGGTTGATAGGGATTCCAGTCAATGTCTTCCTTGAACCCCAAGCTTAGCCTATCTAGGGTTGCTGCCAAAGAATCATCGTGGCTCTGTATTTGATACCCTAGACCCCACCTATCAGTAGGTAGTTGGTACTATGGTTGGAATGGAAGCCAAAACCTGTGCTCCTATAGACCTAAGCCATAGCCATGCCAATGGAACTACTCAAAGTACCTTAGAGCAAACTCAAGATTTGATAAGTAATGAATATTCATGGTGAATGGTTCATCCTCATTCACTTCAATATCAGAAGCAGTATGGGCATAGTCTAAACCAGCATAGATGAATTTGGTTTGGTTAGGAGGAACCCCTAATGGAACTACTGTACCCACTGGTAAATTTGGGACTCTTGGTCATCTCATGTCTTGCATGGACTCAATAATAGATGTGATACACAAGATATTCACCTAACCATGTGTTGGCTAAGTGAACTGTGACCTACGGTGCAGATGACGTTGATGAAGCGAGTGAGGCAGGTTGAGGTACCTCCTCGACTATGTCTTGGGACTCTTCCTTCTCCATGGGATTTAGAATTTTTGCATCTCCTATAGTTATAATTTCCTTAGGTCCTTCCTCTACTAGGGGTGCTTTCAGCTTCTAAGTATCTTTTGCTTTAGATGTTGAAGGTTTCTCAAAAGTGCCAGTATTTTTAGATGTAGGAGGTGGTGCCGATATGGATGGATCATCTTGCACTAATTTGCTCTTGTTTTTGGTTGTGTGGTCAGGTATGAAGGTCTTATGTACAAATGTGTTTATGGAAGGACAAATTCTCCCAAAAAGTCGACCTAATGCACATATTTAAATGACTCTTCATCGGATGGAACCACATGAACTTATCCCTCATGCACATACTTGATGCATTGGTGCAAGATTGAGGGAACACACTGCATGTCCCTTATCCAAGGATATCCTAGAAGGATGTTTTAATACATTGCCTCCTCCAATATGTGACACATCATGGGGATGGTCTTTTTCCCTACCTGAATAGGTAGAACAACTGTACCCACTATGGAGCACAATGCATCATTAAATCTCCCAATGTATAGGAGGTTGGGACAATGTTGGACCTAGGGATTTTTAGATGCCCTTTAGCTTTAGTTGTGATAATATTGATCGAAGAGCCCGTGTAGATTAGGACCCGCTTGAAGGGTATGTCGTTGATTGATGCAATGATATGCAAAGGTGGATCTATCATGGTAGTAGGCACTACCTTGATTTCGTGATCATAGAAATGGATCACAAGATCTTGGCATTACTGCACTTGCCCCATAAAGTGTGTGAATGCATCTAGATTCTAGGGCTAGAGCTCGATCGATCTCAAAATATCCATCAAAGTCTCCCTGTGCCTAGGAGACTATTGTATGAGCTCATAAATTGATAACTTGACCAGAGTCGTTTGTAGGTTCTGCTCTAGTCCACTTCATAAAGTTACCACAGGTCATGTTGGTGGACCTAAGAGATTTTTTTGCACCTGTCTCTATCGAGGTGCAACTAGGATATGAATGGGACTCGCTGGAGGCTTTGGTTAACCGTATCATCGACTCCTAATTGCCATGTTGACTATCTCAACCATTTTGATGCATCCATGAGTGGATGGCTTGACCTGGACTTGGTTGACTTGGGCATCCTGATCTCTAGGGGCCTCATGATTTGGCAAATGGGTTCCTAAATATACCCATGTCTCTATTATATGGTGCTAATGGGTTGTCAAATTTTAGCTCACCCTTCTCAATAATGTTTTGCACCACATTCTTGAATCTAATACATGTTTCAATGTAATGCCCCTGTATTCTATGATATGGGTAGTATTGATCTTCCTTATATCCCTTGGGCTTGGGACGATTAGGGTCAAGAAATTGTGCATTAGGAAATCTGATTCTTTGTGCCTCGCTTAACTGATTAAATATCGATTGCATCAATTTAGATAGAGGCATGAAATAGCGAGGTGATCAACACTCCTTATTTTGGCCCTAGTTGTTCTTTGGGTCATAATTAACTAGTGGGGGGTGAGCCTAATAGTTTTGTGGTTGGTGGCCATTGCCTCCCTTTTGCGTGCTTAAAGCGATCTAGTTGACTTGAGTAGGCTTGGCCTACTTCTGTTGATTCTTGTTGGGGTTGGCATTATTCCACTCCTTGTTCTAGAGCTTGAGGTCTCCTTTGTCAATATTTATGTCCTCTATAAGCTTGGCTTGAGCCAAGGCTTCTTCAAATGATTCATACTGCTATAGTTGCAATAGCAATGAGATGTGTTTGGCATAGCTCTTTGTGAACATTCAGGTGAGCTCTTCAGTGGGAATGGAGAATGGTAGTTTCACCATGATCTTCCTCCATCTATTCCCATAATCCATAACTGGCTCATCATCATATTGCTTTAAGTTGGCCAGATCTGAAAAGTTCATTTTCTTCTTGACGCTGAAGGAGAAGCATTCAAGAAAAGCATTCACTAGTTGCTTAAAGTTGATGATGTTGTGCTTGGGCAATTGGTTGAACCATTGAGTTGCTACACCCGATAACATCATGATAAATATTCTTAGCATTAGGGCATCATTCTGCTCAAGCTGGAAGTATGCATTCATGAAATTTGTAATGTGTTCTTGCATGTCTTCCTCTCCTTTAAACTTGTCTAGCCTAGGCATCTCAAAGTGCCTAGGGTATGTAGGACTCGATACTGAGGGGCACAGAGGTTGGTTGTGTATTTTTCTCCAAAGTCAAATTTTGCCCAACCCTATCCTACTTCTCAATAGATTTGACTCTCTCAATGAGTATTTGGTATACCTTCGAGAAAAAAATCTCATGTTCCTAAAGGTTCACTTGGGGTGGTAGGAGAGATAATCCAGTGTTTGCCTGATTTGGGCATCTATATTCATCTTCCATAACCACAGATGGAGGTTCAGGATATGTCTATTCTTGATCTTCCATCCCCACTTATTCCTAATTAAGTTGTATTTGTTTAGGATCCAGGTATTATTGATGTTGTGAGCCATGGTGAGTGCTCTCATCTCTTTACCTAGTGCATCTCTCATGCTAAGAATCAACACGTCTATCATGTTGGTACTCCTCACCACTTATGTGTAAGTCATCCTGAGCCAGCCTATCGGCTTGCTCTTCATGCTCAACCCTTTCTTCTCTCAAGTGTTACTCATGAAGGTATAGACACCTTTTCCTTCGTTCTTCTTGCTCGAGAGTTTCCACATGCTCTTGCTCAATGCGTAATGCTTCTAACCTACATATGCGGTTGGAATGACCTGCTACTGAATTTTCAAGCCTCTCTAATTTTATGCGAGGAGTTCTAATGGATAGACCTCTCGAAGAGGCTCCTGCTATATCCTTGCCCTTGTCCATAAGGATGAATTGTTCTATGTACTATGATTTATGTTGTTACCCCCATGGTCAAAATTAGTGTGTGTTGTGGGGTTACTTTGAAGCTTTCCCTAGTTCATTGGTGTGCCTAGTGGTTATACTACGTGAACTTCTTGAAGTAGAATGCACCATAGCAATGCTTCTTGGAGCTGGTCTCGAGGGAACTCGACCCAATTCATCAAGCTTTTTGGTTCTCCACGGTCGATCATGTTGAGTCCTGTTAGCACCAATCAGCTCATAATCTAGGGATATCCTCCCATCTATAGGGAGACTATAGGATGTTATGGGTCTACGACCAAGTTTAGCCCAATGTCTTACCCCTTAGTGGTATGATCTATCCTAAGTGTATCATGTGAGGTTTGGGTCCTTGCAGCCCCTGCATGCCTATGTGATGATGGATGCCTTGATGCTTCCTCATGTTTGTGTTATGATGGGGACCTTGAGGCCTCCACACATCTATGAATTGATGGAGACCTTGAGACCTTTGCATATCTATGAACTAATGGAGGCCTTGAGGCCTCTGTAAATCTATGAACTGATGGAGGCCTTGAGGCCTTCACATGTTTATGAACTGATGGAGGCCTTGAGGCCTCTACATGTTTATGAACTAATGGAGGCCTTGAGGCCTCCACATGTCTATGAATTGAAGGAGGCATTGAGGCCTTTGCATTTCTATGTTATGAGGGAGGCCTTGAATCCTCCTCATGTCTATGTGATGAGGGAGGCCTTGAGGCCTCCTCATGTCTATGTTATTAGGGAGGCCTTAAGGCCTCCTCATATCTATGTGACGAGGAAGGCCTTGAGGTCTCCTCATGTCTACCTTAAGAGAAACCAAGATATAGATTTCTTGTTGGGGTTTCTTGAGGAGTCCCCCCAAGGGTTGAGTTGTCACCCCTAAGACTTGCTAAACTTCATCCAGTGATACTATGGGTGGGCGACTCAACACCATTGTGATGGTGAGTGTGTGAAGCATCATTTTCTACCTCGATGTTGGATTGAGGGTGGTTGCTCTATGTGTATACCATGATGCACTATGAATTATCTTCTTATGTTAATTTCAAACCACACAAGAAAAACAAACAAATGTTTATCTCATTTAAGGATTAATGTGTGTTCCCTAAGTTGTTTTGTGTGTTTTGATGTGTTGTATATAAAGAAGATATTGTGTCACGTGTTTTGCATTTCGTTGGATGGTATTCTTAGATTGTTAAAGGTATTTCACCTATATACTCTCACAAGCAAAATATGGTAGCGAAGTCCATAATCAACGAGGTAGCATAAGTACTACCAAACCTCACCCAGCACACCGTGCGTAATGATACACCCTTCTGAAGATGAGTGCATGCTATTTTTCATGGATAAAATAGTTCTTGGGTTGGTATTGGCCATAGACGAGTTCTGATGATACAATGTCAAGCGAGCCAGCCAAGTGGTAATGACCTCCACTATTGGTCTCAATCAGAGGGTTGGATGTGAGAGCCCAACACCACTGATGTTAAAGTGATACGTGGTGTGTGGGGTTCTTTTTAGAATAAAGGAAAATGATGCATCAATGAGCACTCATGATATTTCCTTATATGCCTAAAAGGAACATTTTTATTTAGAAAAAATCATCTCTAACTGATCTAAATGACTTTCATACAATGCAATTTCTAATTTGTGATGCAATGGCCTCTAGCTAGGCCACATGCAAGCAAGCTTAACAAATAACAACCTAGACCGCTGGAGACTAAGGCAGACCTTGAAAATAGACCTTCGCTATTCCTAGTAGTGACTGGAAGAAAGCTAAGGAAAATAGAAAGCTTTAATTCATTTTCTTTTCATATTTTCTTATGTTTCCTTAAATAAAATTGTTGTTTTAGTTGCTATTTTCTGAAAGCAAACAAAGAAAGATAAAAATCAGAGAGTGCCCCTAACCTGAAATCCTCATTTGATGATGAAAAGGTTGCCCTTTGTTGCACTTTTCTGCTAGTCATTGTTGATAAGAGCGGTTGTTACTCACCGTTGACTGCAACAATGGTCAGACTCTGCTAGTCACTGTCAACCAGAGTGGCTAAAATTGCATACAAAAAATGCATGAAAACGTCAATAAAATGGTAAAAAAGAAAAACCTGGTGGGGGTCCCATTGTGATCACCATCTGTGCAACCTCGAGAAGTGTGCACCACACTTGTGTTGCTATTCTACTTGCAATATTGTATCAAAATGGAAGAACACAAAGCAATAGATAACATAACATGAAAATTATGAAATAAATAAAGCTATTTATTTAATAATTTCTTTGGCAAATCTCGGTTACATATCGGTCCCTCTAAGGGACACCTAGTTTCGATACAACAAATTACGAGTAGAAATAACTATGCAAAAGAATTATATCCCCTTGTAGAGGGATGGTGTGCTTCCATAGGCCTCTCGATATCACACATGAACTTGTATGAGGGCTTACAGATGCCTCCTTCTCCTTCTCTCGCCTTGGAGGGATCTTATGCACTGGATGTCTTGAATTGGTCTTGTAAATATGTGACCTACGTGCATAGAAACAACAAAACACTAGTAGTAGTATGTATTACCTCTCCGAAAGAGGCTCTTATTAGAAGATATGATAAGTAGGATATATGAGCATGATAATATTAAAATGCAAGCATAAACTAAGCGATAAATGCATAGAAAACTCAAAAATATGATGTAAATGCATTAATGAAATCAGATCTATGCTAGAATTAATAAATAAATCAAAGTGGTAATAGATCTAAGATAGAACAAAGGAAAATAATGTTTAATGCCCTAATATATGCCTATGGGCCACTGTCCGAGACAACATCCACGAAATAAAGCTATTCTCCTCATGGACTAGGGGTTGTAGCACTAGATTCCTTGCTCCAATTGATGTTCAAGGGTCGCCTGTTGTATTTGGTACACTGATGGGCAGTGAAGAATAAATGGATTTAAAAGTAGGTGCGTAGATGTAGCTCAACTAGATAGCGCTTCACTACTCCTCAAAGGGGGTGTGGATTCACTCTCTAAACTGTCAGGGCTCCATTGCACACAATTCTAATGTTTATCGATCTCTTTACTTTGCCTGGGAGTCCATATGTAGACCATCCTTGTTTCAGATCTAGATCTGGATCTTGGCTTCCTGGAGAATATTCAATCGAAATTGCATATAACTGACCATCCCATATGGAAAGCATCAGTCACAAATTGGTATTGAAGGGGCAATTAGGAGGAACTTTAGGAGTTCCTCACCAAAATCCACCCACAATCAATACAAAGTGTAGTCAGACTATGTGATCTGGGCTCATATTCATGGTTAGACTATGCATGGTGCTAGTCTCTATTTAGAGTAGTGGCTAGGTGTGGCCATTGTTAACTTTAGTTGCTAGATGTGGTGATCACTCTACTTGAGAATGGCTAGGCCTGGATGGGCTAGAATTGCCCTTTTTGAGTGGTTAGGACCATTGCTAGCTCTTGGAAAGGTCCAAGATGATTCATATGGTCTCCGAATGTTTCCATATGGGTAGTCTCCTAAACATGATGTATTTTAGGTGTCTACACTTTTATTGAAGGATGTAGATATTAGTGTCTAGAATCACCAAGTTGCTTCTAAGAGTATGTCCTTGTAGCTCTTTGTAGACTGTCCTGAATAGATCCTTTACTAAATATGGTCTCAAAATTTCTTTCATGATTCTAGGATTTGGTGGCTTGTTCTATTTTTTTTTTCTCCTCCTTCTGCTATAGATTTGGAGAAGTCTTTGTCTTTGAAGTGATGCCTTCTTCTTGTGAGAGGTAATATTTAAATATTCAAGATTTTGTGAGCTTCTTCTGTCTTCAAGTATTCTTGTCGAATTCTGACTTCAAGCAAGATCTTCTTCTAAGATTTGGCACTCCTTGCCAAATTCTTCTTTACTAATATGGTACTCCTTGCCAAATTCCTCTTCACATATTTGGCACTCTTTACCAAATTCTTCTTCTTAGGCTTGTTGTCGGGTGACGATAATTATCCCAAATCTTTTGCTTATCAAAAACTTCTCTAATCTCCTTATTCTTGTCAATCTATTCAAACAATATTAAAGCAAGTGGTAGGTCCAAAGGCATGTCTATTTTGCAAAACTCATAGTAATAACTTTTCCTGTTCCTATCTAGGAATTACCATAGCTCTGATATCATTGATGGCTTTAGCAACATTTTATTACTTTAGAAGATCAAGATCAAAGCAATAGAGAATCTTATTGAATTAATAAAAGTGATACATTCGAGTAAGGGTATGAGGCCCTTTATGTAGAAAGATAAGTTCCTTGGCAAACATTCTATCTAGATGTGCAAGGGATAACTTGCACATTGACACTTGTGCATTTATTACATTACATGAAGTAACTAGATAACTTGTCCCTAAAGTAATCTAAGAATGTATCTTGGAAGATACATTTACATAACCCAAATGATGGAATAGACTCTATTCTAATAGGAAGCTTCTCACACTTTTGTTGCTTAATATTTGTTTTACTCTTTCTTCTATATTGTCAATGTGACTTGAACATCCTTGTATCTTCAATTTTCTTATGAGTTGGAAATAATCAATGTCAAGGGATATATATGTCCCTAAATACTCTATTAATGTCAAGGGTTGGAAATGACCCCGAATTATCAATTATCTCCAAAGTTCATTATGCCTATCAATATAGCTGAGTCCTAGTCTTCATTGGTTATTCTTCAATTGTGGAAAGACTATCTACTCAATATGATCTTACAATAGAGTTTGAGTCTCACTACCTTCAAAGTTGACAGAATCTTAATCAACTATATCAAACAAGATAAAATTAATTTTTAATAGGCTAATAAACTCTTTCGATCTACATAGAGTCTCGTGGTAGATTTGATACCATCGATGGCTTTTTAAGCCTTAATACTACCACAAATATCATTGGTTAAATATCACATAATCATATATAATAATTTGCTCATATTACTCCTCAAGTAATATGAGCAAATTAGTGTAAAATAAGACTTATACTATATCAAATAACATTCAATAATGAGCAGCAATATGAATGTAAATAGTCTTAATAAACATGTACTTATAACTTACAATATTAATTGCTCAAAATATATGTAATATTTATTACTCCTCTTTCTCTTACAAATATGATAGTGATGTTCACTTTCCTCTATAATGTGATATGATCTATGGAGTACTATATCCATAATATAGCCATAGTAGTGTGACTCTTTGGATACTTGACTATTCCTTTCCATATGCCAAGTCTCATGACTCTTGGATTCTCTACTTGACACTTGCATACTTGATGAACACTTGAATCTATATTGTATGCACACCTATACATGAATCTTGCACTTCTATAACTTGCACACTCTAATCTAAGACACTTTTGCACATATTTACATTACATATTTGCACTCTTACATATAATACACTTATGCACATAGAATCAACTTACACTTCCACACTAACTCACATGACACCGGTGTATTTCCTACACATTTGAACTTACATAAAAGGGGAAATATAACTCACACTCTAAACTATGACTCAACCCTAATCTATTATTTACAAATGTACCAAGGAGGTACCATGGAGGTACATTAGCATATACCAAATAATGTAATATACTCCAACACCTTTACCTCCTTACATATCAACCTATAGTGTAACAATAGGCTCTTTTACTTGTTCCTTATAGGTATTCATATTGAAGCACTATGGACCCATCATTTTCATAGCTCAATAGAAAAAGTCATATTTTTAAAATTATCTTCTTTGTCTAACCTCAACCATGAGGCTAGCACATTGGTTGGGCATGGCATGTATGGAGGCAAGAGTGTAGGTTTGATCCATAAGAGACACATTTTGTAAGAAAGTATAAAGGTTTGGAGATGAAATGACCATGGTATCTAGAGACACAACATATATTCCTCCTTTAAAACATCACCAACTTGTTCATTCTCTCCATAGTCTTTAAATTAAGCAATGATGCATTGGCTGGTATGTTGCATTATGGACTTTTAACTCCTAATTTTGAACCCAATGAGCTCTTTTTAGTTATCTCTCACATTAGTCAAATTTACGCAGAAAGAGGGTAAACCCTTTTGCATCCATGAACACCTATGCAATGTTGCTCATGTTGAGGTGGGTCGGTTCCACAAAAATGGCCACCATGGAATTGGAGGGAATAAGGTTAAGGCTTGGGGGACTCTTGAAATCAAAGGCCCAAAGGCTACACCGATGAGATTCAGGCAAACAAAGACCTAGGGGAAGGCATGAATGCACAGAGTTGAAGGGGCATAGGGCCGAGAAGAAATGAAATGGGGACAATAGTAGAATAGAAGTGGATATAAAGGAGGTTGGGATCAAAGGGAGAAAGGGAATGTCAACATAAAGCCATCAACTGCATGGGGACACAACGACGGTTAACGTAGGTATGCTTTTAGGGTGGTTGAAGTAAATTTTGAGGTGGGTGGACGATTGGATTTGGAAAGGGCTCAAACAAGGCATGTGGCACTAGGAGTTCCAATGGCAACCTGGTGCATCCTGACTGGACCATCAAAAATTGGGAAGAAGCCACGAGGGACGAACCATCGGGTTGCTAGTAGTGGAGATTGCCTACCCCAAGAAAATATTGGCACGATCGCTCACTAGGTAGTTCCCAAAGCTGGTCGTAGTGGGCCCGAACGTGCTATGGGTGTGATTGGCACTACCACGATCTGAATGTCCCCTCGGTTTAAACCCAACGTGAATGGATTTGCCCAGCCTGGCATCTGCACCACCGAGATAGCCAACCGAATCCCTGTAGGAAAAGACCCAATAGGGGCTTATTAAAACACATGGGGTGGGGCCCCAAGGGATGCCCTTGTCTTCATCCTTTGTTGATGTGGTGCATGGACCTACATCACTTTTGAACCTCCTTTGGTTTGTCATGATTGGCCGCATCTAGGATTTCCTGAGGAAAAGCTTGGTGCCAAACGAATAGCTATCCGAGAAGAGTTCCCATGTTGGCCAAGTGGTCCGCAAGGGTATTGGCCTCTCTGTACTTATGTTGGGCCTTCGAGGGACCTCTGGATTGCACAAACTTCCTAGCCTCTTTGATGGTGTTGCTGACCCTCCAGGCCAGACTGTTGGAATTAGCTAGGTAGTTGATGATGTTCATGGAGTCTCCTTCTATGATAAGACGTCTGGGATCCTCTGAGAGAAGGGAGAGGTCTCTCCACAATGCTCGAGCTTCAACAATATGGTTGGTTTGGATGCCCAGGCATTCAAAATACACCAGGATCAGCTCACCATGGTGATCGCGCACAACACCCCCAACTCCAACAGGGCTTGGGTTTCCTTTTGATGCTCCATAAAAATTTAGTTTGATCCAACCTTCTAAGGGAGGTTCCCATTGGATGCTCACTCTAGGATTGACCGGGGTAGGGGGGCAATCCACTCCCGCATGGGATGCTGAGGGATTTGAAAATGGAAGCTTCTAAGGCCGATTGAGGGGTGAAGGGGCAAGGGATAAGCTTGGCATTTTTAGTAGCAAAGGCAATGGCTCTGGAAGCTATGGACTTAGGATCCTTGGAGGAGTCATCGAAAGCTCTGCTGTTGCATTCTAGCCAAATATGCCAGAGGAAATGGTGGAGGCACACATCCCAAAGGAACCAGAGTCTGGAATTACGGAAGGGGTTGGTCCATTGGGAAAAGAGTTCGTTGATGGACTTGGGCTGGGCCCATTGAACCTGGAAGGAATTTAAAATGGAGCCAAGGACTATGGAAGAAAAATCACATCTCAAGAACAAGTGATCTGTGGACTCCCAATCAGCCATGCAAAGATAACACCTGTTGGGGATCGAGAATCCTCTTTTGTGCAAGTTTTCAATGGTTAGAGCTTTGTTTTAAATGGCAATCCATGAAAAGAAGCTTACCTTAGGGATCAAATATTTCTTCCAAACCCGGTTGAAAGGGGTGGGTAGAATAGGGGAAGGGGTTTGAATGTTGTAAGCTGACTTGACTATGAAAGCACCATTGTCGAACCCCTTCCAAGTAGGCCTGTTAGGTCCTCCTCCGGTCGGGATGGTAGTCGAGTTGAGCATCGTGGATAGGGTGGCATCAGCCTCGCCAAGATTATTACCATTGATTGCTTTCCACTGAGGGACTCCATTGGAGATGGTTATGAAGTCAGCCACCCTGTGCCCCATGTTGAGGTCAGTGAATGGTTTGAGCTCCACCAATTTTGAGTTGTCGATCAGGGGTTCATCCTGGGCCCACCTGTCATACCAGAAATCAATGCGATTGCCATCACCGAGGATCCATCGTAAGCCTTTCTGGATCAACTGATGAGTATGGGTGATGGATTTCCAAAAAGTTGATCCACTCAAGGGGATCCCATCATCGAGGATTGAAAGATTGGCCAGGTATTTCTTTTTGACTATCTGCACCCATTCTGTTGAGTCGTTGGTAAGGATCCTCCAGGTGTGTTTTTCTAGTAGTGCTAGGTTCATCTTGGACACTTTCCTAAACCCTAGGCCTCCTTGCTTCTTGCTTTTGCACACTATATCCCAGGCAATGAGGGGTATTCTAGTCTTCTCATCGGTCCCCAACCACAAGAACCTTTTTTGGAGCTGCTCAATCTTGTGGTAGACTACCATGGGAATCTTGAAGACTAACATGAAATAGACCGGTATGCCTTGGAGGCAGGCCCCGATGAGGGTGGCTTTAGCAGCCTGAGATAAGAGTTTACCTTTCTAGGCCACTAGCTTCTTTTGGATTCTCTCTAAGACATTATTCCACATCAGCTCCTTGGGGTTACCACAAAACAAGGGGAGGCCAAGGTAGGAATATGGGAGCGAGTCAATGGTGCACCCCAGGATGCGAGCTATCTTGGATTGTCAAGCTACGGGGGTGTTGATGAAGAACACTTTGCTTTTGATGAAGTTAACCTTTTGACCAGTAGATTTTTCATAAAGTAAGAGGATGTGCTTGATGGATTTGGCTTGGGTCATAGAAGCTTGAGTGGATAAGATGGTGTCATCGACAAACTGTTGATGGGTAACTGGTTTGATGCTTGAGGTAGCCTAAATTCTAGATATCCTCTATCTCTGGAAAGCAGCTTTGAGGGCTCTACCCAGGGAGTCCGCCAAGATGATGAAGAGGATGGGTGAAAGTGGGTCACCCTGGCGGAGGCCTCTTACACTCGGGAAAAACCTAGCCGGGGAGTCATTGACCAGGATAGAGAACCATGGGGAAGAGTAGCAGTTGTGGAGGAGGTCAACCCAGGATGGGTGAAAGCCAAACTTGAGGAGGATATCATGGAGGAAGTCCCAGCTGACCCTATCGAAAGCTTTGTTCATATCGAGTTTTAAAAGGAGGGCTAACTTTTTAGCAAGGGAGGCTGAGTGCATGGCTTCATGGACAGTGATGACCCCGTCCAGGATGCTTCTACCTTTGACTGAGCTACCTTGGCTAGGGTCAATGATGAGAGGAAGGATCAACTTCATCCTGTTGGCCATGACCTTGGTGAGGATCTTGTAGAGGACATTGCACAGACTGATGGGTCGGTAGTCAGACAAGGATCTACAGACGGGCAACTTGGGAATGAGAGCAATGAAAGTGGAATTAATCCCTCGAGGAATGGTTCGAGAGGATTGGATTTCTCTGATGGCTTCACATACATCCCACTCGATGATATCCCAGAAATCCTGATAGAACTTGAGGGGAAACCCATCCGGCCCAGGGGCTTTATCTAGTTGCATGGAGAAGAGGGCCCTCTTGATTTCATCATGGGAGAAAGGGCTGACAAGCATGGAATTAGCCGACTAGGGGATAGAGGGGGGAATGTTTCCCAGGAGGTCAGTCTTGGCTTGGTCATCATCCTCAAGAGGACTACTGAGAAGAGTTTGAAAAAAATATATTGATTCAGACCTGATCTCGAAGATGTCCTTAGTGATGGACCCATCACCGTGCGTGATCTCACGAATCTTGTTTGAGCCTCTGTGCCTCAAGGTGGAAGCATGAAAGAAGTTGGTGTTGGAATCACCATCTTTAATCCAGAGGGCTCTAGACTTTTACCTCCATAAATTTTCCTCCCTAGCTAAAATATTGTGGTATTCAGCCAGGAGGTTTCTTTCTTCATCCCTCGTGGAGTTGCTTTGGTCTCCATATTCGATCTGCATTTCGATCTCTTGGAGCTTTCCTGTGATGGCCTGCTTGCTCGTAAAGATATTTTTGAACACCTCCTTATTCCACACCTTTAGTTTTTCTTTAACTAGCTTAAGCTTTTGGGAAACTTGGAAGGTAGGGGATCCCAAGATCGACTGCTACCACCAAAGGGTGACTTGGGATCTGAGATCCTGGTGATGGAGCCACATAGAGTCGAAGCAAAAAGGGGTCTTGAAGGATGGAGGTTTACCTGCTTCCAGGAGGAGGGGACTATGGTCCGAGCCAATATTGGGAAGGGCGAGGAGGGATGCGTCCCCAAATATCGGGATGGCCTCTTTGGATATGAGGAACCTATCCAGCTTTACCTGAATAAGTCCACCTCCCGTTCTTCTATTGCTCCAGGTGAACTTAGATCCTTTGAGTTGGACATCCATGAGCTCATTGAGATCTATGAATTCCCTGAAGTCCTCCATGCTTCTACTTGTGATGTTGAGTCCTCATTTTTTTTGAAGGGTATAGAGGACTGTTGAAATCCCCACCGATGATCCAAGGGATGGTGCTGAAAGTGCTCCTCATCTGACTGATGGTGTCCCACAGAGCTGCTCTTTCGAGGGGGGAATTTGGGGCATACACATTGGATAAAATCCAAGAGGAGTTGTTGGTCTTGCAATGAAAGAGGACATTGATGATTCTATTCGATGATGATAGAAGCCTCCCTTCGACCTGTAGAGGATCCCACAGGCACATGAGTCCTCCCGAGGATCCTTGGGTAGGGCTGATGAGGACTTCGCCCCTGCTCCAGATAGCTTTGGCCGACCTGAGGGAGGAGACATTATCATTTTTGGTTTCTTGGAGAATGAGGATGGTGGGATTACATTCTTTCCTAAGATTAGCAGTGAGGCATTGTTTGGCTGCTCCATTTAGGCCTCTCACATTCCATGAGAGGACCTTCATTTAGAACTTTTTTGAGATTTTTTGCCTCCCTTCATCTGTTGAAGGGGAGGTTTGTTTCCTCTTTGGTCCTCTTTCTGCATGTCTGAGTTCTCAGAGTAGAGGGTTGACTGAGTTCCATTGGTGATATCCTCTGCTATCTCCTTGTTCCGTTGCTCAGTGATGGTTGGTCTCCCCCTTTTTTTGTCACTGCCAAAGTCGATGGAAGATTTTTTGCTTCTGGTGTTTTTTGGGCTAAATTTCCCAGAATGGGAAGGGATTGACAGAGGGCTTCCCACCTCTTCAATAACAAGGACATAGGATGACCCAGATCTGATCGAGGATGGGGAGGGGGAGGACTGGGAAGGGTTCCTATGAGCCATGGCAAGATATTCGTGTAAACCCAAATTTGAGGTGACAATGGGGGGAGGGGAGGTACCTGGAAAAGGTTGGTGTCGACACCAGACTCGGATATTTCTTTTCCTTTGATTTCGAAGGGGGCTTCCTGCTCGATCGAAGGCCCCGATCGATCATCGCTCCCTTGAGGGGCCATGGTTGGAGGTGCCTGACTAGGGGCCCCCTGAGCATTCCTTGGTGCAGATGGGTTTCGGGGCTGATCCCTTGGAGGACCTGGTCTATGGTTTACACCTTTAGTTGGATCTTTAGAAACTTGGGACTAATATTTTAGGGCAGGAAACTAATTCCTTAGGTGTCCTTGGGATTTGTAGTGAATGCAGAAAGTCGGTTTATTCTCATAATCCAAGGGTTGGCACCTTATGAGAGAGGATCCATGAAAGAGGTTGACATGCGTGGGGAGCTCTATCTCCAGGTTGGCATTGATGCAAATGCGGGCGTGGACCATCCGATATCGGACTTTGGTGGAAGGATCGATTGCTATCAGATCATCGATGGTTCTAGAAATTCCTTTGAGGACATCCTCGTGCCAGAACTGGAAAGGGAGGTTTGGCAACCTAACCCAAATCGGGGTAACATTGATGTTTTGGGTGTCCGGATCAAAGTCTTCAACCCATTTGTAGAGGAAAAGGCTCCTTCTACCTAGGAACCAGGGACCCCTGGATAGGATATTGCAAAAATCCTCTTGGTTGTTTAATATGATGGCAAAAAAACCCTTGGATAGGGCTACGATCTCCATGTTCCCGCTTGTCCTCCATTTGGAAAATACCCATTTCCTGATGGTTTCCATATCTGGGCGGCCTTCGATGAATTTTCCAATCAGGGTTAGCCTCTCCATCTCTAGGTAGCTGGACATGAGGATTTTCGGGATCACTAGGTCTGAGCCATTAGGGATAAGCTCCTAGGTTGGAGGTTTGAAAATGGGGCCAGGGTTGACCACCTTGGCATAGGAAACTACCGAGGGTTTATCCGGGATGGGACCATTCCCGATGATGAGCCTATCCCCTTGATCCCCTTTGTCGGGGGGTTCCTTCCTATGCAATGGGACCCCATCGATCGGATCCTTACCTGCTTTGCTAGTGACAGATCCTGGCTTGGATCCTCCGCCCTCTGGACTGCCATTGATGCGCATACATGTTTCCTCCTCCATCGCTCCTCCTAGCTTCTTCTTCAAATATATTTTAAGTTAAATGCTTTCTTTAAATATTTTCCTTCCAAACCTAATAACTTATCACCCAAATTTTCCTTCAATTAATTATGCTTTCAATAGTAACACTACTTTCCTTTTCAAATATTAATTTCTGCTTTCCTTTTTCCCTTTATTATTTTAATTTTCGTAAACTTCCTTCAAATAAACTGTGAATTAATTGGTTACTTTTGTACCTTTAAACTATCTCCAAATGCTATATTAACTAGCATTTGATTTTTAAATTTCAAATCTCCAAAAGGTAATAAATCATTTGCCTAAGACATTTTCAATGATGTTATGATTATTCAAATATTTTAGCTCAATAGCCTTTGTTTTGAAACCAATTTCCAATGCAATATCACATACAATTTTCTAAAGGCTAAAGGCTCTACCTTTGGTGTCTTCACCCTCTAGAGCACTTTTTAATGTCCTTATTGCTTTGTCTATGATGTATTTGCCTTTTGATGCACTTTCAACGTACTTCTAAAGACCTAGTTCTCTAAGCTATTCCAACCTTGGGTGCTATTAAGGGTTTTTAATCCATCTACCCATTCTAATTTGAATGTATTGGAATTATGTTGAATATTTTCCATGTTATTTATGAGGGGTTAGCTCTAAAAGGACTTTACACTTGTAAATATTTCCTTATTGGGGTTCGAGGTTGGACCAGGCCCCGAGCAAGGATACGAGGGTGGTAGCTCCTGTTTGGGGGTCCAAGGCTGTTAGCCCCTAGGGAATTGTTTTGGAGGGTTTAAGCTATTTTTATATTCATATGGGTGTTTTTGGGTTAATGTAATGTGGGCCCATGGTACTGTAAAACCTCTTCGTGTATTGTGTTTCAGGGGACCTATTCGTAGCTGCAGAATTCTCAAGTTAACACCATGACTCATGGTTGATTGACTTAGGTGCTTATTTTCATATGAATCCTTATAGGGAGGGGTTTTGTGAATATGAAAAGATAAATAGAGGTGAAGTCTTCTTGGGAGACAATTTGACACATAAAATAATAGGTCAAGGAAGACTCAAATTAAGGTTAAAATATGGAAGAGTTAAAACCCTTCCCGATGTGTTATATATTCTAGGTTTGGTAAGGAATCTAATATCCATTAGTAAGATGAATGATGCAAGTGTGATTGTGCAATTCAATAAGGGTGGCTAAAATATAGTTCGTGGATGCTTAGTGTTGGGAAGGGGAGTTTGTATAGGAACTTTGTTCAAACTTGAGGCTAATACAGTAGAATAAGTTCCAAGTACTTGTTCATCACTATAAGTACTGATTACAATAACTCTTCAGTTTTAGAGTAAATTAGTACAGTAGAAGAAGCTCCAAGTATTCCTATAGTGAAGACAATGTTGTGGTATCAACGCTTGGGGAACATTGGTGAGAAAGGCCTTCAAAAATTGAAAATGAAAGGTATGGTTGAAGGAATTTTTGATTGCCCATTAAATTTTGATTTTTGTGAGCACTATGTTTTTGGAAAGCAAACCAGAGTTAAGTTTCCAAGTAGTGCTACAAGATTTGAAGGAATTTTTCATCTAGTTGATAGTGATGTGTTTGGACCTATAAAAGTACCATCATTAATTAAATCCATCTATTTTGTAACATTTATAGATAACTTCTCAAAAAAGACCTGGGTATACTTTTTATGGTACAAATATGATGTTTTCAATAAATTTAAAGAGTTCAAGGCTCTTGTAGAAAATCAAACAGAGAAAAAGGTAAATATTTTGGGAAGTGATAATGGTGGTGAGTATTACTTTAATGAATTTGAGCAGTTTTGCAAGGACTGTGGAATAGAGAGGCATAGAATAACTCCATATACTCCATAAAAAATGGAGTTGCCAAATAGATGAACAGAACATTGATGGATAAGACCAAAACAATGCTAAGCGGTGCAGGGTTAGAAAATAAATTTTGGGTAGAAGTCATGTTAACTGCTTGCTACCTCATCAATAGATCTCCTACCTCAGCTTTGGTGGACAAAACTCCACAAGAAGTGTGGATTGGTAAGAAACCCTCTATCAGTCATATAAGGGTTTTTGGTTACGAAGCTTATATGTATGTCCCAAAATAGAAAATGACTAAGCTAAACTACAAATCTAAGATATGCATATTTCTAGGTTATAGTACTGGTGTGAAAGGATATAAGTTATGTAATCCAAAAACATAGAATATTGCTTACAGTTGTAATGTGATCTTTAGAGAAACAAAAGGAGTTCAAAAATAGGAAATGCAACCAAGCAAAGAACCATAAATATTTTAGGTAAAATTGGAATAGGAGGAAGAATTTGTGGTAGAACCTGAATTACAGAGAGATTCTAAAGAGGAATATTTAGAGGAAGACAGTGAGGAGGAAGATGAAGATGTAAAACCTAGAACTCCAATTTTAAGGAGATCAGATCAGGAGAGAAGACTCCTGGAAAGGTATAGCCCTTCAAATTTTTGTTTTACATTTAATTTATCAGTTACTAATGAATAACCCAAGACTGTAAAGGAGGCACTTCAATCAAGTAATAAAAAGTTTTGGAAAAGGGCTATGGAAGAAGAAATGGATTCCCTAGATAAAAATAATACATGGGACTTTGTGAAATTACCCCTTGGTAGAAAACCTATTTGTTGTAACTGGTTATTCAAGAAAAAGTACAATATTGAAGGAAAGTTGGAGAAGTGCAAAGCTCACCTAGTAACAAAAGGATTTTCTCAAGTTTTAGGAATTAAAGTTGGTGAGATTTTTTCCCTTGTGGCTAAACTAACATCAATTAGAGTTTTATTGGCTATTTCTACTGCTTTTGATTTTGAAATAGAATAGATGGATGTAAAGACAACTTTTCTACATGGTGAACTTGATGAAGATATATCTATGTCACAACCATAATGCTTCAGGGTAAAAGGTAAGGAGGACTTGGTATGCAAGCTAAAGAAATCTCTTTATGAATTGAAGTAGTCTCCATGGATGTGGAACCAAAAATTTGATAGGTTTGTTTTTACACTTGGGCTTGGAACAAGCAAAGCAGATCCATGTGTATATTTCAAAAAGGAAGGTGAAAATTTTGTTATCATTGTATTATATGTAGATGACATGTTAATTGGTAACAATAAGAAGATGATAAAGTTACTATCTCGATTTTCTTCTAAATTTGACATAAAGGATTTGGGTGTTGCCAAATTTATTTTACGTATGGAAATAATAAGGGATCGTGAAAATAGAAATTTGTGGTTAAATAAAAAGAAATATGTTAATTTGATACTATAAAGGTTTAGGATGCATGATTGTAAATCAGTATGTACTCCATATTCGGTTGGTCAAAAGTTATCTGTTGAACAATGTCCTAAAATAGATGAGGAAATTGAAGAAATACATCATGTTCCTTAAGCTAGTATTGTGGTCAGTCTAATGTATGCAATTGTTTGTACTAGACCTGATATTGCACATGCAGTGGGAGTAGTTAGTAGATATATGTCTAATCTAGAAAAGGAACATTGGAATGTTGTGAAAAGGATCTTAAAATACTTGCATGGAACTACAAACTATACTATTGTTACAAAGGAAAATATAGAAACAATGATATTATAAATCTACAAGGGTTTGTGGATGCTTATTGGGATGGATATCCTAAAAAGAGAATATCCATGAGTGCTTATGTGTTTAGGCTATTTGGAGGGGCAGTAAGTTGGATGAGTAAAAAGTAATCAATTGTTGCTTTGTCCACTACAGAAGTAGAGTACATTGCAACAACTCATATATGTAAAGAAGTAGTGTGGCTATAGAGGTTGTGTTCAATAGTTGGCATTAATAATAAGGCTATAAGAATTGACAGTGACAATCAAAGTGTAATATTTTTGGTAAACAATCCTAGTTTTCATGATATTTCAAAACTTATTGATATCAAGTACCATTTTGTGAGAGAGATGGTTGAAGAGAACTGGGTGATATTGGAGAAAGTTGATATAGAGAAGAATATTGTTTATTCTTTAACAAAGGTTGTACCTACTCAAAAATTTTCTTGATGTAGAATATATATGGGCATGGTTGCCCTTCTCAGTTGACAATAGTAGTTATTAGCCCCTATGGAAGTATTCAAAAAGTGGGAGAATGTTAGAATTATGTTGAATATTTTCCATATTAATCAAGAGGGGTTAACTTTGAAAGGACTTTACACCTTGTAAATATTTTCTCATCGAGGTTCAAGGTCGGGTCGAGTCCCAAGTGGGGGTACGAGGGTGGTAGCCATTTTTTAGGGATCCGAGGACGTTAGCCCTCAAGGAATATTTGTTGGGAATTTAAGCTATTTTTAGATCCATATGGGGATTTTTGGGTTAATGTAATTTTGGCCCATGGTTTTGCACCCATGGTGTTGTAAAACCCCTTCTTGTGTTGATGGTATATAAAGTAGCACTTGCATGAGGGGTTGGTAAGGAATTTGCATGAAATATAATCACAAGTGAAAATCGAGCGAAAGGATATTATTGTATTGGAGATGGTCAAGTTTATACAATAAGAAGATATTCTTGTTGGGTTTTTTCTCAAAAGGGTTTCCCAAGATAAATTCTTGTGTAATGTGTTCTTCTCTATTTTTCCTTTGATTCTTCAATTACTACTTTTTTAAATTTTGTTTATCGAGGTATTATTTCTCTTTAGAATATTTACAGAGATATTTCAAAGACACCTTAATAATATTCTACGATCTCCTTTACTCATTCCTATTTTCTCCAACCATCTCCTTGCACATTTTGGTTGTTCCTCTTTTCTCTAGCCATCTCCTTGTACATTTCATGTGCTTCTCTTCTCAATCTCCTGGAGCATCTACTTGGACATTTGCTTCTTGGATGTCTACTCCTTGGACATCATTTCTCAAGATTGCACATGTTGCTCTCTTCTCAAGATGTTGAGTGTTGCTGCTCTCAATACTTCTTCACACAATAGTGGTTCTCCTTTCCCACTAATGGTTGTTCTCCTCACACTAATGGCTTCTCTCACAATAGTGGCTTTGATACCACTATTAGAAATTAAGCCATTTTATCACAAGATATCAATCTTAATATTATCACACAATTATTCACAAGTATTCAAACAATAAAATAACTTACTATATTAATGGATTTCACTTAGTATTCTAGTACCAACTAAGTATTGAAATTTTCATTACATGAATCTCATATGCTTCCTCTACATACAACCTTTACAAAGACTCTTGAGATTTCAACTTCAACAAACTATTAATCTCCTCAAACATCCAAGAGATATGACTCTTCATATTTCTCATAAGAGATATATTTTATTGACTCCTAATAATGATAAACCCCTAATGATTACTAAATCACAAATTCTAAATGAATCATATTTACAACTCTTTTTACTCCACATATTTACAAAATATTTACAAGTACCAAATAATGTAATAAACTCCAACAATTATAATACCCAGTCATTTCAAATGATAGGGTTAATTAGAAGTAAGAATATCGAGCTTATCTTTAATGATGAAATAGAAGAAGGATGAACTTGGTAAGGAGGAATTCTTTGTCTCTTTTTCATGTTAGTTAAGACAGATGTACTTTTTCACATCAGAGAAAACTAATCCTAATTAGGTATGGACAACATTGAAAAATATCTATGGAAAAATAAGTGCTGATAAAGTTAATAAAATAGAGATGAAGCTTTGTGGAAATATGAATTTCATAACACTATTGCCAAGGAGGAAATTTTGTGGAAATAGAAGTCCAACACACTTTGGCTAAAAGAGGGAGAAAAATTCTAAGTTTTTTCACATCACAACCTTGAAGCATTTAAGAACCAATAGGATTAGAGAAATTCAAAAAGTTGATGGATCTAGTGCTACTCACATTAAGGATATAAGAGCTGAGGTTGTGGATTTTTTCAAAAATCTCATCGGGGTAGAAGAGGTTTGTAATGAAGAAGCCCAAAATAAGATGCTTGGTAGTATTCCCAACCTTGTCACAATTGATATGAACCAATTCCTTATATCTCCCTTCAGTGATGAGGAATTCAAATTTGTTATCTTTGCGATGGAAGGAATGAAGGCTCCAGGTCCTAATGGTTTACCCCCCTCTTTTTCCAAAATTATTGGCATATTGTGGGGAAGGATATTTTTGATGCCCTTTGGGAGGTCCAAACCACCAATCATATCCCATTCGGAGTGAATTCTACTTATTTAACTATGATCCTCAAGATTGTTGGTGCAAAGGACTTTGGTGCCTTTAGACCTATAAGCTTATGCAACATTGTTTATAGAATTATAACAAAGATCCTTGTTGACAGATTAAGGCCTTTTCTTCCAACCTTGATTGATTCAGCCTAAAGTGGATTCATGTCGGGGAGATAGATCTTGGATAGTATCTAGCTATCCATGACATTCTTCATTTAGCTAATAAAAGTGGCAGAGTTGGTCTCTTCCTCAAATTAGACTTGAACAAGGCTTATGACAAGGTTTTGTGGGAGTTTTTGTTAAAGGTTTTGGGAAAATTTGATTTATTCCAAAGTTGGATAAATTTTGTCCATGCTTGTATCTCTTTTTCTAAGTTTTTTATCTTAACAAACGATTCCCCAACAGGTTATTTTTCAAGTTTGAGAGGCATTCACCTAGTGGACCCCTTGTTCCCTTACCTCTATATATTAGTGGTGAAAGCTTTGTGTAGGGCTATCAATTTAGAACTCTTTATGGAAGGTATCAAGCCCACTTTACCAATGGATCCTATTTCTCATCACCAATTTGTAGATGATGTTCTGATCTCCCTCCTTGCTTCAGTTCCCCAAGTAAAGGTGCTAAAAGGAATCTTAGAGGTATTTTAAAATGCAATTGGGAAAAATATAAATTATATAAAAAGCAAAATCTTCATTCTGAATACCCCTTTAGCAAGGCAGAGGATAATTGCTTGCATATTGGGTTGTGAGTTGGCTCCCCTCTCGTCTCTTTACCTTGGAATACCTTTGTTTAAAGGCAGGATCTAGGATTCGCTTTGGGAACCTATGGTGGAAATATTACAGAGTAAGTTGATCTCATGGAAAGTATCCCTCGTCAGTCAAGCTAGAAAGGCTACCCTAGTAAAGTCTACTCTTCAAAGTATCTATGTTTAGAATTTCTAACAAGATTTTATCAAAGATTGAACATATTCAAAAGTTGTTTCTTTAGTATGGGTCTGATGAGAAGAAATTTTTTTGCAAGTCTACAAACCGAAAAAGGATGGTGGCTTAGGTCTTCATAACATTAGGTAGATGAATAAGGCTCTGGTTGTAAAATAGGGATGGAAGTTGGCAAATCAAACTAAAACTAGCTAGGTCAACATTGTGTCAATCAAATACTTGAGACATGAGATTTTTTTGCTTGCTGATCCTTTGTCGACTTTTGGTGTAGCCTTTTGGTTGAGTTTGCAAAGGTTGAGGGTGCTAGTATCCAAAGGTTGCAGATGGAGGTTGGGTGATGGACTCAGGATTGATTTCTGGAAATATATTTGGTTGATGGACCAACCCCTTGTGTAGATTCCAAATATGGCATGTTTGGAGCCTAGGACCAAATTGGTCTTTGGGTCTAAGGTGGATGAATTTATCGAGGTGGTCAATCGGCTAAAGGTTTAGAAGTTATTAGACTAGTCTATTCTCAACAATGTTGAACTTGAAGCTTAGATTCTAATTACTAATAAGTTGAAGTTTAGATCACTAAATTGAGAAATGAAAAGGATGAGATCTTCTGGGCAAGGAAAAATAATGGATCCTTTTCAATCAAGTCCACCTACAATCTGCTAGTTGTCAAGATGCCTCTATGGGTTCCACCTTTCAAAGTTTTCTTAAGGTTCTAACACCAAAGGTGAATGTATTTTTTTGATTGGCAACTTAGAATAGGATTTTAACCATTGAAAATCTTAAAAAGAAAGATTGGTCAATGTCAAATAGATGTTGCCTCTATGGTGCTAATAAGTAATAGAAAAACCATCTATTCTTACAATGCTCATTCTCTGTGGAAGTTGTTAAATCTATTTTTAATCTTTTGGTACTTATTTGGGTGGTGTCGAGTTCACTTGTTAATGTTTATGCTCAATGGTAATCTCCTTTTTATTCTCCAAGGCTAGAACTCTTTTGAGACTTTTGCCTACCACATATTTTTTGGAGAGTGTGGAAGGAGAGGAATAGTAGAATTTTTAAAACTTCCAAAGAGATACTACCTTTGTTTGTGCCAGAGCCTTGGCTTCCACCCTAGAGAATGTGTCCTCTCTAGCTTTGGAGGAGGGCAAATTTGAGGAGGTTGAGCTCAAAATAAAAATTAGCTTTCAATAGAGTAATAGGGTTATTGGTCTTCCTGGTCTTAATCCCTAAGCCCTTGTGAGGTGGGAACCTCCTTCTCCAGGCTAGGTTAAATTGAACTTCAATGGAGCTTCAAAGGGTAATCTTAGTAATACTAGTGTTGGTGGGGTATGTAGGGATGACGGAGGTGGGCTTCTACTGGTGTATGCTAAATTTTTAGATATCCAGACTTGCCATGTTGCAAAGTCTAGTGCCCTTTACCAAGGTCTCCTACTTGTGGAGAATATGGGGTACCAAAAGGTTTGCATTGAAGGAGACTCAATATTATAAACTTGATCAAAAGTGATTCAATCCTTGATTGGAACATTGATGTCATGATTATGGAATCTAGGTAAATTATTTAGTCTAGAGAGGATAGGGAGATAAAGTATATCTTTAGAGAAGGAAACTACCATGCTGACTTTATGGTAAAACTTAATATAAGTCTCAATGGTCTATCTGTTTGGAGAGACAATTTTCTCGAAGGCCTTCTTCAATTGAATTTAGCGATGCATGCTTCTTGATGCTTTGTAAGCTTTTACTATTTATGAAGAAAGGTTTTGTGCATAACCAGGTGGGAGTGTTGTTTGGCTGAGGGGCTCACCAACACTATTCTAATTTTATTTTTTGTATCAAGTTGTAGCTAGTTCACTTGGTTATGGATGGTCAATTGTAGTGCTTTATAGCTATTCTTATCCCAGTATTGCTGGTCTTAGACCGAGTTTTGCAGGGATTCTCCTATTGTAAAATGTTCGGGAACCCTTTCAAAATCCCTTCTATATCTAATAAAAAAAATAGAGATGAAGCTTTCCAATCTCAAAATTTTAGATTTTTATAATGTCAAAGACTATATATCTTACTTAAAAGACTTAAACTTTGACTTAGCCATAACACGATGGAATGTAAAAAGTGATACAGAGTATGTCAAAACTATTACTTTAAATATTATGCCTTGTTATACAATTGAATTGGTTTTTTTATGAATGCTATGACTCTCAAGGAACCACAACTAATTTCTCTTGAAGGATTTCAAGCTTCTTATCCACTATGAAGTTACAATGAAGAATTATTGATCACTTTGTCATATACAGGCTCATCTAAAGGACTTTAAATTAATATAATAGAAGGCTTAGTGGCCCAAGAAAAAATATAATGTTTCAAAGAATTCAACCACATGTGAGTATTGTAAAATGTAAAGACACTCCATCAAAAATTGCATAACAAAATTGAACAAGATTGAGATAAAATTCTTGAGATCTAGATGCAAACTTTTGTATGATAAGGATGAGGAAGAATATAGCAAAGTAGAGGTCCACTAGGGTATCTATTATTTGGGAGATGTTACTCTAATATCTCCTCTCCTTAGCCCATAAAATTAAATTATGAGGGGTATTGTAGTATATGTAATCTAATCTTATTAGGCCAAGGCTAAAAGTATACAAGAGTGCTTATGAGCACTACTGATGTAGCCTACAAGCAAGTGTATATGTAAGCCTATGGAAATTATTCATGTAAGCATAGGAGCATCATTTATGTAATACTATGAGCACCCTTCATGTATTAACCCCTGGTGATATTGGTTAATCCACCCCTATGGTTAACCTTAATTAATGGGCATAATATATTTATCATGTATATTGTAATTTACTTCAAGTCAAGTTATGTTGGCTTGAGGTTAACTTTAATTGGGGGATTTGGTGTCACTACAAATATTCCCTAATGACTAATCCATAGTATTAATTTATGTTATAAGAGATATTAGAGTGCCTACAGGAACCCACCCCTTATTATTTCATTCCTTTCATGTCATTTATATCTTTATCTATTTTTGTCTAATTTGCTCCTTTGTTTCACTCTTCTTTCTTTATATGAATATGATTGTGGCAAATGTATGTTTCAAATATTTTGGAAAAGTATTTTGAATTTCAAACCAAGGAATTTTTTTATTTTTTGTGGGAGATAAAGTGTTCTTAAGGTAAACCTTTAGAAAATATTTATAGAAAAGTCAACCAAGCTAGTTCTAGAACCTTCAAGGTTGTGAAAGTGTTCAACCTAGTTTCTTATCAAATTGTTGTACCCCTAGCTCTCTCTCAAATATATGATGTGTTCTTTGTATCCTTACTAAAGTTGTATCCTAATGCATATCAGATTCTTTATTATCAATAATTTTAGGGGTAAGATCTAAGAGTAGTTTAAGTCAAGTCGATAAGGATATTGGAGACATGAAAAATACATTTTTATAATAGGGAGATAACTTAGTGCAAGGTCTAATAGGACAAATACACTGAGAACAATGCTACATGGGAAGATGTTGATGTAATTCATTCTTCCCATACTTGTTTGAGTGAAGACTAGTTGTCTTCTTTAATTTTGACTAAAAACAATTTGATTAAAAATTAAAGACCTTACTTTTGTATACAACTATATGATTTATTTGAGATACTATGGTTTAACAACATAAACACTTGAACCTATTTTTTTGTGTTGGCAATTGTATATTATATTGAGATGTTAATAACTATGTGACAATTGAAAACATTATGATTACTTAGTAGCTCAACTAATACCTTATAATTCCAAGGATTTATCCATAGAAAAATGGGTTTTGTAAACTAAGGAACAACATTGCAAAACAACACAAGTTTACAAAATTGACAAAATTTGGATGTCTTTAAGGTGAGTTGATTTGCTCAAGTGTTGATTCCTAAAATTCTAATTTGATCAGGTGTCAAATCCTTAAACGATAATTCACTCATAAATTTTGATTGGATCCAAAGCGATCCATTTGCAAAGTGGATCGATCAACTTGCAAGAGCAATTCACTAACGAAGTCAAGCAATTCACTCACTTCTTGGAATTAATTACTCATAGACTTGAGAAGGGGAAAATTCAAGGCATGTATCCCAAGGATAATATTTGGAAAGTGATATTTTGGCATGTAGTGTCACCATAAATCATCTTAGAAGGCTTCTCAACCACTTAGAGGCATGATTGGAGCTATATAAAAATTAGAGGTGCATCATTTTGCTAAAAATACTCCAAAGTTGTACTTTTACAAGGGGTAATAGTTTCTCACTCCAGGTAACTTAGGGGTAAACTCAAAATATAAAAATGAGTCATGTGATCCATTGTATTCATCTTTTGGTCATAAGAATTAAAAGCTACACTTTGTGAGATCCATATTGTGCTCTAATCTTATGAGATTGTTGAGAAATTGGCAAGTCCCTAGGCATTCCATGAGTGTCACCATCCTCATAGTTTGTGAAGTGCACAGTGATTTAGGCATTGTCATTTTTTCCATCTTGTCATTTGCCTAGAAATTTTATAGTTAATGAATGGGGAACATTAATGTAATTCAAATTATCATGTGTTAATTGATCATGCACACTTTCTCGCTAGGGTGTAAACTCATATTAACTTGAATCACTCACACCCTTAATATTTTATGCATATTTATTTTCCATGTTTTACTTTTCACGTAGTTAGTGTAGGTTAGGTTAGGAGTATTTTACAGGGATAACGAGGATCCAACATTAATCTAGATGTTGGGAGGAGCCATTGGCACTCCCTTCCAACTTTGTTGAAGCTAGAATTGGGGTGCATTGTTAAATTAGAAGTCAAGACAATTCTTGGTTTAGTATAGTTTCTAGCACACCTAGTGGGACAAATCCCCATTATTTTCCCCATAAAAAAATGTTCACTAAGACCCCCTCCATGTATGATTCAACATAGTTTCTAGCATACTCAATGGAAATCACCCTCATTATCCATCATTTTTACCCCAAATTGTCTAAATTTCTTGATTTTCATACTAATTTCATATTTATCATGAATGGAGGGATTGGCTCAAAATTGAAGGAATTTTTGGCAAGTCTAAACATAGGTAGCAATTCACTCTAGTTGAGCCAATCATTTGAAAAGTAGTTTTAAGTCTATTTTTGAAATTGATTCACTTGATTTTGCAAGTCATTCATTTTGAATCTATAAAATTTATACAAGTTGATTCCAAAGCAATTCATTGAAGCTAGGGACTTGATTTATCAAGCCTAGTCTTAAATTGACCTTAAATTTTACATATTTTTGTTATTTATGTCTATTTTTTGTAGGTGCTTTGCAAATGGCTCTTCGTTACAAACCTCAAAATCATAATTTTTTTGTCAAGCAAGTGAGATAACACCAAAAACTACAAAACTTCTCAATTTTTAATTCTAAACTTTCATCTACCATGGGCAAAAACCAATCTACATGAGGCTTAAAATATTTTTCCAAGTCCTCACTCAAGAAATATTTTCTTAAAAATAGGATTAATTCACTCTGTTTAAGGCCAACAAAGTTAAATCCATCCAATGATTCACTCTAAAACATGAAAATTTCTCCAAGCAAAATTTGAGGAGTGATTTACCTAGGTTTTGTGCAGCATTTACTCAAATAGATAAATTTATTGCAGCATTATGAGAATATCTAGGTAAATGATTTGCAAGATGGTGAATATTATGAACTTCAACAAAACCCTACTATGATTTACTTTTTATTTAAAAAAAACCCTAATATGAGCTCCACTCTTGTCTTCAATGTATGTAGCATTATGATGGCTCAACTACATGAGAATACTTATATGGAATAAATATGTCATGGGATCAAAGTCCTCAAATACCCTACTACATGCAAAGTCAACAATAGCTATAAAACCTACAACTGAATATGCAAGCCCACCAAACAACGTAGAATTCTATGCCATAACAAGTATATTGGGACCAATAACCAATGCAATAGGTCATGTAATAATAGGTAGTGGAACAAAATTACCCAATTACACAAAACCAACAATTGATCCAATATCCTCAATAAAAACCAAAATCTGCTCCAGTAGGATAACCTATGTACCAAAAGTTGTATGGACATATGTAGTATAGGTAAGCACCTCAACAAACAAATCTAATGATTTCTACACAACAAAACTATCAAGATTAGTTGGATCAAACCCATCAATAACAAGTTACCCCATAGTATCAACAAGTTTCTTGGGAATGGTAGGAGCCTTAATAGTCAATTACTCAATAGCAAGTCCTATTGGTCCCCACTCCTAGAAAAATTTTAACCTATAACAAGTCACTTCAAGTTTGATTGTTCCAACAAGGAAAAATGTAAATTATTAACTAGGTTCATAATTACATGAGTAATATGAATTCAAATTCTTGGTACCTTACTTGTAAAATGGGTCATTATCTAGCAAATTTTGCTATGATGATTCACCATGCATAAGCAATGGATTAAAAAGTGTAAACCAGTCTATAGTAGCAAACCAACCTATTACCACCAATCCAATAATGGTTAGTCAACCATGATGAACCAACCTATGGTAAATATGATGACTGCACTATAAGTAAATGTTGTACAAGCCTATACAATGTCTAGAGCACTTGAAATGAGTAGTTATTGCCTCCCTACACATAATGTAGTAATGAACAATTCTTCAAAGTGTACTCAACATACTTCCTAGAAAGTATACCTTCTTCAAAGATTTAGGTAATAATAAATTAACACTTCTTATGGAGAAACCTCCACCCTTCAATCAAGGGTCATCCCTCCTATGGTCTAAGGAAAATCTTGATATTGAAGAGAAAGAGTCTAAAGGAAAATAAATAAAGGACAAAGAAAATTGTGAATCAAATGATTCTTTCTTAGATGTAGGGTTAGAGTCTTTAGAAGAATCTAAAGTATTTAGTTTTCCCCTAGAAGTAGAAAAGTATATGATATGAGCAAAAATTAAGTTAAAATACAAGGGATTTGGGTTTGCCTTGAGGATGTCTTTCTTGTCGAGATACAAAAGCAAACATACAATCAGATCATAAAGCATTGGTTCCCCCCTCAAATTATGAAAGAGGAATTAGAAAAGAATATGAAGAAGGAAACACTACAATATTTGAATAATTGACATGTGAATTCCTTTTCATTAAGGTACTGTACTTCTTTGAAGAGGAAATTATCAAGTTCCTAAGACACTTGGAGCATCTGAATTTACCAAGTGTCATATTCCTTTCCAAAATGTCATCATGTGTGATTCTCATAAACCATCAAAGGAAGGTGAAATATTGTCTCAACTAGATCATGAGGTATTTTTACCGGAGCTAGAATTGAAACTAGAGTTTGAGGATAAAATAGAGGAAGAAAGTGAACTAGAATATGAAATGTACAAGTTCATTTTGAATAAATAAAAGTTTGTAAGAATTGTAGAAATCTCATGGAAGATATTTTATGAAGGAGTTATTATATTTAAATATTGAATCATAGAAGTAGACACTATTCAATAAATGGAGAAGGGTTCACTTATGGCTCTTGAGATTTCTCAAGTGATTTTAGATAAATGGGCTACATTGAGTAATAGAGAATCTATAAATCTAAAAATACGTCATTTTCCTAAATTCTTTGGGAGTATAGCTATGGTAAAATTTGTATTCCAATAGTTTGATTATTTGAAGGATGACATTGAGTTGGTTGGCAAACAACAAAAAAAGAAAACATTATTTCTAAGTGATGTTGTGTTGCCTAGTTGCATAAAGGCAGTCATCCAAATAGATAATCACCATCAAATGCTATCACAAAATGAGGTAAAAAGTGGAGAGGCTATCATAGTTATATAAATTACAATTCCCTCCATACTTCCCATCACTTTAGAGTTCAAATAAGGTATCATTTCCAAGATAATTATCATTAGGAGGTGGATTAAAAGAGGATGATAAGAAATAAAGTAGTTCTAACTCCTCAAATGATGACACCCACTAAGGATTTTGCTTGTTTTAGTGAGTAAATGCATTATCTCCTAAAGTGTATCCATGAGGCTCTAAATTGGAAAATAATCCTTGGTAAATACCCTCCATATGCACCATCAATTCTATTTGCCTTGTTTACATAGGCGTTGGAAAACCCTGAGCTGGAACATTGGCATAAAAAGGGTGGGCAACTATTGTCCTGAGCCTATGAATGGGATTATATTTCATTTTAAAAGTTATTTTTTTCTTTTTATAAATTCTCTTTTCTCATTCCCCTTATTCAATTTTTTTCCTATAAAAAATAATGAAGAAGAAAAGAGAAAAAAAGAAAGAGAAATTCCCATCTCACCTAAGTGAAAATATTGCAAGAGACACTAGGGTTCCTATATTTTTACATCCATTTATTTTAAGAGTGATTTAAGATATCTCTAATATTAGTATTTCCTTTTCTAGATCTAATAAGATTAGATACCGACCTAGGAATTCAATCATAACAAGGCAATACCTAAGATCTAGACCATTTTTAGGGAGGTAAGATTTTTCTTCCTTCTTAAATCTATGGCCTAATGAACAAGGTAAATATTGAGATAGATCTTTCTGATCCTATAGTCAAAAAATTACTATCAACATGAAGGTTAGTAAAATAATTCAATCTATGAGATTTTTTATGACTTAGGGAAATGAAGGACATAAGGATAGAGATGAATATTAGATTACCCTAAATATAAGGGTTCTTAAAGAAAAAAGCCTTACATATAATGAAAATACTAACAAGAATGGAAGATACTAATCTAGGAGATAAATTTATTCTACCTTCTTTTGCATAACCATATTCACTTCACTTCTACCCCCATTTCTTCTATTCCCATATCTATTCTTCCTTTCTCTCTTGTTTATTATTCTACTCCTTATCTAACCCCATAACTTATTATACCATGACCATCCCACCTCAAATAAGCATAATGTTCATAATGAAGAGTCATCCACATGCCATCTTCACTCCACGAAGAACAAAAGGATAACATATAAGGAAAATAATGACAAGAATGAAAGCTGCTAATCTTGGAGCTCAAATTTCTTCCACCATATTTTTCATAACCATCTTCACTTCACTTATACCCACTATTTATTCTATTTCCATCTCTATTCTTTCTTCACATATTATTTATTACTCTACTTCTACTTGTCTAACACCCTAACTTCTTATACCATGCCCACCCCACCTAAAATAAGCATAATCTCAGTCATTAGATCACTAGCAGGTTTGCATATTCATAATGAAGGGTCATCCACACACCTTCACTCTAATTTTCCCTATTACCATTCATACCACTATAACTTTTCATCCCATACAACTATCCATTCGGTCTCCCCATATTGTAAGTGTCCTTATGTCACTTTGTGTGTCCTCATTTCATTCCCTCTCCTAATACATCACCATCTATTCCATGTCATTGTTTCAAACTTATATCCTCATCTTCACCAGTTTGTTGGTCACTATAGATAAAATGATACCTTTCCATCTAATATCATCAAAACTATCCAAGGTAATTCACGCTATGAAGGAGAACCTTGTCCTTGATGTTTATCAGTTATTCCCTCACTTGGTGAAAAGGATCCCCTCAAAGAAAAGATAAAGAGTAAATATCAGGCACCATGCAAGAGGTAAGAAGGCACATTGATCAAGAGAAATTTGGTGGAAAGAGCATCAACATTTGCTACATTCATGATCCATCAATCTTAGATGATGAAATGAAGAGGGGAGCTATTGATCATTAAGGAACTTTTAGTGTAGAATATGAAAATCAAGATATAAGTGGTTGGGCAAGTTGAGTCCCTTTGGGACCAAGTGACACACCTAGAATTTCTTAGGTCATGTCCCTTTGTGCTAAGGTACACCCCACATATCTCAATAAGTGTGAGATATTACTCTTAAAATCCAATTAGGCATGTGGAAGAAGATTTAACATATAAGGCAAAGTGCACCGAAGTACTCCTCATCTAATGAATATATGAAGTAGATGGTTAAGTCAAATAAGAAGATGATTAATATGCAAGGACATATCCTATAGGTAAAGGAGGTGCAACTTGCCTATGATGATTTTGGAATGATAGTTAAAGAATTGAGAAAGAAGATATAGGATCTATTAAATAAGGGATTAACTAAGGTACTCTCCTATTAAGGACAACTCCATATATTTTTTCAATGTCATTTATGAAGAGAAAGCTAAAGAAGAGGTATTCATAGATAATGTTGCTTGATGCTTCAAAGAATATCATTGAACCAAAAATCCAATTGGAAAAAATATAAATTAAAGACGGTCAACGAAAGAGCCTCCTAAAGGATCAATATGAGGGTTTGAATACTGAAATATTGTTGCTCAAGATGTATCCTCACATACTAACTAACTAGAAATTTTGAATACTAAAATTTTACAAGGATCATAATTTTAAAGACTCCATGCCCTAGGATAAATATAATATCTACAATATCTTACCAATTAATCTTGACACCTTGGGAAGTCACGAAAACTATAGTAGCTCAACTATTGCCTTATAATTCCAAGGAATTAGCCATATAAAATTTAATTTTGTAGACCTAAGAACAATGTTGCAACATAATACAAATTTGAAATTTTGATAAAATTTGGTTGTCTTCAAGGTGGGCTGATTTGATCAAGTGCTAATTCTCTAATAAGTGTCAACTGGTGCCAAAGTGATTTACTTGAAAAATGTACCGATTGTATTGTTAAAGTGATTCACTAGTAAATTCAAGTGATTCACTCACTTCCTAGAGTGAACTTCTTGTAGACCTGCAAAGGGGTAAAAGTAAAGACATATCCTAAGGATAATCTTTGGAAAGCAATATTCTAGCATGTAGTGGCACCAAACTCATCTTAGAAGGCTTCTAATCTATTTAGAGGTATGATTGGAGGCATGTAACATTAAAGATGAATAATTTTGTTAAAGATACCCCAAATATTTACTTTTACTAAGAGTAATAATTTCTCATCCCAGGTAACTTAGAGATAAACTCCAACTATAAATAGGATCCATGAGTTTAATTGTATTCATATTTTATCATGAGAATTTAGAGCTACACTCTATGATACACACATTATGCTTTGATATCATGAGATTAATGAGAAATTGGAAAGCCCTTAGGCATTCCATTAGTGGCACCACCCTCTTGGTTTGCTAAGTGCATGGTGGTTGAGGTATTGCATTTATTTCCATCTTGTCATTTGCTTATCAATTTTATAGTAAATGAATGGGAGAACGTTGCTCAAGTGTCAACTTCTCAAATGTTGATTCACTCATAAGTGTTGAATGGATCCAAAGTGATCTGCTTGCAAAGTGTATTGATCAACTTGCAGGAACAATTTACTGAATTTCTTAAGCAAATTGCACACAAACTTGTGGAAAGGTAAAAATAAATTCATAAGTTCTAAGGAGAATCTTTGGAAAATGATATTTTATCATGTAGTGGTGTTGTACCCCATATTAGAAGGTTTTTGAACCATTTAGAGGTATGATTAGAGGCATATAAAATTTGGAGGTGCATCATTTTGCTAAAAATACCCCTAAATATTTAATTTTACAAGGGAAAAAGTTTTTCATTCTAGGTAACTTAGGGATAAACTCCAACTATAAATAAGAGTCATGGACTCCATTATATTCCTCTTTTAGCCATGAGAATTCAAAGCTACTCTTTATGAGATCCACATTGTTTTTTGATCTCATGATATTGTTGAGCACTTGGCAAGTCCTTAGGCATTTCCATCACTGTCACCGTCCTCCTAGTTTGTAAAGTGTGCAGTATTTGAGACATTATCTTTTTTCCATCTTGCCATTTTGTAGACATGGAAAATTGACCCACTTCAGTGGGTAATCTTCCATAAGCCCTCTGGGGGACCTCTTAGACTTACCTAGGGGAAGGACAAGGATTTCCCCCCTTGTTTTACCTGTTTTCCCTCTTTATGTGAAATCACGCCTGGTCCTTGATGGGGCGCAACTTCACATTGCGATATCAAAGTCGACCTGGATGGGGCACGATTTTGCCTTTATAGGTTTGATGCATTAAAACACTAATTTTTTGGGGTTGGCATATTTTATGTCGATCATCCTTGGCTTTCCTACTCTTTTTGCCTTCAAATCCGCTATATAAGGAGGGTTTGAATTCACTTTTCACACACGATAACACATAAGTTAACACACGCTGACATAATAGGTACTTAATGATTTTATTGCTCGTATTTGATTTCTCGCAAAGTATTTTATTCAGTTTGCATACTTCTTCTTCTTCTCTTGAAAGTAACTTTGAAGTTTGGAGTTTGATTGTCTACTGCATTGAATTTGTTGTTGTTCACTCTTGGTGGATTGTTGTTGGAGCCTTAAGGAGAGATTGACCATCCGGGAGATCCCAAACCCTTTTGTTTTTCTTTTGCACTCTCTGCTAGGTGAATTTGCTCTTCTGCATGCACATTTAGGTTTTTTGAATGACATGATTGAGCTTCTACATTTATATTTCATTTTTTGCATAGTTTATGCGAAATCGCACCCGGTTTGCTACGGGGTGTGACTTCGTCTAGCGTTATCGTGATCGCCCATTACAGGTGCGACTTCGCCTAGCATTATCGCGGTTGCCCATTACGGGGTGCGATTTTTCCTAAGATTAAACTAGGGGTAATTTATTGTCATTTCATTCTAAACTACATCTAGAGCATAGTGGCATATTTTATTCTATGATTTATAGATTCATTTTTGTTGTATTGCATTAATGTTTGTTTTCCTCCAAAGGTTGATTTTCATTTTTAATTATCAAAGGTCAACTAAAAGGACCTAGGGGGCTTGAATTTTGCGTCTCCAATCACTATTGTACAACGACCTAAGTAGGCCCCCTAACGTTAATCCCATTTTCAAGTGTTTGTTGAGTTATCTTGCAAGAACAAGTATTATTGACAACATTGGATAAAGGGATAAAAGCAAGGATAAATCACCGGATAAGCTAAGTATTTTGATTAGTATTTAGGTTGATTGTTGAGTGTTTTTATTTTTGTTTAAAAACCCTAGATCTGATTTTATTATGCATATTTAATTAATTCTACGTATTTGAAAGATAAACAACATATAGTGTGCACTTAGGGTTAATTATGTTTGTGCATTATCTCTTGAGCCCTTTCTTAAAAGATTATTTGCTTAGAACCCTAGGTTAGAAGAGCATTAAAATAAAATAATTATTCTAGGGTTATCTCTTGTATTCTTGCATTGTCCTTTATCTCTTTTATAGCATAGATCTAGAAAGGTCAAATCTAGGTGTTTGTCTTGAATTGAATACATCAAACATTCCTGAAATTCCTGTGGACTTGGAACGAGTCCTTAAAGTCATTCCTGATGAACCCTTTCCCCCTAGCACCGAGTGTAGAGAACAACACAGTCCTCGTGGTTCACCCCAAAAGGCTTCTCTCTCTTGCGAATCCAACCTTTTTGGGAATTGTACGCAGTAGGGCAGTTTTCCTCCTCTACACATTTGCTTAGCGATTTCATAGTTAATGAATGGGAAAACATTGATGTTATTCAATTTTTTATGTATTGATTGATCATGATCACTACCTTACTATACTTTAAACCTTTATTAATTTGAATCACTATCATTCTTGATCTTTTATGCATATTTGTTTTCCATACTTTACTTTTCATGCAATTAGTGTAGGTTGGTGTAGGAGTATTCTACAAGGATAGTGGGAAGCTAACCTTAATCAAGAGATTGGGAGGAGACATTGGTACTCTTTTCCAATTTTGTTAAAGTTAGAATTGGGGCACATCATTAATTTGGAAGTCACGACAATTCCTCCATTCAACAAGTCAATTGAATTATGTATGATCATTGTATTGGTTTGTGATGATGATTTTTGAAAGATGTAGAAAAATGATAATTTCTTTGAAAATAAATGAATTTTGTTAATTTGAGATTGTTGCAAATTGAAAGAAGAATTCTTGATTGTCAAAAAATAAGTAGAAGATTCACCTTAAGTGGGTTGGTCTTTTTCCTTTGTCTTTAGCATCTCCAATGTTGATTTTTGCTTTGAGTGCTTACTCAAAGGATTTTTTTGCAGTATTGTTCATTCTGTGCTCATGGGTATGAAAAGAGCCCATGAGTTTGTCCATAGAATATGTGGCTAAATTCTTTGTTTCTTCAATGGCAATGACCATTGGATCATATTTTGTAGGCACACTCCTTAATATCTTCTCAACTTTCTGATTTGACAACTGCTTTGCATGAGGCCTTATTTGATCTATAAGATGCATGGCTCTAGTGAAGAAATCTTGTAAAGACACTGATTCTTTCATGGACAGATTCTCAAAATCTCTCTAAGCATGTGCAATATGATGACTTTTACTTTCTCATGCCTTGGAAGGCTTGCTGCAAGATATATTGTCTCCTTTGCTTTAGATATTGTTGTAATCCTCAAAAAAATGTTTCAACCATTGCATACTGAATAAGAAGCAATGCTTTATTGTCATTTTTATTCTCTGTTAACAAATCTTTGTCTATAATAGTGCTACAAATGCAACTTGAGTAGTAGGGGTTGGATAACCATTCTCTACTAATTTCCATAGCTTCTTAGAATAAAATAAAATTTTTATTTTAATTCTCCAAAAAATTTAATTCTCCCCTTAATCTAATGGATTTGAGGCTATGTTAAACTAAAATCGTTATTGTTGTTATTGATCATTATTTATTTACTTAATATTTTTTTTGCAAGCCACTTGCAGATTCTTTAAATAGAACCTGAGAGCTCAAATACCAAAATCAAAGTGTTGTAGTCTCTAAAATGCACAGCGCATATGAATTGGATTGCTAACCTTCTAACATGACTATTACCAAGTAAATTATAACTGTTGCAAACTAGGTTAAAAAACATAAAACATGAAGTATTAGAAAAAAAAAAAAAAAAAAATTGTTTAATTACTGTATTGAACTACATACAATTTTTTTATAGATTTTAATTTTAGATATCCTTACATATGTAATTATTTAATTATGGATATTGCAATTTTTTTAATGAATATTATTATTTTTTCGTTCAGCAAGGACTTTGTTCTTGGTATCTATTTCTGAAATACGGGCAGAAGTTTATCCATGCATTACACATGATTCTGAAATAAATAGAACAATTGTCGACTTAAAAATATTCTGAACATAATACTAATTCTGTCTGTGAGCTGCTTATTAACCAGTTTGTAACTGTCCAACAATGTGTTAAACAACATTAACTGATTAAAAAAAATAAAAAATAATAACTCAAAAAAGTCTTACTGACAAACATGGAGAAAAAACTTCCCATAGCTGCCCCTCCTCCAAATCAAGTATATCATTGTGATTCCCATACATAGGACTCAAAACCTAGTGATTTGCATGCACAGTATTAGGGTGATAGAATCCCTAAGCAAATACTAAAGACTTTCAGGTTAGTCAATGACACAAATTTATTCAATGTAGATAATGACGATGTAATGTGGACTATTAACCGGTAACGTTAAGTGGGCCTTTGACTTCGGAACTTTGGAAGAAAAAAAATAAGAGGTGGCATAAATAACTAATGACTCGTTAGGTTATTGCTGCATCCGAGAATACTTTTATGAGTGATATATGCAAGTTGCTTTTTCATATTTTCACTGAAAATAAGAAAAAGAATTATAAGTTTTTTAATGTTTTTTCCAAATATATGTTTTATCTTTTTTAAACTATTTTTGAGATATTATATTCAATAGTTGATGAATATAAAAGTAATGTTATTTTTTTATTCAAATTTCATATCTATTTTTTTATAATTATTTCTAAGGGTTAGTGAATTGGTAAGTGCTAGTTTAGTTGGGCACTTACCAAGAAAAGACCCATATTCAAACCTTGGGGAAGTCTATTGCAAAGGTAGTAGTCTGATCCATTTTTTTGAGTGTGTGCCAGACCAACTACGATAGTACGAATCCCGAGCACCCGGTGGTCCATTTCACCTTGAGCTATAAAACAACAAGGTGGAATAGGTTTGGTGGATGCAGCCCATGCGCTTGCCAGCTACTAAAAATAGTGTGGTTGTAATCAACTCTCCTATCAAGCAAAAAAATAATAATAATTTGTGAATGCCTCTCAATTGAAATATATTTTTATCTTTTTAAATGGTAATCTTAATACTCAAGGAAATTTTCCCTTCGTTATTTAAAAAATACATTACCAACTTTTCCTACATTTCCTTTAGAAGCATCAAAATTTATTTTGATGAACCCAACTTCTAGATATTTCTATTTTATTATAGATCAAGATGTATCCTTTGGTCTGCGTGTTGTCCTAGGGTTTTTGATAGTTTCTGTTCATTCTCGAGGAGCTTGTGTCGGCCTCCGTGTTGTGCTTGCTCCGTTGGTGTTATTATGTCGGCTTCTCCTCCCCCGGCTTTGTCTGAGGCTAGCAACGAGAGGAATGCCTCTGGAGGCGAACAAACGACCTAAGAAATTTATGCCCAAGATGTACCACGAGGTATTTCTGAACCTGATTTTGTGATTCCTTTGCATGAATTCAATCAGACATGTTCTTGGTTTGAAAAAAATACTCTTATAGGGTATTTTTTGGGTCGGATTCCCCTTGAGCATGTCCTTAGAAATTGGATTGAGCAGTATTGGCGTCCGTATGGGATTCAAGTCGACCATGTCCAAAATCTCTCTAAAGGTTTTTTTCATTTCCAATTTGGTAGTCCTAACCAAGCCCAGAAGGTCCTCAATAAGGGTCCTAGTTACATTAATAGTTCACTGCTCATTTTCCAGTCGTGGAACCGAGATTTCACGGTTTCTAATTATGTTTCCCTAGTCGTGCCTGTTTGGGTAGAACTCCTGGACCTCCCCACTGCATGCTGGCCCTTTCTGAAAACTTGGTGTCCACCCTTGGTGAATTTATCTGTGATAAACCCTCTTGGTTCATGTTGGTCCGCCCTAGCAAGAGAATGGGTATCAAGTTGACCTAGCTAAAACCCTGAAGGAGTATATCGACATTTAGGTTGGTTCTACCCGTATTCATCAGCGGGTGGTGTATATCAACCTACCTAATACATGTTATTGTTGCTAGTCATCCTCCCACAGCATTAAGGATTTCCCCTTGATGGCTAAAAAATTCAAGGCCAAGGCAGCTACCCCGGCAGCTGGTGTTGTATTATCTCCCACTACCCAACATCCTCCTTCAAAATATAGTGAATGGACTGAGGTTTCGTGCAAGAAAGGCAAAGGTAGCAAGCCCACTCAGGTGGGGCACACAATGGCTACATATGCTCAGGCCCTAGCACCTAAGCCTCCCATGCAGCCATCGATTATGGAGTCAACCCCTATTCACTCTCCTCCTCTGGCCATCAATTCTGTAGACCACGATGAAGAGATTCGGTCCACTATACCCTTGGATTCTCCAGATGAGGTAGAGGCTGAAGGAAATTTCTCTCAAAATTTAGGACAACGGTCCTGTAACCCCCTACGAGGTGAGTCACTTGCTCATTTAGATAAGCGGTGGCAAACTTCTATCTCCTCCACCACCATGGATGCCTTCAAGAATAATCCCTATCACTTGTCAGATAATGCGACTAAGGCCAGTGGGGGTATGCAACTTGACTCTTTTTAATGTTGTTTCTATATTAGAATGTGTGTGGGTTGACGGATCATGTTCGTCATTACATGGTTTGGGATGAGCTCACTATCTGTTCTAGTCTCTATGGTCATCCAAATTTTGTGTGTCTACAAGAAGTCAAAGTGGCAGGTTTCAATTTGCAATCTACTTGTTTTATGTTATGTCCTGATAGTCAGATGTATGCTACCAATCACAATCACGACAACAGAGGTGTTTTCATTTTGCTTAATGATAGGTGGGTAAGCAATTTTGTCACATGGGGTTCTGACCCCTCTCACCACGCGATTTAGATTCTGCTCGAAGTTGGTGGTCTTTCCTTCAGTATTATTAATATTTACACCTCTAATGAGGTTCAAGAGAGATGTGCACTGTGGAGATGGTGTGCTTTGTCCTTACCTACCACAGTCTGGCTGATATGTGGTGATTTCAATATGGTTGAGAAGCCTTATGATAAAATGGGTCAGCTTCCCAATAGGTAGGCCTCAGGAGAGCAACATGATTGGTATTTTATGAAAAATAAATTGGGGGTCTTCGATCCCAATGGTTGTTTCTCTACGGGTCAGTTTCTCGATCATTTGTGGTTCACATGGTCTAATTTTTAGTCAAGCCTCGTAAAAGTTTTAAAAAGGTTGGAGAGGACTATGTTGTCATACCAACGCGAGTTTTCTTTTTCTCGTCGGCTCCCTTTAGTCCCTTTTGTTGAAACCATTCTTGGTATTGGATCTCACAAAATAATCAACTATTAAACCATTTCATGGAACTTAATAGATAAGTCATTAATGATTCCACAGTCTTAATCATTCTAAGGATTCACACAATTAGAAATCTAATAGGCAATAAAAATATCGCTTTAATAGAAATAACTTAAAATGAATGTCTAAGGCTTCTAATCATTCCAATGATCGTAAATGTTAGTAATCCAATAGGTAATTCAAACGTAGAACTGCTTTAATAGAATAAACCAACACTATATTGTAACAAAAAATACTAAGAAACATTATTATTATAAAACTTGTAGATGCAAAGGCCATGGAGACAATAGCTACCATGTCATTGATCAACAACAATTACATTGTAATACCAGGTAAGGACTATAGAGTCAACCCCTTAAATGAGGTCTACACTCATATTTATAAGTTACTTATTTGAATCTTGCAATGTAATATTTACATTCAGATATAAAAACAGTTGCAAACATATATATAGAAGGTTCCAAAAACTTGCATGAATGGTTCAGATTTCGATTTGTATATGTGTTTGAATTTGGCTTGTTGATCCAATAGATTCTTGTAAGTGGTTGCATTATTGAGTTTTTACTTGGGAACAACTAGCAAGCACTATGACACAAATTATAAGTAATATTATTTGGTGCTCTTGATTTCTAACTCCATCATTATCCTCTGTCGCCTTTGTAGAGAGGTCACGATTTCGAGCTTAGGTATCTAGTTTGGTTGCTTTTGTGTTATTTATACTTCTTTATTTTTTGAGCGTAGGCCCAAGGGAGTTTGATGTCATCACTTGGGATGGCATGGATTCAAGCCAACTTTTGGTCCTGGGCGTCTTTTACTTACTTTATGCAACATCGAGTATTTATCGCTTTCAATATCATTATTGCATGGGATAGTGCAACCTTGAGCCAATCCTAAGGGTGCTTTGGATATGCTTCAACTATTGTGGCCTTGGGCGAGTGATGATTTTTGATTATATCATTGACCCGCCAGGCCCAGGTTTAAGGAATTTCATGGCTTCGAGCTCCTTTTTAGGTGATGACTTTCTCTTGGACCCAACTCCACGATATCTTCATGATATGCTGATTTGTTCGTTTCTTGTTCTCGCAAAGAGCATGATAGTTGTTGAGGTTTGCACCTGTCATTCACGAATTTGGGTTGTTCCCGATTCCAAATAAATCCATCAATTTTACAACACTTAGTCCCTTTTGAAATTTTTGGGCAACCACCTCTTTAGGAATTTATAGCATATTTCCCTAAAAAAATAAAAAATATATATGAAATTATAAAGAGCTATAATAAGAGCTAGATGCTCATTGTAAATGATCCTTTTATTATTTTCAAAAGGACTAGAGCAACTCCTTTGAGTTAGATTTCTCCTTGTAATTTAAACTACAATTGATAAAGAATTGTATGTGATTTCTATGGATCAATTGCATCCTTTGGCTTTTTTTTTTTTAGTAATATTGCTTATACACATCCACCATGGGGATTGAACCCGGATCACATCACCTATAATGCAACTGGCATCCTTGGCTTCTTTATTTATGGATGTAGAATACTTGTGGCTCTTACCTCCCATCTCCTATTAGTCATCTTGCTTCGTTATTGTAGGTTATTTAAAAATCCAATGCATTGAAGTTACTCAAATATTTATGGAGATTTCAACTATATCAACGTTATAATCTTATTCTGGATTTGTGGTCGTATTTTTTTATTTCATTTACTTTCAATTCCTTGCATTATTTTTTCTAAATTTCTTAGCTTAGTTTTAGTTTTGATTAATTACATTTAGCAATATTTAATCCTTAAAATTCAAAGATTTTGAATTAATTCATTCCCTTACTATGTTGAACTATGATCTCGTAGGCAGACAATTATATGGATTAATGATTTTGGCACATTAGGGACCCATTGGCATGATTTCTCTATAAAATTGAACCAATTTTGCTTGTATTAACTAGACTAATCATTTTAGGGTATTTTTTTAGATCTACATAATTTCGCTTTGAATCTCTTCAAAACAGTTAAAAATAATCCAAAATAAAATTTCTAGCTATGCTTATTTTAACAGTTTATGGCATATTTCCCAAAATATAAAAATGGATTAAAATTATAAAGAGTTATGTCCCCGAGGGACAGCGCAAAGGTTCACACTTTGGCTCTTTTTTGGGATGTCCAAGGTTCAAACCATGGCGTGGGCGAGTGTGTGAGGGGGTAGGTGTGTGTATGATTGTACATAACAAAAAATATATAAAGAGCTATAAATAAGATCTAGATGCCCAATGCAAAGCATCCCTTTGTTATTCTTAGAAAGACTAGAGCTACTCCTTTAAATTAGATTTATCCTTGTGATTTGAACTACAATTAATAAAGAAATTATATATGGCTTTTATGGATAAAGTGAATCCTTTGACCTATTTATTTATGGATATATAATACTTGTGTCTCTTACCTTCCATCTTCTATTAGTCATTTTGCTTCATTATTGTAGGTTATTTGAAAATCCAACGTGTTGAAGTTACTCAAATATTTATGGAGATTTCAACTATATCAACATTATAATGTTGTTATGGATTTGTGGTCGTATTTGTTTATTTCATTTACTTTCAATTCCTTGCATTATTTTTTATAAATTGCTTAGCTTAGTTTTAATTAATTAGATTTAGCAATATTTAACCCTTAAAATTCAAAATTTTATGAATCAATTCATTTTCATACTATGTTGAACTATGATCTCGCAAGAAAATAGTTTTGTGGTTTTGGCACATCTGTTGGGATTCATTGGTATGATTTCTTTGTAAAGTTGAACGAGTTCTACTTGCATTAATTAGACTTAACATGTTAGGATTTATTTTTTAGATCTACATAATTTCGCTTCAAATCTATTAAAACGTTTATGAAAAACATCAAATTGAATATAACCAAAAATGATATTTCTATATATGTTTATCTTAAATTCATATATGATAAGTTGTAAGCTTAATGTAGTGTTAAGGGCTTTAGCTTCTCTCTGAGAGGTCCAAGGTTCAAACCCCACTCAATATGAGGGTACCACCTCTCATAAAAACCTATGTAAACTCATTGAAAAAAACTTTATATATGATAGTTTTGGATAGTTATTTACAAGCTTCTTTGCTTATCCTTTAGATATGCTTAAATTTGTGAATAATTCTTACAATAGTGACTACATTAATGAATAAAAACATTAAATTTATTTAGAGTTAGTAATTTTTTAAAGATCTAAAAAAATTTGTGGGAGTTTATGGAATATTTCCCAAAAAAATAAAATTTTATTAAAAATTTGTATAAATCCTCAAACCTAAATTGTATAAGTCCCCAAACCTTCTATTCATCAAACTTCTAGCAATTTGCTAGTTAATTAAAAAATAAGCAGTGAACTTTTATTTCGTTAATTTATCTTCCAAATTGTCAAACATTTTATGATTTTTTTATCCACTATGTATTGAGTCTTCCAATTTGCTAGACAAGTTCATGTTATCTATCTATCTTAGAAACATGATTAGACTTCTTATTTCCATGATTAGACTTCTTATTTGTTAGATATTCACCATCAAAACCAATCAAAAGCAAATTATTATCCCCAAAAAAAATTCAAATATCACATATAGTGATTCCTTGGACTATTTTTCTGACTTATCATACATACCTCAAATTCATTGTGATTTAGACCCTTTGAGTCAAATTCTTGGTATTTCACCTAATATTTTCCTAATTTGCTTAACATCCAACAATTCATTAGACCTATATACACTTTTGTTTTTTGTAAAAAATCAAGGCACTAATTCTTATTTTCTAATTTTTTTCATAGGTATAAACTTACCTTCCAACCTGTCAATCTTGGTAATTCAGGATGATTCAGAGACCTTAGGAATACTAGATCAAAATCGTGTTTATCTAAAAAGGATAATGACTTTGTTGAAATAAATTCATACTAAGATAAAGATACAAATCCTAAAGATAGGAAACCTTCAAGTGCATTCTAGATATAAATACTAAACAAATTATCCAAAATATTAAAACCCTTATTTCAAACAAAGAGAAGGAACCATCCATTTATTTTGGTAATCCAACTGCAAACATGGCTCAACCATATCAAACTATGACTCAAATTTATCAATCATTTCAATATAACTTGTTATTTGGCCAATTTTAACCAAATGATTTGTCATAATACATGTTTGGTATGCCAGAGGATCCCCACCATAACTAGTCATACAATAATAAGTAGTGTAATAACAATAAACCCACAAGTGATATAAAACCAATAAAAAGGGTCTCCAAGTCAAGATTAGACCATGCAAAATGAAACTGCTTAGAATCAATAACTAGCTACACTTAACTAACAAACTATATTGAATCAACAATCTCAAAATACATAGAATCAACAATAAAATATTCAAGAGAATGTTGAGTAAAAATAGTAAAACAAGTAGCAATAACAGAAACAAGCTAGATGGAACCAATAACTTGTCCAAAATCCTAATAAACTACCTATGTATAATCAGTAGATTCATAAACAAGAAGTGTCTATGGGTACCCATTTTATCCAATGATGCATCTAAATGATGGCTCACAATAAAAAATGATGTATTAAAAAAGTTATCATTTCAAGGACAAATATAAATGAAGGAAACACCCAAAAATAATAACCTACGTAACTGGAACTATCATGGATCATTCAATTTATTAATATGCTCACATATCTCAATTGTAGCTCGTTACTTGTACTTAATAGAAGTGATGCTAAGACTATGATAGAGCACTAACAATTTATCAACTTTGAAATCTATTCATCAAATTTAGGAGAAATATGTGATTTTATGATTGCTTGTGAGTTCACTAAGGGACAAATCTATGACATGGTATAAAAGCTTACCAAATGAATCAAATAAAGAATTAGACATCTATTGCAGAACCTTTTACCGATGGATACTCACTATTATTTTAATTGAACTCCATAGTGATACATCTGAATGAAGACATTCATGACTTCAATATGAGATTTATGCACAAGTTATAATTAATTCTTTTTAATATTCAATCATCTAATGAATAAGTACAAGTATATTATTTTATAGGGAGAACAAAATTTTGAGGACTAAAAAGTCATGTATTGTATTATATTAGAGATAACTCTCCATTGTTGTATCATACCTTGAATATGGAAGCATAATATAGTGAGATCTCTCTTTTGTGCAATTTCTATCTCAATATTTTTGTGTACATTTCATGTGTGATCTTATTTTGATGTTGTTATGTTTCAATGCATAATATTATGATCCTGGTTTATGTTTTGTTAACATGAAATAGTGTCATGTTCCAACATGGTATCAAAGCAAGGTTGAGAGAGCTATGGAGAAACCAAGGTTGAGAAAACCAAAAAACCAGAGAGCCGCGGAGAACCAGTGAGCCAGGTTGTTTGCATAGTTTTTTGGGACAATCGTTGCCATCCGACGACATGCCCATTTGAGGTGTTGAACAAATGTTTTAAAAAAGTTTTGTTTCATATTGAATATTGACGAGGTCTAAGAAAAAGACCCCATTAGAGATTGAATATTGAGGAGACTCGAAAAGAAAGTCCCCATAGAAGAGTGCAGACTCAAAAAAGAAGTCTTCAAGAAAAAATCATAAGTATGTAGATTCATTAAAAACAAAATGAAATATAGCAAGTGCAAATTGAAGATCATGAAAGAACTAAAGCGAATCAGAAGTTTCAGTGTCTTTAGACACTAAGAAATCACAACCCAAAGAAATAGTATAAGCATTTGTTGGAGAGTGCCACAACTGAAGTGTGAGCATCCGGTCGGAATAGAGAGTGCCACTATTGAATGGTAAGCTTTTGTTTAGAGTAAAGGGATCCTCTATTGAAGTGCAACCATCCATTTAGAGAAGAGAGCATCATTGTTGCTCAAGGAAGAGCCACCACCATGCAAGGAGGAGTGCCACCCAGAGTGAGACGAAGAGCCATGGAGTAGAATGTCGAAGCACCGTTGAGGTCGAGCGTTGTTGAAGAGAACGTTGAGCGTCATTTTGGAAGAAAAAATAAATGATTGAATGCACAAGAATTAGGAACATTTCATTGACAGTGAATGCAAGTTTAAAGAGGGAGGAGTTACTCCCAAGAAGGTGCACATTCCAAAGGTAAAGGAATCGCACAGACAACTGATCGTTAGTTTTTGGAGGGGAATTAAAAAACTCGAGTGCAAATTAAGTGTCATCAGAAAACAAACGTTTGAAGAAGGCAAAGTGCTATTTGCAAAGCCTGTTGAAGACTTCTGCCACTTAGCACATCGAAGGAGGAATGTGAAACATCAAGTATACACAGAGATTGAGGTCGGGAGTAAAGAGAGTTTTTTTGAACGAAGGGAGAGTTTTACAAAGGTGGTGAAGTTCAAATTCTAGAAACTCTGGCAGGCACGTTGATTGAAATTCACAGTCTGCGATAGGTTGTTTGTAAGAACACCATCAAGGAGGGTGGATTTGAAGGCAGACGTAGCTAGTGTGGAATATCACACCAACAATTACTAGTCTGAAGGCAGCAACAAAAGAAGTAGACGCATTACACGCATTATTTTTCAAATGTTAAGGTAGTTGGAAAGCAAGTGGGTAATTAAAACTCCCAAATAAAAAAAGAGAGGCCCCAAGTTCAAAAATCTCTCCCTCACATGCTGCGGATACTGATGGTTTGTTAGGCCAGCTGGCATTGATGAAGAGGGTGCTACTCCCGGGTGACTTTGACCAAAGAAAACCAAACAGGAAATCTAATTCCAAAGTTTTGACATGTTTCCAACAACACAAAAAAATATATATATATTTCTCGTCACCAGCGTGATTTTTGAGACCCACCTAAATCTTCAGTGAAGACCCTGCACCTGTGCGCTAGTAACGGTTGTGAGCGGAGAGATAGTTGTTTGAGGAGCTCGCAGTCAGCATATTTGTTCCACGTGGACGAAGAGGGGCGCGAATTTTTGCAGCGGAGACAAGGGGTCCATATCTACGTGGCCAACCTTTGGAGAAGCATTGTGCAGAGTGGCGCAACGAAACCTTGGTGAACCCAACGAGTTTTTAAGCCACGTGGCAGGCAAATTTCGGTTGGCTAGTCAATGGAAGCGCCCATTTCCATGTAAGGCGAGCCTGGTCAGAGGGGTGAAAGGTTTGACTTTTAATTTTTTATAAAGTTTTTTATATAAGATAAATTTTTGAAATTAAACTTTTTAGGAAGTTATAAAAAACAAAAAAAAGATATAAGAAAATAAAATCGGAGGGAAAGAAAGTTTTCTGAAAGAAGAGAAAAGAAAAGATTTTTTTTTAATTTAAAAAATAATTTTTTGTGCTTTTTTTAGATAAAAGGTTTTCCTTAGGAAAAATCTAAAAAGAATTTTAGTTTTTTTTTTTTTTAATTGATTTAATTTTAGAAGGTAAAAGGTTTTCTATCTCAAAGGAAAAAAATAAATCAATGGGGAAAGAACAAGAAAAAATGTCAAAAAATAAGAAACAAAGTTTGTTGAAAAAATTTGTTCAAGAAGCCAAAGAAGATGAAAAATATGTGTCGGACAAAGTGTGGAAAGATTTACATTCCATTATTGAAGAAGCCAAAAAAGGAGAATATTTATTACTTCAACAATGCATGCAAGAAATCCTTAATGATGCTAATGATAGTAATGAAAATTTTGTCACCATACCTGTTGTTTTATGGAAAGCAATATACAAGGGGATAATTACTCTTAATGTTTCCAAAATCAAAGCACAAGGAAACAAGCCATTGATGAAGGATGTTGTTTGTGACACTAATGATTTGAAGCCCATGATGATGGATAATTGTTGTGATACTAATGATTTGAAGCCCATGATGATGGATAATTGTTGTGATACTAATGATTTGAAGCCCATAATGGTGGATGAATGTTGTGATACTAATGATATTTGTGAGCAGGAAACAAATGCATGTTGTGATCCTTTTCCAAATGAAAGTGATTTGACCATGGTTTGTGACTGTTTAGAGAGAGCCTATGCCATTGTAATTGATGAGGACATAGACTCAAATGATGACAGGAATAGTGATGCTCAAGTTTGTATTGAGCAATGTGATGATGTTTTTGGCCATTTTGAGAAGCACACAAAGGGAATTGGTTCCAAATTGCTACAAAAAAGGGCTACAAACATAAAGGTTTGGAAAAGCATGAACAAGGCATGAAAGAACCATGTGTACCAATAGTAAGACCAAAATGTGAAGATCTTGGGTACATAGGACAAGTGAATCAAAATGATTCAAGCATAAATTTTGTAACAGGTAATAGTGATAGGAAACTGGTGACAGAAAACATATGTGAGCATTGTGGTAAATATGCTCATAGGATAGAGAAATGTTGGAATCTCTATTCTTGTAAATATTGTTAGAGTAATATTTTATCATTTGGAATATTTACCCCATTTCCTACATTAGGTAGATTTTATTTACCGCATGGTAAAAAGTAGTTTGTTACTTTTTACCAATAGTATTTACTTTTTTACTTTCTACCATGTAGATATTAACTATTCCAAATATCTAATGGTAAGTTCCTAAATATCTTAGGTTAATAATCCTGAACCTAACACTCTACCTTCTATGGCGTGTTAGTTAGCGTAGATGCAGGAGTAGTTGTTATTATTCCTATTTTGTAATCTATTTAAAATTAGCCTCATTGCTAATGTTAATGTTAAAGCAAATTATTATTTTAATTAGTCAAATTCGATCTCCTGGTCACATTGGTATCAAAGCTGGAGCAAGGGAGTTGAGCTGGAGAGTTGGAATTACGACACCATCGATGACCTTTAATTAATTTCATTATTGCTCCTAATATCTCTTTAATTCTCCCTAAGTTTGATTAGTTTATTGTGCATCTTAATTTATGTGGAAAGCTCCTATAGGAAAGCCTGCAACTTTGGGCACGGATCCCGACGCAGGGATCATTTGACCCCAGCGGTGATCACCACCCACGGGGAATTTTTTCCCCAACATGGATAGCGACCACTGAGGATCTCCCCGTCGATGATCCACCCTGCGGGCCCGCAAATAGCCCATGGGAGCGTCCGAGGGTAGGCGACCCTCACCCTCCTCGTGGCATGGGGAGAGCTTTATTAGCTCCCCTGTTGGGCCTACATCCCAAGACCGATGCGGGAACGCATCAAGGGCAGGAGCGCCCTCATGTTTCTCGTAGCACAGATCTTGAGGCAGGAACGCATCAAGGGCAAGTGTGCCCTCACGTTTCCTACAGACTTGCATGCACCTCGAGGCAGTGTTGACGACACAACTGACATTACGAATCTAAAGCAAACACATGGCACTGCCACCTAGACCCTAGATCTGACGTTGTGGACACGTGGACTACAGACGCTGACTGGACAGATCTTGACTAGACGAGGCTGACGTGGCAGTTGACTAAGCTGCTAACGCGGTCCAAACCAGATATAGGGTGACACATGGCGAACTAGCCATGTGGCACCCGACACGGATTGGACACATGGTGGCCATGTGGCGGATAGCCACGTGTGCCATCGGACACATGGACCCCTCCGATCGTGCCACGTGGGATATAGGAAAAGGGGTCCGATTAGACCCTGATTGTCTACAGGCAATCAAATAGCACTAGGTGCTCTGTTGCTTTTAAGCAAGTTAAGATCGCTTGTAGGGGCGATGTGGGATAAATCCCACTAAATTCCTCGCTAGTCGACGAGGAAGCCTTCAAGGAGAAGGCAATGGGCTACTCCTCCCATCGAGCTAGCTAGCCCGACTGGAGAGAGGGCCAGCCTTAAGGCGTTGCCCGATGGGAGGTCGGGAGTTCGACTCCCATCGGGGCAATCACGCCTCTTTTTTGCTCAAAGGAGCATCAACATTAAAAGGTAATTTTTTTTTAATTTTTTTCTTTGTATTTTTTTATTAATTTTTTAGTATTTTTTTTAATAATTTAATGTTTTTTGTTTATAAAATCATTTTTATTTTTATAATAAAGTGATTTTTTAAATAAGAATAATTTTTATTATTAATTAAATGATACTTAAATTAATTAGAATAAATGCAATGAAATTGAAAATTTAAAAAAAAAAAAAAGGTAAAGACCTAATTTTTTTTGCAAATCAAATGACCTAATGTTTTTTTTTTTTCTCCTCAACAAGGAGATATAAGACATTTAAAAGCAGAATTTTCTTGCAAAATTAGGCAACCTAAAACTCTTCTCAACCTTGTTAATTTAGCATACAAGAAAGGATCAAACTTGAATTCTTTTTGCAAATTTTAAAGACAAGGAGACTCCAAAATTGCAAAACATCAAAATTGGAAGTGTGCATTTGTTTTCTCAAAATGGGGATATAAGACATAAAATTGCACATATTTTTTTTTGCAAACTTGAGAAGAACTTGAAAAATTGGGTCCATAAAAACCAAGTCGTTTGTCGACTGGTCTGGAAGCCTTTCAAATGTGGGTCGTGTGTCGACTTGTCTTGAAAGGAGTGCTCATATTGTTAATTTTGCAAAATAAAGGGGGGAAGACAACATTGTACTTCTTTTGCAAAATTGGAAGACAAGTAGGAGACATAAAAATATCAATTTTTTGCACAACACAAATCCACATTTTGTTGCAAAAATTAAAAGGTGCATTTTCGATTTTACTCAACACCTTCATTGGCAAATTAGGTGCATTTTTGGTTGCATCCAACACCTAGGTGATAAGAATTTTGTGGTTATTCTTGTTTGATTATTGCATTATTTCTTTTGCAGTTATAAGTCATAGAATCAAGAACACACTAAACCCCAAAATTTCACAAATTTGTGTAAATCCTTGCACGGTTTTAAAGCCAATTTCACTTGATATTCTCTCCTAAAACAACAAAACCCCTAATTCACTCTTATTTGTTTGGCTTAAACTCCTCAAATTGATCATCCTTATTCAAGGGTGTTTAGGCAGGGGCCATTAAATATCTGTTTGAGTGAATTATCTTTTGGTACTCTTTTAGGGTATATCAAAAGAAAGAACAAGTTTTTGAAAAAAAAAAGAACCTTAAAAAGTTGCAATCCTTTGCACTAAGGGGGGATAATTCCTTTATTCCTTCAAACATAGATTTTGACAAGAGGGAGATAAAACTTGTAAAGGCAATCAGAAAAGTAGAAGTCATCATAAAATTATACCTTTTCTTTTAGGCTTCATAATAGCAACCATGCTTGAAGTACTTGCAATAAAGAAGGATTATTTGGTAAAAAAAAATTGATAAAATTGCCTAAGAGAAAAAGTTTTGCACAAATTGTACAAAGGACAACCATGACACCATTCAGTGTTGGTTTCCAAACAAGTAAAACTAAAATGGCAAAGGCACATCACAGAAGCAAAACAAAGGCAATATTTCTAGTGAAGTGTCTAGTTCTGATTCTGATTCTGGTTCAAAGAGAGCACACAGAGTGCTCATGGCTCAGACAATATTGTAGAGGGAAAACACATTGTGTCACCTTGAGCAAACACAATTTCCTCTCTTTTTTTAGGTTTCATAAATAGCATAAGTATTTTTTTTTAATTACTTGTAATAAAGGGGTGTTTGTACCTCTTTTAGGCTTCATAAATAGCAAATTCTCATTGTTTGAAGTCCTTGTAACAAAAGGAGGGAATTTTTCTGGTGTAAAATTGCCTAGGAGGCAATATTTGTAAAATCTTTCACAAAGCTTCTTAAGTTGCACATCTTTTGCAATTAAGGGAGGATTACTTTCTTTTCTTCACAATTTTTTGTAAAAAGGGAAGAAGACTTATAAGGGTGCATTTTCAGCAACGATTGACACCTTAGTCATACTTATTTCAGAAATTTATTACAACATGTTTTGCAACAAGAAGAGGGGAACTTATAAGGGTGCATTTTCGACAGCGATCGACACCTTAGCTACCTTATCTTTTGTAAATTCATATTGTAAATGAATGAACCTCGTATGAAGTGATCTATTCTACTACACCTAGCGATTGCAGTGGATGGTTACCCATGCAATTTCGTTGGATGATGATATTACTATAAGGGCATTCGTTGATGTGAATACAAAGTGAGGAATGACCCATTTTTTGCTTAGAAGCAGCCAGAGCACTGTGATAGAGCAAGAACCAGTAGATCGACATTTTCTTCCACTATATTGGGGTAGTTATATACTTTACCCAAATATTGTTGTATAGGAGGATAGGTATACATTACCCAAATAATGTAATAAGGAGGGATGTTAGAGTAATATTTCATCATTTGGGATATTTACCCCATTTCCTACATTAGGTAGATTTTATTTACCGCATGGTAAAAAGTAGTTTGTTACTTTTTACCACTAGTATTTACTTTTCTACTTTCTACCATGTAGATATTTATTGTTCCAAATATCTAATGGTAAGTTCCTAAATATCTTAGGTTAAGAATCCTAAACCTAACACTCTACCTTCTATGGCGTGTTAGTTAGCGTAGATGCAGGAGTAGTTGTTAGTATTCCTATTTTGTAATCTATTTAACATTAGCCTCATTGCTAATTTTAATGTTAATGCAAATTATTATTTTAATTAGTCAAACTCGATCTCCTGGTCACAAAGTTTGTGTAGGAAATAACCATTCACACATGTTTTGTCTACAAAAAGAAAGAAAATAATGTAGATTAAAAATGAATTGTGTATGGATTGATATGAATTCTTGGGATAAGCTAAAAGATATGTTGTATGGTTTCTTCAAAAGGAAACCAAGTATGATCAAAAGTTGATAAGATATAGAGATAGTGGCACATAGAGAATGAAGACAATTTTGATGAAGGGGGATGTATAGTCATCAAAATTTGTAAAAGGTTTTTACCAAATAATGTACTATTGGTGATCAAATCAACCTAGTTATAGATTTTCTAAGTCTATAGTGCCCTAGACCCGGTGCCAAGCATTGAATATCTGAAGAAAATGAATGTCCTCCGTGATAATAGGGTTGGTTCTTAAAGTAAAAATGGGGTTTTGAGATAAGGGTTAGGAAGGTGCAAAAAGGAATGAAATGACTGAAAGGAATGGGAAAAGGCTAAAAGCTAGAAATATGGGGATGGATAGGAAGCACGATAGACAGCCTGTATACTTGAACCAACAATAATAAAAACAATAGACCTTTAACAGAAACCAACATTAAATCTTCAAAACTACATAAATACCAAGATTATTCCAGGGATTCATCCTTTACTAACAGCTAAATCCAGATAACAGAATTAGACTATATGGTAAATAGGCTAATTTAACATAAATAACATGATAGAAGTCATACATAGAGATAGAAGATTCAAATCCAAAGCCAAAAGTCTGTATTTCTAAAGCATATTTCAAAGTACAAAGTTGCTTCTCTAGTAGATGTTGTCCATCCTTGGTTATAGAGAAAATAACAACTTTTATAGGGAATTCTACTTCCTAAAACATTAATGCCCAACCACTTCCTCAACGGTAATACGTAGACTCAGTCCATAATCGACTTACAACATTTAATTTGGCCCTGCAGATAACTCAGCATTGAAGGTAGAATGTTTCGGTGAGATAACTTAGCATTGAAGGTAGAAGGTTCTGGCGATAAACCATGATCAAACGGTTTAGAGCGTAGCTTTATGTTGGTTTAACCAGTCAATGGCAGACTTACAGTAGCCCCCGACAGCTTTGGGCATCTTCATGGCAGTTTCGGGCAGTTTACACTATGTTTGGGGTCCGCCAGGAGTTTCACTCCATAACTGCAGCGATAGAGTCTTTTATACCTTCAAAAATTTTATCAAGTTTTTCACTCCCTAGGTAGAGCGACAGAGGCTTTTGCTCCACAAGTGGAGCGCCTGGGACCTTCGCTCCACTAGTGGAGTGACAGGACCATTGACTATTTTGACTTTTTTCTTTTTATCTTTACCTTGATTTTGAGCCTTTTCCAACGTGTCGCTCCACTGGTGGAGCGACAGGGCCTTTGATCGGAAGGTTGACTTTACCTTGTACTTATTCTTTCGCTCCACTGGTGGAGCGCTTGGGAGATTCGCTCCACTAGTGGAGCGCTTGCTGCTTTGACCAAGTTTTGACTTGCCTTGCACACACTTAGACATATTTGCTTGTTCCTACACCTTGTTGGCCTTTCGCTCCACTGGTGGAGCACTTGGTCTTTTGACCGATGTTTTGACATTTTTTGGTGCTTGGAGCCTGAACCCTTGCCTTCTTCGTGCATTTTCAGAGTGTCGCTCCACTAGTGGACCGATAGGGAGTTTCGCTCCACTGGTGGAGCGACTGAAGCTTTGACCACTTTGACTTCTCTTCACACTTAGCTATTTGTATTTCTCTAAAGGCTTCTCTCTCCTTTTTCTCCACTAGTAGAGCGACTGGGAGGTTCGCTCCACTAGTGGAGCGACTGCATCCTTTTAACAAAAAACACGTTCTAAAAATGCTTAAGTTTTGGAAATCACTATCATATGTGTAAATATGAAAAGAACTTTGTAGGAAAAACAATAAAGAAAAGTAATGAAAGGAATATAACCATAACATCGCCCATGCTAAAACATCAACAATTTTGCATGTGATACGACCAAAAAAGTATAGAAAATATAAATGAACCACAAAAAGTGAAAGAATACAGTTTTTAAACTAAAGAGACAGTTGGTGAAAACACAACAAAATAACGTCTTGACCATTTAAATGGAGAAAGAGAAGTTTTACAATGATTTAGTCTCAAAAACTATATACAACATGAAATTTATCAAAATATGGTAAAACTGGCAATATCTCTGGCGGCTCGCAGGGTATTGAGCCTGCCTCAATGCAAAGATCCCAGGCCTTATCCTTGGGTTTTAGAGTCTTCTCCGCTATCAGGATCTTCGAACTGCTCTTCAGATTGCTCCTCGTTGCTTCTTAGTACTTCCTCAAGATTTTATTTCTATTCTTCTTCCTATGTCTTTGATTCTTCTCCATGCTCTTCTGATTCTTGCACTTTTGAATCTGGATCACTTTCTATCTCTTTTTCCTTCTACTTGTGCGGTCGGGGAAGAAAATTGTCCAAGGATTTCTTAAACACATGCTTGTATATTGCGAAAGTGTCGATCCAGCATTCAAGGGAGAAAGTTGATTTTTTTTGGAGCTCTTATATTAGGCCACGTAGGTCTCAATACGTTCAATGTCAGCAAACTCCAGTCTCCGATCAAACTCTTGCAAACAGGAATCGATTTGGGTGTACTTAGCCATGAACAGAATCACTTGCGCATCTAAACTTGGATCCTCCCAAGCATCGATGTCAGAGGGACTGTCAACAAATGTTGACCATATGGGCTCTAACGCCTCAATCAATGGAATGGGTCCCTCAGGGTCCGTGAACCTAGGGATGCTTATTTTAGCAAGGGTATTAAAGTACCGCAGCGAAAGGTCTTTTTCCTTCTTGAGGGCATTTGAAAGCTGGCGAGCCCTTTTGGCTAAGTAAACCTTTGCAAAGAAGGAGCACATAGTTATTTTATTTTTTGCCCAAGATTGAGCCAGAATGCTCATATGAGTTAGGCAAACTATTACATCCTTGATTTTTCAGAGTTGTGTGGCTAAATCTAGCCAATGATTGACTCTGCTTGGGCAGATTCCAAAGTTGGGTCACCAGCTATAAGTGCCTCCTGAGCCTCCCTGAAAAAGGCCCAGATAGTGACTCCTCATGCAACTCTTATCAAGAAATCCACTAGGATTTATAGATGCATTTCCTTGAGGTACTCTTTAGAGAGTGTAATAGGTTTCACTGTTTTCTCCACCAACTCAGCTCGTAGTTCATGATTTTGAACGGTGAGCGCTTGAATCTCCTGATTGGCCTAGGTGCGTGATCTCATATGGCTATCGCACAACCTGGAAAGTTTGTCATTCTCTCCCTCTAGCAAAAGGATTTTCTATTTTAGTGGCGCGACTTCATATTGCAACGCCTCTATTTGCCTCCTCGCAGCTACTAAGGCCTCTTTAAGCTCAAGGTTCTCAGACTGATCCTGAAAGAATTGCTCCTTGTAATATTCATCATGAGCATAGATGGAGCCCACGTCAACCTATATGTCACCCACATTTCGCAGTATGGCAGAAAGCATAATCCACAGGAGTCATCTCCACCAAGGGCTTTTGGACAAGCGGTATTTTCTCGATGGTGTGCAGCTCCATATTCTCTAGATCAAGTATTGACCTTTTTTGAGACTGTGCCAAGGTCTGGGCCTCCTTCCTCCATCGGTCCTTAAGCCAACGCGTTGAATTTTGGCACGTCTTGAGGATACTCTTCGCAGTAGTGAGCTGGTGCGTCATTTCCAATTCATATTTTAGCGGTTCCTAGACACCCACTCTAAGGATTGGCATGAAAGGAAGGATGGGAAGATGCAACTCAGGATCGAATAGCACATGGGAGACAGAAGGAAAATCAACTGCACTAACCCTTAAAGGAGCTTGGGTCTGGACTACCGAAATAGTGGGTATAGGAGTTGAAACATCGAGAGAAATCGATGCCATGGTGGCAGAGGGCAGGGAAATGGAGGACAGGTTTATTTATGCGGTGAAATATGTATTTGTAATGAGGTCTTCCATGATAGAAAAAGGTAAGCTAACAGTTGCAAAAAATTTGAAGGCATTTGGAGTGCCAATGAAAGCTACAAATGTTGTCGATGATGGCGTTGAAAGGATAGGGGAAACATATGTGATAGGGACCATGGAGTGGGACAGCAAAATGGAAAAGGAAGTAGAGACTAAGGGAGTAGTCATCATGATAGGAAATTTTGGGCGCTACGAAAATAATAACTGCGACAAGAATTTTAGGTCCTAAACAATCAATAATTATGATAGAGGGGGAAAGAGAAGGAGGTGAATATGGGTGCGTACCTTCAGGTTCTATGATCAAGGGAGTCGAGGAAGATGAATGTTGCATCTGTAATTCTTATTTCTCCTCTACTTTTGGTGCGCCTATGTCGACAATCTCTACGCTTTTCACCTTTTTCTTCTTCGACTGCGCAGCCATAGGAACTTTGAGAGATGATGGGCACAAAGTCTGCAAAGCATGCGTTATATCTTTGTTGATAACTTCTACATTTTTATGCGGTGCCTGGGAGCTTGTCTTGTAATGTTTTTGAGATCTAGTACGCGGCTTCTTTGCCACTTGCTGCAAGAGAGGCACATCCTCAACCTTTCTTTTTGGAAAGGCGCTCTTCTTTTTATGTCGTGCACCAGCTTATAATGGGTCATCCAAAACTGCTTTTCCCTTGCCTTTTACATGCCTCGAAGCTGCTATATCATCTACCTCATTAGGGCTACACCCACTTCGGGGTACAATATTAGTAATTGAAAGTGCCTGATAGGTATTTATGTTCTTGTCGTAGTGATTGGAGAACTTGCCATCAATCATCAGTGGATAGTCTGAGGATGTCTTGTCGTTATAGAATCTCATGACCCACCATTCCTTGATTTTATGGTCAAACCAATGCTTTAGCTTTGCCTTCATTTTTGCAAGAATATTTCTAGGTAGACTCTACTTCGGGTTGACTACCGGGTCATACTTGCTCTCCATGGTGTAAAAATCATGCCAGGGAGAAAATGCACCATCTCGTCAATGTGCCACTCCAACTCGAGCCCCTTAGGATTGTTTTGTTGTTCAACCATGTAATGGCAATGGAATCTATGAAAGGACTTCATTGCAAGGTACTTTTGGAAAATATCGCGCAGATCATACCTCTAGCGATGGGGGAGTTCAATCAAACCATAGTCGAACAACGTAACTATGAGCACAGCATTTTGGCCACACTGCGTGACTTTGATGTCTCTAAACTGAAAAGGTAAGGGGCAGCATGTCATATTACCCCTATCCTTCCTGTATACTTCATTGGTGTGATCGCGTTGTCGGGTGACCTTTAGGTAAAATAAATAGGGTGTGGCGTATTAGGGTAACAGAAAAGGATTTTCTATAAACCCATAAATTTTGATGACCGTACCTTGGGTGAGTAGAAGAACATCCTCCCATTCCTCATCCACCACTTGATCTCGCATTTCCATGGGAAGTCGATCACAGCGACCGTAGAGCAACTCCAGTGTTGGCCCCAAGAAAACCTAATTGAAGACATAGTATGTTTCCTCTCTGGACAAGCTCTGTGTCCAAATATAAATCAGTAATGCCTTACCCTGGTTGTCGGTTTGGTTCTTGGGTATGTTTGGAAATTTATCATGAAGGTGGTTAAATAAATACCACACTAGAATGGAGCACAACCTGAATTGGTTGTCTCTTCTGGTCTGCAGGTAGGCCAACAACCCGTGTAGCTGCCACGCCAGGAATTTTTCCCAATCAAAGAAAACTGGGATGATGTCAGGCTTCATCTTTGCGAGGAAATAGATTTTGTTCTCAAATATTGACTTCGCCATGGACACTTGCCAGTCATAGACTACTTCGTCTGTGGAAAGCCCCATCACCCAAGCCAGAATTGAATAGATTTCTCGATGTACAAATTCGATCAAGTGCTTGGGTAGCTAAGGAAACTCCTCAGATGACATCGCCTCCCCTAGTTGCTCCCCCATAAATTGGTGCATCTCGGGCGTAGGTATATGGCGCTCTGCTCAGAAGTGTTAATTTTTTTGGGAGTGAAATACTTCGAGGGCTTCTCTCCATAGGTTAAGGCTACTTGAACAGTATCATCCATGATGGAAAAAAACATCCTTCCCTTGGAATTGCACATTGTTCTGGTTTGCACATCGTAAAAATGCATCACCACCTGTACAAACTCTAAGCAATGGTGTACAGGCATGCACATATAAAAGAACAAGTGTGAATGATAGACTATAATCAGAGGATGTCCAGTCAAGCTCTCTTCATGCGCCTGCTCAACATCTGGCAAATTTTTTCCATGTCTTTGTGCATCATCATGCAATCGCAAAATTGAAAGAGAACATCTTCAGGCACCGTCAACTATTCAGACTTCTTTTCCCATTTTTACGGCTTCTTCGAGCTGCTCTCCTTTAAAGGCGTTGCTTTCTCCTTGGGCGCCTTCTACTTTGGCTCCCCACTCTTCTTACCCATGGCTTCCAAACAAAGTGATACATCCCAAATTTGAATTAGAGGGACACTTGGGAAGAATATCGATCGTTAGGCAACAATAAAACAGAATTGCCACTGAGTGATGGAAATTGTTTTGACAATCTCTTCACCTTATAGCTCCAGCTTCAAATCTACCACCCTAAATGCACATATTAGAAATTAATGCCAGTGAAGATCATGTGCATGATTGTGCGCCTCTGATTGGCTCACTTGCAGGTAGCTAGCCTTGGAAATAATGAAAAATAGTGATACCAGACAAACTTCCTTGGGGTGCGCATGTCTTAGGAGGAATGTTCACTTGGATCTGCCACCAGGGTGAATTTCAGACGCTTTGAGATGAAAATGATTTGATTGGATAGCCTAGACGACCCCACTTTTAAAATGATGCACCTAGTGTTATAAACACCCTCTGATTCCATGTTTGCTTGACACTTGGCACACTTTTCTTATTGAACGCTTTTTAGAAAAAATAGCTTTTCAAGAAAAAAGGTGGAAGACTTTCTCTCCACTAGTGGAGCGAAAGTTAGTTATTTATTTTCTTTAGAGAAAAGGGATGGGAACCTGTGTGCTCTCGCTACTATGTGAAGGATTTGGTCGATCTGCAATAGTGGATAGTGGGCTTTTAGGGATGCTTGGTTGAGATTTTAGAAATCGATACACAAGCGAATGTCACCATTTTTCTTTCATAGTGGAACAAGTTTGGCCACCCAAGAAGAATGCTTGATCGGGTATATGATCTTTGCTTCAAGCATTTTCAGAAGCTCAGTCCTCATTAGCATTTTGATTTTTGGGTTGATGGGCCACTGCTTCTGCCTAAAAGGTTTGATCCATTTCTCTAGCTCGATGGTGTGTTGGATGATGTTCTTATCGTATATCCTTAGATCTTGGTAGCACTAAGCGATGATGTCGAGATACTCCTTGCAGAGGGTGCGAATCTATTGAAGCTCTTCGATCGTGTAGTCGACCCCTACTTTGATAAATTTTCCTGGCTCCAACTCTAGGTCCATGAACTCTTTTTGGTCCACTTTGTTCTTGTGGATGATGGACCTATCATTTCGGTAGAAGACACTCTCCAACATGATCAGATCCTTCAGGATGTGGTTATTTTTTAGCTGAATCAATCCCTTGTGGTCTTCTTCATTCAGAGTTCGTTGTTCAATGGAGGATGCTTCATTTACCAAAAAATTGAAAAGATGTTTGTCATTGTGAAACACCTACCAATGGATCTTTTTATCAGGCATAGAAGGCCTGTAGATTAGTCGCACCACCTTCGGCTTATGCATCATATCATTTATTGGTGAAAACCTGGCGCTGATGGAGTCTAAGATATTCGTAAGCTTGTTTTGCTCTCACGAAATAGACTTAATGTTTATCACGGTGAAGGATTCGAGTAAATCCTACACCTTATTGTGGTACGCCTTTAAATAGTGTTTCTTGGAGATGCACTTACTAGTAACCTAATTGTAGATTAATTTGAAATCCCCAAATATCTGCAACTGCTTAATGTTGAGCTTTTCAGCTTTCTTGAGTTCGATGCATAAAGCCTCATACTCTACTACATTATTTGTACAACTCCATGCGAGCTTGTATGAATAAGTCTTCTATTTACTTGATGGGGAAATGAAAGCGATGTCAGTTCTTGCATCGGGCACCATCAAAGTACAGCTTCCATAGTTGATCGGGTACCGAGGGCTCTTCTATGGGTGCCTTTATTTTGACCTTTTTGGGCTTGGTGAGTGAGTAGCATCCCAAATCAGTCCCGATAACAACATTGAAATCTGTCATGGAGAATTCATCCTCGAGTTGGAGCTCACCGAGAGTTTCCTCCATTAGGTCTACTTGTATTTCTTCTGTCATCAGGTTGACAGATACCGAGCCCTTCTCCTCATCTTCAAGTTTCTCAACATGAAAATCGGTAGGCTTCTCGTTGAAAAGTTTAAATCTATTCCCTTTGAAAGGGATCTCCAAGTGTGAATAGTCGAGGGAGAGATAGCCTCCCAACTTAGCTGTAAATTCTCACGAGAGGCACATATTGAAGTATGGCTCTAAGTTGACCACCGCGATCTCTTGGATAATCATGACCTGTAGAATTTTACAGAGTTGGATCAGAACATCTTTAATAACTCCTACTATCTTCACGGGAGTCCCGTCTAGTTGCAACACTCCAGGACTACTCCGAGTATAATCCATGCCCATGATTTTGCACACTGCTTTGGTCATAACTATTATTGCGATACCAGAGTCAATCATGCAGTTATGCAAGACCCATCCTTCCATCCGAAGGGAAAGGTAGAATAGCGATGGTCGATTCTTACCTATGGCCGAAGTTGTCATTGGTGATGCAAACACCGTCTTTGTCAGCTTACTCTCCTTATCTTGAGCAGACTTGGGAGATTCCTACAAAAGGTCAACTTGACCTGAAAGTTGGAGAGTGTCGTAAAGGCTTACCTTGGTCGAGACCTTTTTCATTTCTTTGACTATGTTGTACGTCGAAGTGCCTAGTTCTCCAGCTCTCTTTGCATATTTATACATTTTCTAGTATTATTGTGTGACATATACCCATTGGTGCTTGGTTAGTGAGGGGTATTTGAGCTTCTCCCTAGCCTGGTCTTGTGTCTCAGCCTACGATTGAGAAGTTGGAGCTTTAGGCTAGAGCACCCTTTCTCTAGCGCGAGGTGACAAGTAGTCTTTCATTAAGTCAGACTGCTTCGAGGCTGCTGCTAGATTTGGAGCTTTTACTGGTGATTGGACCTTTTGGCTCCATGGCTTGGATGGAGCAGGCACCTTCAATGGACCTATCTGAACTGGGTCTACCTCAATAGGCTTCTTCCTAGCCTTGGTGAAAACTGAGACTTGCTCAACAATAGACATCATCAAATTATGACCAGCTTCCCTGATCATATTAACTTGCTCGTAAGCATCATTGGATAGTGTCTAAACATAATTGAGGTACACCATGCAGGTTTCTTTGTTGTGCAGTTCATTTCACGTGGTGCACAAATATGTCAGATCTGAAACATTGGTCTCTTCGTTGCTCATCATAGTTGAGTTTCTTTCAGGAGACCTGTGAGCACCAGTAGATGCATGTTCTCTTGTGATAGGGGAAGGAGGGAATCTTCTCTACTGGAAGCCTTGGTCATCCTACCTCTTTCTCATGATGCTCATCTAGTTCACCATGATCTTCATGTACACCTTCACCTCTTGCAACTCTTTGGTTGGGCTTCATTTACAACTATCTGATTAGCGGTTGTCTAGCTTGTGGATAATGGCAATGGAGCCAATGTTGTAGGTAATTTCGAATATTGGACATGAACTAGGAGCTGAGGGATGGTGGGTGCTTGATATGGTGGCGTGGGTTCTTGGAATTGCGGAGTGGATACCGCTTGATACTAATGGGGAGGATTACATGGTTGACTATGATACATCTGGGATGTAGGTGGAGCGGATGCACTCGGGTACATATTTTGCAGGAAGTCTAGGTAAATCGAAGTCATCACCTTGGGAGGTAACTTCTCGATAGCTATTAGGTCAGCTTTCACCTTTTGCACTTGCTCGTACAAGCCAGGGAATATGTTGATATTAGCATGTCATATGCTCATACTAATATCTGAATGAAAAGCCCTCATGTAATAGAATGATGCCTATTTTGGGGTGGGTCGAAGGTCGGGAGTTACTCTTTACCAAGTTCAGGTGAACCTGACATTGAAGTTAGTCATCTCCTCTTGAGGGTGCCTCTAGATAGTGATAAACTAGTATAATAGAGAGAAGGGGTCAGCTTGTTCATTGAAGCCCCTTATTAATTGTTCTGTTAGTTGATCCCATGAAGTGATGGTGTCGATCAGGGGCGCCCAGTACCAATAGAGGAGCTTAACTCTTAGCGAAAGCACCAAAAACTTCACCATAATGTCTTCTTTAGTGATTTTATGAATGGTTGCTAGTCTCACGATGTCTTGGATATGATCGTGTGTCATCTTTTTCGTGCCATCATACATAGGTAGAGCTTTCAGTGTTGTGGTAGGTACTTTGTGCTAAGCTTGTAGGGCAAGCAATCACGTATGATTCTAGGCTAGGAACTACTTTGGTGGAGCTTGCTACACCATATAGAGTGGCATATTTTTATGGAGTGGTGGATTCGATAGAACTTGCTGAGCCAAAATAGTTGGGACACTTGGAACACCTGGTTGAACATTCGGTGGAGCCGACGTATTCTGATGATCCGAGGAATTTGGCGGGTTGGGGGGCAAGCTAGTCATTGTGTTGTCAGGAGTTGGATTTCGTTGAGCAACAACATACTCTTGTGAATATGTCCTGTCTAGTAAGATATTAGGCCTGTCCACCCTAGGATGTTCTCCCAGAGCATCAATGTCAAGCTTGTAGAACTCGATTTCTTCTTCTATGTTTCTAGCTCTCCATATCGTACGCATGAAGGTGTGATATTTTAGACTGGTCTTTAAGACTTGGAGGTATCCGAGTTCAATAGAGTCACCAGATGTTCATATTTGATAGCACTAATATGAACATCACTTCTTAATACTGCTTTAACATGGAACGATTGCGTCCCATCGGGCGTGCTAGAAATTTTTGGCAATCAAATTGGCCTAGTTATAGATTTTCTAAGTCTACAACACCCTAGACCCGATGCCAAGCATTGAATGTCCTAAGGAAAGGAATGTCCTCCGTGAAAATCTCTAGTAGGGTTGGTTTCGAAACTAAAAATGGGGTTTTAAGATAAGGATTAAAAAGGTGCTGAAAGGGAATAAAATGACTAAAATAAATGGGAAAAGGCTAAAAGCTAGAAATACGGGGTGATGGATAGGAAGCACGATAGACAGCCTGTATACTTGAACCAACAACAATCAAAATAATAGACCTTTAACAGAAACCAACATTAAACCTTCATAACTACATAAACTCCAGGGGTATTCCAGGGATTTGTCCTTTACTAACAGCTAAATCCAGATAACAAAATTAGGCTATATGGTAAAGAGGCTAATTTAATAGAAATAACATGATATAAGTCATACACAAAGATAGAAGATTCAAAGTCGGAGCCAAAAGTCTATATTTCGGAAGTAGATTTCAAAGTACAAATTTGCTTCTCTAGCAGAGGTTGTCCATCCTTTGTTACAGAGAAAAGAACAATTTTTATAGAGAATTCTACTTCCAAAAACATTAATGCCCAACCACTTCCTTAGCAGTGATATGTAGACTCGATCCAGAATTGACTTACAGCATTTAATTTGGCCCTGCAAATAACTTAGCATTGAAGGTAGAATGTTTCGACAAGATAACTTAGTGTTGAAGGTAGAAGGTTCAGTGATCCACCATGATCAAATGATTTAGAGTGCAACTTTGGGTTGGTTTAACCAGTCAATAGCAGACTTACAACAACCCTTGACAGCTTTGGGTATCTTCATGACGATTTTGGGCATTTTGCATTGCGTTTGGGGCCCGCCACGAGTTTCGCTCCATAATTGGAGCGACAGAGTCTTTTATGCCTTAGAAACTTTCATCAAGTTTATCGCTCCCTAGGTGGAGTGACAGAGGCTTTCGCTCCACAAGTGGAGTGCCTAGGACCTTCGCTCCATTGGTGGAGCGATAGGACCATTGATTGTTTTGACTTTTTCCTATTTACCTTTACCTTGATTTCAAGCCTTTTTTGGCGTGTCGCTCCACTAGTGGAGCAACAGGGCCTTTGACCAGAATTTTGACTTCATCTTGTACTTATTCAACTTTTGCTCCACTGGTGGAGCGCTCGGAAGATTCGCTCCACTAGTGGAGCGCTTGTTGCTTTGACCAAATTTTGACTTACCTTGCACACACTTAGATATATTTTCTTGCCCGTACACCTTGCTAGCCTTTCACTCCATTAGTGGAATGACAGGGCCTTTTGCTCCACTGGTGGAGCGACAGGGCCTTTTGCTCCACTGGTGGAGCACTTGGCCTTTTGACCAATAGTTTGACCTTTCTTGGTGTTTGGAGCCTGAAACCTTGCCTTCTTCGCACCTTTCCAGAGTGTCACTCCACTGGTGGACCGACAAGGAGTTTCGCTCCACTGGTGGAGCGATTGAAGCTTTGAACACTTTGACTTCCTTTCACACTTAGCTATTTTCATTTCTTTAAATGCTTCTCTTGCCTTTCGCTCCACTAGTGGAGCGACTACATCCTTTTAACAGAAAAACACGTTCTAAAAATAATTAAGTGTTGGAAATCACTACCATATGCGCAAATATGAAAATAACTTTGTAGGAAAAATAGTAAAGAAAAGTAATGAAAGGGACATAACCATAATATCACCTATGCTAAAACATCAACAATTTTGCATGCGATACGACCGAAAAAGTATAGAAAAGGTAAATGAACCACAGAAAGTGAAAGAATACAGTTTTTAAACTAAAGAGATAACTGGTGAAAACATAGCAAAATAACAACGTCTTGACCATTTAAATGGAGAAAGAGAAGTTTTACAATGATTTAGTCTCAAAAATTGTATACAACATGAAATTTATCAAAATGTGGTAAAACTGGCAACATATACTAAGGGGGGTGTTGTGAGTATTACATTATTTGGTCCTTTTGTTCTAATGTATGTGTCACTTTGTGAAAGTGCAATGTGTCAAAAGAGAGAGGAGTATGAAGAGTCACATTGACATGTGGCATGTTGAGAGCTTGTCTTAATGACAAGAATGTGAAAGGTTACATTTCCTAGATTTGTAGGGGAGAGCAACAGTTTGAGGACTAAAAAGTCATGTATTGTATTATATTGGAGATAACTCTCCATTGTTGTATCATACCTTGAATATGGAAGAATAATACAGTGAGATCTCTCTTTTGTGCAATTTCTATCTCAATATTTCTATGTACATTTCATGTGTGATCTTATCTTGATGTTGTTATGTTTCAATGCATAATATTATGATCCTGGTTAATGTTTTGTTAACATGATATAGTGTCATGTTCCAACACACCCACACTACTTATAGCATACATAGCTTGTGTGGCCCAAAATCCAACCCAATAGATTTAGTATCCTCCCCTACCATAAATTGCGCCTATATGTACTACTCTATATCAAGTTGTGTAAACTTACCAGCAATTGCAAGCCCTATTTCCACCTCCTCAAATCACTCTAATGTGATCAAATATTTTTTTAGATCAATAAACTATGACCATAAAAAATAACCTTTTTAATTCAATCCATACCAATCTTTATTGTGTACCAATATCAATCATCAATGATAGTAGCATCACCACATATTACTCTAGTGTATCAAAATAAAACTACACAAAAATCTATAGTAAATAATTAGACCTCTATATATAATGAAATATGTTCATTTATAAGAGACAAGACCAATATAGTGATGATTAAAAAATAACTAGCTTAGATATAAAGGATATATATCTAAAAACGTCGAGAGTTATCAATCTTGAGGCGCCTATCTCATTTCTTGGGGGTGTGATCTCCAAGATAGATGCCTCGGGATTGATAACTCTCGATGTTTTTAGATATATATCCTTTATATCTAAGCTAGTTTATTAAATAGTTGCAACGGTTGGTTAGTCGGTTGTTTTAGTTTAAATATTTTAAATGTTTGCAACTGTTGGTTAGTCGGTTGTTTTAGTTTAAATATTTTAAATGTTTTTGTTAATGTCGGCTTTTTTTATAAAAAGAAAAAATTGTTTATGGCGTGATATGTATGACCTCTTTGCCTCCCACCCCCCCTGTCTGCCATTGTAGGAACGCCTCTCGGCGTAATAAAACAAATTAGAAAAAATAGAAATTAACAACAAAGAAAAACATCTCACCTCACTAGAGATTAAGCCCCTTGAAAAAACAAGCAAATAAACAACACACTGAATGTTGAATAACATGGTACATATGAATTAAAAATTATCACACTATACTTCTCTACATGTAATGCAAAGGCATAATCTAGTAAATTACACAGTGGTCATTCACCATGTGCAAATGATGATCTACAATCAATAGTGTCAAGCTCAACAAGCAGTGATGGAAAACCAACCAATGGTAAAATGACCTACCATGGTTAACCAATGTGGTTGATTAATCGATTATGAATCAACCAGTGATAAGTTAACAAATGGTGGTTTAACAATCAATAACTTGGTTGCAAATGCCAATAATGTGGTATTTTCTAACTTTAGACTATTCAAAGAAGAAGAAAAATTTCCCTTTCAAAATAAAATAGTTTTTCAAATCAACAAGGTGTCACAATACAAAGTAAGAGAAAGGCAATATATACTAGTTATTCCCCAACTAACCTTGTAAAAGTAAGCTAATTCAACTATTGATACTACAATCTTGAGAAGAGGACAACCATTGATTAATGTTAACGAGAAAAGTATAATGCCCTCAATTCAACCCCTCAACACAAATTGATATATCTACACCAATGTAGACTCAAGGTAGACAATAAGAATTGCTAGAATATTCAAAAGAACTCATAAAGGATAAATTATAATTTGAAAATTAGAATAAATAAGGTCAAAAGAATCAGTTGTGTAGAAGAGTTGAAATCAATTTAAAGTGCCCATATCTAATTGTTGAAGGTTGAATACTTATAGAATTTAAAAAACTCATGCCAATGAGGGGAATAACAAGAAATCAAGGTTTAATATAGAAAATTGTAAGCTTTTGATGATTTATATTAAAGGAAATGCAACCACAAGATGTAAAATAAGCAAGCAATGATAACTATATGATAATGGCACTATGATATGCAATAAAACTATAATATAAGCTTCTACAACAACTCGGAAATATGCCATTAATGGATGCTCACGAAAATAGTACAATGTATTATAATGGAGGACATGAACACTCCATAAGTTCAATGGAAGAACTATATTGCACTCTAACTACAAATCACTATAGTAACTTCAGTCTCTGTCTCACACTCTTCCTCACTCTATACCTCAATGTATATATATAGAAGGATATGTGCCTTGGCCTTTACTCTACCCATGACATCTACCTATCCTATGACTCATGTACATGTGGACTACATGCACATTTACATCATTGCACATTCTAACACTTGTGCATTTATTACATTGCTTGAAGTAACTACTCAAACCTTAATCTATGATTAACTCCTAATATAATAATATACCCAAGGTGGTACATTGACATGTACCAAATAATGTAATATACTCTAATAAAAATGAGTTGAATAAAATGCCTATAAAAATAAAAATTATAGAAGCATTGTTATTACAAAAAAGGACTTACTATAGAAATCCTTAAAAGAACAAGAATGGACTTATGTTAAAACTATATCAAATTACCCAGGTGTTGTAGGTGAGTTGGAGAGGAGAGGGAAATCCTCCAAGATAGGTCCCAGGTTCAAATCTCCACCCTACCAAAAATCTGAATTGGGTATCCAAAAATCCAATTGATAATGTTGGTGCGGGCAGGGTCGAGTGCGACTCTCGGGTGACTTTGATGGTGTAGAACCCCCTGTTCGTGGTCTTTCAGACCAAGGCGGCCCCACAAGGGGTTTTTCGCTTATAAAAAAAAACTATATCAAATTAAGGGAACAAGCTCTGATGTAATCTAGGCCCAATGAAAAGTAGAACTTGATGGATGATTATGCCTCAAATATACAAGTGAATGTGACAAATATTTTAAATGTTTCTATACCTAAGGCAATGAATCCATTATTGTTTTTTATGATGATAAAGATGGAGGTATATTTGTTACAAAGTTGTACAGTCTATTTGGAAGTAATTGATAGAGTGATATGTGTAACAAAATGGATCTTCCTTATACTCATACCTCAAGAGGGGCAATTCAAATGTATGGAACAAGGGTAAATAACATAGGAATTCTAAAGGACTTGATCATGACAATTGTCAAACCTCCTAAGCTTATTATTATACAAGAAGACATCCTAGTTGATCTATTACTATACATTAACATGTTATCTCAAGGATGGACTAGAAAAAACTTCAAAAATGGTTATTTGGTTATGTATTACATGCATATTTAGGTGCCAAAATATGGTAAAATCATAAGTATTAGAATGAGCCAGCATGCAACTATATTCTTCACAAATTGGATGGAAATAGGATTACCAATTAAAATGAATTACCACAATTTATAGATGATTAAGTAGCAAAAGTTGAATTGATTTTTGAAAGAGATGCGATGATAGGTATACTTTAAAATGGAGATGATGTTAGAGAAGGTTCATTTGAAGATAATAAACTAGGAAATTACCTGGTGTTTGGAAACCCTAATGTGATCCTAGATTTGATTTCAAAAACAAGTAAAAACATCTAAAAACTCATGGATTGTGCATTTGATAGAGCTAGGACTAGAAATGATATAAGAGCAAGGATGTAATTCATAATTTCATAAGGGGAACACTTTGTGCTTGTAGACTATTGTTCAATTATACTAAATTTTAGAGAATATTACATTATTTGGTACATGCTAATGTACCTCCATGGTACCTTTATGGTACAATTGTAAATATGTAATAGATTAGGATGAGTCTATAGTTTAGGAGTGTGATTTATATTTCCCCTTTATGTAAATATCTATGTAGGATGTGCACAAGTGTCATGTAATTATGTGTGCAAGTGTGAAGAGTGAGAATATGCATAAGTGTCATATAATAGAGTGTGTAGGAATGTGCAATGTGTTATATAGTAAAGTGTGCAAGTTCCATAGAATAAAGTGTGCAAATAGAGATTCAAGAGTCATGTATACAAGTGGCAAGATGAGAATCCAAAAGACATATGAGGATTTGTCTTATGCATGGAATAGGAATAGATGCATCTCTCGGATATGTGAGGAGAGCAATAGTCAAGTATTGAAGATTCATCTTTGTAAGGCTATTATGGATACAAAGCTCCATGAAATATAATTCAAGTAAAGAACAGTTAAACAATAATAATATTGAAGCTTGTATGTATATTTTGATCAATTCTACTGTGAGTTTTTCTTCATGTAGTTTGCATGAATGACATAGGTCATTCTATTCATATTATTGTTATTTTATACTAATGTTTGTAAATAAATATTGGCCTTATATAGTGAATGCTCAAATATTTAATTGTTATAGTTAATTCTATCTATTGTGACCTATGACAATCTGGCTAAAAATTCAACACTAATAACATGATAAAGTATGAAGCATTATGATTTAGAATAACATAAAACATCTAAAGATTTTTTATTATTTAGAATTTGTGCTAAATCAAGTCAAGTCGATCTATGTAGCCAAAAATACGCAACTAAAGGAAAATACACACAGAGTTTGGGACTAGCTAGAAGGTTTTAAAACCTCTAAAGTTACAACAATCCTAAGAGAATATAATCTAAAAGTTGATGATATAGTGTCTTTAGCTACACAATTCAATCCAATGATAGGTATATGGAATAAACCCAAAGAGTTGGAGGTAATTTTTAGACTTACAATACCTAATAACTTATATCATTGGAAACTATTTAACAATGAACAAGTTATAGAATTTATGATCTGAAAAGTCCAACATACTAACAAACATAGTGATTATGTGATGACATCAAAGAAAATATCATTTAATTGAAATCAAATCAGCTACACAGGGTCCTTATCATCTTAAAGAGTCCATTCAACCTCTATGATAGCATTGTAACACGAGTGGAGTGCAATATTCCTGGAGGGGGGTCTGATGAGAAATTTTAAGATAAAATTCCAACTATTTGCACTTAATTTGATCCAATCCGTATAGTTGTATGGTTCACAACTGTACAATTTCCAAAATGTACAATTGGAGATTGTACAACCCCAAAACATACAGTTGCACAGTTACAATTGTTCACTTGTACATTTTCTCCAAGAATATTGGAATTGCTCAAATCCCAATCACTTTGCAGTTATTCAATTGAAAACTCATTGATCTACCTCCATAATACTTAAAAATACAATTTCAGGCCAAAACTCATCAACTATACGAATTTACAAACCCCTTGTACGGTTTGGTACTCTACTTGTACGGTTTGGTAAAAACCCTCGTTATGCCCAATAACTTAATTCTAAAAAATACCCATTTGCATATTAATTACACAAATATTATTGCCAATAATGGGTAACAACCATTAATCCTATTTTCTCTTTATTTATCTATTTCACACAATGACACATGGATGGTTGTACATTTCCCGAAAATGCACTTCTACCACAGATTTGGAATCAACAATACCTGCAATATCAATAAAACTCCACAAACAATATAATTATTGATATTGCACTTTGATTCGCACACATGCATACACAGATCTAACTAAAATAGGGATTTATATTATTTTGGTTATTTTGTATATTAATTGTACGACATTGCACACAGTAATAAATAAATTGCAGCATTAATCCATGCTTCACAATCCATGAATTGCACATAAACAATCTTCAATAATCCCTCAACAATCACCAACAACGCAACCATCCAACAACACAAAAATTCAAATCTTATAATGGTTGTCCAAGTCATTCCAAAGCTGTTTTTTGAAACAATTCATTATTTACAACTGCCCGTAACTCACATTAAATATAAATATTTAATGTTTCTAAAGTTTAAATTGATTTTCATCAAATTACATTTCATTTGCATGTCTTTATATTTCATTTCATTTCACATGCATTTTACATTTATTTTTCAATTTATTTTCTAATTGTATAATTTCACCCAATTGTACATTTTACTTTTTACTTGTACGATTTATACAAAATTGTACATTTTACTCAAATTTGTGAAAATCCAACTTTATTATTGCTTCTTCTTCTGGAATATAGATTTGCTTGCCTACAAGCACCAAGAAAGAAAGCATGAAGGTAAAACCCTCTTACCAACTTAATGAAAATTCTATTAGTAAGTGTTTATTGCTATGTAAAGAATATACCAAAGATGACACTAGTATGTTCAAGAAATTTTTTGTAAGTACAACAACATTATTGCATGAAACTATGAAGACTTAAAGGTATCTAACACAAAAGTGACAGACACCGTTGACTTGAAACTTAGAGCTATAAATGTATTTGACATGAAAGTGATAGAACATACCATTGACTTGAAACTTAGAACTAAACTATTCAAAAAGAAATAGAGGTCAGTTATTACTCAAATCCAAGTAATGATGAACGAATAGCTTAAGTTGCTTCGAGCACATATTATATTTCTAATAAAACATGTGAACTAGGTTGCGGATATGGTACCCATAAGAAATAAAAATGGTAAATATTCATTTGTGTTAATTTCCAAAATCTAAAGAGATTTTTCCTGAATGGAACAAATGGTGTTGGATCTCAAATGATGTCATTGGTTTGTGGATTCTTGGAATATAATCAAATATGGGTTAGAGATGAGGAACAATACAAAATAGCATTCACGACTAAATGGGAAATATTTGCTTACCAAAGGATGTCATTTAGATTGTCAAGTACAAATGACACATTCCAAAGATCTATGGATATCATAATTTTAGGACTTATTCATGAGATCATGTCAATCTACTTGGATAACTTAATAGTATTATCCAAGAATAACAATATGCACATAGAACATCTTGAAGCGGTGTTTTGATGGTATAAAGAACATAGAATATTGTTGAATCAAAAGTCAATTTTCTTTGTACAAGAAAATAAATTGTTATATAACATTGTCTCAAAAGATGCCCTGGTTAATAATCCAAATCATACTAAATCTATCCAAGAGTTATCCTTACCCTCATTAGTATAAGATAAGGTCATTCATGGGCCACTTCAATTTTTTGCTAAATTTGTCATTAATTTTGCATAGCTTGTTAGGTTGATTACCAAGATAGTCAATAAGGATGCCAACTTCAACTAGGTTGAAGATAGAGAAGCGTTCTAGAATATTAAAGAAGCAATTATTGATGAGCACTAAATATGTCTATCCAAGTAGGTACACTTGTAAGGTATTGGATATTGTTTATGCATTGTAATAATTGATAGAGTAGAATTCTACATGCTACAATAGATCAACTTTAACTATGTCAAAGGTTGATATACACACGTTTTGTTCACCCAAATATTTTGCAAGAGGAAAGAATGAAAAATTGAAATAAATTAGTCTAAATCATAAAATCATGAAACTGCAAAATCTATATTGAAACTATATATTTAAGAAATGAAATTGATAAAAAAAATTAAAACTAAACTACAAAAATAAAAATGATAAAATAGAAATAATTATCATGAATTACAGATGGATAAATTACAACTATCTTTAGAAACATGAGAAAACATTATTCATAGAAGTTCTTACAAGATAAACACCTTGAAACAAGCCCTTTCTCCAAAAGTAGACATAGTCCCCATTAAAAGAGTAAAAATCACTCAATCAAACTAATTTAATGCAAATCTGCTTGTATTACTAATATTAAAAAATAATACATAAAAAAGTCATTATCCACTATTTTTAACACGCCACCACTACATTTTTTGTTGATGGTTTTGTTACGTACCCTAATTGGCATATGATATTATACCATATGGGGTATGTAAAGTGGACCATGTGTTAAGTTAAAAATAGGTAGGAAGGTGTGTCGTGGAATCATATATGTAATTGCTTTGGAATCATGCATATAATCGCCATAGAATATGTAGTCAAGAATATTATCATAGAATATTGACTTATAACATCGTCATAGAATATTATCATAGAATGTCAAGAAATATGCTTGTAAATATTATAAAAAGGAAAGGATGTAACCCTATCAAGACTAGTGAAGAATTGGAATATTTTGTAAGGAAGTTGCCCCCTCGAAGAGGCCAAAATAGTAATATTTTTTGTCCTGAATTTCTATATTTGTTGTTATTCTGAATTTCTATGTTTCATTTAAATGCTTCTACTATTGGATATGTGATATTAGTGTTGCTTTTGTCAATAATCCTTGTAATCATAGTTAGAATTATCTTTAGCACTTAATTTCTTAGGATAGCTCAAAACTAAGAATTTTGAGGTAAAATATTCACATGAGAAGAAGAGGTTCATTGCAAGTGGTATCAAAGTGCTTTCGAGGGTGTGGTAAGCTTTTGTTGTGAGCAATTTTTTTTCTATAAGCCTAGGTCAATAGGTTAGAAATTGTGTTCTAGCTATTTTATAATATTATGGAGGAGTTGTCATTTTTGGCTCACCAAATTGCATATAAAGCATCTAGTGAAGTGAGGGATGATCATACTCCAATACCCATGCCTCAAATAGCACCCATATATGGATTTGAGCTCCCATGTATCTTGCATATATCAGGAGACCCTTTTTAGGAACCTTGAGCCAAACCTTCAAATATAGGAATTCATTCAACCATGTATCTATTCGTAGTGCACCAAGCATAGAACTTGAGAATATTATCCTCTCGTACTTATCAGAGAGGCAAGTAGTATACCCAAGGATACAGACTATATCCTTCTTTGGTAGTGGCCTAAAAAATTTGTTCAAGCATTATTGATCATTGCAACAATATATTAGAGGGCTATGGTAAGTACACACACCTCAGCTTAGATGACTTGCTTGTGTTGGCCTTATCACTAACAAGACAAAAACACGGTGTAGAGGACTACAAAGTTCAATTATATAGTACAGAGGGCTAGAGAGTTATCTATAAAAAAATAGGGATATCAAAAAATGTCATTTTGGGTTATAAGCCCATTTCGATTATTTTTCAATCATACTACTTTGGTATATAGCACTCATACACTTTTTTGGGACCCTTACTAAAAATAGTAGTGACTACAACAACAAATATATTTTTAGTAAATACCATCAGACCCAAAATCAAGCAATGGATGCTAGAGTTCATAAGATGGAGGAACAACTCGCTAATTTGGATGACATAATTTAACTCAAGGAGCAAATATCTTCTCTCACCATCAGGCTAGCAAACTTCTAGAATACGTTGGACATAATGAGTTAGGACATTGAAGTGCTTAAGCTTAAAATCCAAATTTTGATGGGTATGTTGAAAATAGCCTAGAAGCTGAAAGAAGAAAAACTACTAACAAGGCAAATTTCTCCAAGGCCTTTATTGAGAAAAATAGTCAAAAATTAGAGAGCAACAAAGGCATAACTCATAGATTTCCTAAAATCAATTTTCCAAGGTTTAATGGGACTGATCCATAAAGCTGGTTAGTTAAATTCGAGGAATGGTATAAACTACATGAAACATCCTTCAATCAAAAAAATTTGTGGGTGTCTTTATTTTGACCTTGAAGCACTCCATTGGTATCAATGGTTGCAAAAATAAGTCCCAAACATTAGGTGGACACAAACCATGAGTAAACTTCTTGGTCAATTTGACCCATCAAAGTTTGAATATTTTACTAGAGCCCTCACCAAGCTATGACAAACAAGAACTGTACCCAAATATATCAAGGGTTTTGAGAATCTAGCCAAAAAAATCGAAGGTCTTCCAGATGTCTTCTTCAAGAGTTGTTCCATCAATGACCTTAGAGAAGAAATCAAAACTGAGGTCCAAATACTCAAGCCAGCCACATAAATGACTACCACAAGGTTATATAAACTTGCAGAAAGTAAATGGAATTCCCAATGAAGAGCCTCCAGACCCCCAACATTCCAGAATAGAACTTCTACACCCACACAATAACGATTCAAAGGATTCAACATTTAATAGGCTAACACCAATGGAGATAGCCAACTATTGAGCTAAGGGACTATGTTATAATTATGATGAAAAATGGTCCATGGGACATAATGCAAAACACAGTCTTTTCCTTCTAGATATGGGCAATACTTTATCTTCTCTTACAAACACAAGGGATGTATTTGTGGACTTAGTAGAAGAGCAATTTGAATTAGTGGAGGAAGAACTCCAACCCAATACACCAGCTGAAGGAACTCCTACATTGTCTTTGAATGCTATGGTAGGAATATCAACACCCTAATGCATGATAGTCCAAGATGTTTGCAAAGGGTACAAGGTCTTAATATTATTGAACTTTGGTAGCATAGATAACTTTATTGACCCCAATGTAGCCAAAAGAGCAGATTGTTTTATCTATGGTTATTGATCAAATCAATGTCAAAATTGTTGATGGGGATAACATGACTTGTAGTGAGCAATTTAGAGATGCTCATTTATCCATTGGTGATTTCCAATTTCAAACTAATCTCTATGTAGTTCCATTGGAAGATATGGACATTGTGTTGGGATACCCTTGACCAAGAACTTTGGGGCTAGTGTTGTGGTATTTCTTGAAGCTTTGGATGTAGTTCACGATCAACAATAACAAACACACCATCCAAGGTATAAATGAAGAACAACCCTTGGTCATCATATCCCATCAAATACAACGATTAATTAATAAGGGTCACAGGGCAGTGCTTCGTAGATTTTGTAGATCCATTTGTGTGCTATACAGGATGAAAATGTGCATCCATACTTGTTAGCCATCCTAACCAAGTATCATAAAGTTTTCAATGAGCCTAAACAACTATGTCCTAATTGACCTAACCATAGAATCAACTTGGTACCAGGGATTCAACCCCCAAACATACATCCATATAGGCACCCCTATCATCAAAAGAATGATTTTGAGCACATGGTAAAGGAATTGTTAGACACATGACTAATTCACTTGAGCACAAGCCTCTTTTTAGCTCTTGTCCTAGTGGTATGAAATAATTATGGATCATGGAGGATGTGTGTGGACTTTCAAGAGCTTAAAAATATCACCATCAAGGATAAGTTTTCAATTACAGTGATTGATGACTTGTTAGACAAGTTGTATGGTGCTCAATATTTCACCAAAATGAACCTAAGGTCAGGTTATCACCAAATTCATGTCCAAGAAAAGGATAGTCAAAATTGCTTTTAGGACTCATGAGGGGTACTATGAGTTCTTGGTTATGCCTTTTGGTCTCACCAATGCACCCTCAACTTTCCAAGGTTTGATGAACAAGGTTCTCAAACCCTATCTACAAAAGTTTGCATTGGTCTTTTTTGATGATATTCTAGTGTACAACAAGACATGAGAAGAGCACCTTCAACATGTTGACAAGGTATTAGAACTTCTATAGCATAATTAGTTGTTTGTCAAGCAATCTAAGTGCACCTTTGGGTAAATAGAGGTAGAATATTTGGGGCACATTGTGGCCGAAGATGGTGTGTAGACCCCATGAAAATTGAGACCATGAAAGAATGGTCCAAACCCAAAATGTTAAAGAGCCTATGGGGATTCCTCAAACTCATAAGGTACTACCATAAATTTGTCATGGATTATGGTAATATTGTTATCCCCTTGATAATTATGCTCTAGAAGGAAATGTTCACTTGGAACTATAAGCAAAAAAAACCTTTTGACTCTGAAGGATGTTATATGTCATACACCAATTTTGACAATACCCAATTTTTCCAAGATCTTTGTGATAGAAAGCGATGCATCTAGAATGGGGTTTGGGGTTGTTCTCATTCCAGGAGGCAAACCCCTTGCATTTATAAGCAAGGCATTATCGGTATATAATCTAGCAAAATCCAATTATGAGAAGGGAAATGATGGTTATCATATTTACAATCCTCCATTGGTGACCATACTTAGGACAATATTTTATTATCAAAACTAATCATCGTAGCCTCAAGTATCTCTTGGAACAAAGGATTCTCCCCCTAAGTAGCAAAAATGGGTTGTTATATTATTAGGGTATGACTATGAGATAGTGTACCACAAGAGAAAAGAGAATGTGGCATTAGATGCTCTTTCTAGACTCTCATAAACATGAGATTCTCTATATGTAGTATCCATCCTCCGAGTTGATTGGTTAGAGGTGCTCAAGTTAGATTGGCAAGGTGATCCTACACTTGTAACCCTCATTCAATACCTATAGACAATGGTAAAGGATCATCCTCATTATGCATAGAAGGAAGGGATGTTGTGCTACAAGCATCAGATTGTGATTTCATCCCTTCAGATCCTTGATCCCATATTTTAACAAAACTTTGTTCTTCTCTAGTAGGGGGACACATTTGGTTCTTGCGAACATATGAATGGGTCAAATGTTGTTTCTATTGGCTTGAGTTGAATTTTGATGTAAAATAGTTTATGGATGCCTATGATACCTACCAGTGTCAAAAAGGAAAAATAGTCAAAACACCAAGGTTGCTTTAACCTTTACCCATTCTAGAGTTACCTTGGACATCATTGAAGGGCTCCCCCTATGTGATGGGAAATCAATTATCATGGTGATCATGGATAGGTTGACTAAGTATGCTCACTTTTGCTTCTTAGGTCATCCCTTTACTGTAAGGACAATGGCACTAATTTTTATGGATAAGATCTTTTGGCTCCATGGGAACCTGCACTCCATAGTGATTGTGACAAGGTGTTCACTAGCAAGATCTAGAAGGAACTACATTGTATCCAAGGAACAAAGCTAAAGCGAAGAATGTCTTATCACTCCCAAACTAATAGTCAAACAGAAGTGGTAAATAAATATCTTGAGACAACTTCGATGCTTCATCTCTGATCACTAATCCAAGTGGAGTCAATGGCTTCCTTTAGTAGAACAATGGTACAACACCACTTTTCATACCACCACAAAGATGACTCTATATAAGGCATTATATGGTCAACCACCTCTAACAGTTACCTTACCTCCATTTCTAACCCTACAAATAGATGTCCTTAAAACAAGAGGAGGCAACACAAGTTGACACCTAATTTTATGGACCCTATAAGGTACTTCAACAAGTAAGAGAAGTTGCTTACAAATTGAAGTTGTTGCCAACATCTAAGATCCACTCAGGGTTATGCACAATGTTGAATATTGGTAAATTGGACGAAATTAGGATTTCTAGAATCGAAATTAGCAAATATGAGGACCCTCGATGTTGACCCATTTGCTTGAAATTTTTGGGACCAATTTTTTCTTAAGGTCAATTTGCCACAATATATATCCAAACTTAGGCATATTTGTACTCGTAGGAAAGCTCTTTTCGATCCTGGTCTAATGGTGGTGTTTTTATGAAGTTATAAGGTGATTGAGTAGGTCACAATTTGTCCCAAATATTTACTTTTTAGGGCTTCAAATGCCCCAAATTTTGGTGTGAAGATGATTGATTTGATTTGCTTAAGATTCACCATGATTCGCCTTAATTTTGATTAGGATTCACCATTTTTTTACAAGTATATTTCGAGTCCAACCCCTTATGCATAACCTTGGATCCACCCAATCTTTCATGTGTCTTACCTAAATAAGGTGGTGGGGACACATACCCAGGTACAGATGGTCCTTCCTAAATTAGATGAAGAAAAAAACAATTTTGCTTCAACTAACAACAATCTTGTATTGAAGGACTCAACAATTTCGCTCTCATGACAATACTGAAGTGCTTGTACAATGACAGTGGCTACAACCAGAAGATGCCACATGGAAGTTGCAAGAGCTTCAACAGCAGTTTCCAATCTTTCAGCTTTGAGTACAAAGCTTCTCTAAGGGGGATGGCATGTTACATACCCCTTAAATGTAACTCATGTTGGCATATGATATTGTACCACATGGGGTATGTAAAGTGGGCCACATGTTAAGTTAGAAATAGGTAGGAAGGTGTGTCATAGAATCATGTATATAACTACTTTGGAATCATGTATATAATCATCATAGAATATGTAGTCAAGAATATTGTAATTGAATACTGACATAATATTGTCATAGAATATTGTTATAGAATGTCAGAAAATATATTTGTAAATATTAAAAAAAATGAAGAATGTAACCCTCTAGGGACTAGTGAAGAATTGGAATATTTTGTAAGGAGGTTGCCCCCTCAAAGAGACCAACGATAGAAATATTACTTATCCCAAATTTTTACATTTGCTATTATTTTGAATTTTCATGTTTTATTTAAATGCTTCCGCCATTGGATATAAGATATATTATTGCTTTTGTCAATAATCCTTGTAATCATAGTTAGAATTATCTTTGGTACTAAATTTCTTATCTCAATACTACTCAAAAATATGAAATTGGAGGTGAAATATTTGCATGAGAAGAAGAGGCTTATTGCAGGTTTTGAGAAGCCCACTTGGTAATTAGGCCAAATTCTTTTAATTTTTTCTTGTGATGTTATGGATGCACATGGGGACATGAGAACATGAGGGGCATTGTTGAGTTTTTTCTTATAACTAATATCCCCTAATGTGAGGAACTATTGAGTTTTTCTTTGTGATGGTAGACAAAGTTTTTCCTTATGATAGTCATTATTCCCTGATGTTTTGTTGGAGCCTATTATGATGTGTATTTGTTGAGCCCATTGTGATGTATGCCTATTTCAACAATACCTTTTCCACCTAAACTAAAACAACACATATCTTATCTTATTGTAGGATGCCTCAAATGACATGTAAATGGAGCAATTTGAAGATGATGAGCTCGTGGTCAATCTTTTTATGAGAACTTTCTTAATTAAATGTGAGTGGCATCTACCCATCCAAAAAATAAATGAAAAACAACATATCATTTTTTAGCTACGTAGAGCAAATATCCTATTCCAGATGTTAACATCTTATCCTTACATAACTAAAAATGAAGAAATGTAGTTTTTAATCTCCATAAACCAAAGCTTCAATAGATGTTGCAAAAAATCAATAATTTGATTGGCTAATCTTAAAGTCTCTTTTTTTTTTTTAAGTTCAGTAGTTATTTGTTTTACAAGCACTAAAAAGAGAGGTCGCTTACCAATGGTACCTCCTTAACATTAAGATTTTCCTCTTAATGGTAAAAAAACAAAACTAGTCTTATAAGGGACAGTGTAACAGTTCGAGCTTTGGCTCTTCTTCAAGAGGTCCAAAGTTCAAACCCCAACGTGAGTGAGTGTGTGAGAGGATGAGTGTGTGAGAAAAAAAAAAATATATATATATATATATATATATAAACAAAACTAGTGTCATTGTCCTTGTTTCAATTCTACTTCTTAAAGGACACTTCATGACATTAATAAAAAATAATAATAATGTATTATAAAAACATTAATCACAAGAGCAAGTGGATGTCTATTATAAAAAAACTAAATAAAACTATTTTACCATTTCAATAGAATTATCCATGTAAAGCATTTATAGATTATTATGTAAAGAATTGCTTTATAAATGTATATTATTTTTAATCGGTTATATGGGATTAAAACAAGCTTTACTTGTATTACACCATGACCACATAGTGGTATCACAATAGCTTGACAAATATGTATATATAGCTTGGTAAGATTAAAACATCTCTTTAAAGCATCTATAGATTATTATGTAAATAATTGCTTTATAAATATATATTATTTTTATTCGGTTACTTGCATTACATCATGATCACATAGTGGTATCACAATAGCTTGACAACTATGTATATATAGCTTGGTAAGATTAAAACATCTCCTTACAAGTTAGGAATTTAACCATTGAACTAATATTATTTGATTTATAAATGCCTTGGATTGAAATAGGCATTGTTCATATCCAATCGTGACCACATAATGGTATTATAACTTGATAATTATACAAACATATAACTTAACAAGATTCAAACCATGATCTAATGTTGATAATTTAACCATTAAACTAATGAAATTTGATTTATAAATACATTTGTTTATCATAAGCAATTAAATATCTATAATTAGATATAAATTAACAAAAATATTAATATTTTATATTAAATTATACGTGTTTTTTATGCTATTCACACCTTACAAAAATCCATCATAGATCACTCACCCCTTACTACTCATCATAGATCACTCACCCCTTACTACATCCAAAACAAGAAGACAAATTATTTGCAACACTGCTTATTAAAAGCTAGAACATTGTAAATCTGAACTATTAAACTTGTATTCATTCCTCGAGAACAGTTATGTGAAAAACCCAGAACCCATCCACTTCCATTTCTCGAAGTTAATAAGAAAGCTCTTCGTTTTACCTATATTATTTTTATGCAGATATCTTTTCATGAGCATCTCTTCCTCCTTTCCTTGTTCCGGAGGAGAAAGTGATAGTCTCGTTCGATCCCTAACCTTCACTTCAAATTCCTTCCTAGAACATTTTTAAAAAATCAATTCAATTGGAAAGAGACTTTACAACAGTTTAGCTAAGTGGCAATATTAAAAAAATGGATTGAAAAAATTAAACTTCAAAAAAAAAAAAACTCTCACACGTGCTTAATGCCAAGAGTTCTATTAGGTGCTGAGTATTAGAGTTGCCATGGATTGACCTACTTACAATCGGATTAGCTGTTGAACTCATGACATACACAGGCCCAATCATAATTTGCATTTTGCAACAGTCTCGAAAGATTTCTTGAATGCAGCACATCTTTGTCATGTCATATATAAAGGCAGGTCACTTCAATAAGCAATTTTTTAATGTCAAGAACAGGTAATTTCACTCAACATTGGTATCTTAGACATGAAATAACCCATCCATCAGACTTGAAAAACAATCGTTACACAAGTCACTACCTGCAATGAAATTTTACTACATCATGCAAATCCAGCTTGAAAAGGAATTTTGAGTTGAATTGTCACTCCGGCAATCTATCAAGTTGTTGATGCTGTTAAAACACCAAAGATGCTAACAAGGGAAAAGCCTACACCGAAAACTGCCAGCAAATTTGAAAGTCCCTGCGCCACAAAGCTATGTTGACCCACTTGAACAGAAAGATGATGACTTAAGCCTTCTCAGTGATAGCTAAGCCAGATTCTGCTTTTGGTAAGAGTCTCGGAGCCTTACCGGTGGCAGCTAAAAGGACTCTACATTTAGCAGGACTAAGTTCCATATAGCAGTTGCAAATTCACCCATCACCCAAGTGGGTGGATTCAAGAATCGAGTTGTTCCCCATTTATGATCGGATTCACAGTAACAATCTCACAAGTCATTATTTCCCTGTGCAATTACCAAGGCAACATCAACAAGGGACCCCAAGAAATAGAATCCAAGAATAATTGCTGAAGAATAATTGGGGAGGAAGAGGAGACCTGAGCTGACAATACGAGATTGGCTTCATCTAAAGAGTTTAAGATCTGGAAAAACACAAGCATCCCGGGTGTTCCAAGTTCCCAAACTTCCGCAGATCTTATAGCCTTCTCGATCCATAAAGAGGTCAACACAATCGTGGCAAGAAGAAAAAGAACAGCTTCCCAGACACTACAATTTCTTATTCTTTCATCCAGAATTAAAGGGAGCAAATTGGCCAAACCGGACAAAGAGAATAGCTCATTGCACACTCGTCAAATGGAGAAGTCCAATAACTCTTGTATGAAGGCAACTATAAAGCATCAGAAATCAAGCAAGGAGCAGAGGGGCAAAAAAAGGGCACTCAATGGACAGAGACATGATTGATAAAGCACCAACTGAAATTCTTGTTATTATATTGACTTAAAAGATTTGTTCGGAGTTCCAAATTCTACCAAGTGTTTTATTCCGAGGGCTCAAGCCTACAATTCCAGACTCAATATTTCAAGTCGGAAGCTTGTAACCAGACAAACTTGTTGTCGAACTTGCAACAAAGACGAGCCAAAAAATTTCTGTGTAGAGGTAAGCAAGCGCTTCAAATCTCTGGCACAGTGCAAGGCTTGCAAGGCGGATGGTAGCCATTCCAGAAGAGGGTAAGCCAAAATATTTTGACAAATGATGTTAGCCAAGCTTTTAGGAGTTCCAACATAATAAAATAAAGGCGAGCACCCCATCAAAAAAGCCCGAAAAGCACAGCAAAGCACAGCAAAGCGGTAGCCCGGACCCAACATATTTAGCATGAAGACTCAAACCAGCTCCAAAATTGTCTAGCATCCTTGTATTAAGCGAGAAGGAAGCTCAGAAGGCAATAGACAAGACTCAAGGATCTCAGCTTAAAAGACACATGGCACTCCAAAAATGAGTTGTTACACCACGTAGCATGTCAGAATTGAAAAGCGACAGCCACCTCCATGAAGCATAATTGAGGATCAGACAATCATAACTATCTCGGGCCTGACAAGAATATGCCAAGTGGTGCCAGCTCAACTTAAGATCATACCTAATCAATTTTGGCCAATGATTATATGTAGTAGTTAGTCTCATTTTAGCTATAAAAGGAGCACTACTCCTCGTTGTAATGTTTGCCTATTGTAGACTGTAGGTTTACGCTACTCAAATTGCAATCCAAAGCTATTTGACTTACCTCAATTGAAGTATGGAGAACTATTATCTCTTGTAATATTTACATTTTCATCTACACTGTGATAGGAGTAAATTTTGTTAGGCTTCATGTTGTTTGGCTTATTTCAATTGATAGTTGACGTAAATTATGTTAGGCTTGAAGCTTTTTGGATTATTTTTATCAGAGCGCTTGAAATGTTGGATGCTGCCATACTTTCAACAGTTACAGTTATGCTTTGATTGGAGGAAATTTTGTTAGGTTTTAAGTTGTTAGCTTATTTCAATTCACTATTGAAGTAAATTCTGTTGGCTTAAAACTGTTTGGCTTTCTTTGATCAAAGTGTCGGGGATGTTATAATATCTGTGCTTACACTGGTTCCTTCATAGATTCAATTAAATAGTCTTTGCTTGCATTGAGTAGCCTATGCTCACGCAATTGAAAATAATGTTGTCAGCTTAGCTCCGGACACATTTCAATTAATCCCTCTAATAATTCTCTCATCCATTTCTTTCTTCTATTCAAGGAGTTGGCCTTCTCCGGAGGTTGATCTAGAAGCATTCCTAGATCATCCAATCTTGAATTCGGTCTTAGGGTGCACATTTCATACCTCGGCAGATGGAAGCATCAAGACTTCCAAAGCAGAACTCGGTATTAATGCATGCACATCAGTGCACCAGTCCCTTATCAACAAAACCATATAAAATATGATGACCCAAAAGAGAAAAAGCTGCAAATTTGTAACAATCCAGTTCAATCTAAAGTCACAGCAAAAAGAGTTACACAAGCAAAATCTCCAATGAAGAGTGCCAAACTTCTCATAGAGGACAAAAAAAGCATAACACGTCCAAAAGAAAATCCTTTGGTTTGCTAACATTTTCAGATTGACAAAAACTTCCATGTATAATGTGATGTATAAATTCAAAAAGGATAAAAAATTTGTCCTCATCTCTAAATTCTTCTTCCAGTATTTAAGAGATGTCCATAAAAAAAATATAAATTGGTAAAATCACTTATTTGCAGTAAATACAAAATTGGCTTTTGAAACTAGGTAAAAGATGGCTCTGATCACTCAAAATTAGAGGCCTGCCCCACTTCAGTCTATACAATTTTTGTTTATGTACTTTTTTAGCTGGTCATTATGCCATCAAATGCTCCTCACCAAGCAATCACTGATTCATTATGTGCATTAAACTTCATGCCTAGTTTGTGAACAAGAATCGAAGATCATCTTCAGTCAACCTTCCTAGCGCCTCTGCAGACCCTCCTACAGTACTGAATTGCATAGCAGCAGTACAAACATCAGGATTTTGACCATGACTTCTAATATACTGCCATTTACTGTAAAGACTTCGGGACTTCAAAAACAAACAGTAACTGACATGAGATGCTTACCCCTCAAAAACAAGTTGCTTCTTTTCCTGTAATCTAAGAATTCTCTCTTCAATTGTGTTTGCAATGACAAACCTCACAACCCTGATAATCACACAAAAAGGATTGAAAAAGTCAGTTATTACAGACTACATAGAAACAATTGAATCTGCTATGACTATAGTTGCAAAGGATGCAGAATTAGAGGGTTTACAAAGGCAGGTCTTAAGAAAATACAGATATGGGCCAAAAGCATGGTCCTGATATGAGCTACCTGATTGGTTTATATTGTCCAAGCCGATGGATGCGATCCTGGGCCTGCTGTTCCACAGCTGGATTCCACCAGGGATCCATCAAAAAGACCTGCATATAAGGGAGAGAGTAAGATCTATGTTGAACTGAAATTGCACCTAGACACACTGAAAAGGATCCATAAAAGAAATAATGAAATAAATTTCTGTTCATCAGAATATATCAAACAGAGGACTACAAACGGAATCAAAGCAATAAATCTTCTTACATGAGAAGCTACTGTCAGATTAAGAGCCACTCCTCCTGCCTTCAAACTCATCAGGAAAACCTGCGAGAGACACATGTCACTACCAGAATATAATGGACATTTGGCAAAGCATTCTAAAATAAACAACCAAACCAAATACCTTGCATTCTGGATCATTTGTGAACTTCTCAATTGTTTGGTCCCTTGCTTGAATGCTCATGCTTCCAACTAATTGTACACATTTTATCCCTGACTGCAACAACATTTGATATAGAAATGATTTTACACTACTTATGTTTGACATAGAAATAACCCAAATATAGCAATTGGAAGAGATTATACCTTCTGCAAACTAAAACTTATCAGGTCCAAAAATGATGTAAACTGGCTGAAGACTATTGCCTTTGCAGCACCATCCTTTTGTAGCATGAGCTCAATCTCTTCTCTCTGAAAAAGGCATCTTAGGTTTAGGAGAATGTCTGGTGAAGAGAAATGCTAAGGAATTTTTAAGGTGCAAATCAAGCACAATTCATTTATGCTGGCTCCTAAACATCATAAAGGTAACATAATGTACTAGTTGTTCCTACACTGCATGCACTAACAAGAGAGAAAAATATCATCTCTAGTACGGCAACACTTCCATTTTCCAACTTGTGCTTTTTACATATTTTTCTTTTGCACGTGTACAAATATTGTACATCTAATTTACAACAATCATATTACATGGATGACTAAACTGCTTGACAGTAGTCAACTGCAAATGATTGAACTGAATAAAATATAGCAAACAATAAAAGTTCCTATGGGTATGAATCAATCAAAAATTGCTTATTATATAGATATCAACTAAACAAAAGAGGAAGCAAGCATTCAAACATATAGACCAAACTTGCAGGTTTCAATCACAGAGACAGTTTTAGTAACTCCACATTAAGGGTTTGAATACAAGGAAAGAAAATTTTAAGATATTAAATAGCAATCCCACAAGGAAGACTGAAGGAATGAAGAGGTCATCAAGTGATATACATAGATCAACATTCATCTTAACTGGAAGTTTCTGCATTCAATAAATATTGATTTACGTATAAATGGATAACTCGAAAATGGCTTGAACTGTCAATCAAAACGGCCAAGCTACATACTGGATATTAAGTTTTGTGTCTTTAGGTTTCTATTTCTTATAACCAAGCAGACAAACTAAACAATTAAACTTCCTCCCCTAGCTTCCATACGGTTTCCTATTAAAAAATAATATATTAAATAGCAATCCTACAAGGTCAATGAAAAAATGACTCTTTAAGATGGTACAACCACTCCTCTATTTTTTATACCCCCAAATAGACACAGTGACTGGTGTAGCCCAAACTCAGCAATTAAATTTCCTCCCCCACCTTCCACACAGTTTCCCGTTGAAAATTACTACTTTAAGAAGGCTGTGAACTTCTTTTCAATTACTAGAAGCCCCACCTGGCAGTTGTCAGCCTCAAAAGTTATATTTGAAATTATATTATGCTACTTCCTGATATTACTAATTGCCGATGGATTGAGCATTTAGCATGGTAATTGCAGCAGACAGACATTTTACTTTCCTGCTTCAATAGCATAACAATGACTTTACTACCCACATTTCATTTATTGAAGGGACTTCCATGCTCATAGTCCACATTGTGATCAATCAATTTGCCTGTAGACTAACTGTTTTGCTGAATAATAGACTGATAAGAAAAAAGCAAAGGAAAAAAATCCTAAACAGTAAATGGAATAACTGTACCCCTGAAAAGCAAAAAACAGAGTAATTTAAGTACATTGCATTAATATTATGTATTTTGGAAAACCTTGTACATACCAAAGCATCTATCTTTGTGCTGGTTTGAAAATTGACAAGATTTATTCTATTTAGTATACTTGAGCGCTTGTATCCCTTGACCTTGTTTCCGGTATCTTGGTTGCTTCCATTCTTTCTCCCACTCAAGTCAATTGTGAGAGGTTTTAAACAAGAGGGGCATGAAGACTGTTCAGAAGATGAAATATGTTCCTGTATACAACCTCTGCAGAATGTGTGTCCACATGCGGCACTCTGATACAACATCAAAAACATGAAGCTGAAAACCAAATCGTTTACATTATGCATTATTAGAATTATCATTCACATGAATGTTGAAATGTTTTACCTACAATAAATTTAAAAAGGTTGCCTTAGGATGGAAAATACTTACAACCAGGCCATCTGATTCATCTTGACACAAAGAACAAAAATCTTTTGCTGAATCAAATGCATTATTCTGATCGTTTTGAGTTGAGGATGCAGTTTTAGAATAAACCACCAGATATGGATGATCTACTGCCTGTAACCAACATCAAGGATCAGATGTGACTTTTTGCAGAATAATAACATAGTAAAAGCCTTTTAAGTGCTAGCACAAAGCTCTGAAAAATATCAGATGGCAAAAATTGACATTCCAAAGCTTTCAGCATTCTGAATTTAGAATACTAATTTCAAACAACTCACATAGGAGTATACAAAAAAAATAAGCAAGCAAGAATATTTAAAAAGGATAACAGCAAGTGTCAATATATGACATAACAGTAAAACTTGTTTATACATTTTATTGGCAAAACCAACTGCACAAGAAGCTTATTCCATATTATAGTCTTAGGCATAATCATGTGGAAACAATTTAACAGGGTTCTTGTGATGCATCATTTTAAGGAAGATTTCTTGTCACAAAAGAAACTTAAACCAAAAAACAAAACATCGTATGATAAAATGTTAATTTACACAATGAAACCACCATCCATTCTTTTAGAATAAAATCTGAAAACTAAGAGCATATCTTGAAATTTAAGCTGAGTAAGATGAATGCTTCCTTTTATACAAAAGACACTTCATAGTACATTTACAAGTTTTCACAATAAATAAATTTATTTCAACCTTAAAAATTTTCAATATCTGCACATTTTAAAAAGCTTTCAAGTTCATAAAAGAAATATTGCTAAACTATCAGTAAGTCACACCTTGTACATTTCATACTCAGAATGTTCAAAGAAGGTCAACTTATAGAAATTTGACAGCAAACATCAAGATCAAAGGATGGAGAAATCTTACCTGCCGCAGGCGTGTGAGCAAATCAAAAATGTGGGCATAATTGTTAAGCAAAGTTCCTGCAGTGATGTATCTGCATGTAACACAAATAACAGAAGGCTGCATCAGGGCTTCAAATCGCACTGAATGGATCACTCATAGTAGTCACACAATACATACATAATTACAGTAGAAAAGCACTAAATTAGAGACCCTGGTGGGCTGAAATGTTGCTGAAAAGAATTCCAAGGGTTGAAAAATCATATTAAAGAAAATATGCCACCATGTGAATTTAGGATTAATCAATTCAACTCTTATCTAGAAGATAGGCATAAGCCAATCTTCACATTTATAACTTATTCATTCCAACTACATTGATATGACTTGAAAGTATTATGGTATAAAGTTATAATTTATAAACAGTTACTTACGTGTTAAACTGCGATTGACTTTGTGTATATAAAGCTTGATAGAAGTCCTCCTCCCTTGCATCAAATGCATCCCGTCTTAGGAAAGCCTGTTATGATTAGAAGGTTATCAGGCAACCCATAAGAAACCATCTTGTTAAAACATTCTACAGCACATAAACACAAGATCAAAATATAGTAAGAAGACGTGATCAATAAAACATATCCTCTTGTAACTTTTATAAGCTGAGACACTAACTGTTCTAGGAGGCAGGGCAAGATCTGCTGCACGTTCAGTCTTTGTACGCCTCAGAACTATGCTATCTAGGACTTTGTACTTAAGTAGAATTAGTGCTTTCCGGCCATCATGCATGTAGCCCCATTTCTTTATTGGATTTGCAATGAACTGGCGAAAAACAATACAATCTTCAAATTAGAAACTCCAAAAATAGAGGGACTTGGAACCAACATGCCAGTACAAAAGTCAAATCAAATAAAGAAATGGTAAATGTGGACATATAGCAAACACTCATTTAATACCTTATTCCACCAACAAAAATGGTGGAGGGGTGAATGGCCACACTTATCACATTTATGCCAATCCTTACCAAAGCTGCCATGCACAACATGTAAACTCTCTTAAATCCATGGTTATAAATTACTTAGCTTACATGAACATTTCTAAAAGAGGAAATTACCAAGTAATACTATCTCCAGTCTGAAGGGCACAACACGAGTAGTAAATACTAAAATAGGCCTTACGCTCTCCACTAACACTCAAGTAAACTAGTATATATCTTTATTCATCAATTATTCTTTTAATAATTTTCTAAGAAGGTTGCACAGTTATAAACCTGTTGGAAATTAGTTAGCATTATGATAATAACCTCTTTGTAATCCTTCGTTATTCATCTTATACAATAGCATTGTTCAAAGCCTTTTCCAAAACAATTAATTACATTATTCAGTCCTCAAGTGTACTAAGGCATAAGGCATAAACATAGATTCTAAATCTATTTTGTGCATCTCTTTAACAAGAAGCCAGAATAGAAAAGTACTCCAGCTGAAATCTACATAAACCTATTTCAACTTTCTGAGCCTCATGTAAGCTTTCACATTAAAACAGGATCACATAAACACATTCCTTAAGACAGCCTCAGTGATTGTCATGGCAATTAGCATATTGCCTTAGTGCTTATGAAGCATAATTCATTAACATCTTTATATACTGATTAGACAAAAACCAGATGCAGGAGGCTACAGTGAGATCGAAGCAAGCAACCCCCTGGTTTACAGACTAGAACCCAACAATCAAGTCTATCAATTAAACTGATGCACATTCCAAAATCATGCATGATTAAAATGGTCACAATGAGAATCATTTGAATAATCAGAAAGCTTTCACAAAGAGGCAGACCAGGGGCACCTTCTAGTCCTTTCAACCTTGTTCACACCTTGTATCTTATATTCAGATAATTTCCATCCAAAAATATGATAGGCATACAGTTTCCAGGAAAGTAATACCAGGACATATTAAACAAGTAGTTGATATTTGCATAGATGAGAGCAACTTCTCCACATAGGAATAGGCACGCAGCGCAGTGGACGTCTAAAATGATCAAATACCACCTTTCAGGAATAGCTTACAAGAAGCATATCTCATATGGCAAAGATATGTGCTATGAGTTGAAATGGTGAACATTATAAAACAAAGTTATAAACCTTGTAAATAGATTTTTTAAAACATGTGTGCACATTAAATGATTACAAATAAGAGAAATGCAAAATGCCATTAACTATATTTTTCTTATTTCTTTCTTCAAAAATTTGGATAAAATTCCATTTCCAACAACAGAAACCACCACCCATCCAGTTCCACAAGTTTAAAGTATAATCATATTTTTTTGATGATTTCACATAGAAATGAAGATTAGAAGTGTACAGATAACATTAGATACTTTTGAATGTATGGCAGTATTATAAAATGACTAAACCTTTGCAGTATATTTAAAAATAATAATAATAATAAATCATAAATGCAAACTAAATGATTACAGTCTATAATATATATCATCTATGTTTTTCTTATTTCTTTCTCCAAATATTTCGATAAAACTCTTTTTCTAACATTATATTTGGTTCCACAAAACTAAAATTAAAATATCATTATGAATTTTCTCATGAGTTCATATATATAGATTATAAATAAATATAACATATGTTGAATATAAGACAATATGGCAAACTGAGTATCTTAATACATTAACTTCAGTCAGAGCTTTGATTCTTATGGAAAAAACAGTTTTCATTTATAAAGCAGCATTTAACAGTTCTATAACAACATTTTCTAGTGCTTGTGAATTTGTCTTCGAAGTAAAGCATCAATCCAACATAAAGGAACAATGCTGTCCTCATAAAAGCTTAAAGAAGCACCAGTTGAAATAACCATTTCAAAAGGTCAATCAGCCAAACGTGAAATCAGTGCTAAGCCTAAGATAGCCATAAGTCATACCTGTAATCAAGTGATTTGCAGTCACATTGCTTACAAAAGTAATAAGAGTAAGGATAGATTTCTAAGAAGCGAACCTGCAGTGCATGCCACAATCTGTAAGATGTTATCCATAATCCCAAAACCGTGCACAACCCATTCTTTCAGGTGGATCCACAATTTGAATTAATAAAACAACAAACAAGATAAGACTTACAAGTGAGTATAATTCTCCAACACGATTTTGGAGAGGTGTGCCACTTAGAGCCCACTTATTACAAGACTCCAGAGAGAATATAGCCTTCGCTGTACTACATCTACGATCCTTGATAAAATGGGCCTGACATAGAAATGGTCGGGTATGTTAGTCTAAAACATTAAAAAAATATCAAAGAACAAGTCAAATAATATTTCCTTCACATCAAAAAAACTGTTCCACAAACCTCCTGTTTTTATTCCAAAACATTTTACATTCATTAATAGTTATTAGACTGAGTTTGACATAAAATGCAACTGACATTGAGAGGAGGACATTTGTGATTCAATATCCCAATGCCCTATGGTACATGCAAAACATTGCACCTATTCCCTTACAAAGAATCATAATAAATGTGAAAAGTTATCCATACCTCATCTAATATGACACGAGCCCATTTGACTGAATGTAGGATTGATGATCCCATGTCAGCTGATGAGCCTGAGCCCTTATTTGCACCATCTGCAGTGTTATCAAGATTAACACTCCTCTTTTTTCTACCTTTGCGTTGAGGCTTCCCCTCGTCATCTGAAGAAATGTCTTCAACTGAATGTCCTCCATCCTGTGACTTCTGTAATTTGCGCTTCTTTTTTGATCCTTTTGATTTCTGTTTCCCCTTTGTGTCTCTGATGCTTATATCTAGTTCACTGTCCTCTTCATCAATTGTTTTCTTTTTAGTAGCTTTGCTAGTTATCGCCTTCTTTTCTTTCTTTTTCACTTGTTTGGCCTGCTTTTCAGTTTTCACAGCAAGAGGTCCACAAAAGTAACGCAGGTGGACAGACAGCCGATCCGGATAAAATAACCTACCACACCATTCACACTTCTCCTTCCCAGGCATCATTTTCTTTCTATGCTCTACCTCAACAATGGAATAAGTTGTCAAAACAACATCATATTGAGAAAGCTCTGTCACATCCGTACATCTATTAGAACCATGATAGACCAGAACTTTAGTGCTTCCTTCCTTGGTGAACCTTGCAATCTCATTTCTCCATTGAATGACCGCTACCAATGGACAGACAACAAGTGTGCCTTTGATCAGAGGTAGCACTTTCCTTTTACTATCACATGCCTCAACAGCATTTGGCACCATAAATGGATTCTCAGTAAAAGATTTTTCGAATCGCAAAGCACGAGAGGTTAGAATAAGGGAAATTGCCTGTATTGTCTTTCCCATTCCCATTTCATCTGCAAGAATACCACCCTTGTATTCAGAGTCTTCTTGTTTTAGACTCCAAGCCAACCACTCCTTTTGAAAAGGCAATAATGGCATTAGCAACTCAGGCGGTGGTTCTTGCACATCCACAGGACCTTTCTTTTGAGCAAGTTTATCCAGATCAATATCCCCATCATCTCCCCATGGGGCCCAGTCTTCAAGCTCTTTCTCCCAAGTCTTCCAATTCAAGTTGTCAAGGATCTCATCTGCTAACTTTGGCTGTTTATTGTCTCGTTTCTTTGCTCTCTGCTTTGGCTGTTTTTTGTTTGTCTGTAAGTTGTTCAATGACTTTGCCCTTCTTCGTGTATTACTCGTTTCTTCGTCACTTGAGACCATTAGTTTTTCATCATCTGATAACTCTATGTGCTCATCCCCACCTGATTGACTATCGGGTTTAAAATCTGAATCCTCCGTTTCAGATCCAAGCTGATTCAAAACCACTTCGATGATTGCATTGGATGCTCCATTAGCATGTACATTCCTTGTCTTCTTTCTGCTGCCGTTTATTGACATTGACATTAGAGTTTTCGTTACAATTTCCTCCTCTGTACAGGAAAGATATAGAGTCAGAAAACTTCAGAGACCCTAACATCAGACAAACTCATTAGAATTCGCTTTATCATCCTTGCATTCAACCTTCGCAACTTGCAGCAAAACACTTGCAATCCATTACAGAAAAATGAAGTTTACGCAAATATTTTAAATCAATCATGTACTTTAAACAACTATGGGAAACAGAAGAGCTAACTTATTTTCCATCATACACCAAGCTTTTGTGCATAAATAAAAAAATGTACACTTTAGACGTCCATTTGATGTTAAGTAAGCATGCAACTTATGCCCAATACTGGTAAATAAAAAGCAACTCCCCATAACTTTGGTTGGTTTAACTGTCAAATGTGAACGAAGAGAAGGCTGCATTATTTCCTCTCATTGATAGCAATCATATCCCCAGGCAAAAGTGTGGAAACCATATTCAAAATCCTGTAGTTCTTCGTTTGGAAAAGCTAGTACTCATAATTCAATCATGACCCCAATTTAATATCGGCAATTAAATTCGGCTACAATAATGTATAAGTCTTAATTTCCCGGCAAAATCATAACTAAAATACATTTCTACGTACCTGATCCTGAGTCACTGACAAAAGCAGAGTGAGAGGACTCGGTATCACTCTTTGGCACTTCTGTATCTTTTATAAGTAGATTCGTTACTGAAACAATGACAAATGCAAAATCAAATTAGCCCATGACCCAAAAACCAATCTCAAACACAAAACGGACATGACAATCCCAAAAATAATAGTAAATGCAAAGCCACAAAAACCGATTAGCCAAAAGCAAAAGCTAAATGCCAAACCAAATAGACCCATTACCCAAAAGCAAACGCAATGGCAAAACCACATAAACCCACAGACCAAAATGCAGGACTAACTCCTACAAAACACCACACTACAGGCCCCATATTTACATTCACCCAATTCCCTCCATTAAAAATTCCCCTAAATACTACTACTACCCAAAAATCCCCTTTTAACCAATTGGGCCAACCCCCAAAAGAGGAGCAATAAGAACCACCACTAACACTCTCTGAACATCTGGCAAATCCCCTCATACAAATCTCCTTTTTTCCTTTTTCCAAATGCAGGACAAACCCCCGTCGCCGCAACCAGACGACACTATCACATTCAAAAGAAATCACAAGCAAAACTTCCCCAAATTCGCATACAGATCCATGCTTGACATGTTTTGGAATAAGCTAAAATCCAATCTGACCTCTTTTCTGAGTTTCTTCGGCTGCCTTACGCCTGGGACGTACCATGTTGATGGCGATGCTCCACCTTTAATGTTATGTTTGGGTATTCCAAATATGTCAAAAATTGGACGCAGAATTCTTAAACGGGCTTTGCTACCAGGATGGCCTAAACAAGAATATCCCAGATTAAACCAATAGACAGGTGCTTGGCTTTCTTCCCTGTTAAGTAAGCTTTCATTAAAATAAAAAAATGGTCCTCACTTCGCCTCTATCGATGGTTGTGATGCTAGTGAAATTATGGGCTTCACTACCAAATGATAAAGTTATGGCGCGTTATTCGTTATAAGAATGGCGGGAATTTTCCTCCATTCAGGTGCCTCCGCGTAGATGAGGGCTGACGTAGCAAGCAATCAATAATATATCAGGCAAGAGTTTATATGTTTTATTTTTATTTTTATTTAATTTTTTTAAGTCCATTGTAATTGTGCAGCCCAACTTTTCTTAACATATATCTTTATACCCTTTGTGCGAAACGGACAGCCTTTAGAGGATTAAATAAAATATGGTTTAGTAATTTGAATATTTTTTTGATAAACACATACTCAACCTTTTACACACTCACCCAGGCTACGGTGCCAGGGTTTGAACCTTGAACTTTTCGAAACAAAGGCAAAGCTCAAACTTTTGCGCTCTCCCCCTAAGACCAGTAATTTAAATATTGAAATTAATATTACGTGAGGACCGTATTATTTTTAGATATAAATGTTCTTTTTTTAAATGTGGAGTAGATGCAAAAAATTCAAAGATATTGAAATTGTATTTTTTTTATTTATTAAAAATATTAAAATTGGATATATTTTAGTTTTTTTTTTGCAAAAGATTTTATGATTTTAATCATTTTTTGTGTGGAATTTGGAAATCTTTAAAATGAGGAGTCATGTAATCCAAGTAGTATTTAGGGACATACAACTTTATGAAGTCAGTAATTAGGAACAAGGACAATGACAATTTTTTAAGTAAAAAAAAAACGAAATTGTAGATATTTGTGAACTAGGGTTTGGATGATGGAAGGAGCAATGAAAGGCTAGAGCATCAGTTAGATAGAACATTTTGTTTGGACGTAGAACTTTTCGGTTAAGTTTATTTTTTTCCTTCGTTATCTTTAAAGTTTTGCATGAAAACTATTATAGGTTTATTTTCAAATAATATAATCAATCATTATAAGATATACTAGTAAATTTTAGTAGATTTTAAGTTATAGTTTCCTTCCCATAGATTGATTTACAGCTAAATCCTTAGAATCATCCCTAGTAGTAGAGGTTAGTGAGGACCTCGTAAAGAAGCAATCTTTGTTGTTCAAAGATAGGGCAGTTTTTGTGAATTTAATGGGAATTGACTAGGGGCTTCAATCTTGAGAAAATGGATCAATGGGAGTTGGAAGTCTCTAGGAGTGAGTCTATCCTTTCTTCCCAAAGGTTTCTTCCTAACCATTTTTTGTTCCAATGAAGAAAGAGAAAGGAGTCCTTGGTTTATTCGAAAAGCAAGACTCTTCCTTACCCACTAGTATGAAGGTTTTGCTCTTGAAAACATAAATCTATCTCTAATACCAGTTTGGATTAGGATGGATGGGTTACCCATTGAATTCTAGGAAATGGGTACATTCAAGGCAATAGGCAACACTCTAAGAGAATTCCTAGAAATTTTAGAAACTACAAAAGATGGATTCTTGGATATTCATGCTCGGATATTGGTCATGATTGATATAACTAAACCTTTAAAAAAATTGATCATTTTTAAGTATGGGGATAAGTTTTGGACCCAGACCATAGATTATGAAAACATATATTTTAGATGTAGAAGATGTCATAAGGTGGGGCATGTTGAGATATCATGCCCTAAGAAGAATACAATAGAAACATATGTAGAAAACCACAAAAAAAACTTACAAATGGATATGGATGAGAATGGTTTTCAACTTCCAAAAAAAAGGTATAGTCACATGAAAGTAAATAAACAATGGAGACCAGTAAGGAAGGATATTGGAAGAAATATCAATTCTTTTGAGGCTTTAGCCTATGAAGAAAAAGTATAAAAAACTTAGAGGACATGGTACAATAGGATCAAAATATTAACAAGGAAACATTTATTTGATATAATCCTAATTTAAGGACGAACATTCCCATTGAACCTAAGAAATGTGCCTCATCAAATTTTGATGACTCCCTTGAAGTACCATGCACCATTTAGAAGAAAATTGGTAGAGAAAATGCAGTGTTGGATGTTAATACGTCTACCATTAACAAGGAAATACCATAAAATGAGTAGGACAAGTCAAAAGCTTTTGTAGTAGAGCCAAAAAATGATAAATCTAATGAAAATGATAATTGTGAAAGAATATTGAGGAATAGAATAATAAGACCTACTCTTGATACAAGCAACGCAAAAAGAGGAAAACCCTCAAATTATCAAGTGAGATCTAGGGAAACATAGAGAAAGATGCATAATCTAAGTTGGTTGAACTTTTCTTTACCAATTAACAAAATGATATTGGTAATTCGCAGGCAGGGCTAGTAACCCCTAATGAGACATGATTACAATCTCATGAAATATAATGAGTGTTAATACCCCCTCAAAGGAGAGGTGTATTAGGGACCTATATTTAAGTAATAAGCCTAATATTCTTTATATCTAGGAAATTAAAATGACAAAGAAATAAGTTTCCAAAACTATGAAAGCAATATGGGCAAGATGTGAATGGGATGCTATGGATTTTGAAGGAGTGACAAGGGGAATTCTAACATTTTGAAATCATGTTAGAACCTCTTATGCAACCATTCATAAAACTAGGCATTGGATAGCCTCATTAGTCACATGCTACTTTGCATATATTCGTTTCATCCTTATCAATGTCTATGGACCTACAACTTAGTTAGAAAAATTAGAAGTATAGAGTGGGATTGAAGCCTTTATGAGAAATAAAAACCAAAAAACTTGATTCATGATCATAGGAGAATTTAACGCCATAACCAAGCTAGATGAAAAATTTGGGGGAATTAGGAAAGTAACCCATAGTATGAGATATTTCTTAGCTTTTATTCATAACAATAATTTGTGGGAGGTTGAGTTTGAAGAGGACAACTACAAATGGACCAACAATAGGAGAGTCCATAACCTAATACAACAAAAAAAGATAAATGTATACTCTCATATCATTGGCTAGACGAGTCAATACCTTGATAAGGATTGGTTTAGATCATTGGCCAATAAGAGTTAAAATGGTGGTAAGTGAATTCAAGAAAATATTATATTTTAAATATGAGCAGATGTGGGAAGACCATCCTCAATTTGTTGATATGATAGCACAAACATGGAATTCTTAGGAAACGGTGGGTTGTGTACACTTCCAAAACAAATTCAATCAATGACATCTAGATTAAAAGAATGGAAGAATAACCCTTTTATAAACATTTATGAGACGAAAGAATAACTAAAATATAAACTTTCAAATTTTCAAAACGGTGAGCATAATAATCCAAGCTCAAAGGAAATACAGTTGCTTAGTGAATATCAGTATGTTTTGAGTAAGAAAAATAAATTTTGGAGATTAAAATTGAGACATACTTGGTTAAATGGAGATCAAAACAAGTTTTTTCATATGATGGTAATAATACAAAGATCAACATTCATAATTAGTAGAATATAATCAGTAGAAGGGGTTTAGATTGAAGACCAAAGTGAAATAAAAAAGGAGACAATATTTTTTTACCAAAATATTCTAGGATCAAAAGAGTTTGAAGTTCTTAATGATAAACTACTATAAGAATTTCCTTCAATTATAATAAATAACGATAATATGAAAGTAATGGAGCTTATTATTCTAGAATAAGTTCATTTAGCCCTTTTCTAATTTGATAAGGACAAATCCCTAGGTCCAAATGGGCTCTCTACAACATTCTATCAGCATGATTGGGAAATAGTGAAGGATTATTTATTGGTGACAGTGAAATAGTCTAGGGTAAAACAAAATATACCTTATAAAAAAGATGCAACATATCTTACCTTAATTCCAAAAAAGAATGATGCAAAATTGCTTGATTCATTTAGGCTCATAAGCTTGTGTAATATGGCATATAAGATAATCTCAGAGTGATGAAAAATCAATTAAGTCCACTATTAGACAATTATTTTAGAACAACAAGGAGGATTTGTGAAAGGGAGACAATTTTTGGACAGGATTACAATAGCGCATGAAGTTATGCATTCAATAGCTTCAAGAAAAGAGAGAGCAATGAACTTCAAACTTGATATGAGTAAAGCCTGTGATAGGGTTAAATGAGATCCTTTATCACCATATATGTTCATTATTATGGCAGAGGTATTGGGTAGGAACTTGAATAAGGCTAACAAATATGGGCTAATAAGTGGACTTAAGGCTAGTAATAACATTGACAACATCACCCATCAATAGTTTGTAGATGATACAACCCTTTTTGGGAGGGAAGGGATAAACAAAACCAGAGCTTTGAATAGCTTATTAAAGGAATACGGAAGAGTGTGAGGGCAAAAAGTTAATAGGACAAAATAAAAAATTACTTCTTGGACACTCTAGTTATAATTAAACCAAAGATATGCAGCTTACTTCAAATAGAGGAGGCAAATTTACCAGCAACTTATTTAGGGATACTCTTATTTGAGGAGATAATGAAGATAGAATTGTGGAATCCAGTTATAAGTAAAGTTCAGAATAAACTAGCGACGCCTGAAAAGGAAAGGTACTGACAGAACCCAATCCACGTCAGAGATCATTGTGGATGACGAGGAAAATGATAAGTTCGACGTTGGTGCTGTGATTAGAACCAAGACCATTGATCACATTTACAGTGCTATGGAGCAACTCACGGCAACAGTAAATATGGTCAAGGAGGCGTGCATTATTTTCTCTCACACCATCAAGGAGCTTCATGAACTCCCAGCCGCCCTCAATAACCTCCTTGCTGAGAGTTAGAACAATGTTGTTAAACATGAGGATGAAGATGTTTCCTAGTAATTATGGGAGTAGGTTTTCTATCAGACGTTTTTCATCAAGTTTTGGAATTTGTGGTGTTGTTTGTCCCAAACTGCCATGGTTTTAAGTCTGTATGCATGTTTTAATTCTCTGGTCCAGTTCCTAGTTTTAGTTCATCTAATGTTTTATCAGTCTATTAGTGGTTTTTATGTTCATTCCTTTGGCTCTAGGATGTTTTAATTTTTGTATTATCGGCATTTTGATTAACTTATGTACTAGGGATTGGGTCCCTTCAACCCGACAATTAATTAAATCCATCTCTTTACGTACTAAAAAAATACAGAATAAACTATCGATATGGAAATATAGATAGTTATCATTAATAGGAAGAGTGCAACTAATTAAATCGGTCTTACAGGACATTCCAACATATTATATGTCCTTGTATACTATGCCAAAATCGATAGAAAAAAGTTTAATCTATATTATGCGATCATTTTTGTGGTTAGGATTACATAATAAAAGAAATTTTTCTTTGGTAAAATGGAGCAAGGCGTGTGATGATAAAACTAGGGGAGGTCTCGGTTTAAGAGTTCTTACGGATGCAAACTTAGCTCTTAGGGGAAAAGTTATTTAGAGATGGTACAAAGAGAGCCAAAGAAAATGGGCAAGAATTATTCTAAGTACGTTGAGCCCAATTACACAAGCTTAATATTTACTTCATTCTCACTACCATATGGTTTTTCACTATGGAAAACTAAAAATAAATCAATGATCTTGTGATTAAAAGTCAAAGATGGGTGGTGGGAACTAGAGAAACAAAATCTATTTGGATGGATACTTGGTGTGATAAAAAACCACTCAATCTAGATCCAATTTGAAACCATAGATGAGATTACTTAAAGATAAATATTGTGACAGGGTTTCAAAAATCATGTACAAGGATTAAGAAGGAAGATAAAAAATGGAAAAAATTTACAAGTCTACAAGACATTGATGCTAGGATGCAGTTGAGCAGAAAGATAATATCAATGATTATTTCAAGGGAAGCTGAGGATAAGTTGTTTTGTAAGTTGAATAGCTTAGTATAATACACAAAAAGAAGCATGTATAATATAAAGCACCAACAAAGCAAGAATACTACAAGGATATGGAGAGATATTTGGGATAGCCTGAGCATTCCTAAAGTCAAAATGTTTGTTTGGCTAGTAGGTCATAGAAGAATTTTATCCTGGGATAACCTTATGAAAAGGGATTTTCATGGCCCCTCATAATGTGTTATATGCAAAAAGGAGAAGAGTATAGACCATATCTTGGGACACTCCTCAATAGTCTAGAAACTATGGCAATGGATTCTTAATATGTTTGGTAAATGCATGTTGATGAATGGTAGAATTAAATAATGGTTAAAGCAATGACATAACACTTTTAAAAGTGAGGCTTTACAAACAATCTGGGATATATCAAAAGATATAATACTTTGGACTGTATGGCTGGAAAGGAATAGAAGAATATTTAAAGGAAATAAAAGTAATTTAGAGGTAATGAAAACGAAGATTTGTTTAGCCATAGAGGAGTCTAAACCAACCCTATCAATTCACTCGACCCCTAATATTGAAGCAGAGAGCGTTGATATATGGAGTAAGGTCATCAAATGAAATAATGTTGTTGGGTACAGGAGAAACAAAAAGAAGGTAAAGAATATAAAGTGGAAACCACCAAAAGTGGAGCTGGTCAAATTGAATTTTTATGGAGCATCTAAAGAAAATTTAGGACCAATAGGAGGAGGAGGAATAATTAGAAATAACAAGGGAGATATTTTATCTCATTACACTTTCAATAGTGGATTTAAGACAAATAATAAAGTTGAATCTTGGGTGGCTTTGGAAGGGTTAAAAATATGTAGACAAATAAAATGGAACAAATTATAGATGGAAGGTGATCCACTAATAGTAATAAATACAATTTTAAGGAAAACAAAGGTTCCATGGAACATAAAAAATAAAATTGTGAAAATACAAGACCTTGTTACAGAGTTTGAAGAAATCAGGTTTACACATACGTTAAGGGAAAGAAACAAGCGTGCAAATATGTTAGCCATAAAGGGGTTTTAATTAAGGGTTATGAAATTAAATTCCCTTTCAATGGTTATGTTACGAATATTTTATTATATTATTTTATTATTAGATCATGCATTATTAGCTAGGAGATTATTTTAATAATTCTTGCATGTAACGATCTCCTAATTGGGAGTATCGATCTTCTAGTTTGTAACCCTAAGACATGTATTAAATAGACTTTGGCTTTAATGAACAAATAAGTATGCTCTAAACTTGTGACACTAAATTTATATAGTTTATTAGAAAGGAATTCTTGGCTTAAGTGCACCAACTGGAAGAGTGCTCAACTCAAGTCAAATCTAGTAAGGTCAAAGTAGATGGTAACGTGTAGAAGGCTTCCTACATCTAGCCCATACACAACATCACTCTCGATCCAACATGGCTAAAATAAATCTTCCAAATACACTCCAAAATTCATAAAGAACTCGATAAGGATTTTAATAACTAAACACAAATTTGGGCCTTTATCAATTCCTTGAAATCCCATTAGCTTTGCGAGGTTAGAATTTTTTTCTTAAATAGTGCACTTTATTAAAAAAGGGAACAAAATTATTTTAAGCACTTATTTTATGCATATAAGTTTTCTTTTTTCTCTTTTTAAAGGGATTTTTTGTAAGTGCTCATTTATTTTTAAATATCAAAAGGGGCACATTATAAAAAAATCAAATTAGGTGCTCAAGGAGGCATCAAATAGATCCAACCCGACAATGTATGGTTTTGCATCAAACTATCTCCTAATTTTTATTTCTTGCATTGACATGTAGGTGGCGGAGGAATTCAATCTATTTCTCAAGTGTTTTGTTATGATTATGTCGTGTAAATGCGTCCTAGCTAAAGTCAAGGTCGACTTGGAAATATTTGAAGAATTGCCTGAGGTCAAAGTTGTATTCTTTACCAAAAAAGAGATCCTCATCTATCAAAGGTGCACAACTATGTACAAGGAGGTTGTATTCCATTTGTACAACAATGTGAGAAAGATGCACAAATGCATCCAACAAAAACAACACAAGAATCTTTGAAGATTTGTAATTTTGTTTTTAAATAGGCACATTTTCATTAATTTCTTCCAAGAGATAATAAAAACACACACATTCGCATTCATTTATATAAAAAAATAATTATTATTATTAATAGGTGCATGTTTTGATTTAAAGAAAAAGAGGCAACTTATTTTTAAAAATAAAAGAAATAAAGAAAAGAGTGTTCTTTTAATTTTTATAAAATGAGTTTTCTTTTTTTTTAAAGAAGCTTTTTAATATTTTTTTTGTTGGATAATAAGGGGTTGTACTTGGGTTCCCACCCTTGATAAATTGCATCTCTCTTCTTTAGAGCTTGAGAGTTTACAAATAGATACACTTCTCATCTCAATTGAGATGCTAGAGCTAGAAACTTACGTAATTTTACATAAAATATTTGAATTCTTGATTTCATTTTCTTGATCTTTTTAATTTTTTGTATGAATACAATTACTCTATAATTTAGCATCTTTCTTGATATTTTCCTATAGCAGCCTTCACAGTGCCAAAAATTTACCTCTACTATCTATGCCTTGCATCTTAGTAGAGTAATATTTCCAAAAATCGCACTATCATAGTTCGCTTTACCAAATCTAAATTGCTAGTTTCCCCTCTACTGTCTGTGACTTGCATCTTAGTAGAGTAATATTTCCAAAACATCGCACTATCATAGTCTGCTTTACCAAATATGAATTGCTAGTTTCCTTCCTCGTTGAAGCCATAGCCCTCCATTGCTCTTTCCATTCTTTGAACCCTACTTGGCAAATATTTGTATTTTCATTTTTCGTGACTTGAAAAATCATCACTGCCCTTGTTTCGAATGGTTGACTTCACAGTATCGTATCTCCCTCAATATTGCTCATTTTTTTACATATGAGCACTCATTTTAAAGCTATTCAAATTTTGCACAAGTTGGTCCAAGAATCAGTTGAATCGATAACTCTTCGTAAATATATGACTCCTAAAAGATGAGATGTTTTTAAGGAAAAATCCTAATCCTTTGCACTTTGCAATTTTGTTTTTCACGACTTGAAAATTTGTCATTACCATTGTTCTGAATGGTTGATTTCATAGGATCGTATCTCCTTCAATATTCCTTGGATTTTTGTATATGACCACTCATTTTAAATCTATTCAAATTAAACACAAGTTGGTCCAAGAATCGGTTGAATCAGATAACTCTTCGTGAAGATATGGCTCCTAAAAGATGACATGTTTTTCAAGAAAAACCTAATCCTTCGTACTTTGCAATTTCAATTTTCTCATTATAAGTAGCCTTCCATGCTCCTTCAGCCTTCCCAGCCTTCCACTAAGCATCCCAACCTTTTGTTGCAGCTCCTTCATCCAACCTAGTCTTCCACGCTCCTTCAACCTTATCACCCTTCCACGTCCCTTCAACCATCCCAACCTTCCACCCAACATCCTGGCCTTTCGTTGTAGCTCCTTCAACTAGCACAGCCTTCCACGCTCCTTAAAAAAACCTAGCCTTCCACGCTCTTTTGCCTTGATACTCCAAATATCAACTTATCATTCAACCTTCCATGCTCCTTCAACCTCTAGCCTTCCACTCTCCTTCAACCTCTAGCCTTCCACGCTCCTTCACCCTCCAACCTTCCACGGTCCTTCAACCTTAAGATTTGTTGATCGTTAAAGCACTAGACCATTTGCCAAGCCCCTTAGGGAGAAGCTTTTTAATTTTAATAAAATGTGTGTTTATTATTATTATTATTATTTGTTGTCGAATAATAAGGGGTTGTACTTGGGTCCCCCACCATTGATAAATTACATCTCTCTTCTTTAGAGTTTGAGAGTTTACAAATAGATACACTTCTCATCTCAATTGAAATTGAGATGTTATAGCTAGAAACCTACATCATTTTACATAAAATTTCTACGTTCTTGATTTTCATTTTCTAGATCTTTTAAAATTTCTATATGAATACAATTACTCCAAAATTTATTCAGGACTTGAAAAATCATCATTGCCCTTGTTTCGAATGGTTGACTTCACAAGATCGTATCTCCCTCAATATCGATCAAATTTTGGCATATGACCACTCATTTTAAAGCTATTCAAATTTTGCACAAGTTGATCCAAGAATTAGCTGAATTGAATAACTCTTTACAAAGATATGGCTCCTAAAAGTTTAGATATTTTTCAAAAAAAAAAAACTAATCCTTCACACTTTACAATTTCATTTTTTGCGACTTGAAAAATCATCATTGCCCTTGTTTTGAATGGTTGAATTCACAAGGTTGTATCTCCCTCAATATTGCTTAGAGTTTTGCATATGACCACTCATTTTAAATTTTTTCAAATTATGCACAAGTTGGTCCAAAAATCAGCTAAATCAAATAACTCTTCGTGAAGATATGGCTCCTAAAATATTAGATGTTTTTAGGAAAAAAATCTTAATAATTTGCACTTTGTAATTTTTTTTTCTCATTGTAAGAAGCCTTCCACGCTCCTTCAACCTTCCTAGCCTTCCACTCAGCATCCCAACCTTCCATTGTAGCTCCTTTAGCTAGCCCAACCTTCCATGCTCCTTCAACCTTATCAGCCTTCCATGTTCCTTCAACCATCCCAACCTTCCACCCAACATCCCAACCTTTCGTTGTAGCTCCTTTAGCCAGCCCAACCTTCCACGCTCCTTCAGCCAACCCAGCCTTCCAAGCTCCTTTAGCATTGACACTCCAAAGATCAACTCATCATTCACCCTACCACGCTCCTTCAGGCTCCAGCCTTCCATGCTCCTTCAACCTTCAACCTTCCACACTCCTTCAACCTCTAGCCTTCCACGCTCCTTCAACCTTTAGCCTTCCAACTCCTTCAGCCTTCTGCCTTCCACACTCCTTCAGCCTTCCACGCTCCTTCAACCTTCAGATTTGTTGATCATTAAAGCACTAGACCATTTGCCAGGCCTCTTAGGGGACAACCCCCCGATTTTTTGTGTTTTTTATTATAAAAAATAGGAGGAGAAATTTTTTTAATGCAAATGCTTTTTTTTAAAGAAAATTTCTTTTTTTAATGTGCATGTTTTTTTATTTAAAAAAACATATTGAAAAAAATATTTTTTTTATTTGGTTAGTGTGAGAAACCCTTATGACCAATGCACAAGGTTGAGTAGTCTTCTCCCAACCATGACCCCTCGTAAAGCTGAGAGCTATGATTATCAATAGGAAATTTAACACACACCCACCACACACCCACCCCCTCACACACTTGTCGATGTTGTGGTTTGAATTTTTCATGTACTTTAATTTTAAGTGGATTTTGGAGGTATAAGGGTGTATGATTGGGATTCTTTTGCATTCTTTTCAATTAATGTGGGTGCAGTTTTAAATTCTATTTTGCAAAATTACTCTAGCATTATGATTGTAAAAAGGTGCAATATCAATCAAGTGGTATTAGCTCAACTGGTTATATTCCTCAACATTTCAAGGAGGAGACTCGGGTTTGAATCTTGCCAAATGATACATGGATAATATCCAATATTTGTTGTAATACCACTATATGGTGATGATGTAATATGGGTGGGACCCGTTTCAATCCCATATAACCCATTAAAAAAAGGTGCAATATCGACAGAGTCGACACCTTCCCCCTTCTTGCAAAAATTCAATGATTATAAAAAGGTACATTTTTTATGAAGTCCGATACTTTCTCCCTTATTGCAAAATTCAATGATTGTAAAAGGTGTGTTTTCAATGGAGACTAACACCTTAAAACATGGGAAAGGCCAAGAGAAAGCAAGCCCTAAATCAATAAAAAATTCACAAGTATACAACACCAAATAAGGGTCTTTACTTCCCAAAAGGTAAGGATCTTTATGAAGATGGAAAATTCATCACACTAAGGAGCTATTTGCAAACAATTCTCAAAGATGTTAATGGTTTTTAAGATCTTCAAACTAGTTTTATAATCCCTATAGATGTTGTCATAACAATATACAAGGTGTTAAACACACTTAACATGTATAAGCATAAAAGGAAAGAGGATATAAAGGAGCAATTGAAGGTCAAGCCCATGGTGGTAGAGTTTTATTGTGGCACAAGTGACCTCAAGCCCTTAATAACAAATGTTTATTGTGGCATAAGCGATATTTTCATTGAGATAGATTTAGCTTATGATACTAATGACTTGAATGCTATTAATGATAATGGTATAGGTGTTGAAAGCTATGTTTAAGAGCAATAACTTAGGTTCTTTGAAAGATGCACCAAAGGAATTGTATCTAAGTTAATGAAACAAATGGGTTATAAAGGGATATGATTGGTCAAATATGGGCAAGGCATAAGAAATCCCATAATGCCAAATAATGAAGGTCTTTATTATAATGGTCAAACCAAAGTGTGACTAAGTTTGTGAAATCAGAATCCCATGCAACTCCTAGAACCATATGTTGGCACAAATAGAAAATGACCAACAAGGTACATATTGATTGTGGATGAATAGATGTAAAATAATGGGACAACATGAAAGTAATATTGAATACATTATATAAAAAAAATATGGTAACCTAAAAGGCAAACCTACAGGTAGTAGACCTAGTTGCAAACCCAAAGTCAGACCCAAAGATAAACTAAGAGGTAAATTGAGAGGTAGACCTAATGGCATATCTAGAGGCAACATACCTAGTGGTAGACCTAGAGGCTGACCTAATGGTAAACCCAATGGTAGACCTAGAGGTAGTAAACCTAGAGGCTAACCTAGAGGTAGCATACCTAGTGGCTGACCTAATGGTCAACCAAGTGGCAAACCCAAAGGTAAACCTAAAGGTAATAGACCTAGTGGCAAAACTAGAGGTCAACCTAGTGGTAGACCCAGTGTTAGAGCCAGAGCCATAGCCAAAATCAAGAGGTAGAGCCAAGAGCCAAAGCCTATACTCCTCTAACTTAATGGGGTCCTAAAAATTCCTCTTCCAAATAATGTAATAAGAGGGATGTTTATAATATTTTATTTATATTTTTTTATTATTAGATCATGCATTATTTTTTTTGAAAAACTTGAAAAAACTTGTATTAAAACAAAGATCAATTACAATAAGGGAAGAGACTCTTCCCAGCCGAATTCAAAGAGAACACAAGAATACAATAGTAGAAGAAGATTTGCAATGGAGCCAAATCTCCTGAACGATTAACTAGCTAGCAGGGGGTCGGCATGGACAATTGATGCAGCTTGTCACGAAATCACGACACTATTCTTCTCCTTAGGCCACGAACATGCAACATGTCGCGATATCCCGACACCTTTCCCCTTTGGCCACGAAAAAGCAACATGTCGTGATATCGCGACATTTTCCTCCTTTGGCCGCGAAAATTCAACAAGTCGCAATATCGCAACACTTTTCTCCTTTGGGCATGAAAGTGCAACATGTCACAATATCGCGACATTTTTTCTCTCTCGGCCGCGATGAAGCAACATGTTGCGATATCGCAACACCTTTTCTCCTTTGGCCGCAAAAATGCAACATGTCGCGATATCGTGACACCATTTCTCCTTTGGTCACAAAAATGCAACATGTCACGATATAGCGACACCTTTTCTCCTTTGGCCGCGAAAATGCAACATGTCGCGATATAGCGACACCTTTTCTCTCTTGGTCGCGAAAATGCAACATGTCGCGATATCGTGACACCTTTTCTCTCTTGGCCGCGAAAATGCAACATGTCGCGATATCGCGACACCTTTTCTCTCTTGGCCGCGAAAATGCAACATGTCGCGATATCGCGACACCTTTTCTCCCTTAGCCGCAAAAATGCAACATGTCGCGATATCGCGACACCTTTTCTCCCTTAGCCGTGAAAATGCAACATGTCGCGATATCGCGACACCTTTCCTCCCTTGGCCGTGACGAAGCAACATGTCGCGATATCGCGACAACTTTCCACCCTTGGCCCCGATGAAGCAACATGTCGCGATATCATGACAACTTTCCACCCTTGGCCGCGACGAAGCAACATGTTGCGATATCGCGACAACTCTCCACCCCTAGCCGCGACGAAGCAACATGTCACGATATTGCGACAACTTTCCACCCTTGGCCCCGACGAAGCAACATGTCACGATATCGTGACAACTTTCCACCCTTGGCCATGACGAAGCAACATGTCGCGATATCGCAACAACTTTCCACCCTTGGCCGCGACGAAGCAACATGTCACGATATCGCGACAACTCTCCACCCTTGGCCATGACGAAGCAACATGTCGCGATATCGCGACAACTCTCCACCCCTGGCCATGACGAAGCAACATGTCGTGATATCGTGACAACTTCCACCCTTGGCCGCGACGAAGCGACATGTTGCGATATCGCAACAACTTTTCGCCCATGACCGCGACGACGCAACATGTCGCGATATCATGACAACTTTCCTCCAGCGACCGCGATGACGCAACATGTCACGATATCATGACAACTTTCCTCCCTTTGCTTTTTCTTTGATCATTGGCTCAAGGACCTTTCCAAACCCTGTCTAATCACCTCATCCTCAATATCCATGTCATTGTGCAACTGAACTCCAACCTCCTTTTTCGCACCCATCTTAGCCAAAAATTCAGCCGCTTTGTTCATATCTCTACTCGCATAAACTGGGATCACGTCCTCCAATTCTTTCCATAATTCTTTAATTTGGGTAACAAGAGCCCTCAACCTCCAAGCTTTCAGATCAAAGTTCCTCATGAAGTCTAGAGCTCCAACCATTATTTGCGAGTCTGATTCAAGAATAATCCTGTGGTGGCCATGTTTCACTGCCCAAACAGAAGCAGACTCGATGGCAATGGCTTCGGCTTGATTGTTAGTGGATCTTCCCAGGCCTTGCAATTCCCAATAGAGCACAGTCCCAGCATGGTTTCGGCACACCACTCCAATTTTGGCTCTACTCGGATTGCTTTTTGCAGCTCCATCAGTATTGATTTTAATCCAACCTTCAGGGGGAGGTTTCCAACAATTTATGTCCTGTCCCTCTTGCAGTTCAAGGCGTTCTTCCAAAGCTCCAATGCCAATTTGAGCTTCCTCCTCAGCATGAACAGCCACAGTTTCGGTAACCTTGCTCCAAATGGTCTGCCAAGCCCCGTCTAGAGCAGTAAAAGTTTCTCTAAAAATTTTGGCATTTCTTTCCGACCATACTTGCCACCGAGATAAAGCTTAAATCGATCTCCCAGCCAAAACGAAGAGCTTTAGATTTGAATCTACCTTTCTGCCATTTTTCCCAGATATTCATCCGGTTCAGGTCACCACTTACTTGAATTTTAAAGTAAGCAAACCAACGCAACCAAATTTGTCGGGTGAAAGGGCAACCAAACAACAAATGGTCAATAGTTTCCTCGCTCTTGTAGCATAGTACACATTGAGAAGGGCCGATGATACCTTTTGATTTGAGATTATCAAAAGTGAGGATTCCATTGTGCATGCACTGCCAGGAAAAAAAGTTAACTTTCGGCCAGCCTTTAGAGTGCCATATTTTCCTCCAGTCCTCAACCTAAAAAGTATGAGGGGGGGCTCTAAGAGAATGCTGTCATATCCGTCCTTTACTGTATAGACGCCAAGACTCCCAAAGCCCCAGGCTAATTCATCCTCCACGTCTCCCCTTGTAAGAAATCTTTCTATCAGAATTTTAGTCATGATGGGAGTCAAATCCGGAGGGATTGAAATGGGCCACTCATCCAACTTCTTGAACTACTTAAACTTACACTCCCCCAGATGAGTAGTTGTGAAATAAATTTCAATACGGATCCATATCTTGGCTTCAATGGCTGCTTTTATTGGCTGTAATTCTGAAAATTCAGCAATGATGGGTGGGAACTGATCCCAAGAATCTGTCCAAAAACGAGCCTTCTCCCCTCTTCCCACTTTCCAAAATATGCGGTCTTTAACAACCTGAGACCCTAACTTGAGAGCCTGCCAAACTAGGGACCTAGTACCATCCAAGGGGATGCGAGCTACATCGATTGGGTTGGCCTGTCCCAGGTATTTGCTAGCTAGGATTCTACTAAAAAGGGAGGTGGGTTGGGAGATCCATCTCCAGTACAACTTTCCAGCCAAAGCTTTATTATTCAGCTTAGATTTTCTCAAACCCAGACCTCCTTTAACCTTGGGGCTGGGTAACTTTGTCCCAGCCCACTAAGGCCCACTTTCTCTCTCCCTTTGCTCCTTCCCATAAAAAATTTCTAGCCATCCTGTCCAACTCTTTCCATATTGTAATCGAGGCAGCCAGGATAGAGAATTTGTAAATTGGCATGGCTTGAATGACTGACTGTAAGAATGTTAATCTGCCACCATAACTTAACCACTTGTGAGACCAGTGATTAATTCTGTCCTTGATACACTCTAGCAAATTCCTCCATGTGTCTAATTTTAGCTTCTTAAAGTGCAAGGGGACCCCCAAGTAAACCACTGGGAGAGAAGTCCTTATGAATCCTAGGATTTTTAAAATTTTGTTATGAAGCTTTTGCTCCAGATTAAAAAAAACCACTTTGGATTTCTTGTCATTAATGACCTGTTGAGTAGCCCTGAGATAGACATTAAGAGTATCCCTAATCATTCTTGCTTCCCTGAAGCTGGCCACTCCCACCAAACCAGTGTCATCCACAAACTGCAGGTGCGTTAAAACTTCGTCACCCACCCTGATACCCAATAATCTACCTTGTTGTCTTCTCCTCAAGAAAAGTCTGCCAAGACCTTCAACCAAAATGAGAAAAAGATAAGGAGAACATGGATCCCCCTGGCGTAGTCCTCGAGTAGCTCCAAATGGTGGCGAAGGAAGGCCCTTGATTAGCACAGAGTAAGTCGGCATAGAGACAATTAGATCATGCATTATTAGCTTGGATTTTATTTTAATATTTATTTCATGTAATGATCTCCTAATCAAAAGTATCGATCATTTAGCTTGTAATATTAAGGCATGTATTAAATAGGCTTTGCCTCAATGAATGGATAAGCTAAAATACCATCAGGTTGGAGGAAGTAGTAAGTTTAGCTAAAGTTAACAAGAAAATGTTGATTACCAAAACCAAATAATAATTAAGATTTACTTTAATGTTTTCTATTGGTAATATTTGCTTTATTTTTTCCTTATGAGAGGTCATGGTGGGATGGGGATGCCCAGCCTTGAGCATCAATTGTAGGGGTTTCTCAAACTAACCAAATCCAATATATATATGCTTTATTTTAAAACATTAATGTATTTTTTCAGTGAGTTTACATAGGTTTTTGAGGGGTCCCAGTCCCCTCATACCTAGTGGGGTTTGAACCTTGGACCTCTCAAAGAGAGGCCAAAGCCCTTACCACTACAATAAGCTTACAACTTAACATTAATATATTTTCATATAAAGTATTTATTTCAATTCTTATGGTTGCACTTATGCTCTAGGAAGGAAACTAGCAATCTAGATTTGGTAAAGTCAACTATGATAGCGCAAAGTTTTAGAAATATTACTCTACTAAGATGTAATGCATAGAAAATAAAGGTGGGATTTTGGTATTGGGAAGGCTATTGCATGAAATGGTTGAGAAGGATGCTAAATTTTGGAATATTTATATTCACATAAAAAAAGAAGATACAAAAAACAAAAATCAAGAATTCAGATTTTTTATAAAAATAATGTAGATATCTATCTATAACAACTCAATTGAGATGATAATTGAATCTATTTATAAACTCTTAAGTTCTAAAGGAGAGAGTTATGATTTGTCAAGGATGTGGGATCCGAGTACAACCCCTTGTTCTCTACATTCTATTTTAAATTTAAATTGTTTTATATTTTTATAATTATTATTTTTAATTAAAGTTGCAAGCTTACTGTAGTGGTAAGGGATTTGGCCTCTCTTTGGAGGTCCAAAGTGTAATGACCTCAAAAACTAGTTACAAGAAAAACACAAAAAAATAAAATATATTTTTTTAAACTATGGAAAGGGATTCGTAAACCCCTAACCGACCTTTAATTATTCTATTGTTTAAAAACCCTAAGTTTCTCGAAGAGCTACATATCATGAAATACGCTCACACAAGTCCATCTCATCATACTTGATGAGCTAAAATTATCATCCTCAGTCAATCGAAAGTATACGACCATCACCATACCATACACAAGTCAATCTGTGTAGGTATGCTATGCATATTGCGAGTTAAGCTATCCATATCGTCTACACGATGATCTATCTTAACTCAAATGTAGTCTTTCCATAACTTAGTTATCATTCTCCCTAAGGGGTCTTAATCCCTTAGGTCACCTATGTTCTTCCTAAGGGGTCTCAATCCCTTAGGTCACCCTCTAAGTTCACCCTATAACTCATTTCTTATGTTTCTGTTGTTTAGCAAGAAAACAAGAATAATTCGAGATACTGAATCAAACAAAAGCATAATTCATAAAGCATGTAAAATATACTACAAAGGAAACAATATTTAAAAGAAGGTAAACATTAATTGAAATGGAAATTAATATAAAACAAAGACAATTCATAACAGTAAATTAAATAGAGGAAAAACTACTTTGCTAGGGTTTGATGAAGAAAAGCTGCTCTGCGGGGATGACAACTTTCGGAGGAGGTCTGAAAATTTGGAGGAATGTCATGATGGCATCGGGTCCGGCACAGAGAGTGCATGCTCATGATATTTTTTCATCTGAAAATGACTGGAAGGAACAAGATTTTTCAGTGCATGTCGAAAACCGCTTGTTAAAGAACAATGGATGTTTGGAACGATGTGAAGTCAGGCCAGTTCTAGTGGTTCAACCAGACTCGATGGCAGAATATGTGGAGTATCTAACCAAACATGCCCTTATTGGAAAATTTTTGGGCATCCGAATTTCTCTCCCCTTTGTGGAGGCTTGGGTTGGGGAAGACTTGGAATCCCGAAGGCGATGTGGAGGTGATGCTGAGTCGAACAACTATTTTATGGCGGTTTTCTCTTGTATTACAGATCGTAACAAAGAATTTGAAGGGGGTCCTTATTTCTATAACCAAGTGGGACTCTTTCTTAAACCCTGGCATGTGGATTTCAACCCATTAGAGGAGCGACCGTTGCGGGTTCCAGTATGACTGTGGCTTCCATGGCTCCCATTGGAATTATGGAGAACTGATATCTTGCATAAGATTGCCCTTCTACTTGGGAAGCCAATTGGATCATCACAACATACAATGGATAAAAAGGTAATCTCTTTTGCTCGTATTTGTGTTTAAATTGACTTAAATAATCCTATTCCAGATTCTATTGAAATACAATTTGGATCAACTACATGGGTTCAAAAACTTGACTATGAAGCTCTTCCATTTCATTGTTGGATTTGCCGTGAATATGGCCACCTGCAAATAAAATGCCCTAAGTTTGTCTCACCTGTGGCTTCAAATCATGGGCCCTCTTGGTCTGGAAAAATTTTGGATAAAGGAAAAGCCCCGATAAAGGAAGGGGAACGAGATAAGGAAGGTTTTGTTCTAGTAAAAGCCCGAAATAGAGGACGAAGGGCAAACAAAGAGCTTAAGGATAGCAAGCCAGATGTTCTACTCAACCGTTTTGAAATATTATATGATCTTGATCAGTGCATGGAGATACCTAAAATGTTCCTACCTGATGCAAATATAACAAGGCCGAATCAGATGTCTCTTCTTGAGGGGGAACTTAAGGAATTAGATCTAGGGGGTTTAAATGAAGAACAAAGGGCTTTGGATATGAGTATAGGGGATATGGTTGGGTCTAGCCCTATAAGGGAAACTATTTTAGAAAGTGGTACAAATTTAGTTATGCCCTATCCTACTCAGGCACTGATGTAGTCATCCTTGGACTGCAAAACTCCTACAATGTTGGGATTGCAGCAAAAAATAATTAAAAAAAGTTTTTTCGGATAAGAATATGAAGGTGGGTCGGAAGAAGGACCAGGATAAAATTAAGTTAATAGGGGAGACTTTGGTGGAGTCGGGCTTGGTGAGAACATTGGACTCCCATTTTTATAACCCCCAAAAATGATTATCCTCTCATGGAATGTAAGGGGGTTGAATAGCATCCCCAAACAAAAAGTTGTTCATGATTTGGTTCGTGTGCATTCTCCGGATGTGGTGTTTATTCAGGAGACTAAATTGGCTATTGATAGTATGTTCAATATTACCCCCAAGTTGTGGATAAGGGGGTAATGCCAGTGTATTGGTGCATATGGATATGCTGGTGGCATCGCTTGTTTATGGGATCCGATTAAGATATCCCCTCTTACTTGGATTTCCAAAAGATGGTCTATTTCAATGTCGGGCATGATAATGAATCTGGTGAAATCATCCTACTTACAAATGTGTATGCTCCTGTTGATTACAATGGTAAAGTGAATTTGTGGAAGCACATTTGCTTTGTGAGAAGTTTGGTTCCCCTGTACCCATGGATTTTGGTTGGAGACTTCAACTCTATCACTTGTCTAGAGGAGAAACGTGGTGGGGTGGACTGTCTCGAGCATTTTTATTCTATCTTCAGTGCTCATATCCAGGCCCTAAACTTGGTTGACATCAAGCTAGATAATGGGATCTTTACTTGGCACAATAGAAGGTGTGGGGAAGCTTCCATATCAAAGAGACTGGATAGGTTTTTGATATCCAATTATTGGATGGGTAATAACAAAGGTGCTAGTTTTGTGATTCTGGAGGGTAGGGGATCTGATCATTGGCCTATCAAACTCTTTGCTTTGGAGTTAGGGCTAAAAAAGAATCCCTCATTTAAGTTTCAACTTATGTGGCTTCGTGATCCTAAGCTTCATGATTTCATGCGAGGTTGGTGGACCACTAGCAAACCTCCTCATGGCACCGCTATGTATTTCTTTATGAAGCGACTACAATTTGTAAAACATAAATTGAAGAGATGGAATAGATTGAATTTTGGGAACCTTTCCTTGGTTAATCTGGCAGATATTAGGAGGATGAAAGAAGCTTCAAGGAAGATTAGATATCAAGGATTCACGAAGGAGCTTCTTGTTGAGGAATCTGAGGCTATGAAAGACCTTGCTGAATGGGACCTGAGAGAACAATTTTTTTGGAAACAAAAAACTCAAGTAGATTGGCTTCAGGAAGGGGATAGGGACACAACCTTATTTTATAACTCAGTTAAGGCTCGTCATAATGGTAACCTGATTACCTTTCTTGTGAATTCTCAGGGTGCCCTGCTCTCTTCTTTCAGGGATATTTTAGAAGAGACTAAGAGGTATTTTTCCTCTCTCTTCAAGGACTCCCTATCATATGATGAGAATGAAAAGCTTATTCTAAACTGTATTCCAACAATTGTTTCTAGAGAGATGAATGAGCACTTGATGGATCCAATTTCCCTTGAGGAGTTGGAAAATGTTGTATTCAAGATGAAAAAGGAAAAGCCCGAGGTCTAGATGGATTTCTGATTGAGTTTTATCAGGAGTTTTGGGATTTAATCAAATTTGATCTTTTGGAGGTGGTCCATGAGTCCCAAAAGAACAAACAGATGCTAAGGGCCCTAAATTCTACCTTTGTGGTGCTTATACCCAAAAAAGAGGGAGCAAATTCCTTAAATATGTTCAGGGTTATTGCTCTATGCAATGTTGTGTATAAGATCATCACAAAAATTTTTGCTGAGAGGCTGAAGATATGGTTAAGAAAAATCATCTCTGAGGAGCAAGGAGGGTTTGTTGCTATCCGATAAATCTTGGATGGGGTTGTTATTGCTACAGAAGTTATTCACTCGATGGAAACTTCTAAGGAGAAAACTATGTTCATTAAGTTGGACATGGCCAAAGCCTATGATCGGGTTAGATGGTCCTTTCTTCAGAAAGTTCTTGCTGCTTTATGATTTGAGGAGGAATGGATTAGATGGGTGATGAGTTGTGTTTCTTCTTCCTAATTCTTTGTTCTTCTTAATAATGAGCCATTAGAGTTGTTTGAGGCCTCAAGGGGATTGAGGCAAGGAGATCCTTTATCTCCTTATTTGTTTATCATTATGGCGAAAGGGTTGGAAATATTTCTCAAGTCTCAAGTCATGCAGGGTCTCATTCAGGGGTGGAAGTGGGATAGTAGTTTGCCACCTCTTTCCCACCTTCAATTTGTTGATGATACTAATTTGTTGGGAGTTGCCACTATCAGGGAAGCTGGCAATATTAGACAGTCTCTTGACATATATCTTGGTGCTTCTAGACAGTTGATTAATGAGGACAAGTCTTCTATTTTCTTCTTCAATACCCCTCCTCTTATTAAAGCCAGGATTGCTCACATTCTAAGATTCCAGGTTGGGACTCCCCCATTCATTTATCTTGGTATTCCAATTTCATCTCATCCTCTACCTAGATCTTCTTGGCATTCTATGCTTGATAAGTTTAGAAGGAAGGTGAATCACTGGACTTTCAGATGGCTATCCACTGTAGGTAGAGTGTTACTTTTAAAATATGTTGTTCAAGCTTTACCCATTTATAGATGTTTTGTACAAATAGCTCCCTCTCACTTCATCAAGGACATGGATGCTTTGTCAAGACAGTTTTTATGGTCTGGAAAAATTGATCAATCTAAATAGAGTTTGGTTAGGTGGGATTCTATATGTAGGCCGGTGCAAGAGGGAGGCCTTGGGTTGCGACAAACAACTCCTTTTGGGCAGTTTTTGGCTGTAAAACTTTATTGGAGATGGTGTACCTCTCAAGATCAGATTTGGACTAAAATATTATCTTGTAAATACTTGAGAGGTATTTATGAGGTTGAAATCCCTAGAGTCAACTTGGTTGGGAAAGGTTCAGTTATCTGGGACACTCTGGAAATAGGAGCTAATTTAATCAAGCAGGGTTTGTTCTAGATTTGCAATCAGGGATCAAATGCTCTTTTTTGGTAGGATTCTTGGGATGGCCACCCTCCTATATTGAATCAATATCCTAGGTTACGTTCCCTAAGTATTTTTTTCTTGGAAGTAGGTTGGTCTCGTGTGGACTTTAAAAAAATCCAGTCTTTTAGAAATATGGAGATGTACAGGTGGCAATATCCGCAAGAATGGCCCTAGGAGGGACTGACCAAGGACAGAGAGGTGCTTGCTCTTATTCTTATGGGGAGGCCTTGTTCTTCATTGAGGGGTAAAGATATTCTGGCTTGGAACCTTGATCCTAAGGGAACCTACTCTGTAGCCTATGGTTATCAAGTTCTCTGGTTGGTAGCTCGTAATAAATGCCTCAATTGGGATAATGTGAGGAAGAGGGGATTTTAGGGTCCCTCTTTTTGTGTCCTTTGTAGTAAGAACAAGGATGACTCTTCTCATTTATTTTTCCAATCCTCCTTTGCCAGAGAAATTTGGCATCGTTGGTGGAGCACCTGGAACCATCCATGTTTTCATGTGTTGTCCCTAGTGGAGTTTTGGAGTAATCTGGGCAGACCTCCGGCCAAGGCTCCCTTCCTTCGGGTGGCTTGGAATTTGGGCCCTTCTTGCATCATCTGGAAAATTTGGCTCAAACAAAACCGATGCATATTTCAAGGCAGTTATTTGGTTGTTCAACAGATCTGGCAAAGGATCCTGTATATGGTTCAGGAAACCATCCATAGCAAATGTGATGTGGACCCTCTTTTAGATTCTAGGGAGGAGAAGGTATAGCAAGCCCTTGGTCTCTTTGGGGATGGTGTGAACTCTTCTAACACTAGTAGGGTTCCTCAACTCAACAAGAAGGTTAGGAGATATGGTATGTGGAGGCCACCCCCTAGAGGAGTTTTAAAAATTAATACTGATGGATCGTCCAGGGGTAATCCTAGACATGTTGGCATTGGCGGTGTTGGGAGAGATTCTACTGGTGGTGTCGGTTTTTCTTTTCCATTTATAAAGGTGTTCACTCCAATAATTTTATGGAAGCTCTTGCAATTCTTGAGGCCTTGCAAAGGGGGTTTTCTCTTGGCTGGCATAGGATTATCAGCGAATCTGACTCTCAAATTATGGTTAATATTTTAAATAGTAAAAGGGTGGAGGAATTTAATTAGCATTTGGCCTCTGTAGTCGTTCAGATTCTCAAAACGAGTGAAGAGTTTGAATTTATATCCTTTGTGCACATTCCAAGGGAATGGAATGTGGTTGCTGATTACCTGGCCAAAAGGGCTTCTGAGCTGTTGGATCCTTGGAGTATCAATAATTGGGAGAGTCTCCCATCTGGGGACTCTCAACGCCTATGGGAGTTGATCCACAAGGATGTACTGAGACTTAATGTGGTTTATTCTTGTTGTCTTTTTCGGGTGTCATTCTAGTCTAGTGGTTTTAGCCTGTTTGGTACGTTTATTTGAGTCTTGGTTGGAAGCTTAGTTGTACTCTGTAATCCAGACTTTTTATCAATAAATTTTTACCCCTTTATTTAAAAAAAATAGTAAATTAAATATAGTTCACATCATTCCATAATTTATTACATACATCCAAGTACGGTAACACCTAAGGATAAGTAATACATCACATTCATTTAGGGATATCTCCCTATATTTCTAGTCTATTTGAGCATAAGTAAATAATTGCAAGTAGAGAACAAATTGGTGCAATGGTTCCAACTACCTCTTTGATCCTCCTCTTTTCATCGATCATTTGAGGATAGTAGGGGATCAGGGCACTCATGGTTCCATGATAGACATGCTCCTAAATGCATTTACTATTTTATTTGCCAAATTGCAACTATACAAATGCAATCAAAGTATTTAACCATCTATTGCATAGTTGATATCATAAATATATTCAATTTTATTTTCTCCTCTCTTTACCCAAAGAGAGTCCTTCAACAAAATAACTAGATCACAGGTCCTACTTTAACCATTTCTTAGCAACCTTTATTCAACAAATTAAAGTCCCATACCTTTAATTCTTTAAATAAGCTAGGTTCCTTTATTTTCGTAAATTAAGTTCCATTACTTAATTCACAAGACAATTTATTTCCTTTATTTCATAGATCAAAGTCCCATACCCTCAATCCATAAAATAAACTATTCTCTTTTATTTCATAAATCAAAACCATCTTATTTTAATCCATAAAATAATCTATTCATCTATTTTATAAACCAAAGTCCCATACCTTCAATTTATAAAACAATCTATTTTCTTTTATTTCATAAATCAAAATCATCTTATTTTAATTCATAAAATAATCCATTCCTCTATTTCATAAACCAAAGTCCCATACCTTCAATTTATAAAACAATCTATTTTCTTTTATTTCATAAATCAAAATCATCTTATTTTAATTCATAAAATAATCCATTTCTCTATTTCATAAACCAAAGTCCCATACTTTCAATTTATAAAACAATATAGTTTCTTTTATTTCATAAATCAAAATCATCTTATTTCAATTCATAAAATAATCTATTCCTCTATTTCATAAACCAAAGTCCCATACCTTCAATTTATAAAACAATTTATTTTCTTTTATTTCATAAATCAAAATCATTTTATTTCATTTCATAAAATAATCCATTTCTCTATTTCATAAATCAAAGTCCCATGCCTTCAATTAATAAAACATTATATTTTCTTTTATTTCATAAATCAAACTCATCTTATTTCAATTCATAAAATAATCCATTCCTCTATTTCATAAACCAAGGTCCCATATAAAACAATCTATTTTCTTTTATTTCATAAATCAAAATCATCTTATTTTAAACCATAAAATAATCTATTCCTCTATTTTATAAACCAAAGTCCCATACCTTCAATTTATAAAACAATTTATTTTATTTTATTTCATAAATTAAAATAATCTTATTTCAATTCATAAAATAACTCATTCCTCTATTTCATAAACCAAAGTCTCATTTAATAAATCCCAAAATCCAAATGAACATTTATTAAACTAAAGAACAACTTACGTTCAAAGATATTAAATAAAATAAGCACCCAAATCCTACAACTTAAGGAAGGGTTTAAAAAAGACAACACAAGGAGGAATTCAGAGGCACGAACGACCACCGTTGACCCCGTGGTGTCCTCAAACCTATCACTATAGTCCCACTGGATAAACAAACAACCTATCGAGAACTCGAGAATGAGGTGATATGACCAAGCAAGAAAGAGAGGATTTTAACATAACTGTGGGATGACGCTATGGTGTAGGTAATGATAAGCAATAGGAGAGAGTGACTCATCTAAAGATGTCTATCATCCCAATGATGTCGTAGAGAAGGAGCAAAGTGGAAGATTACAATCCAAACAACAGGGAAGGAAGGCATCCATCCAAGGTGAAGGCTATCTAAGATAATGACAATCCATTATTGTTGCAAATGAATGACTGCCATAACACAAACTAAAGGATTGGATGCAACCTCTTACTAACTGTAGAACACCACCCATGGCGCTGGGTAAACCAGACACTTAACTGATACAATACAAAATACAGACATAGGAACTGCTACCAATGTGAGCACAAACCCGACAACGACTTCCCAACCTTCCTAACTTGGCCAACCAAACCTAGCTTGGTTACAGGCGAGCTCAACCCTGATGTAAGGGTTTCTGCAACCTAGTTGGTAAAAAAAAAATATTGGTTAGAGGGTGAGAGACATCTATATCATGAGTCAAAAGGATTCTTAAGCTTTGAGTAGGAAGGACATTCCACCTAAGGTCTTAGAAATCTTAAAGGACAACAGGGAGCGACAACAAGCTAACTCTTACCAAATGAAATGAAAGAACCACACCCAACCATTCAACGATCAACAAGTTCTTATTGTTATCTTTTTTTATAAAAACAAAATCAAAGGTGATGTATTTATAACCAACCTATAACTCCTTGCTTTGGTTATGTCTTCCCTCTGGATTGATGTTCCTCATATGCCTTTCCTCTTGCTTCTTTCTTCTACATCCTTCGTTCTAATTGTGAGCAAAACAACCCTTACCTAAGGTCTTCCCTCCTCTACTTATTAAATGATAGTCAAGACTTTTCATTAAAACTCCATTCATCGGCCTTAACTTTGATTTCATCCATCCAACCATGGTGGGATATTATATTATTATAACTATATTTTAATAGTTTAGCTCCTCTCCAACACAGATGAGGTTCTTCTCCTTTCATCGGTGCAAAGCTTCCATACAAGAAATTCGGTCTTGTCTCGCTTAAAGAGCTCTTAAATTATTAAGATCTTTTCACTTTCTTTGATAAAATGAGATATTTCATTTAAGAACACTATCCCTTTTAAATAATAGAAAATTCTTCTCTCAAACTAAAAGGTCTATTATATTTAAATGAAAGTCTTTTATGGTTAAAAAAACAATCGTCCATTGTTGTTTGAAAAACAACTATTATTTATAAAAATGAAATTTTGTTATCATTTTAAAGTAAATCAATTATTATTTAAAATAAATCAACCATTATTTATAAATGAAATTCTATTATCATTTAAAATAAATCAACTATTATTTATAAATGAAATTCTATTATCATTTAAAATAAATCAACTATTATTTATAAATGAAATTCTATTATCATTTAAAAATAAATCAACTATTATTTATAAATGAAATTCTATTATCATTTTAAAATAAATCATTTATATATGTTTAAAACATAAACACGCGTTCTTATTTTGAGAACCATCATCATGCCAAATAGATTTAAGCCATACAAGGAGTTTCAAGAACAACCAAATTATGCATGTTTTCCAAACCATTGATGCAACAAGTGATGAAGTAAAAGATAACCAATAATATGCAACAGATAAAGAGGGAGTCTTCCCATCAATCCAGTCACCTATCTCAACCCAAGAATTTATGATAGCTTCTAGGCTACCAACTTGAGGTTCAAGGTGGCTAGTTATTAACGATTATACCTAACCGATAATGCATGCCTATATGAAGGTATCTATCCATGTTACCCTCGAGTTGCCTTAATCATCATTTCCTAGCCTTAAGTACCCCCTCTTCTGGTGGATGATTCTACTTCTTCCACCTACGAGTGTACCTGATCCTGCACATTTGTAATATGTTAGTAGTATTATGCTCTTACAACTTAAACTAGACATCGCATAGCCGCTCAATTACACAAACTAAGTATTAAAGCATCATTAATTAATACATCATTTATTTATGCCAAAAATTCCACCAGGGAGGGTCATGACACAAGGTTCAAACCCCACTCGGTATGAGGGGACCAGGACCCCTCATAAAAACCTATGTAAACTCATTGAAAAATATTTTAAGAGTTGCAAGCTTACTGTAGTAGTAAGGGCTTTGGCCTCTCTTTGAGAGGTTTGAGGTTCAAACCTCACTTAGTATGAGGGGACCATGACCCCTCATAAAAACATGTGTAAACTCATTGAAAAAAAATATTATTATTTTTAATAAGCTATGTTTGGCTTCTATTGGGGGCCACTCGCATTATGAAAACAAAACATTACATTGTTCTCATTACATTTCTAACAAGTTAATTAAAGTGTAACCAACTTTTTATTTCTATTAGAGATATTCTTCATTTACCTTTCTATCAAAGATATTTTTCTTCTTCCTCAAACTGCTAAGTTTCCACAAAATTTTTTTTATATCAAATGTCTTAAAAAATTTAAATTTTGTCAAGATGAAATTCAATACCATGAGTGGCTAAAATATTTTTTTCCCAGCTTCTATATCTAAAAATATATTGTCTATAACAACCTCACAATTTCTTAATACCTTTTTTAGGGTTCTTATTCATTCTCCTAACATTTCAAGATATTATTTTCATTGTTATTTTATTTGTGGGTTTAGCCCCACTTCTTGTTAACACTTGTGATATTTGCTTTTGTTTTCCCATATCAATATCCCTTTGTGTTTTCTTTTTCTTTTTGTTTTTGCTTCTTGGGTCTTCCTCTCTTTTTTTCATTCCCAACAATACTTTCATCTTCATAAACCTCTTCAATCTTGTAACAACCCCAAAATTTAACCAAAGGGAGAGTTTTTTTTTGAAACAGCTAACAAGGTTCACATAAGCATCCATGGATATTTTCTTTGGTTGACTAGACATACCACATTTGGGTTAAAGATGTTGTAGACATCACCCGAGTGAACATTAGAGGCCAAACTCCCACAATATAAACTGGGGTTAACCTCAAATACCTCCGCGGCATAGAGGATGCCTTCATAGGATCTCCCCACCTTTTTGATATTCTCCATAAATGCAGACCTCTTGACTACAATGCTAGGATTATCCCTTCTCAATATTTAGAGCAAGGGGGAATGCCAATTCCTACTTCTAGTCATAACTCAATCTAGACTAGATCTACAGGCATAATATCTAAGTCTAGTTTAACTGCACCTTCATGGTGATATCTTAAACCTTATACTTAACTCCCATATCCATGGTGAGACTTCAAGCACCAATCATTCTGCATGATTGTCTTCCCCATGGACACCAAATAAAACTAGGTGTTGCTAGGCTACAACAACCTTAGTCTAGAAGGAGAGTTTGGACAAGGATTACCTCTAAATAACCTTTCTGCAACCCCAAGCCCAAAGTAACTCTCTCTCACTCTCAAACCACAAGCATCTAAACAAAGCTTCAACAAATTAAGAGTAAAGCAACCACCAAACACTTGCAGTAATAAAACAATCATTGCCAATTAGATTAAACAACATCATGTCTAATATCTATGAGACTAAAAATCACCATAATACCATAAAATCATTTGACCCAAAGGTCAATATTACAAGATATTAGTCCTTGTTGCTAGTACAATAAGTCCTCATACTCCAAGAGTGACTTTAATAACTCAACATGAGTATTTGAAGGTAATTCCTTGCATGATCTAAACATCTTCCTTCTTTGGCCTGTGTGGTGTTTGAATGGAAGGTGGGGATCAAAACAACTCATATGCAGGTATGAATGCAATCTATAAGATTCAAACACATACAAAAGAAGCCCATACTTATTTCCTATATATTTTCCACAAATATTCATACCTTTAAACAACAATTTCATCCATCATAGCAAACATAAAATAAGCCCATACTTATTTCTAAGATATTTTCCACAAATATCAAAATCATTATTTCAATAATTCATTCATCATAGCAAACACAAAAGAAGCCCATACTTCTTTCTAAGATATTTTCCACAAATATCAAAATCATTATTTCAATAATTCATTCATCATAGCAAACACAAAAGAAGCCCATACTTCTTTCTAAGATATTACTCATGGTTTCGGATCTAGGCTGAACTACCAATAGAAACAACCGATAACCCAAAGTTATAATATAAGAGATATTTTCTAGATCTACCATTAGATTATTTAACATCTAGGGTTATAAATGCATGGATTCATTTCCAAACTACCATTAGATTAATTAAAATCTAAGGTTATAAATGCATGGATTCATTTCCAAACTACCATTAGATTAATTAAAATCTAAGGTTATAAATGCATGGATTCATTTCCAAACTACCATTAGATTAATTAAAATCTAAGGTTATAAATGCATGGATTCATTTCCAAACTATCATTAGATTAATTAAAATCTAAGGTTATAAATGCATGGATTCATTTCTAAACTACCATTAGATTAATTAAAATCTAAGGTTATAAAATATTACTTAGGGTTATTCAGGGCAAGAGCACACAAATCTAATAGGAATATTAAAAGCTAAAACCAACCAATAAAGGTCAAACCCTAAGAGGGTCAACTCTAGACCAACATCGCTAAACTTCCCAAGTTGAAGCTTAAACACCTATGCAACCCCAAGCATGTAGATGCCCAAAGATCTCAAGCATCATGAACTAAGATAAAACATACAGAACATGCAACCCTACCAAAAAGCTTCCATGCCCGCTCACATGGCCTGGACTATCGTGAAAGAGAAGGTGCCAACCTAGCATGGGAGTGTAATATGGCCTCAAAAAATGAGGTTACTAAGTTGCTAAGGATGCGACGACAAGGCAAAAGAAGCATTGTTACCCCATGCAAGCTTCACAACCAAGGCAACACAACTACAACCAAATTCTAAAGCAAATATAGGAGCTAAAATACCAAGGACAAATGTAGGGGTGAGCACTCTATTTTCGCACTTTCTAATATTTTTTTACTACTCAGCGAACAACATAACCAAAGGTAAATAAAAATACTCGATAGCTTAGTCAACTCCCACCTGAACCTAACTAAGAGAGCAACCAACATAGAAAAATATATGCTAGGGAAACATTGATAAGCAACACTAACAACAAGAGAAAGTTGGCAAAAATGAATGTAAGCAACATAAAATTCCTTCGACTGATCACAATACCTATTGCGATGAAGGGAGGAGGTGTTCATCTCTGTCCTTTCCCGATCAAAACTGTCAATCTCATACTGCTCTTGCACTTTACCCTTTGCTCCTAAAACTTGGTATTCTCCTTCACAACAACCAAGCCCTCCTTTTAAAATCCCAACGACGAGGCGTTATCAAGTTTTTCTAGCTAGATCTTGGGTAGAAAAGCAAAAGCATTTCCTCTCCCCACAACCATACCCAACTTAGCGATCCATGATGCAACATAAGAAGGTGGCACTGCCATAACCCCTCAATGCATTCAATGCACCACTTCTCCTTAATGAAAGCAAGGCGGTCAACACAACAATGTTGAAGAGAAAGAAACTAAAAAATAAAGCAAAGCCATGATCCTAGAAAGTAAATATTTTATTGGTTAAAGGTCTAACATAAGCTTTAGTCAAACATTAGTACTACAATAATCAAAACATTGATTAATCTGATTTAACCAACATAAAATCACTTCAGTAAAACTAATATCAATATTAATTCTTTTCATTATTTCTAATACTAACATTAGACAAATATTATCGTTCTTAATAATATAAATCTAACATTAAGATTAAATTAATATTTCTTAATATTAATCATTCCATCGATTAATATTATAGACTAACATTAGAATTAAATTAATTTTTCCTTTGATTACTAATATTAATATTTCTTTTGATTAAACCGACCAAAACAACCAAGGGAAACCAAGCAACACAAAAGCCAAGCATAGGAGAACAAAGCATTCTCTCATTGTTTTGTACCTTCGTTTTATCCCTAAATGAGTGGCTCCTTATTTAATATAGATCACAACCATCACTGACTCATGTTAAGGAGGCTTGTTACAAGCAACTTTCCTCACCCTAGGGTATGAATAGGAGAACAAACAGATCAATTATGCACCTACATGAAAGAGGGTATTTATTCATGTTACCCTAAGCTATTTTGGTCATCATTTTCCCTTTCAATATGGTCTCTTGTATCCTTGTGGCCAATACTCTTGTCCACCCATGAGAGAACTTGATCCTGCAACCAACTAGCGCATCAACAGTACCATATTCCTATTTGTAAATGGATATAATATCAAAGCATATAGCTACAAAACTAAGCATTATCCATCATTTGTAACACATAGTCAAAACATAAAGGTTTAGTATTGCCAAGGAGGTTCATGACAAATATTCTCATAGTACTCATAGTAAGACTTATCATCTTTAGGTTGGCCTTGTTTTGAAGGATCTGAAGTGAAAGGATTAACCTCAAAAGCACAATTTTCTTTATGTTGCCCTACAAACCTAAAGTGCAAGGATGCTCTTCTATAACAATTACCTTATTCTACCCTAAAAACCCTAAATTTTTATGGATTTTCTCCAACCTCATTTCTTTATTATCATATTCTTGAAACCTTAAAAAAGCAAGGGATAACATCTTCACCACTTTCACTTTTATTACCTGAAGAGGATTCTATACTACTTGAGGAAAATAAAGATGATTTACCTGGAATAAAATTGACCTTTCTTATTGTCTTTGTTTTAGAATTTATTTCCATAACTTCTTTTGCACCTTTAATTCCTTTTGGACTTGCCAAATGATATTGTAGATAGTATTTCTATGCCTCTTCTTTTGGAGTGGAATATCCTTCATCTGATCTAGCTTCTATTAATGTATGATTTCCTTGCTTTGTCTTGAAGTTTATCTCATGGCTATAATTTTTGTCTCTTTCTTCATAGTTTTTACTTTGCAAACTCTTGCCATATGTCCAATATCATAACAATTGTGGCAATGAAATGCAATATTTTCATAATCTACTTATTGATCCCATTCTCTTGATTCAGATTTAATCTTAATGGATTGTGGCAAAGGTTTTGAAATATCTATAACAACACATATTTGAGTATACATAACATGCTTTCGATCCTTAGAAGTTGGTCCTTCCTTGATGAATTTCCCTAGGGTGTTTCCAATATTCTTCAAAATATCTTTATTTATAATCTGACATGGAAGTCCAAAAAGCCTAACCCACACTAGAAGCTTCTTAATAGTTTCTATCTCAAAAAAAAAAAAAATTTCATGGTCTCAAATAAAGTGCATCTCTTCCCCTCAACCATGGGCCACCAACCATTGCTTTATCCCTAATTTCTAAATTTGAAAATATGATGAGGAAAAAACCTTTAGGAAGAAACAATACAAAATAATTTGAATTCAATCCCCACTTCCACTTGACCAAATTTTGAATCTCCAAAAACCTTGACCATGATCTATGGAACTTACATATTAACCCTCTACTTTTTTTTTTGTAAGTGAAAAACCCCTTATAGGGCTGCCTTGGTCTGAGAGACCATGAATAGGGGGTTCTACACCGTCAAAGTCACTCGGAGTCGCACCTAGCCCTGCCTACACCAACATTATCAATTGGATTTTTGGTACCCAATTCAACTTTTTTTGGTAGATTTGAACCTGGGACCTCCCTTGGAGGACTGCCCTCTCCTCTCCAAATCACCTCTACTTTTAAGAACCATTATATCACGCTCAATCATCTCATCCTTGATATTTACTTCTGGTGTAACATCTGCTACCTGGATCAAACTTGCCATGTATTCGCTCTTCCGCTTATTTCCAACTTGGGCCTCCATACTTCCAACTAGGACATCCTGATTTCTAGTTAGGGCATCTTGACTTCCCATTAGGGCTTTCAAAAATGACTTTACACTAATAGGTCTCACTCTTCCTCTTGGTTTTTACTCTCTCTTGGCTCACATTCCCTCCCAGCTTGCACTCTCTCCTACCTCACACTTACTCCCAACTTGCACTCCCTCTTGGCTCACAATTGCCCGTGTCTCTTATTTTTCTCGGTGTTCCTTCACTTCAATATTTTTTTGGAAATAATATTCCATGTGTTTATGGTAAGGATTTGAAGCATTGATGCACTCCAGATGAAATTATTGCTCTTTTTCCATGGTTGAATCTTGGCTCACACTTCCTTTTAGTTTGCACTCCCTCTTGGCTTGCACTCACTCCTGGCTTGCACTCTCTCTAGCTTGCACTCACTCCTAGCTTGCACTCTCTTTGGTTTTGACCTCACTCTTGCCTTGCACTCCCTCCTGGCTCACAATTGCCCTTGTATCTTCTTTTTCTAGATGTTCCTTCACTTTAATAATTTTTTAGAAATAATGTTCCATGCATTCATGGTAAGGGTTTGAAGCATTGATGCACTCTAGATGAACTTGTCACTCTTTTTCCATGATTAAATCTTGGCTCACACTCCCTCTTGGTTCACACTCCCTCTCATATTGCATTCGATCCTCGCTTGCACTCTCTTGTATTTTGCACTCACTCACACTCACTTCTAGTTGCACTTACACTTATTTCCAGCTACAATCACTCTCGACTTGTGCTCGCTTGCTGCTACACTCACTCCCACTTGATTTTTGTTGGAATTACACTCACTTTTGGCTACACTCACTCTCGACTCACGCTTTTACTCGCAATTGCACTCACTCCTGACTCAACTCACACTTGAAATTGTTGTTGCACTCACTCCTGGCTTGTTCTCGCACTCGTTGTTGCACTCACTCCTGGCTCACCCCAAGTGAAAAACTTATATCTATTAATTATTGATATGAGTTAAATAATTAAATTTGACTCTCAATTGGATATTCAAGTTAGAATCTTGTTTATGTATAATTGTTAAGTTGAAGTGATAATATTATGTGGTTGTGATGTAATTTAGGTGGGGTTGCTTCAATCTTATATAACCAATTAAAAATATATATTTATATTTAAACCATTTTTTCTATTTAATTCGATATTATAACCAATTAAAAATAAAAAATATTTATATTTAACATAATGTTAAATATATTGTAACCCTATAAACTCACCCAATTCCTAATCTGGAAGTAGAGAGCCTTGATATATGGAGTCAAGTCATCAAATGGAATTATGATGTTGGGGATAGGAGAAACAAAAAGAAATAAAAAAATATAAAGTGAAAACCACTAGATGTGGAGTTGGTCAAATTGAAAATTGATGGAGCATCTAAAGGAAATACAAGAAAAAATAGGAGGAATAATTAGAAATAATAGAGGAGATATTTTGTGGATTTAAGACAAATAATGAAGTTGAAGCTTGGGCTTGGAAGGGTAAAAAATATGCAAACAAATGAAATGGAACAAAGTATGTATGGAAGGTGATTCACTTATAGTAATAAATGCAATTTTGAGGAAAACAAAGGCTCCATGGAACATACAAGAGATAATTGTGGAAATTTAAGACCTTGTTATAGAGTTTGAAGAAATCAAGTTTACACATACATTAAGGGAAGGAAACAAATGTGCAGATAGGCTAGCTAATAGAGGGATTTTAATTGAGGATCTTGAAGTTAAATTCTCTTTTCCTTGGTTAGAGGAAGTAGTAAGTTTAACTGAAGCTAACAAAAAATGTTGACTGCTTGAATCAAATAATAATTTAGATTTACTTTAATATTTTCCATTGGAAGGAAACTAGCAATCTAGGCCTGGTAAAGCAGGCTATGATAGTGTGATGTTTTGAAAATATTACTCTACTAAGATGCAATGTATAGGTAGTAGAGGTGAATTTTTGGTATTGTGAATGTTGTTGTAGGAAAATGTCAAGGATGCTGAATTTTGGAATATTTGTATTCATATAGAAATTGGAAAAGTTAAAGAAAATGAAAATCAAGAATTCATACATTTTATGTAAAATGGTGTAGGTTTCTAGCTATAGCAACGCAATTGATATGAGAATTGAATTTGTTTGTAAACTCTCTGCTACAACCCTAACATAGCCGACTATGTTAGGTTCCAAGTGAATTAAATAGTTTCACTATTTAGGTTAGAATAGATTTATTTTAAGAAGGATCTCTCTTATTCTTTTATCATCTCAAATTGCATCACTGCCTTCACAGCGAGGGTGTGCCCACCTTGAGTGGCATTGCATTTCATCCATATCTTCATTCATCGTTTATATTTATGACAATTAATTCCATTCGATAATATCTCTATTTGTATTATTCGTTTTAAGTAGAAATAAGGAAGGTGTACATATCTCCTTCCAAGTGGTATTAGTTTCAAACCACGATCCTGGCGTAGCACTCTTGGATACTCAATTTTTTTTTAGATGCGAGACAATACATTCGTTAGCTGAGATAGTGCTATCAATGCACTCTTAAATCTCGAACGCTGTGTTGCAATATTAGGAGGGAATTCTTCTGTCGTCGGGTCTTCCAACGGGGTCTTCGATTCGATTGAGAAGGAGCTTAAGCATCTTCAAACAATAATCATTTTATTAGGAAATAGCTACAGTGAATCATTTTGAAGTCACATTATGAAAGAAGCATTCATAGCACGTTGCAAAAAGCATCTCTGTAACAAACGATCATGAGGAAACCACCATCCTTGGAAATGTTATTGGGTTGGTGAGGTAGTAATCATAGAAGCCACATGAAACGCGATCAGATTCATAGAGAAACGATGGAAATATCATAGTTTATTCTCGCAGAGTTGCAAACCAATCATCGAGTGCAAAAAAGGTAATTATTAAACCACAACCTAAGGTCTCGATAAAATAATTAAGTGCTAACATCACGTATTGGCATTGATATTTTTTATTTTTTCTATTCATCTAAATATCCCACATTCTTGCTTTTTTGGTCCACACATAGTTTAAGTGTTGTTAGTCACCCCTGGTTGGTCGTGACTACGATCACGTGGTAGTCTTTTCATTATGAAGCTTAGTTGTGTTTAGGGTCGTCAGGTGTGGTTTTTCCTTTGTGTGTTGTGTCTATTATGTGTCACGTCAGGCTTATCTTGTCTCGGTTATCCTTCTTATCATGTCAGTACTTTCGTTGTGTTGTTGTCTCTTACGTGTGGCATCGGGGTTGTTTCTTGTTGCATCAGTACTTTTGTTGTGTCGTTGTCTCTTACAGGTAGCATCAGGGTTGTTTCTTGTTGCGTCAATATTTTCGCTATGTCGTTACCTCCTAAGTGTTGCGTTAGATTGTCGTGACATTGTTCTTCCTTCGTTTTGCATCAATTTTGGTTTCAGTTCTTCCTTCGTGTCGCATCAGGTGTCACGTCAGGTTTGGTTCAATTCTTCCTTTGTATCACGTCATAAGGAAATATCTCGCCATTACGACATCAACTACATATTTCGCGTCATAGTGGGCATGACAAATAAAGCAGAAAACCAATTTTTTTTTTAGGGTTCTTGACAGTGCATGGTTAAAAAGTGGTATAAAGGAGCTGACGATCGATTATCAAGTTGGGAGTCTCCCCAAGAGATAAGAAGACCTCGTCGAAGCCAAGGTGCAAAAAGTTCTCCTTCCCCTTTAAGAATTGGTAGCTTCAATCCGAATCACTAAGCAATTAATCCAATGGCTTCCAATACCTCTCCAACTTCCTCACAGGTGAATCACACTCAAGACAAGAATAGTCATTCCACACCAATCAATAATGATATACTACTAAAACTAGTATCCAGCATTGAAAATCTAACACACCGCATAGAAAATTCGGCTCAATATACTCATCCTAGTAATGATCACTGGAGCACTGAGGTTCACAACAACCACAATACATACCAAACAGGCCAAAATAATCAACCATGCAACCACAACGATCAGGATGAATGGTATACCATAAATACGCGAAATCCACCAAGGGACAATAACATGACCTACCAAAATAACAACCAATGCCAAAGGGACTATAATGAGCATGAAAGAAACAACTATCAACCATGAGGTCCTCTTAATTATCCTCGCATTGACATGGCTACCTTTGAAGGTAATGACCCACGTGGATGGCTAGCCAAAATGGAGGGTATCTTACAGGTCTACCAAATTCCAGACGACAAAAGAGTCTCCTTTACAACAACAAAATTAGGCAATGATGCTTATCAATGGTTCACTTGGTTCAAACGTGAGAGGCCTGATGAAGCTTACTATTGGGATCATTTCAGGTAAGCTTTTCTTCACAGATTCGACAAATGTTCCATAGGTTCTTACATTGTAATATTGTTAGCACTCAAGCAAACAGGGTCCGTAGGGGATTATGTGTCAGAATTTACTAGTATGCTTCACTACGCAGAGGAGATAAAAATGGACGTGGTAGTAGCAGCTTTTTGAAATGGACTAAAAGCACATATTTGAGTTGAAGTAAACATACAAAACCCTTCCACATTGGATGAATGTATAAGGATTTATGAGTTGGTAGAAACAAAGGTACAAGAAGGCCCATCCACTAGACGTGATTCATATGGAATACCACCATTCCATAATAATAACAACTCCTTTCGTTGGAGTGATCAAGCATCTAAATACTTTTTTTACAAATGTCGCACTCATCATCCAAAGGAACAAGAATGTCCACAACACCAAAAATTTCAGATGGAATACACATACCATGAAGAAGAAGAACCGGAAGACTATGACACCCCTAAGGATCTCCCAGTGGAGGATCCAAATTCACAAGACGAGGTTGTTGCTGAGGAGGATACCATGACTATTTTAGTACATGCCCTCATGGGGTTCTCTTCTCACCATACAATCAAGGTGGCAGGTTTCATTCGAAAGCAACAGGTGACGGTACTAATTGATTTCGAAAGTACTCACAATTTCATTGATGCAAGACTTGCAATAACTTTGGGTCTACACATTTTCTTTTCTAGCCAATATCGGTTTCAAGTCATAATAGCAAGCAGGGAAGTTTCTCAATGTCTCGGTAAGACATCTTCTATTTCTCTACAAATGGGTACGTATACTTGGCAAGGTCCTCTTTTTGTGATGGAATTAGAAAATTCATAGGCTATTTTAGGTGTTGCATGGATAGAACAGTTAAAAACCATAGTAGGTTTTAATCACAAACATCGCTTTATGGAATGGCAAGCCAATGGGAGAACCATCCATCTTCAAGGACTACCCACGCCTCCCGCAAAAGTTGTAAGCTCACATAACATGGAAAAGTTGTTAAGAAAAGATGATGGGGGATTCATAGCCCGAATCAATTACATGGAAAAATTAGATCAAAATATGGTAGAAATCAAAGAGGAAGATCTCCAACACATGGTGTCTAACTATGAGGATGTTTTCCAAGAACCCACAGGCCTACCTCCCAAAATATCTCATGACCATGCCATACATCTAATTCTTGGTAGTCTTCCACCCAATGGTCGTCCTTATCGATATCCCCAACCCCAAAAAATAGAAATTGAGAATATTGTCCAAGAAATTTTAGACCATGGTGTCATTCATCATAGTACTAGTCCTTATTCCTCACCTATCATTTTAGCTCGTCAAAAAGACAATTCTTGGTGTATGTGTCCCAATTTTTGTCCTCTCAATAAAATCACAATCAAAGATAAGTTTCCTATTCCTGTCATTAATGATTTACTAGATGAGCTACATGGTGTCAAATTCTTCACCAAATTGGACTTACGTTCAGCATTCCACCAAATCCGAGTTAAGGAGGAGGATATTCCCAAAACCGCCTTTCGAACGCATGAAGGTCATTATGAATTTCTAGTCATGCATTTTGGTCTCACTAATGCACCATCTACATTCCAAAGTCTCATGAACCAAGTGTTTCGCCCATTCCTACAAAAATTTGTTCTAGTTTTCTTTGATGACATACTCATTTATAGCAAATCTTGGAAATATCATTTAGTACATGTGGACAAAGTTCTCCATATCCTATGCCAAGAAAATTTGTTTGTCAAAAGATCTAAATGCTCCTTTGGTGTTCAAGAAGTCGAGTACTTAGGTCATATAGTATCCCAGGAAGGTGTTAAAGTGGATCCTAATAAGATTAAGGTAATACAAGATTGGCCACGACCAAAAATCATCAAGAAACTTCATGGTTTTTTGGGTCTCACAGGCTATTATCACAAATTTATGCGTAACTATGGTAAAATTGCAGGTCCTCTTACAAATATCACAAAAAAGGATGCTTTTAAATGGTCTGAAGAAGCCACCAACTCCTTCGAGGCTCTCAAGCAAGCAATGTGTACTACTCTAGTGTTGGCTACTCCTGATTTTCAAAAGCCATTTGTCATTGAATGCGATGCTTCTGGAACAGGTATTAGAGCAATAATAATGTAGGAGGATCATCCATTAGCATTTGAGAGCAAACAACTTTTAGGAAAGAATTTGGGTAAATCCACCTATGAAAAAGAAATGCATGCAGTAGAGAAATGGAGGCACTACTTAATCAATAGCCAGTTCATTATAAAGACCGACCACATCAGTCTCAAGCATTTTTTGGAACAAAGGTTTTCCTATCCGAAACAAAACAAGTGGTTGACCAAATTACTCGGATACGATTTTGTGATCGAATATAAAAATGGGAAAGAGAATGTAGCGGCTAATGCTTTATCACAAAAATACGAGGATGAAATAGTCATCAATGCTATCTCAGGACCATGTGCACAATGGTTATCTCGGTTACAAGCAGAATGGGAATCCAGTAGCAAAACAGATCAAATAATAAAGGAGTTATCTCAAGGATCTTCAAAGTACCCTCTTTTCACCTATGACGACAAAATATTACGTAAGAAGAATCATATTTACATTCCTCACAATTCTCCACTAAAAACACAGATTCTGGAAGAATCACACTCGTCTCCATTAGCAGGTCATTCAGGTTTTCTGAAAACATACATGCGAATTAAAAAATCCTTTTGTTGGAAAGGGTTAAAATCAGAGGTCAAACAATGGGTAGCTGAATGTGAAATTTGTCAACGCAATAAAGGGGAAACAGTTAAGTCACCCGGGTTACTTCAACCACTACCTATTCCAGATCTTCAGTGGGAACATATATCCATGGATTTTATTGAAGGACTACCTAAGTCAAAAGGAAAAACAATAATTTTCATGGTAGTTGATCGCCTTTCCAAATATGCTTATTTTCAGGCTTTCCAACATCCATTTTCAGCAAGCAAAGTGGCCAAGATATTTATGGATTCAATTTTTAAATTACATGGAATGCCCAAAAATATTGTAAGTGGTCGTGATCCCATATTTACCAGCAATTTTTGGAAATAATTATTTTGACTTAGTGGTACCAAATTAAGTATGTCTTCTGCATACCATCCCCAAACAGATGGTCAAACGGAGGTAGTTAACAAATGTTTGGGTACCTACCTAAGATGTTTTATTTAGGATAAACAATATCAATGGAGTCAATGGTTGTCCTTAGCGGAATGGTGGTACAATACTTCTTACCATTATTCCACTAAGATGTCTCCTTTTGAAGCATTATATGGAACAAAGCCACCAACAATTGTCGATTATGTACCAGGATCCTCCAAAGTAGCTCAAGTTGACGATTGGTTACAAAAGCGACAAGTAATGTTCACTATCTTGAGGGATAATTTGGTACAAGCACAGAATCGTATGAAGCAACAACAGGACAAGCAACATTCTGAATGAACATTCAATAGTGGTGATATGGTGTTCCTACATCTTCAGCCCTACAAGCAGTTGTTATTAAAGTTCAAATCTAGTCAGAAGCTGTCACTACGATTCTATGGTCCTTATAAAGTTGTGCACCGCATTGGTGAGGTAGCAGACCAAATCGAGTTACCATAAGCCTCTCGCATACATCCAATATTTCATGTATCCTATCTTAAAAAGGTCATGGGCTAGAAGGTACACTCTCAGTCAGAATTACTAGTACTAGATGAAGAAGGGCTTATCTACAACCCGAGGAAGTGCTACAAACCAGATCAGACAGACTCAGATATCGTCACATCTAAGAATTTCTCATCAAGTGGTAGAATTTGCCTGAAGAAGATGCAACCTGGGAGTCTGAAAGTATTTTCTAGTCATTTCCAACTTTGAGGTCAAAGCTTTTCGAGTAGGGGAGTCATGCTACAACCCTAACATAGCCGACTATGTTAGGTTCCAAGTGAATTAAATAGTTTCATTATTTAGGTTAGAATATATTTATTTTAAGAAGGATCTCTCTTATTCATTGCATTATTGCCTTCACGGCGAGGGTGTGCCCACCTTGAGTGGTATTGCATTTCATTCATATCTTCATTCATTGTTTATATTTATGACAATTAATTCCATTCGATAATATCTCTATTTGCATTATTCGTTTTAAGTAGAAATAAGGAAGGAAGGTGTATATATCTCCTTCCACTCTCATGCTATAAATAAGAGAATTTTGATTTTTCAAGGGTGGGGGACCTAAGTACAACCCCTTGTTCTCCAAAAAAAAAAAAAATATTAAATATATTGTTTAAAGTGAAGGTAATTTCTTTCAAATATGAGTATATCTACAAAAGAGAAGAAGAGGTGTTAATTTGGAGAAAAGTTACATCATAGGATTATGTCATTAGAAATAAAAAGAACTTGTGTAAGAAGATTATTACAATGAAATCAAGAGGTTTAACTACCCCCACATACATGTCATTACTTGATTGATACAAAAATAATATTGCTACAACACTCGTCTATTTTTTTCATTGATAATCAAAGATACTTATAGGCAGCTTCCTTGCCTTTACAAGATCAAATCTTACCGTGAAAGATAATATCAAATTGAATGCTCTTACAATATGGATCTATTAGGATAAGACAACTGGAAAAGGCTACAACTTTGACAAAAAAGGTGCAACTCTAACAATTAAAATGTTGCAAAATAAAATATTATGAAGAATAATATTTTAGGCCTATTAATTAAAACCCTAAAACTATTTTTTAATTAACTAATATTTAATTGTTAATTCCCTATCATTCCTCCCAACAATAATAGCATTGGACTCCAATACGTACAAAAGGGAGGGGACATTAAGAGCTAGCTTGATGAGATAACCAGTGAGCTAAAAGCGAAAGCTGGGAGAAAATAGGTGGGTCTGGTGAATCTTAATGATGACGAGTGCCCAAGTAGATCCAAGGGTTTCCTCTAAGCTAAACATGATGCTTGCCCATGAATAGTGATTGCAAAAGAAGCTGGGATGATAGAAATTATGTAAAAGGAGGCAGTGTATGTGGCTTGCCAAAATGACCACCATGAAATAGAAGATGCGCCTCCAAGATCTAAAAATCCTATAAGGTATAAGGGATAGGATGTTGAAATAAGTGTACAAAATCTAGATCTAGAGCTAGAGCAGGAGGAGCAAAAGCAACAAGAGTAGGAAAAAAAATAGCAAGAGTAGGAATAAGTTCTTTATGGATGTTTTCTTAAAGAGGTGTAACATGTTGAGTGGATACAAAGAATTTTACTTGTGTTTCCTCATACCGTGGCCTGCTAAAAACTAATGCAATCATTTGTGTCTGATGGAGATTGGTATGGACTAGATTTGTGGTGTTCTTGGTGCATCAAATGAGAAAGATTTTATGCTCATGTTGGAAAGTGTAGGTGTTGTTGTATGCATCATGTTGAGCCTTCTTATCATATTAGTAGGGTTTACCTAGCAATAAACCACAACAATCCATATAATTCACTTCACAAGTGAATGTATCCATAAAATTAGAGCCAACAATAAAAGACAAGGTGCAAGTGTGTGTGAATTTTGAGGTGGTATCACTATCCTCCCATCCAAGTGAGTATGGATGAGGATTTGGGTCTTTAGGTACCTGCAACTTATTAACAATGGATTTTGTAATCAAATTTTTTTGTGATCCATTATCAATGATACAATCCACGAAGAAGTTATGGGTAAGGTGAGCATGATTGACAAACAAATTATCACGTTCTCCTATAGAAGAGCGATGATTAAGTAAGGTGACGTTAGTGAGTCAACCTTTTAACTCATCACAGGTGGTGTCTTCTCCATAAGTCTCAGTGGAAACATTACGAGTTTCCTCATCAAGAGATTGTATAAGCAATTTTTTTCTAGACAATCAAATTTTTTATGTCCCTTCTTTTTACAATAATAACAAGATATATCAGGAGTTGTAGAAGGAGAAGAAAAATAAGGAGGGACAGATGAAGAAGGAAAGGACTTCTTTGTATAGGATAAATTCTATTGAGAAGTCAAAGGTCTGGAAGTGCTTGCTAAGAAGGAAGGTCAAGGTATACAGGATTAGGTAAAAATCTTCTCCTCTACAATCTATGCTTGATTGAACATTGGACCAAGTGTGGTAAGTGGAACACATTTCAAACACCAAAACAAGTGTTTTTGAAGGTTGCTCTTAAACTTTGCAATGAGAGTAGGTGCAAGGTCTGGTGCATGAAATAAATGTCTAGGATATAGCTATTGAGAACTTCGAGATTCCTAGACCCATCATAAATCTTGACCTCACATTTAGCATGAGAGCGAGTATTAGGAGTGTGCATTCTAGCAATTGGTGATGGAGGATTGACATGTATGTTATTAACTTTGTCATCCAAAGAACTGACTATAGAGGCTAACTCAACCATAATTTTAGCCAAATTAGTAGTCATGGCTTGAATAGACTGTGCCAACAAGATGTTTACCAAATTTACAAAGTATATCATTGCTTTGTTTTTAGAAGTGTAAGGTACTATTGAGAATGCACTCCTCTTTACAAGATAAACCTTGAAGTGCTATTAAGGATATTAAACTATCATAAAATTGAAAAATATCATCTCTAGTGGATCATCCTCAAAAAATGCTTTCCAACGAGTATATAAGCCTATAATAAAAAAGAGATAGATGGCTCAAATTGTAAGAAATCAATGTTGCTCTCAATAGCAAAAGATAGGGAAAAGCTTTTCCCTCCAAGCAAAATCTTCAAAGAATATTCTAAGTTTTTTTCTTTTAAATATTCTATGATCCTTTTATCTACTGACTTAAATATAACAACAAAAAAAAAAGCAAACAAATAAAAGGCTAACTCAACCATCCCATGATCCATATGGGATAATTGAGTAAGATGCATGTAAGTTCCTCCACGAAAAAGAGATGTTGTGTGTGTTGGACTCAAAGCAAAGGTTTACCATATGGTTCAAGTGTGGGAGGGACTATAGTGTTGAGATCTGATGGCAACGTGGCTACGCATCCATTGATTTAAATGTCATTATGCAATTCAAATTTTACTCCATTGCTATGATAAAAGAATGTGGTTGTGGGTAGAGTGTCTATGTGTTGCATCGACAGGGAAGAGTCGTAGCTGAAGTGGAATGGCTAGGGTGCTACAATATGGCCATGTTACATCGATGGAGGAGGGTCATGGTTGAAGTGGCATGGCTAGGGAACTATTGTATGGTTGTGTTATATTGATGAGGGAGGGTCGTTTCTCATAGGTTGCATTGACATCTGCCATGGGGGGTTAGACACAACTCATTGAGTGTAATGACATTTGCTATAGGAGGTAGCTCATAAGCTATGTTGATGAGGCATTAGGTCAATGTGATAAGAGCAAGATAATATTGGATTGGTTTGTGTTCCAAGAGCAATGGAGACATGGGATTTGATGGTGATGTAGAATAATTGCATGGACTACAACAAAATGAACCTAGATGCATGCCTTTCATGAACTAGGGAAAGATTATCAACAAGAAACACATAATATGCAATGTCAAAACTAAATAGAAATAAGGACTCTACTATTCTTGCCCTAACAAAGCACCCATCTACCATGATAAAGTTTCTTCAATGGTGGTCTCCTTTAAAATTGTGATAGCATTATGTAGACCATGGCAACAAGTGGAGCTTGACTTCGGTCTCAATGCTCTTCTCCATTTTGCTATAGCAACTGAAACAACCAAAGCTACACCTAAGACTTGAGTGTTATTAACACTCTACATGATGACAAGGATATTTGCTTTGACACATAAATTGGCAAGCCTATGGTAGAAGGGAAATATCAACAATAATATAATTTCACGAAAGAACAAAAAAGAGTGGCTCATTGTCATTGTAGTCTATGTGGAAAAATAACTCCCTATGTTGAATGCATTGTCTATAAGAGTAGGGATAAAGAGAGGGATGGAGTGACAGAATGCATAGAAATTTTGGTTGTAATACCTATAAGTGTTCCCCTAAAAAAAGGATGCTAAAAGCACGTGATTTGCATGCATAGTCAGAGGAAGAACATGACCCTACGCACCACATTTAGAAGTTCCTTAGTAATGAAGTGGAGGGGAGAGCACTGATTGCAACAACTACATTAGAACAAAATCCTTCAAAAGAGAAATTCCAAGGTCTAAGACATCCATGTAGACTTTTCTTCATGGTGTCAAAAGTGAAGAAAACATAGAAGCTTCCACGAGCTTCTAGACTATGCAATCCTTTCTCTAAGGATAGAGGGTAATAAGACATCTGAACAAATACTATTTAAGGGCATTTAAAGATCAATCCATATGGAAGTTAACCTTGAAGGATGAAGCCTAAGCACAATGATTTGAGAACCTAGACCCCATAGATCTGAATAGGGCTATGACACCATATGATATAGGATAAGATTACCACAATACCTGTATATTTTTCCATTGATAATAAAAGATATTTATAGGCATCTTCACTATCTTTATAAGATCAAATATTACCTTGCAAGATAAGATCAAACTGAATGTTGTTACAAGATGTGCCTATCAAGATAATATGGATGGAAAAAGTTGTAACTTTGACAATAAGACTATAGCTATAACAATTAAAAGGCTACAAAATAAAATCTTATAGAGAATAATCTTTTAGGCCTATTAATTAAAACCCTAAAACTAATTTTTAATACTAATATTTAGTTGCTAATTCCATATCATTGATGTTAATAAAAGCAAGAGGATCAACTATCCCCACAAACATGCCACAACTCGATGTTAATAATTTAGAGAAGAAAGGAGGGTAGCAAATAATTTAGACAATCGTGTTTTGGTATTCATCTTAGTAAAATTCATATTTTAGAAGATAATTGACCAAGTGAGATTTTCTCTTTGTAAAAACGATGTCAAGGAGCTTATGGTGAAAACAATTTGAGGAAAATGTTTTTTTTTTTATTAGAAATAGAAATGAAGAATATCTTTAATAAAAGGACAAGTTAAATATGGTTTATTAAACTTAACAACAAATATAATATTTTATTATTTAAATAGAAGTGGCCCCAATAGAAACCACATACAACTTATTAAAGTATTACATGACATGCGCTCAACCAAGTTAAATTCCTTAACTTTTGAGAAAATCTAGGATTGAATATTTCAAAACCATACATCCATAATTGTCAAGTCAATAAATATCACTGTGTAGTCAAGTTGAATAAGAGTGGGTATCATTGTAATCCCATAGGATTTATTAATGTAAATATAATGTTAAGTAGAGTAACACTAATAACCAAACAATCAATGATTATTCTTCTATTATAAATATTTATGATTCATTGTTATATTTTTTATTACAATGATATAGGATTCATTATCAAGTCTACAAGAATTTGGACCAAAATTTTTTGCATGAACAAAAAGAAGGATAAATAATTATGGTTATATTTTTTTTTTGTTAATATATATAATATGCTAGTCATCAACCATATTCTAATACCATTGGTGAACCTTGAGACTTAAGAGTAGGGAGTAAGCTTCACATTTTCTTGTTTTAGGTCTTTAGGGAAGAGTAGTGAATGAGTGCAAGCAAGTGCGAGAAACAAGCAAGTAAGAGCAAGAAGTTCATCTTTTATAGTTTCAAATCATTGGAAAATCACCAAATAATCTTATAATGAAAAGATAGGTGCCATGGTAGGAAAGTCATTTTTTAAAGTCTTAACTAGAAGTAGGGATGCCTTAGTTGGAAGTATGGATGCCCTTGTTGGAGACAAGAGGAAGATTAAATCTAGAAAATCCCTATATGGGTAATAAATGTTATACCAAAAGTGATTATCAAGGATAAGATGATTGAGAATGATATAATGGTTCTTAAAAACATAGGGTTAGTATGTAAGTTTTATGGAAGTTGGCCAAAATTTTGGAAGATCCAATATTAGACTAAAGTGGAAATTGGGATTAAATTCAATTTACTCCATGAATTTTCTTCAAAAAGGATTTTCCTCATCATCTTCTCCAATTCAAAAATTGAAGATAAAATAATGTGTGGTGGTCCATGGTTTATGAGGAGAGGTTTATTATATTTAAGACCATGGAGTGATAATTTTTCTATGGAGAAAAAATATCAAAAGGCTTCTAATGTGGATTACATTTCTATATTTCCATTTCAACTTATCAATAAGACTGTTTTGAAGAATATTGTTAATACTCTAGGGGAATTCATCTAGGAGGGACTAGCTACTAAGGAGTGAAAGCATGCTACATATATCCAAATATGTGTTACCATGGATATTTTAAAATATCTTCCACAATCCATTAAGATTACATATGAATTAAAAGAATGATATTAACACGTGGATTATAATAACATTACATTTTGATGTTGCAAATGTTATGAGACTAGACACATGGAAAGAGATTACAAAGTGAAAATAATGGAGAAAGACCCCAAAAATTTGGGTCATGATACAAACTTCAAGATGAAGCAAGGAGATCATATTGTACTAGAAGTTGGAAA